>CM061102.1:8871785-10164642 GCA_030770545.1 Macropodus opercularis | reverse complement strand
AGAGAGGCAGAAGAGATCAGAGTAACCCAAGCTGCGAATGTTGGCCGTGCGGCGGTTTCCCATTTTACTGCCTTTTATGTTCAGAATGCTGATTTCCCCAAAGCAGCTGCCAGCGGTGAGGAGCGCGTACTGTGTCATGCCATCATCTGCCACCACAGCCAGCTTCCCCTCTTTAATGATGTACATCTCTTTACCTATGTCCCCTTTTCTGCAGATGTAGTCCCCTGGGCTGAAGACCTGCGGGCGGAGCTTGAGCACCAGCTCCACCAGCAGCCCTGCCTCACAGTCCTGAAAAATTCTCACTTTCTTCAGGGTCTCCAGGTGAACGTTAATAGCAATCTCAGCCCGCAGTTTGTTTGGCAGGTTCTTTAGCACCTCCTGCTCGTCTACAGCTTTCTTATTGGTCCACAAGTAATCAAACCATTTGATGACGCGTGTCTCCAGGTCTCTGCTGACTTTGCGGAATTGCATGTAGTGTTTGATGGCGTCTATCCGAGACTGAAAGTCTGCACGGGTAGCATTCATGTTAGCAATCATGGACCCAACGTTTCCCACAATCGTGGCAAAGATCAGCACCCCAACGAGAAAGTCAAAGACCACGAACAGGTACTCTTCATCTCGTACAGGCGCAGGCATCTCGCCAATGGTGGTAAGAGTAAGAGTCGACCAGTACAGACAGTAGACGTAACTCCAGGACAAGGAGGAATACGCAGGGTCAGAGCTGTTGGGGAAGACCCACGTGTCCGAGCCAAATCCCAAAGACTTGGATATAGCGTAGTAGATACAAGCATTCCAGTGAATGATAACCAGGATGTAAAGCACCAGGATGGTGATGCGGAAGATGTTGGGGTAATTTGTGCGCGTCTCTGTCCGATCAAAGAATTCAAACATGCGCGGGAAGCGCAGCAGGCGGTTGAACCTGAGCTGCGGCGTGTGGATGCCGGTGGAGATGTAAACCAGATCCGTGGGCAGGATGGACACCACGTCCAGTTTGAACTGCAGTGTATGGATGTAGCTGTCTCTTAGCTTAATGTGGTCCTTCACCAGCAAACCTTGTTCCAGGAAACCTGAGTGAATACAGCACAAATCTTGAACCTTGGATGACAAAATCGAAACTCGTACACTTACAGAAGATGTATTCCTGTATGAATAATTACATAAAGCTTTACACATATTCAGTTACCTGTTCGCAGTCGGACGTAAGTGTCCGTTATGTACACACTGTCAGAGAGGTAGTCCAGCACCAGCCAGCAGATGTAATTCTCCACCTGTAGCCTGTCAAAGCAGGCCCTGTGCATAGAGAGAGGTTTACTGCTGCAGTACAAGAGGTGAACAGTAGCTGTTCTCACAGCCTGACAGACAATGACAGAGAAGCTATTACCTTGCTACAACAAGGAACCAGTTGTACAGCACTGCTGTGGCAATAACAAATAACCAGCGGTAGTAGGCGTCATCTGCCGGGGACACCACGAACAAATGCCACTTTCTCCTGAAAACACGGAGAAGCCAGAAATATTCAGTGGGCTAAAGTCGCTGTGATGGACATTAGTACATGTTACTGCGATGATACACAGACAACAAAGCGATGTGATGCTATAGCTCTACTCCCAGTGTTATTAGGTTTTCTATAATGTCAGCTGGTCTCGGCTTTGAGGACCCCTTGCTCTAAGCAAACGTCCTGGACTGGAGCCAGCATATATTTATCATTCAGGGCAGCGGGCACGCGTACTTAAAAATGCCTTTGGCATTGTTGCCGTTGATGTCTGGTTGCGTGGTGCTGGTGCGGCTGGGCGCCGTCCTCAGCTCAGGGCCACGAAAGCGCTCCAGGAAGGAGTCTGGCCGCTCCTCTTCCTCCAGCAGGCTCCTGTGAGCCCATTCCCTCAGTCTCACCACCAGGCTCACCAGCCTGCCTCATGCATGACGAAAACGAAAAAACGGCCTTCAGTTATTGAAAACTGAAAACTTTGAAACGGTTAAAGTCACATTAATGGAAGCATCAGAAAACCAATTTAATCTGAAAGCAGTCTCATCAGGTTAGACAGTGTCACTGCTAATTCATGTTGTAAACCTGAATAGACGACCTCTGCTATTAGCAACATGGCAGCTGTTATTTCCTGAACACAAAGGCGCTTTTTCCGGTCAGTCAGTATAAAACACGAATGATGTGGCTCAATAGGTTTGTCTGAGTTTTACCTTGAGATAGCGCCGTTCCTTTGAAAAGAATTTCTTGAATTGCCTCCATGAGGGTCAAGAGCAGCGACTCTTTGTAGCTCCGAGGATGTGTCGTCACAGACCGATGGCACCCTGGGAGGAAAGAGGGACACACGCCAGAAAACACGCTTGAGCTTTCAGTTTTTGTGCCGCATTTCACCCGACGCGCGATTACATGTAGATGAACTGTCCCCATCACCTGCTCAGAATACTGTCAGCTGTGTCCGTCTCCTCATCCAGGGTGGTCCTCACTGACAGGTTGTGGGGTGACCGATCCCGCTCCGCCACCTGGCCCGTCATCCTCAGGTCTCACTTGGAGCACAAACACTTATATTAAATCTGCTTTGACTTCTCGGCTGACTTTTCCTGAAGTGCAGCACAGAGAGAAGTGTTTATGATTTACATGGAGCCACAGTGTTTACTGTGCGTATGACAGAGCATAGTCAAGGGACCAAGGACAGCTGGGACGTCTACAGTCCCTTTACGGATCCATCACACGGTAGGTGGTTGCTGTGGCGACTGAAGCGCAGAAAGACGGGAAAGACGCAGCCACATCCAGTTAAACATTCTCTTGAGGTGATGGGAAAACCTTCATTTTCCAGTTGCTTCTCTGTCCCTTTAGACTGTGAGAGCCATGAAAGCCTCTTCTGGGAAATGCGTGATTTGCAATATTAGCCTACATGTATAAACATTTCTTGCCTCAGCACACATCCACCCACTGCAGCGCAGACAGATGAAGTGTTTAGACGACTGTTACCGTTGTGTGACTAATTGGCGGGTCATTACTGAAAACATACACACACACACTGCGCCTCAGCGAGCCAATCAGCTGCTGTCCCACAGGAGACACATCACTTAGGAAACCAGGGTGTACAGCGTATGACATAACAGCCTGAGAGCTGCTCGCTTAAAGAAAACGGAGAAGTCACTTAACATCATTTTATTAGCCCATTTTTAACAATTTCTTCTAAAGCAAAAAATGTTTTTACTTTTAATTTCAACTAATAAGTGAACAGAAATGATTAAATTACAATGACATCATTGTTCTTCAGTAGCAACAGCTGTAAAAGTGAAATTATATATATTTTTACAAACAATACTGAACTTAAATATTAGCAATGGAAACTTACTTATAATTAATTATAATTTAAATACTCTAAATAATAAAATCACAGAAACGTACAAGAACTCTTGAGCACCTCTTTTCTCATTCTTACCTTTGGTTACTTAATATCCTTAAGGAGATTTCGCAGCGACACACCCAGAGCAGCCTTTTCTCCTCCAATCCATCGTCTAGATGTTAGGAGAGGAAAAAATCACACAGCACTGATCCCTTTCCCGCATCACTTTCTGTGAGCCACCTGCTGAAGTGCATTCCCGTCGCCTCCTCAGGTGCATGAACACGTGGCCACCTGATCCTCACATGGATGGAGCACAGGGTGGAGGCAGTGAGGATGGAGGGAAGGTCTTTGAGCATGAAGGGCCCAGATGTCAGCTTAAGGCTGAGGAGCCGTCGGGGATAACCCTCCCCTGGCAGTGCCTTTCCTCTGTCCTGATGCACAGAGCAGTCACCAGGTTCACACTGAGGTTTTCAGCCTAATCCTGTATGTTCATATGTCTGAGTTGTCTTGGAGACGCTGGATCACACACAGAACAGATTTTATATTCCCATACAGACTGTTTATTGTGAAAATTGTGTTGTTTTAATAATTAATGAATGGTCTTAGGTGCCTGTGGTTGACGCTACGGCTCGAACGCTGCACAGACACTGCTCTCTGACGCAAATGGAGCCTTGAAAATCCAGATGCCACAGGAGGCAGCCTCGCCTTCACCCATCTCTGACAGTCTCAGTAGGAGCTGCTCAGGGAGCGAAGCCCAGCAGACATCTGAGCGAGATTCAGGCCAGTGAACAGTAAAACACAATCTGCCGCCACGATCCTCTGTTGTGCAAGATCATTAATTATTTCCAGCAACAGTAAAAAACAACAATACATAACTTTTAACTGTAAGTTGAACAGTGTTTAAAGCCACTTGAAGAGCTTAAAATCCCCCAGACACAACAATTATAAATACTTTTATAAGGTGCTATTTAAAACAAACTGTGTTTTATGATGAAAAACAGGAACATAAAAGCTCAAGGGCAGTGGCAGAAGGAGGTAAAAGAAAGAAGAAACAGGCAGCAGTAAAAAGTGAGACATTTAGACGACGACTTCGCCGTCTGTCGCTCCCAACCTGGTGCTGGTGTTAAACTTTGAAGAACAAAAAAAACAACAACAACATCAAAGTAAAAAGGCAGGTTTAATAAATCTGCCAGTGTCACATTTGGTAGCTGTTCTGGAGTTTTGGAACATGCTCTATCATGCAATCTGTCTTAGCTCATGAAGTATAAAATAAATATTTTAAGGTCTTCTGGGCTATGTTGGCTAGAGATTAGATACAGCCGATGACAAAAGCAGTTAACTGAGTTATTCATTTGAGCCTCTACAGTCACGTGATCTGCATTAACGTTGGACTGCACAAGATCACATATTTGAATGCAGCCTTTGTTTGGTTCTAAAAGAAACTCACTACCACAAAGATAAAAACACATGCAGCTCTCAAAGTTGTGTTTATTGTTACATGAACACAAGTTATTGTTATATTTGGCAATATTTCATAAAAAAAAAGGGGGGGGGGGGGGCAATAAGATGTCTTTGAAACAAGAAGAAGGCACAGCAGGAGTCAGGAGAGTCCAGTCAACCCGCTCCTCATCCAACAGTAACAGACACGCAAAAAAAAAAAAAAAGATCAGACACCAGAGGTCCCAAACCAGCATTTACCTCAAAGAACAAACAAATGACACATACAAAAACTGCAGCATGTCAGGCTGGTCGTGGCTGTAATCGGACCTTATGGCTTCTGTGTGCAGATATGTATTTTACGGTGCCAGGTATTAAGACATGCTTGCACTTCAGTAAGCGAGAAGTTTTCTATGGGAGTTTTCTGATGTGTACTCCATCTAAACATCCCATCTGACTCCTTTGTTTTTTGCCTTTTTATTTTAAGTATTCAGGAATGTGTTGCTTAGTCAAGGATATAATTTATCAGTCTAAGTAAAAATATGTAAACAACCTTGCAGCTGAAAATATGCATACATGATTTAAAAAACAGCATTCTCATACATTAGAGTTGCATAATGACATGTTGAATGTAACAAGCTGTTCCCTGTAACACCATCTCTTGGGAATTGTAGTATTGTGGATTTATTTTAAATAAAAAGGACCCCATTATTCGTCTCAGAAACACGCCAACTGTGATGCATCATTCGTGTTTAAAAAAATCCTACATCGATCATTCATTCTTTATTCCTTCAGTTGGGGGAGCTTTTTAAAATGCTAATGGATTGTGGGTATGAGTTTAGTGTTGCAGTGACTAATGCCAGTCTTTTAGACATGCTTCATCCCCCGACCCATCAAGCAGGCAAAGACGGTCATCACCATTTTGGGTTTGACCTCCACCAGGTCCTCTGGGAGAGCGTAGACACGTGCGCCGATCTTCCTCGCCATGGAAACTGCATATCTAGGAAAATCAGAGAGGTTTATTCATCTGCTCACTAAGCTTCTCGTTTCACATTTCCGATCTTGCCGTTTACAGCAGGTGCTTACTTGGCGTTCTCCAGTTTGTCCTCTTCAGAAAGGCCGCTGGTTTTGATCAGCTCGTAGTTGATGCTGCCAGGCTGGATGGCGTCTATCAGTTCCAGTACTGCCAAACTGCTGCTGATCTCTTTGTCCTGATCAACACACATAGATGAAGGATTTAACTGAGACACCTGCACTCGTACATGAGCTCATAAACACTGTGACTATGGAAAATCTGCTTTGCTATCACAGACACGTCTTGCTCTGAAAAATGACACACTGATGCCCTAGTATCATCACATGATCCAAACTTGTCATGTAGCTTGTCACAGCTGTAGTCTAAACACTGTAAAGGGTGCAATAGTGGAACAAAACAAAACTTTGAGTATAGATTAGTGTGTTTCTCCCATTCCACACATTCTTTGCACCTCATCTTACCTTAAAACTTGAAATCTTGGTTGATTTTCCAGCATTTGCCAACGTTTTGTTGACCCACTTTACAATGATGTCATCATTAACTTTCTCTCCATCTCCCAGGTCCTCCAATACCCTCAATGTATACCTGAAAGAATAAAGCAGCCAATTGTTTATAATGAATATGTAGTGAACTTGGTTGTCTCTCTACGTTTTTTATAATAGCATGTGGGAACGTGAATATGTACGTGATCATGTCAGGAAGTATTGCTTCCATAATAATGTCTTCTTGGGTCAGTCAGATGTAGGAAACTCTGACATGGAGCATGTGAACATGGGGAACTACTAAATATGCAAACACATCTTGTGACAGTAGGTATTTAAGTTCCTGGAAATATGGTCTTATTTTGAAAGAACGAACATGCTGAAGCAAACACTGCCATGAAAAGGAGGCTACTAGCTTCCGCAAATGTGTTTACAGCAAATATATATAAAGTTTTCACAATGACTGTGCCAGTGAAGAATGATGGTGATTGTAGTGTTTCGAAATACCACACAGAGACGATGACTGAAGAATAAAACATTATTTGGAAGCAGTGCCATCAATTTAAACATCAACCCATGATCATCTACCCAGGCATCCTAAGAATTTCTATTTGTTTGTTTTCTCTGGAAAAGCTTGGGAATTCCTTCCCACACTCATTTGTCATTTTGAGTTTTGCTTTTATTGAAGCCAAGAAATATCAGTTTACCACGTTTTACTCTAATTTAAGACAAGTCTGAACTACATTAAAAACACAGGTGTGAAACCTCACCACATACTGCTTAAGGTCATAGTTTCTGGTTTTTTTCCTTTTTACACCACATGTTAGATGCAGTGTTTTCAATTAAAATGGCTTTATTTCATTCTTGTCTTACAAACAGTGGCGTATCTGGGTTTTACCTTCTCATGAGCTGCCACACCAGTGCCAGAGTTAGTGTGGGGTTGCCATCGTTCAGGTCCTGCCCGCCGATGCCAACAAGTGAGAACTTGGCTGTTTTGCCCAGGTCCACTGCATAGTTACAATTCTCCAACTACAGACACAAAACAGAGATGCTGGAAACTGTTGTTGTTCATCGTGAGGTTGATAAAAAGGGACATGATTTACCTTTTTCATGTTGGTTCCCAGCTTGGGGTATGGTGGCTTGTTGACCCTGTTGTTCCAGTCAACTGGTATTTTAATCTTCTCGTACAGTTGGAGGATCACCAAGGCATCCTGCAGGTCTCTACAAGACAAGTTAAACACAGGAGTGACTAAAGGTGGTGGGAGTGTATGTGAGTACATCTCTTTATTTCCCAGTATGGACAAATGCTGCACAAATACTGGTGGTGAAGATACAGTAATAGATAGAGAAGGTACAGTATTAGGGTTGAGGGTAGAAAAACCTTTAGGCTAAATGAGGGGAAGTGACTAGTAGTGAGATAAATATATGTTTATGTGTGTGTTTGTGTGTGAATACATACCCATAGAGATGATTGACATGTGGGTTCACTCCCAGAGAGTTCATCCAGTTTCTGAACGTCCTCTCCTCTCGTGTCTCACCTGGAAACCACAATTAATTCCAGATGATCCTGCCGTACTGGACAGTTTGGCATGTTTATTTTATTAGTCAAGTTAAATGACTATCACTGAGTAGTACAGTATGTGAGACTATTCAGTGTATTATTTTAAAGGCATGTTATCTGACCAGCCCACTACATAAACCTATTGTCTGCACAGGAGAGGTCAAAACTAGGAGTGGCTCGTTTGAAATGCTAAAAGAAGCCTATAGGCTGTTCAGAGTTGTTTTCTGATTGCAGTTGTGCTGCTTTGTCGCTAAAGGCACTGGAAACCTGCTTTGTCGGTTTTACTAGTAGCAATAGAATCATATGTAAATGTACAAAACCTTTGGTCGAGGTTTGCACAGTGTCTGCGTTTGTATTTTTATGACAGTAGATAATTCTGATGGTCAAGTCGAGTTTAACCCACAAAGTTCTAAACAAGCTGATTGGTCATGACTAGTACGTAGACAAATGTTTTATATGGAATTTCCTCAGAGCCCGTTCATAGTAATAGCAGCACAAACAGACATTGGGAAAATGACAGAATGATCCTGTCTAAAAACTGCCTCTGCTGTCTGTACCTTCCAGCAGTTTCCAGTCAATGTCCTGGTTCTCAGGTTTGGTCAGCGCTGGGTATTTGTTGAACAGGTTTGCCACAAACGCAAGGTTGAGTTTGGGGTTACCACTGACAACATCAGTTGGGGTGACAAACTGTCGACAGCCAAGCCTGTCAGCTTGCTGCAGCATGGCCTCCGCCCTGTTCAGATCGTCTTTCTCCTGTACACACACACACACAGACCACGTGCTTCGATCAGAGACTGCTGGACAGCTGTTACCACGCGGTGAAGACACTCAACTGTGAAAGCACTTACACTGAAGCCTGCCATGTTGATGTCTATGCGTGGATGGTCATCATCGGTGCCTTTTGGAGAGATTTGATTCAGCAGGTGGAAATAGGCCCTTGAGTCCTGGAAAATAACAAAACCCTTCTTTAGAGATTTACTAATCAGCAATAAAATATTGTGTTGTCAAGTACTTTAAATAACAGTGAACTCACCTTGATGTCACTGCTGAAGTTGTTGATCTTCTGCCAGCCAGCATTTTCCAGGTGAAAGTTTGCCCAGCGTAATAGCAGTTCTTCTGGAGACAGCTTCATCAGGTCTTCCAGCGTTTCCCCCTCTCTCAGCAATGCTGCCAGCGCTGTCAAGTGGTGTTAATGATTACTTAAGCTACTTGACAACAGACTAGGAAATGCTTACAAAAACAAACTCAAGTAACGGGCAATCTCAAATATGTCCTGTACCTTCATTTCTGCTGAGCTCAATGTCGGCAAACAAACCGATCTTAATGATCTGCCACAGCAGGCCCAGCACCAGATGAGGCTTCCCCTCCTTTAGGTCTAGAGCACCGATGTTCACCACATGGCAGCCAATGGCGGAGGCTGAATTCAAGGCCAGATTCAGATTCTCCTGCAAAGGCACAAAACAAAATCAGCTGCTGGAGGTTTTCCTACAAATGTGGAAAGAGGGCTCCATCGTCAATGACTTATGACTAACCTGTGTTGTAAACGGTGTCAGTTTCTTCTTATTTATGGTTCTCTCATCGATAGTGTCCGGCACTGACAGGTTGACCATTTTACTGTTCAAACATGGACAAGCGAGCATGAACACTCACTGAAAACACTGGACAACAAGAGCCTAAATAAGAAGGAAAGTGTTTCCTTGAAATAAAAAGAGAATCACTCACCAGAGTACGACACCATCTCCAACAGCTCTAAATAGAGAGTCTGTGTTAGGATCCATGGGCAGGACATGCTGGCAGTCGGGGTCTTTCTCTAGGGCAGTGTTGATCCAGTTCACAAAAGCAAATCGCTCCTCCTCTGTAAGTGTGCAGTTACGCGCATCAGTTAAAGTAATATAGCCATATAATAAGACAGGTCTTCCATCACTTGGGGACGTACCGGAGTACGAGTGTTGTGTGCCTTCACTGGACAGCTCTGATGTCCCTCCAATAGCCAGGATGCCTTCTTTTCTGTTGATGGCTTTCCGGAAAGTTTTGGCAACTTCACTGCCTCGTAGTTCCTGGATGATCTAAAAGCAGGACAAAATGATACTGTGTTAATAACACCACTGGAAGACATCTTAATCTGGCTCTTCACACACAGGACACAAGTGTTTCACCTCAGTAACATGAAAAAAAAACAACAATTTATACAACTCAACAAAATGTGATAAATACCTAGGTTAGAATAAATAAGTTGAACACAGTATTTTCACAGGAAGCGATGCTGAGCTGCACATTTAAATACACTGTAGCAATTCAATGCTAGACTGTACACAGATAATCCACTTGGTAGTTGGCAAGTACCAGTACGGTATTACTGTTATTAGTAGTAACAGTACAGCTGCCATCATCCACCACCACGCAAACACCACCCGCAGGCTCGTCTCCAAGTCACAACATGAAATGATTATGTCTAAACATTACATCAAACTCGACAACTAATGGGACCAAAAGGAGCCTCGAGCTGTGACTCCACACTGTGTATACATACACAATGCACACGTGAGTGTCCTCTAACAGAGTTGTGTTCACAATATGCACTCCATCATAATATATCTGACACTTCCGGAGTCTGAAGTTATCGCTGCTTTATCAGTGACCTCAGCTACTTGGTATTGGTGTGACCACAATGGGCTATTCAGCTAAAACAGAAACGCACACTTTACCACAAAAACAAACCACAGGGTCACAAGACACACGCCAGCATTTTTTCCACCATTAGGTAAAAACAAAAAGACACTCACGACATTGTAAAGATTTGGCAGAACCCCATTTTTTAAGTTATATGTCCCACGTGTGAGCTGTGACAAAGATATTTCCATTCATTCCTAATGGACTGAATCTGGGTCCTACACATTTTTATAGTGTGATAAGAGCTTGATCCTGGAATGCATTCAAAGCAAAATGTTGGTTTTACAGTCAACTAGGAAGTCATGGATATAATCTCTTCCCACCACCACAACAGTACATGTTTGCATAATTTAATTTTATTAAATCCTTGAAAGTCCTGAAATGCTGGTAGTAACCTGTTACCAAACAACTTTTGAGATTTCTGTTTGTGATGGCATTCTCTAGATACTGCTGCCTTGTGAGTGCTGAGACAAAATACTGGAAGTCATGACACATTGCTGACTTCACTTCCACGTTCCCAGAATATATGTATGATTGTGTGTGCGTGTGTGGTTTTTGAAGGCCTTTTATCTCTTGGCATCTGTGCAGCTGATTTTCATAGCAGACCTACCCAGGTGAGAAAAAAACAAAACAAAGCCCAGTTCACAGTGAGGAAATCTGTGACGTGATAGAAAAAGCTTGACATACCGACAAAAACTCATCAAAGCTGATCCTGTTATCATGATCGCGATCGAGTTTGAGGATGATTTCTCGAACCATGTATCCAGGTAACGGGTGGCCGGCCTCTCTGAGGAGCTCGTTTAGTTCATAATCACTGATATATCCATTCTTGTCCAGATCTACAGACACAGGGAAGAATAATCAGGCAGCAGGAAATACTCTAAAAACAGAGCTGGAACAAATGGGAAAGAAATAATAATAAACTTAAATTGTTTCTTTCGATTGTTCAAATGTAAATTGTTAAACTATTTAATTAACATCACATTGTTATGGTAATGAGGCTTTCACTCACCAATTTTTGCAAAGATCTCCCTCATCTCCTCCATGTCCTCTTTTGTTATCTTTCCAGACATTTTTCTGTGATTGACCAGACGCCGTCAGTCAGGTGGGACTGAAGAAAGGAAAAAAACAGTCATGAGCAGGGTCTTGCAATAACAAGTGTGCGTCTTGACAGAAACCATATCCCCATTAGCCGCCTGTAAACTTGCTTCAGGCCTAGAACTAATCCAGGCTACTGTAGTCTGCCACCTTTTCAATCCTATGAACACCCTGATATTCATCTAATTGCTGTCGGCTGCAAAAACTCAGGGACGTACAGTACACACCTCACTGGTCTCTGTTGATTTTATCTACCATTCTCTTTAGCGCCCCTCCTTCCCACGCTTGACTCTGTAATTATCTGTAAAGTAATTTCCTGTCATTGTACAGCAATGAGTAAGTTTTGAAGAAAAGAGAAGCTCAGTCTTTTGCTGAGTTTTCTAATTTAATACAATATTTACCTTTAAATTAGATTATTACATTATGTCTTTTGCTTTGCTGCACATTTCTGTTCCACAGAAGACGAGAGTGACTTAAATGTGTAAAGACTGCAGCCACAGAACATGTCAGACTTTTTCTGTTAAAAAAACATTTTAGAGCCAAAGAAGCAGTCTGAAACTCTTCCGAACGCCTCCTTCTCACTCTATAATGGTGGAGCAATGCATTAGGCCCTGGGCAGATCAAGCTTCACTTACAGAGTGGTGAGGCGGGTGTGCTGCCTCATTTTCCAAAGCTAAACTGGTAAGATAGCATTCCTCTCCAACACGGACTCTCACAACACAAAGAAGAGGTTCATACTGCCGTGGAGCGAGCACTGTGGACCTTTCCAGACAGAAAAGTGTTCCCATTTCCTGAAGTGAAGTTGAAGTTCAGACTGATTTTCACAGTACATTAGTGAGACATAGCAGGTCTGGACAATTGGTTTCAACGTGTGTAAAAGCTGAATCAGGTCAAGTTGAATGGCTACAGTTCAATGCGTCACCTTTTAGCTGATTATTAGGAGCAGCCTCTGTCATCTAGTCTCCCTGTGGCCTCAGCAGTACTGGGGGCACATATTGAGGCAGATACATAATGAACAAACGTCCACTAACCCCGCGTCCGCTGTTATGAATGAAACTATTAATAGTTCATAAGGACGCCGAGGTAGCAATGTGACTCATTTCCTATAACACTACTTGTTCAAAAAACAAACTCATGGCATGAAAGGATGATGCGTTGTTGAAGAAAGCATTACTCATCAAAGTCAGATAAACATCGCTCTGACTTTTAAATATTAAAACTAAAAAAAAAAACTATGTGGCAGAAATATTGTGCTGCGTAATAAGAAAACCAAGGCTAGGTTTGTGACTTTAAGTGGCATCAGCACAAAATGAGCTATGCCAGAAATACCACTCCACGAATCAGAAAGGAATGAGTGTTTTCCCTTCACAGAGCAATACTAAATCAGGCAAGCACAAACTCCTGACTAAACGATTAGGAAAATGACGATGTCAGTGATGCTATATTTAACGTTTTCTCCAGAAGGATGTTAAATGTGGCAGCTGAAGTAAGCCCTACTACAATAACAGCAGACAAACATTACCTCATTTGCCGGCTCGTCACACCCTCGACACAGACGGGGTCAACACAGAAGAGGGGTTAAGCACACGGAGCAAGAGCACAGATGGCAGAGGACAAATGTGAGATGTATCACTGGCGGTACAGAAGAATGGATGGTTTGTAAAACGGTCACCAACCACAGCAATAAACCCTGCGTAACACTAGAAAATGCGGTTCTAGTGTCAGCCTCCACAGTTGTTGTCTTTGACAGCTGGTCTGAGTGCTTCCACGGAACAGACATTCCTTTGCTCTTCAAATCGCAAAAGCTAACTAAGTATTTAAAATAACACTCAGGTTTTCATACTTTATACTGGGATGTAAAGGGAAATCAAAGAAAAAAACTCTAGGGATGTAGTTATGTCAAATGAAAACAGTCTGTGCAGTCTGTCTGCTATCATGGTCATGTGATATATAGTAGTAGCAAAACAAGAGCAACTGGACGATCCTGGTAGTCCTTTAATATTTCACCACTGACTCAGGAAGCTCTTCTGTGCTCTAGCTTGTTTTTAAACTGGTTATTGCTTACGCATGTACTTCTTTTCAGGCACCAGAATTGGTGAGCCAGAAACGGTACATTGGTGTTGTTTACAACTGCCTTTAATAGGGGTTTCACTCGGTTTAAAGCAGAGGGTTGTTCTCAGATGGGCGAGTTAAATGTGCAGCGCTGACACACCCCACCCCGCCAGTGTTTCATCTACACAGTTACATGGGAAATGTGAGGCACACAAATAGATTGGGCAGCCTTCCCAAATGTGGTCAAGTTCATATGCACACACCCAACTTAGTCTGCAAGAACATGGACCTTTTTACTCAGTCACAGTCGTCTGCAGATGCGAAGCAGACCGACTCATAACCACCAGCCCTTTATTTCCTTTGCAGTCTGTGTGGATAAGATAAGCCCAGTCACCGACAGGTAGGGGGAAGGTGACGACGAATACTGTTTGCGGAGTTTACACAACTCTGACATCATGTACAGCTGCAAACAAAACAACCTAGGTCACCTTAAAGGGTAAGTTAGAGCTCACCAAGCTAGGCTAAGGTGAGTCATCATGGAAATATCCAAATGAAACCGGAAATTAAATACTGACAGGACTTAACCATGCATAGGAGTAGTACTGTTCAACACATGAAAGGATGCTGTAGTAATTAAGTGGCAGGTTTAGCATAACCCGACAACCAGAACGTAGGAATGTCACTAAACTGGTTACCAAGGTGCTGCTAAGGCAAATGAGGCTTCAGGTAAGCAGCCACACCTGCACAAGGGTTTGCCAGAACTTAACAAAAGCACTCCCGTGCATTTAAAAGTTGCATAATCACTACAATTACCCTTCAGTTAAAGGGCCAGAAAGAGACATACTTCCAACAACAATACTTCCTCAATCAAGCTTTTGCTTTGTGCACTTGAACAAGACACTTTCTTTAAAAAAACTATGCTAACTATTTAATTACTCTGTAGACGTCAATCATTTATCTATTATATTATGTGTAATGTGTGCGTTATTAATGAAGACTAAAGTGAAACACACATCCTTTCTAAAACCTTACAAAACTCTACAGCTGTGAAGCACAAAAACAAGGGCTGAGCTTATACGTGTCCAAAACCGAAGGCACCTGTTTAAAATCCTGACAGCGCAAATGACTGGTACCACCTGTCATTCACACAGGCGTAAGCATGCACAAAACAAAACACGTCTTTTCTTCATGACTTGGCTGCCTTCAGAAATAAGCGTCTGCATTTAACACACCTACTGTACATTTAAAGCACTCATGTGGTTTTGCATCATGGCCATGGGTAATTCACATTTTACTTCAGCTGTTGTGACAGATAGTACAAATACCACATATGCACATTGATGCGCAATTTATCCGCATCAATCATGTTAATGACTTGCACAGTTAAAATGACTTACAGCCTTTTTCTTTCCCATAACAGAAGTGCAAACAACACTTTTTACAATCCTGAATGTTAAAAAAAACTTTGTCTCACAAGGTGACTAAAGGCATTTAAAAGCATTCCTATATGCTGTAGATTTGCAAACACCCGAACAAAAGAAATATAGGCACAACATAAGAAAGCTAGAATAATGTTACTGAAAATTACCATCTGAAGTCATACAACTACAAGTGACCAAGCATGTTCTTAACCCACCGTTTTAAGCCACCACATTTATCAAGATTAAAGCTTTCTAAGACCAACAGACAACCTTGTTTATCCAACACTAATCCACAATTGAGATCCCAGATGTACATGTGTTGCAGCCCCAGATGAGAGTGCAGGGAAAAAAATCTGGTAAATCACTCAGAGGAGGAAACTGTTAAACACACCAACTGCTTTGCAAGAGTGAAACACGCATTAACTAAAAGTTGTTTCACTGCAGAACCACATACTTTAACATCTGTTTAGTAAAGAACACAAGACCCTCTGGAGTAAAAAGGGAGGGAGGGACAGAACTATGCAACAGGGCGTAAAACATCTAGGTAGATGAGATTACATAAAACAACAAGGTTTTCAGATACATTTTGCGCATCTTCATTAGTAAATGACATTAAATTGTCCGCTTCAGGGTCTGCAGACTGTGGGGCTCATTTACATGGCAGCTTAAAAACAGGAGCAGACTCCACCTTTGCGGCTCCCTCCGGTGAGCGATCCGCACGGAATGAACGAGCCGATTGTGTCTCGCATGCTCCCCGCATTTGCCATGTTTCTACACAGCAGACATTTAAAATGCATTGGCGCAACAGTTCGGATGCTCCAGTGGAACTTTTGTAGAGTCCCGACACAAAACACACACTTTAAACACGCCACTAAGTTAACTAACTAACTAACCAAGGCTAACGTTACGTACCCAGCGCAGCGAGGATGAGCAGGCTACAGTGAGGATGCGGTGTTCGTTAGCTGGAGCTAGCCGGCTAACTTAGCCACAGACATGCAAGTTTACAGACAGGAAACTATCCCTGTCTGCGGATCCACGCCTCTGAAGAGCCGAGGGCGACTATACGGAGTGAGACGCGACTACGACTGTGGCGTATCCTAGCAAACGCGGCTGAGCGGTGAGTGCTTGCAGTCTAGGAGTTGCCAGGAAATCGCTACTCACTGTCGGTGCGCCTGAAATTCCAGACAACGTCCAGTCTGGCGTCCTGCCTCCTCCACGTAGGGACAAAATACACGGCAGTCGGAATGTTGTCCCGCCCCGCCCTGCGGTGACGTCACTGACACTGCTCCGCTGTACGGTGGGTAATTTGTGTCAAAGCTATGCAAACGACCCAACAACAACAAAAAGTTTGTTTGTGTGTGTGTAAATGTATTATTTAAAACAATAATAACATTCAATAAACATTCTTACAGCTGCCCCAGATGATCGGATTATGAGTAGTTTGTTGAAAGCTGCATCACCATCTGTCCGAATTAACTGTAAGAGTCGCTTCTTACAGTGACCCATTAGTGGAGGCACATGTTCTCTTTACCCTTGTGGTCTTAATTACATTTACTTTATTTTGTTTTAGTCTAAACTGCATGTTGACCGTATAATAAACAGGTTTATCCTGCTACAGTACTTGTCCCCGATGAAAGCAGAAATAAAGAGACTAGTGATTCGCCAAAGCGTCGTATAAAGCTTTGAAATCAACCCCATTAAATATTAATAACGAAAATGATTCAATGTGATACAAGAATTGTAAGGTGTCTTTTGTTAGTCAGAAGTCAAAGTCATGTTATTGTTAAATCTCTAAGTACTATGCATCACATGTGTAAATGACTACTACCTACTTAAAGTTAAATGTGTTGCTTTAAATATAAAAACTGACTAATGGTGAGAGGAGATCAACTGAAATGATCAAATGAAATGATCAAATGAAATAATCAAATGAAATGCTTGAGTGATGCGCGGGCGGGGACCGCAGCGTGATCTCCCTCCGAGGCAGCAGGTGGCGCCAACGTGTGATCGATTTATAGGGTTAGCATCGTTGATAACAGTTGTATTGTGTTAGCGTTGTGATGCGGAGCATATGTTGAGCGTTTTGTGCCTCACTTGAAGCCAGATTTTTTTAGTTACCATGAGCCGATAAGGACCTGGGCTTCTTTTCATACGTCCGAAGCGATGTTTAGGTAAGAACAGTTGACTGACATTCATTTACTGCTAGCGAGCTAGCTTAGCATCACGTTAGCCGTTGCAGCTAACGGATAACTTCAATATTAACAAAGGTGTTAATTCTTGCTTGTCACTGCGGTTAATTGGTGTAAGTGACTAAGTTAAGCAATTCGGAAAAATATAGCACATGGTTTGTATTTATACCTGCACCATGCGCAACGTAAATATGATGAGCTGGACGTAAATTAACGTGAGTTCTTTAGGTAATTACTTAAACCAGAAAGTCTGTTCCGCCTTTGTTAAAGTTTAGTTACAGTGTCCAAACTTTTCATCAGCATCAAGGGGTGATGCCGTTGTGTGTATGTGTGTAATATGCCTGGATACTGTTTGTATCTCTGGGTTCTGTTTTTGTTTTTTCTTCAGTTGACTAAGATCACCTGTATATTCTGACATGGTGACTTTATCCTGAAAGACAGACCAAAAGCTACTTGATTTTGTCTGTAATTGAAATGCATTGGAACTTTCATTCATCAGTGTTTCTGAAAAGCAAACAAACTAATTGAAATGTGCTATTTTACAGTCTCTAAGCTCAACTAAAGATGTGAGGTTCATCAAACAGCTAACACTGTCTAATTGTTTACCATGACCATGATGTTCTCTCTCGATTATTATTATTATCACCAGTACCAGCAAGCTGAATATTCTAGTCAACAAGCTGCATGAGTACTTGGCTCATTCCAGTGCTGAGGACAGCAATGGCCCACCAGCCTCAGAAGATGATGGTAAATGGTTTTCCAGTAATTTAAGTGTAAAAGCTGGGAAGCAGTCTTTTCATGTGTACACACTTAAATTCTTACCTTTAACACAGGTCGGGCAAAGAAGACCTGCTCTGTGGGTAACTCGACTGCAATAGAGGTAACTGAACCATGTCTTTGTTATCATCCTTATTAACATTTATACATAAATCAACTAACAATAACCCAGTGTATGTATGTAGGTATGTGCTTATATATATATATATATATATATATATATATATATATATATATATATATATATATATATATATATATACACACACATACATACATGCATGCCTGTTTCCAGCTATTCAATAAATAGTTTATGTTCATTGAACAATAGTTATATCTCCTGAGGTTAATATATATTCATACTTTTATTAACTGTATAATTTGGGAGGCAATATTATTGTGACTTGTCAGATCTTAGAATGAAATGGTTCATATAAGAAATTCAGGACTATAAACCTAGTAAGAATTCCCCATCAGTAACAACTAACGTAACAAACAATCTGCTTTTGCAGGCAGGAGGGGATACCAAATGCTCAAGGAGGTGAGGAAGTTAAGCATAAATTGAGCACCACACTCATCATTTTGCACCCTAAATTATCACATTAATTTTACTACGCCATCTGCATGATCATCATGTTATACAGGAACCGCAAGGGCACATGACACATTTTCAAGGCCAATTTGCAGTTTCCCATGAGTCTGTAATAATACAAAACTTCAATTAAATTATTCACTGACTTTACAGAAAGCCCTCTGTTGTCATGAAGCACTCGGGACTGGATGAATCTGGGGACTCAAATGCTAGCGAGGACTTGGATTTACCATTTAATGCAAATGGTCACCTCGATATGACCAGATTACCTAAAGGTATGTGGTACCGCTTTCCTGCACAATCACACCACATGTTTGACACTTGTCTGGTCAAGTCTGAAGAACAATTTAGAGAACAATCTTCAAACGATCAAAAAATTTTGAATTTTTTGATTTATTGCTGTTTGTTTGTTTTGAACAGGCACAGCGTGGGTCAGACCTGAACCTGTGGAGAACGGAAGAGATGAGTTCAGGGGACCTGAGTTTCGCAGTCGTAAATCCAGTGTACTGAGAAAGAGAGGTCAGTTAACACTGCTCATGAAGTTCTACATAATCACTGTTACTCTGAAACAAAGATCATTTAATAGTGGAAGTTTCATTTTGTGCTGCAAATAGGTTGTTTTTGTTTGTTTGTTTGTCGTATGTACTGTATTACCATTCTGTTGCTAATCATAGTGCTGTGCGCTCATAGGAGGTGAACACACGGGTATTGTCAGTTGTACAGCATGTGGCCGACAAGTTAACCACTTTCAGAGAGATTCGTTCTATCGGCATCCAGTTCTGAAAGTATTAATTTGCAAGGTAAGTCTGATTGTAGCTCTGTAATTTTTTACAGGCATAGCATCACCAGCTTCTGTCATTCTTCCTGCCTTGGTTGAATCAACTTGAGTGGTGATATTAATTGTGGGTGGAATAGTAGACAGTCTGGCTTGTCTTTACAAAAATTATCAAATTCACAACTGTATGAAATAGTTTCAAACACCAAATATAATCGCTGCCAGTTTTCTGTGTTGAAATGTGCTGGGTTTCTAATGCTTCAGTTTATTTCTTAACAGCAATGTAATGTGTAAGCTGTAGTGTAAAAAAAAAGTTATGAGCAACTATTTTATTATCCATACACGAATATAGGGCAGAATATGTAAAATGCAAATCTAATTGGGGAAAAAAAAGTTTTCTAAAGTAAATTAATGTAAACATGTTGGTTCAAATTGTAATTAGCTGCTTTGTTTCGTCAGTCTTGCTACAAGTATTATTTAAGTGATGACATCAGTAAGGATGGAGATGGCATGGATGAGCAATGCAGGTAGGGTTTGTAAAACGTACAAAATGCTATTCAGAATTTAAACAACGTAATCTATAAATGAATTAATTGACTTTTTAGTGACATTGTTCGTCTTATTATTGTCTTATTCAGATGGTGTGCTGAAGGAGGCAACTTGATCTGTTGTGACTTCTGTAGTAACGCCTTCTGCAAGAAGTGTATCCTTCGTAATTTAGGAAGGAAGGAACTGTCCGGCATCTTGGAGAGCAAATGGTACTGTTATGTGTGTAGCCCAGAGCCCCTTTTTGACCTTGTGACGGCCTGTGACAGCATTCTGGAGAACATGGAAAATCTGTGGCAGCAGCAGCGCAAGAAGATCCGAGCTGAGCCTGAGAAAGCTGGACTGTATGACACATTGCCACATGTACCACAAAACATTCCTTTGGATAAATGGGATCACACCGGTATGGATGGTAGTGTGGTGTTCAATTATAACACACTGCAGATTTCTAAGGACATTACTAAAAAGGTCAAACATTTAGTGGACTCAACAAATTCTTTAAATCGAATATTTGTTAATTTTATTGACACTGTGACAAACGAACAAACTCTAGGTGTTCGCCAACAGTATCTGAAGTCTTTCCTGGCAGTTGTGAAAGGTCTGCGAAAGTCACTCACTGCACTTGAAGACAACCTCAAAGAGGAATTCAGTGACTTGGATGTTTTGAGCTGTTGGGAAACGTTCCTTAGTGATGACTTTGATACACAACCTGCAAGAGAAGCAGAAAATGAGCTGGATGCATCTAATGAAGGATGTTTAAAAGACTTGCAGAAACTGGCAGGTGAACATTTCGAAGATGATGACTCTGACTCTAAGGGCTTCACAGATGCGATGAATGCCCAAACACAAAAGATAAGCCTAAAGCTCTCTGAAAGTGCTGTCCACATGACTAAAAAACTAGTAGTAAAACTTACACCTGTACCCGTGGAACAGGACCCTTTGTCTCATGTCCTCAAGATGGAGGAGAACACTAAAGATAAAAGCTCAGAGGGAAAAGGTGCACCAGAAAATAAAGAAACACGTGTATGTGCTAAAACTGAGAGCAAAAGCAATGATACCTCGAATGCAACCATACACATCGAAGAGGAACAAGGAAATAGACGGTCTCCCCGTGTGAAGACAACACCTTTGCGTCGACCAAGTGATGTCAAGGCCAAAACGTCTCTTTCAGCAGCCGACAGTGATTGTGACTCTGATCCTGAGGAAATACCCACCACAGTATCAGCCAAAAACACAGAAGAGCAAACTCTGAGCAGAGTGAGAGATGACTCTGACTCCGATGAAGTTCCTGCTGCTCTGCTTGAGCGAGCAGCTCTAAACCACAGCTCTGATGAACCTAACAGTGATGAGGATGGCGGAAAAGCATCAACTAAGGTGGCTAAGAAATGTCTCTTTTGGCTCACAAAAAACACTCCAATTTCAAAGGAGAAGATGCGCCGCAAACGCAAGATGTTAGACAGCTCCCCAGAGTCTGACTCGCCTGACAGGAGAGTCAAAACCCGAAGGGAAAGCAGAACAGAATCATCTAGTGACGAGGCACAGAAAAATATCCAACATTCAAATACGGTGAGATCAATAGGAAAGCCTCACTTTGTCAAAAGAGAGGAGGAAGGCGCGGCTAGAAAGCAGAGGAGGATACAAGCCCCGAATCCCAAGACGAAATCGTGTCAGAAACCAGTGGAGTCGTCGTCTTCATCAAGCGAAGATGAACATGATGATGACTCAGAGACTGATGCAAGTGAACAGAAGATAAAGCCAATGACTGAACATGTGAGCTTACTGGGGTCCACAACATTCCACCAGTCATCAGGTGAGTCAAAGTTATTATAAAGACAGTAACTATTTGAAATATGTGCTGTATATATACTTGCTCAGCAGCAGGTGTACGTACATCACAACCAGCTGGAGAATAATATGAAGCATTCTGTAAAGCCACGTATCACAGTGATAGCATTTAGACAGCTTCAGTGAGTGCTTATGTTTCTCCACAACGCCAGATGTTTACATAAAGGTGTTTACTGATGTTTTACTTTGTTTTTTGTAGGAGATGAAGAGGAGTCTGGGCCCTCATGGGCAGCAGAAGAAGATGATGATGATCCAGAAAATAGGTATGGTTCAAAAAGCCCCGATGTAGAGTTTATCAAACAGTCTAGGTGTAGGAAAAAGGCTGCATCTTCAAACGCAGAGCTCTGTGCCACATCCAGTAACGCCCATGTAATTAAGACTCAGTTGCAGTCCATTCAAACACGGCCAAAGCGTAGCTGCAGTAGAGTGCCAGCTATCAAATACACATTTTAGAGGTACAGTGTGAAGCATGGGACCCACATTATGATACTGTTGAATGATGAGCAGCACAATCACAGTGTATTAAATGTGCAACCCTGCTAGAGATGCTGTACATTTTATTCAAATTTAAATCAATTTTGTATTATTATCGTTATAGTCTATCTTATATTCACTTTATGATATATTGAGCTCATTTAATTATGCAACACCTTGCAGTTTACCCATTTTAATCCTGAAGAGATCTACATGCATTTCAATAAGTGAACTTGTGTTGCCTTGCAACTCAAACCTGTTGATGTATTACAGGTGCGATTTCAGTAAAAGTCTACATATTTAGAAGGTTTTAAACCTCCACTTTGATGTTGTAAAAGAATGAAGGACTTGTTCTCCATTTAGTGGTGCTGTTACCTTGACTGTTGTTACTGGTGAAGTATAAACTTTCCTGTCATAGAATATGTATCATGAACATTTTAAATTGAAATGGATACGTAAAGGAAGTGATTACCTTTTGGTTTTTATTCACCATTTGTGATTCTGAGCAATGTTTTGTGTTCCTGACACAGGGCTTATAGTGTTGTAGTCCATTATCCTTCACCTTGAAAATATTTAAAAAAAACATTTCTCGTTTTGTTTTCTGCTTCAATATTAGACCTAAACTGAACAGTAATGGTGTGTACGATTTAAACAAGCAAAACATTGTCAAATAAAATATCTGATACAATGTATATGGCTCTGTAAATGTACTTTAGATTTGTTTTATCCATTGAATTATTTTAGGACTAAAATGTTATTTGTCACAAGCTCCTCTTAAGTTAAATCTTTGTAGTGGAAAAGAAGGTATAACAAACAACTTTAAATCACAGGATTTGTTATAACCTGGTATGTCAAAGTGTATAATAAATAAATATAATAATCAATCAATCATAGAAGGTAGTGGAAATGCAGGGAAGAGCCATGAGCGTAGGAGAGATTTAGAAAAATGAACAACGTTGCAGTTACATGCCAGTTACTACTCCAGGTAACATTGCCTTTGTGGAAAAAAAGGAGATTTGCTGAAGCTTTGAATTACACATCCTGGTAGTAGGTTTCTGCCACTCCTGCAGTCAGACCATGTAATATAGCTGGTGCTGGCTGTCACTCATAAGATACGCTAAGCGCTAAAATAAGTCAGAGCCTGTGAATGTATATGCATTTGCTTTATTCGGTTTATTACTGGGGTTAAGATTTTGTCAGCAATCTCACGTAAAGGTTAAAACAACCTCCAGTCATCTCAATACCCGTATGGCATTAGGCAACATTTGGGCTGCAGTGGTTTAGTATATGTAACATCCAGATACACTTAGGTGAAGCATGTGAACATGAACCTTTGCACACTGAAATGTGTTGTGTACGCAAAAATATATGGAAAACTGAAGACGTTTTTTTCCATATGTAACCTACCAAAAAGTGTTTTCTACTCGCTGACACTGGTGCTTGTGCAGAGATTCGTCTGAATGTTTAACCCACTCAAATTGGGATATCAGTTAAGAATGTGTAATTGCTTTTTTTACCCTTCTCCAGTACTGTGGAGGTGAATTACATCATATTGTTGCTGCTGAGGGACGAGTCTGTTCAGAGATTGTAGAAATGGAAGGTCATGTGATGTAACCTGACCCTGAAAGACTTACAAGAAAAGTAGCCGTAAACCGAGAAATAAAATCCACTGCCACGTGAATCCGGCCAATGCTGTGTGGTTTAGTTTAGTTATTTGACCACTAGTAACGAGTGGGCAGCTCGTCATGTGGGTTTTTGAATGTTTTACCCCATTTTCTATACAGTATGTAACTGCTGACCATTTTCTAAAGAAAGCTGTAGCCAACTGTTTCTGTTTGAAAGCTTTTTGGGTAATTTTTTTCCTCTAGCTGACAATGAGAGTGGCCTTTAATGACATCCGTGTGTGTTTCTCATATTTTTTCCAGGTTGGGTTTTCTGACTGTACAACAGTGAAAGCAGTGCTGTTAGGCAGCACTCACTTAAATCTCAGCTACAGTCGTCTTCTATCAATGCAAACAGTTTTGATATTTAAATTAATTTTTTTTAGCTGTAGAGATTTATATTACAAATGTATTTATAAATTTAGTGTTAGGAAATGGTCAGCAGAAGTGTAACTTTCACATTGTCAGTGGACTAAAAGCACCAATAGGCCTGTTATAGTCCTTTGAAATTCACTCTTGAGGTTGGAGCTCGTGTGTGTGAATATGGCCGTTTAGCCTGATCTCTGTGACCCACACCACAAGATCAGATGTGTGTGTGATGCAGGCTGAGAAGGTTGTGACAAACCATTTAGGTTTTTTGATTACATGGTAGAATCAGTCCTGGTTAGGAACAGTGCATTAAATCCATGTAGAAGTAGCTGAGGTCAGAAAGGGAACGTTCAGTTTTATTTTAACGACAAAATAAATAAAAAACACCAAACGTGCGTCTGATTTTAGCGGGTAAAAAAGAACATTGTAGGAATATAATTCCCCTCAAATTAGAAGAAGCTAAGTCACTCTGTTTTTTGAGGAAAACTTGTTTAAAATGTTTTAATAAATTATTGTTCTCAAAAGCCTCTCTGTCTCTTGTTAAGTTATTTTTCAAGGCGTTATTCCAGTGCTGTGAGAGTTTCCTTTAACTGGTCTAGCAAGTATAACAATATCAAACTGAAGATCATGTGTCTGGTCATGAAATAAACTTCAGGCTCCTTTTCCTTTTTCTACTTTTGAAAGAATCGCTAAGAAAATGCTTTTGGCCCAAATCAATGCCAACTACTCCTCGAGTGATGATATGTCTTCGGAAGAAGAGATACAGGAGGATGACTCTGAATCGGAGAGTGATAACGAAGTCGAACAAGGAAATGAAGATAGAGAATCGGGTGATGACGGTAAGGTTTTTTGCTTTTCCTTGTGCATCTTTTATAAGCACAAGTGTTTTTGTTTTTTCCCCCACATTAATCAATAGCTAAATTTGATATTTGTACATTACTGTCAAAATTCTGACTAGAACCCTTCACAATTATAGGCTAAATGTTTTGGATTATATTCAGGAAAGATGACAAAATATATCTTTGCTTTAGGGGAAGACATGGCTTCAAATTCTTTCAACATGTCTGATGGCCGCAACTCCAGGCATCACCTTCTAAACCACAAACTCACCCTAGATGAGGGAATACCAGGTGACAAGGCTGCAGCGCAGGCAGACGTAGGAAAGCAGAAGGGCAGGAGAGGAGCCACACACAGACGCCTGAGCTGTAAGCGCATCTAGCAGTGTTGCACATTCAATGTGCCCACACACCGAATACCTACCTTACTCTAATATCTGTTCAAGTTTGTCAAGCCGATAGTCAAAGCGAAGCCGACAGTGACGAGACTACGCTGGACGACCCTGGCATGAGCGAGGAGCTCAGTCAATCGGAGGATGAGACCAGTGAAGGGAAGTCCCAGAGGTACATTGGTCTTCATTTGACACCCAGTGTTTAAAATAACCAATATTGAAATACAGCTACTAGTACGTTTCAACATATAGAAACTATAATGTTCGGTTGTCATTCTTTGTAGCTCCAGATTAGCTAAGGAATCACCACATACTAATGTGCAGAAGAATCAGGTACCCTGCATTTGGCTGTCTGACTCCAACAGTGAAAAGGTAGATGCTCCTCATCATTAGCTGTTTCTGCTCATCTCTCTTCACGTAAAATAGAGAGGAGGCTCAGCTGTCCAATTATCATACTGCGTGTTGCATCTTTCTGTGTTGGAGCAGAGCGATCAGGAGACCGACGAGGCCACTGAGCGCAACGGTGAAAGTAAAGGAACCCCTAAAGGACGCAAAAAGATCCGCAAAATCATCGAAGATGTGCATCTGCGCGCAGAGACCCAGGAAGCTCTGAGAGAGGAGGAGGAGAGGTGCAAACGATTGGCAGATAGGGAGCAACACATGGAAGACAGGCGAGAGGTGCTTAATATTGATCAGTCTTTTAACACTCTGACTTCTGCTGCACGGTGTCCTCATAGGACATTATTCGTAAATTACATTAAGCACCTCACATGACATATCTGGCGAGGTGTTGCCTTGTAGGAGCTTTTTAACAGGGGAATCAAACAGACAAAATGTTATTGTTTTTAGATAATTGTTATACCTGATGGGATAGGGCCCATTACTACCAAACTGGTCCTGGATCATGATGAAGAAACCAAAGCACCTCTTGTGCAGGTTCACAGGAACCTAGTGACAAACCTGAAGCCTCACCAAGTGGACGGTGAGTTGTTTGTTACATCTGGTCTTGTTATGAGACTTAGGTGTTGATGCAAAATTATAGCTATACGATAATATTATTTCTTCCTTTGTGAAGTGTTTTTAAAGCTTAGCTCCTTCCTGTGTTGTCTTATTTGTCCTACAGGTGTACAGTTCATTTGGGACAGTTGTTGTGAGTCCGTAAAGAAAGCGAACACTTCTCCTGGGTCAGGCTGTATCTTGGCACACTGCATGGGCCTAGGGAAAACTCTGCAGGTGAACACACACTCACTCCAGTACACCTGTGTTGTTGCTTGCTTTGATTCATCCTGTATAAATTAATACATCGAGTTGCTTTTACAGAAATCACATCCAGACTGGTGCGTTGGTCACCACACTAGTGGGCTGGAAGCTTTAACTTTCTTCTTTCTGCAGGTGGTGACGTTCCTCCACACGGTGCTGCTGTCAGAAAACCTGAATTTTAGAACAGCTCTGGTTGTGTGTCCACTCAATACCATCCTCAACTGGGTCAGCGAGTTCAGTAAATGGCAAAACAATATAAGAGATGACAAAGTGAAGGTATACAAAACACTTTTTATATACAACATATATATATATTTATTTATTTCTCATGTTTTGGTTGATGTGCACAAACTCTCACATGCCCATATATGGTCATTGTCACAGGTCACAGAACTGGCTACAAAAAAGCATCTTTCAGAACGACTCCGAGCTCTGCAGGCATGGCAGCGAGACGGAGGTGTTATGATAATGGGGTATGAGATGTTCCGCATCCTGTCGCTAGGCCAGAGGATCAGCCACGAGGAGTGCAAGAAAGAGTTAAAGAGCATATTAGTGGATCCAGGTACAGAAACTATTTACTGGTTTCACCGTGTCAGTCACTGACTTGCTGAAATGAGTTTGTTGTTGTTTTCAGGGCCAGACTTTGTGGTTTGTGATGAGGGACATATCCTCCGCAATGACGCATCAAACATCTCCAAAGCTATGAGTGCAATCAGGACCCGACGCAGAGTGGTGCTCACTGGCACACCTCTGCAAAACAACCTGGTTGAGTGTGAGTATGCACAACTACGCCTGAGTATTTAACGACACACTTATATGGCAGAAATAATCTTATTTTACTCATATTTCTGTTTCCTGAGTTGGCTGTTGTAGTAACACATACAGGACAAAGTGAGTTTCCTCTAAATTAGTTTGGTTCCCTAAAGAACGAGATGTAAAGAGGAACTCACAGAAAAGCCTCCAATCAGTGTCAAACGGAGGATGTGGGTGTTGAGGATATTGTTGAGGTACTTTTTTGTGCACTGCTTGCGGTTGAGTGACTCGGTATGTTTGTCTAGGTTTCATCATACATGAACAGCTAATGGAAGCTGATGTGATATAGTGAAATAAATATAGATGGGTTTGGGGTTGGTTATAAAATGCAGCTCTTTGTATTCCTGCAGATCACTGCATGGTTAATTTCATCAAGAGGAATCTTTTGGGCTCACTGGGCGAATTCCGAAACCGCTTTATTAACCCTATGCAAAATGGGCAATGTGCCGATTCCACTCCAAGAGACGTCCGAATCATGAAGAAGCGAGCACATGTGCTGCACGCTGTGTTGTCTGGGTGTGTGCAGGTAAAACAAGCAAAACAACTCTGCCAGTGCTGCTTGATTTCCTGTTCTTGCTTTCACAACACTTCAATCATCTTTTTTTCCCAGAGAAGAGACTACTCTGAACTGACCCAGTTTCTCCCTCCCAAATATGAGTATGTGGTGGCTGTGAGGGTTTCCCCGCTTCAGTATAAGTTGTATCGCCACTATCTTGACTACATTCATGGTGAGTGTGGCCTAATGTTGTTGTAACAAATGTAAATGTTATATTACCGTAACCAGGTTTCCATAGTATTATTACACATATTAGTGTTTCTTGTGTAAATTGTCATAGGCTGAGATGAGGCTATCTCTGATTCTGCAAAAATGTTTTTCCAGGTGTGGGTTCAATGAATGAAACCGTGAAGGTGACTGCAGCAAATCTGTTTAAAGACTTTCAGGTGCTCAGTCGAATTTGGACTCATCCCTCGTGCCTTCAGCTCCACTACATCAGCAAAGAAAACAAGGTACCTTCAGCACACGTTAAGTCCCTAAATACTGTCGCCTCATGGCAATTAGCTCTTAAATATATATATATATATTTTAACTTCTTATTCTCTCAAAAGAAGAAACCATGTAAAGCAGCAGCTGTTCTGACAAACGAAGACACCACTGAAAGGTAATATGACTATAAATATCATCTTTTCCAGAATGAATGAATGAAATAAAAACGAATAGGAACCTGTACCTGCCTTGTCTGACATCATCTATATATGTAATATATATTCTGCTCTTTTCTGCCTGCTGTAGTGGACTGAAAGAGAATGAAGGAAAAGAAGGGGATAATCCCAACAACATTTCAATGGTTATCTCTGATGTGTCCAAAGATGCTTCCCCAGTGGAAGGTAAAATAAGAATCATGTGGCACCACCACTTCCTTGTAATGCCTACAGTTAATCCAAAATGTTGAGGCTGCATTATGCAAATAAATTAATTTATCATATATAATGTAATCTTTTGTGTAGGAGAGAAAACAAGCAACAGCTCCAGATATCCAGATGAAGACTGGTTCCAGAGTCTTCTGTCTGAAGGAGACGCCTCAATCATTGAGCACTCAGGAAAGATGGTGCTGTTGTTTGAAATCCTCAGAATGTGTGAAGACCTAGGAGATAAAGTGTGAGTTTGTTGTCTGCGCTGACGTGAAACATAACAGTGGCAAGATGTTGAGCGTTCTTCACATCTAACTAAATCCTTTTTTATGTTTTAAGGCTTGTGTTCAGTCAGTCGTTGATCTCATTAGACCTAATTGAAAATTTCCTTGGGGCATCCCACCGCAACCGAGACCCATCGTCATCATCCAAGAGTATTGTCTAGTTTATGACAAAGAACATTTGAATGAATTTACCGAATGTCTTTGATGGTGCTTACACTTTATTTGCTTAATTGTTCTAACAGCAGGCAGCTGGATTAAAAACATTGATTACTATCGTCTCGATGGCTCCGTCAGTGCCACGCTGAGGAAGAAATGGACCGACAAGTTCAACAATGCTGACAATGTTCGGTACAGAGCTTCTGACTGGATATAAATGATACGGATATTCTGATGATGACGAAATAAGATTAAAGCAGATTGTTTTTTCTATTTTACTTTTAATTACAGTGGGCGATTATTTCTCATCTCAACAAGAGCCGGATCTCTTGGCATCAACCTCGTGTCTGCCAACAGGGTCGTCATCTTCGACGCCTCATGGAACCCTTCGTATGACATCCAGAGCATATACAGGGTGTATCGCTTCGGTCAGATCAAACAAGTGTTTGTGTACCGCTTTCTAGCGCAGGTACACTTGTAGCATTCCTTAAATTTGGGTGTTGATGCTTTTTAAATTGCATTATTTTGTAAATAAATTGTCTTTAAATTAATGCTCACAAACATTTGTAAGCAAAATGTTTTATTTGTTTGGAGGTGCCTTATTCTCACCTGTAGCTATTATGGCTGTCATCATCTCCAGGGAACCATGGAGGAGAAGATCTATGACCGTCAGGTGACCAAGCAGTCTTTGTCCTATCGAGTGGTGGATCAGCAGCAGATTGAGAGACACTTCACCCTGTCTGAACTGACTGATCTTTACACTTTTGAGCCTGACCTGCTAGATGACCCCAACTGTAAGAAAAGCAAGCGAGTCACCTCTGTTCTGCCAAAGGTGATGTCACCATCTCTATTTTCAGGTTTCTGCTTTGATGCCATGTAAATACACCAAAGAATGATGTGATTTACAGCATGAATTGACTTCTCTTTGTTTATTTCCCAGGATGCCATCCTGGTGCAGATATTAGAAACATGCAAAGATCAGATAGTGTCATATCACGAGCATGAATCTCTGTTGGACCACAAACAAGAGGAGGAGCTCAGTGAAGCTGAACGCAAAGATGCCTGGGCTGAGTATGAGGCTGAGGTACAGAACTGCACACTGTGCAAAGGAAACTAATGAGCAGCAGCATGTTTTGCTCATTTCATGTCAGTATGTGTTAGATCTGTGCATAATGTACAGAAATGTGTCTTTTTTTTCAGTCCAACACAGCCAATACTTCAGTCAGTTGGAGCCAGGACACCTTGACTATGAAGCCCAATGAGCTGCTTCTGGTAAGAATACTTTTTCTAAAACATCTTCCTAGATTTGCAGCTAGTGACATTTGTTTTATAAAAGGTGTTACATATAAATGTGTTTGCAGGCATTGCTAAACAAGACCAGAGCAAACGTATCAGAGGCCTTCCTGTCATTGCAGAGGATTAAGTCTCACACACTCGAAGAATACAAGGTTCAACTGGTGAGTGAAAATGTAAACGTTAAATTTAAGGTTGTATATATGAGGTTACTGTTGACCACTCTGACAGATCCTGCACATCTCTCCAACTGGCTCCTTAAGATGTAATTCTGTTGAGGAGGATTATTTATGCCTAGGTCCTGCTCCCTCACAGTCACAAAGAGTGTTTGAATTGTCATTTCTACTAACGATCTGTTACAGAAACAACAGTATCCTTACCTGCCTGAAGACGAGCTTGTGTTCAAGGCTCAGACTTGGAAGACTTTGGATGAGAAGGATCAAGAGCGTAAACGGGCCTTATATCGAGAAGTTCTTACACAGCAACAGTTGGTAAGTCAGTTTTACATGTGGAAATGTTTGGACACATGCAAACAAGCAGCGTTTCTCATGGTTCAATCCCATCTCTCCACAGCTCACACTGCAAATTCAGGCCATACTGAACATGAGACGAAACCAAGCGATGCAGACGACCACAACCTATGTGAACTAGCCTGGACAGACATGAACCTAATCATGTAATGGGAGTTTACATTTGTGCCTCTGTTATTTACCTGATTGGACCTTTTTCTTATCGTTCCTGCACAGGTAGATTGAATGTATATTTAGAATGTAACACAGAGAGCTCAGTGCTTCAGTACCAACTTTTACATTATGGTATTAAGTTCTGTTTTGTAACCTTTAGAGCACTTTAACTCACAAAATTTATATTTTGCTTTTGCTAAAACTGGATAGTTTACTTGTATAGGCTACTTTATACCAAAAGAAATATTTATGACAATATAACTTTGATAGAGGTTTACTGGATGTCTAGTACAGTATATGCAGCATACCTTTGTATTGCACCATAAGTGCTTTTCTATCGATTTGTTTTTGAATATTTTGAATGTTTATTACATGTTGCTATATAATAAAAATAATTAAAAATACACCAGGTTTAGCTGCAGATATCATTAATCTTCAGTGATATGCAAAGAATATTGTCTTACTGAATCAGCTCTTGTTAATATAAGGTGGTCACATCTGTCTCAGCAGAGCAGCTGATCAGACAGTTGTTTCCCAGACTGTCACTCAAAAGATTCCGTTAATTATTGAAACCAAGCCACCTGCTGTGACTGAAAGCTTTCCTTCATCTCAAAACGTTGCTAGAGCTCAGGATAGCAGCATGTACCCGGTCGGGAAAGGATCAATTACAACAAAATGTGTACACAGAGGATACAGTTTTTTATAAAATATATTTTAGGTCATATAAAAGGTATTGGACTGCGAAATAAACACGAGAAGTCATTTTAGAACACATACATATTTCATGCAGATTCACTATCATAAAAAGGTGTCAGGTGTGCAATACATGCACTAGTGCCACAGAGTCAACATGAATACGTGTATCTGCAAATACACATAGCTGTATGAAACAATAACATTAGAGCTAACGTGTTGCGTTTTAGTAATATATACAACTTACGTATATCATTTCAAAAGGAATTTTAGGCTCACTTCAGTCCAACACACACTTATATTTTAATGCACTGAAGTCAAGTTAATATTAAATACAGTGATGGCAATGCAGCATGCAGTCACTAATTTTATCTACCTCATTACTGCATTCAGGCTACAGGAGCTGCCATGTATCCCAGCATGCACTGGGTGGAAAAGAACAACAGCCCAGGTTTAACAGGCTGCTGTTAACATTTAGATTTGCTATTATGCAATTACATTTGCAAGCATTAAAACTTTAGTATAAAATAACAGGCCTAAATGTCTTTATGGAAGGTAGAGATTACGTGCTCAAACCCACGCACACATATCTGTAACTACTAAAAAAAATGAAATAATTTAAATTGATTTTCTTGTTTCTCATTATTTTTAGACACTTGGGTTTCAACCAAATATTGTGACAAGCATCTAGGAAAGTGAATAATGCAATCAAGTAAAGGACAAAATACGTATATGATGTATACACGTTAATGGACTGAGGTACTGCCAAACTGCTCATGCATGTAACTAGTACAGTTTGTTTGGTGAGGTGTAAAAAGAAGGAATGGGAGTACACTCAACACAGTCTCCTTTAAATTAATAAAAAAAAAAAAAAAACATTTAAAAAATGTCAGTCCACAAAAAGTATTCCTTCACAGTGATTGGTGGTAGTTTTGTGGTCTCGAAGACCCTCTAAATGGACTTTTAGTCTCACAAGAACAAATATACACTGCAAAACCTATCGTTCTTGCTTTGAGGTTGATGTGGTCCAGTAAAAATGAGGACGCCCTGAGCTCCAAGCTGTGTTAGTGTCCTGTATCCAGATCCCTCATGTATTCCTGAAGTGCCTGCAGCCTGGCATCAATCTCTGACAGCTCAGCACCTGTATCTATGGAGCTCTCTGAAGACAGACATAGAAATGGTGATTAGATTTTGTGTAGCTGTTAAATATTTTGTTGTCATGTTAGTACAACAAAAGTGAAAAAACCCTTCATAACTTACCTTTGTCTTTAATTCTTTGTGCTGGTGTACTGCACAATTGCTTCCTTGTTAAAAGGCCACCTCTTGGCTAAAAACAAGAATAGATCACATCAAAATGGACAATATGCTGTAGGAATCATAAAACACTGTAATCACAAAGTCACAGCTTAAAATAGTCCAAGAAATGCATTATTCACTCCTTTAAATTCAGTTTGAGTCACAAACCTTTTCATGTGATTCCTTGAAAGTGAAAAATCTAGAATAACAGATCTTCTTTAAATATACAAATACACGAGCAATAAAGAAACATTAATTATCATGTCACTCACCATACTAGGTCCATTGTAAGTCTGTTTTCTTCCCCTATAAAAAAAAAATATCTGATCTTGAATAAGAATAATAACAATGTAAAATTTTTTTTTTAAACCTGTGAGACAGTCCCTTCACCTGAACAGAGTTTTGGCCATTTCATCTGCATCCACTAATGAGCTTTCAGAGGAGTTCCTGCTGCCTCTCCGTTCCACAGATAAACTCCTGCCTCTACTGCCAGACCGGGTCAACTGAGGATAGGCTTCTCTGGAACGTGAGCGCCCCCTCTCAAGGAGAATAGGTGATGTCAACATGTCCCGCCGCACCTTCCTCAGTCTGACCCATAGAAAACAGCAGTTAGTACTGCTGGCCCAGGCAAGTACAGCATTAAACACCAACACACCATCAAAAATGTGAAAAGTAAATTAACATAAACCAACTTCTTGAGTTCTGCCTCTTTCTGTCTGCGTTGTCTGTCCTGGATGTAGGCAGTTGGGTCAAAGCGCTGGACCCGGGACCCTGTAAAATAACAGAGCTTTCCTTTTTAACTGTGTTTTATCTGTGTGATACTGGGAATTTCTCTCTACACAATCATTGTGTTACACATTTAGTGAACAAAAAAGCATGTACCAGTGGGGGAAGGTGACGACCTGGCTATGCGAGCACGGGGGCCTGAAGAGTCTGCTCTTCTTCCCCTTTCTTCTGACCTTTGACCTCTGTTCTCTATCCGTTCCCTAGATCCTGAGCGTGCTCTGATTGTCCCACAGCCTGACCTCCTCTCACGGGAGAGAGAGCGGAAAATTTCACCATCGACTCGAGAGCTGATGTGACTGGACACAGGGGTCACTCTGCTGCAGACACACAGAAAGGGGCTGTTGCTGAATAGATAAATGAGATTCACATGACAAATATGATTCAAGACTGTAATTCCATTAATAGAAATTGTCTAACCCTCTCCGTAGTAACGCCAGTTCACTGGTGAGACTCTTGACACGAACGCGAAGAGCACACTCTGATGCTCTCAGCTCCTCCAACTAGTCAGGACAGGAAAAAAGAAGTTAAAATACACTGGTAAATAATGAAAGCAACATGAATATTTTTCAGCCGACTACTCCAGCAAGCAGGAAAGGCCCACCTGCTCAATTAGGAGTCGCTGCTCCTGGCTTCTCTTGCTTGCCGAGCGTTGACTTTTCACCCTCTCCTTGACAAGCTGCTCCTCCAGGGTCCTCACCACATCTCTAACCCTCCAGTCCTCTCGTCCTGGTGTGGAACTGCTTGCACTGACATGCACTTGCTCTAGAACTTTGGCCATTGCCTCCTTCTCTTCCCTCACCAGAGCAAGCCTTGGAAAAAAAACAAAAACAATACACATAAAAAAACAGGTTCTGTATTTCTTTTACTGGCCAAAAAGAAAGGCAAAGGCTAAATGCTACCAACTCTGTGCGTAGCCTTTGCACTTCCAGTTCTGTAGATTTGTTAACTCCATGAGAGGTGAGTGCACTAAGCTCAGCCCTCAGAGCCCTGACTTCCTTCTGCAGGGCAGCTGGGTCCGGTTTACCCACATAAGGCAACGGTAAAGGATAGTGTATCCTGCAAACACAAATGAAAGGAAACTCACAAACTAAATCTGTTTTTGAATGAAGACTTGGTGTGAATACATACATTTGTCACAGAGAAACACGAACCTGTCAAACTCCACAGTGTATATGAGGATTAGATATCTTTTGGCAGTGAGAGCAGATGGCTGCTGATGGCCCCGAGGACGACTGACCACTCCTGCTTTTCTGTTACGTAGCAACTCTAGGTCAGCATAGGTCAGGAGGTCAAGTGTAACAGAATCACTCGTCTGCAAAAGATTCAAATTAACTATACAATATCAGAAAAAAATGCTTCATGAACACTTTACTGTATATGGAGCCCTCTTGTTTTTATATAGCTGCCTGACCCTTGACATAGCTGCTGTTTTCGTATATTAATGAATAGGAGAGTGGGATTAATACAGCTCGAGATAACTACACTTTTCGCTCAAGTGGAAATGCTGAACTCCAGTGAATGAGTCGCGTGTTAGCTCACACAGCCTCTGGCCTTTTGTGCCTGCTCCCATCTTTCTATTTACTTAGTGTGCACTTCAGCTACAGTATCTTCTTTTTCACAACTATCTGAGTGAAAATAAAGACATACCTGTCTAACAGCTGATTCCAGCATGCTGCAGAAAATGGGAAACTGCTTGAAGTTGCCAGTTTTGCGAGTGAGGTCCTCAATGTCTGAGGGAGAAAATAAATACATAAATAAATGGCACAATTGTGTGTGTGATGACACTCACTCACTATCTTAGCTGCTTATTCCTCTCAAGGGTCCTGGGCATGCTGGGACCCTGGACAGGTCACCAGTCCATCACAGGGCTCCACACATGTATAGAAACAGACAACCACTCACTCTTGCACTCACTTCTGTGGACAATTTAGGCTTCCCAGTCAGCTGAATTGCATGTCTTTGGATTGTGGACGGAAACCAGAGCACCCAGAGAAAACCCACGCAGACTGGGGGAGAACATGCAAACTCCACCCACACAGAAGAGAGACATGGGTGACCCTGGAACCAAACCCAGGACCTTCTTGCTGAGGGCCAACCACTACACCATGACATTCAATTTATGATAAACGTATCCTACTTACATGCAGGATTAAATTCACTCCTCCACTGATCTGCTGTCACTGAATCTGAAATTTCGACTATCAGCAAACCCTTGTCCACCTCTATTTTTACAGTGAACTCCACACCTCGAAATACAATATCCTCCATCACCTCAGAGCCTTCCTCCATTGCTCTAGATCTGGGCAGAAGAAATAATAACACCAATGTATTACAAACATTTGGAATTGATTAACTCATCTGCTATTAAAAACACAGGGGTGATAGTGAACATTTCACAACCTTCTGTATGGTCATGTCTTAAAGCTAAAACGTGATTATAATTAGTAGTGTATTGTTTAATACACTGTATTCATTATTGTATATATTATAATTTATAGGTGTCACTCACACTCAAGGTCACCTTGCAATGAACCACATATATTAGCATAATACATTAATATGATTAATATACTGGAAAATAGTAGAACAGCAGCACAGTTATAGAACAAACCTGTGGCGCATGAAAGGGTTTCAAATAAGAAAATTAAGAAGATTATTGTGTGATCTTGTGATTTCTCGTGATTTTTAGCGGTTTCATATTATTCCAGCCCGACCTCCTGAAAACACGCCGCCAGGGGCAGTAGTGAGCCGACCAGCCCCTTTCAAAAGGTGTCACCGTTTTATCCCAAAAGTTTGTGCTTTACGGGTGATTTATATGTCCATGCTTCCGCAACTCGTGGTTTAGGGGGTAAGTTATTGACGTTACCTAAACGTTTGTCTGTCGCTAGACAGGTTCCAACCATGTTAGAATCCGCGCTTGACTCCACTTTCTCCCAGTGAGTGAAACAGTCTGTGCCGTCCTCTGCACTGTTACACGCACACAGACACCACAGAGAGCGCGGTTACAGCGTGTGTTGCTGGTCGGCGAGTGTTAGGAATCGGAGCTGGCTCTGGAGTTGGATCAGGCCGGTTTCCCTTACGCTACGTTAGCTAAACACGAGTCTACGTCTGTGAGCGAGAGTTGCCGTCTCCTCCGGCCACGTTAGCCGCAGTTAGCTAGCACGAACTGTGGCGTCGGTTTAGTCACCGTGGGTCACATGCAGCAAACCGAACTGGTCGCCTATGATCTATTATTAGTCTGACGCTGAACAACGCACCAACGTTACCTTTGGTTGCAGCAGTGATGGCTGATGTGGCTTTTGTCAACACATAGCTGCTTGTTTTAACAACACAGCGGTTACTAGCTGGGTGAAATAAACGACACGACCGGCCGCTTGACACTCTGGCTCCGGCCCAAAACGAGCTGCGAGCCACCGGCACCGCGCAGACCGAAGCGGTTCAATAACCGGGAACCGTTAAATTCTTCTTCGCTTGTGTCTCGGTCCCCGCCAGCTCTTTCTCTCTGGACCATCAGGCGGAGGGCGCACTTCTCTTAGACGTAACACTGCCCCCTACAGGCAATAAACAGGCACCGCTGTTATCGATTAGATGCCACTATACTCCAATCAAACACCAATTATGAATCTGCTACTTGTTTAATTAAACATTAATTATGAATCTGCTACTTGTTTAATCACGTGTGCTCCATGATATTGTCTAACATGATTTTCCACAGCTTTTGATCTAGATCATATTTATACAGTACTTAGGATAAATAGTTTGGCCATTGTTCTGCTTAGTCCTCACAAGAAACGGAATCATTTCCATTTAAGTTAAAGCAGGTAGTCGTTGGGTTTAACTAGAACTTTACTCGCTGTCATCATCCTGTATGTTAATTATACATGGGACAAATAATATTTGTCCCATGTATAATCACAATGCTGTGTTATGTCATATTACATTCTGCTTGCAGTACAAATAGTCAGGTTTTTTTTTACAGTAAAATCTTTTATCAAATCAATTTATTTTATGTTGATCTAACAGCCAGACAACAACAAGCGACTCTTGAAGCACTTACCTGGTTTAACAGTCTGGGATCACTTATATTAGAAATGTCCTTGTTGTCAAGCACCAATTAGCATTTTAAAGTGATGAATGTGCATTAGCAAATCCAATCATCCATCAGAACAAAGGACTGAAGTTTTCTGATAGTGGCATGTGTACATGTTGTGAAGCTACAGTTAAATTCTTATTTCTAAGAGTTTTTACTCTAAAGTGACAGTAAATAGATTGAATTTCTCCAAACAACACATTACTTTACAGAGTTGTGTCAGCACAGCACGTATTTTCAACATCACTGGGAACCAACTACCACCGTGATAATTCTTAACATCTGTGTGTTCATCCTCCCACGTGATCGTTTGGTTTAGAGATTAATAGCAGTACTTCCTGTAAATGTTTGATAAGCTGTTGCATAACATCAGAGCTGATTCTGTCGCCTGCGTGTCTTCCCTTAGTCTTGGTGAACGACTGTTACTACGGAGAAGTTACTGATAAGTCAAGTGACGAGTCTAAAGTCTGTAAAGACGGGGAAAATAATGTTGGACCACACGACAGGGTGACCTGGACCATTGCTGAACAATGTCTGACTGAGGTGCTGTTATTCAGTAGTTTGCATGGAAGACAGAAAAGGTTTGGGGACACACTCTCGCTCTCATGACTCCTAAGAAGCCCCAGGAATGGCTGCAAGTGGTTGGACATGCAGGTTTGTTTATCTGCAGCTTTATTTCTGCTATTGGAACTGGTGTTTGTCACACTATGCATTCTGCTGAGCCTTCTTTTCATTACCTGTCTGCGCAGGGAGCTTTCATGTTGGGGATTATGGTACTCTGCTGAAGAGGTTTTGTAAGGGGGAGCAACAGTGCTATCTGAGTCTTATGGACGACTCTCTAAGGCCATTTGTTCCTGCCTATCATGGTGTGGTGCAGCGGGACAATCAGGATTACAACGTGATAGATAACTTACTGACCCATTTCAACTCACCCGCAATCATGGACTGCAAGATGGGCACCCGGTATGTTTTAATGGTCCAGCTTATTTCAAGCTAGAGGAAACATAAACTGCTCAACTGCTGTTTAAACATGTAGGATTTTGTTTTTAATGTTCTTTTTCACAGCACATACCTTGAGGAAGAGCTGCTGATGTCCCGAGAACGACCGCAGCCTCGCAATGACATGTATGAGAAGATGGTGGCTGTGGACCCAGATGCCCCAACTGACCAAGAGCGAGCCCAGCAGGCTGTGCTGAAAACCAGGTACATGCAGTGGAGGGAGACGCTGAGCTCCACAACAACTCTGGGTTTCCGTATCGAGGGATTCAAGGTAAGCTCCATTTCTGGCCTAATACTGGTCATGGCAGGTAATTTATTTAAATAAACCTTGCAGGGTTTATTCCTGCTAGTATTCTCAAATGACGTGATCTATTGTTGTGTGTTTCCTGTGTAGAAGGCAAATGAAGACTGTAACAGAAATTTTAAACGGACCAGAACCAAAGAGCAAGTGACAGAGGCACTTCAGAACTTTGTTGGGTCCAATACACACGTAGTGGTGAGTGTGACTGTTGCTTACTTTCATTCACTGGTGGATCCGGTTTTCTTTCCACCCTTGCAAACCTTGTGTCTTTGCCATCAGTTGGAATATCTGAGGCACTTGAAACAGCTGCGGAACGTCTTGGAGACATCAGACTTTTTCAGAACACACGAGGTTAGTGTGGTAGCTTTGTTGAACCGTGTATTACAGGTTTATGTAGGTGTGTTTTAAAACACATGATATCTGCTGTAGCACACTTGACCGTTGTATTCCTGCAGGTTGTGGGAAGTTCCTTGCTGTTTTTGCACGACTGGACAGGCAGAGCAGGAGTCTGGATGATTGACTTTGGAAAGACGGTGGCCTTACCACCACCCCTCACCTTGGACCACCGCAGTCCCTGGGTAGAGGGCAATCGAGAAGATGGCTACCTGTGGGGTCTGGACAACCTCATTGATATACTAGCCAGCATGCTGTCACTGTCCTGATTGCCAGTCTATAAACCTGTCTACCACACCTGTCAAACATTCCTCCACCACTCAAGTCAATCATTTCACATGGTTTGGCTTCTGATCATTTGAATTCGGATATGGACACACAATTATGGTGGATTTAAATTTGTCTCTGAGCCAACACAATGGTGCTAAAATATAGTCAAGAGGTAAACATGTGGACTGTTATATTTCCAATCATTAATCATACGCTTTGTTTAACCCTTGTGGAGCCTTCGAGGATGTCAAAAGGAAAACAGGGGGCGCTCTAAGCTCAAAAACCACACAAGGGTTGGATAAAACAGCCACAGACACTCACAACACGCTTTATCTAGATGAACTTGTTCATCAGAAGACCCACACATGTTCATTGCTTGGATGTAACACCCACAAAGGCTGTTTTATCCAACCCTTGTGTGTGTTTTTCAGCTTTGAGCGCCACCTACTTTACAGCAGGGTCGTTTTGACCCCTCAAAGCCTGCACGAGGGTTAAATACAGACCACAGTGTACATACGTTTACTACAGTTAGCAAAGAAATGATGCCTACTTAACATCAACATAGTCAGTACTTCACCTTACAGACCTCTTTCACTCACATGGTCATATGTTCTGCTGAGTCTTATTCCAGAGCTGATATGACTAAAGTTTGCTTCTTTGGTCACATTACTGTTTTTTTGATAACTCAAACTATATGGAACATCGACTTGAGTCATGGTGGTTGATGGTGTTTACTTTTTTATCCTGTTAATAATTCAGTTGGGCCTTTTTGCATTCCTGCCTTCATACTTTCCACCGGATCAAATAACACTCGACTGACAAATTAACTGTTAATATGAGCTTTTCTCGATTAAAGTGCATATTCTTATCAAATACCATTAAATGTGTCAGTGAATGTGAAAAGCAAGTATAATTGCTCCTTTTGTATCACTGTCATGTTGTAATGTAATGCATCAGCGGATTCATGGAAAGCAATGCTATTATACTATCATTAAAATATGTAAACGTGATTGACAGGCAGTGTGGTGAACCTTACCCGGTATGAATCGGCCTCTGAGGTTCAGCACCTGACACCGGCTGACTGATGACATGAAGGCAGATGTGCCCTCTGTCTCCTGCACCTGTCCACTCCTGTTCTTCAGCCATCAGACGGCAGCCACGAGGAACTTCTGCCCTTTCCTGCAGCACCAGACAAGATTAAAGGGATGAACAGACAGAAACTGAAAGTCAACACATCATCCCACACAGTCTGCATCAACAAAAAAAGCTCTGTCAGGGGAGATGGAGGCGGCACAATGCAACCACAGTCTGATCCTGTGGCTACTGAGCAAACGCTGCAGTTCTGTCTGTGACAGAAGAGACAGATCTTCTCTTATGTCTATTTTTATTTATCTTGCTGAATTTCTAGGCACGCCAGTCTTATATTTGCACATTTCAGCTGATTGTATAATTTAATTAGGATTTGACACATGAAACTCATTCAGGAGAGGATCAGCTGATGTGTGATGAAGGATAGTGTTTTAAAAGTGAAGTGATGGCTGCACCAATCACCACTGGAAGCCAGAGGGGTTGGGCAAGGGACTGATGATGTCAGTGTTTGACAGATGAAACATCAGACGGCCACTCAGTTTAGAAAAAAAAAGAAGAAGAAAACTCAAGATGCTTCCTCCCGCTGGTCATTGTTCAGCAGATTTATTCAACAGAGCCAAGCGGAGCAGCGGCGCTCAGGTATAAGGAGTTTTCATTCTCTTTAATTGTCTTTACTCTTGATTAATATATTGATTTCATTTGTTGTTGCATGTCTTATCAGCCCAATTTATTCTGTATTACCAAGGAAAACAGACTAAGCAAAAAATGACATGTTACTTGTCATGTTATTAATGTATGTATTTGTATTTCGTTACAGTCGATCCTCCTGGATGCATCACTTGGCTCACAAATGATCAGCGCGCCCCTCAGTGAGATGTTTTTCAGACCCGTGCAGGTGTAACGCTGGCAGAGGCGTTGTATGTCGTTGCAGTGGTGTATCTGTGTTGCTGCTGTGTTCATGGCTCAGAGGAGAGCTGCTGGTAGCTGCTGCTGTCCCAGGGCACCCATGAATGAAGACAACGCTCGCTTCTGCCTGCTGGCTGGGCTCATCCTGCTGTACTTACTGTGTGGTGCAGCTATCTTCTCAGCCCTGGAACATCCCTTTGAGCTCCGCGCCCGTCGCCTCTGGAAGCAGCAGCTGGACAACTTCACCCAGAGGTACAGGGTCAACCTGGGTGCCCTGCAGACTCTGCTGAGGCAGTACGAGGAGGCGAACGGAGCAGGGATCAGAGTGGACACGCTGAGGCCCCGCTGGGACTTTTCTGGAGCTTTCTACTTTGTAGGGACTGTGGTCTCCACTATTGGTAAATTTGTATTTATTATCTATTAGTTTTATTCGGCTTTTGAGATGTCTTCACATGTTTGTACCTGTTGGTCCAAAGCAGTCCTGTGTATGTCCCATGACCTCTGAACCTTGTGTTGTGCATTTCTAGGCTTTGGCATGACCACACCAGCGACCATAGCTGGGAAAATATTCCTAATCTTCTATGGTCTGATTGGCTGTGCTGCCACCATCCTCTTCTTTAACCTCTTCCTGGAGAGGATCATCACCATGTTAGCTTACATCATGCGTTGGTGCCACGAGCGCCGGCTGAGGTTTGCAGGGGTTGGCGTGGTGTCGAGCAGGGAGGAGAGGTCAGGTGAGGAGGACAGCCTGGAGGGCTGGAAACCATCAGTCTATTACGTTATGCTGATCCTAGGAATGGCCTCCATTGTGATAGCATGCAGTGCCTCTACTCTGTACAGCTCCATGGAGAACTGGAGCTACGTGGACTCCCTCTATTTCTGCTTTGTGGCCTTTAGCACCATTGGCTTTGGGGACCTGGTGAGCAGTCAGAGACAGCAATACGACTCCCAGGAGGCCTACCGGCTTGGGAACTGCCTTTTCATCTTAATGGGAGTTTGTTGTATCTACTCACTTTTCAATGTTATTTCTATTGTCATCAAGCAAACTCTTAACTGGATTCTCGGTAAGCTGGTCTGCTCAGGGAAGCACCAGCTTTGCTCTTGCTCTACAAGTGGCTGTTGGAGGCTCTGCTGCCCCTGCACCCGAAACAAAAACCACAACCCCAGACGCCTGCCTGCACACCTCCGGCATAAACGCTTAAAACGCAACACCGTGCAGCCCGTGTCCTCCCACTGCTCCACGGGGAAACAGCGTTACACGGACGGCTCGGTGGAGACAGTGTGCGACAGCGAGACGGACGCAGGTGCGGCGGCTGACGGGGTGTGCGTGGGGCGCCGCATGTCAGAGGAGATGATCTCTGTCAATGAGTTCATGGTGTCCAATAAGGTGTCTCTGGCGCTGCTGCAGAAGCAGCTGAGTGAAACAGCTCATCAGGGCCCGCGACAGAGCTACGGCCATCAGAATGGATTCTCTGGTGGCGTGGGGGCCTTGGGCATCATGAATAATCGCCTGCAGGAAACCAGTGTTGATAGATAGCACCACAGCAGAAATGCTATGCTTGTGTACATTGCCTAAACCTAATTAGGAGAATAGAATAATTTTCCTCTACTTAACATCTGTTCAGTGTCTATAAGCAATTTTAGTAGAAGCCTATGCACATGATAGCTCAGATTTTGGACAGCAAATAATTGATAACGTTTCTGTGAGAGTAGAAAGAGCAAAAAGACGACTGGACTTTAAAGACCCCAACATCACCGTGAAGAGGAGTCTGATGTCCTGAAGTGATTGGCTCATACACAAGCAATCAGATGAAAGAAGCAGCGAAGGGGCTCTTAAAGTGGACTGCTGATTTAAGAGGGAGAGGATGTGTGAGAGGATAGTCATCATTACTGAACACGCAGACATAAACACAACATCTGCCGTCTCCTCTTACTTTAGGATCGGCACATGTAAAGCGATAAACCTGTGATGTGTGTTCAAAGTGAGCTTCTCAAGCACGCTGCAGGATCGTTCAGGAAGAGGCATTTTAATTTGGTGATTGCTCGCAAGGTGCCCATCCCGTTTCATCCATGCCTGCCATCGAAAAATCACGAGAGAGTCTGAGATCCAGGGCTTTCAAGCAAGCACATCTAATCAAACATGGCCTGTGGAGGACATCCTTATGTTAGTAAGTGCTGCACACATAGTTGCAGGATCACATTAGAATGAGCCTCTTCTTAGGCAGCTGGAGGACATGCTTACTATGCAAGTAAATCCATTGAAACATGTCAGCCTGCATCATCTTTGACAAGCTTTTAGACACTAAATACTGATACTGTTACTAATTTCTACACAGTGAGAAATATCAATATTTGTTGTTGAGGTTAGGAATACTGCGAGCTGTCAGTCAAATATTCTTTATTTGGGTTAAAAACAATCATGACTGCTTAACATTTGACGTCTATACACAGAAAATGACTCTCTCAAAAATATAACAGTATGCTGCAGCTAAAATGACCCATTCTGAAACCGACCTGTTCTGTTCCTGTTTCTCTCATGGACTTTATGAGGGATGAATAAGGCAGCACAGTAGACTAATGGAAAAAATACATTTCACTCTGTATCGGAGAAAGTGTTTAGAATTACTGAATAAACCTAAGAACTACAAACAAGAAACGAGACTTATTTTGAATGGTCAACAAGTGTTTGTTATGCTGCATCAGTTGACCACTTATGTAGTGTTACAGTAGTTCAACATGCTGTATGATAATAACACATGAAGTTATTTTTAAGTGGTTCTTAGTCTACATGCTTAAAAGGAAGAAACAGCTGTTCATATAGATTCTAAATGTGAAATGTATTTTTTCTTATTGTGTGAATGTGTGGAGATTTAATTAGTAGTATTAAACATTGTTTTGTGTGTTTTGTCATTTCAGTCACGAGGGGAAAAGGTATATTTGTGCATTCCCATCAGGTGCCCGGCTGTAACCGTTTACTGCTGAAACTGAAAGACTGTTCGCTTGGGTTTTGCTAGAACTGAGGATGTTTCATAATGCAGGGTGTCATTTTTTAAATTATCATGTTATTATACAAGTATACTCTTCTTAACCTACAATCTGTAATTCACAAAATGATCATGTACAATTTCACAGTTGGCTGTTGCTGAGTTTTGCAGGCTGTCGTTTGAAATTATCTTCTGCGCTACCCGCTCACTGACTATGAGGCAGAGATTTGTTGCTGGGTCAGTGTCTCTGAGTAGGTTTTACAAAATGTCTTTCATCGTGTAGAAATATAAATATTATGTGTCAGAGTTTATTGTCATTATTTCATTTTTGCATTGTACGTGTTATGACAAGATGCTGTTTGTGACGTAAACAAACAACCCTCTGTCACCTCCCTTTTCGTTTGATTGCACGTATGAAGAAAACAGTTTCACTACTGGCATTAATTACAATCCCTCCCTGGAGCGCGGGAGACGAAATCCAGCTGGGCTTCTCAGGCGTCTCCCAGGCCCTGGACACGTAACGGAGGGAATAATGGTGAATTTAGTGTGCGGTGAAGGAAACAACATACTGTATCTATGATTAGACAGAGCGTTTGTCTGCCGTACGTACATTTGGTTCCGTGGGCTTGTGTGTCTCTCTTTGTTGGTAGTAAGCAGATATAATGCAGTTCCTTCTGTAACACACGTCAGTATCATAGTGTTATACTCTGGTAGAGCGTAAATGTGTGCATACGTACTCATTTGGTCACTTACTTGCTTTGTATGCCTCCACCTGGTGGTAAGCCAGGAATGACAGTGGATGCAAGGACTGTGAGAACGGACAGCAGGTCAGGCTCCTCCCCTCTGGCGCACAGCTCCTCATAAATCTCTGTCAGATATGGAGACATAAAGAAATGGCATACAAACACTTACCTGTATATTTCTTTATATTTATTATTATCAGTTACTTTGACTTTAGTAGGGATTTATTTTTGTTTGCTTGAGCTGCAAACCAAGCTTTACACCATGACGAAAATAAGTCTCTGACATGACAAGTGCGTTGCACACAGAGGCCTTTGTAAATCATTTGTACCCACACACCTGCTACTTTGGATTCCAGCAGGTCCTCCAGCTCGGCCTCCTGGTGTAATGCTTCTGCTGACAGCTGGGGGGCTCCGGGGAAGCACAGCAGGATGATGCTGATGTTGTCCAAGCTGCCCTGTGGAACGTGAGCTGGGGTCAGTAATAATGGCTGACCTTACAAATGTCAGCATATGCAACATGAATCCATCCTGGCCGAGGAGTTTTACAATTAGATCATTTTCACGTCAAGGTCAGGCAGAAGCAGTGGAGCTGAAAACATGTAAATAGAGTGTGCAAGAAGCTGTGACATTTTGAGGTCATTGTGCAAATAGAAGCTGAAACCCTATTATGTAATGGAGTGACATGATGGATGTGACGGCCAGAGTGCAGCACTCCTGTAATCATGTTCACATGATGCCCATACACATCTTTGAGTGAACTTCAGTGACTACATACGGCTTTTATGCTGAAAATCTTCTGTTTGACAAGGTCGTACTCTTATTCTACGGATAAGATGCTTGAAAATATCCCTCAATAAAGTAAGTGGAATTATCACCTCGGTGAGTTGAAATTGATCCTAATGTATCTGGATGGTTCAGTGAGCAATTCTGTGCTCTTGAACGTCAGCCTTTAACCATCTGCACTCAGAGAGCAAGAGCGGCTGCAGCGAGTCCTTCAAAGGAACCTGCAATAATCCCACGTAACCTGTTCTGACACCTCTGTGGTCTATTTTAAGGTGGTCTGTCACACTATTGTACCAACAGCAGCCACAGCGTAAATGACACAGACCCAGCTTTGGCGTGACTCACTGTTCCTTTCTGCGCTGATTACATGTTCGCTAAAGAAACAGTGTGGTTCCTTTTTTAGATCGCTGCCTCTATACGGCCATTAAAACCTGCAATGGCCTATAATTAATATGTTTTTATTAGAGCAATGACGACGTGATGAATTTATGAGGTGACTTTTAATTTCAGTGTGAAAGAAATCCCTCGTAGTGATGGACTCACTCTTTATCGTTTAATTATTGCTCTAGTGAGACACAACATTAGGATTTAAGATTCTGTTTTTTGTTCACTTTCAGTAACTCTCATAGTGTCTACAATTTGCCTACAGTAGCATGAGAAGTCATTTACATATTCTACGCTTGAACTGCATCAGTCCAACAAGTCATGAGATTTAAATGTGTATACACACATAACAAGGCGACAACCAAGTGACCAACCACACCATCCACAACTTATCCCAGGCCACAGTTAAATTTAAAGGAGGTAAAGCTGGACTAGAAAGCCCGTGAAATTCAGAAAATACTGACTGACTGTGAATGATTATGTGAGCACAGTTTAGTCATCAGAAGAAGAAGAATCAACAAGAAACTCTCCCTGAGTAACTTTAAAATGCGCCACTCTTAACTGGAAAATTATATTAGATATTATGTAATATTTGATACCCATTAAAACTGAAAGGAAGTTCTGACCTTATAGAGACAGAGGTCGATGACCTGAGAGCAGACGTCCCTCAGGTCCGTGCAGACACGCAGTCGGTTGTGGATGAAAGCGCACAGGTCCTCGTTGCTGATGGCGTCCCAAACGCCATCGCAGGCTAGCACCAGGAACTCGTCGGCTATTGAGCGCTCCACCGCACACACCTCGGGCTCTGGTGACACCATCTGCTGGCTGGCCGTCCTGTTCTCTGCCCCCTTGTAGCTGAAGTCCCCCAGAGCCCGAGACACCGCCAGGGAGCCGTTGATTCTTTGGAGGGACACAGATCCACCTGCGCTCTCGATACGCTCTTTCTCCAGAGGGTTGTACGGCTTGTGGTCCTCAGTGGAGAAGCACACCTGTCCAGATCGGCACAGCATGGCTCTTGAGTCACCGCAGTTGGCGAAATAGATGCGATAGGGCGAGACGAGAGTGGCCACCACAGTCGTGCCACCCCTCTCCCAGCCTTCCCGATGTGCCACGGAGTGCAGGTGCTTATCTGTGTGCAGGAAGCCCTTGATGATGGCTGCTTTAACCTTTTCAGGGTCGTCCTCTGGTCCTATTCCACCTGTGTGCACATGTTAGAGTATTTAGTGTGACACAACAATTATTAACAGCTGGACTTCATTAAAAAGTAGGATTCATTTAGTTAACTTAATTCATTGCCTTTCACCTGTGGCTAGGATGTGACCCAGAAGGTGCTGCGAACAGTACTGTGCCACCGCGCTGCCAGCGTGGCCGTCAAACACAGCGAAGAAGCTCCAGTCAGCCAGCTGTGCACCCAGCTGTGGCACACAGTTGTGGAAGTCCTCCATGTTGGCCCGCCAGCCTTGCATGCTTCCCAGAGCGTAGGTGATGCCCCAGCGGCCGCAGCCCTCCTCCGTCAGCTTGTCCAGGACTGGGCGGTCTAGGTATGGGCTGGGGATTGCCTCCTCCTTCTCTCCTTCTGCTTGTTGCTCTCCTTCTGCTGCTCCTCCGCGACCCCCTTTGAAGAAAGAGCTGACCCTCTTCTCGGTCTCTTTCACCAGCTGCCTCACAAACGCAGGCATCTCCACGCTGCCCTTCCTGGCTGTCCTCATGGCTCTTAATGCACAGCTGATGTGTGGGGGAGTCTTGCTTTGTCCCTGCTCCAGTGTTTGTGGCTGGGATGGAGGGCTGAGCTAGGCCTGACGCTGGGCCTGTGCAGTGTCTGCGTAGCCCTGCTGCTCCTGGGCTCAGAGCATGGCGGCCCGAGCTGATGGATGTCTGTGCTGACTGCTCTCCCCCTTCTGCCTGCTCATCTCTTTCCTCTCCTCTTCCTCTCTGGAGACCTCACTGATCGGCGCTCATTGTTCGACTCATCCTTCCTTTCCTTCTCATTTGGTGTCTCCTCTTTGCTGCTGTGATTTCACCTTCTCCCTCGCTTTTTCATAGCTCTTCCGTCTTTCACCAGCTCTCCCCTTGCTTTGTTATTTTCCCTGCCTGTGCTGCGATTGGCTGGCTATTTGTGTGCACCAATCCCTGCCTGGCTTGCATCTCCACTGTCATGTTTGAGCTCACTCCCTGTCACCGTCCTCCCGTGTGAAGCTCTGTCCCTCCCACCTCTTTGGTAATCTCAGCCTTTGATCGGTCGGGATTATAGGCTTCCACTGCTGTGGATCACAGGACTGTCGACCATTTAGCACAAAGTGTGACTGATGGTTTGAGGAAAACACGGGGGAGAGCCCGTTAAACATTGTTTCACTTGCTTACTTACACATACAGCAATACACGTTACACATGATGAATGATCGCCCACCAATACTGACAGACGACGTAATCCTGTGTTTCAGCTGCAGTTTTGTTCATTTTGAATGAATGAAACATCTATATTTAAAAATCACATCAGCTTCAGTTAGGTGAATATATAACGTTTGTAGCCAGTCTATTTATTCTCACCAAGCAAAAACATGATTAGTTTTGCAGGACGCCTGTCAGAGCAACATGACACATTGGCACCGTGCCCCGAACCGCTGCTTCAATCTGTGGTGTAAACCAGGATGACATTGCCCCTCTTTGTAATTCCTGACATGAAGTGATGACTAGACTGTTCATGTTTAATCACTCATCAGGACGATGTTGAATCTTCTCATCCATCTACAGCTGACATTTTGTATGCTCCAAGTATCAGCGTCATACTCAAAACCCAGCGTGGTGGACAGATATCACATTAATATCACAATTTTATTGGTAGTTTATTAGACAATATTGGATAATATTGAAATGTAATTCATTTTATTATGTATTTGTGTTTCTCTTTCCTGTCACTCATCCAATATAAGCCACTGCCGCTTAAAATATGTGACTATATTATGTCACATTATGTCATTATATCAGTGTCGACTGCAAAGCTTATGAGTTGAATGTAATGTTTCTATTATTCTAGTTTGTACTGTAGGTGTTCAGCTGATCAGTTTCGCAAGAGTAGCAAGCTACTGATGTAAAGAAGAAGAACCCAAAACCATCATCCACCAAACTGCCTGCTCTGGTGCTAATATTAACCCTTAAACCACTGTTCATGTCGTAGATCTCTGTTCAGTTCTTAGCTATACATTTTATAGTAAGCAGCAGGAGTGATTGTGTTATTAATTGGTCCTGATGGGTGGTTCATTTTAATTTTCACGGCTGCATGTGAAGGCCTCTGTTTGCAGGACAGCCACCAACTGGCTGAAGAACCACGACAGCCTCTGAAAGCTGGGGGACATGTACATACTGAAGTCTCAGGTTCCCAATTTGAGTGTGTGTGTGTGAATCCAAACAGGGGTTATCCAATACAGGATAAAATTAGGCCAGCCAGGCCTTATATTGCTGACGGAGCTGGGGTGGCCAAAAAAAGCCCAGAGTGCGAGCCAACGGTGGAAGTAAAAGGAAGAGAGGAGCGAAGGAGGACCGCCGCTGAAATGGCCACCAAACGTAAGGAAATAAACATAGACAGCTTTAAGTAACAGGGATCAGAGCAGACAGGGAACGGGTCAGAGCCCAGCTGCAAGGTGGAGCAGGAAGACAGGTGTGATTCCAGACAGGATGTGGAGCCTCACTCTGGGACCAGCATGAGTTCGGTGAGGCAGACAGGCAGACAGATGGGGTTCTGCTAAATCGAACAAGCTGCAGATTCCACTTAGTTGTTAATCCTTAAAGGTGCAAATGATGGCATAAGGCAGCCCCTCATTAAAACTGGGCATGAGGGCGATGTTTCTGTCTCACATAGGGGACATGGAAGACTGGCGAGAATTAGTTTTAATCAGACAATAAGCTCAACATTTACACTAGACTGACAGCAAGTGGCCTGATATTAGACAAGTGATTCCTACTTTATGATTCACGGATCAGACTCTGGAGAATAAAACCTGGAGCTGTAACTGTGACTACTTTCTTATTTTTGAATATATTTAGGATATTTTAATATAAAACAACACTGCTTTTTACACACTTAACACAGTAGCTCCTTCCACTCTAGCTAACTCCAGTTCAACGAGGCCACTATGTTGCCTTCACTCTTTATATGTATAATAATGTCAATAACAATAAACATAATTCAATTGATCTGCTTTTCAGGAAAGCAGATAATGTCAGTTTGATTAACAACTCTGTGCCGACCACATCAGACCTGAACCTGTATTTTCTGTCCTCTTGTCTCCCTGACGTCCTCTCTTCAGTCTGGGGTTTAGGAGTCACCATATTCTTGTACTGTGGCTTTGTTGACATCACCTGCTGCTCTTTCTCGGCTGCTGTGCTTCAGTATGGAGCACAGAAAAGTTTTCTCCCTCATGTTTATTGCTGGCTAACACGAGGGCAGGTTGAGTCTTGATTTTCTTGCTGCTTCAGTTGCTTCGTTGCACAGGAACATCTTGTTACCTCGCGTAGGAAACAGTCGCACACAGTTGTGATCTGGTTACTTTAGCGTGTGTCGCTGCTGACTGCTTGAGCACACAACCAGGTTTCCATTCATCAAATCCTCGCCTTGTCTTGCAGTTGTTGATCTGGTGTACTGGCGAAACATGCGGTGGACTGGTGTGGCGTTCACGGGGCTGGTGGTTAGTCTGGCCAGCCTTTTCCAGCTCAGCGCCATCACTGTGCTCTCCCACATTTGTCTGGGAGTCATGTGCATCACCTTCCCTCTTTGTCTGTATTATAAACTCCTGGAGCTCCTGCGCTGGAATCCTGGGGTGCATCCTTTCCAGTGAGTCTGTGGATCTAAATGCTAGATCAGAGTTGCCTTGACTCACCTTAATCCATATATCTGATGATCGTGTCCCTGTGCCCAGGTCATATCTGGACTACGACAGCTCCCTGACAGATAAGGAGACGGTGGCGCTGGTGGAGGAGCTGGTGCTTCTGGTCGCATTTGCCGTCACGGAGATCAAACGCCTCGTTTTCATTGAAAACATCATCGACTCTATCAAGGTGGGATCCTAGTGATGAAGTAATGACCCATTGAGAGTTGAGTTAATGTAAGAACAGCAAGCAAACTGAGAAGCCGACTCTGGTGGCATTATTGAATTCATTCATCAGTTCACTTCTCTTCTTTGTTCTGTCTCTCAGTTTGTTGTGCTGCTGTATCTGCTGACCTACGTCGGCGTCCTGATCAACGGGCTGACGCTGGTGATAGCTGGTAAGCAACGTTTCGTCCCGTTGGCTCCTGCTGGGTCTTCCTCTCGGCAGCCTGTCTTTGAGGTCTTTGCACCCATCCGTCCAGTCCTGCGGCACCTGCTGAGGAAGCTTTTCGCACAGATAGATCGTCTGGGAAAGTGGTGTGATGTCCACCGTGCAAAGTTGTTTCCTGTGATATTAAACCAAGTTACAGAACGGTTCTAATATCTTGTTACCTATGAGAAATGGTTGGATTATATGATTTGAATTAGTACATGTCCCTCTGTCTCTGTTCTACAGCTGTGATTGCCGTCTTCTCTCTTCCTCTTTTGTACAAAAAGCAGCAGGTGAGTCAGCGTATGCTAAAACAACTTCATTAACATTAGGAAACTGAACACAGTCGGTTTAGTCAGTCATGGATTATATTAATAATATTAATATTGAACTAATTCAATTTGTGGTAAAGAATTTCAAACATGGAGGTGCCTGGAAACTCACTGAGTCGCTTTGATGACAGGTGCGGATACGGAGGATGGTTCGAGCAGTCAAGGCTTTCGTAAAGAAAATCAACAGCCTGTAAGTAGCCTCTATGCTACTGCCCCTAACATTGTGCGATGAGCCCCTAACGTCGTGTTTTCGTCACATTGTCATGTAATGTCCCTGTTTCGCTGCAGGTGCCTCAGTCTCTATGATTCAGTGAGTCCTTCTCCTGCACCTGCCCCGAAACCTGCCCCCGCGGCTGCACCTGCCCTCAAACAGAAAGCCAAGTCAAAGTAAATCCTCTGTTCATCACTTGTCGAAAGCAACTTTGGGATTTGGAAAATGTTGGAACTCCATTTCTGCTCCATGATGTTTGTTTATGGGAGCAAGATTTAATCTGCCCTGACAGCTGAAACAAAGCGGTCATTCACTCAAGGACAGGAAGGCGGACTTTACACGGAGAGGAATTTTATTTCTGTTTAACATAAGCAGTTCACATCATCGACTCCACGCAGGGACACCAGACTCTGTTTGTCTTCTCTTTCATAACAGCTCTATTTTTGCATAACTAGGGAGCACGGTGTTCCTGTGGAGCTGCAGATTTATTCATAACAAAGCAATGAAGCAGTATTGCTGCTTTATTATTTAGCATAATTTATTTTTAGTTGAATGGAATCAAAAAGATATAAAAATCCTCTGCCATTAATTAACATTAAATATGTTTCAGCTGAAGCACTTTTATGAGATTTATATGGGAAATAATGAGAGCACTGTCCTCCGCTCATCAGGCTAATTGCACATAAGTAGGGACAAACAGTGAATTCATGTTGTTCCCGGTGGATTAGGATAAGGATACACACAATGATGTTGACTGACTTGATGAGACTCACCCTAGAACTGAAGCATCTAGAACATCTGGTTCAATAGCTGCGTTTGCACAGAATTAATCAAGTCACCCTTGAAAAATCCTGCTCCATCATGCTTTGATAGCAGAGATGCTACTAATACTTGTTGTCTCATTTGATCTGAGTCGTACGTCTTAATAATTTACTACTATATGATTGTCTATACAGGGAACTAACACCTTCACCCTGTTACATAATTATGTGGACTTGTCCATGAGAACTAGTTTCCACGTGTATGTATCTGCATCGTTCAAATGCACGTTCGTTAAACTCAGAGCTTCGAGCCAGATGGATGGTGTCGACGTCCTTTTTGTGTGGCTGTGTCTCGCGTTCACAAACAAACTGACAAATTAAGCAGCATCACCACTGACAGCTTGCGAAAAATGCCTGAGGGGCAGTTTGACATTCTGTGACACCAAGAACATTATCTTTAACTCAAGAGCTTGTTTTCTGATATTTCTCTCAGTCTACACTACAACAATGTAATATTTCCAATGACACACGAATATTTCACTACACACGATTTCTACAACACCACAACTCCAACGTTTTCCAAATCAACCATTTTTTTAATGTTGAGGATAAGAATGGTTGAGGGCTGGGTTGGTTATATATAATACACCTAAATATGCAATATATATAACAAATTATATATAATCTTTACTAATAATATTGCATTTCTTTAACAGGTGTGAAAAAGTGAAACAATAAGAACAAGTTCAAATTTCAGGTTTATTCTGACAAATAAATAGTTTTAGTTGCTAAATCTGAGCCAGTAAACTGCAACAAGAGTTTGTGTTGTTCACTGCAGCTGTTTCACTAGTGAGCGACTCCTTTTCAGCTTGGTGCTGTCTAGTGGTTGGCGTTTCAGACCTTACTCATACTAAAATGTCTTAATGAACATATGCCATTTAGGTTTAGGCAGCTCTCGGGGCCATGCTTACATGGTGGACAAAGACGGCTTCAGTAGATTCAGAAATAAAGGGTCAGTACAAACAATATTTTTAGAGTAGAGAGAGTAACACAACTCTCGGATTTTTTAAGATGCTTGAACATAGCACACAGAAACACAGAACCCCTTTCAGTTTATAGCCAAAAAATAGAACAAAAATCATATTGATGCACTGAGGTTGACTGTGGTGATCAGTGCAATATCAGTTTTGCAGCCCACCTTTGACGGTTCATTTGAAACCAGCATCTCTGATCTTGTTTTCTATGACTTCATGTGCAAAAATAAAAGTGTAATTGTGGTTGTTTAAAAACACTTAAAGCTGGGCATGACCTCTTATCCTTTGTTCAAAGTTTACTTATGTCTGGATATTATATTTCATTGTATTCTTATTGTTATGTTGCTGCCCAATAAAAACATTGTGTTTAATTTTAGCCCCCAAAATATTTGAAACTCACCTCATTTGATTTTGCCTGAGTTTAATTTATTAACAATGGTGTAATTTTATACATTTACATTTTCAATGGCAGTAAAGGTTCAGATGTTGGTATTATTGGTTGGTGCTGTTCTTTACGGAAAAGCAGTGATATGCAAAATAAGGTTTCTTTTACAGTAGCAGGGTCTAAAAAAAGTCTTCACTTCTGTAAATCAGTAAGTTTGAACTAAACATTCAAGATATATTTGGCAATGGGTAAATTCAACACACAAATATGACAGTAAATCAATTTGAGTCAGTATGTTTACGCTTCTATGATTACAGTGACAATCTTACCATTAAATTATCAGTTATTACAATATTCTGTCTAAACTATCTCTGCAAAACAAGTGTTGCCACCAGCCAAAAGGACCACTTTCTATTATGTCTACAGTCTAACGTGACAGACCAAGTATTCATCATCATATAAGATTTACATGTTCAGACGCCACCTGAGGCAGCAGTGACACATTTGACCACTAGGTGATGCTCTTGGAAAGTGTCACTTACGTCCCTTCACAACTCAGCAGAGAAGTCCAGACTGACTGATCTGAACAAATAAAATGAATCCTGACAAACATTTTCACCATCAGTGCAGTGTTAATACAACGCGAGCTCGGGCTCCCCGGATGGCAAACACTGCCTCGTCTACACAAAGTGTCCCTGGTAAAAAGGAACAAAAAAAAAAAGCTTCTCTGTGTGTTGCAAGAATGACAGTGGATACAATGTGACCTTGAGATGATATTTTTTCTGAAAAGGCCTCACACGTCAATTCAGAGTCTCTTTCAAATCTTCAAGGACTCGCTGCCTTTCTTCTTTCTACCTGCAATGACTCATACTTTTCTTCGCCATCTAACTATATGAAAACTATGAAAAACTGTTTTAAAGAGAGTCTCTCTTGATGATTGCCTTTCACTGAAATGGCAATTACACACGCACTTGAATGTTAATATATAAATAAAAGAATGGAAACAGCTCCTTATCGCCATAGCACGTCCCTAATAGTTAATATGGCACTAAACAGTGCTCCACATATGCACAAGTCTTTCTGTTTAAATATAACAGCATGTTTTTTTTTTATCATGTGTACAGTATAAAAGCACAACAGATTGTTTACTGTTTAGCAGGAGGTTATGACCCTACATAATTAGTCTGACACGATTATGTAACGTTACAACAGCGAACTGAATTGTGACAGAAAAATACCTTTATTAATCCCTTCGGCTGTGTTGTTAGTACAGTGGGTCATTGAGGGCCTCAGCAGTTTGGATCAGGTGAGGTCTGGTGGAGGGAAAAGCCTAAGAAGAATGTCTCAGATTTCTGCGTCACGGCATCTTCTCTGGCAACAGTAGATGTGTGTGGGTCAGCTATTCTCTACCCATGTCCACGTGCGTGTAAGTGCAGAAGCAGACTGGAAACAGATATTGTTGTGTAATATCAAACTCTGAAGGGTGATAAATACAGAATATGCAAAACAAAAACAATGAAGTGGATGGTTGGACACTGAGGGAAAAGCTATTATTCACTTTGTTACTAGAAGTTAGATGAGATAATGTCAGTGTATTAAATATAAAGAAACTGTTGGCATATATATAAAGTTTAGCTTCAACAGCATGAAGGCTAAACAAAGAGAAACAGCTACTGTAGCCTGTTACAATCTAGAGCTAGACTCGGCCTATAAAAACCTATTTCTATGGCTACCGTGGCTTCTGAAACTGACTTTCTCATCTGACTCTCAGCAAGAAAGCAGCTAAATGTGCTGTGCAGAAAAGTTAAAGCGTGCAGTAACGGTTAATACTGTGCATCATCCGGTGAAGAAGGTAGCGTCTGCGTCCTCCTTGGTGCTCAGACGGAGTGAATGATGGATGTCTGTCACACATAGTGTTCACGGTGGTTGATATAAACCCGCTCTGTCCCGCTCTGATGAGAAACCCACTCCAGACGGGACAGCTGCTGGGTGGGACGCAGTGTTGTGGGCGGCTGTTGACTGTCAGTCGCCTCGTATGTGCGCTCTGCCCTGCGACTCTGCAGATTTAAAAGAGTTCAATACGATTCACAAAAAGTAAGTCACTCGTATCCAACTGCTGCCTTTTCATGACACAAAAACTGTTGATAAAATTTCTAATGACAGTGTTAAAGAAACAAAGCATTTTTCCTTCAAGCCTCTTTTTGGTGACAGCTTCATTATAAAAGCCTGAACCAAGCTGAGAACAAATTAAACACAGATGATGTCTGCCAGGAGGCTGTGGATACTTCCTGTTGTGAATCAGTGCTCATCGTTAGCGAACCAACTGTTAATGTTGGTCCAGGATGATTCAGACACATCTTGCTGTGCTGGGGGGGGGGTTTACCTGACAGAGCCAGGCCACTTGTGATGCGTGGACACCCAGAGGAACAGCCGGTGCTCTCTCAGAGTAGGGAGGAGGAGGCTTGTGTGTCGGAGGAAGATCAATTCTTCAGAGAAAGAAAAGTAAATCGCATTGAAGATACGTTTTCCAAAGATGAACGACGGCAGAATCATAGTTATTTAGTGATAGTGTGTGTTTTGAGTCAAATGCTGCTTTCTGAAGGCTGAGAAAACAAGTTGTTTGCTGGGCTTTGAGATCTCAGTTTCATAAATGTATCAATTTTAAATCTGTCAGATAACTCACTGTGAAATTTTCTCTCAGGATATTTAAGCCTTTGTTCACACATTTCTTAAGTATCTGCCACTACCGTAGCTCTATGGAAATACAACACTAAATGATTCAGGTCTTTTTAAGCCCTGATATCCAGCGACATTAAATTTAAATCAACAGGGTTTAGAATCAGGGTTTTTTTCCACATACTAAAAAACCTCAAATCTGACCTTGACAACTGATCTATCTAATAATATTGATTTTTACTTTAGCACCTGATACTGCACTTTTCTTTCATGCTTAGGGTGAGTAGTAGTACGGGGTAAGTGCGCTCATTGACCTGCCGTCCTATGGAGATGAAGGACGAGGCCTGCGTCTTTCATCCTCGCTCACGCTTAAGATGCTGCGTTTGTCGTGGCTCTGGCCACAGACAAACATCACACGCACACATACATCATCCTGTGGTGTCATGTGGTGATGCAGGGCCCCCACCCTGTGTGCAAGCGCTGAGCATTTCCCCTCGTTTCGGTGCCATTCTCTGCCGGCGTTCAGAGTCAGCAGTAATTATAAGTGGGCTATTTTCACTACCGTTACGTAATCAGGCAGTTTGAGGCGTGCAGTCAACGTCTTTCAAAATCCCATGAAGAGAGCATCGTCTCTGGATCAGGTCCTCTGTGTTTTAAATAAAGAAAACTAATGCATTGTCATTAGTCACATGGTGGCTCATTGTGTTACCTTAACGTGATGCACGCTGGCGCACTATAAAAACAGGACTAGAGCTTCATGGTAACACAACTACTCCCTGCCACCTTGTCTTACAGCCTCCCTCCTCCAGGCCCACGCACCCAGCGCAGGGACCGACACCCTGAACTCACAGACGGGCTCCACTTAACCTCGGGAGGTATCATGATCATTAATTACCCAGCTGAGTGCGTTCCGCAGCATCAATTATTTGAGGGACTTACACTTTGTCAGTGAAGGCTGGTTGTGGGGCCTTGCGGGCAGAGTGGATCACAATGATGAAGACCGTGATTAGGAAGAGAGCGAGGACTGCACCCATCACAGCTCCAGCCACAGCGATGGAGTTTGACCTCTCCGCCTGAGACTGGTCTGAGACAGAGAGACTTTCAGTTGACATGAGAAGGGAGAGATAAGATGAAGCTAATGTTCAGATTGTGTGGCGGCATTGACAGAGTCATGAATTCAAAGTAATTTTTTTAACTAGGTCACGAAACACCATTTCAAATGTTGCCCCTAGAGGCAAGTGGTGTAACAGCAGGCGCTTGCATCTGCAGTGGTTGACATATGTCCATTTACAGGAAAAGGGAAAAAAAGATTTGTACAGTTTCGACAGCGACGCTGTATCCGTGCCTGATACATTTGGTTGTGAAGAGTACAAAGCATCACATAGAAAGGAATCCTACAAGAGTTCAAATATTCAAGTCATGAGTTTTAATCAACATTTATTTAAATTGTCCAGCAGCTGAATCTCAGAAAAGGTTGTAGATGCAGCAGAACAGTCACCTTGACATTATCCAGTAGGATGCCTTCATGAAACGTGGAATTCATTTTCTCTGCAATGTGCCTTTAGCCTCATCTTAATGAACCATCCACTTCTACAGGGAGTAGATCTGTTTACAAGAGGTTTAACTGCAGGGCAATGAATATTCAAAATGGTTGGAATTATTGTTTGATTGGATTATTGGGTTTACAGTGACTGCAGTTTATTTGAAGGTCACGAAACTTGCAACTATTTAGTCTGGACATAGTTGTATTTGTAGATAGTTCTAAAAGCTGCAGTAATGTTCGTTGAATTAGCTTCGTTAGACCATATGCCCCATGTCGTCCACTGATGGGGATTAGGATTAATTGTGATTAAGATGCATTAAACTCACAGAGCAGCAGGCGTCGGTCAATCAGCAGTAATGTGTAACAGTGTGATTGTGGCACCCTGGACGAACGCGAGGACAAAAGGTGACAGTGGGACGGAAAAAAGCAACATTTCACTTGATTTAGCTGCTGAGGAGATGGGAAAAAAAAAAATCAATAATGTGCTGAGATGAGAATCTTAAATAACAGCTCAATTGCGATGCGGATTGATCAAGCGGGAACTTCCCAGCTCGCCCCTGAAAGCCACTTCTTCACATCCCCTCCCCCTCTTCCCCCTTCATACCGTTCTCCAACAGTTAATAGCCATTCGATTACCTTTGATGGCTGCTGAACTATGACAAGAGCCTCTTGAGTTGATTAAAACGCCTTTAAAAATGCAGTTCGTCAAGTTGCCTGCGTTAATGCCTGGTGACAGACTTTTTCCCAGACATCTATAATGCGACGAGGAGTAAAAATGGCTTTAAATCGACTGCAAGGAGCCCGACCAGAAGTCTGTTGGGTGTCATCAGATGGGAGTAACACTGGACAGGCAGCTGGTGGAAATTAGCTTGCACAGCATTTCTTCACATTTAGAAGAATTTTAAATAAAAAATAATATTTGGGACAATAATGAGCAGACATATTTATAGCTGTACTGTTTTGCCTTTTATCTCTCATTGGTTTAAATATCATCCCTTCTGGAGGGGTTTGGATTAGTGGTGGATCAGCTGTCCCCACACTGGGATCTGGCTCCAGTGCAACACTTCTTATTGTCTCTTACACTTCAGCACTTTATCTTACAAACACACACAAGCCACAGTACGACGGCAGGAAGAGTTCATACTTACGGAAGCCAGCACAGCAGACGAGCCGTCATGAATTAAACACAGCATTGCAGGTAGCAGTAATAGTAGGTGACCTGAAGACCACAGAGGGAACGGATGTCAAGACAAACACCCGTTCGCCAACCTCAACAGTGAGGTCAAGGACCACGCTTCTGCACAGACAACAGCCTCCCCTGTTTTAACTGCTCAGTGTTCTCTCAGACATCTATTTTAATATTTTCTGCTCAGTGATGGTGACAAGTTGATCCAACCTCTACCAGGGAGTAAATATCAAAGTCTCCCCCTTACACATGCGTCTGTGTCGCATCCCTCGTCATCGCCTGAAATGTTTACTCAGCCCTGTGAGAAGTATCCTTGGGAAAACTGTTGTGTCACAGGCAAGAAGAAAACCCACTGATCTTCATGAGCGTCTCAAATCTATTCGAGCTCTGCTAGCTGACATCATTACTGCTACCGAGCAGCCCCACAATGCATTTTCAGACTGAGCGTGTCCTGTTTCAAGGTTAGGGTGACAACTGATGTGACCATAATAAGACCTATAGAAGACTGAGAGGGCAGCTGAAATAAAGGCTTTTAAGGGTAATGTGTCAGGATGACCTGGGGTTCAAGCTTAACATTGTCAAGGTCACATTGGTGCGATATGTCCTCGCTGCCACTGGAGCACAGCAGAGTGTAATGGGACATTATATGCCACTGTCTCTTTTCTGGTCCTGCCTTTCATGGCACTAGAGGTAAAATCTCAGCTCCATGCTGCGCTCCGCATCCCTATCCCTCCACTTTTTGTGTCCAGGTAGTGCTTGTAGGAAGACAGCCTCAAGCAGTAGCTCTAGATGAGCCTGTTGCCATGGGGACAGTCAATAGGCTGGAGAGTGGGGTCTTCGGGCCAGACATAAACACTCAGCGTTTAATTTTACCAGCTGGTAGACAGTGGGAGACAGACATAGGGGTGAAGTCACAAAGGAGACGCGCTGTAAGGGACAGAGAGAGGCTATCTGTCCTGAAACAAAGCAAACTAGAACTAGAGAAGGAACAGCCAGAGCAGAAGTGCTGCTTGGTCTCCCACGTCTATAAACGCCCCCAGAGAGGAACAAAGCAATATTCAAGTACATTAAAGTAGCCTCCTAAAGCATCCTTGGATACTAAAGCCTAGTGAACATAGGAGGAAATGGGGATACGATTTTGAATTACATCATGTGCCGTGTTCCACATGTGCGAACTGGATTTGAGGGCGGGTGGGGGTGGGCTTATGCAGCATTATGCATTTGTGAGCCAGAGATGATGTCATTTACAGAAGCACAAAGAGGCTGAGACAGAGCTACCGGAGTGATGGCAAACTCAAAAACCTCCAGAGAAAATAACTCACAGGTGCTAAGGTGCTTTATTGAACTAAAGGATCTCAAAAAGACTGATAAAATAATGCTCCACTGCTGCCACGTGCATCTTTTTTTTTTTTTCTTACAGAAACTTGCATCTTTTTTTGTATATACAAAACCAAAATTGACCACAAGGTGCATTTCATTGACAATGTGAGACCAAGGTTAATCGATTCTACAAAAAACAAAAACCCCTGATTAATACATGTGAAGTTATAATTAAACAGATTTTACATCAAAAGTCATTCAAGCTTTGTCATTTTGTTTGTGTTTTAATGCCTCTAGGTTTGCAAGTATACTGCATCAATAACTGCCATGGTGACATGAGCAGAAAAGTGAATTTGGCACTGCAGAGTCCTAAACGAAACACATCACAGGGGTGCTCATAGCCAGACATTATACGAGAGCAATTATCTTTTCAGGTACCTAAGGCACTAGTTGTACGTCTCAACCTATAGTGAAGAACAATTGTCAGGTAATGGAGTGATCACTATATAAAACGTCACAGTCCAAAAAAAAAAAAAACTTAATTAATCCAGACCCAGGGCTCTAAACTAAAGACTCAGCCGAAAATAACAAATCGATCAGTTGAATTTCCACCTTAGTGCATAGTGCGAGCAGACGAGGAGTTTGTTTTGCTGTGCTTTCTGCAAACCCCTGCATTTTTCTGCATTCATGCAAACGTCATCTGCACCACGACTTCAAAACACGACTTTTCATTCAACTACAAGACGAGATATGGTTTACAAAATGCCAAATACACCTCCATCACCCAACAACGCTTACAATTTTTACAATATCGAATTTATTAACAGAGGTTGTCGTAGTAAATTATCTGACACTACACTGCACTGTTGGTCACTAAGGTTTTAATCGCTGCCAAAGGCAAACGGAATAGAGTTAGTGCATTTAAGAAATGTAACAAAAACATTATCCTGGTTTTCTCATGGAAACAACGTTGCACCAAAGAAAAGGTCATTACATTGTTTTTATACAGTGCGTTTCTGACCGACGAAATCTCATATGAGCACAGTAAACGACGCGAGTCGAATGGAGTGAAACGTAAGCTAGTCACTAGAACAGGAAGCTGAAAGTGATCCTGTATTGCAGTGTAAGGGTCATTTTCTCAGCTTGCAAATTAGTGGCACATTATCTAATTTCACTATGAGAACTGCAGCCTATTCACTCCACAGACGGTTTACCCTGACAATGAATTATTAGTATATGTTCAGAACTATATAAATACTCCTGGACTACTCTCACTGTACTATTAGTGTCAGAAGGAATATTTTTATTTCTATCTCAGGCTAAATGACCCAGTAACAACACTGACATGTTCGTCATTTTCATAAGCTAATAATCAGTTGCTATCTAGTCAGTAATACGTTTGTGAGACACATAGTTCTATATACACAGGTTCAACTTATATTTGGCATCTGGCAGTAGATTGTAAAGGTGATCGTACTAAGGTTGGCATGTATTCACAAACACTAGTGTACAGGAAGAAATTTCCTCCAAGCAGTCTGGTAAACACATGCCATAATACTATAGATTTTATCCATGTAACTTGACTTGAACTCTCCAAGTTTGAGTCCTGAACTACTGGTGCGTCGAATGGCACCGACCCCTAAAGAGTTTCTCCTCGGGTCAATCACAGTAGTTGGCACTGTATGCCCTGCAACATTATGTAGACTAGCTATAAAGTGTGACTTGCTTATTATTCTAGAGAATAACAAGGGACAGATTTTATGATCAGTGCAACAAAATAACATTTGCCTCTTCTGCTGGCTTTTCACTGAGCTCTGGGTAAAAACAGGAGTCACACTCTTGATTACCACAGGCGACAGTGGCAGCAGGCGCATCAGAGATGACCTGAAGGATCTAAATCATTGTTACTGTGAAATAATAACGATTTATTTAATAAAGATTTATGATTATATTTATAAAAATAATAGGTCAGCATAATGAGCGTACTATTGCACATTCAGCTAATCCACAATAATACCTCAGATTTGAGCAGCCTCGTCTTTCTACAGATTACTCAGAGCAGTAAAATGAGTCCATGACTGGTTATTTGTAGTGGAGTTTACTGGCTGCACTCAAATGATTTCTTTGTGTGGCTAAATACTTTGTGACTGAGGCCAGTGCATGGTGGCTGCCATGCGTAAGGCTGCCGATAGCACCCGTGTCCTTTGAGAAACACTGAAACAATCTGTTTGAGGCTACGTTTAAAAAAAAAAAAACACTGCAACTCCTCTGAAATCAAAACTCGCAAAGTAATATCCCACCTTGAATGTAAACTCTGCACATCCAAGCTTGATGTCTGACAGAGTCAGTGGACAGAGCTTCACCCATGCAGAGGACTCTACCTACTATGGCTCCATCCTTTCCACGAGGGATAAAGCTGAGCAGAAGACAGCTTAAAAGTGCTCTTACTCTGCGTTTCCAAGACATTCGTTTTAAAGGACATTGCAAAAAACCTATTTGATATAACCACGATGAAGGGGAGTTGCCCAACAGAGGAATCTTAACTTCTTAGTCTGCAACGTCTCTGCTGTGTCTATGACTTTACTTCCAGTCACGGGTTCTGTACCATTCATGAATATCATGTTTAGAAACCAGCTGTCTTAAGAGATACCACAACATACAAATATAAACATACGCCAAGAAGTCGTGCTTAAAGACAAGCATGTGATGCTGAAGCCCCAGAGCTTTCACCCAGATAAATACACGTTATGCTACATAACTTGGTAGTCCATGTAGTAAGGCAGAGACAGCACATGTATGATGATCTCTCATCTAAACACACTCAATAGGAACACGTCCACTCTGTAAACATGGAGATGTTGACTGTCAAAATGGCAGTGCAGTCAACAGTCTGTCCACATAACAAATGGCAATTCTCAACCAAGACACTTAAATAAAATGTGCAAGTTACATAATTGAGCTTAAGTGCGTGTACAGAGGAGAAATAATGATTTCTTCCTAATATAATAAATTAAACCTCTGATTTCTCTTGCATTTGCACTAGCTCAGAACCAGGTAGCCTGTCAAACATACCACTCCCTACGCGAGATGACCGAGCCATCTGTGTGAGACACATAGTCGCCCTCAGGTCCACTATCATAGCAGTCATCTGACAGGTAGGGGGAACCGTTTCCCTGCGGTTTAGGTGAGCGAGGGTATCTGGCATATCTGGCCTGCTGTGGGCTAGAATACTGGGCGTGTTCACGGTGGTGATTCTGCTGATGGCTGTGGTGACTGCTCTCTCTCATCGCCCTAGTGTAGCCATTAGAGGGGTACTCCTCTCCGTTAAAGTTGCTATGGTGACGACGGTCACGCTCTTGTTTGAGCTGACGGTCTCCCCACTCCTCTCGGTCGTGGTCCCGATGGCTGGCGCTGCCACCAGTTTTAGTCGGGTGGAGCTCGTGCTGCGTGGGGGCTTTCTGCAGGTCGTTGGTGCCCAGGTATTGCTTGGTGTAGTAGTTCCCGTGGAAGGTCTGCTGTTTTCTGAGGTAACACACACCGACCAGAGCCAGGAGCAGTAGCAGGAACAAGGCGCCACCCACAGCCCCACCCACTATGGAGCCAAGATTACTCTCAGGTAGGGCTTCAAGAGTAGGGGAGCTGATTAGGACATGGCCCTTCTCATCCACAAAGGTGGAGGAGGCAGAGCCGATTAGCACAGGAGCAGTAATGGTGGAAGGCAGGGTGGGAGGATCTAATGAAGGAAAGGAGAATGAGGGGGTGCAGGGTGGAAGGGAGAAATGGACAGAGAAGTAGAGATTGTCAAACTACATCTTCACTAAGAGGGGATAAGCTGACAAACATCTAAACTTCCACACCTTCTAAACTATGGAGTGTGTGTGCGCAGCATACTCTTTATCTTTACTAACTGTATAGAGCTTGTGGGCTAACTGAAGAATAAATTAATTAATTAGTAAAAAAATAAATCTAGTACAAGGAATTCACATTATGGACATATTAGATGAAAGGTGATGGTGAAAGGTTTTATGAAGTCCTGTCTCCTCTATTACAAAAAACTACTATTAAACACATTTTAAATTCAAACAATTGACACATTTTAAATTCAAATATCAAAACACTGAAAATAAAGCAAAAAACTACTTGAATGAATGGATTTAGGAGAAGTCTAACATTCTGTGCACTAGACTAAAAAGCTTTAATGGAAAGTTCATCACATTTCTTCCAGCTCAGAGGCAGTTGCTTTACACCTGGATAATCAGTTATGCACAAAGTCAAGTATTTTAATCAAACTTGTTTGTGTCCTAGATGATGCATGCAAATAATTATAGTTTTACAAGTGCATACAACAAGTCTCACAAAAGCCAAATAAAGCAACAAAAATTAAGATGTTTATGCACTCGATATGAAACTACCATACGTTTCAAATAAACACAAGCCAAGACAGATAAATATGAGGTTTACCCTATACTATATACACCCAGACACATTAAAACCGGTTTCATTTATACGCATGCCTTTGATATTTTTATCTGCTCCCATTTTACATGCAGGTGCTTCTATTGCCAGTACAAAATGTGTGCAGCCACGCTTTGATCCCCTCCCTAAACATTTGTTATTGGTGTTTCTAAACTTAAACCCATATGCAAAATGTAGGTCTAAAACGTAGCCCACTTTTCTGTCCTTTGCTGAAGTCTGGCTAAAGGCACAATTCTTCTTTTCCCAGAACCTATCTATAAACCGAATTGTGTATTTATTAGTTTGGAGTATTTTAACGCGGAGGACTCAATGTCATTACCACTTATTCAACTCCAACTGCAAAACAAAATGCACTGTATCAAGGGGTGATCCATTTCACGGAGGGATGAGAAATGTGAACCTCAGGGTTTGTAGACAATAAGCATTTTCCAGCTGCATGCTGAAGCAGTGAGCAGACAGCACACACGCGAGGGTAGTCCAACACATGTAAGCGTGTGCATACCCGTACAGGTCGTCTCAAAGGAAAATGAAGTATGGACGATTAATAATAAATAGGAGTTGAAAAGAACTACTAAATGTTTGATGAATCTGGGGCATCTCACAGTCAGACTGCAAGCTTTTGCCTCTTTCTGCATGACACATGCAAAAAAAAAAAAAAAAAAAAGAAAATCACTGAAGGGATGTGAATGAGATATAAAAGAAAAATCACAACATAATCAGAATTTCATTCAGAAAGACTGCTTCCATAGACAAGACAGACACTTTAAGGAAACAGAAGACTCACGCACACAAAACACAACACTTGCCAAGCTAAAAGGACAAAGCGGAAGCCGTGCACTGTGGACTGAAGAGGCCTTAAATATTTGCTGCCGTTTAGCAGAGGAACTCCCCGTTTGAGCATCTAGAGACCTAAAGTTAATCAAGATTACCCAGCATGCAATTAAGATTAAATCTAATATTATCAGGGCTCACACACTGTACCTTTGGTGGCTGTTTTACAGTATGGGTGAGAATGACAGTGTCACATTTCAGCTTGAAGGGCAATGATACGCCCCATGACATGCTTCCTAAGGGAAGAAGAGTCAGCTGTGTACTGGGGTGGACACTCCGCTCACCTTGTATGAGAATACGCACATCCCGACTGCGCAAGTTGATGTCATTGGCAACCTCACACCTGTAAACTCCAGAGTCATTCCGGTGTAGGGGACGCAGGAAGAGCAAACTACTGTTGATTACTTTCACTCCTTCTGGCATTTCACTGTCCAACCTGTGATGCACAGATAACACACAAACATAACAATGTAATCCTACACGTAGCATTTTTTACTATATTAGGTTATAGCCAATAAAAAAAAATAAAAAAAATAAAACTGTCAAACATACCTGATCCATCTAAAGTGATGAGCTGGTGGGTTTGCATTGGCTTTGCAAGTCATTTGAACATTTTCCCGACCCACATACCAGTCTCCGTCATAGCCCACTACAGAGATATCTGGAGCAACTACAGAGGGATAATAAAAATACCAAATTAAAAAAGTGCAGCATTACAGGTTTATAAACGGCCTATAAACATCCTCTAAATATGACTCACAATATCAGTTGCTGAGTCTGATAAACACTGAAACTCAGCCCCTTTCTGTACAAAGACAGCGCTCCAGCTGGGTTAACTAAAATCTGCATACACCAGCGTGCTAAGTATAGTTTCATAGAACCAGAAATTTTATCTCTGTCAGTTGAGCAACTCTGTGGTGAATTGTGGCTCAAGTGCTTTAGATAAATAAATGTCACCACTGGTCATGTCAGGCAACAAAGAAATGGACATTTCTGTCAAGCTTTCAACATTTAGGCCCTGCTATACCAGTTAGTTGTCCACATTCATTCATTTCTAAAAAGAGAAACCGGTTTCAAAAATGTATTTTCCTAAGACATCTGTCGCTAGTGAAAATACCAAATGAATCCCATAAGGTTTGAGCTGTTAATACTGTATATTAGCCTATAATCCCTCAAAGGTACCCACACTGCACATTGAGCTGGTAGGGGATCCTGAAGTCACTCTGCAGAGCTGGGTGGCGAACCACACATGTGAGTGTCTGGCCTTGGACGTGACGCGTGGGCTGCCACAGGTAGCGCACTTGTGTGCTGGTGGTACCATTGACTTCGTCAAACAGCTGTACTTCTGACTGGCCAAAAAGATTGGACTCCCAGGAGACCTCAGCAGGGGGCCGCGCTCGCTCAGCAGTGCAGGTGGCCACCACAGTTTCATTGCCACCATCAATCAGGGCAGTTGAACCTGCAGACACGTAGATCTTTGGCTCCACTGTGGTTCGAACAGTGAGCAAAGTAAGGAAAAAGAAGTGTTAAGAATCGGACGCAGTTCAATTCAAACCTTAAAGCTTCGCATTACACCGTTTTATCAATAGCAGTTTTCTTCTCCTACAACTATAATTGCATTTTTTCCTGCCTTCCACTACAAATTCCAGACCATCATTAGCAGCTCTAGTCACCCCTGTGATTCGTTTGTGAAAACAGACCGAGTGCACAGACACGCACTGTGTTTGTGAGGCTGCACTGACCCAAATGAACACAAAATGAGGAGTAATCCATTAAACAAAACTGAAAACACTGATCAGAAACTGCAATGGCTCCTGTAATACCAGACACTGAACTAAAACAATGTTTTGTGATGTTGTCATATTCATTGTTCTCCATCCTTCTCTGGAGGTGTCTCTGCTTTAGCCAGCTGACAACTGTAGAGACTGGTCATGCAAAGTCAGACAGATTCCTTTGAAACATCTTACAAGAATAAACAGAATGTTATAATCCCAGCATTATTGGGTAAATAACCTCTGGTTTCTACAATAAATGAGGAGTTTCTCAAAAAAAAAAAAATGTGTGTATATATATATATATATATAAAAAATCAAGATGTCGTCTTTAAAGTAATGTAATTTTGTAATGTTCTAACAAGAAGTAATTCAAAAGCCAGATGCAAAATTAAGAGGGACATCATTTATATGAACATTAAAAACAACAGTATGATATTAAGATTATTACTGAACTGATTACAAACTACAGCAGCACATTTAAATGTACATACTCACCGAGTACATTGACAGTAGTGGAAGCTTGAGTATTTCCCAGGGGAAATGTCGCAACTTTACAAGTATAGATCCCAACGTCAGAAAAACCCACATTTTCCAGTATGATTGTGGCATCATAAGAGGAGGGTGAGCGAAAACGCAAGCGATGGATGAACTCTGGAGGGATGGAGATGCCAAACTCAGGGTTGTAGACGGCCACTGTGACGGAGCCCGTAGGCAAGCGGCGCTCCCAGGAGCTCTGTGTAAGAGTAAGGTTGGCACCAACCTCCACCCTACACTCCAACGACACGTTCTTCCCCAGCACAGCACTCACCCTCTGAGGCACCACGACTTGACTTCCCCAAACACCTGCCACAGACAGAACAACAAAGTCTTATGCTTCCTTCATTTTGAGTAATTTGTAAGTTCATCTGTACTAGTTCAGGTACTGCAGGCACAAATTTAAGGGTGTGTCCATTGAGGTCTAAATTTTTGAATTTAGATCTAATATTTAAATACGTTACCTTTAACCTCAGGCGTTTCAATTTCATATCTACCATATAAACTATGTGACATCTGTAAGTATCAGACTGGAATCAAAGCTTGTTATCGTCACAGCTGCCATTGAGTTTTTTAACAAACAGAGCTGACTTCAGTGAAGTGATCCACAGGAAGAAAGTCTTCCTAGTTTCCATCCTGCTGACCTAAATTCTGAAATTAAAAGCAGGTTGTCTACATGCCCTTTGTCCAAATATAACTAACCTGTGCACCATGTCACCTGCACTTGTCAGAAATGTACAGCACCAAGAAACAGAAGCTCAACCTTGTGTTGAGGAAGAGTCAAAGGCAAATCAAGAGAACAGACTGCAACTGTGAGGGGAAAAAAATGGAAGAGATATGCTAAGACAACGATGACATCATTGCTGAGGAAAAGAAAGAAAAAAGGCTGAGTGAGGAAAGGCGAGAGCAAAGTCGCGCAGGAGACGAGTGAGAGGAAACGTATCACCAGGATTCTGCTAAACAAACAGGAAAAAGAATAGAGTTATGTTACAGATTTAGAAAAGAAAACATACCACTGCCAGAGCCTTCAACCAGATCACTAATTGCAACAAGCTGCCAGCAGGAAGAAATCATCATAAATCAAACCCTGCTGCGCTGCTTGGCAACTGAATCCAAATATTCTTTGTTATTTTGCCAGAAACAGCTCAGTCATCGGACATTCTCCCTCCCAAAAGGCCACGTCCTCAAATATTAATAGAGTAGAAGGATATTGCTCTATCCTAAAAGTATGAAGTGTCTATATTTTTGGTTCTTACTTAATAAAAAGGTAATTTTACAGCCACCGGATTAAAGTCTGATTTTCGAAAATCTCTGTGATTATTTGACAGTGGTTTGAGTGTTGAGCATCATTTTTCACCAAAATAGGATATTCATATAATTAAAAGGGATGTTTTTTACTTTTTAAATGTAATAGACAAAACAGATCAAAATCAACTGTACATACTAGATTAGATTTGCTTTAAATTAAGTCCGTCAGATGGACTACAATTTAAATACTGTACTGTTATAGTAAAGCTGTTCTGAATGTACAGGGGTAGAAAGGATGACATGGGGAGATACGAGGGACTAGTGTGCAAGACGCAGTCCCTCAATCCAGACGGTACATTGTACGGTAAAAAGATTTTCAAATTCACTGTATCTGACAGGAAAAATGACAAAACTAGATGGTGAGAATAACCGGCGAGTTAAGAACAAAGAAAGCAGCATGTCTCCTGCACTGAATATGTAATGGAAGAGGTATAGCAAGTGAGTATGAAATTTTTATTGGTGACATGACGACAACCTTACATAAGCATGCCCTGCTTTTCTCTAACTTGCAAGAAAAAGTGATGGAAATAAAAGCCAAGTGTATCTGATCTTATACGCTGCCTATCCTGACATAGCAGTAACTAGGTTTTCTCTTTCTCTGATTCAAGTTCTTGCAGTCCTCAAAAGAGACAGGCTACTGTAGACACTGTCAGATGGGTCTGCAAATGCAACACAATGCAACTCACTCACTCTACCCCCCAAGGACACATTGCTCCCTGGAGACAAGCTGCTGCTCGTTCTCACTTTAGTCAATATTACCTTCCCATGCACCACTTATGTGGCAGCTAGTGCTTTAATATGTGTGTCTTGCCAGAGGGCAGTGTGTCTTGTTAAAAGTAGAAATAAGAACATAAATGACGACGGTGTTCGGGTGCAAGTGGCTGAACCAACTGTGCAGGATAACAAAGGATTAAATAGTCATTTGACAGATTGATTCTATCTGACCTTTAAATCACATTTCAGCACTCAAATTATTAATATACATAATTATTAATTCTGGCAATAGATTAACTGTTTGTCAAGGGTCAATGTGTTTAAGACACAAAAAAAATCAAAACACAATGTGGCCACACTAAGAAAGCTTCAAAAGTCTAAAAACTGCCATTGTAGCAGCACTAAAGCCACTTTAATAGTGACAACTTGCCAAATGGATTCATTACACTATGAGGGAAAGATGTTTCAGAGAGGAGTTAAGAAAAAAAAAGTCCTGCCCTCTCCTGGCCAGAGTTAGGATTAATGCATCTTTAATGAGCCATTCGATATGTTTGGAGAAACACATGAGAAAAAAAGAAAATAAACAAACAGAATTTGTTCCCCTTTAAGGGCTTGACATTATTCGCTGTAAGGGTATGTACATCTACTCTGAATTCAACAAAGGCTCAAGGTCGAAGCCCTCATTGAAATGTAAAGCAGACCTAAACTGAAGACAGACACATAAATGGGAACCTCCATAAGGAGCCAGATCATGGACCCCAGAGTAAATTAATAATATGCAGTGGTATGTGCTACTTATTTATCCTGAGGAGAAGAGATACCACTGATGTCAGGGCGAAAAAAGTAACTTTGAGAAAGAAAAAAAACAAACAAAAAACATTTTGCTAGAAATAAATGAATAAAGAAAGAATAAAGCCCTGCAACAAATATTAACTTACAATGTCGTGAAAGTTGAGCTATGAGAGGGCAGCTCACTCAGACCTACAATGATTTGTGGAGACACACAGACACACAAAGCTTAGTCAGAGTTCATGTCTGACTAGAATATGCACATCAATATATGTGTGGGCTGCTACTGAGTGGAGAGGAGTTTGTGGAGCTTCGGTCCAAAGTTGCGTGTTTCAGGGTGGAGTTAGTTACGTCCCAGCCCTTGATTAAGCCAGAATGAGCTCCAGCGTTGGCACATGCGCAGTGGAGCCTCGCGCAGACCTGGGAGGCTGTTACATTAACACCGTAGCATCGTCTTCTCGTCACGTTTGTGTCAGAGAAGTTCTTGAACATTTTCCAAAAGCTGCTCGCGTGACACTGCGTGGCATCATCTAACTTCACCAACAAAACACTGCCACCGAGTCGACCGTGACTGGGTGTAGGTTGGACAAAGTTAAATATATACACACACGTTATCGATCCAGAAATATTCCGCTAACTAGCTGCATATCCCTGACTGGGCTCCACGGCGGTTTCTATGGCAGCCTGGAGTCGCACCCTCATCCGTGGCGCTGGTTAGCTGCTTCCCTGAAACCACGGCTTGAAGTTTCAACCAAGTTTTCTTTAAAAAACCCACCTGCTAAACGGACAACTTCCGATAAGCCGCGGCGGCAGCACATGGATGCTGCCGGTTCTGGCCGCGGCGCGATGCGCGACCGTCGGCTCGCTCTCAAAACTTCTTTGTGACGTTAGTAGAAGAAACAAAAGTACCACGCAAAAAAAAGAAAAAGAAATCGTGACTCACCTGTGATGCCGCATAAAAGGTGAAATAAGGCGACGCTGCCCTGTCGTCCGATGCAAGTCCGGCGAGAAGACGGCAACATTTTGCTGAGGCTCCGTCTCCCGTTGGAGGAGCCGAGCTAAGGCTGGACGCCAATTTAACGGTATGTGCTACAGAGGAACCTCCTCAGCAACAACTCCGAACTGCATGTGGACTGTACCATCTGCCCAGCGCGGAGCGGTGAGACCGGGAGCTCACCTGACGGTGGATGTTAGCGGCCATTTGTCGTGGTTCCACAGCAACATCCCCCTGGAGGAAGAATCCATTAGTATACACATTACGTCACCTCTGTTGATAACCCGACATACATTGATTCATCTAATTACTTTATTCTCTGCTGTGTGTGTAGGACACTCCTGGAACCATGGGGTCCAGTTCTTCCTGCCTGCTTCCCTGTCAGTCAGTGAGCAGGATGTTCTGAAATGACGAGTTTCACAAACTGAGAATTTGTGCCAGCTAATCAAAACTGATGTGCGTTTTTCTTTTTAGTTCCTCTAACCGCTTGTCTGACTCGTGGACGGTCCAAGCATAGAGTGTTAAATAAACTCCGTTTAAACGCCTTCACCATTACAAAAAAAAAAAAAAAAAAACTGACAAGAACGGCTAGAGACGAACAAATGCAATTATTAATAATGGCCGCATCCCATTTAGTTTGGCCAGTTCCATGGTACACCGCCTGATGCTTTAGCAGCATGGCATTCTGAGACATTAACAGAACTGAGACATCCTTCATATCATTACTTCCACTTGTGTTTTATACATGATGATGCTTGGAGTAAAAATCAATGTTCCTACCCTTGGGGTATTTAATGTGCCTAAAGAAGCCATTTTGAATCTTCTATGCTATCATCTCACACTTTCGGACATGAAATATTCTAATTGTTCTCTGTGGACGTACCGTTCTACCGAGCACAGTTGAAATTGCTGACTTGGCAGGACTGCGTCTTTGTGGTTTAGTTATGGCCGTGTGGCCCCATCATTTGCAGACATGTTGCTTAGCTGCTGCTAATTCTTCAGTTAGTCAACAAGTTAATCCTCGCAAAAGCAAATGGGTTGGTGGGATATGGTGGGGGGTTGTGGGGCAGCACCTCTCCCTGCTGACAGAACGCTAACCAGGTCAGTGCTTTAATTTGAATCTCAGTGCTATACTCTGGAGAACCACAAGGGATACAATTACTCTTCCATCGCCCCATTCATCTGCAGCTCCACAGTACAAATGTTCGTGCATGTGAGAGTGAGCACAAGCATAGACTTTTTCCAAATAATATAATAATGACTATTCCCATTGTTCTTCAGTTCAGTTGGAACATTCTGCTTTGAGTGCTGTGGGTCCACATGAAAGCAATACGTTGGTATGACAAAGAAATTATGATGAGGGAGAAAGAACTGATTAAGACTATAACTCATTTTAGTGGATTCACTGAATTTGTAGTTTGTGAAGTTTTCCAAGGATTTTTTTGCGATCCCTCTCTTGGAGCAGCAGCCATATCCATCATTACTATAATCACAGTGGAAAGAAGGATATTACCAAAACTAAAACTGCATAAAAACCACAGATTCCATGTTCTGAAGTGTGATCGTTGCAGAAACCTCTTCTTTCTGCTCTCGTTGTAAACTGAAGCTGCTCTCAGTCATTAGGTACTTTCTCTCTCTGGAATGTTTTGCAACCCTTCGAGTGCTCTTTCATGGAGGCCAGAGAGGTATTGAGAGGGCTTCATGACTGTGGCAGAGTAAAGATCGCTTAAATGCGCCCACCTCCCTTCAGATGCTTCTTTTATTCAACGAGTCAGCGCCTCCCTCCCTCTTTACCCACATAAATTGGCCTCTCTCTGCATCCTGCCTATCCATTTCTTCGAAACAAGTGTCCACCAGTCCATCTGGACTGCGGGAAACAACAGGGAGCTGGTATTTCATCCATTATATTGTCTGTTCTTTCTGACTTATCTTTCAAACCCTCACAGAAGTTTTATCATCTGACATTTACTAACATACTTTCAGCCTCAAATTAAAGGTCAGTACATGTAGCTATGCTCTACACTGAACTATTTACAAAGCAAAGGTGACATCTGCTGGTTTAAACAATGAACTCTTTACAAGCAGAGTCAGGATACATAATTCTTTTGAAATGTGTCTTCATGTCTGCAGAAACCCCAAACACTTTGTGGTGTGTCCTTATTGATCTAAACCAAGCTCTTGTTATCCATCAACAACCAGGAGTCTATAGTGTCTTCACTTCTTTCATTAGAAGCACACATGGGAAATGTGAAACACTAACTATACAATGACAATGTTTCCTGCATCAATCTTTATTCATTGTTTGAATTCAGATATTACAAACACATAACAACAACGCTATCACGCAAAACATTAAACAAAGAGCTTTACATTTCAGAAATAAAAAAATATTGTAAAGGAAAAGAAAAATCAAATCCCAGTATTTTAAGACAAAAATAAGGCAAAGCTGAAAGGCAAAGTATCTACAATAATAATAATATTAATAATAATAATAATACATATCTAATTTCTTATTTTGCTTTTAATGCTGTACGATGATGCAGATGAATCTTGAAACATTTCTTCTATGGCTGCTGGCTTCATTTAGAATGAAAACTGTAAATTAGCTAGATAAAAAAAAAAAGTAACTGAATTATTACATTATTAAGATACAAACGTCTTTCTTAGACAGCCTTCTTTTCTTAAAACCATGTGGACCCAAATGTTAAAGTTACTCTTTAATACCATTTCATAATGTATAAGTTCTTGTCCTTACCACAGGAATCCCTCTTTAAACTCAGTGAATTTGTGCCGGACCATAAACGTTGCTAGAGCATCTGCTACCTAGTAACACATGAAAGAGGATTAAGTTTTAAAAACGGCAACGAGTTGAAATCATGCAACTAAAGAATGGATTCACTGAAGCAAACCACACACATACAGCCGACAGTTCATGTTCAGGTAAACAGAGCTTACTTTTTCAGGCGCATCCTCATGAACAGCATGACCACACTGAGGAAGGACTTGCATCTGAAACTTCCCTGTGGACAAAGAATGAGTTGGTGTGACTGATGTTTGCATATATATTATGGCTCTCTAAATGTCCACCACCGTGGGTCTCTCTTCCTCAATTGCAGATGGTGAATACGGGCTCACTTGGACATATAGCCTGGATTTCCTTGTTTTGTATCTTTTGACTGGCTCTCCCACTTACTCTCACTACTGTATAATAATTTCTAGGACCTAGGCAGCATTTGGGTATTTTGCTTTTGATGGGTTTTTTTTAGCTATGCTTACACTATTCACAATACACCATTTATCCTTCTTACCTTGCATTTGTCCGATAGTAAGGTCTTTGTCAAGCCTGTCCACTCCTGTATGGCAGAATAAATCAAGTGTGAAACTGTCACTAGCAAAACAGCTTAAAGTGAGAGACACCATTGGGAGACACTGTGATACATCTAACCTGCGAGCAGAAGCAGTTTTGGCACAGGGCAGGCAAGAAACAGAGCAGACAGGCCTCTGAACCAACCCTCCCAGTATTTTTCCGTCCGTGACAGCTCCACTCGCCAAGTGAAGATGCTTTCCTTTTTTGTCTGTTTGTAAGAAATCAAATATTTTCTTCATGTACATGTTACATAGAGGGAAAGAAACAACAAAGACAGAATAAGAAAGAACCTCTTGATCATCTTCCTTCATTCGTTTCTTGTTGGACTCTTCTTCTGCTTCTTCTTCCTCATCCTCTTCTATTATACCTTCACCAATGCTGTTAGCCACACCTGGGCGGCTGGTGGACTCCTCACATCTGTGAACATTAGAACAGCGGGAAGTTGCAAACTTGCAAACTACTGCATTGCTTGACATAAAGGGCATACTTACTTTTTCACCTGGCCTCCCATTGACACTCGTGCGGACTCTATGTTTCGAATCTGGCCACTCTTCACACTAAAACACATGAAAACATTTTAAATGCTTTAGGCCCAGTAGACTTGTGGAAGCCTTGATGATGGACGTTCTAGGACTGGAGAGGAGAGTCTTCAAGTAAAGCTGTTTAGCTGTTTAAAAGTAAAACAAGATAATTTATTCCAATGCCACTTTTAGTGGATTTTGACAATTGTTTATTACAATGTGTGGTAACGTTTACAAGATTAGTGAAGAATATAATTTGATCTTTTCCCTCTTACTACGAACTCAAGTTTGTCTTCGTGGTTACCTCCACTCAATGGCATTCTCCAGAGATTTAAATGTCTTAGGCCGACTTCTGAGGAAATTCTGCATACTGTTCAAAGCATCCATTGCTGTACCTGAAGGCGATAAACAAGCTGTATTAGTTGTTAATGTAATCAGTAATACTTATAATAGAGTCCTGTGCACATTTAAATTCAAATTCAACTAAGTGTAATAAACTGAAGAGTATATATACTGTACAACATTTATGTTGCTCCTATTTGAGAAAGGGAACATACCTTCCACAACATCAATGACACAGAGGCCGAGGAGGGACGGTATATGATTGCCATTTGCTGTGTGAACTGCGATGGCCCCACCCATGCTGTGTCCAATAACCATGATGGGAGGAGGGTTTTCTCCATAAAGTGCCTCCACCACTTTGCCAATATCCCTTTCAACAAGAAATAAACACATCCTACTAATGGTGTTTTACCATATGAGTCAGTGGTTGTGATCGACTGACACTTTAATAAGGATTTATATAATAAGGACACTTGAGACATACAAACGATTTTAAGAAAGAAACACACCGTCAATAATGCACATGTAAACAACTACGAGACAGACTCCTTTCTCCAGACACCAAGTTTGCAGGACTTTTTCTACAATATATAATTTACCTGAGTTTTCTGTGATTCAGAGTGAAATTGCCTAAAGTGGGTAAATGATTCTCACTAATTAAGTGTCTACCTTAAATGCACACACAGCAACTTACTTGGCCATCGTGTCTGCAGATAGATCATCAGGGTTTTTCACTTTGGTGTCACCTGCAAGTTAAAAGAGAGAAGCACATTTGATCAAAGGATATAAAATAAAGGATACGCCAGATGATATAAGAGTGTTTTTCCTCAGTAACAAGATCTGGGAACAACTGCCTTCTAATAACACAGGCAGGATCATGGTAAAACTACATGAGCAAGGCAGACTGTCTGCTAACAATAGCTGTGTCGCTTAGGCTGCCATATAAACCGTTATTATTACTGCTTTAGTAGAGCCTATGGTAAATTATGAAAATGGTGCAAATGATTAGTTTAGTTACTGAGGTGTACCGATCAACATATTTCCACACAAGAGTTAGTTTAGAACTAAATTGCAACACAATCGCTATGTTTATACACAGTGTGTATAAACATAGTATACATGAATGTATTTTTGCACAGTATTATTTAAAAGGGATAGTTTACCATATATAAGTTAACTCACAAAACTCCAAGAACTACTTGTTGTGTGACTGATGTGGAGTCAGCAATATTTACCATGCGCCCGAAGATCCATTGCCACCACCCTGCAGTTAATTCTGCTGTATATCACAGCCTACAAAGGAACACACATGAAAGATTTAGCCTTAGGTAGAGCACAGGAAATATACTGAAACAAAGAACTGCTTTGTAAATACAATTTTGCAGTTTATTTTAGTTTAGTGGGACAGAGTGTGCTGTAGCTATAATACTCACTGTGAACACTGCCCAGGAGAGAGCAGAGTGTCCTCCTCCATGGAGCAGGAGCAGCACAGGACCATGGGAACCACTGCAGTAAAGTCTAAAAATGTTCAAGGGAGTCAAGGCAACGTATATGGATTTAAAGTTTAAAGTACGTAAATGTTGTTCAAAGGAGAATTAACATTAATTATTTAATTTGTGTATTCCACAGCATAGTCAGTGGGTTATGTGTACTTACTGTAAGTAACTAGGCTACAGCTTTCCTGAGTAAGCTGATTTCTTAACTGTCAAATAATCTGGAAACCTGGTTTCTGTAAAGAGGGTAGGAGATCAGATCAGACAAAACTAATTTTTAGATTTTATTTAAGGAAGCCAAACTGGTAAAGTGCAGGTAAATGCACTTTGACGAGAGATAGCAGACAAGGATATATCTTTGCCATTCTCACTTTCCACCTCAACATCTTCCATGGTTTCAAAGTACTGGCTCCAGGGCAGAGGGGAGAAATCCCTCTTCCGTCCAGGTCTGTACCAAAAAAAAAAGTGTGTTTGGCGTAAATGCTTACTGTGGCAGGAGTATTACAACAAACAGCAAGCACACAAGCATTATAATAGACTTTTCATGAATTATAATGCTGATACATTGATTTAAAGCTATGGGGCATAGTCAGTAAGCTGCTCCATAAATGCATTTCGTGCCAAAGGCCAAAACATATTCATACATTTATTGCAACATGTTGTAACATTGTTTTAGCGTAAACAAACAACAAACTGTGACTGTGTCAGCAGATCGTGTCCAGACGCCTGCAGCTGAAACTGTCCATTAAAATCAGCAGTGGGCAGATGGACATCAGCATAATATCAGATACTGTGTCTGGTGTAAACATTTATACATACCTGCCCTTTCCGACACCGACATAACTAATGTGTTAGCTAATATCTGTGGACACTAACAGTTTAACCTAACAGATATAACATTCTTATACGAGGGCCCAGAGCATCTGACAGAGACGGTAATCTGACACCGCAGCAGAACCGCCGATCACCCAACACAATAAGGGCTTTACTACAATCTGGATGTGACCGTGTAGAGAGTTGTTTGTAGAGACAACTGTGGGTAACATGAACCGGACCCGTGAACGGTTCTGGTAGCGACAGCTAACTTGGCCTAGCTAGCGCAGTCGGTTCATCTGTCCGTCCTTTAACGATCCGTAACTATACGATGGCTGTCATCTGATCTTGCGAACAGCAGACACCCGATGATAATAACATTATGCTGAAGCTAAAAAGCCAACGGGTCTGGCACTTCCAACAAGATGCTAACCGACGGTAACTCACCCCATTCTCATTTTGGAGCTGGACTGAAAACCACCTGCCATAGGAGGTCTGGAGGCTAACAGATTCAGATGCAACTGTTTCTCCATGTTGTCGAAAGCGGACTCGGTCTCTGTCAGGGACTGTTTATTGTGACCTTCTCTCTCTTTCGCAGCATATGATTGTTTTTTTTGACAAGTGCAGCCCACTAGCCAGGCATTGGATAATTTCACTAACTACGTCTGTGTGACAAGCTAAGCTAACGGCTATCGCTCTTCTTCGTCTGCTAATGTGATTAACGTTATTTTGGGTCCATCTCTTCTTCTCTGATTTTCTTTTCTAGTGGGTTACGTCAGTGTTTTTAAAGGATCACTGCCACCTACTGACTAACATAGACTATAACACATTACCGCGGTGAGGTTAGTGTGAGGACTAACAAACACCCAACCACATCTCTATGGCAACTAAGACTCACTAGATGACCCAAGTGCAGGCCACTGCTGATTAGAGGAAACTCACATAGACATAGACAGCAGTTTAAATTCTCTGCTGCATTGTAACATTCATTTTCATATTTTACGTAACGTGTCTTTACAGCCATTACATACATTTACCTGTTGAATTGTGCTGTGACATAATGCCCGTCAAACGTTATTCTAAAAGCTTCTAGAAAGTTTGTAAAAAGGTCTTATGATTTTAAGTTCCAGCATCATTCACAGACACAGTGGGATGTGCTGCTCCACTTTGCCCTACTAACCTTCATGTGACGCAGTAATATTATTTATAGGGTAATGGAGATTAGTCATTACGTAGCACTGGCTCGAGGTTCTTGGTATTAGAAGCACAGGAGAGAGAGAGACAGTGGGGATGGCAGCCTGCCTACTCAGTTTCATTTTCAGAGGTCTGGAGGGAGGGAGACCACTTTAGGCTGGTTGAAGGCAGACCAGTGAGGTGTTTACTGTGCTCAAAGGTTACTCACGCTATGTCCTCCGGAACCTGTTTTTGGTGTCGGCCAAAGGAAGCAAGCGGTGCTGCTTTCACCAGCTGCTTTGTTTGCCTGGTGCTTTAAACATATTTTTCCATGTTGTTCTTAAAGGTGCTCATGGTTTTCTGATAAATTGGAAAATAAAGAGAATTCGAATTGTTCAAGTTGGGGCCACAAGAAGCAAATGGTAGAACTCATTGTACCTGTCTTAGATCAAAGTCATTTACACTGGATGTTAAGAGCAGTCACATAGGTTAAAAATCTTCACACACATTGCCTGGATTAAAGCAGCTAATTTGACATGCGAGGCAGCACATGTCAAACACGGGCTAATCATGCAACAATAGATGTGTTTTGAAGAGTCAACTGCATGACCTAACTTAAGTGGAAAGTCACAATAACAGAGGTATGCTCACCCAGGACAGTGACCCCCCCCCAAGAAAAAAACTTTCCATTCACTATCTAGTCATGCTGTTACTTTGCCTGAACAAGTGCTTGTGTTTATTATATGGCTCAGATAAAAGCATGGCCTGGAACATTATGTAATTTTATTCCTTGCAGGGAGGAAGGGTGAAGGAAAGCTAACCCTAACCTTAACTCCCGAACATGTTTCGCATTTTGTTGTGGGGCACTGAGCTCCAGAGGAGCATCTAGTGAATTCACACAGGCATCTGTCTGACGGGCCACACAATATGTCAACCCCAGAGTAAGACGAAGTGTGATGTCAGCTAAAACCATCTCAACTTGAAATGCGAGCAAATAATATCCATGTTATGTGAAATTTGGTTGTGAATCTATATAAAATGTGTGGTATGTGCTCACAGAGTGCGAGTCCATACAAGGCTGCAATAATGACGCGGCTAGTGGCAGATCAACAAGTGCTCAAATGTCCCACTGTGCCAAACAGAGTCCGGTAAACATGAGAGTCACACAACAGGTGTGTACGACTTGTCAGGGTCTGTCCTACATCCATGTGCAAAACGTGCCTATAAATTTGAGAGCTTGTCCCTCACTGAAACAGTGTCCACACAGCCTGAGACCAGGACGCTGAAGGGACTGACTACATAGCGGATTGTTTATTCTCACTACTCTGCTGGATTATACGTGTTTTTTCAGTTACCTTTCAGGTAAGCAACAGTTTTCTTCAAATTTAAAACAGTTTGGGGTTATAAAATACACATTAGTTAAATGATGAATGCATGTTTTACAGTGCGAGGGGGGAATGCTGACCGTCTCACTTCAAAAACAGTTTGTGGCCCAAAGTGTTCCTAGAAGTGGACTGCTTTCAAACGCAAGTGTGATCCTTGAAAAAACCTGAAGCTCTAGTCAACATTCACAGGTTCAGAAAATGTTAATATTGCTATTAAACACAATACAATACATGCTACTCATACCATCAGGGTTTATTACGTTCTAATCACGTTAAACAGTAGTTGTTACGTGTGAGAAAAGGTATATTGTGTTTGACTAATGACTTTCTTCGGTGTGTACATTGTACAGGGGCATTAAGAGGAGAAGTGTCTGTTTGTTGTGTCACCAACCCATCGGTAGAAATGGTTAGCAGGAAACCCACAGACCTGGCACCCTCTGCGTCAGTGAAGTTCTTCGGTGCAGGCACAGCGGCCTGCATTGCTGACCTCATCACCTTTCCACTGGATACTGCCAAAGTCAGACTGCAGGTTAGATGCTCCTGGTTAAAAGCCTGCAGGCATTTTGACTTAAAAAAAATGTTTTCAACTCACTGCTGTGAATAATTTAATTTCATCCAGATTCAGGGAGAGTCTGCAAAAGTTAAAGGGGATGTCGTATTAAAGTATCATGGAGTGTTTGGTACCATCAACACCATGGTGCGCACCGAGGGTCCCCGGAGTCTTTACAATGGACTGGTGGCTGGACTCCAGAGGCAGATGAGCTTTGCCTCTGTGCGGATTGGACTGTATGACTCCATGAAGCAATTTTACACTCAAGGCACAGAGAGTGAGTTTTGTCACGTTACATAAGGATGTTTGTATGACAGTTGCAAGCTTCATTGCAACTGACCCCTGCATGCTGTGCAGGTGCTGGGATTGTTGCTCGACTCATGGCCGGCTGCACCACGGGAGCCATGGCTGTGGCTTTTGCACAGCCAACAGATGTGGTGAAGGTGCGTTTCCAAGCCCAGGTACGACTTGCTGATGGTGAGAGGAGATACAACAGCACCCTGGGCGCCTACAGAACCATTGCCAGGGATGAGGGCGTTCGGGGGCTTTGGAAAGGTGATTAATGTTTTTACATCAGATGAACACAGGATCAAATGTATTACTAGAAACATTTTGGTGATTGAAGCATCCTTTCATTTTTCCAGGTTGCATGCCCAACATCACCCGCAATGCCATTGTGAACTGTGCAGAGCTGGTGACCTATGATATAATCAAGGAACTCATCCTTAAGTTTGACCTAATGACGGGTGAGTACGCTGATTTCTTACACACCCAGATTTAAGTGGCTAAATAATGAATATCGAGAAAAGATGTGACTCTTCTTCTGTTCCCTGACAGACAACATGCCGTGCCACTTCACAGCTGCCTTTGGTGCAGGCTTCTGCACAACAGTTGTAGCTTCTCCTGTGGATGTGGTCAAAACACGGTTCATGAACTCAGGGGCTGGCCAGTACAGAAGTGCAATCAACTGTGCTCTCACCATGCTGAGGAATGAAGGACCTACAGCTTTCTACAAAGGGTAAACAGGCACTAACATAGCAGTGGACCTAAGAACAGGAAAATGACTTGTCTGCAGCACTTCTTTACTTTTCTGCCTTTGTCTTGTTTAGGTTCATGCCTTCTTTCCTGCGACTGGGGTCTTGGAACGTTGTGATGTTTGTGACCTATGAACAAATCAAACGCGGTATGACGAGGGCTCAACACTACTGGGAGTCACCGTTTTGACCCCAGCTTGTCAGAATGTTTTTTCAGACATGGCTGCACAAACACAACAGCCTGGCCTTCACCGCTATGCAGTGGTGACCCGTGATTGGAAAAGGAGCGCTGTAAATGGAGGCGCAGGAGAGGGCTTCACATGGTTTCAGGGGCCCATGGTCACGATGTGGCTCAGAGATGGACTTCATGAGATAGCATCTTATAAATAATGCAGCTGCAGCTCTGTGATTTCCTGAATTAACGCTGACTTGGTGGACATCATTGTAATGAGCAGATGATGGTGGTTTTGCACGATAAAAGCAAGCACATTCAATATGAAGTTCTTATGCAGGTTTAATAGACTAACTTAAAAAAGCAATTCCATAAATGTTCCAATTATGTTTTTTCATTGCATCTTCAAACCTGATGAGCTGGTTGCTTGATTTGAAGATGCATTTTGATGTTTACATGGATGAGCTGTATGAATCATTTTCTGACCAGTGTTTCTGTAAAGTCAAAGTAGACTCATCTACTTGCTGCTTGTTGTAAAATGATTTTTTGCCGGTCAATAAGTCATGAATATGTTGCACAAACAATAAATAAAGTTCCCTTTCTCAACCTTGTCCCTTACCTGCCATGTGGATGTTTGTAATACCTAACTCTGCCCAGACTGCTCTCTGTCCAGTCCAACCCATTTTTCTTTTTACTTCACAGTGCAGGCCAGTACAGTGCTACCATGTGTTGTAGGAAAAAAAACAAGCATGAATTGCAATCAGTAGTTTTTCTGTGCCTTTGCTCTTTATATAATATCGTGTTATCATTCCCATGTTTAGGATCCTGGGATATGATGATATTTGTGACATACCAGCAGCTGAAAACATAGCTATAATGGCTACAACTGATGCATACGTCCATGTGTATAATTCAGTTCAGAAGACTGTAATTGCAGTAACTGTTCATTATAAACTGGTACCACATGTAATTAAATGTGATTAATATTTAAAAGCTAGTGCATCTTTGATGAGCTGCTTTTTTTCAGTGGAGAGCTTCTCTGGAAACTGGATATCAAATGTTATGATGAGATTTCCTCTCCGGGAAGGATCCTGGGACAACGGCATTCCCTCTCCAGTCACCAGTTTTTTGTATGAAGGGCTGATGTGAAATGGAAATTGTGAAAATGAGAAACTATTGATTCAGATGATACATAAAACTGAAAATGTATTATTGTAACAATGTCTTAGTTAAGGTGTACATCTGCTTTATTCAATCCAGCAGGATGACAACACACATTATTATATGTATTTCTGTATTGTGCTGTATATTACTCTGATACACTGGAGAAAAGCACTTACTGTACAATCTCATTGATGGGAATAGTGAGTAGCCTGCCATCTAATGTCTCCACATCCACAGAGAAGCCAGTTAAAGCCTGTGGGAAGGTTGCTTTAGGTTCAGTGTTTATTCTACTCGAATCTGTGTGATAATAAAACTCTCTTTTAGACTCACCATCTCCAGTGAGATCTGGGCCTTGTAGATAAGGTCGTTGTCTTGTCTTACAAATTTTGGATGACTCTTCTGATGCACTATGAACACAATATCTGCAGGGATGCTGTTTGGGCCCTAAACGTCAAATACAACAAGATGACTGCATTGTAGTCAGGCTTTATTTATGGAGAACAAGGCTGAGTGAGAGGCCGTTAGTGTATATTGTTTTAGAAATATTGACTTTGTACCTAATGTGTTTTAACCACATCTCAACAAATGAGTTGAAGCAAAACAAAAGTGCTACAGGAGGCTGAGACCGGTCTGCTGAGGCCACCTACTGGTGGTGATGCAGTAGATCACAAAGTATAATACAAACGCACTTATATTATATTCATCTAACATGGTTTCTTTACAAAGCTCATTAAAACCTTGGTTTCTCTTGAATATGACCTGTGTCTGAAATTGAAATGAAGCAGCTGGAGGTCAGGGTTGCAAGAAGCCTCATCAAGACCAATGCAATTATGCAGATGGACAAAATAGCAAAGCAAACAGTAATGGTCACTAAAACACTGTAAGTTGAAAAGGACATATACAATGTTAAATTTTGCATTGCATGTCTGTCACTTGTTACACTTCACTCATTTTCTCTCTGTATTTGATTAGTGTGTAACCACTTAAATCTAACATTGCTTGAATTGTTTGTGATGGGTATGTGGAGCTGTCTCAAATCACAACAGAAATTACATTTTATTTTGTTTATTAGTTTACCTGATCTCCCTCTTTAGAAAAAACGATTCTCGTGCCCTCTTTCCATCCAGGCTGTATGTCTATAGTCAGTATTTTGTCTTTGATACTAGATGTGTATCCATCCTCATTCATTACCTGTTAAACAAATAAGCCAAAAAACTATTTTACTTGTTCAGTCGTTAGATCCAAGTTGTTATTTAAAATATCTGAGCACTCAAAAATAAAAGACTCTTGCTTACCCTGCGCGATATCTTAATCTTTTTTGTGGATCCGTGGAACAGGTCATCCAGGGACAGATGAAGGTCTCTCTCTATGGGAGGATGTCGAGTCCTCGCCACACCTGGCTGAAGGCCACCAAACTGAAGCGGCACCTCATTGGTAAAAAAATCTAGCGCGAAACAAACCAGGATGAATACAAATGTGGGTGGAAATGTGAAAACTCTGTCTGTTCTTCTCACCTGCAAATGGGTTGTCGCCTCCGAAGAACAGCTTGAACGTTTTGTCCGGATTTCCGTGGTAGGCGTATTTACCCGACCAGGCGCCGCTGCTGCCAAACTCAGGCGGGATCCCACCTTTCAGACCCTCCTCGCCGAACTTGTCATACGTAGCTTTTTTTCTAGCTGTCGGAGAAATAAACGTGTCTATGCTGTCGACATGTTGGTCCTAGTGAAAGACAGCGCTAATAACACCCGTCCTCCGCTACTTACGGTCGCTCAGAACTTCGTAGGCTTCACCGAGCTGACAAAACCTGTCGGTGCTTCCAGGTTCTCTGTTGCTGCTCGGATGAAACTTCAGAGCCAGACGTCGATATCTGTCAGCACCACAGTCATAATAATTAACACAAAACACCCGATAAACACCCAGAAGACATTAGTGGAGACTTATTGTAGATTAGCTATAAAATCCTCATATGAGTTGACGCTTGGGTGGTTGTTGAACGACACCTACGCCCTTTTGATATCTGCGTCGGTTGCATTTCGGTTTATTTCCAGCGTCTCGTAGTAGTCAAAGCCCATTATGTGCAAAAAGCTTAAATCTAACTGGTTGGATCAGATGAACGAAGATAGCAAGTCAAGCGAAAACGCAGGCGAATAGCTGTTGAGCTTGGTCTCCATGGTAACAGCTACTTGGGAGGATCTCGCGAGACTTGCGAACAGCGGGTCGCACAGTGTTCAGTAATCGATTATTGGAGGATAAAAGAGGCTCAACGACGTCTGTCTGATTCATGCAGCAGTGATGTTGTCTGGTGGACACTTTGTTTCCAGGGCTCAGAGCCAACACACCTGCTACATATAACCGATTTGCAAAACAAAAAAAAAGAAGCAGCGATGGATAGAAAAATACAAAGCTGTCAACAAGACATCGATTCATTCTAGCAGCAGTGAGAAGTGTATTTTATTGTCATTTAAAACCATTCCAAAGAGAAACGTTAGGGACTACTAGGCTATGCAAAACACACGATTCTCCATAAGTTTACACACATTGCACAATATTGTCAATATAATCAAATTGCCATTTAGAGCTGGAGAAGCCGATTCTGTTAAAGGTGGTCCAGACGGATGCATATTTTAAGAACGATTCAGGACTCATACCCAAAGAGAAAATATGAATTCCCATAAAAAAGAAACATGAATTCAATAGAAATAAATATTACAAGTCAAGGTGGATTAAATAAACACAAAGAAGAATCACTAACAAAAAATCAACGCCAAAAAATAAAAACAAGCAAACAGTCTTTAAAGTGTTCATAAAACATCATTCCAAACTATATATATATATATATATATATATATATATATATATATATATATATATATATATATATATATATATATATATATATATATATCCAAAGCCATAGAAGCCCTCTACAATTAAAGTCCAAACGGCATATATCTCCATGTCTATGTCCACGGTGGGATTTATGATTATGACTGTGTCTCCTCAAACACTATAACCAAAGAAATTGTTTTATCTATAATAGCTGTAATATTTAGAAAAAATAAAGATCTATCCAAATAAAAAGGTGATAGAAAAATGGAGGTTGTGGTAAAAATAACCCATCTCGAAGGAACAGTATGGGAAAATAACAAGGACGGCGTCTATGTAGTGACAGGGCACCTGTAGTAAGAGTCATGTCTGCTTGTTTGTGACCATGTGGTGCTGTGTCTGTGGTTTCAGGTCGCTGATACATTATACGATGCCGGTACATTCTGGGGGAAACGTGACTGTGCTGGTACTGGCACCTCAAAGCATAAACTCAATGTCCTAACTGCAGCTGTGCACATGTTAATATCTAAAATTGCTCACACATTATTTGAGATGAATCAAAAACAGCAATTTGCTAGTAACACAATGCATGAAAAAAATCTGTCCAATCAATTACAAGCAGACAAATTATGTTTCCGTACAAATGCACACAACATCCACAATGTGCTGAAGCTTAAAGCACCGACTTTTCATGGAATAGTCTTGATTTAAAGTCTTAAATGCATTTGTTTATGTGTATTTTGTGCTGCAATTACACGTTACTCTTTAACTGATAACAGCATAGCTAGAACTCAGTTATCTTTGTGTTTCAGGGGACGCAGATGAGAAAGCCCATTTCCACAATGGCTAGGATGACAGGTGTAGTGTTCTCTTGTCAGGCTGGGTATAGAGGCAAGTGTAGTGAAAGGTACAGATACACAAAAGCCAAGTGGGTTTGAGGGAGAAAAACAAACAAACAAACAAACAAACGGTGAGAAATATTTAGTCATGACGCTGGCCGACATTAGCAGGAACAGCCTCCTTCACTGGCAGGTTGCTCCGGTGGCTTCTCCAGTTTAATGTCAATCACTGTTCAGGAGTTAAGGGACATGAGATAATGGGGAATTTCCATCTCTAAAATAATAGTATTAACAGCTATTACAAGTAGGTTTGTCACTGGAAATCCTACCGACAATGCCTCAAAAACCATCAATATCTTCCTCTTTATTGAGTGCCCTCAAACATCTCAACTCACGTCTAATTTCAAAATCTTGGAGAGGAGTGTTATTGTAGTATCACAAATGATAATGAAGTTATACAAAGCTTCAAGGGACAGTAATACTTTACTAGGACAAACAATGGGATCAGAGATTTGTTGTTTATGCAAATGTGCAGTATGGCTCATTTATGTTCCTTTCAAACTATACGTTAACTGAAGATTCTGCTCTTTCCCACACAAACTGAAACAGCAAAGAAGAATCCTTCAAAGTCACCATTTAAGCCTAACGGTAGTGAGTATTTGACAATAAAAGATTTTACTCCTGGCAGTGACTCTTATTAAGCCATGTCAGACCCAGACACTAACATGTACAGAAAGGATACTGTCCTCTCTGTTCTTGTCCTGTGTAGTGTCCATGCCAGGCAGGGCAGCTGCCACACGGCGGAATAGCTGGAGAGAAGGGGAAGCAGATAAAGTGTGTCAGACTAACAAATAGACTAACAACACAAGATGAAACCATGATAACTATGTATATTTCCTAGACGTAATCTACAGTCACTTGAAGCTCACATAGAGGAAGATGCTCAACAGAGGTGCTGCAGACATTTGTTTCCGCTAACTGTGCCTTAGTGAGACCTTCCAGTGATGGAGCTTGGAGGACTTTGAGCAATTGATGAATTCACACGATTTTAGGAAAAGTGTACTGAATGAATGATGAAGCTCAACATTCCCACCCTTCACTGATCAGCATCACATAGTGCTAGACATGATTACATGCAGATTTCACAGCAACAAAAAGATACTTTGCTAATCAGTCGCGTGGGAAGCATTGGTTGGCAAACTCCTCCTCACCTTTAGTGTTACAGGGTCAATGCTTGGCCAGTACATATCATTACTTCTAAGAGGTGGGAAAGAGCTTGAAAAACCAACAGTATACAGCTCACTTATGACCAGAGAGGCTGACGCTTAAAGCACACCTTTAGACACGCATGCGTGTGTAAAATAGAAGCCAATCAGAGAAGAGCAGGAGCACTACGAACACACAACACAAAGAGGTGCACACGCTCTACCTGTTTGACATTGTAGCCTGTCTTTGCACTTGTTTCAATAAACAGAACATTCATCTCTTTCGCTCTCTGTTCTCCCTCCTCTGTGGTTATCTGTCTGTGATGAGCCACAAGTCACCACGCACAGAGACACACACATACAAGGAGACAAGAGGGGAAAAGACTATAAATACGTTGAGGTGGATTGACAAGTCGTGCTCCTCCCTGCTGCTGCTGCTGCTGCCGCCGCCCATGCTTGAGACCAAAAGTCTTCTCATAGACTTTTAGGCTGGCCAACCTGTCATCTGAACTTCACAACAGGCTAGGTGTTATATTTGCTGGTACTGAACATCTACTAGTTTCCTCCCCCTGCATGTGCAAAATATAAAACAGAGGAGTCGAGGAAAACATGCTTGAAATAAAATGCAAATAAAATTGAGATTATAGATATGCATAATGCTAAAATTAGAGTGCAGACACATAGTTCTATTTCTACTACCATACTCTGAGTTCCAGTTTTGGCAGGTAACCTTTGGCAGTGGAGCCAAGGCAGCAGCATCTTCAGTAGGAGTAAAGAGCACGACTCACACACACTCTTACCTGCTTTACGTTGTAGCCCGCTTTTGCACTAGTCTCAATAAACATAACATTTAGTTCTTTGGCTTTCCGCTCACCCTCTTCAATAGATACTTGCCTGTGGCAGATAAGGGCGTTAAAAGATTTACAGGAAAAAACAAAACAAATTGATTAAGTGCATCCCTGCAACAGACACTTTCAGATCAGTCACTGTCACAGCTGACAAATATAGCCGTGTTTAAAAGTTTGATTATCATGATTAAATAATCAATATATCAAGGTGACGAACAAACAAAAAGGGCCACAGAGTTTGAAAAAAACATCACCAAAAAGGACAAAGATAACACACTGATTCAATGTGGCCTCCAGAAGGGACAAGGAACAGAGTATTGACAGGCCTGCAGTAACAATCAATGACTTCATTACTATGCTCTTCGTGACTAAGGTTCTCTTTAACATAGGAGAGTGGGGGAGAAAAACAGATTACCTCTTGTCTGCAAGGTCTGTCTTGTTTCCCACCAACATGATAATGACATCACTTCCCCTCTCCGTTCTCACGTCATCAATCCATTTTGTGGTTTGCTGAAAGGAGTTGACATCTGAAAGACAACATAGATACAAGTCACCAACTTCACTGCTTTTTGTCTTGTCTGCTATAGCTTAGCAGCCATAGTTCCACCAGATGACTTTATCTGAGCTCAGTGATGACTGAGGTTTATTTAGCAAGGATAGAAATTTTTTTTAGAAACTAAATACACTACAAAGTGAAAAGTTCATTTAAGGCTGCCTATTGGAATCATTTTACAGTAGGTTACTGGGACTTAAACATGTGAACACGCTTGAAAACTGAAACACCAAAGTTGCCACAGGATTTCTTCTGTGCCTACACTGAACAGCAGCAGCCTTTAAAAAGCCAATATGTGATGTTCTTTTTAAAGACACCGTGACTGCTGAGCCACCACGTCACCATCACCTGATGCTTCCTCTGAAGGGTCGCTTATCTCTATTACCAAAACAGTAACGTGGTGTGTGCTCTCATATCTCAGACTACTCCCAACAAAGTAACAGCAAGGTTGTCTGTTCTAAACAAGCTACAGTAGGATTAGAATTTAGTTTCCTCTTGTGGGGTGACTGGCTGATGTGTGCGCACATGCAAATTGACAGAGCACAACTGGTTTCTTATGGCTTAAATTCATATTTTGAAAGACTTATTACTTATTAAAGAAAAACAAGTTTAGAATCTGTGACATTGCCCTTCACCCAAGTCCGATGTACACATCTGTGATGTATGGGATTATTGTGATAAAAAAAACTACACAGAGCAACAAATATGGTTTGTCAATGAAACATTTTAGCATACAGGTAATTTGCCTACTTGTGATGTCGTAAACTACAACAGCAGCTGCAGAGTCTCTGATGTAACTGGGGATGAGACTACGAAATCGTTCTTGTCCTGCCGTGTCCCATAACTGCAACCTGATCTGTAGGACAGGAAGGGGATGGGACGAGAATCGAGGAAAGAAAAAAGAAAAAAACAACACAAAGGATGAAAATAAAAAAAGAAAAACTGAGGTCAGAAAATGGGGTTAAGTTATGATGATAAAAAGTAAATTGAAACGAAACCAAATGAAGACTGAGGAATGGAAAAAGACAGAAAGTGTGGTGTATACAGGCAGTGAATGACCACCAGAAAGAGCCAGCTGTTTGGGCCTGAAGAAGCAGCACTAAATAAATTAATCACCCTTCACTTGTCATCAACCGTCTTTTCTTTATCAAGTAAGGTGTTTAATTTCAAAACAGAAACAAAGAGAATGGATGGAGTGGCAGAAAATGACAGGAAGAAAACTTGTGGTGAGAAGAAACAAATGCAAACAGAGAATAGTGATGCAGGGAGTACACCACCTGGCTCACACTAGCAGGGCAGTAAAAGTGCGTTTGTTAGAAAATAAGGATTTCTAAATTAAAAAAGGAAGGAGGACATCATTGCTATTAATGTTCGTTATCAACAAAACAATGTGGACATAATCAAGAAGAGGCAACAACAAAGAGGATTAATTTGATGGTAAAATTAGGAAAATTAAACTTACTGTTCTGTCTTCAAGGTACATCGTTTTCGACAGGAAATCTATTCCTATTGTGGCCTAAAACATATAAAAATGGTTACACATTCAATCGGCTAACATTTGATATTAAGAAAATATGGACATAATAATTGCAGATTAAAACAGGTGGCATTGCTGGCCTCACTTGATAAGTGTTGTCGAAGCTGTCATACATGAACCGAGTGATCAGCGAAGTCTTTCCCACTAAAACACAAACAAAACCATGTAAGTGTAGAATAATAAAAACCAACACGATTGTATTACATTGTACTGGCACATACTTTTTGGTACCATGGTATGGGAAATATTTCAGTGTTCGTTAATTAAAAGGGCCTAAATTTCCTTTTTACAAACATTATTTGTTTTCTCTCGCCTTGCTACAAACTGACACCAGTGAATCCATGAACAAGGCAGGAAGCCCTGAACTGGACTATATAACTAACAACCCCACACCTCTCTGCCTGTGACAACAGATTCATAGTAGTCATAGATCTGTGTCTGTAGCTCCCTGTCCCACACCTTCTTCTCCAGTGTGCGCCCTCTGATCAGTTTGGCCGGAAAATCGTGAAAAGTGTGGGGTGTGTGAAGGAATGCGACAGGGCAGGTTCGCAAAGGGGGAAACATCATCGCTTCACAACATGACCCCAGGGTAGAGAAAATTACCTTCTAAGGTTTCAACTCGTGCTTTTGCTGATCATTTAAATTAAACCTGTTACGAAACATTTATTTGACACTTGCTATTGAATAAAATCATCACAACCTCGGTTAATTGCATGTTGTCACAACTCTAGCTACCTAGGTCGGTTAACAGACATCACAGCCACCAGTAAACCAATCGGTACATAAACCAGACATGTCGTAATTATGTGAAGCCGGGACGCCAACGTGGACAATAAGTCAGTAACAGATTACGGTGTCGCAATGACTGTGGCAAGTTTGTTACGCTGCTAACGTTAGCCGGCTAACTGGCTCTTTACTGGCTCAACCCAACAAACTGTAGAGTTGGCCACAGCTCAGCCCTACGTGGACTCACCGCTCTGCTCCCCGAGGAAGACCAGTTTAAATTTTCTTAAAGGGTTTCCGAAGTCTCCGGCCGACGTCATGACTGTATGAATCAAGCCTCGACAGTATCGTTCGCTACTTTTCAGGAGCTCCCCAACTAGCCAGCTAATGCTAGCTAACCAGTTGTTGTCAGGTATCAAAGGTCCGGGTCCTTAACGTGCTGCCTCTTCTCGGTGCCACCTGGGGCGGGTCGTGCTACAAAGCCAATCTTTCGAACTTCAAGACAACCCCCGAATAACTCCAACTACTGTAGCGAAGAAAATTACTGCTAGTTCTTTGACATGTCTGGACCACTACTAACTAACCACCCAGGGCCACTCTTCTTCTTCATGCATAGATGTAACAACGTGTCATGTGGGACCTTTGGTTATGCTGCCCCCTGCCGGCAAAAAGAAAAAAGAAAAACAATTACAAGCGAATAGCGTCCACGTAACGAGGTACAACACTAATTTAAGACGTAAACACCTAAGTGTTGAATTATATAAATTATCACTGTTATTTAAACAGACAAACATTTAGTTAAAGGCAAACGTTTACTCCACATATAAAGCAAATATTCATAATCTCAATCTGTCTAGAAGCCTATAATTAACCTGGCGGATTTCAGGTCTAAGACTTAATGCCATTATAGTATAATCTCTGTGTCATTATTATATAACATTTACAAAGTAATACCTAGTAAAACTAGGTTTTCCTTGACTAACTATTGCTACTGTACGTTGGTGCTGACACCCTATTTTAAGATGTCGCTACTATCTGCAAGTGTCATTTTTTAAATTTTAATGAGATTTTTTGCTTGGCCACATTTCAGAATTGAATCGAGTGGCCTTAATTATGTTTATGAAGAAAAACAGAATAATTGGTGCGACTCTGTGAGAGTTACAGGATCAGCTATGGCTCATTTTCGATTGCTTATGACCTTCAGCTCATCAGACAGCTGGTGTTCACCCGAAGCCCCATAGCAACGTACAAGGTGACTGGATTTACTTGTTTTACACAAGGACAGAACAATACACAAAATAATTATAGTAGAAGAGATTTGTAAATTAATTTAGGGTCTATTACCACTTATAAGTGTTTTATTACTTTAACTGACTTGCTTATAAAAATGTAATATCCATTTGAAAGCCCTGTTCATGTTACCTTAACCAATTTAATCTGTTTAAAGAATGGAAACATATATAATAAAAGTCACCTAAATCAATCTGGTTGTAGAGTCCTGTATCAGGCTATTCAGTGTCAGTTTTCTTACTGATACAATTGTTATGAACCAAGAGAAGGTTTAAAACAACGCATCATTATAATTTATTTCACTATTGCAGTTGAACACAAATGAGTCCACTATAATATATTTATGCGGTGAGGGATTCTGCTAAGGTATCATCAAAGCTGAGCTCATTTGAATACCAGTGATGTATTCAAATGAACATTGTGTAACAGTTGTGACCCACACAACTGTTACACAATGTTTATAAACATAACACTGGCTTAAATATTGATTGTTAATGTACAAATAGATAACAAATGAAACTCAAATAAAATACATAATAAAAATAAATAAATGCTGGCTCACTAGAAAATGAACAGGACATAATCAGGCCAAATATTATCTGAAACAATTTAGGTTCTCTTGAATTGTATTGCTGCACTTGCAACGTTATGAATTTGTGTGTTCATTAATGTGTCTTTAGTAATACACTGATTGTGGGAGTACAGTATGTGTGTTTCTGCCTGTCTGCGTTGGCTGTTCTAGGTCACTGAAAACACACCTGCGCCTCTCTCGCGCCATCCAGCTGTGAAACCTCCTCTCAAAGGCTGATGACAGTCATTGTGCTGCTCTGTTTGTGACCTAGGCCTCAGCAAACTAAAGCCATAACACCTCACTGCCCACTTCTCTTTCTTTCTCTTCTCAACAGCACCTCTGTGCCGTTTACCCTTGGAAAGAGGAAGACCCCAAGTCCTCCCGCAGAAAATGCTGAGCTAACAAAATCCTCTCTCGCTTCGTCTCCCCCACTCAGCCTTTCTTATTGTTACACACACTCTCAGAGGGATTTCGCATGTGTGGATGCATGCACTGAAATCAATTACAAATGCACTGTAGAGGTTGTTTAAGGGACGTAAATGTGAATGTGTCCACCTTCCTTCGAGGAACAGATTGGATTTGTTCAAGTTAACGTGAGCAAAATTTCCAAATTTCCCTAAGGCAAACATCTTATTCTGAAATAATAATCTGTCAGTTAGAAAAGAAGTGTCATCCAGAATCCAACAAGCGGAACTAAAATGAAATGCATGGTAAATGAATTGAACATGTCACCTCCAGCCATGACTTCATTCTGGTGAGCTGGGCTCATGTCAGGCTACTGCAACATTTATTTCTGCAAAATTTGACTCAGTCTCTAGATGGGAAAACCTCGCTATGACTCAAGCCTTAAACAAAAATAGACTTCTATTTATGCTATCTTGTAGATGTACATGCATTTTCCTTGGTCACCGTAGACATGTGAGCGTCTTATTTCCGTGTCCTACAGCCCATATCTGTGTGCAGTGGAGGGAGACCTTCCCCATTTCACACCACCTTAAAATAAATCTAATGAATGCAGTTTTCAATGTCACAGCAAAGTACAATACGGCGCTAACCTCTCCTGAGAGGGAGCGAGAGTTTAGAGGTTGTAATGGAGGAAGGAGAGAATGGGCAGAATGGGACACAGAAAGAGAAGATGACGAGAGGACGTATAAAAAGGGCAGGAGGGGCTGGGTCAGGGTAAAATAGGTGTTGTCATCACCGGTACAGTAAAATGGAGTAAGGGAGGAGATAGATGGGGGGTGGGGTGGAGCAGAGCCATCGATGTGGTCCTCCTCCTGGAAGCAGGGCTGCATGATGTGAAACAAGGAGCGAGAAAAGGGAGCGTGTGAGGGAGCATGTGAGTAGGGGAACCACTGCTGAGCTTCCAGACTGGAACAAAGGATGGCAGGGAAGATGGGACACAAGGCACCGTTAGAACTCGAATCCCTCCCTTCTGTGCAACATCAGCCAGGGCCAGACACAGCAGCGAGGTGGGAGGCGTTCTTGCAAGCATAAGTGAAGCAGCGATCAGGGTAGCAATCCAAGCACATTCACCAGAGGAGGGAGGGGAGAGAGGGAGGGAGATCTGCGAGAGGAGGAGGGGGGGTTGTTGCATGCTCACGGAGTGTGACAGAGATAGAGCGATTCCATGAGCGAGAAAAAGACACAGAGGCAGAGAGGAACAGCACAAAGCAGAGATGGGGACGGAAGACTGAGGTAGGGATAGTTGGCAGGACTGGGATCCGCACACAGACAAAAGGAAGAGAGAGAGGAAGAGGGTGAAGGCTTAAGGAAGGAGGAGAGCGAGGGACACAAGATGATGGAGCCCAGAAATAGGCTTCACAGGACAGCTTTTCATCCCTACTCTCTGCAGCAGACATGACTCTGGGCACTGGACTGTGCTGTAATTAGCCAGAGGGACAACACAGGACAGCAGGTCTGCAGCGCACTGCCTCGGTTCAGCCCCACTGGATGCAGCAAGACAGCTGATTTATTACTGAGGGACTGGGTGGCAGTGTGCTCGCGTGTGCTGCTCCCAGCGTGTATGTGTGTACGTAGGTTTTTATGGGTCCTTGTAGCGCTCGGAGCTGTGGGAGCAACCATTCCTCCAGTCGTAAAATGACATTCAGCAGGCAGGAGCTGTGTGTGCTGGTGTGGATCTGCAGTCCTCAGTAGGAAGTGGGGAGAGTGGGATTCAGCGCTGCCATCGGGTCGAGTGTGTGTGTTTACTGAGGTGAGTCAAGGAGGACCGGCTAGATGCAGTGTGTGTGCTTAGTTTAGTTTTAGCAAGGCTGCAGCAAAGACAGAGATCCTACACAATGCAAGGACAAGCAGAGAGTTGTGCTGATGGCAGAGAGTGCAGCTAAAGTATAAGTAGTGCCCTGTGGGTAGGGTGGAGGACGAAGGCAGGGACAGGAGAGGAAGAGGGAGACGAGAAAAGAGGAAGAGGACGAAGAGAGTCAAGTGGAAAAGCGATGGCTGTCATTCTGTGAGCTATAGCATATGCTGTAGTGCAGAACAGAGTGGTGCGGCAGGGGGAGGACAAGCATCATTGCACAGAGGAGGGGGAGAGACTGAGGGAGAGAGGAGGGGGGAGGCTATCAGCTCAGCACCTCTCCTCCACCAGGACGAGTGTCACAGTGGGACAGGCCCAGGAGAAGACACTTACTCACATACACACGGTCAAAGGCGCACGGGCGAGAGTCCAGGTCAGCGTGTAGAGGTCGAAGGAGAGCTGGTGGGGAACGCGGGCGCAGGGGTCTACCCCCGTCGGCCAGCAGGTCCACAAAGACGCGGGCCGGTCCTGCAAAGAATTAAAAAAAAGTCCGACGGGAAAGAAAGCTTGGCTCCGCAAGCCCTGTTTTCTCTGAGAGCTCCCCCACCTTCCCTTCACCATGGGGGAATGGACCATCTTGGAGAGGCTGCTGGAGGCAGCTGTCCAGCAGCACTCTACTATGATTGGAAGGTAAGACATTGGATGATTTTGTCAAATCACTATCCATGGTTTGATGAGTGGGATTTTCACGAACAGAAAACGTTATCGTGTGTGTTTCACTTGATGGTTTCTCTACAGAGACCCCCCGTCTCAGGTTTGTCCCACAGTCTTCCTCGCCTCCCTCATCGTTTCCATTTCTTGTCCTTATCCCCACCCATCATTAGTTAAGGATTAAGCTAATTGCAAATAATCAATAAGAGGGTTTACTGAGAATTATGGCTAATTGAGAGAGATTCCTGTGTTGATACTACCTAATAGCCTAGAGCCATTGACATATAATGCTTGATGCTGCTGGCCACAGACCAATAGGACAGAAGGAGGAGTGGGGAGTGGGAGTGAGAACAGAGCAGAGGTGCGGAAGATGAAAGGATGGTGAGCAAGCAGGTGTAGAAGGTAGAATCAAAGAGCGACGAATGGCTCTGAACTCTGTGTGAACTTGACACAGAGGAATGAAAAGAAAGACAAGTTCATTCAATTTGTCCTTATTCACAGACGTTTATTTGCATCACAGTAGCACGATTCTCATATTCTGTGCGGCAGCGGCTTGTGGTGGAGGTTCGAACAGGTGAGCTTTTAGTTGGATTAGCGGAGACAAGCCACAGAGATGTGCTCCACATCATCTCATCATCTCTGTCTGATTTATTTAGAAGTGGAATTTTCCACCCGTTAAACACAATTCGAATAGTTTCCGAATGAGTCAACACGCTTTAGCCTATTGGATGTATAGACTTTTGATTGAAATTGCTTCACAGAGGAAAACAAAATAATGAAGATCATGAATCTTTAGAGGAATTCATTTTGCGTGAGTGTGTGTGTGCTGCCCTGTGTGTGTGTGAGAGAGTGAAAATTGACTCATGCTTTCAGTGACTACATTAAACCCTGTGTGCACTGTTAACAGCATCAGAGCAACAGAGATGATGTGAGCCACAAACCTCTCTTCAGTGGAGATCTGAAACCATGAGAGGTGCAGGTTTTCCTCCCAACCAAATCACCAACAGCAGTCTTCCTCTGTGGTAACGCAGCATCAGTCAGTGCAGTCACCCGGTTGAGTCCTCAGACGGAAATAAAAACTTGACTTAGTAGTTTAGCAAATCATATATTAAAGAATCGTTTGCGTCCGTTTTAGTTTGTGGGAGTATTTCTGTTGCCGAGACCACTGAGATTGGAAATGACCAACGAACGCCCCCTCACAACACAGAAGCGGAGAAACTGTATTTGCATGCTCAGCGCAAAAGTTAAACTCGAAGTATCGTTTGTGGTGAAGAGAGTTGGGCATTTAGCAAGCGGCCAACATGTTTCTCATAAGCTGGAAGACCAAGCAAGAGCTAAACGCCAGTGAATATTGGGATTACATTCAACAGGTGGCCAGAAAAAGGAGACCACAGAGATGTCCGTGTTGCTCTGTTTCTTCTGGATATGTAAGTAGGCAACTGTTTGCTAACGTGTCAGCCATAACAACCTCATAAGCTAATCGCTAACTGTTGTGATCTTGTTCTGGAGTCTTTCTGCCCCCTAGTGGTCAAAAAGTACTTAATGCAGCTTTAAAATCCAGTTCTGGCAGCTGAATCTGTGACACCCTGTGAGCACAGGGCGCAAAAAGGTGCTGGCAGTAATTGTTTGGATGATTCAATGACTGTAAGCCACCTAAAGTTTATTCAGAGGCACAGAAGCAACTCTCAATTTGTCTGCTACTTCTTTCAAAAGTCACAGTAAATATGGTTTGTTGATGACATTCTGAGCTGACAATTGATCATGCTGAACATTATGAAGGGTTCCTCGACTACCTCGATAAATAGTCTTTATGCAGCAGTTTTTGTTTTTCATATGAGACACTATACTAGAGTCATCAACCACAGAACGATGTATGTTAGATAAAACAGACAGCAGTTAATTACACTATGTACTACTGTGCTGAATGCAGTGACATGCTCGGTAAACGATCCCTTTGTGTTTTGGCTTCCCTCAGACCGTGTTTGGCCTACACGGCCGTCTAGCTGACCCTAGGGTATTAGCTGTAACATTAGCTGTCAAGTGAGGCTCCCTCCTCCTCTGTTTGTCTATGCTACATGAGCCAAGAAACCTTCCTTTGGAATGCACAATATTTTGTGATTATCTTAAGATGCAGGTCCCTGAATTTCTTTTGGCCAAAAAGACTTTGTATCAGATCACACTCTTCTGAGTTGGAGTATCGTCAGTCCCCTTTAAGTAATTTGTTTGCAGGACATGTGAAAAATGTAGTGGATTGTGAAATGTAGTGGTGGCTTGGATCCTGGCTTTTTACAGGCAGATGTTGTTAGATATTAGATGTTTGACATTTGTAGACAATCGTAACAGTTACACAAAAAACACTAAAGATAATGATATGATTCCTAATCCTAAGCATGTGTCTGCATGGTCAGGAAATCAGTGACACCTAACATTCAAACAATAAGAATGATGCTTTTTGGATGTACCAGCAAGTTGGAGAATTGTTCACCACTGGCACAGATTTGTGCTGTAAAGGTGCCTCCTAGACTGACAAGCAACTCCACACTGTATCAAGTATGGAGTCCAAATTGTTGCACTGACCTCTATGGGATGAAAGGTTCAAGTCTGTTGCCCCACTGACCACAGCCAACTGTGTTGTTGGGTGTGGTCAGGTGTGGTCTGTTGCACTCGTGAACATAACCAACTGTGATTTAGTGTTGCACTACTGTGCATTGTGAAGCCCTGCGCTTCACAGTGTGTGTCCAGAGCATGCAGCAACTGCTAGACGGCATCACAAGTAGGATGTTGGGCCTGTGTGTAGTTTGTGTTTAAGGAGTTTGCATGTGTGTGCCTGCAGTTCAGAGGATGCGGTTCCAAAGCACAGACTAGTGATGTCTCTGCCCCCTGCACCAGAACTTTGGAACACGATTGCATGTCGGTCATCTGTTTCAGTGTGAGGATGTAGCTCCATCATGAGACACTGTTCTTCAGATACAGTAGCATTGTTGGATGTCTAGACTGTCTAATCCAGCTACAATTAAGATGCTTCTTAATTGTAGGATTTAAGCTAACCTATGTCCTGGCATAGGCTTGGGAATTAGTCTAGGAATAGAGAAGAGCGATGAAAATAGAAACCGACCAACCCTACTCAGGGGCATAGGTTAGCTTAATTATGGTGTTTGAAAGAGACAGACAAACTGAGAGTTGCTTCTGTGCCTCTGACTAACCACAGGTGGCTTTGCATAATATGACTCACTGAAGGAATAATCTTGTGTATTGTGATTTCTGTAAGCTTGATTTCTAATGTGATGTGCGGTGTGTGCATGGATAACAACCAATGATGTGATTACACAGCGAAGGGAACTGTCGAGACCTCATTAACCCCACTGCAGCCCAAACAAAACCAAAACAATTTACACCTTCCAATGACACCAGTGACACAACCAACAAATCAAACACAGGAGATATTAATATTAAACTACACGTTACAACAAAACGATGAAAATGGCTTCGTGATCATCCTGGCGTGTCAGGCCTTTTACCAGTTCAGCTTGGAACTGTACACTCTTGTGCACATGTTTATCACAGCGGGACAAATAGCTGCACGTGCAGATCACTCTGATTTTCATTTACTTTCTTAAACTGCCATAAATATAAGAAACAATCCACATTTTGTTTTATTTAAACATAATTCTATGATGCATAAAAACATAGACAGACATTATGTTTTAAAAATCCAAGCAAACGCATATTCGTTGGACACATGTGGTGTCCAGATGTTTTGTAGGCCACAGGTGTGTGTAAACAAAGAAAAAGGTGTTCTAGCATGAATGCATGATGCCGCTGGCTTAGAGTTACACACCTTGCAGGTAAGAATGAAGGCAGAAAAAAAAACGTGTTGACGCGTCCTCCTGCAATGCTGTAGTGAGGTCAGCACCAGAAACAAGTAGCGCTAAAGAGGAGGCAGCGATAAGGGAGGGCTTGAGCGGTCTAAGGAAGATAAAACGATAAAGGTTGCCGGACGGTGGGATAGAGAGGAGAGGAAGTGAGGCAGAATAAGATGGATACAGGGTGGAGGAAGCTGGAGGAAGCAGGAGGCAGCGGAAGGAAGAGAACTTTCCCTCTGCAGAGGTTTAGTACTGAGAATCTGTGTCAGAGCTACTTCCTCTGGAGCTGCAGACTGACCCTGCTGCTAAGAAAACACATGTTTCATTTGCATTGATGAGAGTTTCTAAAAATACACAAGCTTTTTTAAATTTCATATTCATCTCAATGCAATGCCGAAGCCGTTCTGAGGGAAAGTACATGTAATATTCGCCATACGCGAACACAACAGTGCAGGTTTAGACAACCTCTAATGAGATGCACACACACTCTCTCACTCAATGCGTCAACAACTATGTGCCAATCTACTAACAACTAATAGATCCTTTAGAAAAAGCATCTTGAATTATTGATGTACTACAGTAAATTCCTGTATCCATTTACGTGTAATTTATTTATCCCTGTGTAACAGAGGTAAACTGTTTATTATTTAACATCTATCACTTCTCACTTGAGCATTACACTTTATAAAATCTTCATAAATGTTATGTGGCCTTTGTTGCAAGCTGATGTCAAGTCATTCATTAAATATTCATGCAGATATGACCAGCCTTTTAGTGTAATGGATGAAGTGCAGTGTGAAACACCTTGTTGCTTGTTTAGAACAAACAGTACGTCAAAGGTACGTCTTGAAATATTTGATGAGACCAAAAATATCTGGGTCCTTTTTCTGCTAGCTGTAAAAGCAAAACGATGACAGTCTGTGTCTTTGCCCCAAAATAGTTTATTCCTGTAGGTTTTGTTCTCTCTTCACTTTTCCTAAATAGGTCAGGATATCCACGAGAAGGAGGCATCCTACTTGAGGAAGGGCATCCTACTTCTCCCAGTATAATCTGAGATGTAGATGTGTTCTGCTTTAATTGAGGACACATGCTGTTTAACAGTTAACCAGGACATGTTTCATCTTCGTGGGTAAAGTCTGCATCATGTGGGATGACTGCATTGCAAAGCACAGGAATGAAGGCAACATCTCATGACAGAATTAACAATCCATCACCCAGCAGTGAGGAGCGGGACTGTTTTTCGAATTAAACCATTTTTCTACGCATCTAGAGATGCCATTAGTTTATTTGTGCAGCAGTCAGTGGTGTTGAAGGCTATCGATTATCCTGTTCAGTGGGGGATTTCGCCAGTAAAGCTGAGCTCAGCTTTCGTTCAGAACAGGCTATTATTCATTTCACCACGGCATCAATAGCACGTGTATTGTTTCCCTTTATGCCCCTTAAATGTGTCTGGAGACATTTACATTAAACGGGCGAGGGCAGATCTCGTAGAGGAAACTGTTTGCAGAGACCAAACTTTACTTTCTTACTTGGAGACTTTTGTTTGTATTTCCAAAGCTCATAGAGGCAGATTTTACAGAGCTACAATATGTGACATTATAGTGCTGTATGTGTGCAACAACTGTTATATCAGGGCCAAATTGGCTCTATTGCACCACTAAGCCCACCCATCCACCAGCCCAGTTTTTGTGCATGTATATTATTACATTGTCACAGGAATTAATGAAGGTGCAGAGTGCACCTTTAATCACTTCCCTTCACAACTCAGTACGTTATTAAAGTAAGTTATTACACATGGGAGACATGTCCTTTCCTAATAGTATTAAAAGGAACAATATTGAACTTTATGTCACAGGTTTTTTAAACAATAACAGTAACAAATGTAACATCAATCAAACTTATTTTGTGGACAAAAATCATTTCATTGCTCACATGAGCTGAGTTTTTTGTCTACGTCCTTGAATCCTCCATCTCTGACTCTGATCGGCACAAACTGGCCAAGTGGGGCGATGCCTAGTGAGCCGTGTCAGTGGCCATTACTTCTGAGTAGTTGTGTCTGTCTCACAGGTTTCAGGTTAATTGTTGCCAGTTCGAGGATATTGGGAAACACATAAGAAGGTGGAGATGCTTGTTTCTTCTTTTATAGTCTCAGCTCATGAATTCTACCTTGTGGTGACTGGAAATGGTAAATAAATCATGACAACAACTCAAACGTCAGCAACCCGACTGTGACATGTAAACATACATGTATTTGTACAAAAGTTTTCGTTTAACACCATCTATGGATTCAGTTGCAAAACGCCAGGATTTCAACGAATCAAATCCACCAATGAAGCTCATAGATGTCAATTTAATCTGTATCTGACAGACATTAAACTGTTTCCTTTTCTCCTACAACAATATCATATTTAGCACGTATAGATAGTAATATCACATTGGATGCAGATTTCTTAAACGTTCCTTGAAATAAAGCCTTTATTTATTTTCCTGAACATGTTGATGGTGTAGATGCAGTCAGAACAACAAGCCACATTTTCTGCTATCCCATATTAATGCAGTCAGCAGGATGGGAACTGCTGATACCATTAGTTTAAAGGTTTATAACTCTGTTCATTTCTGATAAAGTAGGTACAGCATAATCGGCATCATTTTGATCCTTTCTAGCTTGGACTGGGATGAAAGCGTAATTTTAGACAAAATTAAGACCAATGGGTTGAACAACGGCTGCATGTGGTTCATCGTCATGCGTGAAGAAGTCTGTGTTCCTTCAAACACAATGTTCTTAAACAGAGTGTTTAAGAGCCTCACACAGAAGGACGTTACAATTAAAGAACATTCAGTCTTAAAACTGATTGTCGTGTCATATTTCCAGATGAGATGTTACCTGTAGAGTCTCCCCCAATTAACTTTTCCTTCTTTCCGGAGAAACAGTTGGAAGCCATTTCCCTTCGAAGTTGTTGTGTGAGCCATGACATAATTACACTTCTGCATGTGCTGACTCTCTGCTGTGGCCTTTGTGATTCCGGTCTAAAAAAATGTCTATTTTTAAATCATTTATGCTATAATACGCTCAGTAAAACACTGCTGATAAGTATTTGAAGAGGAAGCCAGAAACACATGAAACTCCACAGCTGAAGGCACACAAGTTTAGCTTATACTAATGAATTCGTCACACACGACTCTTAGAAGCACCTCAGGCGGTCGTGCGCATCTGCTTGATACGTGGGCAAGACCCAAGACTATTAAAACACTTAGAGAGAGGAGCGGTAGATGAGCAGCGGGAGGAAAGAAATGTCTGCACTCTGATAATTAAGCCGCCTAATTTCAGCGCCTGCTAAGGTCTTTATTCATTATGTGCTGCCATCAGCAATCAGTGGAGCTTATTGCTGAGAATGTACAGTATGGGTGGGAAGAACATTTCCACTCAGGGTTTCTCTTCGGATAATACCTCACTTAGTCGTCATTTAGAGCTTGGATCTGTGCCTACATGTACAGTAACTGTGCAGATTGCGGTGTTAATATGTTTGTTACTCAGATACAGTAAATGTTGGTTTATACTCACAATGTCTGTATGCACGCGTGAGAGTCAGGCGTGTGTTCGTGTGTGTTTCCTGATGCATCTGCTGCTTTGCTCTGGGCCATTTTTGTCCCTGGAGGCTGATGGCAGCAGCTGCTCTATGAATGAATGTATGCGTGTGTGTATTTGTGTGTGTGTGGGTGTGGATGTGTGTGTGTGTATGTGTGTGTGTGTGTGTGTGTGTGTGAAAGCCTCAGGGATAGAAAGAGCCTGCATGTCCAGCCAACACACCAGCTCCAGAGCAGCCACCATTACACTTTACGCATAATCTTACAGGTCAATCAACTGAGATCAGTTTCTTAGAGTTAGACAGTGAGGATGCACGCAGTCCTTATCGTTACAGCCTCCTCTCATCATCCCTGTTGACATTAATGGTACCGTGTTGAAAATGCCAGCTGTCAGGGATGCAGCGCCACAGAATGGGAAGCAAATTTATGAGTCCACGTTAGTCCAACCGAGGGACACAGACACATTAATTATCTTTCAAATGATATTAGTACTTTGGCACAGTGCTGGGGATTTAGAAAGTCTCCAAACATGTGCTGATTAGCCTGAGATGAAAGAAGGTCCTCTAGGATCCAGGCAGCTAAATAAAATGATGAGTGGTGACTATTAATTAGTGCAGGAGATGATTTACTTATACGAACCATGAGGCTCTGCAGTGGTTTAGAAGCTGCATCTTCCTTTTTAAATCAATCAGCAAGTGGATTTATTTGAGTATTCAGCCTCTGTGGGTTAAGATGCTGAAACTCTAAACTCCTTTTCATCATTTATAGAGGTTATTAAATATTCTGCAGGTTCAGGCCTCAGGGCTGTCCTGGCCCAATCTGCTCCAGCGTACTGTATTGGCTTGATACTCTGCAGGAGTTAAAACACTGATGTTTGCAGAGAACCTTAGTCCACTGCTTTCTGCTAATGCAGCAATCTGCCCCGTGCTGATTATCCTGTTATCTAGCAGTATAAACACACACACACACACACCCCAAGCACCTGCAAACACACACAGCGCAACACTCAATACTTGCAAAGTGTTGGAATTTTTTAATGGTATGAAACTGCCCAACAAACAAGCACAGACTGATATCTGCAATACGGCACAATGCAACCACAAGTGCTGCCTGTTTAACAAAATCAATCTCGAAGGTTTCCGGAGGTGAACAAAACTGCACTGAGCAAAATACACAGGTTTATACTTCAGGGTCTATTTTATTGTCTCAGTCGGCTGTTTGTGCTCTATTCAATTAGTCCTCAGCGACACATGCATCTGGAGCAGCCATTTCTCTCTCAGATGTAGATGGCAACAATGTATGGATGATGCATATTTACGTTTGGTTCGCTGTATGTGAAATGGAAACCTACGCTGATTGTACACAAACCCTTAACAGCCACACATCATACACATGGAGGACACACAGGGTCTGTCGGCTTTAGTCCAAAGGCAACACATTCATGAGCCAAGTATGTCCAACCGTGTGGTGTTTATCAGCAAAAACACTGAAGGTGTTCATAGCACAACATTTGTGTAGAGGCAAAAAAAAAAACAGCTGGTAGTTTAGATTTGTAAACCACATAATATTTTATTTTTAGGACATTTTGAAACTTAAAGCATCATCAAACATTTTCAATTAATTGCAAACTTGATTAACAACAAACAATCAGACACACACGCACACACGCACACACACACACACACACGCACACACACGGCCTACATTTAACTTCTGGAAAACCAAAGAGCAGAGGGTCTTTGTTCAGTATTTCCGAAAAACCTAAAATAAAATAAAAAAGCAACACTGAAAGTTATTGTAGCGTGTCTGCTCGCAGCTGCTCCAAGCACAGACGGTTGGACATATTTGCCATTTTGCATTTTGCTCATACAGATGGCTGACTCCCCCCTTTGTCTTCGTGTCTGTCTATCTCACACAAAGCCACACAGAGGCATCCACTCACAGGTGAAGCGGGAGCAGTCCTGCTTGTCTCGCGCTGCAACTGTTCTTCTCACCTGCCTCCTCTCTGCTCTCCCAAACTTTAAGTCTCATTTAAAATCATTTTTTTTACACTCCCTGCAGATGCAATTTTGAATCTCACCTTTTGTCCAGGCACACCTCTGCGTCTACTTTACGCTCATCTTTTCTCCCTGCACTCATTTTCAAATCCTCACCTTTCACTGATTTGCTGGTTGCTGTGGAAACAGGCCTTAAAAGGAAGGCGTGATCAGGCCTCATTAAACACTGCTGTGGTCACTATAGAGTCTCATTTGACACGTGGACAAAAATAAAAGCATATTTGTGTATTCACAGCAACAGCAGCCATATTACGCTGGGACCATGGACATCCACTGCACCGTGGCAGAAATACCAAGGAGCCATATGTGCAGGCTTTCCTTGCTCATTAGAAAGAGCTGACAGTGCAGCCCTTACGACCCAGTCCTCCTCCGCAGTGCCCATGCAGGATCGACACCACAAGATAACAGTGCAGCGCACCGGTCTCTCAGAAGCCATGAAAAGCAGTTGCACAGCTTCTGACCTTTAAACGCAGCAGCGCACTAATGACACTCCATAGGAATTCCATCCCGCTTTTAAAGAGCTGCTGGAGCACGTGTAGTTCAGCACAAAGTTGCTAAGAACTGGCCTCTCTCGTTGTGACGCGTGGAGCAGGAGCTTACTCTGGTCCGACAGATTTGAGGCTACTGACGTTTTTGGTGTGTGGCCTTCGTAAACAGACTCAACCCCAAACGCTTCGCAAATGTGACACGCCTTGACCCGTGATGCGGTGAATTTGAACAGCGCTGTAGTATTTATTCGCAACAACCGAGAGATTATGAAAAATAGCACTAAGAGATTTAAGAGTTATATAACGCGCTCAGATTCGAGGGCTTATAAATCAATCACGGTTCAGGCATGTGCTGTGTGAGCAGTCGTTGAAGGCAACGGTCCTTTTCAACGGAGCAGTGACGACGGGTGTGAAGTCACCTTCGCCTTCTGATAGCCTCATAATTAGAAGGCTCACATGTCCATCTAGAGCATCCAACCGTGATGACGTACAAAATCACACGTTCACATTCATGCAGCTGGTTCTAACACTGTCCTTTCTGTTGGTCTGAAACAGTTTAAAGACACAAAGTGAACATGATGTCGGCGCTGAAGGAAATACACTGAACATCAGCAGCTACACTTGCAAACATCAGGACCATACATAGTCCCAGAATCCCTGCTTCTCATTAACTGACACTGTCTTTCTCCTTTTTCACCCCCTCCTTTTCTTGCTCTCCTTCTGCTGTCTCTCTGCAGGATCCTGCTGACGGTGGTGGTGATTTTCCGAATCCTAATAGTAGGCATAGTGGGTGAGAAAGTGTATGAGGATGAGCAAATTATGTTCATCTGTAACACAATGCAGCCCGGCTGCAACCAGGCCTGTTATGACAAGGCCTTTCCCATCTCGCACATCCGCTATTGGGTCTTTCAGATCATTTTAGTGTGCACGCCAAGTCTGTGCTTCATCACATATTCTGTTCACCAGTCTGCCAAAGCACGTGATCGCAGCTATTCCTTCCTACACCCCCACATGGATCACCATGGACATGGTCACCACGGTCGGCATCACGACCATCATGCTCGTAAGCTTCACGCTCGCAACATCAACGGCATCCTGGTGCACCCTGACAGCAGTAAGGAGGATCACGACTGCCTGGAGGTCAAGGAGATCCCCAACGGACCCCGGGGGGCCCCTCCGACACACAAGAGTGCTAAAGTACGACGGCAAGAAGGCATCTCCCGTTTCTACGTCATCCAGGTGGTTTTCCGCAACGCGCTGGAGATCGGCTTCTTGGCAGGCCAGTACTTCCTGTATGGTTTCAACGTGCCAGGGATGTTCGAGTGTGATCGCTACCCATGTGTGAAGGAGGTGGAGTGTTATGTGTCACGTCCCACAGAGAAGACCGTGTTCCTGGTCTTCATGTTTGCAGTAAGTGGCATATGTGTGCTGCTCAACCTGGCTGAGCTCAACCATCTCGGCTGGAGGAAGATAAAGACGGCCATCCGAGGGGTGCAGGCTCGAAGAAAGTCCATCTGCGAAGTGCGCAAGAAGGATGTTTCACACCTGTCCCAAGCCCCCAACCTGGGCAGGACCCAGTCTAGTGAGTCAGCCTACGTCTGACAGAGGCTTCTCTGCCTGGGGGCTCAAAGACTGAGCTGTACCCCGGCCAAGGACCCCCGATCATTAGGGCACAAATCTCACCACTGCGTTATTATTCAGGAGCACAGACAAACTTTGTCTATTCACGATGAAGCATCAGTTCACAAAGTAGAGACTCGGACACTTAAAAAAAGAGTAACCTTCCTGAAAAGACAGCTGTGTTGCTTCAACAAAGCTCCCACCTAAAGCTTACACAACAGAGAGTTCGGCTCTGCCAAGGTGACACTAGCTGCCTTTGAAGAACCCAACAGATACAACTGAGCAATTACTAATTCTATATTAAAATGTTGTCGAGAAAGACTGAGGGAGAATTATCTGACGTTTTTCAATATTTGCCTTTGCTATAGGTCAGAAATAATCCCCTCATTTTGCAATTATGTGTGTTTATGCAAGAGCTTTAGCGTGTGCATGCATACGCATGTGTGTGAAAGCCAATCTCTGACTTAAAGAACCTGAATGCTAACCTAGTCTGAACTGAGAGAAAGATAATTGGCATTGTCCATTATCTTTGAGGCACTTGGTAGAAAAAGAAGCACCTTTTTAAACACATACTCAGACAAAAATTATTATTATTATTTCACTAATAGTCTCAGTGTACGTGACTTAAATGGTTGCAATTCTCTGCAGCGGCTGTTGCATTAAGTGTCAGCCAGACTGGCACCTAATGCCACATTTCCTGAAACTGACATTGCCCAGAATTCCTGCTCAAAGTGCGACGCAGATCCTTGAAGACGAGCTACTTTTACTTTCCAACACTGTGTTACACACTGCAGTGCGCACGCTGTTTACTCTCCGAACCCTCAGAAATGTGTGCCAGTGTTTCCACTTTGGCTTGTAAGGTGTGATTGCTGCCTAAGGGTGTAAGTTGCATAAAGAATTTTTCAATTAAATAGGAAAATATATTGTAGACACAGATATTTTACCATGTAACCTCAAGTGTTTTTTCACTAGCAGATTTGGTGCCATGTTTCACAGTTACTGTACATAGACGATACGTAATAATGAAACACTTAGCCTTCTCCCTATGCTGTACAGATGGGCTTCGCTTTGGATGGGGGAACAGGAGTGGGTGGAAATAAAGACTAATCATAGATTGCCAGATTTAACAGTATGTATTATTAATGTGCTGTTTGTTAAACCTTCATCCTCTAATGGAGTCAAAGTGATTTTCCCCCTAAGGACTTTGAAACAGGCATGTTACTGAAGCATTAATAGACAGATAGATTACGACATACTTAGAAAGAGACTTTTATTTATTTGCATCCTGCTCCTGTGAAATGTAATATTCAGCATGCATGAAGATGAAAATATAGAGATATGAACATAGAATATAATTGTGGGAATACTGAAAGTGAATAAATGAGAGGCTCCAGAACTGCAGCAATAATAATAATATATAGTATGTGGAAAAATACATAAATAAATTATTATGCAACAGGGATTTTGGCTTTGCTGTGTTACAAATAAGTGACTGCTGATATTTTATATTTATCAGGTTATTGTGAGGTAAGTGTATAATAAGTGCTTCATGATTATACAATATGAAAAAAACGAGTAAAGGGAAATAAGATCTGTAAGTAAAAAATAATACTCAAAAACATTTTCTGTAAGGCTTCAAATTGACCGATCAGGCAAGTTGATGTGATTGTTTTTAAGCACCCTTATTATGATGATTTCATAACATTACTACCTAAAGCACCAGGCACAGCACGAGTATAAGCAGTGAGAAGGAGGGCTGGGCAGAGCAGAGCGTCTGGGGCTAGCTTCAGTAGCATATTCAGCTTAAAAATGATTGAAAAACCTGCAGGAAAAAAGAAAAAGACCAAAAAATATGAAAAGCATGATGTTACAAACCAAAATGTAGGTAATCAGTAAAGACAATAGCCAGAAATTCATCAGTACATTGCATTTACAATAAATGTGTGTAATGTACTGGAAACCGTAGCTGTTTATACACGTAGAATAATTATGCAGCACAACACAGTACTGTACATTGCAGATGTTTCAGCTGCACTGATTTAAATGCTTCTTAAATATTTATTATGCAACACTGACAAATGCAGAGGGGTTCGCTCTCTGAGGGCTACGGGTTGTGTGAGAATTTCTCTTTGTGGTTTTGCTCTTGTACCCTCAAATATGTAGCAATGTATGGAAAGATGTTTCTGACGGATTCTTGCTCCTCCGGTTCAACACGACTTGAAAGTTACAGAGCGGAGCAGATCATTTCAGTAATGAGGGAGAGAACAGAGAGGTACAAACCTTTTAGCGTTATTAAAGCTTCAGTCAGTGGAGCTGGCATGTGGCCATGTCCTGGAAACACTGAAAGCATAGTGCGACTAAGGGAAGGAGGACAACGGTGATGGAAAGGTGTGTTAATAAAGTTGATTGTCTGATCTGATGAAAAGTAATGAATGTTGTGGTAATTCATTCACTTAAAGGCCACGCTTTGTTTTATTGACATGGGGATAACTGGGATTGATTCCTCAGTGTGCGATATATACATTCCCATCAACACACACACACGCACACACACCCACACACACGGGCAAAGTCAATAAATGCCTAAACAAAAGCTCTGATGAGGATGCAGCCAGGCCGGTTGCTGTGGTGACCAGGGGGCAGTAATGATGTTACAGTAAGCACAAGAGAGGCTACAGTGGCGAAGGGCAGAAACATCACTGCAGCATCTCTGCTGCTATTGTTCTGTGCAGCCAGTCAACTTAAAGAACCCGTTCAAGTAAATACCCATTTGTGGTGACAGGTAGAAACACACTGCACTCGGCTCCGCTCTGTTTTGTAGCAGTGCAGCAGCGGCTTGAGTCTGGGGTAAATGCAGCAATTACCTGCTGATATCTTTACTGTCCAGCAACAATTTGCTGCACAAATAAAAAGTGGATATTTTTTGTGAGCTGTACAATGACACTGATATGATGATAACTCACACTTAGTTTTCTGTGCTGACAGAGAACGTCACAGTACGAACGGATCATCCTGGCTGTATGAGTCACAGGCATCATTGAACGCAGGGGAAGACGTTTCACACAGTTATTAAGACCCACTTATTAAATGTTGCTGCATCAGGTGCAGCTTTTTATGGCTACTGCATCTCTGAACCTTGAGAAAATACATTTAACACTGACTGTGTGGTGCACTGGTTGTTTCTGATGCTCAGGAATGACTGCAGTGCCAGCACGGAGACATGCAGGTGTTTCTGTATGTGCTCGAATCGTCGCTATAAACAACCCAATCACTCAACTCCCACATGCCCTCACCAGCACATTTGTGCATCCGCTAGCGTCCATTAGGTGAAGCAAAATGCTAGTTCAGACTACCCGCATACTGATGCATTGATGCATATAAATGGATGCCTTTTCCCATAGTTAGGGCTGAATTTAGAATTTTATACATAGTGTCCTGACAAATAGGAAACAGCAAACAAACACTCCCCAACCTTCAAAACATGCCGGTGTGTGTTATGCTGCAGGAAATAGACAGTTAAGCTGCATCACAACATGTCCTGGCTTTGGCTCAAACAATGGAGGGGATTATCAAATGTGACAGTAGGATAATTATTATAATCACTTTTTATGTTGCACATTAATTAAATAAGTTACGTACATGTACAAAGTTACCATCAATCTGTTTGTCCAGCTACTTGTGGTTCTACTCGTGCGGCTTTATGTGTTGGCAGTGACAGGCTGGAGAGCACCCGTCCCACATATGCCCGACCTTTGCACAGACGTCATGTTTTTCTGTTGATCCCGCAGTAAATGGATCTCATTTAACACAGACCTGTAGCTAATGTAGAATAATTGGCTGTGACTGGCCACTCACAGACATTCACCCTGGCCTCTACATCAAGTTTTCATCTGCTCTGTGACCATGTCTTCACAGATGATTTATTATTAGCTCGGAGGTAAGACGGCACATTTCATTACTCCTCTCCTGTGTACCTTGGATACCGTAGCTCCCTCTCTGCCTTCACTCATTCCTAGGGATGAAATTGGAGTTGGCTTTTTCCTCTGGAGTGTGCTCCGCTCCTAGTCTCTTAATGTATTGGATCATCAGCTCCTGTCAGTCTTCATTCTGCTCTCCACAAGTGACCTGGTCTCCTTTTGTGATGTCCCAGCTTGGCTCTGTCTCTCTGCCCTTCCTCCCTCTCTGTCTCCATCTGCTCTTTTCTTCCTCCACCTGACTCATTCCTCTCGGTCTTTTTCCCGCTACTTCTGACCTTCTCCGTCCTCCTTCATATTAACCTGGGCTCTGCCTTTTCAGCTGACTCTCACTCAAATAAAACATTGATTGCAATATTCTCTGTTCTTTTAATGCTGCTGTGCTGTGCTGCAGGAAATCCCTTACCCATCCATTTCTCTCTCCTAAACTCTCTATGACCTCAAATGTTCCTTTCCCTCACTACAAAGGATCTTTTTAAAGAGAACAGTGGGAAAAAGAAAGTTCGAACACGAACCATCTTTCATTTGTCTTCTTTCTTGACAATCCGTGAACTATGACACACAGTATATGGAGCACATAGCACATATAGTTTGTCTAATGAAAATTCTGAAAGCTGCTGAGCGTCCTGACTTATACTGTACAAGCAGATCCAATCACGACACCTTTCAGGATTATTTCCTTTGTGAAGACAGATGGGGATAAGGATGAGGATACGTAAATACCTCCAGAACCCCCCGATGAACTCTGCAATATGTTTACCTAAAATTTGCCTCTAATGCAGTTGTAATTTTAAGATAATAAAGATAATAAGGTACAAGGGAAAATAACCCAATAAGGCTGAGTCACACAGAACAAAGCTGCTACAGGTTCATTTGCTTCTATAAAAAGGCCTGTTTCTGTCTATGGTCATAAAAAACATCAATGAAAAACACACTGTACACTTCCTGCTGCATCCATCCTCTACAAAACAGCAACCAAAGGCGTTTAATCCCACCATAGTTAGCCTCCATTACTTGTATGTAGTAAACTCAACTAGCAGAGGAAACAGATGTTTCCACGGCAGCTGTGGGAATGAGACGTTCACAAACAATCACGCAATTTAGGCTGGAGTGTACGGGAGTCATTTTCCAATTGCTGTTGTGGGAAACGCACGTCTACATCTTCAATGTCTCTTTGTTCGGTACGTCTGTGCAGCGTCTCGTGTCAGCACAGCAGGGACATGTAGGGGGGAGCTTAGGAAGTCGGTGCAGAAGAGTGAATCCATGTTTGGTGTTTTAGCATCCGCCTGAAAGACAGCGCCCCCAAGAGGGCTGAACTGACCACCACAGCTCAGTCAGGGACTCTCCAAACTCCATGCTATTGGTTGGTAATTATATCGCTGTCATCAAGAAGTCATCAGCAGACATGCGTTAGTCATCTCACCACTCAAACAGCACAGTGTTCTCACTGGGCTGGAGCGGCTCCTACGTTTTATAGGCTTTTGGGATTATTTGTCACACCCTTGAAGCCGATGCACCGACAGAGGGGAAGCGCTCGGAACGAAACAGATGTTCCCTGCTGTGAACGCCGGTGACTCAGGTCCAGTCAGACCACCTGCAGCCTTAATCTAGACGTTATTCATCCACGGATCTTGTCATCACACCCCTGTGATCTGTGGTTGGGTGCATGAAATCGGTGGATTTGGGGGAAATGCTAACCGCTGGTTGGCCACTGTAGCTGTGAGCTTCAGACACTGAGCAAGATCCTTTGTGATTACTTCTGATGGCTGCGTTTTCACAGCCTGTCCTTCAAGTTGAGTGCAGAAAGGCATCCTGTATGCATGAGAGGTCCTGGAATGAGGGAACTGAAATAATAATAATTCTCTTTCAACCGGCTGCTCAGTATACAGAGGCCCACAGTACACAATCACATCAGCATTTTGTTTCAAGCCTGCATTTGGTCACTGGAAGCACCACAAGTATAACCTAATATAATCTGGAGTCCTGTCAAGTCAACGCACTGCACCCCTGGCTTACTTCCAAAATTAAAATGTAATGGGGTTTTTTGTGTTGATACCCATTGGTGAAGCTATAAATATAAATTCAATAATGACACTTTTAAAAATCTTAGCATCACATACTGTAATTTTAAGACAAATCCTTTCTTTTACACTTAATACTAATTCTACTTATTTCTACAGCAGAAGGATAAATCTGTCATTTCATAGGTGTGATTTCTATGTTCCGTCATAACAGAACATATATCAGGCAGCTGTGGCAGGTCATCCATTCACTACAGGGTTGCTAGTCTACATGTCAAAGTGTCCTTGGGTAAGACACTGAACCCTGAGTGTCTCTTGGCGCGTGTGCGTGTGTGAGAGGCACTGGATAAAAACGGCAACTGCAAAATGAGTTTATGTAAATATCAAATATTGCAAACATCTCAGTGATATTGGTCGGATGCTCTATTGCTTCTACTGCTGCAGATTTCATGGGACATCACCATTAGTTTTTAAAACCAAAATAGGTATGGAATTATTATTTATTCTGAGGCTGAAAACAGCTACAAACTGCAGCTCTTCTCTGTGACAAACATCTCTGGTGATTTCGTCCTTTTTTTTTAATCTTCTGTTTTATTTTTTTTGTAGCAGCTTCACATTTTACGCCCTTTTGACATCACTGGGTTTTGTCCAGCAGGCACCGTTTTTCCAATTAGCAGCTCTCAGCATGGACATCAACACCCAGCAGAGGGTCATCTAGCTGAAAATAAATTCAAATCTGAGCAGTGTTTATGCTGGAGGACAGTGAGCATAATGCAGCACGTTGTCATGCCGTTGAACAAAAACAACGTTTGCAGCATTGCTTGTTTAGAGTCAGATGTTCCTATATGATTGAATGATGACTTGCTTTCTTTCAGAGCTGACTGCGTGCAAGCGTCCGTTTCCCAGACGCTGAGTAGAAACACCTTCACTCACTCACATGGGGAATTTCTCATCTCTGTGCACGTCCACCTCGCACTGGCCTGCTGCACAACATTCCCCATGTTTCTACACACTACACACACACAACAACACCACCCCACTCAACTGTACTGTACGTTCACTGGTTACTGAAAATAGGTGAATCGTACCAGAGTGTAAAAATACTCGACAATAAATTCCAGTGTTTAGTTTGTCAAACAACACAAGATAAATATTCGTCCAGCAGAGGGCAGCATCACTAGTGAGTCGGTTTTTTAACTTTAAATTTAAATTTTCTGCACTGATCTAAGCAGAGCAGCCACTAACTCACTGCGCTTTTAGTGCGCTCCCCGTTTAGGATCACAATACCAACCCACCACCTACTCATTCAGAGCATTCAACCAATAGCCAAATAATAAGAAGCTGCAACTTTAAGCTACTGGCTGATAAAGTGCCAGATATGTAAATCTGAGTATTGTTATGATGAAGAGGGAGAAACTCAGGATGCAACAATGGAGTCAGACCTGCTACAGCTACAGGATGTAAACTGTCCATGAATTAAAGAAAGAATGGAGGAAATGAGACAGAAACTGACTCGGGACTTTTCAAAGAGAGAAGAGAGAGGCCTAACCTGAAAACATCCACAGGTTAATGTTCATCAGTTCAGTGTTTATTGGTTTTTAGTAGGAACTGCCTAATTCCAGTTACTGAACAGCTGAAGTAAGATGTCCAGGTCAACAGGAAGGTGCTCTGACGATTACAAGTCCAGTTTTTGAAATGACGTGAATCATAGATGACGCAGTTCTGTCCCAGCTTCAGATAACACCTATAATTTTACGACCAGTGGGCTCAGCCGATGACTTCACAGATTGCCAACTCCTCACAGTGTTGTCACGTCTGATGTCAGCGTTACATCTCAAAGACCCTGCTGGTCTGGACCTGCCCCTGACGACACGGGTGAAATGCCTCAGAGGGAGTGTCTCTCGTGTCTTACAAACCCAGCGTACGACTGCTTTTATTGAAACCGAGCCCGGATTTTTCAGACCTGATCCTCTCCTTCCTCTTTATTGCGTCTCGATATGAGTCTGACCCAGGAGGAGGGACTCACATTCCACAGCTGCCTGTTTCAGCTTCAGACAGATCTGAGAGAGAGCACACACATCACACGTTAAAATGAAGGCGGTAAATAATCTCCCACATGTGTTGCACTGCTTTCTAATTACTGCGCTCCGTCAGACGTCACTGTTCTGTAGGAGTCTACCATGGGTCCCTCCTTCCCTCCTGCTCCTGACTTGTTCTATAGTGGCAGATGGAGAAATTCAGAGAATTCCTTTCATTGACCACACCAAGCTCTCCAGTCACATGGCTTTTTCCTTCCCCTGCTTCTCCTAAATAAGGAATTACAATCTGAGTTGAGAAAAGGAGAAGGAGCTGAAGGGGCGGGTCATAGAGTGAAATAAGAAGACCTGTAGGCGTATCTCTGTCCTGCTGCCTTTTTTCTGTTGAATGTGGTGAAGTCATATATTTCAGTCAGGGGTGTTTGCTGTATTTATACTGGCTGTCCTCTGTGGTGCATTCTGCACTGTGCTGTAAGGAGGAAACGCCACACAAGCCCAAACCCACGGCTCCTCACCTGAAGCCTACCACTCAGAGTAAGTCACCGCATCTGCTTTACTTTGTTCTCAGTCTCAGTTCTGAGTTTTGTCACAGGCAGTTGAGAGATTTGACTTTGAGCCTGACTCTGCGCAGGAAACATGAAAAAAAGAAGTGTAACGTGCTATTTGATACACCCCACCCTTGCTCTTTGTCTCCTTCCTTGTTGCTTGTGCGTGTTCATATGCAGCCTGCGGCCAAATGCTCAGTTAATGTTTAGTTTGTGCTGGGATTACAAGCCGTGTGAATGGCCCACTAGTCTGAATGCTTCGCTTATGAGATCCTCTGTCTTATCTGCTCTCATCTCTCGTGGCAGCCTCACATCCTGGGGAACATTCAGGTTCACCCTGAAAAGCCCCATTTTGACTTGAATATAAACTCATGAACCTGTTACATTTATGGACATGGTAAACATTTATGTGAAAGTAAATGCTTTAAACTATGAGATAACTTACGCAACATTAGCTGCTGTTTGAACTTCTCCTGGACTGTGACGATAAGTGGAACCTTATCGTTTTGGATCAATCGTTCAGCCCTTTTGTTTTTTGTTTGTTTTCTTGCCGTGACTAAATGAGTCACCGATCAAATATGAGCCAGTGATGAGGCAGTTACACGCAGCTGCGTTGTAATAACAAGAAAGTTGTGAAATGCCTCGTAGAGGACGACTGCAAGATGCGAGACAAAAGACGAAGAATTGAGGCGGGGGTGAGGGGGATGAATTGGACGGTTGGATCTGAGCAAACACTTAACCCTCAAACAGCACGAGAGCAGATGAGTCTCACTGGAAGTCGCTGATGTTCTCAAAAGCTGTAGAATGACAAGCTGATTGGAGCAGTCAGTAAAATGCAGTGTTCTGGATCACCACACTGACACATGCTAAAATATTTACTGACGTTATCTCTTTGCCAGCAGGAGAGTGAGGAGTGAAACAATTCATGTTTTTCATATTTAGAAATGCATCCATTGCAGACATCCTGGTTTTCTGTGGGGGGGTAGTAGCTGTGACCGTTGCCAGGAACTAGGCCGCTCCCAGATAACTTGTGAAGAGCACAGACAGCAAACGTGAGAAGCGAACGGTGCCAAGCCTTAAGGTGGTGTCTCGTACAGGTGTAGCCCACAGATCACGACCCGTGACGGTAGAGGTTCTTTTGAAAGGCTCTGAGATCATGATCCTACACGCTGAGATAACTCAACATGTCTGCAGCTGGTGGATGTGCTCTGGGCGTGACACAACACGCAGGACTCTTCTGACTGAGAAAGGAAGTTGTGATGTGTAGAAGTTCGGATGTTTACTTCACCCTCATGGTTTGGGAAAAACTAAACACACTGTCAGACGCTTCTCCTCCACTGCAGCTGCTGCCTGCTCACACGCTGAGCAGAGACACGTGTGCGACTCACGGCAGCCAGGGTTCCAGTGTGGAGCTGTCACAGACAATGACGACTTGTCAAACTGTCAACACATATTGTGTAAGACTGACAAACCTGTTTTGTAGGGGATGTAATAGGCCTCTCTGCCCTCGAGTGAAACACATACTTTATGGAGCATATTAAAGCAGGTTTGCCAACAAAATGAACTGATTCTTCTAAAGACACAATAGAAAAAACCTGCAGCGTCTCTATGTTAGCAGACTATGCAGAGCTGAATGTGCAGAGCAGTGAGACTTGTCCAGCCGTTATAAACATCTCCATATGTCGTTGGCTTTCCTAGAATTACTGAAATGTGTAACTCTGTGGCTCAGCACAGTGGTGGTTAAAGTACATTTCTTACTTTTATGATTTAACAGGCTTCCTGCTTCATCTCTGGTTTCTATGGTGAGCGGCAGTGTGTTGTTTTGTTTAGAGCTGTGTATACACACAGCTTTGTCAGGGAGCAGGGAAGGAAGTGACAGCTGAGTGAGCAAACAGGATGCAGGGAGTGGGCCTGTTAAACCGAAGCTAAGGGGACACTCTTACTGCATTAATACGCCAGATCATATCATTACTAGTAGAAGGATCTAATATCTCAAGACACTCATTTATATAACAAACGTCTGACTGTTGTCTATATAAAACTGGCCACACTGAATAATTCTAAATGCATAGTTGGCTTCATATTTGACTTGAGAGTTGCATTAACTTCTCAAATCTTTTTAGTGGCTGAAAACGCTTGTCAACTTTTTGTTATTGGTATTTTATGACTAAACAGTGACTACAATGTTTGTTCTGACTGGGATTGAATATGAGCAGGGCAGGGATTTGAAACTTCCTGTTGGTACACGTATTAAATATTCATTTTAAAAAGGACACAATATGCTGCCAAGAAGAAAAGTTTGCTGAACAGTTTGCCTATTTACACTGTAAACTTTCCCTCCCAACAGGATCAACATGGCAAACAAAGGTCCCGCCTATGGTCTGAGCCGCGAAGTTCAGAGTAAGATTGATAAGAAATATGACTCCGAACTGGAAGAAAGGCTGGTCCACTGGATCCTCGCCCAGTGCGGCTCCGCCGTTGGCCAGCCTGAACCAGGCAAGACCGGCTTCCAAAACTGGCTCAAGGATGGATGTGTGAGTGTTTGCAAAAAGTAAACATATCCATATACTGTTCAAATGAGCATTGTGCACAGACAGATTTACCCGGTTTGTCTCCAGGTGCTGTGTGAACTCATCAACAGCCTGCATGGAGCCAACAAGCCCATCAAGACCGTCAAGAAAGCTCAGATGGCGTTTAAGCAGATGGAGCAAATTTCCTTGTTCCTCAAAGCTGCGGAAAACTATGGAGTCACGAAAACAGACATGTTCCAGACTGTAGACCTCTTTGAAGGCAAGGCCACCAGCAGAACTCTATAACACTCTCTGTCAGATATGCGTAGACGAGGTTGTGTCTGCTGTGGGCCTCATTCATTTGAGACTGTTGCATGTCTTTAGGCAAGGACCTGGCTGCTGTTCAGAGGACCCTGATGGCTCTGGGCTGTTTGGCAGTCACAAAAAGTGATGGATGTTACCAAGGAGACCCCAGCTGGTTCCATAAGTGAGTATGAGCACTTTTCTGTCATGTATGAGCTAGTCTCTCTGTGGAAAGTTGAGAAAACAAAGGAGGTTTTATTTCAGTGCTGAGGAAAACCATTGTGAGCTGTGTGTGTCTCGTGCCTTGTGTGTGTGCAGGAAGTCTCAAGAGAACAGGAGAGACTTCACAGAGGAACAGCTGAGTGAAGGCAAAAACGTCATCGGCCTGCAAATGGGCACAAATAAAGGAGCATCTCAAGCAGGCATGACAGGCTACGGACGACCCAGACAGATCATCAACCACCCCTGAACCCGAGCAACTGAAGTCCTCCTCCACTGCACTCCTGTTCTCTGAAAAGCCAGTCAGCGAGGACGAAGAAACTCTGACTTTGGCCATTTGGAGAAATGTGACCTGACCTTTCCAAACATAACTGGACCAAAACAGGGACCATCAAGAGCATGTGCACATATGCAACACACATGTGAAAAGATGCATTTTACAGTACCACCTTGTACATAATGTTTTTAAGGATCATTCCAGTTTTCTGCATGTTCTTACTCACTGCCTTAAAATCAGGTGGATAAAACATTAATCTTAGCTCTCTTACTTGTTTCTGTTCCTTCAAGTCCACTTGTTGTCACATTAGTTGTGTGTTTTTGTTTGGCAGTGTTCAGACAGTGTAGTGATCAGTCCTTGGGCCAGTTTTCAAAATGCTCCCTGCTCATAACTGTAGTAGGACAACGGGAAAAGTTCAGCAAGTTGTTCGAAGTGACAGCAAATTCAAAGCCTGTGCTCACTGTGTATTAGAAGTCAAGAAGTGCAAGTCAGGAGACATGTAGCCAATGTGCAATTTTGAAATAAATTTGGTAAAAAACGACTAAAAGCCTAATGTGTGCTGCATAACTTTGTGGGCCTGTACTGATTAAACTATTGGTGACTGGGCTGTGTGCTGGTAAACAGTGAGAGAGGTTATCTAATGTACATAGCAACCCATGACACAGCCTCTGCAGGTAACTACAGCATGTTACCCAGACCTGTTTGCTTTAAACCTGAGCTGAGATAAGCAGATAAGATCAAATCTGGTGCAATAAAAAGGTCTGAAGGAAAGGAGGCAAACGAGAGGAGACAGTGATGAGGAGGCTGGAGAAACTGAAGGGGAGGAACAAGGGGGACGAAAACTATTTCCTGCCAAGGTTTTGTTTATATTGTGTTTTTGCTTGAGTACCAGCTAAGCTGTTCAGCATGAGCTGACTGAGGAAAGGTCAGAGGTGACGAGGAAAAGCGGCAAGAAAGAACATAGTCAAAAAGAAAGGTTTGTTTGGATAAGACAAGGCGCTAATGCAGAAAGACGAGGACGAAGAAGAAGAAGAGGTGCTTATGAAGAAGGAATGTCGCGGCGGACTCTGACAGAGGGGATTAAGGTGGCTGAGGTCAGACCGTGTAGACCGGGTCAGGACAGGATTAAGAAGAAACCACAGAGCATTTCCAAAAAAGGAGTGATCATCGCAAAGGGAGGGCAAACAAACACACTTCCTCTTCCCCTTCCTCCTTATAACACAAAGCTGGTTGTTAAACTGTTGATAAATAAAGATATTATAAATTCACCATTCATCCATACTCATAGAGAAATTGTGCAGATGCTTGTCATGGTGACATCTTCTTATGTAGTGATTTTTGTTCTATTATCTGTTCCTTTCACAATAAAAGCATCAGAAACATGCTCTCTGCGCAGCTCACAAACACGCGGAGCTGCTGTGAGCTCTTTAGCTCTTTATCATTTCTTGGGTGTTAAAACCTCAACAACTTTACAGCCTGTTCGCTTCAACAGATTTAAGATGCTTACATTAGCAAGAAAGTGTTTCCTTATTTTAAAACTAATATTTATTTTAACACTAGCAGACGCGTGTGTGCTTATGTCACATTGCTCAACACATCTGCGCATCTTAAGTGTCCAGTAACAAAATGTGCCGGGACATGTTTAGACTGATGCTGTCTGTTTGTCACGACATTTCATTTCTTTAAGACTGATTGTGTCTAAAGAAGTGATGACGTGAGGAAACTACTGTTTCCTGCTCCTCAGTAAAACACTGGTTGTTTCCGCTACTTTACACAGTGAGGTTGACTGACTGCACAGGCGTGAGGCGAAACAGCTTCACCTATGTGGGGTTTGTTGACGACCTTCTCATCACTTCTGGCTCTTTAAACTCAAACTCGTTTAGATTCTCACAAACGATGGCTTCATCCCTGTGCATTTTGACAACCACATTCTAGCAGAGTAGTCATGTCTGGCCTCTTTGACCCTGTAGCTATTTTTTTTTAAATTCATCAGTTGTTTCAGTTTCAAAAAATTGTGGAAACACCAACACGATACTAACCTCTCTGCACTGGAATGTACTTTCCTGCCATACAGGGGCAGAACGGGGGCAACGACAGATTTGAGGTTAAAGAAGACTGGAGTGATGCCACTTTACATTCTTTGACTGCTGGAGATAATATCGCTGGAGAAACTTATGTAACATCTTCTCCTTCAGCTGCCACTGTGCCATTAAACAAGACACTGCCACGGTGCAGTGTTGACTGGGACTAACCCTGTTACACATGAAGGTAACTTAAGGGTCATTTAAAAATCAAGGAACTATATATGTCTACATTCTTTCAAATAGACTTTAGGAAGGATGCGAGCTTGCACAAGTGAACACGGTGCTAGAGCCTAATTAAGATCAGGCCCAGCTGAGTGAAAGGAGTCAGTAAGTTAAATGGACGCCCAGCTTGATTATCAGCCTGGAACGAATACTAAAGCTGGTGACGCAGTGGAAAAACTCACTGCTGCAGAGACGAGGCTTAAATGATCAGCATCTGAGTATCTGCCTTAGCCGTAATGCACAAATCCAGCAGTGTTAGCAGGTGGAATAGACTTCACCGTCTATTTGTACACAAAAACAGATGCTTTCTCAATTCTATTTAAAAATAAATATTTATTTACAGCAGCATTGTTACTTTTGCTTAGCTTTCAATGTCACGCCTTCCAGTATAAAATTTCCATTTTGGCTTTGCCCAATTCATTTCACAAATACTTTTACTGTAATAATCAAGTCTCACAATAGATGTGCTACCATATATGAGAGAAGAATCAAATCGTAATTTGAAGTCAGGTCTTATTTGTACACAATGTCAGGAAGGGATGACAATAAATCTGACAACAAGGGGGAGGACACTTGAGGTTGAGGAATGTAACAAAAACACATAATAATAGATCACTGGTCAACAGGCTGGTGAACACAAAGCAACTGTTGCCTGTCTAAAACAGGCCAAAGGGAAACTTGTGTTTGTGAGCATTTTCCTCTAAACAACCAAGCAGCAGACGTTCAGTTTCCACGATAAGAGCATGCAAGTATTTATTTTCCTTGCAGTCGATAAATGACTGCACTGAGTGACCCGGGCCAGAGACCTGCTGAACTAGCTTTAGCACAATTATCAAGAGGCGCAGGGATCAATATGTGTAAATGATCTTCAAGAGTTGCTGGTTGTGGAGAAGCTGGACCCACAACCAGATGGTATTAAACAAACAATACAGAAGTTAAAACTTTTTTTCTTATAGATCCTCCCAATAAAAATGTTTCATGGGCTGAAATCTGTGCTGTGTTGACTGAGGATAGTCTGATGAGATGCAGTAAGCGTTGCATCCAATCTGACGTTGATGTAACGACTGAATGCAAATGTGTAAATGACTCAAATTCATACTGCAAGAATAAGACTGATCAGGAACCGCAGGGGATGCTGCTGCGTTCTAGCTGCGTCTACCATTAGCTCCTCATGTGGCAACGCTCAACGATGAGAAGGGGAATAAAGTAGGTCACCGAAGTGTAAAGGGTGAGTAATGTGAATAAGGAAGCAGGTGTTTCCCCGCAAAACCCTTGGTTTGAGGCCAAATGGTGAGATGTGAAAGGTGAACTAACAGTTCAGACGCCATGAGAGGGAGACAAAGCTTAAAGCAGAGCAACGAGGTGAACGCTCAGAACACGCAGTTAAGCATTTATGTCAAATATCATAGACCCTGGCTACTTTTTTAGGATCTGCATCACCTGACCAACCAGTCATAAGAGGTTTACACCTTATCTTCTAGGCGTCAGCTGCTGCAGTGAGTCTGTGAAGTTCTATTTGCAGATGAGGAGGAGCTCTACATGAAAAGACGCCCGACTAAAACAAATGCTTGCTCTGCTGCTAAACACAAATCAAACATATTACATCTAAACAATTGTGAGGTGTCCAAAACTTCTGCTTTACAGCGGCATGAACTTCTGCATTTCAATTCCTCCTTACATAATCTTATTGTGAAGTTAAAATCATGTGACAGATGTAATAAACATATTATTCACATATATTTTTGAGCTTTCATCACAACAGTACTGTACAATGTGCTTTTTTTTGCACTCTCTCAGATGCCATTGAAAAACTGTTAGTTATGTGTAGGAATTCCAGCGGTTTGCATTCACAGACTCACTGACCGTCTAATGCCTTCTTCACTTTGATTTTTTAAGGTGTTATGCCTTCAGCAGATCAAGCTTGTGCTCAGCTGAAGCATCAGCAAGGAGTCAACTGGCAAGAGTCTGACTTAACCAGAGTGAATAAACAACATGCACGTCACTGGTTCACCTGAAAAGCAGCATCCTTTGTATTTATGAGTTTTGACACTCTTGATGGCTCTTAACTTACACTAAAACCTATTAGTATTTATAAGCAAGAAGTGAAACATTCTGTAGGGGTCAACTGAACAGTTGAGGGTGTACAACATATTTCACTTGCATCTGCTGAACCAGCAGGAAGTGAAGACAGCTGTAGTAAAAAGCTCGCTGAGCGTCGCAGGAAAGAAACCAATCATCTGAAGATTCGGAAGGTTCCAGACTTCAGGTATTATGACCATATACTTAAAATAAATAAAAAGTACTTTATTTCATACATGGCTGTAGATTTTTGATCAAATCCTAAATAAAATGTATCATTTATACAGTATAAAACCGCAGGTGACATACAGGCCCAATACCCAGCTGAATACTGAAACTACTGCCACATTTATCATGCTTGGCAGCGTATTACAAACCCTGACCTCTCTGGTTTGAACATAAAGCAACACACAGATACTGCAGGTGATTCATACAGGGTGTACAGGCAGTGCAATGAGTGAGACACACTCCCATCACTGCTTGGTCTGTTAATACAGAGGAGAAGCCAAACGGGTAAACAGAGCAGGTAAACCACACAAGATTGTTTTTTGAAGAGTATCTCGTGCCTGTCAACCCCACCACTGTTAATATCTTTACAATTAAATGCTCATTTCCCACTTACACAAAGTATATTGAGAGAAACCGCAGTCAAATATTTGTCTAACATCTAATGTGTGGCCAGTTTCAGGACTGAGCTATGTCTGCTGAAAGCCAATTATCTCTGCAATAAGGAGAAACCTTTGGCTGAAAGAGAGGAGGCGTGGAACAAGCAGTGAGCGCTGCCAGAGTACTTCTCAGCTCAATCTGATGAAATGCTTCCCTCTGCTGGTGGGTGTGAACTCAACTTTGTGCCTGATCACTCAACACAGCTTTAAATAAAAGAAAAGTAACCTCCAACACTTGATAAGATCAGGTTTTTATTTATCGCAATGCTTTATCTCAATGTGACAACAAGGCAAAACAGTGCAAACACTGTATTGCACCAAACAGCCTCCTGCAGCTCCACCTTCATCTTGTTGTGTTTGTGATTTACACGTGTCATATACAACTGGGGTCCATTCATACATCAAACCTATACAATCCAGCACCAGACACACTTTGTACAACAGTCCCCAAGAACACTTAAGGCACACACATACACACACAAGTTCTATTTAACAACACTTGAGCTTTAGATAGCAGTAATGTCACATAATCTGATGCTCAATAGATGACGAGCAGTCAACGTTTGAAAGGAACTGAAGCCATGAAGAAACAGCTACAGCTTAAGTGCACGGACGAATGGTTTTCCTTGCATGACCTGTGATTGCTGTTCAGCGTGTGGCATGACAGGGTCCAGTCGCCCGACTTCCCCTACAGGTATTCAGTCACTGTACTGTATCACGCAGGGGTGTCAGGGTTGTAGTCAGCTATAAATACATCACAGAAACAAAGGGGTAAGAAAGCAGATGAAGAGGCGCCTCTAAAGGAAACACTGTATGCTCACATATTAAGAGGGAGAGACAACTTGTGCTAGTTTGAATGATTGATTATTAAGAAGAAACAGTTCAACAGGACAGCAGCGTGTGTTTTATCTGCTTTTAGCTTCTCTGTAAAATATTAATGCTAGTGTACTGTTACAATGCTACTGCAAAACACGACACACACTTATCCAGACAGTGGAATATCATGACCTGAAATGTATGTTGTTCTCAAAAATATTTAACACGGATACAAGACGTGATCCTGAAGGACTTTAGGTTAGGTTTTTGCACACTTCAAGTTAAAGGTCAGGTTAGATTTATTTAGAACAAAAAGATGAAGTTAAACAAATAAAATAGAAACACACTCTGTAGATGTGAGAGACGTGTTTCAGATTTTTCAAGACCTGTGTAGTTACCAGAAAAGCTAACATCACTAATTAATATGCATAAGTAAAACTTACATGATCTTATTCACTACAGATGCATTAGGTGCTTGATTTAAACATGCATTTGAGTTAACACTTAGCTCGCTGATGGCAACACAGAACTGACTTAGTGGCCTAGTGTGGTCTGTTGAGAACCACCCACTTATTTTATATTGATTAACAATTTGCAGACATCTAAATAGTTAAACACTGAACATTAAGCGGATGACGTGGTCCTTACCTGACTGAGAATATGAAATATTACACACAGAGCGCTGGGACACATTACTACTAAACCTGTGTAGTTCACGTTATGTTTTGGGGGGAATTTATGCTTTGAAACTAAACCATCTAAGAGAGATTTTATATTGCAGGCACCTTGGAAGCAGCTGTTCTTAAACCTCTCCAGTCAAAGGGGTTTCTACAGATTATTGGATTATTCTGAAAGGTCATGTATCTAAAAGACAATGGGTTAATAGAGAATTTCAGTAAAAGCAGATTGTCTTGATTAAATAGAAAATACTTCTTTTCCTTATCCTGTGTACAGTTGAGGTTGGTGTTGGCACTATGAACATCCAACTCCCAGTAGCGCACTGGTTAGTACTGTGTTGGATAGATGGGTTGTTGCGTCGTTTACTGTACGCTGTGACCCACACGACTCGTGTGAGAATAAGGAGGCTTTGCAATTAACGATTCTGACACCAAACAAAGCAAATGTCTTTGTTTACTGGCAAGACCACAGGAAAAACTATTTTTCCCAGAGGCCAAGATTAATCTGCCCAACATTATATCAGCATATCAATGACTTACAGTAGTCGGAGTTTTTTAATTATTTTGCAATAGAATTTACTACTGCAGTCACAGTGTCGACATCTCTATTGAGGTCTCTCTCCCTCTACAGCACCTCTCCACACCACTCATCCCAGCGTACATACTTCCCCCCATGAGTGAAACCTTCCAGAAACATGTCTCATATCCTCCACATGAGCAAATGAGACATGTCTCTGGATACATGTGTCACATGGCCATGGTCAAACCAGTGACGCCCGTCTCTCCTCTGGCGTCTCCTCCAATATTTGAAGCAACAGGTCACTGAGGGGCTTGGACAAGTTACGGTAACCTGTCAGTGTGAGGTGAAGATAGTCAAACATGTCCTGTGGGCTGATAGTTCCATCAGCGTGGACAAATTCTCCACTCACATCCAGGAACTGAGCCTGGCTCAATCGTGGCAGCCAGGAACGCAGGAAGCTGTTAACGGCAGCGTTCTTCTCCCTTAGCGGATTGGGACGCTCCCCTCGAGGCAACAAACCCTATAAACCACCACAATAATAGCATTTTGAAAGAAAGTTCTTCTGATACCTTTTTATTTGTATCATTTAATTTAAACCCAAATTCCATCCATTTACTATCCTAACCACTTCTCCTGTTAGGAATCAAGGTGATGATGGAGCCAATCCCAGCAGTCATTGGGTGAGAGGCAGAAGACACCAACAACGATAAGACGATGCCTTGAGTAGAACTCAACTTACCAGTACAACTACCTTTGCCTTGGGGAGGCGAGAGGTGAGCAGTTCTGCAATCGTAAGAATGCCTCCTGCAACTTGTTCAGCAGTGTGTTCATGATTGTTGGTTCCTACCCACAACACCACCACCTAGACGAGATCACAGACAGAGAACCATGAGGACTGTGAGGGCTCCTGCTTCAGCAGTAAATTCATTAGTGTTATGGATTATCCATCTCCATATATATGACATTTTAAATGATGAAACATCTACATACACTCACTACATAAATTCACTTCTGATTTATTGTGATGGTGAACAGAGGACAAAATCCAGAAACCTCATCATTATTCATGGATGGATGGATGGATTCACTATACAGAACATGATACCTTAGGGCGAATATTTTCCAGCTCTCCGTTCTGCAGCCGCCACAGCACGTTACAGGTTGTGTCCCCCCCAATACCAAAGTTGAGTGCATGAAGAGGAGAGAATAACTCCCTCCAGACCTGCGGACAAGAGGTCATGCGGCTGCATTTCATATCACAACTTCTTTATTTGCTGATTATACTCGCAGAAGTGTTCAAAGACATGCCGATCTGCTCTTGAACCGTCTGAACCAGGACATTCAGAGAGGAAAGTATTTTGTCTCACCTCATACTGCTGCATTAACTGAATCATAGAGTCGCCCACAAACAGGACATCTGGTTCAGCGTCCTTACACTCCTGCACAAATCGTGAGTGCTGTAAAAAAAAATAAATAAAAAAAACACACCAACTTGTCAGCGCTTGTGGTGTAGTCCACAACAGAGAGCAATAAAGAAAAGTGACCACGCAAACAAATCAAAACTGCTTCCTATAAACACATTTAATTCAAGTCATCTTAATGGAAACCCTTCCAAGTTTGTTGACAACATTTAATTGTTTGTGTCCTAAAAACACAGACCTTGTACTTTACATTAACAAAACTAAATCTTGCCCCAGTGTTTAGAAATGGGGAATGTGTTAAAAAGGTATACTGTGTATATTTATGTTAAATGCATATAAAAAAGATGATACAATCAGTCTTCAGAGTTCAAATCAAGTTCATCAACACAAGCCTAGTGCCCCACCTAAGAGAGACCTGGAGTTAAAGCTCTCTGGTCTTTAGCTGGGAGGATTAACCTCACCCAGGCCACAAGATGCCACCGAACAGGAGAGATGGTGTAAAGCCAAGTCTTGTGTGGTTGGGGCCTGTCACAACCAATATAATAACAATCTACACCAAAATAAACATGTATTTGTATGTGATTGCAGTGGACAGAATCAAAGTCAGGGACACAATGGTCCATCATCCCTGCTGTAAGGTCTCGAACACGCTAAATGACTCAGTCACCAACCTGTGAGAGCCACCGTCCATCTCCATGAACATCCTCTACTGGCTGAGCCACTGCAGCTGGGTTCAGTTCATCACCACTCATCCTACAAGACGCAGCGCAGCTTTACAGCAAGAAGACACAGCTACTGGACATGATTACACGAATCAAAGGTGCATTGTGTTGCTTCTGCAGTGAGAGAAGTCGACCATCAGCGCCAGCTAGTAGCGAAAGAAAACACGCCGTCAGGCAGTAGCTTGAGGAGCAGACAAGCTCGCCTCTATCGGACGGAGGCTCGTCTCTGTGTCCAGACCACATCAAATCAGCTGGGTTGGTTTACTTGGCAGTTAGCTTGTTAGCTAACCAGCTATGCGTTGTTGGCGGCTGCACCTCTGACTCTTAACGTCCGATAATGTTTCCAGACAGTACGCAGCTCTGTTTATCACACTGTACCTGGCAGGGTGCTGGCCGTCACCTCTCGGCTGCCTCCGCGTGTATCGCCCCAACCCGTCTTCGCCGTTGTCGTTCAGTCGCTGCGGGTGATGCTCGCTAGCAACCGTTAGCTGGTTCTGGCTGGACGAGACAACAAAAGGTGTGTCAAGAGGCGAGCGACCAAGACTCTCTGAGGAGCGGAGCGCGGACGCGCCGCCAGCAGCAGCGACGGGGCGGGCGGCCCAGCAGAGAGCAGCTAAACGGGTTTCACCCGGCGAGAAGGCAAACTTAGCAAGGCCGCAACTAATTATAAGGCTCCACCCTTGTAATTCAAGTGAAAAGACACTCTCTTCTATGGCTGTTTTCCTAAAACAACAATCCCACGACCCATATTAAACAGCCGCGCAATGGATTGTGGGTAAGTCCTTAAGCACACGTTTTCAGCTGAATCCAGGGTTTTATTGGTCACCTGGTATTTTGTAACAGAGGATATGTTTTAGTTTAGGCAGCGCGCGACACTGTCGCAGAGCTTTGCTTTCAGGTGAGGCAGTAAAACGTCGCGTCGCTTCTCCTCGCGACCCATCTTCGATCTCTACGCTCCCTGTGTCAGCTGATCACGGCGGATCAAATGACGCGTTCCCGGACTGCGGAAAATATGGAAAATATCATGCATGCGTTTGTGGACTTGCGAACTTTTCCATGTAGAGCACATTTGCAGGTGTGGTACAACGCTGTTAAGATAAAATAAATAACAAAATGCGTCTATGTCTGGCTAAAGGCCAATGTTGTTGTTTCAATGTTTCATGTTGTTCATTTATGTCGGAGCTTGACTTCAGAGGAGCTAATTTGGTGATTTGGTGCTGTGCCCACAAGGGGGCGCCAGTAAACAAAGGTGTGACTCTGCACTCACAAAATATCTTCACGTTCTTTTATGAGTATTGATTGTTATCTGCAGCTGGGAGCATGTTGTCAGACTTTAAGTGACTCTCACATCCGCCGAGCCAAACCTGTTGTTATGCAGCAGGTTGTGTGGGTGAAGGAATTGCATAAGAGGAGGGAGGTGCTTCTCAGGTGCAGTCGACACCGAGAACACTTGTCCCACTGTAGTGTCAGAAAGTGTCTGTACAGCCTGCGGGGACTTGGGCCCATGCAACAGACTTTAAACCTGCACGAGGGGGCTCCCACGGAGGATTTCACCCGTCAATAGAGATGATCTGCCCCGTGTTTCGGACTTGGCTGCTTGTGGTGTCAGGGCTGCTGCCAGGTGAGTCACAGCCACTTCCTGGATCGACTGCTCTGCTCCGTCCGTCTGTCCAAACAATGACATTTTTTCTTGTAGTACTTTCCGAGTCTGGTTTCTGGAAGAAGTCGACGCTGGATAAAGACCATCTGTTGTCGCTTAAACGTTGACCCGGGTCTTTTAGGCGCTTTGCTTCACTTTGCTGTTTGGTATCAGTTGAAAGTTGCTTACGGCTAAATATAAGTATTAATAACATGAACCCGTCTTGTTTATATAAGTAGAAACAATACAAACCCAAACAATACGTCTTTATCAACTATAAGCAGGAGTTCAACAACTATAACAAACATCATAACAAAGGTGATAATATTGATCATAACAAGGTCAGTACTTCAATCACATTGAGTTAGTAATATTTTATGTCTTTCTTGGATTTCCTATCTTAGTTTTAAGTTATATAGTAATTATCATCACCCAAACACTTATTTTCTTTCTCTATGCTCAGGTTCAAACATGTTTGGCAGCTTCTTCTTCTCTGATTTATTGGCAGCAATGTTTTAATTTCCAGGACGAGGCAGAAAGTGATTAGGATTTAGCTGAAGGTTTAACTTTACCGGATCCCTTCAGCAGGTATTAGATGTAACTATGGTTTCTGTACTTCAACCCGTGTGCAATCATTAACTCAGCTGTAACAGCTTGCGTAGAAATTCTCAACATATTTTGTGTTACTTCCTAAGAAACTTGTAGTTACTCTGGAGACCGGTTGACGATCAGGTCATGCAGATACATGATGTGGTATCAGAGTGAGCTCACAATGTCACAAGTTATCTCAATCAACAATGAACAGCAGAGGTCTGAGGCCTGTCGCTCTGACTTGTCAGTTCGAGGATGTTTGATTAGCAGAGATAACTACAGTACGGCAAACAGCGCTGACACTCACAGACATAGGAATGAATGAATCAGTTGGTGAAGGGTGTGTCTGCCTGCTGACATGCTGATGACTGTTCTGCCTTCCTTTTTACAGTGGTGCAACACGTCACTGGAATAGATATTTTCACTCAGAGTGAGATCGAAGCGGTGAATGGGACAGATGTGAAGCTGAAGTGCACCTTCGCCTCCACTCATCCGGTATCACTGCAGTCCGTCATTGTGTCCTGGAGCTTCCGCGGCCTCACCTCAACCGTTGATGAATCGGTCTGTAGAAGCTGCGTTTTATAAAATAAATGAAAATATATGATTGATGATGCATCATTAAACGTTTGAACCTTTTTAATAGAGACTTCAGTGACATAAGCGTCTGTTCTGCTCGTAGCTGGTAACTTTAGCTGTGTGTGAGGCCAGACTAGACAGAGAGCGCTTTTTTTGTTTGTTTGTTTGTTTGTTTTGTAAAAACAGCATTTTGTCATGTTCTGATCACTTTGTCCTACACTGTTTGTGTCTCAGGTGTTTTACTACCAGGAGGAAGCGATTCCTCCTGCAGATGGGCGATTTAAAGGCCGCGTGGTTTGGTCGGGAAATGTTCTCAAACGGGACGCTTCCATCACCCTGCAGGCGGTGCAGCCCACTTTTAATGGTACCTTCATCTGCCAGGTGCGCAACCGCCCAGATGTGCACGGCAGCAGTGGAGAAATCGTCCTCAGAGTCGTTGACAAAGGTTAGGCTGAAAACGTCTGAAGAAGTCTGAGCCCATAGTTGATGGCTTCATCTTAATGCTCAGCACCCACCTGTCAGTGCTTTCGTTAGTGATTTAGGTTGTTGTACGTTGTCGCTCTTTGCTTCGCTCTGTCTCTAATGCTGGGTTTTGCCGTTTCTAGTGACTCTCTCGGAGCTCAGCATCCTGGCAGCGGCCGTTGGAGGCGCCTGTGGTTTAGCCCTGATCATTCTTGCTATAGTTGTGGGAGTGAGGTTTTGTAGGGGAAAGCAAACGAACGACATCGAGCTGCACCCAAGGGACCTCCTGAACCTCGAGAAGACCGTGTTGTGAGAGCCTTGCTCTGCTGCTCTGCACCTCTGCTTTGGAGTGCGATTGACTGTTGAGGTGGGAAGACGCAGCTCTAAGATGTGTAGTTAAACTACTTCAGTATTAGAGAAATAATATACTATCATTCCAATTTATTGTTTTACTAAAACTATACATTTTTATATATTTTCTATTTTCCCTCATTTGAGGTTTTAAGCTGTACATTAGGACTTGTAGAGGGGTTTTTAGATAAAACTTTAATTCAGAGCATCAGTGCTGCCTGCACTCACTGCCCTGCTTTGTACATTCCCGTGATTTCTTCTCTTTGTGTAACATGCACTTAAAGTTCACTGTACTTAGGCACATGTATTTCTGTTCATAGGTGTGGATGATGAATGTTTGCTCTTCATGACCACTGTAACTTAACTAGCTTCAAGAATTTAAAAAAAAAATGCAGCTTTGCTTTAATTTGGTTCTAAGCAACGTTAATGGTAAACAAAGCAACATGTTTACTGCACTGGCAGTTCACATGTCATGTTACAGTTAGATTTTTGTACAATGTGTAAATGAATAACTTGAGCCGTGAAATGTCAACACTGAAATAAACAGGTTTTTGAAATGATTATGTACGGTGGAATCTGTAGGAAAGATATGACCAGTAAGTGACATGTGACTTGTCATAACCCACAGCGATATTTGACCTATGAAACATCTGACGAAATGAGAACAGGTCTTGTTCAAACTGTGAATTCAACACAGTTGTCTGATAGATTACCAAAATACACAACATGAAGCAGTTTTAGGACATTGTGCTGCCAATTGATGTGTTTTAAGGAAAGGAGTCAGTTTATTATGAACAAATAACAATTGGTAGGAAATGCAAGATCAATATTAATGTAGCTAATAGATGTAGCTATTAGCTACATTAATATTGTAGCCGTGAATCTGGCAGGAATCGCTCATAATAAACAGCCTGCGTTCTGTGTTACATCATTTCTGCGTGTACTTACTGTTGGTTCTCACCTTGTGTTCATTTACTTGTTTCTTTCTTTTCAATTACTTTTCTGGCTCAAATTCCACCTTTTCATCAAACCTGTTCAGCCTGTCTCTCAAAAGAGCAACGTTCAGTTGGGGCGAGTCTGTTTTGACTGTAGACGATTTCTGGTTGTCGAAGTGGTTAAACTGTCCCTCATTAGCCACCAAAGGTGATTAGGGTAATGGATGAACCGTGCTTCTACTGGTACTTTTATTACTTTTATTTCTGCGCTGAATTCCATTGTGCATGTGAACACTATCTGTGCTCAGTGGCTAATGACCAGTCACAGTCAGACCTGTGTCGTCTCCTCCCTTTGGAGCATCACACATTTTGCTGCAGCAGATGCATCTAGCGCACATACGCGGTTAAATGGTAAAAAGGTCCATCTCCACAGCGGCGAAGGCGAATAATAGAGCATGTCAACATACTGTATTTACAGCACCTACCCTGTGGTCGACTGTCCGGGGAGCTGCTGTCCTACACAGGTCTGCAGCAGCTCCCTGTCTTTCTGCTGCAAGATGCGTTTTTTTCTTATTGCAGTCCTGGAAGAGTTCCCACCGCTGCTGCATTGATACTCCACTGGAGGGGCTTGGAGAGGAGAGCAGTGAGCCCGCAGCCAGGCCACTTAGACCTCCTCACCCATGAAGCACCTCTCCTCTCTGCCTGCTGTCACCACCCTTCACCTGCAGCCCTGAACCAGGCCAGTGGTCCTGTTATTGCCGATATCTGCGTAATCCCTTTGTACGTTTCTTTGACAACTGACAACAGTCTCAAATTGTTAAATCAGACTTTGTTCAGTGTATTTGCTTCTCTTAGTGACCTGAGTCATAACAAATTCCTAATATAACAAATACTGTTACGAGTTACATTTGAAAGGAGAATATGAGAATATTTAATAAATAATTTACATAGTAATTTACTTTCAGGACAGTAACAGATCAGCGCGTGCTTGCAAACGCAGATCTACCTGAAAGAAAACAAGCAGTAGGTTCAGTCCAAAATAAATGAGCGCCTGTCCCTGTGTCCTCTGCCTGTGTAACTGTAGCTCGGCCCGCTCGCTCCGTCACATGCTCTCTGTTGTATCCTTGTGTGCTCTCTCAGTTCTCCTTTGCTCCGGTACGAAACCACTTTTTCTCACCATAAACCGGTAGCAGTGAGCCCGCATCACCGTGCGCACGCTCCTTATTCACTGTAATAGATCAAGGTTGACAGACTTCTAGTCTTAAGTGGATAAATGCGGTGTTAGTCGGGTCTAATTGAATCTGTGAACTCTGAGCTAAGCACTTCTTTCATGTACTGCAGTGAATATTGCTGGTCAGCTGTACTGGACTGATTCATTTGTACATTTCTGTGAAATGAAGGCATCCTAACATGATGACTGCACTTGCAGCTGCATCACTCACAAGACAGTGTGAATGCTTAATGATATACATGATCATTTGACCTTCTAGAATTGAATGAGACAAAAAACCACGCTCAAGTTATTGTTATCAGTGAAAGAAGGTGTCTGTTTATGAATGGGACGTCCTGATATGGGGCGTGTATGTGTCTGACCCTGTCTGGGAGCTGCATTACACAACCTCCTCTTCAACCTGCACTGCAGAACTTTTCTCTGATCTTCACAAACGTGCTGACAAAAGTGCCTGAGTCTGCACACCCGCCCCGAGTCAGGAGATGGGGAGGAGGGTGAGGGGGTAGCAGAGGTGGTGGAGAAAAAGGAGGAGTGGATGGGGGTGATGAAGCAGAGAAAGAGAACAAGAAGAGGCAGGTGAGGGAGGGGGGGGAGTCAGGCGGGGGAGAGGGGGAAGAGGGAGGAGACATGTAGACAGGATGGGGAAAAGTTGTGAAACGGCCAAAGGGACGGGCTGAGCCGAGGCTGAGGCTCTGCTGGAGAGGAATGAAAACAGCAGCTTGTCTGTCCTTCTACACGTCTCCCCTCTTCCCTCACTGATTGTCTCTCCTCCCGGCTGCCGCTGCGATGTGCGATGTCTCTGCAGTGAAAGTGTTGGCTGCTGGATTCTCCTTGAGTGAACCCTAACTCTGCGCAGTGAGGGTTTGCTGCTCCGCTGCCGTCCCGACTACACTGACTCAGCGGTGGAAGTGTCCTGCCGGCCTCTGAGTGAGTGAGTGGCGGCTGTGGGAGCAGGTAGGCAGCACGAGACTTCAGCTGTCACTATGAAATCCTTCGTTTTGCAGGTTTATGCTGCGTTACAGTGGATGCAAATGTAGTTTGTGCAGGAATCATCGCACCTGTGCCAGAAAAACTTTTACTGCAGTCTGTGTTTTTCTGGTGACTGTGTCCAGTTAAATAATGGATTATTAACTTTTCATTCTTCCCTTCTCTCTCTCATTCTTTTTCTCTCCTCTTCTGGTCACAGTCTAACCTACGGCTGGGGCTGATAACCAGGGTCCGTATCCCTAGGACAACTGTAGAGACAACCCAGTGCAGAGAGACAGGTGGCAGCTCCCAGATTAAAGGATATTCTGCTCCCTAGCTGGATCCTGCAGCACTGATTGTTTTAGATCACATCTGGCTGCCATGGAGGTCCAGTGGGTTGGGGTTAGACCCCCAAGGCTGGGTCCTCCCCACACAGTCGTTGCCCTGATCCTCTCTGTGCTGCTTGGTAAGGTCTTTTGTTCACTTTACTATACAGAACAACACTGTGCCACAGCTTTTACTTTGAAAGACGTGCGTACTGGCCTACAGTACCTAGAGTAGGCTTTGAGAGTGGTTTCATGGGAAATTGATAAAGATTAGATACAAGGTTTTAGCTGGAAGATTTGGACAGAATAGAATGACCCTGTGATGGAAAGGCTGCAGCTGAGGAACCAGAGACCCTGCCATTGTGCCGCAGTTGCAACAGAGTCACTCTGAGCAAAATATTTGAGTTACAAAATGAAGTGTGAGGACTTTGAGAGCATTTATTGTCAGGTAAGAGAACTGCGCTGAAGGTATGCAAAGGTAGATTTACAGGCACAGTGGAGCCACCTCGTACTGTATGCAAGTAATGTAATACACAGTAAAGGATGCTGATGCTGGAGGATGTTAACCTTGGATGACACCCAGGCATCTCAAAGGAGACGCGTCCTTAACCTTTCTAACAAAATGTCTGTAGAAATGTAGAAAAAGATCCACTTTAAAAAAACAAACCAGCGTAAAATACCTAAATCTGACGGTAAATGTTTATCCCATGATGGGATAAGTGCTTTGCAGTAATAATGTTAATCACGCAGTTATTCTCAGTAAATTTTTAATACTCACCCATCTGACAATCAAAAAGTCTCAACTCCTCATGCATTAACTTTCTATTTAAATTTTAGTGCTAAAGTAGCACAAGCATTGACAAAACATTGAATATAGTCACAGCTGGTGAAGATGCTGTTCTGTAAGCATCACGCTGTATATATTTTCTGATTGGAGATCAGATTGCAGATGTATTTACAGTAAGCGCTGAGTAGTTTAACATATCTGCTCCATATTAGTGCACAGTGTTACGTATAGACTGAGTGGACAGAATAGAGAGCACCTTTGGCTGTGAGAGGTTTTTGTCTTGGTGTGAGTCAGGGGGAGCCAGTGCGGTGGAGTCTCAGCGTTTTGCTCTTAAACATACAGTACTAAGGATTAAAGCACCAACCTAGAGCTACTAGCAGGACGTCTTCGCTTGTGCTTTACTACATTATCAGTGTTTTTTTCTAAAATATGAATGTTTTAAAAGTAAGGCTAGAACTAGACATTTTTGTATTCATTAAAAATAAAGCTTTTGTTCTACGGTTGACATATGTAGGCTAGAAATTGGAGCAGCACCGTTCTCCTTTCATCTGAAGCTGAACGACAACAAGGCTTTATTTGAAAACCTAGATAAAACAGACAACATGAAGTAGGCGACTGATTAATGGAGATATAAGTTAGTCAGAAACAGAACACAAAGAAGATCACGGTCCTAGAGAGGAAAAAGACACGGGCTTTTATTCTTCTGCTGTCAGCAGCTTCACTGCAGTGATAGAAAGGTGTGTTAATGGAAAACAAGTGCTTAAGGACACAGGAAGTCACAGAGAGACTGAAAGAATAAAAGTCGAAGTAAGCAAAAGTGCGTGTTGTGCGCAGGGCTGGTGATGTTTCTCTCGTCAGTGTTTCTGCTACTGACTTTTTTTGAGAGCTCACTCTGCTGCACTGGACCGGCTGAGATGTGGGAAAGCCTGGAGAGAGTCAGATCACAGGAAAGCAAAGAGCAAGAGGAGAATGAATCGATAGCATGCTTACACGCGCCACGGGCCTTCCTCCACTGTTCAGCGCTGTTTTTTGTATGCTGTTTGTCAGGCTTGTCGACCTTGAGCACACGTTGTTATCACAGAGCAGGTCGGCGGCGTCAGGACACAGCTGGAGGAGTGCGGTCAGTGTTACAGCTGGTCCTGCAGCCACGGATCATATTCTGGCTCACGTTAGCAGCGTCACGTCCTGTAACTGTAGTCTGCACCTCACACACTAGATGGAAGCATTACTCACAGTGCGCGTCGATGGAGAACAGATCTAGTTTGCTGTAATTCTGTGCTGTCGTTATGCGTACGTATGACCTTGAATCCTGCCTGGGAGGATGCGTCTGCTAGATGTAAAAGTAGGACACGATAAGTTGGGAGTTGATCTCACCATCTTACATGACGCTGTGGTTTTTAGATGGAAGTGAGGTGCAGTTAAAACTGTGCAGAAACTAATGACACAGCAAGGACCTTGTGGTGTCATGTTACTGAGAGCCAGTAACAGACACAGCACATAATCCGTTATTAGCCGCTCTACAACTGATCAGTTGTCCTGTTACGAAGTTACTGCTGTACATTATTGTGACAATAATAATGAAGCCGCACAACGCTCTGGTGTGCAGGAGCAGGTGTCGTGCAGGTTGGCAGACACTGCGCAGGGTGTTCTGGATCATTTGGAACATGCGTAAAGATACATGAAATCAATGCTGGTTATAAGGACTGAAGCTACAACAGAGGCAATCTGACACATACAGTGACATCAGAATAAATCACGATTAGTTGTTTTTGCGTTTTGTCCAATTAAACAAAAAACCTGTTTGTTGATGGATGAGGTTTAAAAGGCGCTGACGCAGCAGCTCACTGTTAGATTCAGACTGTTACTCATTGCTAAACTGCTGGCTGAAAGCACAAACAAGAATAGCATCAATCAGAAATGGTAATACGCATATTTCCCAAAACGATGAGCCGATTTAGACGCTGGCTGCTTTCATTCCCACAGCAGTGCTGCATTGTGAGGAGGACTCCCTGCACAGGCCAATCTTGTTTTTTATGCCCCTTCCTTCCCAGGTGTGTGGAGCACTCAGGCCCTGGAGATGTCTGTGGGGAAGGTTCCATTCCTGGAGGCCGTGAATGGCAGCACAGTCATGCTACCTTGCACATACTCGAGCTGCATCGGCATCAAGAACCTCTACTTCAACTGGCAGTTCAATGACAATGGTACCATGCAGAGAGTAAGGCCGTTCTGTCTGAAAGATTCACGCTCGGGCGTCTGGATGTAGTTTTGACTGACTTTGCTTCATTCAGGTGTGCGAGTCTGTGATACCGTCGGAGGGCGTGGTGCCAGATGTAAGTATATTTCGTGAGCGGGTGGAGTTCGTGGGGAAGAATCATCACAACAACATTTCCATTTTGCTGTGGAACATCACTTTCGAGGACGGAGGCCAGTACACTTGTTTTGGCCGCAACCCAAAGGAGAAGGACAGGAACCACAGTGCTATATTTAACCTCATTGTGGTGGACGAGCGTGAGTAGCTAAGCTAAATACTGGTCTGTTCATGTGTTTTTTGGAAAATATATTCTCCTTACTCAGACAAAGGCTACATTCTTTGTCACTTTAACCAAAAAGAAACAGCAAAGGAATAAAAAGATATTTACACAAAATCAGTGTAAAAAGCTTCAAGGACCATGAGAGATTAGCTACCAGTTGTGTTTATTGTTTAAATGTACGCTTTCAGCATTAAGAGATAACAGTCAGCGTCAAACTCTAATCTCGCGTTGAGGCACCAGGTTAGACGGCGCCGCGGGCTGTAGATGCTACACAATGGATTGTCGTGATCAGAAAGCCCAGAAAGACGCCTTGAAATAAAAAGTATTATTTATTGTTATTATTTTCACTTTAAAACACATTTGTTTCCCTGGTCTTTTGTTAATGTGCAGTGAGGGTGGTGGACAACACACTGACCATCATCATAGCATCCGCTGTGGGTGGAGCCATCGCGTTTTTAATGGGCTTCATGCTGCTGAAGAACTTGACCCTCTTTGTTTTGACCAAGATGGAGGAGAAAAAGTGAGTTGTCATAAATGCTGGTATATTCATCAGCTATGTGAGCGTTGCGTAACGTTTCGTTGGAGTAAATACAGACACATCAGATGCTGTAATACCGACGTGTCAGGTTTTTTAAATAGTTTCAACTTTGTCGTCTCTTTTCCTCGCTCTGCAGTAAGGAGTGCCTTGTAACTTCATCAGGGATCGACAACACAGAAAACGGGCTCTCAGGATCCAAAGCTGAGTCAAAACCGACTCCCAAAAAGAAATGAGAAAATGCATGTAGTAATCAAAAGGCTCCCTTGGCATATATTTGTATATGAACATGTGTTTGGGTACATGAAAATTCATTTAGTTAAATCTGGAATCTCTGGCTGTGGGAATATACAGTACATTTAAATATGCATATTGTGCACACGTGGCAAAATGTGCAGATGATGGAAGACACATAGTTATTTTAAATGTGCACATAATTGAATGATTTACATCTTCAGACAACTGAACCAAAGATGCTTCAAACTGTGTTGTTAGAATTATTGTCCCATGTCCAGTATCTGTCTTTTTGGCCAGACTGGCCAGTTTATTACAAGAAACAATAAAAGAACCTAATTAAACATGACAGTTAGTTAGACAAGCAAGTCCAAATAAATCATTAAAGCCATCTTGCGTTATTTTTATTATCATGAAAGAGAAAGCCTCCACATAGGCCCTGGGATGGCCTGGCCCCCCGTCCAGACTGCTCCCTGACGTTTGCTCAGTGGCAGCAGCTTTGGTTCCAGCAGCCCCGCAGCTCTTACAAGGACAAGTTCTTAGGATGATGGATGGAAATTTGACAGATTGTTGAAGACATACAGAAGATTCCCGTCAAAAATGACAAAGAAAACGAGGGTTTCTGAAGAGTTTGAACATTTAAACAACTCATACTGGGAATTCAAATAGTTTTGCTGCTTTAAGATTTAATGTAAAAGTCAAATATACTACAGGCGTTTGTTAATTCGGCTCATCATGTATCATCATTATATTTTAGGTTATAGTAAATTAGCTTAGCATAGTTGAGACCTGTCATGTTAATTGGCTAATTCATCACAACAGTTGTTAACCTGGCATAAATTTCTATCTAATTTATTTTGTATTCTCAGACAATTTCAAATTGTGTGTGCATTTGTATGGATTCGTCATTAAAACAAATAAACATTTGTGTGTCAGTGCACTTTTGAAGGTACTTCAGAGACTTACTGTGTGTTACCACAGCCAGAGTACTGTACATCAATATCTGAATATTTGACTGTTTTTCATCTATAGACACAGCAGAAATATCTCTTTGTTTAGGTGCTTGACACGGGGAATATAATGCAATATAAACTGGGCTGAATCTGTCTTATACTAAAAACAGTATTAACATTGTTTAGTGACATGAAAAAATGTAATTACAGTCACAGCTTTAATGAACACAGTTGTTCTACGGATCAATTTTAACATCTTTCCACAAAACATCCAAAAATTGAATGTGAATTATATAAACAGCTGTAGATGATTCATGTAGTATTAATACTATAGTAGTACTAAAAACATGGACAGAAGTGATCGTAGGATTCAGCCCAGTTCTTCATCCTGAATCTTCTCTTTGCTTGATAAGTGCTTTGTGCTCCTCTGCCTGAGATGACGACATGTTGCAACGCACTTTACGAACCACAGCAAACGGTAACAATAGGCAGAGCTTTGGAATGAAATGATATACAAGCCCTCTGACAAACTAACTTTCCTTTAACAAAGCTGCTTTTAAAACAATAACCAATGCATTTTAGGCATGTGCAACGTGAGGTAGACCTTAGACGCAGTGCTTGAAAACAGGTGATTTGTAAAAATGTGTACACTAACACAGGAAGCATCTTAACTGTAAGTCCCATGTGATGCTGTGCTAATTTCATTGTGCTAACCCTGGCTAAGGCTCAGCACGATTCAGTGACGCGGCCCTGAACACTCTCAATGAACAGTATGTGCCTCTTCACTGAAATAGCTTTATTCTCCTAAACACTGGTAAACATTCATTTCATCAGTGTTTAGTCTTTGCAATAAAAGTCAGGGTCAAGTGAGGGTGGAATGGTGGTAAAGGTTTTTAGGGGCCCTGCCCTGCGCTTCACTGACTGGACACACATGATGCTTCTAAGGAGCAGTGGCAGTGACCCTTGAGCACCAGGGTTTGCGGTATAAACCCCTATTTCTCAGCTCTCAGAGAGCAGGCTGTGTAGAGGGTGTAGTTCAAGAATCACACACTGTCAGCAGCACGCAGACGTGGAAACATGGTTTATCTTTCTACACAGAGCATCACATCCGGGGATGGAAACGTCTGCATCAAACAGAAAAATCCTGTTTGCTGGGTTTGCGATGTACATCTCTGCACTTTAAAGACGCTGAATGTGTGGCTTTTAACAATAGCTCTGACGAGCGGGACAGATGTGAGTTAAGACTGTTAAGATAGATATTCATGTACCTCCCGGGTCACACAGGTGTTAAATCGGCTCAGGACAAGGTGAAAATCTATGTCTTGTTCATAACAATATGACAGAAAACATGGAACCCTGCTGTGGTTTCTGTTCATCTACTTGAACTATATGGTCAGAGGAAAATGAAAGCAGCTAAGGATGATAACCACAATGATCCGGGCTACTGATTATTCAAAGGACTTGGTAAGACAAATGCTGCTTTCTAATAATCATTCCATGTCATGTTTGGTAATATTACGTGTGCAACGGATGCAAGAAATATTGTGGCTGCTATGCTGTACGTGTGTCATCTGTTTCTTACGTTTAGCCTTTTTTCAAATCCACTTCCAGCAGCTCTGCTGATTTTACTATTCAGTAAACTTCTTAAGTAATCTTCATTTTTGTGCTGTTTTGACTTTAGAAAGTGTAAAGTTGTGCACATAAACAAGGTTTGATCTGGTGGAATTACAAGCTCTGACTGACTCAGTGAATCACAAAACAAAGCTTTAGGTTAATGTTGGTAAGAAAAGGCCTCATCATGACAAACAACTCTATGCAATTACCAATAGTTTGACCTTTGACCTGTACTGTAACAGTTTTGTAAGCAATACGATGATGATGATGAGATGCAGAGCGACTGGAGAGCGTCCTGAGAGAAGCAGCGGGGGACTGCAACCCCTAAACTTAATCTGAGCCTACAGAGCGTACGTATGGACTCACCCAGGCATCTGCACACAGATATTCAGACTGATAATGCTCCTGCTTACTCTCAAATGATGTCCCCATTTTCAGCTTCTCATCAGTGCATAACAGCTTTTGATCTATTTATTATAGAAATGTAAAATCGAATAAAGTTTTGAATAAAATCCATCCTATCACACTGTTTGTTTGAGTAGTTGTAGGCGCCTCCTCCTGTTTCTGGGACTTGATGCATAGAAGCTTTTTTATAACAACCCGCATAAAACTTAAAAGACGGGGTGTTTATTTGCACATACTAGCAAGTTGTATTATGGGAAGTCCAGATTTTTTTGGAACTTAAATTGGAAACAAATTGATTTTACATAAGGTTTTTAAAGATTATTTAGTATATCAGTGAAAACATGACAAACATTATGAAATTACATATTTTAGGATAATAAATATCCTAATAAATTTAAAGAAAGTTGAACATTTTATTAAAACTTGCTTTGACATCGGTGTGTGATTATGAAGTCACTACACACCCTTCGCTCCTTCACTGCGCATGTCTGTGTTAAGTCCAACCAGCAGGTGTCAGCAGCGTCTTGTCTAAAGCTTGAGCCTCAGCACAGGTGAGACCAGGCACCTGATTAGAAACACAGACGCTGATGATCGTCGAAGTCGTTAACTGTCAAACATGGACACGGTTTCAGTGAGTGACCTCTGAGCTCAAAGCTCGTTTTACATTGTTATTTCAATTTTTCTGATTCTACCTAAGTGAGTGACAACTAGGCCTCAGAAACACGGTCCCCATGGAGTAAAATGTCAGATCCGTGTGGTTCTTCCCATTTTCACCTATGAACAGATTCATTGTCACGGTTTGTTTATAGCTGTAAAGATGCAACATGTATTTCTGAAAAAACAACACGTTCTGTAGCAAAATAGCACATGTAATAAAACATATCAAACACGTTTGAATGAGGATTTAGCAAAAACAGAAACGTTCATTCAGTGACTATCAATCAGAAGTTCTTCCACTAATTTCCATGGGCAAATTGAAACTTCTCATACAGTTTGAAGCGGGACCGTGACTCTGTAGCGGCTGTAGCAGAGGATCGTCCACCGTGACTTTACATATTCAATGAAGTGGGAGTGCAACGCAACTTATGGCCTCCGTTTATTTAGGTTTGTGCAGCGGAGCTTGTGGCGAAACCGAACGCAAAGAAAATGAGAAAGAAACGTGGAAAGTTGTTTAATGTCCCTAAATGGGCTAAAATTCTGTTGCAATTGCTTTGATTGACTTGCTGTAGTTTCCACGCTGTGGTGGGGAGTCGAACCCCACACACCCCGCTTTTCTCTTTCTCTCTGCCTCTCTCCATCTGCAGAGCATTTCTGTGCGCAAATGTCTACGCACGTTTCATGGCTCCGAAAGACAAAGAACGGCGCTGGCGGATCCGAGCTGTGCCCTGTCGCCCCCACGATTAAACCCCCAAGTTAGAGGGAAAATTTGGACACGTTTTTTGCGTTGTTCGTCAAAGTCCGAGCGGCTCTTCTCGGTCCAAATTGCGCAAGAAAAACGCGGTTGTCAGGGGCGCACAGGTGGGCGCGCTCTCCAAGGTGCCAACAGAGCTCGCTGCGCAGCTCCAGCGCTCACAGAACCTGGCAATTTGGACACAAACGGAACAAAACCCACTTTTCAGCTCAAATCACTTTCAGCTGAGGCCCATCGTTCCGCGGCGTTTCATAAGGAAAGATGGATTTGTGTACGCGGTAGTGTTGAGAGGAGAGGAGGGGACATGGGCGGGGCCGGGGCGCCTCTCATTTCCCCTCCTTGCTTAGCGGGGCAGCAGGGCTGGAGAGACCTCCGGGGAGCACAGTCGCCAGTCCAGCACGGAGACCCGCCTGGCCACAAAACCGCGCCTCACGCCTGCCAGGATTGCCAAATATTCCTGAAAAATACACCTGCTCTTTATGGCATGTGGCTTGTAACTTTACTCCTGCTGTACTCTCTCCAAGAAGGTAAGAGAGAACAAATGCATGTGGATATTTACACTTCTGACGCTTACTGTTTTAAGTTGAAGCAAAAGTGACAATTAAAGTCATAATTTGTTGTTTGTGAAGGACGCGCGCGGCTTCGGCTTTGATGTAGCATCATTTATCTCGTGGCGAGCAATAGGTTGAAAATGAGTCTTCAAATGAAAATATTTCATCGTGCTGTGGCAGAACAAGGTACAAATACAGGAAAGTAAAGGTGTAGAGAGAATATTCGGTGGCCTGTGGGTTTATTTGGCGGCCCTCGGTGCCTCAGATGGCACTGATAGCGCGGATTGTTTTCGCATTACCAACTCCAGTTATGAATATGTAAAATGGCTGAATAGGGAGAATGAGGTGCAAATACAGAGGGAGGGTGCGAGAGAAACGAAGACATCCATCGGCCTCCAATTACATCCACCGATTGTCTATTGTACAACAGTTTTACTACAAATGTTTCACTCAGATAAAGTTTGTAGAGTGGTGTTTGTGAATTTCCATTTTTTTGATGCTCTGATTGCGGAGCCTTTGCTAATTGCAGCTGTTTTCGTGGGTTGTATCAGCCAGACGCGCTTCACTCCACAGAGACGGTCTTATTTTGAAAAATGATTTTAGGGCTTTTTAATGCTTTTATTCAGTGCTGACAAATTGTTGCTGTTTTAAATTGGGTAACAAATAAAAGGCCCCTTTCTCCCCCACGGCGGCCTTATTAGTTTAATAGGTCTACAGCCACATAAAGGCCATAATTAGTGCATTCAGATTCGCCCTCCTTATTTAATTCACTTGTTCTTTTCTCTGTTTCCTTTTTGTTTTTTTTATTTATTAATATAAAAGACGGTCTATTTGTTTAAATGGATTAAATGTTCTTTCTTGTTCAGTATGTGCAGCAAATCCCTGACCCTACTGCAAAGTTGATCTTCTGCTATTACAGTGCATTATAATAATCCTGGACAAATCTGCGTCGAAAATAACAGAAATTCAACACTATCTCCGCTTGAGAGCATTTCCAGGCCGCTGTGCAGGTTCTGTCTGTTTGGAGCCACGTTTAGGCTTCATATGGTTTTGTTCTCATTAGCAGCGTCAATGACAACGTGCAAATGTATTTATTAAACAGTCCGAATATGGTGAATTGGCTGGAGGGAGGAATATGGCTGTTCTCAGTGCAAACGAGCTGATCAAAATAGGCCATTAGGTGCGTTTGCCTTTTTAAGTTGCAACGTTTTCTCACGTCGGATCAGACTGTTTTTTGGAAAATGCCTGTAAATTAGTTTTCTTGTGTTTATTGTTCACGTTGTGGCTCAAATTTCCTGCGTTTGCCGCTGATTTATTGCCTCTTTATTGCCTCTCTGGGTTCGGGGGAATCATTTTAATATGCACACATTTATTTATTTATTTCACCAAATGAGAAACTCCAGGGGCGTGGGTGCAGATTACGGACTTGCCCGGTCATGTTCCTCACTAATGGCGCACCTGGACCCCGCGGACGTGCACGCGCGTGTGCCAGTGCGTGCGTCGCGGCCCCAGCTTCTGTGCGCGCGTGTGCTGGCGGGGGACACCCCTCGTGGTTGTGTTGTTAAATGTTGGACATTTTCGGATGTTATTTCTTCAAGAGCTAAACTTGAAGTTGACTTACGTTTCCACACACACACAAAAAAATCTAAATAATTCACACAACACTCATGTTAATTAAAAACTGAAAACGGTGCCTGAATTTTAACAGCAGAACAAGCACGTCACAAGGCGTTTCCCCAAATATTTAAGGTATTTAATTGATGCTTTGCTGAGATTTTTAATCAATGAACTGAGCACAAAAGGTGTTTTCTTCTACCTGCCATTAAAATCAAATTTACTTGCAGCTTTTTCTGTAATTGTGGTTTAATTAACACAGAATAATTAAAGTTTAGTAAAGAACGGCCTGCTATAGGCCAATTTAAACGATTAAACCGAATAAAAAATGATTTGTGTGGGATTCATACAACAGAGTGTACAAGTGTGTAAAGTAATAAGGTGACTCCTCACACACTCTTGCCCACTCCACAGGGAGACCCCTACAAATAGATATATGCAAAAATCCCCCCTTTCCTCTTCAGTCCAATTCCCAGAGCTGCCCTAAGCTGCAATCTGAGCTAAAGGCACCACTGAACGCTCCACAAAGGTGCCAATCATTACTCAGCCAAGGCACAGGCCTTTTTTTACCAGCTGAAACCTGGCATAGCCTAAATTTAAATGAGATAATGTAAAAGACCAATTATATCCAAGTGTTAAATCAGAAAAAAGCTAAGACGCTTATGCTGGTTAGAATTAGACCGTTTTAACAGCCTGCATTTTGATAATCAATCATCAATTGTTTGTGGCTGATAAAAATATCTATGGTGATGAAATAATCAGTTTGACGTTTAGTATCTATACATTTAACTCTATAACAGCTATAAAACAAATTGCTGTTAAATCCGTCTTAAGTATCAGTGAAAACATATTTGAAGTCAAATCATGCTGCTTGTTGTTGGTGGGTAAACTGTGCTGTCAGCAGTGAGACGGAGCTCATTGCACTTCCCAGTTCACCAATAGGATGTCACAGCTCTGCCTCCGCTGTCTCTGTTCTCCGCTTCACCCCTAAATCTAGTATAAATCCCAAAGAGATTAGATTATGAATAAGAACTAATCATTAAAAAACAACAGAGGTAAAGATGCAAGTGAGCACCATTGACTAAAGAAGTTATTTTTCCAGCAAGATCTCAGTGTAACATGGCACTGATGCTAAATTGAGCCCGACCTCCTCCAAATTTTATTGGATGCCGGAGCTGCACATTTTCGGAAGGAGGGTGTGTTCGGCAAATGTCAAATCTCTGAAGCAAGTAGTTGTTTTTGTTGGATCTCTCTCTCTCTATCCCCATCTCTCTCTCCATCTCTCCCTCCCTCCATTGCTTCCTCTCGCAGTAACTCCCCTCCCTCTCTCTCCCTCATCACTAGGCAGAATTAAAGGCTGGGGGAGGGGCAGTTTATGCAGACTGTGCTGGGACTTGTGATCCACAGATTTGATATTCACATTAAGAGAGAAACTGGCTGCTTTGATGTGAGGGGGAGCAGGTCCCAGGGGCCTGCTGAAGTAGCACACTTTTTTTTTTTTTTTTACTGACACAGCACAGGCTGGGGGGGTGGGTGGGGTGGTGATGGGGTGAGGAGCAGATTGTTGGGGGACTGGGTGTTCAGAAAGGCAGTGGGTGGGGAGCAGACACCCTCTTCCTCCCTACGTACGGTACAGCAGACCCTTCATAAGCTCACACTCATCTCTGTGTCCACCTGTGCATCACCAGGTTTCAATTCACACCACTTCTGACGCTGCATCCGCTTTCCCGTTCTCCTCTGCTGCTCCATGTTGCCATACATGAATCTCGTCCTTAAGCCGCCTTATCAAAAAATGCAATTTGCAACTTTCTGTTCGAGAAAGACCTGAAGGATGGACGTCACGATGGCAGGTCTGGAGCAAAGTGAGCAGAGGAGTGTTAGAGTATGGACGAAAGCCGTTTCTGTAATAACGCATCTGGAGAAAGAGCAGGGAGGTTGATGGTGGACGCCGTGTCTCTGTCAGGTTAAATTCTGCTTTTGACCTTTACTCCATTATCTGATTTATTTATCATTAAATCAGATCAAGTTGAAATGCCGTGAAAATGATTTGGTTTTTATAAACAAAATGGAAAAGGATGAGTGAGAGCAGAGGAAGGATATGTGCTGGTGTCTGGGTGCATGGATTTCAGGGTGTGAGAAAGTGTGATTGTGAAACATTTGGGGTTCTGGGGTTTGTTTACCTCCTTATCACAATTCAGCTTTCAGTGTTGAGAAAGATAGGGTGTGTGTGTGTGTGTGTGTGTGTGTGTGTGTAGGCTCCTGTGCACAGTCACATCCTGGAAAGGCGTAGATCAGCTGCATTATGCATGATGAAACCTTGCATAGGTTATGACTTCTCCCTCGCTGACATACATATTCATGCTCGGCTCTGGCAGGATGTATAAATTTGTGGCTGCAGCACTGACAGCATACGCTTTAGGTCCAGTAGCACCGTCACAGCTCCAGCACTTTCCAGCCAGAGCTCGCTTTCTCTCTGGTGCTGTGCCTGAACGAGGCTGATGAAGTCTCCTGGGTGTAGGTGAGCCGCAGCAGAGGAACAAGGAGCCCCACAGCTTTGGTCAATACAGATCAGAGTACTGATCGCTTATTAGATGCACATGAATTACCTCTGAGACAGGTGGTGTCACTGAAATGACAAGAGGCAAGAGGCATTGTGTCTGGAAAATAGTTGCCAGATTGTTAAAGCGCAGCTGCACATTTCACAGACTAAATTACAGATTCACGTAGCGCTGAATCTTTTGCTGCTTTCCTCCTTATTCCACTTATAGGATGTAGCGTATAGAAATATTTTGGTGTAGCCCGAAGACAAAAGGCATAAAAATGAAAGGTGAGAATCAAATGTACTTTTTTTTGATGGCTTTGATGTTTATTTATGTTAAATCCATCAACCCATACCTTTGATGTATTGTGATGGAATAATTATTTATCTGAACCTAAACTGGTTATTTTGTATTATCCTTTCTGTAGTACTGTACTAGTTCTGTAAGGACACACTTCATGCTGAGCTCTGGGAATTTGTGATGATAAATCTAAGAATAATGTAGGCAGTGATGAAAGTAACTGGGAGTTGCAGCTGGTAGCAGTAATGGAGCATGAATCATTTTAGGATCAAATGTCTTGTTTTGATGAATTTAGTTTAACCAGAGTGAGCTGACGACAACAACTTACTGATATTGCGTTTGGCTGTTACACAAGCTGTCTGTAGAGGCTGTGAGATGTTTCGTCTGCCAGCTTTAAACCAAGTGGAGGCCGCCAGTCAAACCTGGACCATGCTGCTTGAGCTTGGACTCCTTGAGCGTTTGAACGCGTCTGAAACCACATTTGAAGGTTTTAGCTTTTCGTTTGTGTTGCATCCTGCTCCTTGCTCACACCACCACAGGTCCCTCTGTTGTACCTGAGAGCTTTATGTGTGGAGGCCACTTCCTCCTTCGGTGCCTTGTTTTATTTTGTCAGCATCTTTTTTTAAATCCAACTTTTAGAATATTTATGTAGTTACTTAAAGTGTCTAAATTTAGGCTGTTTAGTGGGTCACAGTTGTTACGTTAAATTGTTGCTTTATTTTTCATTCAGGCACAGCTTCAAGTGCCACCGCCACCATGGCAACCCACTCTGTCTCCTCCTAGTGTGACTGAGCTCTGAGAGCTGCTTTTGGAGTGTGTGTGTGTGTGAGTGTGCCTTGCCTGGTTTTGACAGGCTCTGAGTGGTGGGAGTTTGCTCTGATCCCCTTTCTATTGCACTTCCCGCTCCATCAGTCCCAGTACTCCCCAGCCCCTGCAGTGTCCAGGCCCTCAGGCCATATAATCTACTGTATGAGAGGTTCTCCTGATGCCCGGCCCCTCCCCCTAACCTCTCAGGGTGACCCCCTCACTTCTCCACTTTAGTCCTGTCCCCCCATTGGGAGATTATAGATATTGCAATCTTTAATATGGGCTTTATGCTCAGGGGCCATTATCAGTAATCTGCAGAGGGGAGGGAGTCTGACCTGGTTTTTGCCGCCCACCGCTGGACTGCCAGACACGTTTTATATACCATCTGTAACATGCTGCTCAACTTCATCGCTCTGTAGACCAGGGAGGTAATGAACTGATTGAAAGGAAGGTGAAGTGGTTTCGTTATCCTCCTTCGATCTGAGACCAGTGTCGGCACTGATAGCTGACTGTGCGACGTCTCTTTTTGTCCTGAGTGTAGACAGGGAGCAGCCGTGTGTCACATGCCGTTGCTCTCTGGAAACTGACCTCAACGGTACCTGGTGTTGTCACAGCGTGTGGCCCATGTTCAGAATCCAGCTTTCCTGCAGACTCATAGTGAAATGACGTATGAGTTGACATGCTATTGATTTTAAATGTGTGTTTTTTAGAGCTGAAACAATTAATTGATCAGTTGATCAATGAAAAAACTGTGGCCAACAAGTGTAGTAATTCATTAATCGTCTCCTTTTATTTATCTTTCAGACAAAATAATTAGTCTTGCATCTTGACTAAATAGGTTTTGAATGAATTAAATGTATAGAAAATGTGTTCCATGCTTAAAAATTTAAATTTAATCCAATCTGGATCAAAATCTTAGTCATCATCATTTGTTAGCGTCTCTCCTGACGTTTTAAAGACTTCCTGTGCTGCATTGAATATTACTCTGGCATGGTTTGTATGTAAATGATGTAATTTTGAATCAATGGAGGTTAACTTCCACATCTGTCCACCAGCAGCGGCCCCCTCACTTATTCCTCCTCTAATCTTTCCTATAATACCCCAAATTTGAGCCCCTCGCCCACTGGTCCCGCCCAGTTCCTCTTCCTGCTCTCCTGTATGTGTTTAATCTGAGCGAAGAACATTCCTGTATATGTGTGTGTTTGTGGGTGTGTGCGTGCATGTGTGTTAAATATGTAAGGAGATTAAATAGACTTAAATCTCTGCGTCTGGCATGGAAATTTCAATCACATAACCTATCAGCGTGTTCCCCACCTCCCTCTCCCTCTATCTTTGTTTGTGTATGTGTGCACACACCGTACGGAGGCCGCAGGCTCCTCCCGCCCGCCGGTCCACCTAAACCACCACAGGCTTTAGCCCACATTCCTGGCTTTCAGTGTCACATGACTGATGTTTGCAGCTGGACACTTGACATACATTTGTTAGGATTATTTCGCTACATGTTTGAAGGACGTTGCCAATAATGTGATGCTGATCACTTTAAATCAATGACACTGGAATCCTGTTGTCTCCTCTCACCTCCGCCTGTTCAGTGACATCGTGTTGTCTGTTTGCTCCTGCAGTACACAGTGAGGATGTGGGCTCTACCAGGCTGTACTTTGTGAATGCCTCCCTGCAGAGGGTCACCTACTCCAGCTCGGTGGGGGTGTCCCTGCCCTGTCCAGCAGGGGGCACCCCCACTGCCATACTGCGCTGGTACCTGGCCACTGGAGACGACATCTACGACGTGCCCCAGATCCGCCAGGTGCTCCCCAATGGCACACTGCAACTGCACCCCTTCTCACCCTCCGCCTACAACAGCTACATCCACGACAACGACTACTTCTGCACCGCTGAAAACCAGGCCGGCAAGATCCGCAGCCCCAACATCCGCATCAAAGCTGGTGAGTTGGGCAGAGGTCAGAGGGCAAATGGGAGAAGATCTGGGGAATGGAGAAAGAGATCACAAAAAGGTCACAACATGTGGAGGAATTGAGGGAAAGTTAAACAGCAGATGTGATTGACAGCTGCACAAAGCCCAACCCCCACAGAAGCACCTGCCCTAAAACAGCCCGTGTCGAACACAGATTGACCTAGAACATGGTCTACAGAGGGGACATCTGCATCACACATTACACCAGGCCTTGGCCTTCGCTCACACCTATTGGACTGAGCTAGAGATGGAGCGCGGCACTTTACACTAACCTCCATTCCTCCTGACCCCTTCGGCTTCATCCACAGCATAGTGCCATCTGTTAGAATAAATCTCAAAACGCAACCTGGTCAGCATGAAAAGTTAAGAGACAACTCCAGTGTGAGTTTCCATGATCAGATCCGTCATGGATGGACGGTAACAGGATATGTGCCCGTCTTTGAGCTGAGTACAGCCAAAGCTGCACGAACGTCACAGTCATCATAGGTGATATTATTCATTTTTAGCTATCACCATATTTAAATGCATTAGATCTTTTTTGATTAGACTGTTACTGTAAATGTTTTATATCTATTTTTAGATGTGGAAATTTGTTATAGTAAAAAAAATGCAATTCATAAACACTTGATGTAAGTAATCTATTTTTGGAAATTCTGACCAGAAGCTGCCTTTGTTGCCATCAAATTCTCAGCTCTGTCCTTCTTCCTTTCCCTCCTCCCTCGCTCTTCAAACTGTCCTCTTGTGCCAGGCTAAATATAGACACAGCACACTTCTTTAATTATCTCTGATTAACAAACCTAATTGGCGCTTTCCATTGATTAGACAGTGTGAGGCTGCTTTAATAAGCGAAGCGAAATCTCATCTAAAGTAAAACAGTACTTTTGGGGGTTTAGTCTCTTCCGGCCGTTCAGTGAAATGGAAGCTAAAATTTACGGTGCATATCAAACAGTTACATCAAACTGTAGCCGGAACAAAGCTTCAGCTGGGTGGGAGTTATTCTGCAACTATTGTCCCAAGCCTCCATCCTGCCCATCATTCATTCAGGCTAGTCAGTCCCTCCCCCTTCCCTGCTGCCATCAACATCTGTTTTCATATTCTGCCTCCCAACACCGACCTGAACAAATACTCATATTCATTCTACTAATACAAGCGCCAAGTTGAGGATTTGAGCCAGGACCCTGAGCTGCATGCCAGCCGGTCGCTGCCTTCATTCCCACATGACCCAAAAGCCTGGCCTCAGGAGACGAGGGATTAGCTCCAACCAAACATCCTACAGCCAGCGGCCTCTGTTGGGCCTTGGAAGCTCGGGAGCACAGGTTACAGACGGACAAGGACTTTTTAGGGAGGGGCCAGTGTTTTGACCATGGATTTCTACTTTTTCGTTTGCAAAACGTCATTTCGTTCTTCTCTTGGAAGAACATAGAGATGCATTTACATGCACTTGCGTGTGTCCGTCACCAGCAGTAATCTATGCACGCTGTCACAGTTTCTGTTTCCAGGGAAGGGATTCCAAACCAGTTTCTTAGCAACCTCCAGATAGGCCACGTCCTACAGTAGCTCTCACATGACTTTGCTAATGAGTGCGGGCTCATTTAACAGAGCGCAAAGTATTGCGTGAACTTGCACAAAACTGCAGCAGGGATAACGTCTCTGTTTGCGCTGCTGTTTGCTTGTAAAGTTGTGGAGAAGAATCGGTGCTTCGTGGCGAGGTCACGCCGGTACTAGAAAAATATAACGTCCACGATTATCCTGCTTAATGGTGGCTTGGTCACCTTTTATGGTGAAAGCAGAGGCAGGATTAGAAGAGTTCAAACAGTACACAAGGGTGTGCCAGTCATCTGTAATGAATACATCTGGAGTCCAGTGGTAATTGATGAAATTAATGTCTTGTTTTGATGATGTCGTGATGAGATTAACATGACGTTCCCCCATTAAACATATTCTCTACATAGATGGTGAAACTGTGAAAAAGGAATATGTTTGTTTATGGTTTTTAAAAGGCAGACTTTGATATTTTGTTAATCATTCAGGCCAATGTGTTTTAGCTGTATAATCATTGGTGGTGTGTGTGTGTGTGTGTGTGTAGTTTTCAGGGAGCCCTACACTGTGCGGGTGGCGGACCAGCGCTCAATGCGGGGCAACGTAGCTGTCTTCAAGTGCCTCATCCCCGCTGCCGTGCAGGAGTACGTCAGCGTTGTGTCCTGGGAGAGAGACACCGTTTCCATCGTCCCAGGTAGGATAACGGATGGACGACTGTGGGCGGTGCTGTGCTCAGCAGGTCGATTTATTTCACGTGGTTTGGTTGTGGCTTGATCTTCTGCGCGTGGCTGTTATCCGCCGTGCTCCACCTACTGAATGACCAAACTCTTAACTCGTGTCTTCTGTCCGTTCACTGCTCTGATCTGCTGCCATCCTTCTCATCACTGCGTCTAACCCTCTCCGTGTCATTGCATATAGTTTGGGGACAAATGTCAAACCCTTAATTGTCATTGATGCTACATTGGGCAGACTCTCCTGCTTTCATGACTATTTGACTTTTTTCTCCTCATCAGATCTATTTCTGTCCTCTCCTTGCTCGTCTCACCACCTTGTCCTTGAAAAACAGGGCCACAATTAGAGACGCTGGATGTCAATAGGACTATGCCCTCACATTCATCTTCATTAACCTCATTTGTGTATGTGTGTGTGTGAGAAAGAAGAGGAGAACATGAAATTGTGTCTTTCTGACTGTTCTTGTCTGTAGATGTTTGACAGTGTGATTCTACGTTGAATCTAAGTTTGCTTATTTTTACGTTTAAAATGTTTTATGGAGCAGAGGGGGATGAACGATAGAGGATAAGAACTGAACCAAAGGAAGAGAAGCAAGGAGGGTAGTAGGGCAAGAATGGCCCCAGGTCCCGGCAGATGGCGTTTTTATGTTACAGTATATGTATGCAAAACACACACACACACACACACACACACACACACACACAGCAGGGTTTGTTATTTTCAGTCCTTTCTGTGTATTATACACAGTATTATAATGTTAAATATTTCTTTTGTTGCCGCTGAGCTGTTCTAACAGGGAACAGCCACAACATTATTTTATTACTGTAAAACTCTGAATGATGCCAGATTTGGTGTATTTTAAGTTGTAGTGTATTTACTGTCAATAGCAGGGACTTTTTAATATCCAGTTTATTAGGTGGTAGTTTTTCCACACATGCTGCTCAAACAGCTGATTGCATATTAAACAGCTGATGTTTACTTTAAATACTTCTGTTGGCTAAATATTTGATTTAAAATATTATCAGTAAATTAAAAATCCTATTTTACCTTCACTTTGAAGTTCACAGTGATAAAATGACTTCCTGTGATTCCTGAACGTAAATAGACATGATCTAGTTTGAACGTGTCAGTGCTCAGCGTCTATATTTATGGTATCTGCGTATGGGTGTTGCTGTCATGAGGCTGCTGCGTGTAATTAGGGTATATAGGTCAGTTGATGAGCAGTGAGTGTGAGGATCAGATGTTGAACATGACGAGCGGCTCACTGAACTCAGCATTCGTCTCCCCACAATAGCAGCGTCTGCGAACGCGGCGCTCGCAGCGTGACTGTGTTCAACCCGCACCCTGACATCCCCACTAATCAACACAGTGACCTCATCTTCTTTACAGCCAATCACAGCCGTCGTCTACCTGTAGCATAGCCTCTCTCTGCACAACAGCTCATAATCTGAATACTGTGATTTCATCTTCACATGGATGCACAGAAACACATGCAACCATGCACATGTATGCACTAGAGAACCTCTACAAACAGTAGAAGCACATGGTTCACCGACAGTGGAGAGTCTGAATAGGTCTGAGGAAGAGGTGTAAATTAAAATTGATCTCTGCATGTGAGTGAGTGGGTGGTTGCTTGTCTTGTCACCATTTCTTGTGCGTGGCTTAAGTCAGCAGGAGGAAAAGTTCATGTTGGGCTCAAAGCAGTAAATCAATAGGTGTTTGAATGAAGGTCTGTTTGTCTTAGTAACTCTGAAACATTCCTACCAGGTTTGTTTCTATTCAGATATTCACACAACTGTCTTATATGAGCATATCAGGTTTGCATCCCCATCCTGTGTTAACATATTCTCTACCCAGGATGCTGCCTGGTATAAGTTGATGATCAGAGACACAGTCAGCTTGAACTGATGAAGTTAAAGCACTCGACTAAACCACTTAGGACGCACAATACTTACAAATCTTTCTATGTCTTAGCTGTCCTTAGTTTTGTCATTAGACTGGAGCAACAAGTTTTGTTTGAATGAAAAGAACATGGCTTCTGCATTATCCTGTATGTCTGCATGCGTCCATAGGAAAATGATTGTGTGCATCCTCTGATCAGTATCACAATCACATACTGGTCTCAAGGTTGAGTTGATGACATAACACAACACAGCTATGCCCTCTGAACCCCAACAGGTTCCATTTTCATACACACACATGTTCTCCATCTGGAGCCGTGTGTGTGTCCCCTTGCCTGCCCCACTTTCCTGTCCAGCCAGGACAGTTGGGGGGAGTTAAGAGGGGAGGGGTGCAGGCAGACTGACCTATTTCCCTTTCACTTCCCCGTCACATACATCGCTGTAGTTAAGCTACAGTGTGTGTGTGTGTTTGAGACAATAGACGCCTGCTCGTCTGAGCAGCGATCTGAAGGAGCAGAGCTGGAGCAGAGACAGAGAGATGGAGGGTTTGTGGACAGGAATCAAAACAACAGTGAGGCTGAGAGAGGGTTCAGCTTGCAAATTGAGGCTGTCAGTCTAACCAGCAGAAACCTAATGAGCAGCTCTGATGAATTGAGACTGGACCAGCAGATGGCTGTAACCACACAGTGGACCGTAGAAAATACTCTACCAGTCCGACTAATCCACTGCCACTTTTGTTTCTGTTTATGCATTAGCGCTTTAATTTGATAGACATGCCCATAAAATCCAAAGTTAGAGAGAAAAAGGGATTTATTACGCTTTCATTTCAACTGCAAACTGATCATTGCAGTTCAGTCCAGTTCAGTCCCTGCTGTTGACAGCGGGTTGTGTTTAGCCCTAGTTTAACCTATCAGTGTGTAAATGCTGAGTTATCAGACCTTAATGTGAATGCGATACTAATGGGTGTCACCGGGTGGCGAGGTCATTTACAGGCTATGTTACAAATCAATCCTCTGCCCCAGGAGTCTCTGCTGGAGGTCACATGGTTCAGCCACACACACACACACACACACGCAGACGCACACACTCAAAGATAATTGGCAACACCTGGAAAATTACAGCTGAGTTGATCAATTTGTAGGACCAGTAGGTCAGAGCAAGTTTATTAGTTTGAAGAGTATCTTACAGTCTTTACTTTACTGCATCTATAGGGATGCAACTGAAGATTTTTCCTACTGTTTTGGCTTAGAAATCATCTTTAAAGGAGACATTTTCAAACGTCGTCTTTTTTTCTGACAGTTCGGTTGATTAAAATCAATGCAAATGTCAGATCATCGCATAGACTCCGCGCTGGTGTAGTGAGGAGAAGGACGACGAAGGCAGAGGGACCTCATGGAGAGCAGCGGTGTGTTAGGACACGATGTGCGTTTGTAAATCTGTGTTTGTGCACTCGGAGCAGGAATATATTAACACATACATTTGTCTAGGACACTGCAGACTCTTGTAAACACCACTCTGGCACACAGCTCTTTCGACAATGTGCAAATGTACTAACACGCACACGCAAAAGTAACACAATAAAGCCATTTTCAGATTTTGCATGAACCTGCGTGAATATGCAGCGTCATTAAACATTAAACGTTCGCATTAAGGCTGCAGTCCGCTCTGCTGCCTGTTGTTGTGCACAGGCTGCCTGGGTGCAGCAGGACATGCTGAGACAGAGGAGGAACATAACCCCATTGACTGTCGCCTCCGCCGTCAACTTTCACACCCTCGCCTTCCTCTGCGCCTCTGTCCCATGTGACACACAGCAGGCCGTGGGGGTTAGAGGGGACTAAATAATGCAGCTCAGGGTGTAGCTATTATACACATACATATGCAAATGTGGCAGGATAAATATGCTCATTTTTAACCACTTAAAGCCAGCTTCCAGCTCAACTAAATACATCTGTAACCCTTGCGTTCGTTTGTTCACCTGTTTGTTTTTCGTCTTTCTCTGAATATTTTTGCCCCTCTTACATTTGCCCCTGTGTGCTGACGGTGACTGAAAGCAGGGCAGGAACAGATGGGCTGCTGGCAGCCATCTTTTTACTCAGTTACGTTGGGTGGGCACGTGGGTGGGTGTGTTAATTAGCACAAACAAGTGTGTGCGTGTGTGTTGTGTGTGCATGTTTCCGTGTGTGCAAGGGTACAATAGGCATAATTATCTGTGCTTGAGAGGCCCAGTTATGGGGGGGGGGGGCGTGGAGAGGCGGCGCTCAACAATAGCCCAACCTCAGTCTTTGTGTGTGCAGAGCAGAGGGCTGACAAGTGTCGGCTATTATTGACTATTTACACACTGCTACACACGCCTGCTCACGTGCACTTAACACAGACATGTACACACTCCATCGCTACTGCCATCGCTCTCCTGCCTTTTTCCTCTGTCTCCATCTCTCTCTCTCTCACACACACACACCCACACACACCGTATACATGCAGCATGAGCATGTTTACAGTGTGGCAGAGTATCAGTGTCAATCAGTGTAAGAGGGAGAGATGGGAAAGCCCCTACGAGCACATCACCCTGACAGAAACCTGGCCACTGTCTCACCCTTGAAGCAAGGCTGTGTCCTGTGCCTTTACACACATTTACAGCTGATTTGAAGCAACGTCTTCCTTCTTTCACTGGGAGAAAGTCGTGATGACTTCTGCTAACGTTTATTTTTCATTACTAAGAGATACTCATTGTAGAAATTTAAGTCTTCAAGTTGGTGGCAATATTAAAAATAATAATAAATTTTAATGTAAATGTCTTAGTTTGGCATTTTTATGTTTCGCCAGTAGCCTTTCTGCAAAGTCCCTGTAAAGAATAGGTGTTAATCTGCAAATGTAACCACAGCCAGAGTCATTAGGGAGAGTGAAAGCAGGAAGGCTTGTGTCAAGGCTTAGAGGAAAAGAGTTGGAGGGTTTATGAAGCCTGGGTTGGGTTAAGAAATAGGATTTGAATAAAGAGGTTTTTACCCCTTTTCTCCTATCTTCCACTCTTTTGTTGAGACGGATTAGTACGAGGAGATTACAGCAGGCTCTACTAAGAAAATGTAAGTTGAGGAAATGCTTATTTACTCGACAGCTTGCACCAGTGGCACGAATTTGGTTTTGATCACCTTCAATGTTTACTTTGTGTAATTCTGAAGGGTAGATTTTTTTTTTTCTCTCTAATCCAGTCATAAACTGATTTCACTCTGTCATTGCAGTGATTAATAATGATGAGGATTTCATGGAAACCTTGAGACTGAACAATATAAACAGAAAAATCAGATGGTATTCATTAAACAAACAACGTATAGACTCCACATTGTGATTATGATAGATTTCACAGAGCAACATTGGTGATTGACAGATTTCTATTTTTTGTAGTGTCAACTTGTTTGGGCTTCGTGAGGAGACTTGATCAAGGAGCAAATAAAATCCCTGGTGGTCGTCCAAGTGACATGCTCCTACATGACCTCTCAATCAGACCTATTGATCCATCTCTGCATTAGTTGTGTGAACACACATGGACAACAGATCAGCATCACAGACCATGATCGACTCCAGTGGGCAGCTGTTTGCTGGCACTGTGGATTACAATGTAAAGTATATAGACGGAGCAAGAAGAGGGCACTATTGTCTTTGCGGATCAGTGAAGTAAAGTGCAAATAACCATTACAGGGTCAGACTGATGGTAAAGCATGAGAACATGGTGAAAGGTGACGCAGCAGGTGTAGTAATGCTCAGCTCCTCCGGGCAGATTAAAAGGGTACTATGTGGAGGCGAATGGGTCAATAGTCAGTCAACACCGAAGGATAGAAGGGCAGGAAGCCCAAACGGGTACAGGGAGCGAAGTGGACTTCAACAAGCCGAGAGACTGGGTGTCTCCTGCAAAAGCGCTGCAGGCAGCCTGCTCCAGTCCGTTGTCTTCTTCGCTGGGATGATGACAACCATTCAGATCCCGTTGTCCTATGGAAGCCAACACAGACGCACCATCTGCATCACGCCAGTGCATTTAGATTTCGATCTGCCATTAAATTGCGAGATTACAAGTAGCGGATACTTTGGTGATCGTATGCTGTGATTTCGTCTGTCTGATAAACCACTGCAAATACTGAATGTGTGTGGTGCAGTTAATCTCTCTGTGCTGGGCAATGACACTCCTCTGCCACCAGCACTCTAATAGGGAGGGACCAGGCAGCTCACTCAGTGCCACTAATGCAGCTCAGTGCCTCAGGCCATTGGATAAGCCGGAGTACACTGCAACACACACACACACACTCCATACATTCAAGTATGTCTTTTATCTGCAGCTTAATCAAAACAAGGTGGAAGGAAGGAAGAGAGCTTCTAGCTGCTGGATGTTTACTGTCACTGAGTGGAATTTTTTGAAGAAGCGTTAGTTCAGTTGCGGTTAACAGTTCAATAGAAGGTAATGGGACATCCAGCTGAGGGTAGGTGTTGGGCCACAGCGCCACACTTCTGTGTGGGATGCGTGGATATGTGCGTGTGTGACTGTGGTTTCTCCCTCCCGGGACTCTCATTATCACGGCTGTCCCAGATGTCACCAAGCACATGAAACACACGTCATGAATAATGGAGTCCTTTTTTTACATCTCTCCCCAGTTCTTTCCTATCTTTCCAGCCTCATTCCCCTCCATCCCTCGTTTTGTCTGATGCTTCTACTGATGCTTAATCTCCTCAGCACTGCCTCCATGTGAGATGGTCCATTTAGCTTTATGCAGCCTGTCTGGTTAGGGTGGCTTTGTGCGGACGGGGGGGCGATGACTTACATCTGGGCAAACATCATCTTTTGCGTATGATCAGTTTCTGTCTGTCTCCAACCGTCCATTCGACCTCTCGATAGGCTGCCCGATCCCTCCATGTTGACCCCTCCCCCAGTGTTTACTGTTTGAAGTCACACAGGGCAAATTGGGACAGAGCGGTCAGTGGAGCAGAAGAGACGTGGTCCCATTGCAGAGCAAAGTGGACTCTGCTCCCCTCTACTCTGTCTCATCGCTCAACTTCCACCTTTGTCTGCTCCTCACCTCTGTCTCCCCAACTTTGCTCAGCGTGAGTCGGCGCACAACGCGACGCAGCAGTGAGGGTCAGTGCAGGGAGAACGTGATTGAAAAATGAGCTAAGCAGTCGGAATTGGTTAGGAAAACAAAGAGGCGTTAGGATTAGACAGTGAAGCGTGGCTTTTTAATGAAAACATGACAGAGCTGCAGCTTCTTCAACATCCTGCACCGCCGTCTGCATCTCCCTCAAAAACGAGCAAGCGACAGAGAAGAAGCGAGAAGGAAAACGAACGCGGACGTTTAGATATTTCTCCTGCAGCGTTAGCTCTAACTGGCGGCGGGCTCCGTCTGGACAGTCCGGTCGTGTTAACAAAGTCCCTTTCATGGAGGAGGTACAGAGGGGTGGGCTGGCGTGGCACAATTAGTTGTTACACTTCAGTTGTGCCAATAAAACCTGCTTTGAATGTGAATTGAAAGGAGTTAAGAGGGCGCCATTCATAGATGTTAAGTAAGTGTGCAGCCGAATAAAAGCCAGGAAAGTGTATATATTTAATTGACTGACACCTGCTTCTACTCAGGCTTTTAATGTACACAGCAGAGAGAGAGGGGAGAAGGCAGAGGGTGGAGTGGGCTCCTGCTTTGAATGCAGATACAGCACCCCTCTTTGCATAAAGGTTTGAAAGGAGGAGAGAACAGAGCCGTGGACTGTTATCTCCTACACCCTCCATCTCTCCTTTTCCTTCTCCCCTGCTACTGTCTCCTTCCATCTATTTTCACATTCCTGTTTAAAACGCATCCTTCAGACCTGCACTGATTTTCTGCTCTAACGCATCCTGCAACAAAACTGGACGAATGCCATTCACTGACTCTACGGTGCTAATTTTAACACGTAGTTTATTATTTTTTATTCCTGTAGGGAAATATTTTTTGTCCTATTTTCAGCCTGGTGTGTGTGTGTGTGTGTGTGTGCGTGCGTGCCAGGCATGTCTGCATTTGTAAGCACCAAGCACATTCCAGCACCACAGAGAATATCTCTGGAATATGTGTTTTTTTTTTCTTTCTCTTTCTTCTTCGTTCGGTGACAGTCACAAGTCTTTGATCCGCTCCTCCTCCACTCTCTCTTCTCACCTTCTCTCAAATTCTTTTCTGCACTTTGCTGTTGGGAGCAGAGGTAGAAGGCAAATGCACAGAATGCAGAGTGCCGCTTGTTTTTTCCACAATTTAAAGTTGGTCTTTAAAGAGAGACCATGGGCTATAAAGTAGTTTTAAATTACAGCTGTTATGTTCGTGTTCAGTGAGCGGCTGAGATGCAGCTGACAAAATATGCTCTGTATGCTCACAGAATGTGATGAACTTATTAAAGGTGCATCTCCTAAAGCAGTCTGTTCGTACCTCACAAAATACAGAGCAAAATCAGTTTTTGTTGAACAAGTTAGTTTCTAAAGAGTCAGTACGTAAAACTACTACTACAAACAACTATCAATCAATAGCTTCCAGATTTCTGACTTGATTCTGAGTGTGTGAGTAAGTTAATGTTATTTCATTTCCATCACCTTCCAAATCTAAAGACTGATAACTGAAGGACGCAAATGAGGATGTATTTGTTTCCGATTAATTTAACTGAACTTCAACCGTCGGTACTCGATCGCGGCGCCGTCAGACATTGCGCGCGATGTTGTGTCCTTGAGCACTGAAATCGCATCGCGCTTTAATAACTGCTGGAAACACACCAAATCCGTAACAGGGTGGCTGTGAGAAAACCCTAGCAACAGTGAGAGGGTGAAGAAAGTGGGAGGGATGGGGAAAGATGCAGAACATCAATAAATAATGGCCCCACTGAGGAGGTGGGCCTCGTTATCTTTGCACCGACGCCTTCATTTGCATTTGAGAAAATGAGGCTGCTGCTAACTTACACACATGGTTCACTCACAAACGCTCTGTGTTGGACCCACACAGGCTACGGTGTATAACCTATTCATAGACTTGTATGCAGACAAACGCTTCCATTATTTTTGCGATATTTTCTTCCCCAAAAAATGACATTAAAACAAACCTCTGTGATTAATCTGAGTATCGCGTTGTTTTTCACTCTAAATAAATAAATATGACCAAAGTCACATCACTGATCAGTTGTAGTAGCAGTTCGTGGGTTTTAGTTTTACTTATTTTTTCTGATCCAGCATCTCAAACACAAATAAAACAGTGTTCCTCCGGATCCCATCTGTACTCTGGGAGTCTGGAGTCATGGCCAACGCTGCACAATTTTTCCCATGAGTGCGTCGCATTGAGACTTGAGACCAAACTCGTACAAGGTCCAACAATGTCACCGTCCTCTAGGCAATGCAGCTTCTTTCTGGGTGAGAGGACATTTATAGTTGATTAAGAAAATATTTGAACCTCTAAATGTTTGCTGTAAAGCTTGTCTTGTGGCTCTGTGATGGCTTTCTTTATTAACCAATGCTCCTTTTGATTGGGTTTAATCGGTGCTATGCAAAAACCACACAGATCGCATTTGAAACTCGCCAGTGATGCCTCTGGGGTCGAGCCACTGGTGTTTATGTCGCACGTCTTTATTCAAAATGTTTGACACAAATAAAAACAGTTATGCAACACCAACATGCGCCCCTTTGCTATGGCTGCATACATGCATATCTACGTGTTTTCTGCAGTGTGTGTGTGTGTGTGTGTGTGTGAGTGTGTGTGTGATGCACATTGGCTCTGTTTCTCATTATCTAGTCAAGTCAGCATGAATAAAAGCTGAGGGAGCACAGTGATTTAGTAATTAATATTTAACTCTGTCTGCCACTCTGCTTAGAGACTGAGAGTCTGCGAGAGAGCAAAAGAGCCAGGGTTCACACAAAGAGATGAACACAATCGACGCGAGACAAACGGATTCCATGAGCAAACCGCTAACTACGGCTGGACAAGTAGTGAGGGAATTAATGTGCTGTGTATTGTGTAATTATTGTTGTTTCAGAGGCTGCAGATGGGATGAATTCAGTCCCCTGCTCAAGACAAAAAGTGTGGCCTTGACAGATCCAGCTGACTCGCTCTCGCTCCCCTTTTTCTCTCTCCCTGCCTATGTCACAGTGTTGTGACAGGCGAGTTGTCGGTGTTGTGGGAGTAGCAGTCTTAAAGTGTTCATTATCCTGTAAGGCTTCATTCTGGGGGGCAAACAAAGATTGCTGTGAAATTGCAGCCTGTGCCTTGTCTTGGGTGCAAACACACACATGGGCCATAACTGCTACCGTTCAGTGCCCCCTCACCGCCAGCCTCCCCTGCAGGACCCTCACCTGAAGAAGAAATAGTCCACAGATGCACACAGCTTTGCTCTGTAGAGTAGATCCTCAAACAAGTCATGGTAATTAATCCAACCTCCTGTAAGGGATAATAATAATGACAATCATTGTGAAACTTTGTGAAAAAAGTACAGGACATATTTGGATGAATCCTCACTACCGTCACACGCTGGCCCACTTGGTTTGGTGCCTTCTGGTTTAGCTGGCGCTTGGTGAAGAAAGACCACTGAGATGACAGTGGGGTTATTGAGAGTTTACATTGTTACGGGGCTGTGGTGCTGTAAATGGCCGCCGCGTGTCCTCTAGGCCGTGAAGCAGTGCCAGGTTTTTGGGAAGCAACATTACTGGGCAGGTAGTGCCAACTGTTCAGGCAGCTGTTTGTTTTACAGCGAGCGCAGTGGATTTGAACCACACTGATTGTCGTAGTGGCTTTTACTGGATGTGTCCGTCTGTCTGTTGGGAAAACTAACGCTAGTATGTACGGAATTTGTTTTCCTCAGGTAACAGGTTTTTGCTGACCTCCTTCGGGGCTCTTTACATCTCTGATGTTCAGAAGGAAGATGCCCTCTCCACATACCGCTGCATCACCAAACATAAATACAGCGGTGAGACGCGGCAGAGCAACGGAGCCAGACTGTCTGTGATGGGTGAGCAGCTTCCTGTTGTTGGTTTACTCATGCAAGTCTCATATGTCAACTTCATTTGACAAGAGATAACCCTGCCTCTGCTCCCTAGACCCCAACGAGTCCTCACCCACCATCCTGGACAGTTTCCAGGCTGGGGAGGTGTACGCAGGCCAGAGCATCGAGCTCCCCTGCTCAGCGGGCGGTTACCCCAGCCCCACCGTGCGTTGGCTGAAAGATGGCCGCCCATTGCCCTCAGACGCCCGCTGGACACGGCGTTTGACAGGGCTGACCATCAGTGACCTCAGGCAAGAGGACAGCGGCAGCTACGCCTGTGAGGTCACCAACAGCTTTGGCTCAAAGGAGGTGTCTGGACAGCTTCACGTTATAGGTGTGTGAGCACACATTCACCAACAAGCCTGACAGGCTCCCACGCTGTCTTCTCAGCGGCAGACAGACACATTTTGGTTTGAGGCACACATATGAGTTTCACATAGAGTGTCTGTAGCAAACGTGTGTGTGAGCCGTCATATCAGGTCTCAGAGAGAGACAGGACAGTAATTCAACACAGCTGCCAGCAGCATTCACCATCAGAGGGGAGGAGAGAGAGGAAGATGGAGACAAAGATGAGGGGTCAGTGAGAGGGTGATCAGACAACGCGGCAGCGACTGAATTATATTATTGTCAATGTAATAACTAGATCATTTGAGAGGCGGAGATACATTTGGCTTAAAGTACAAAATAAACCAGGAGCGGAAGAAGGCAAGACGAGGGCAATAGGGAGGCGGTAGTGCTTTGCCAGTGGGCACATCATGGCAGCATCCTCTGTGACTCTGACAGTGTGGGTGGTGGTGGTGAGGGGGGGTTGCACAGTGATGCCCCCCAGCAGACACCACCAGCTGCCTTATTGCTCACTGACATTTGGACACACGCTGCATACATACAGACACACACACATATAGGCACACTCAAACACACAAGTGGACAGAGATGTGCGGAGATATCTCCAGCTGCTTTTTTAATGAGTGTGTCAGACTGATTGAGTCACCAGCACTGATTGGACGCTGCCTTTTGCCCCACAACGTTTATGAATGTAGGGATACACATATGTAATAATATGCATTTTGTGTTCACAGCAGTGTATTGTATTATTATTTATTCACAGACGTTTTATGATCTCGTGTCCTTCTCTCAGATCCACTACGTGTGACACTATCGCCTAAGAATCTGAAAACAGGCATCAGCAGCACATTGTTCTTCACCTGCTCTGTGGAGGGCTCCCCTGAATACAACATCAGCTGGTTCAGGAACGCAGAGTCCATCATCCCTGACCAGCACATCTCAATCCAGGGACAACACAATGACACACTGCAGATTACAGCAGCACAGAAGTTCCACTCTGGGGCCTACCAGTGCTTCGCGTCTCGAAAGGGTCACACTGCTCAGGACTTTTCAATTATTCTACTAGAGGGTACGTGGACAGAGAGAAGTAAAAATATTTTACAAAATAAACACAGGAACCATTTTTTTTCCTTCTATATGATTAACGTGTCCACATTCTTCTCATTGCAGATGGTACTCCTCGTATCGTGTCTTCCTTCAGCGAACGGGTGGTGAATCCCGGCGAGCCTTTCTCTCTTATGTGTGCAGCCAAAGGAGCACCCCCCCCCTCGATCACCTGGACGCTGGATGACGAGCCTGTGGTGCGAGACTCCACCTACAAGACCAGCCAGTACACGCTGTCAGACGGCCTGACTGTGTCGCACGTCAACGTCAGCAGCCCGCTCATTCGCGATGGGGGAGTGTATCGTTGCGTCGCACGCAACTCGGCCGGTAGCGCCGAGTACCAAGCGCGCATAAACGTAAGAGGTGCCTGTCTGCTTTTCAATATAAACGCACTCTACACCCTCTATACAAATACACCAGGGCTAGTGAGGAACATACACATATGTCTGTCTGTCTGTCTGTCTGTCTGTCTGTCTATATATCTATCTATATATCTATCTATATATCTGTCTGTCTATCTGTCTATATATCTGTCTGTCTATCTGTCTATCTGTCTATATATCTATCTATATATCTGTCTGTCTGTCTGTCTACAGATTATTTAATTAGCTTACAATCCACAAATATCCTCAATAACTTTTAGTACAGGGAGCTTAACTAACCTCTCTCTCCACCTGTCAACTTGCCCCGATCACCCTCAACCTTTATCTCTTCCCCTCCTGTCTTCATGGCCGCTACTCTGCCATGATCTCCGTCATGTCACCTGCCCTCTCTCTGGCCTCTGTCTCTCTCTCTGTCTCCTCCCTCCATCCCCTCCCTCTCTTCCCCGTGTCTCCAGGTCCACCTCGAATTAGACCCATGCGGGACATCACTGCAGTAGCGGGCAGGAATACGTACATAACATGCCGTGTGATTGGGTACCCATATTACTCCATCAAGTGGCTGAAGGACGGGATGCAGCTGCCCGATAATCATCGTCAAGTGGTGTTTGAGAACGGAACCCTCAGGCTGACGGACGTGCAGAAAGGCGCGGACGAGGGCACCTACATGTGTAGCGTACTTATCCAACCCCAGGTGTCAATCAATCAGACCGTCCACGTCACTGTCAAAGGTGAGCCAACAAAGGCTTCTTTGTCTTTCAGATGACAGTAATATCAAAAATATAATTATGTTTTATTACCAGTGCAGGGTGTTTTATCTATGTTCATTTCGCTGTATGTTGCACTGCGCTTAGTCGTCGAATGGTGTAGCAATGGTAGCAGGACAGCTGCAGAGGTGTGTGCATGTGTCTGTGTGTGTCTCTGATTTAATTAGATGAATAATAATGAAGCCTAGATTAAATCCCCCAGATGTCTCAGCTGTAGTACCCCCACCCCAACCTCCATTACTATGGCAATAGAACGACTTCCTCCTGCCAATTGGACTCTAACCAGAACAGCTATTACAGGCTGCAAGAGATGGGGGCTGAAGGGAGGCTAGAGAAGAGGGGCCCACTGGCCAATGACCTCTCTTGCAGCATTTCTCCAGATGGCCACAGGGCTGTTCTTCCACATCTACTTGTGCCTGTATGCCATTGACTCCCTGCGCTCCTCCTCTCTCCCCCAGTGCCGCCACTCATCCAGCCCTTCGATATCCCCTCTACCTCAGTGGGGAAGCTCATGTACATTGCCTGCGTGGTGTCATCTGGGGACATGCCCATACGCATCACCTGGCACAAAGATGGCCAGCTCATTGTTCCAGGCTCTGCCTCTGGCGTCGCAATAGAGACCAAAGAGTTCATGAGCTCCCTGCAAATCTCCAAGGTGACACTGAAGCACAATGGGAACTACACCTGCATTGCCAGCAACGCTGCTGCCACTGTCAGCTGGGAAAGACAGTTGATTGTTACTGGTGAGGGACTGAATGACACTATGATAATGAACTAGTCGGAGCAGATGAGCTCAGAATTGTTCGGCATCATTTTAGTTCTACCTTCTTACGTTAACCACATGATTTTGTGTCGTAGTGCCACCTCGTTTTGTGGTGCAACCCAACAACCAGGATTGTATCTATGGCAAAGCTGGAGTTCTCAACTGCTCTGTGGAGGGTTACCCACCTCCAAAGGTCATGTGGAAACACGCGAAAGGTAAAATCAACGGACAATACTCACTGTATGGCAATAACGGGATCATATATATATACTCAAATAGTGTTGTGTGGCGCAGGTATTGGAAACCCTCAGCAGTATCGTCCGGTCCCTCTAACTGGCCGTATTCAGATCATGTCAAACGGTTCTCTGCTCATCCGACATGTGCTCGAGGACGACCGAGGATACTACCTCTGTCAGGCCTCCAATGGAGTGGGCTCAGACATCAGTAAGAGCATGATCCTCACTGTCAAGAGTAAGTGTCAATCATTCGCTCTTTGGCTAGAACACGCTCACTTTCATGATTACATCTTCTGGACAGTACATACACAGATATAGCCTTTTTGGTGGGGAAACTGCTAGGCAGCATTTGCCTCAGGCTAGCGTACTGAAGCCAACGAAACCTGTCCCGCATTTAGTGTCTTTGCTATTGATTGATCGTCCGCGTGCTCCTAAATGTTTGGTGAGGAAAAGGGTTAATGAATAAGTGATGAAAACAAAACCACAGTACGCCACTCAATCAATAATCCTAATCTGAGGAAACCAGGTGGCTAAGAAGATGAAAAAATAGAAAGAAGAAGAGAACGGAAGCAAAAGGCAGACCGGGAGGCCGTAGTGCAGCAGGACCAACGAGGCTTGAAGCGTGAAATGAAAACGTAGAATGAAGGGCAGGAATAGAGATGTCTATACATCTGTAATATATCCTCGTTTCCCAATATCACGTCCCCTTTCCCTCGTCTCATTACTCCATATAATGCTATTTGTCACACTGACATGTGTCTGTGATTTTGCTCAGTTCCTGCCATGATCACCAGCCACCCCAACACCACCATAGCGAGGAGGGGCCAGACCAAGGAACTGAACTGCACAGCACGGGGGGAACAGCCCATCATCATCCGCTGGGAGAGGGGAGACACCGTCATCGACGCCGAAAGAAACCCCCGTTACTCCATCACCATCAACAAGAAAGGGGACGAAGTCATCTCCACCCTGAAGGTCAGATGCAGACAAGGCCACAGATCAGACCCCGATCTTAACAAATGAAACTGTCTGAATGAGAATATGAACTACGGTATAAGTGCAATGAATATTTTTTGAGTAGTAATACAGTTTTGTTTTCAGACTTTTTCTGTATATTTGTAAGCACATTCTAACGTCGCCATTGTTTGTTTACACTCACAGCTGAATCCAGCTGAGCAGGGAGACTCTGTCTTCTTCTCCTGCCACGCCATCAACTCCTATGGAGAGGGCCGAGGGCTCATCCAGCTCACAGTGCAAGGTGAGACAAGCACCTGTTACAAACATTTCTGATGGAACCTCTGTTGTTTTCCAAAGCCTCAAGCCTCAACACAGCACACATGCTTACAAATGGAGCCAAAAGGCAAACGTTACAAAGTCCGCGCTCTCAGTGTTGTTCTCTCTCACATGCACAGAACCACCAGGTCCGCCTGAGCTGGAGGTTAGAGAGGTGAAAGGCCGCAGCATGAACCTGCACTGGATCCAAAGGTTTGATGGAAACAGCATCATCACCAGCTACGACATAGAGTACAAGAACAAATCAGGTACAGATACTACATGAAAAATGCACATCACAGTATTTAACATATGTGTGTTAAACAATGGGAAACTTTGGATTTAACAGACTCCTGGGATCACATGTACGCAACTAGGAACATCTCACCCACCAACAACCAAGCCAACATCGTGGAGCTGCACCCTGCCTGTGTTTATAGCATCCGCATGTACTCTTACAACAAGATCGGCCGCAGTCTTCCTAGTAAAGAGCTAACAATTAGTACAGAGGAAGAACGTAAGTCATTATTTCCCGTCCAACCACACTACTGGGAGAGTTTGCTAGTACTGTATATGTAAATGACTTTATTTATCCCCAGCACCGGATGGGCCACCTATGGATGTAATCCTCCAGCCAATGACGTCCCAGAGCATACGGGTCACGTGGAGGGTAAGGACACGCTGCTGAATTGCATTATTAATATCTGTTGCTGTTAATAAACAAACTATATTCCTTGATTGACGTGCAGGCGAATAACCACTGTCACTACACTTTATTCCAGTCTCCTAAGAAGGAGCTGCAGAATGGGGTGATCCGAGGCTACCAGATTTGTTACAGAGAGAATGGTCCAGGTAGCAACGGCCAGTACAGCATAGTGGAGATGAAAGCTACAGGGGACAGTGAAGTGTACACCTTGGACAACCTGAAGAAGTTTGCCCAGTATGGGGTAGTGGTCCAGGCCTTCAACAGAGCTGGGAATGGCCCGTCGAGTACTGAGATCAACGCCACTACACTGGAAGATGGTAGGAAACATACTGTAGTGTAAAAAAGTGAGTGTAGAGAGTGGGAGGAAGGAATGAAAGCAGAAAGGCTTCTGGTACATTTATTATCGCTATAAGTAATGTACATAAAGAGGCAGATTTTCAAACAAAATGGTAGAAAAGAAATTGCAGCACATCCCCCATTATTTTTATAACTTTAATTAGCACCCTCATTAGGCTGAGAAAGAGCAAGAGAGGAACAAGGAGCCGCGTTGCTCCTTAAATGTCGCCCTGCCCACTATACGTCCAAATCCTTTCTTTCCTCTTCATCTCTTGTATCTTGCTCTTTCAACAAAGGGTTCTCACATCATCTTTTTTTTTTTTGTTCTGTTACTGATGCTTTTTCAGTGAACCATCCCAGTTTGTATGGACAGTCATGATGATTATCATGGTAACAGTAATGTCAATGGTAGATGTCCAAATAGAGTCTTCTTCAACATCTCACCCCATTCATCTCATCTGCATTTTAACCCCTTCAGGTGGAGCTGTTTAACTATTCATGTTGCTCTCTCTCTCTCTGTTCTGTCTCCCCCCTCTGACCCCTCTCTGCACCTCCTCTGCTTCTTTCCTCAGCGCTCTAAAAGCAAGCAGTGAACAAGGAGCTATTGAGATCTAATTTAGGCTTGTTTGACTGATTTATTTCAGCAGAGATTGCCTGTGGGTTGTGGCGTTGAGTAGTCAATGATTATCAGTCGCCATGCTGCATCTTTCAGCTCCTAGTGACAGAAATGAGCAAGGATTTCGTTTTCCAATTAGGTCTCATTAAAGCAACCTCGAAATGTGTATATTTGAGCCGTGCCGCGCTAACACTGCCCCCCGCTCTCCCTGCAGTGCCCAGTGAACCTCCGCAGAACGTTCGAGCCATCTCTGTGACATCGGACGAGGCGGTGATAACGTGGGCAGAGCCTCCACGGCTGACGCTACACGGTGTGCTGAAAGGCTACCGCGTGGTGTTCTGGTCCCTCTTCCCTGACGGAGGTGGGTGCTGTGGGGGCCAAGCCCAGTGGCCAATGCAGAGTAATTATGACCTATCTCATTCTAAACTTCACCAACCCTAACCTCCACCCGCTCGTCCTTGTTCCTTAAGCCTAAGAAACACAGGACAGTGAATCCATGTCCCGGTTTCTTGGCTGCAGGTTCTTTCCTTCAGAACTGTCTTTAGCCAACCAGGAGTTGATCTCTGTTGCCTGTCCACCAGATGTACAAAAAGTACAATAAGTTTTGCCTTCCTGGTCTCCCTCAGAATGGGGAGAGATGCAGAATATCACCACCACCCGGGAACAAGTGGAGCTGCGAGGGTTGGAGAAGTATACCAACTACAGCGTTCAGGTGCTGGCCTACACACAGGCTGGAGACGGGGTCCGAAGCAATGTTCTGTACATCCAGACGCGCGAGGACCGTGAGTGTACACACACACACACACACACACACACACACACACACACACACACACACACACACACACACACACACACACACACACACACACACACACACACACACACACAAACTTTTGTACTTGCATTTAATATTGATGTTATTATTCATGTGGGGGAATGTGTATAAATGGGTTGTGGGGTGGGAGAGGTACACTGTGGATATAAACGGGTGCTGGGCTGTCTCTCAAACCTGTGACAAAAGCTCATTTATGCTGGGAAGCTCCATTAGCTGTGCTAATGAGAATTAAGAGGCTTTGGGTGCACAGCTCAGGGCTGAGGGACAGTTGGGGGAGAGGCAGGTTGCTCTCTGAGCATATAGACTCCAGGAGTCAGGCATCAGCTCCAGCCTGCATCCTTTCCACGAGCCCTCTTGCCATAGGCAAAGGGATTAACTCTCCTTGGATTAAAGAGAATTAATTTTGTGTTTACACCATTGGAGGCGGGATTACAGCCAGATCCATGTCTCTTTATAGTGGAGGGGGAGGAGGAAGAGGGGCCTGGGGGTTGAAGATGGAACGATAGAAGGGTGATCACACAGCTTATCCTTGGCTGACAGAACAAATAAGATATGAAACAATGCACAATATAGATGTCACAGCTAAACAAAACAACTGAGCCATTTTAAACTGGACTTGCGTTCTGCGTGGTGTTTGGTTGAGTGCATTAGCCCTACTGTGGCTCGTTGGAGGGTCCTGATTGGCACAGTGGAGTGTTTGTTGGTAGGCTCTTCTTCCTTATCGCCACACAGGTTGGGCCGAGTGGCAGCCTGCCTGACGTTCTGTCTGAGTCCTGGGCAGACTTTGGGCACCAGATGGGACTTAACGCTCCCCCCTCCCACAACCACTCCTACTTGACATGGAGGCCCAGTTATGATAATGTCGACTGCCTCCCATGCCCCTCCCCACTCCCCCAGGAAGTGCATCCATCATTCTTTCCTGCTCTGCCCTCGCTACATTTATCTGACTTTGAATTGTTGGCGGGGGCTCACATCCAAAACCAACATGAAGAATTGAAGGATGGGTTTAGATGGCTGGGTGCTTACATTGTGGTGGCCTCCCTCTAAAGATCCCAGATGAGGCCCACTGTCAGATGCAAGTTATATTTATGGTGGGATTGAAAAGACCTGACCCCGTACTGTACAGCCAGTGTAACAAAAGTATTACTGTGCACTTTCACAGTATTCTGTGTCCAGTGCTCTGATGTGTTTTGTCTTCCCTCTTTAAATCTTTCTTGAGCCTTTGGCCTGTAATAAGACTATTAAGTAGTGTTCAGTGTGAAGCTGAAGTGGCCAACAGAGGATCAGACGCTGTTGTCTAATCTGTTTGTGGGGTAGAGAGTTAAGAGTTTGCTGGGCGTCACAGAGTCAGAACTGCTGACCAGCGTCTAAATGAACATATGTCGCAGCAGTCCACCCAAAGGAAGATCTTCCAAGTCCTGTCAGAGCGGCTTAGCGCAGGATAAGACTACCAATCTGTAAACAAGCCTGCTCAATCTAATGGGCACGCAACACCCAGCATGTAAACACACAGAAGCGTGAGCATGCATATCCTCTGGGCTGATGTTCAAATATATGTATGTTTGTTTATTTATTTATTTATTTTCAGTTCCTGGTCCGCCTGCTGGCATCAAGGCAGTCCCCTCTTCTCCCAGCAGTGTGGTTGTGTCCTGGTTGCCTCCTCACAAACCAAATGGTGTTATCCGGAAGTACACCATCTACTGCTCCAGTCCAGGGTCTGGGCAGCCGGTGAGTCTGCGCTCTGTGTGTGTGAACATGAAGAAAATGGTCCAGATAATTAAGAAGCAAGAAATTTGTGGACTTGATAACAATCTGCCAATGTAAATAATTAATTTGTAACCACTCATATTAATTGAACCTGTGTGTGTATGTGAGTGCGTGCGTGTGTGTGTCTCTTTCACTGTGTTTGCACCATCGCTGTATTTCCTGCCCTCCCAGATGAACAGATGAGGTTGTCTTGGCAACGTGATGAGACGTAGATATGCAAATGAGGCAGAGAACAAGCTCACACATGCACACTGCCGCATCAGAAGCACACAAACACGGAGACATCACACCTCAATATTTTCTATTTATACACGTACGGGCGACATTTCAGTCGCGGTTAGATCATGTGCACCACAACCATCAGCACGCGGCGGAATCTGATATCAGGCTAGAATCTCACTTTCTTATTATTCACAAATACTCCTCCATCTCTGTGCATGAGTGCCATGTAAATGAGCACGGGCAGGGAGGAAAAAGGGAGGGAGGAACGGGGAAAGGAGGTTGAGAAAGAGAGATAGAGACACACCATTAGAGTTAGGGAGAGGCCGAGGGGAAATGAGAGGAAAAAGAGGGGGATGAAGAGAGAGGAAGAGTGGGAGAGAGTGAGAGACGGGCAGGGAAGAAGGGAGGAGCAGAGGAGGGTATCAGTCACATCGAGAGTGCTTTTGTCCGTCTTTTCATTATCTCCCTGTATCACTCCCTGGATCACCACAACACCGTCGCTATGCTGGAGGAATGTTCAAATGCACCCCCTGCACACACACACACACACACACACACTTCCTCCCTCCCCCTGTCCCTCTCTCCTCTCCTCTTCACTGAGCTAGACAGAGAGGGATAGAGAAAAAGAGGGAAAAGCAAATGGTGAAGCAAGTGAAGACGAACACAGAGATGAACAGATTACAGAGATTGAACAGAGCATCGAGTTGAGAGATAACACTGCTTGTGTGTATGTGTGTGACTGCAGGTGTGTGTGGAGATATTCTCTGATTTGTCAGAAAATATCCAGAGAAATATATTTTAATCCTGCACCACAGTCTAAATTGTTATTATTCTTGAACCAGTCAATAAATGTGAGGATATGAGCTGAGATGATTTCCTTTGCGCCAATTTAATTTGGTCTAGAGCCGTAATGTTTCTTCTTCTGTCCAAACTGTGATGGATACATTTTTTTAAAAACCTCTTTATTGTAATGATTTTGACACATTTTCCTAAATGGATAAGCAGATACTCCTTTACCACATACATTGTTCTGTGTATAGTTTGTGTACACACACATACTAAATGAAAATCTATCTTTTGTGTCAGTATAAAATTGAACACACTCCTGGCAAAATGGTATTTCCCTGTTTAAATCAAGACTTCACTGATCTGCTTTTGTGGTCTAGTCAGGATTTATGATAGCAATCGCCTGAGTGGCAAATATAGTTTATTCCAAACCACAGAGGTGTCCAGTCCACACTGTTATTACAGAAACTGGCAATTACAAGCAAGAAAACTCTAAATTCTACTTAAATACATACATAAAATACAATAATAATCATAAATGTCCAACATAAATAATTAAAACAACACAACCCAACCACTATGCTTATTATTTATTATTTGTCCTGAATAGTAAAAAGCGTGTCTATCACACTGCACAATAATCATCGTACTGTTGTCCACGCTGAACATCTTGGCAAACTGCAGTGTTAAAAGTATATGTATAAATGTTTAAATGAATTATGGCTGAACAATTGTTTCACTTTCAGTTTGCATGTGCATGATGGCTGTATGTCATTACAGCACCTGTACTTCCCTTAAGGTAAAATTGCTGCTATTAAAAAAATAGTATTGTCAAAACATCCTTTTTTTTTGTGTTTTGCCCTGATAGGGTTACAGCACAGGAGGTGCCAACAGGCCTGTCACGTCACTGTGTTCTCATACTTTGCTAATATGACAGCGTGTGCCCTCTCTCTCGCAGGCACCCAGTGAGTACGAGGCCAATCCAGAGATGTTGTTCTACCGTATCACGCACCTTACCCGTGGTAAACAATACCACATCTGGGCCGCAGCCGTGACGACCGCCGGCCGAGGCAACATCAGCTCAAAGGTCACCGTGGAGCCTGCTGGGAAAGGTGGGTGCTCTAGGCGAGCTTGCAGCATAGGAGAAGGCTAAAGAGATTTTTGTAAAGGTTATGAGCGAGAGCCTTTTAAAGTCCACTGTGAAACGGTAACATGATCTCTTGCGCAGAAATCGCTTTCATCGCACTCGCAGTCTGGACCCGCTGCAATTGATTGACAGCCCTAGTATTGATTGAGTAGCGGCTATGTTGGAAGAAATGTTGTTGTTAATTATGTGGTGATGAACAGGCTCTATCCAGTGAATTTACCCCAGGGGACAGAGGTAGTCTGTGCAAATCAATACATGGAGGATGCATGGGGAAAACATATACTAACACTAAGAGGTTTGAAGAGGGAGTACACTGAGGCTTTTACAAGCAGCACTAAGTAAAAGCCATTCCCTCCAGGCAAACTGCTCCACAGCACAAATGTCTTTTAGAAATGTTTGTCAATCTTCAAAACATGTCAAAGATTCAACATAATTACTCCGATTGTTTGTGTGTGTGCAGTCCCAGCGAAGATCCTGTCCTTTGGAGGCACAGTGACAACACCCTGGATGAAGGAAGTGCGTCTGCCCTGCAGCTCAGTGGGAGAGCCCACTCCCACGATCAAATGGACCAAAGACAGGTCAGAGCTCATCCTTCAGCGTTTTTGCAGTATCTCAGCATCATGGCTCGCTCAAGTTCTTAACATCTGTAACTTGTCTGTATTTTGCCAGCGAGGACTCTGCTATTCCAGTCATGGCTGACAGCCAGCGGCAGATCTTATCCAATGGCACCCTGGTGCTGCGTTCGGTGAAAGCAGAGGATTCTGGGTACTACACCTGTACGGCTACTAACACCCTGGGCTTTGACACCATCATAGTCAATCTAGTGGTTCAAGGTGAGAAAAAAAAGTCAAGCTGCGCTTCAGTGCAACTTAACTAGTGGAAAGTGTGTTTGTGATATTTCTGCTCTGCTGTTGAGTCACCGTCTCTGTATGTGCGCCCAGTTCCTCCCGACCAACCTCGTCTGACCGTCTCCACTACCTCCACCTCCTCCATCACCTTGGCTTGGATCCCTGGAGACAATGGAGGAAGCTCAATCAGAGGTTGGTGTTTCAAGACTGGAATTTTTTCGACAGATTTATTTCGGTATGTTTCACCCACTTTCTATCAGTTGTACCAATGCTGCATATAACAATGCAAATGAGCTCCACTGTTTCTGTGTAAGAAGAAATCAATCTAGAGCTGAATGTAGCTAATTGTTGCCCCCTGGTGTCGAGCAGGTGTAGCAGCAGCAGGCATCCTCCACCTGCTTTTCAGTCCCCTGACTCATCGCTGTGTTTTAAAGCATGTGTATCTGACAAAGCTGTGTGGTCCTGCAGGTTTTGTGCTGCAGTATTCTGTGGACAACACAGAGGAATGGAGGGACGTGTTCATCAGCTCCAGTGAACGTTCCTTCAGGTTGGACAATCTACGCTGTGGGACCTGGTACAAGGTCAAATTGGCTGCGAAGAACAGCGTAGGCTCAGGGCGCATCAGTGAGATCATTGAGGCCAAGACTCATGGAAGAGGTAAGAGGTGGGAGAGGAAGTGTTGCAAACATGAAAGCGAAGGTTAACAAATCATTATGATACAACTCCCTGCTGTTCTCTGCAGAACCCGTGTTCAACAAGGACCAGCCGCTGCTCACACACATAAACTCGACTCACGCAGGGCTCAACCTGCAGGGCTGGACCAGTGGCGGATGCCCCATCACCGACCTGATGTTGGACTTTAGGCCCAAAGGCACCTGGGCCTGGCAGAGCCTCAAGGCTAATTCCTCTTCCCAGCTCTTCCTCAGTGAACTGCGTGAGGCCACCTGGTACGAGCTGAAAATGAAGGCGTGCAACAGTGCCGGCTGTGGCAACCAGAGCTCCCAGTTTGCCACGACTGACTATGATGGCAGTAAGTGAAGTGAAGTGTGTTTCTCTCCACTCATCCCTTTCCACCTCCTGCACCGACATTTAGCATTGTGTTCCTCTTTCTCTCCGCAGGCACCATACCTCCCATTAAATCAGCTCGTGGAGAAGGTGATGATGTGAAGAAGCTGTTCTCCATCGGCTCTCCCGTCATCCTGGTCACTCTGGGTGTTGCTTTGCTCTTCATTATCCGCAAGAAACGCAAGGAGAAGAGACTTAAACGTCTTAGAGGTGAGACGAAAAAAGAGAGTAGGCCCAGACAGAGCGGTGTTGTGTAACATAGTGACAACCACCTGTAATTATATCGTCCTTTTACAGATGCAAAGAGCCTTGCTGAGATGCTTATCAGGTAAGAGCATGTTCGCACAAGCTGTAAAGGAAGAGATATTTTGTGGAGGTCAGCTTCGGCCTTTTCTGGAAACCTTTATAAGCAACACCAGTCTGACTACGTGCGTCGTTTCCATGTATGTGTGCAGCAAGAACAATCGCAGTATCGACACTCCTGTGAAGGGCCCCCCTCAAGGACCAAGGCTGCATATTGACATCCCACGTGTGCAGCTACTCATCGAGGACAAGGAAGGCATCAAACAGATAGGCAGGTTGCTCCACCCTCTCATGTGTCCGTGTGAATGAGCTTTCTGCTGGATGACATTAGGTAATTAACACTTTTTTCTGGTGTAGGAGAGGACAAGGCAGCTGTGCCGGTGACTGACACTGAGTTCAGCCAATCGGTCAATCCACAGAACTTTTGCACGGGAGTGTCTCTGCACCACCAAGCTCTTATCCAGAATTCTGGGCCTTTGATAGACATGTCAGACATCCGCCCAGGGACAAGTGAGTGTGTTTTTGTTTTGAAATAAAAACTTTGGCTTTCCATCCAATTACACCAATAGTTAAAGGTGACTAGACAGTTGATGATTAATTAGTCTTTTCAGTGTTAGTACTAACAAGTCCTCCACTGATCACTGTGAACTCTCCCAGATCCTGTGTCCAGGAAGAGCATAAAATCAGCCCACGGCTCCAGGAACAGATACTCCAGCCAGTGGACACTGAGCAGACCCAGTCAGAGCCAGTCAACAGCCTCTGCACGAACTCTGACCTCAGACTGGCGGACAATGGGCTCTCATGGTATCACCGCCACTGAGAGTGACAGCTACAGCGCCAGCCTCTCCCAAGACACAGGTGGGTCAATCCCGGCCAGCACCACTGAGACACTACTACTCTATGTACTACTGCTTTTACCTCATTTCCATTTTTACACATAGAAGCAGAAAAATCAATCTGGGGACAGATGTACAGTATCCTATGAAACCAGGGATTGTAGCACAAGCTCAATCATTTAATGCACAGTAGATAAAGGAATGTGTAATTCGTCATTTTTATTATTTGATTGTTTGTGTGTGTGTTTTCAGATAAAGGTCGCAACAGCATGGTTTCGACTGAGAGTGCGTCCTCCACCTACGAAGAGCTGGCAAGAGCCTATGAGCACGCCAAGCTGGAGGAGCACCTGCAGCACGCCAAGTTCACCATCACAGAGTGTTTCATCTCCGACAGCTCGTCGGACCAAATGACTACAGGCACCAACGACCCTGCAGACAGCATGACCTCTCTCAGCACGCCATCGGAACCGGGCATCTGCCGCTTCACCGCCTCACCACCCAAACCGCAGGACTACGATCGTGGTAAAAATGTGGCTGTGCCCATTCCTCACCGTGCTAATAAAAGTAAGTATGAAAGGAGAGATTTCCACCGGACAGTGTCAGGTTTAATGTGCTCAGTCAAATTGAATCCAAATTCAAGGTAATGAATTTTGTAGCTGTTTGCCACGGTCGTTAGCCTGACTCTGCTCTGGCGTTTCCCAGGTGAATTCTGCAACCTACCCCTCTACATGAAGACAGACCCATTTTTCCGAAAGCAAGGGGAGCTGCACGACCCATGCCCGGCTGTGCCACCACGGGAAGCCTCAATCCGCAGCCTGACGCAGCGAGCGTATCACACGCAGGGTCGACACAAGACTCTAGACCCAGCCAAGCAGCAGGCCCTGACGCTGGGCCATTCTGGGCTGAGCAGCTTAGGTTCAAGCTCAGGCACGGCCACCTTGCCCCAGAGGACTCTCACCATGCCCAACTCTAACGCTGCAGCAACAGCTTCCACGTCCAGCACGAGCAGCAACCCCACCAACAGTAACAAAGTCGGGGGCTCCAGAGACTCACTGCTTGAGAGCAGCTCCTCTGCACTGGGAAGACTACAGAAACAGAGTGTCGGGGCCTACTCCAAATCATACACACTGGTGTAGCCCTGTAGCCCGCTGACTCCCACTGCAGCCCCAGCCCCGCTCTGGCACGCTTCCGTCTGGGCCAGAAAGGGCATGTCACCATCTTGCCACAGTGTAAACCCAGTTGATGGTGAACTGCCTAGTATCCCGTCTAATTCTCCTGGGGATAGGTGCTCTCACAGACAGACCCAGCTAACCCTACTTTTCATGTTCCCCTGGGACTCTATGAATGAACTACTAACTCCAACTAACAGTTCCAGCCGGCTGGTGCTCAGCTTCGCTCAGTTGTCACAGCAACAAAAAAAGGAGGTGATTTGGAAACATTGACTATAACTAAGGGTACACGCTCTGTGTTTATGATGACGGAGACTGCGATAGCCAGTATGAAGCCGTGTGGCCATCCTGTCATACGCACACATACAGTATACTGTCCTTCATAGTTTGAGTATTATCGTCACTTTGCAAGCCGTCCTGTTGAGTTCCCTATTTAAACTGTATCTCTCATCCCCTGTGTGTCTCTTAAAATCCCATATGACTATTGGCAGGTTTGTACTCTTAATAATGAATCCAAATCAAATTATTCACGCTCATTTCCCACAATCACAATAACGTTCCCCACGAATCTCTCTCCAGCTGAACTGCATTTTTAAACAAATCGTGACAACCCAAATAAAGCAGCTACAATATCATTTCTCACATTATAAATAGAGAATATTTGGTATTATAAAGAATTAACATATATATTTCTATGTAGGTATATTACTGACATTTAAGTAAAATTATGACAAAGTATAAAATGTATGTACTACAATAGTGTAGTAGTATATACAGAAATGTAACATTAATGTCAAATTTAAGAATGAGACAATCGCTCAATCATGAATTTTAAAAGAAGACAGACATTTTAGAAAAGGTTGGACTAAAGAAAGTCAAAGTTTAGTATATACTGTACACAGGATCTTCTGTATGTTACTGTGTGTAGAGTGACTAAGAAAAGAGAGGGACCCTTTCCAAACGCTTATGTTTAGCTGGGAAAAGCAACGTGGTTGTAGCTGGGTGAACAGGTTGAAAGCCGTCGCTTCGTACAGCGATGCGTGTGTTCACTGGAAACAATGCTGGCAGCAAGTCTCTGTAATGTTATTTAAGCCCGCTCATGAGGAGGTCGGTTGTTGGACAATAGTTCGCTTGTAAGTCTGACGCACTGGTAAATACAATAACATTCAGAAACCAAATCAGTGTCTCCAAATATGATTTACATTGGGAGGAGGGTTGCTGCGTTACAGGCTTGAGTTATGATACAGTATTAAGGCCTGTGTTTGCGTGGATGGCAGAGACAGACGGCCACAGATGTAGTAACGCATCCTACCAGCATCACAGTCAGCCCAAGTGCCACTGAGCCAACTATTGCCCTGCAAAGAAAGAACAAAAGGAGCTGAAGGAGTCCCTATTATGATGTGAATGAAGTAAATTAATATACTGTTGAGAGATGTTATATTGTATGTCAGGGAGTTCAGTTTTAAAATTTATATAACGTTCACTCAATTGATATGTTTGTTGTTGCCCTGTCTGAAGTACTGTATATGTCCTGCTTTATCCCTTCATTCTGCGCAAATGTACATTCAAACAAGAACCTGGGATGACTTTTTAAAGCATTTCCTTATAATGGCTTATATTTATTTATCCATTTGCATTTGGTTTGTTTGTTTGTTTGTTTAGGGGGGTTATTGGTCTGTTGATTTAGATTTCTAATACTAGTTATAATTTATTTGGGGTTTAGGTACAAATTTAGGTTCCACAGGTCAACCAGTACTAAGGTATGTGACCTATGGCTAAAACCAGTTCAGCCAGTGAATTTCAGGGACTTGTAGCTCTTTTCGTCACCGAAACTATTAATGTAATGTGTATATACAGGATTAGAGTTGGTCAATCAGACGCTCACAAGATAAATTGAAGTAAGAATTCACCACCCTAAACATATTAGACCCATCATCTCTACGTGTCAGTGTTGTTTATAGATTAAGTCTTGTACATAAAACACAGTTTTGTATGAAGAGCTATTTTCGTCAGAATAAATCAGGGGACACATGAATGAATTCCCCAGTTTCAAAAATTGAAATAGTATCAAAAATGAAATATTTTACTTCTGTAATGGGCAAAACAATGTCTTTCCCTTTATGTTTTTGATACTAATTTGTTGAATTTTTATTCTTTTTTAAAGGTCTTTTGATGTTGTCATTTGTCCTATTTACTTTTTTATTATTATTTTGTATTTTGTTCATCCTCAAAAAAGTTGTTGCATGCTTGCTAAAAGGGAAAAACCGAAGGAAAAAAATGTATGAAAATCAAAAACAAAACAAAAAAACAATGTTGAGGGTATCCCAAACATTTGTTTGAGTTGCTTGTTATAGCAATTGCTTGTGTTCAAAAGTACATTTTCTATGAAAAGAAAGCAAAAACTAAAAAGATCATTCTAACACCTTGTGCAATAAAGCTATCTTTCATACATCAGGTCTTCTGTCCTTTTCAACGGGTTGTGTGTATATAACACAGATGTAGCAGAGGAAGAAACTCTAACAGAAATTAAGAAAACTGATAAGAACTTTTGAAAATGTTTGTCACTGCATGTGAGGTATAAATTGGAGCTGAGTTGAAATTAATAATAATTAACAATGACACAATAGCACAGGGACCAGTAAGAAACCAACACTGTTTTCCTGTACATACGTATCTACTGCTTTGAAGACATGTGGCACTAAGATGCCTGCATCCTCTTGGCTGCTGCTGTGCAGCCACAAGATGGCGACATGTCATCAGGTCTGAGACCCTGCACTTGGGTTAACAGATAGTGTGACGAAAGTATTCTAGCAAAAGAGTGCGTTCATTCATGACGATATGCTGTGAATAATTGATGTTTTCCACGGTCAACTGCACCTTTGCAGAAATCCTACAGCGTGTAGTTCCTGAAGCAGAGCTCTTTCTGCATATAACATGTACTGTATACGATCCACCTGCGCATTACGCTGTTGTCATTATCATAATAATAATAATAATAATGTCATTGCTGTTTCTTTAAAAAGATGTCTTCAAGAAAAGAGTTTATACTACACTTCATTTCTCCAAAGCAGAAAATGAAGATAACAGCCTGTCTAATATGTTGTCAGATGACAGCAGCGTAAAGTAGCACTTTTCAAAATAACTGTCATTTGCCTCCGCCTTTAGTTTCACATAATACTAAGACGTTTAGGCAACAAACCTATTAGCCTGATTAGGGCTGATTATGTAGCTTTGCACAGTGTATTCATTTCTAAACATTAATTTTTCATTCTTTAAAGCTCCAATATCATATCAACTATGTAAACAATGGCTGGGTATAGCTTTCAAGTACTAAACCATGCAATGAAACATACACAGGCAGTACAAGAAGGCTGGGGAAAATTTCACAAGTTTCATTTATTAACTATTATACAGTTCACATAAGGCCTTCATCTTCAATCACTACTCTCAGTCAGATTCCATGGTTTGCTCTTGGTGCACAGTACATCATTTTCATATTTTAGCTATATCACTTTATTATTTGTCTTGTTCTCACGCTAATTTCATGTTTTTAAAACAAGAAGAGGCTTTCATCCATCTCCCTAGATGTGTTTTAAATCATGCACTAAACTTAAGTGGCCTGGAACCATTCACAAAAAATTGTAAAAATGGACTTTCAATCATTGAAATACACACTAGAAATGTTTTCTACCATTGACTAAAGGGTGGTGTTCCCCAACATACAAATAAACAACCATTATAGAGTAGTATGCACTTACGTTTTGCTCATTTCACAACAGATTTGCCAAGTTTGCGTCAGAAGTCAAGAGATGCAGTACCGTTCTACATTCCCAGGATCTGTGTTATAATGGGACCGATGCTTAGTTGGTTCTCTGCCAGTCTTAATGTTACATCTTTAAACTCTGAGTAGTATGAGAAGAGCCCTCAGTGTAGTCTGATGAACACATACAATGACTTCTGACAGCACAGCAATTCGTACCAGAAATGACAATCCCAAATACTTGTACACGATCCCACCTATCTGGTTGGTGTTGCAAACAAGAACCATAATAAGGTCACAATCCCAAAACCGGTAAACCTGTTTTTTCTCAGTCCCATTGAAAAGACAGTACTTTCTCTCATTTAATGGTCAAATTGACCAGGTTCATCAACTTCATTTCAGTGCTACTGCTGAAAATGTGCTGCTTTTTTCATGAGAGGGAGGATAATATACCAGCACAAAACTAATTCACTAGAGCAGGTAAACAGCTGTTGGTGCTTCCTGAATGTGTCTCATTCACAAATATTTAACTTCTACTGGCGGTTGTATTGTAAAGCAGGACAAGCAGTAACAGTGCGTCGAGAATACGAAACCTTCCAAGTTAAAGGTCCTTAATATTAGATGATTACAGAGAGCTTGGTTTGATAGACAGCCACAGCAACACATCCAGCAACCGATCATGTTTCAAGCTTTTGGTTTCTATGGACACAATGGAAATGTAGAGTTGTGTTATGGTATGACTTGGTTACACATTCAAAATGGCAAAAAGTTCTCCTTCACTTGACTGATCTCTGATATAATATCAGAGGTTTTAAATCGGTCTACACATCCACTCTGATTAACCAACAGCTACATAGAGGACAAACTCTAAAGAAAACTATTTTTCACATGGCTGGATGAATGAGGGATATGAGCAGATTCAGATTTCTCATTAACCTAAAACTGAACCTCTGGATCCACTTAAGGAACTTAAGTTTTTACAAAAGGATCTTGTTTCACAAGCCTGCACAGATGCCACACTCAACCACTAAACACTATGGACAATTCGGCAATGTGGCATTTTTTCAGATTCAATACTACACTATTAAAAAGTGCTTCAGATAAGTTTGTGGATACAAAACAAGTTTGATGTAAACAATGTTTGATCTGCCAGCGCTCTGAAGAGGCAATGAGTATGGCTGTTTGAGCTGTGAAATTAAAAACACACAAAAAAACAGCATGTCAACAAAAAAACCCTTTTGAGGGAAAAACAACAGTGATCATTAAAGTGCATCCCTGGATGTGTACCCTCCTTTTCCCTTCCCTCCCCATGCTGACCCCTCAAACAGAGCCGACGAGCGAAACCCCAAAAGGCAGGCAGAGGAACCCCTGCTGTATGAGGCAAACTCCTGCCCAAAGGACCTACAGAGGAACATAAATCCAGTGGCAGTACTTTCATGAGAAATAAAAACTAAAACATTTTTACACAGATAAAAACGTGGTGGCCACAAATCACTTGTTCCAGCTTGGCATAGAGGTTTCTATTTCTTGGTAGTGTAGGATAAGTGGTGGCTGCTGACAGAGAAGAGGCTTGTTAAGACAGTGACCTCTGTCCTCCACTCAGGCCCTGATGTCAAACCCAGGCGGTCGGGGCTCAGAGAGCAGAGGAAGAGTAACTGCTGTTAGCCTGCCATGATGCACGCATGTATGGATACAAATGGCAGGTTGGGGAAAGTTCTCAGACAGGTCCCGTGTCCACTTGTCATAACCTTGGTTGTCCATGATCAAAAATGCAGTGTGCAAGTGCACATTTCTTTTCTTTTTTTCGTGTGTGTTGGTGATAAGGTCCAGCATCATCATGGGCACACGTGGTTTCATTTCATTGTCTCTCACAGTGTCTCTTGTTCAGCAGGAGAATGGTGGGAGTGGGGGTGCTGGTGGAGGGGGGGGAGCAGCGACTGCAGGGGAGACTGGGGTGTGGTGGGCGGGGACTGCTGCAGGGGGCTGAAGTGTGTGGTGGCGTGGGAAGGAGAGGAGCGGTAACAAGAATAGGCAGAGCTCCCGCTGAGGGTGGTGGTGGGTGAGGCAGGGAGGCCTGCGAGACCGGTGGGGGAGTCGAGGAGGGACTGGTTGTAGAAGAAGAATGCACACTGGTGGATGAATGTTTCAATGATTGTCTGGTAGGTGCGTGTGGCTGTCAGAGCATCCATAGTGGAGAAATCTGGCCTCATGAGGGTGGGCCAGAAGCAGATGGACAAGTTTTCACTGGTCATCAAGTTCACCCTGTTCAGCTGGCTCACCCTTTAAAAAGCAAACACACACCAATTTATTCATTGTGGAAGAATCACACATGGGTGTTTACTACAGAAGCGCAAAGCAACAATGACAGTGATTTTAAACCGTAGACAAAGAACTTACTTGTGTAAGTGGGTCACCACATATTTGAAAACATCATAATTCTCCCTGGGGAACCTCCTCAGGACATCCTTCATGGTATATAACCTCTGTTCTCTGTCACTGATTTCTGCACACAGAAAGGTTCCCATAAAACTAATCTGAGACATAGGTGTCACTACACAATATCATGAACTTCTTCTTGTCAACATTAAAACAGAGCAAAGTCAGTCTGCCAAAACCTTCCTTACTCTGTTCCCTCCTACACAAATAATCTTTTTATGTTCTCGTAAAGACCCTCCCAGCCCAGCAGTGTTTGCTTACTGAAAGCATCCAGTAGGTCCACCTGCAGAGCAGAAGGCACCAGGGGCTCAGGCAGCTCAGCGAAGAAGCTTTTGAGGGCTCCAGCCACAGTGTTCATAGAGAAGTCTTTCTCCACCAGGTCTAATCCGTGGTCTACGCGAGCAGAGTGAGGGAGTTAAAAGGACGCGAGAAAATAAGCCCATAAACAGCAGCTGTCATCGAAACCAAACAATCAGTTGCATGTCACTTTCCTTTGGTAACTGTTTATGTTTTGATTAGACAGACGTGTAATTACATGTCAAACAGCTGGTTCAAACAAGTCTGATGAGCAACTCACCCTGTTCAAACTGCCTCTGCATGCTTTCCATCTCTGACTTGTTCCCGCTTACGCGGTACAAACCCTCTGTATTCAGGCCTGAGGAAAAATCAGAACGCAGCAGAGAGAAAGGGGAAGAAGCAGGGGGGCACAGTGGGAAATAAGCGAAGCACAAACACTTCATTAGCCGCCTTGAAAACATCCATGACGATACAGATGCTGGCAGTTTCTGAGTGCCGAATAAACACTTGTAGGACTTTCACATCACACTCTGGTCATGAACAGGAGCCCTGATTAAGAAGATTTATGTTTGGGTGACTCATAAACAGCCCTGCTTTTACGAACAATGTCACACAGTAGCTATACTGAACAGCGAACAATCAGTTGCTTGTCTTTTTCTTTGATTAGACAGGCAGTTAATTACATGGCAAACAGAACACAAAGTAGATGGTTAATGATATTAAAACACAAAACAACTTACCTGTTGTCTCAATGAAACGCACACACTTCTCGATGAAGACTGGGATAGGTCTGTCTAGGGATACCACATTCACTAAAGGGACCCCAAAGTAATTGCTTTCCAGGGGCTTGGGGATAGCTGGACGTGGCTTTGGTCTGGTTTTCTGCAAACAAACAAAGACAGAAGACTCAACCACAAATAACTGTGTTGATAATAAGTGGCACTTGTGGGCTTTTAACAAAATGTCTTTTTCTTCATCAGGAGCAAATAATTTCCTCCCACAAGTTTCATGTCAAGACCCTGCCCAAGACATATAGTTACAAATCGCAATAAATATTAGTATTAGTGACTATTCAATGATATGATAATGTTAAAACAACACATACCTTGGCTGTTCGTCGCAGGCTCTTCAGAATGTTTCTCTTTTTTGGATCCTCGCTCTCCTCATTGACAAGGCTTTCACCTTTCAGGGTCCCATAGTCATCTTCCTTGGACTTTGTGAGAGCGCCCATCTCATCGTCACTTCCTATGAAGCTTGTGCGGAAACTGCTGAACTTTCCAAGCCGCTTGGAGCGGTCACGGTACAGACGTGGCTTCACCCCCACTGCAGAGAACTTCCTCCTTCGCTCTAGAGAGCTGCTGTCGGCTTCACTATCTGAGCCATTTCCATTGGAGTGCATCCTGTTGGAGTTGCGGATGGTGATGATTTTGCCTTGTGTGCTGTCATGTGGCACAGAGTAGATTATCTCTTCGTTGCTAGGGCGTGGTTTCGAAACAGCATCCATGGGTTCGGCATAGTCTGAGGGATCGTAGCCCACATCCCCACCAGGAACCCAGGTAACAGCAGAGGGGAGGGAGCGACGGTGTCCTAGTGTATCCATATACGGGTTACGACTCACCTTCCGAAAATCAAAAGTGACACCTGGTTTGACTCTGACTTGAGGGGGGACTTTGTTGTTGAGTTTGTTTTCAAAGTCTCTGATATCAGAAATGACAGATATGTCACTGGAATCTAAATCGGGAAGGTTAAAGCCTCCACTATGTGAAGTGAGCGTTCCATCGTAGTATGGGGGTGACGGGTCTACATCATCTTCTGAATCAAGGAACATGGTGACAGGGCTGGGGGAACTGCAGCGTGGGGAGTACACATTTTCATTGGTGCATGCTTCAGCAACATTGTCGTACATGTGTGTGGCCTCTACAATGTTGCGCTTCTCTACCACTTCCATCAGAAAAGAATGGAACATTTCTATCCTGTGCAGGCCTCCCACCACCCCTCCAGACCCACACACCACACTATTGAAGCGACCTTCAATTTCATGAGCTAGCTCCTCCCCCTGGATCAGCTGTTCACAGGCAAAGTCACTGTCAGTAAGCTCTGCCTGACTATCTCCCACTGCCAACAGCTGAATTGGGATGATGTCCTGAACCTCACACAAGAACGCACATAGGGTCTCTAGGGAGGCTTTTCGGGAGACCGAGTATGCGGCAATGTATCCGTGCACTAACCTGCTCTTCCGCAAAGTGAACGAGGCATGATATGAGAGTAGAGACAGCTCTATAGCCAGTTTGTGTCCACCGACTGTCTGTTCCAGCAATACAGAGGTGCCACTATTGGACATGGGCCTACAGTGCTGATGCATTAGGAAAGGGGACAGAAGCTGCTCAGTGTCATAGGAGTCTCCACACATTAAGCACATGACGATGCGAAGATCAGCTTCTGTTACCGGCTGATGAGGAGAGTCTCTGAGACCTGGTGGCTCAGGGAGGAGAGGTGGAGAGATGCTACTAAAGGATGTGCTCCTCCTAATGTCCAGAAGGCCCCTCAGCACTTGGTTGATTTGAGTCTCATTAACATTATGTCCATAGCCCACACCGGGGGAGGCGGGGTCTAGAAAGCTACACTGCAGTCTCCTTGCAACCTGCTGTCCCTGTGTAATTAGGTTTAAGGCAGTTTCTCGACCTATATCCACATATGATCCTACACCCCTTTTAGTGACTAAAAGCAATGATGTTGGCAATTGTGCTAGCTGGCTATCCTTTCGACCTAGAGTTGATTCCCTAATCCGCTCCAGGCTTTCCACAACGTAGGAAAGAGACTCTTTTGAATTATACAGACACAAGCATCCATGCGGGGTGAAAGTGGGGGTGTGGAAAGAATTTACTGGAAGACGCACATTTCCTTCAATGGGGCGCAGTGTCAATTCATACATCTTCCCATCTAACACGTACCAGTCATCATTTGTGCAGAGAGCCCTAATCTCATTGGCAAATTCTCTGGCCAGCCCATCCTTCCCTAGTATGACAAGGTTAATTCTGTCAGCCTTTGTGTCCCCAAAATGAGGTTTCACATCAAAAAAGGGGTAACATGTAGGAAAACGTGAAGCTAAGAGGTGTTCAATTTTAGAGTCTACACAGTGAGGACTGCTGGGGCAAGTCTCCTTGGTAGGATGATAGACGAAATGGATGTGCTTCAATACCAGGGCATCTCTTTCAGCTGGAAGCTTTTGTAGTGCCTTGAACCTCTGTTCCTCTCCCAAAACTTCCTGAATTGCCCCCATCTTCTCCTTGCTTGGCTTGGCATCCACCTCTAGCTCATAAAAAAGCTCAGAGTACTCCAATAAGAGCTCCTGGAAGTCTTCTTTAGCACGGTCAATGATCTCCTTCTGATGGCGGTTGTACAGGTCCAAGTACTCTGGCTCTTCAAGCCACAGGTAAAACTCTTCATTCATGATAAAGCTGCGTGCTTCCTCCCAAGGTTTACCAGGTGTGACAAAGGGAGAGGATGCCAACCTCTGTTTAAACTCCAGCCTCATCTCTGCCCTTCTACACTCATTACGTAGATGTTCCAGGTGAGCATTAAAAAGTTCCTCTGCTTCAGCAGTTTCCAGTAGGTCTGAAGGGATACGCTCATCTTCCATGTTATCAATATGAGATGTATCCTCCCATGGTGAATCCTCCAGAACAACGAACCAGTGGCCAAAGTGCTGCTTGGACTCCAGAACCTTCTGTACACCAGACCAGCTCAGCTGATCTATCTCATCCAGGTCAGGCACCAAAGAACTAAGTGCTAAAGGAAGAGTGCTTAGGTATATTTTGCGACGTCTCTCAATATGTTCCTGTTTTAGACGGTAAACATGCTGCTGGAAAAGTTTTTTGCACTTAGCGGTTCCCTCCAAGAAGACATATTCTTTGTACTCTGGGGAGTTGTTTATTTGTTGACTGGTGTTTAACCAGGTTTCGTTGTGATTCTTTACTTTACAGTTGATTAGCCACTCATAGCGATCCTTGGCGGAGGCTATTTGTTGACTCTGCAACTTGAGGGCTTCAAAATAAGGGATGATTTTGGGTTTGCCCCTACTCTTATCAATAAGCTGAGCCAATGTAAGGAAGGCAAGGTCAACATTTATATTTGAGCGTGCAGATGTCTCAACTACTGGAAGGCTCTTTTTTGTGATAGCAAAGGTATGTGCATCTTTGATGTAGCGTTCCACTCCTTCATCACATTTGGTGAGGACCAGCACAATGGGCTTCTTAGTCTTGCTCAGTTGACCATAGAGGTTTGTGACAAATTTTAGCTGGTCATCAAAATTGCGGTTCATGCCCCGGCTGACGTCAACACAAAGCAGGAAGCCATCCACTTGCAGTTTGCCCTCTGGCATTTGCTTTTGATCAAAGTCCTGCTCCAGACCCAGTTGATCTGTACAGAAGTACATGAGCTTCTCTGCTGAAGCCAGCTTGGTTGCCGCTGCCCGTTTGATGTAGGGCTGCATAGCAGTGCTACGGTGTGGCTGAAATGTCTGGTCATCAATGAATTCAGTTTGCTCCACAACATGCATACGACACTCAGGACCCTCCTCCAGAAGCCGGGATACCTCTCCCCAAAACAGAAAGTGATCATTATTAACAACTCGACCCCCAAAGTCACTGGTGCTCAACACTGATGTGTGGTCCAGGTAGAAGTCATCAGCACTAGGTCGCACAAACCTGTTACACAGGCAGGACTTGCCAACCCCACATTGCCCTTTCTCCTTCTCTGTTCCTGACAAGCCCACCACAATAAGATTGTAAATGGGTGATCGGGCATCTTGCTTTTTCGCCATCATAGTCTGCTGCCGGTCATCCTGCCATACACAGGCACTGTATAAAAGAGTTCACTTGAGTGTTTGTCCATAAAGTTGCAGATCCACAGGGGAGATGAGAACTTGCTATCTTCTGCTGGGCTTTGATTTAATAAATTGCAGTGTTTTGATAGGAGCACAGGGTTGTTTCATTCAGTCCTTATATATGAATCAGATCCTGTCAAGAAAAAAAAAAAGAAATCAGACTAGGCAATGGGGAAAACAGAAAAATCTTAAAAAAAACTCAGCAACCTTTGAAAGTTTTAGTTTTACATTTGTAACCTTCTTAATGCCTTTTGAGAGCTCTCATAATAGCTGAATGCAAAGATGAAAAATTACAAAATGGGTTCCATCTTGTACCAATTTCCATTTTTCCCCAAATTATATGATCATGAAGAAATTGTGAAAATAGTATCATTTAAAGTCCAACCAGTGGAACCTCAATGTAATTATGTATGATCCTGTACATGGCCTTGGTCATATTTCAAGTCCGATTGTAGTAAATTGTAATATGCATCAAATCTCTGCAACACATCAAACACTGCTGTAGTTTGTAGAACCATAGGTAGACACCACATTCCAATATCTGCTGATGTCAAATGCATTTGCTTATATTACACAATGTAGGGCACTGGCTATTAGGCACACAATGATTTTCATTATGATTTTTCAAATCACTACCACCCCTTTACCACAAGGGTTGTCAATTAATCTTACACCAAGTACTTAATTAATGAAGCCATTCTAGCACTGATCCACTCATCCTAAAATAACATTTCTAGCCTTTGTTCAGGTCCAGATCCTATCAGCTGACAGGACTATGAAGTTGCTGCTGTCACCACCTGCTCTCTGCTCATCCTAACCAGACAAGGCCCATCCTGGGTCTTATTCAGCAGGAGGATTCCACCAGTAGGAGTTTTTTTTTCTACTCACAATCACCTAGTGTTTGCTCAAAGGATATTATTGGGCTCCTCGCTCTATATCTGCAAGGTCCTGACCTTAATATGAGAAGTGCCTCAAGATGACCGTGTTGTGATTTGGCACAACATAAACAAATCAATATTACCTCTGCGAAAACCAAACCAGGATTCACACGGTTATATTAAAGTCTATTGGGAGTGGCATTGTTAAATGACAGAGTCAGCTGATCAGGGAATGAGGTGACGGGCATAAAAATGACTACGCTGTGGCCACATCTGTCTCCATTCTTCCGTCTTGCAAAACACCATCAACCTAAATTAAGCACCAGCATCATTACCATTTTAAAGGAATATTCAAGACATTTAATGCTTATAATGACTAATTTTATAGCACTAAATAATGCTTAAATGTTATACCACTTGTACAACTCTGTCAAAAATGCAAAAATCACAATCATTTCAAAAGAAGAACAAACATACCAAGCAATAAAACACATCACTTTCACTTATGTGCCAATATGATTGAATGGAGACAATTGTTAGGACCAAAAGGAGTCCCGGGCTGATAATACGACAGTTAACCTGTCACATGAAGTGAGCACACATTAGAAACCACCAGCTCAGGCTGGGTCAGAAGCAACTCCAGGCGGTCCACACCGCACAGCTGAGCCAGGCCTGGACTGACGAGTTCCAACAAAACCGGGTCCCACAGAGCAACATTCAACACAAAGTTTGCTGAAGTCTACGCTTGCACGGTTTCATTTACATGGCGTGGACAACTTGGTGACGAATGCGTAAGGGTTGTAAGTTCTGCAGAGGATTAGCGGATACTCTGGGGTTGAGGGTGCACTGAGAGGGGCTGACCACGCCAGGCCTGCTGTCTACATAATGAAATTGCAGAGGCGAAGTCGGGGGCTGCCTGCTGTACCTTCCCCACGCCGACAGCGAGGGTCTAAAGGGAATTTGTTAGCCCAGCTGTGTAGGGTGCAGCTTTAGACAGCTTCTACAGCAAACAGCCCCTAAACAAGAGGAGGGTGCGTGTAGGGTACATACCACCGCATTTCTCCCGTCCTCCTCCTGCATCTGTCAGGCCAGCGCTTGCCGCAGCCCTCGCCTGATGTGTGCACAAGCATAAAGCCGCAGAACGCACCGAGGCTCGTTTCAATCCACGGACAACGCGGATGCCGCTACAACTTGTGCGACGGTTTCATTTCATGTAACTACCCATCAGCTCGACTCGGTTCTGTCGCCCGGCATCGCTGTCTTTTTTTTTTTTTTTCTGCAAATAAATACGTGGAAGGAAGAAATAAATATCCCAAACGACCGAACAATGCGCCCTGCTCCTGCAAAGGGGCTTTCCTCGGGAGAAATCCAGGCGTTTAAAAAATCTGCTTAGCCGTCTCCTTCTCGGTTCACCACGTTGCTTTTTCAATAATTATTCTGTCCATTGTTGTGCCCACATAATGCTGGGCCGGTCGCACACGCGAGACGACGGCGAGTTTGTTGCAATCGCGGCTCTTTCTTCAGAAATACGCTCGTGCCGCGACAGAAACTGCTCATGTCCTGGATCAATTTCTGAGCCGATTGCGTGTGTGAAAGTGGGATTTCTGTCAGCTTTCCGATAATGGCGGCGGCCCTCCTCCCCGGACCTAGTTCTCCTCTTCTTTTCTTTAGGAAAAGGGAGCTGTGGAGACAGAAGCGGCGGAGAGAGGGACTCACCCAGCGGCGCCCTCACACAACTGCAGCAGGTCAGTGTAGCCGTTACTGGCGCTCGTTACCCTCAAGTAACGCAGCTAACGCTACTTCCACAGGACTTCCCGTCGGTTTTATTGCTACAAACACGCTAAAATTGTTGTTAGACGTGGCTACATGCGAAATGTTCACCCACAGGAGGGGTTAGCAAGAGGCTCGCTGCATTACACCGTTATTATACGTTTTAGCTACTGTTTACCAAGTTTGAAGCGTGTTGTGAGCTGCTAGTTATCCTGTCAACTAACGGTAACGTTACGCTATTAAAGTGGTAGCTACCAGACTACACTACCCTCGGTGTGTGGTTGTATCCCATAGTTATTGACGTGTTTAGGCGTTCGTAAAATTAAATAAAACGCCGATATTTGGAAGAGATTACACTTACTAAGATGTCATTTAAGTGGGTTGACCCGAGGCTAGCATTAGCTGGCGTACTTTGAACTAGCTAAGACTAATGACGTTTAACATAATATCACTCACTTGGCTGCGTTAGCTTGTCAGGTGGTGATTGCGGCGTTCGTGACATGTCAGCAACACATAAATATAGTCAGGTGTGTATAAGGTGCTTTCATGTAGGCAGCATGGGGATGATGGGAACGGTTCCCATAGAAACAGCAGGGAAGCGCGCGTGCATCCATGTTGTGGCTCACTTGCTGCTGACGTAGAGACACCTTGAGTGAGCCAGTTATTAGAACAGGCCAGCAAGCGGTCATATGTGTTCTTTCCGTTGAAATAACAGCATCAGGCCGGTGACATCGCTGTTATTTGTGGCGCCTCTCTTTAAACTTCTTTCCATTTCTAACCGTCCATGTCTAATAGTCTGATCCACTTGGTCAGTCTCCCTTTGATGCGTTCTGCAGACAGAGTGTTTCTAGACACCCCTGAATTGATTCTGCTGCTATCTACATGAGTTATTGCATCAATAAAGATTTGTGAGCCTGTTCCAGGAGCAGCCATCCAAGCCCAAGCTATACTACCTTCACTGTGCTTCCGTGGTTTGGATCATGAGCAGATCCCCTCTTTCCCCACACTTTGACCTCTCTGTCTCTGTAGTTATTATAGAAAATAAACCCATCTATGTGTGTTTCTGCAGATCTAGTGAAATGCGTATTGTGGTATGGCCTTGTGAAGTTTCCAAACAGCGACGTCTGTCGCTGTTATCTTGGAGATTTTTGACAGTTATGATAACCCTTCTGTCATCAGCTGTTGTTTTGCTTGACATGATCTATCTTTTGAGTGTGTTACACTGGACCCCACATTAAAGATGCCCAGCCTTTTCACAGCCCTGCATTTAGAACTCAACATTAATGGCCACAAACTCAGATAAGCCCTATCAATTTAGATAACACATACTAGGTCTAGCATGTTACATGGATTACTGTAATCCCAGCTGTTTGTGTCATGTCTCATTTTGATTTATAGTATTTTTGTAAATGTCATTCTATTATGTGATGGTGTCACATACAGTCCAGGTAAACTCCCAATTACAACAAAAAGAGGGAGGTTTGTCAGCTAGATACCAGGACAGTACAGATAAAATGACTTGTTCTTTCCAAACCAACTACACAGACATGTAGGGAAGATCTCTATGGTCTGATGTGCTTCTTATACCTTTGGGTTCACTGTACGGTTCACTAGCATTCAGCTCCTCTACCAGGGGCTGGCATCAGTCATCAGCATCCTATCTGATTACTTTTGGCAGACCATTAACTTTAGCGCTGCCGCCTCCTAGTGGATTTATGGGCGATAAACCTAACAGAATAGTATTCATCACCGTGTCACAGAGCTTGACGCATTCCTACTTTTGAACTTTCTGTCAACATCTTTTCTGCAGCCTGTAATTGTCTCCGTATAGCGGCTGCGGGTGAGAGTGGCTTCAGTCTAGACTGCTGGGGAAATAAAGGCAGAGGAAGCGCTGCGCCGAGCGACCTGCGCGTCCAGCCGGAGCCGAAATTGGGATGAGGTAGAAAGTGCGACTGTTCATACGCTGCGAAGTAGCTAAGTAAGTATTTTAGGTACTATGTGTGTGTTTATGTGTGTGTGTTTTGTGACGTATTGCAATTTTATTTAAAAGATTATAAAGTATAGCTAAAATAATGCAACGTGTCGTGGTCGACATAGTCAGTATAGTGATATTCTATTCTTGGGAAAAGAAGTACAGATGTGGCTCGAGTGTTGGAAACCCCTGCACGCAGATGCGGATATTATGGTTGAATTATAAATTTGAATTATAAGGTTATAAACTTAGCCACTTGGCATTTTCATGTTTTTATGATGTCAAATAAACAGTCCTGCTCACCACATAGATTTATTATCTGTGAACCAAATATAGTGTCAACCCTTTAAACAACAACAGAGACGCTGTAATTGCTATTGTCACCACTAGGCGGAGCCATAACTCTGTAACTCTGTATAATTCAAAACATTAAAAACAGGAGGCTCGAGCTTGTTGTCCCAGTAATGCAGTTAACCTATACACTTCTTCTTAGTATTCATGTTGTCTGAAAACCTGAGATAAGGGTACATATTCAATAAATATGTTTCGTTTGCTTTGTTTGTTTTTTTTCTTTATTAATTCCTGCAGACACATTGTGTTGATTCACAGCTTCTGTTTTACACCTTGATCATTTACTAAAATGCAGGTGAGAGTGAGGTAAAATAAACAGTAGATGACTGCTGAGAGAGTTCAGCACAGACGAGGAGCAGAGAAAAGGTCGTTTAGCTATCACAGATCTATTTGTAGTTACAGCAACAGACTGAACTGCTCGTCTTTGAATCATGGAGCATAACTCAAAGAGGATGATATTTAGTTAGGTAAGATTTAGATGAGAGAAAGAGAAGAAAAACAAGCTGTTTTCTAAATGATCGTTGTTTTGTAATAATATTAAGTTGGGAAAGGAAACATGGTATGATATGTTGGTTTTAAATGCTGTACACACAGCCAGTCGCTTCAGGACATGAATGTTAAGCTACTAGCTCTACACCGTCAAATGTTTAGAAATTGTTTTGGAGTTTTTCATTTAATTATCTGAAATTGAAGTCAGGCACAGTGTGGTGAAAAAAACAAAAACACAAGCTCATAACAGAGGGGAAAGCCATGATTTGCTCATGACACCACTTCACTTGAGGTGGAGAGTCAGTGGGTGTAGTCCTCAGTCCTGCCATGCTTATTTTGAGAAGTGTTACACTTGAGTGTTAGTTCCAGCATCAGCATTTTAAATAAAATATAAACACATACACAAACATAAAAAGGTTTAGGTCCACTTTGGATCGAAGCCCATGGAAAAAGAATGCTCATGAAGTACAGTACAATCCTGAAAACGTAAAATCAGGAAACAGCTAAGAAGGAAATCCGACTTACCGTACAGGAACTGCTAAACAAAGATTGGAATAGTGACTGAAAAAAAGAAAACACTGCTTTAAAAAAAAAGCTTAGGTGTTTTACAGCTTCACTTCAGTGTCCCGTCGAAACACAACAATACCCACGTTCTGCTGCAGTCAACCTGCCTATGCCAACTAAATGACCAGTTATCATCACATTGTTTGGTTCTAATGTAATTCTCTGACCTGCTGCTGAGCACATGTGTTTGAGAGCAAAACTGATTCAAATCAAAGGGCTTGGAGGGTAAAGTTTATCGGAGAACAGAGAAAAGTGAGAGAGACTTTCTACATCTGTGTAGCATCATTCAGATTCCTCAGTGTTGGATATTCGATTATGCTGGCAAAGCAAAGAGAGCAGAGGCAGGGAGACAGAGTGAAGAGAGGGAGGATAATGGAAGGTAAACCAGAGGAGGGAACTACTCTGATGTGGCCTTGACTGCACTCTTTGAAAATGCCTAGAATGTTTGGAAATGTAAGCTAAATGTGATCACAGCACTGTTGATAACATGTTAAATTACTGCAATATTCTAACTGAAGTTTTGTTGTGCTGTGAACACTGTCAGGGAAACCAGTCTGTCAGATTGATAGCAGACTTGAGTCACATTACGATGTGACAGTGGAAGTCAGCCATGCGCTGTGAAACCCTTCCATAGCTCACATCCCATGTGAATCTGTCTCAGCTTGTGGGAGAAAAGGGAGGGAGCAAACTAAATAGGGAGGGAAGGAAAGAAAGAATGTACTGAGATCTCATCATGTGCTTTCTGTTTTTTTCTTTTGCTTTTTTATAGCTGCATGGTGATTACATGTTGGTAGGCTGGGGCTTAGTCACATTTTCCAAACCCACTCTGGCTCTCTTATTTGTATTATCCTGCAGCATACTTTCCTTGGGCTTTTTTCTTTTTCTACTCTACTCGTGACGTGTGCGTGGAGTCCCTGCCCTTGTTTCACACTGTATAGTCTAGAGGCCAAGAGAGGAGCTAATGTAGACACGGATATCAACTTCGACCTGTCAAGGGTAAGATGAACTGAAGGTATAAACAGGAGGAGCGGTTGGTGTTTTGGCCTGAGTGTGAATGCTTTGTCCTCACAGGGCAGCCAGACGGGGAGCAGGACGGCCGTGCAGAAAGACAGGAAGGCTTGGAGAAAGTGTGAACGCGAAGCAGAGAGAAGCAGATACGTTACCTAAGTCTGTTGCCTGTAGGCAAGGGTGGATGAAAAGCTAAAGAGAAGGAGTCTGACATAGGAGGAGGAGCACCAGCCACTGAGAGGGGAACCACCAGTTCAGCCTTCTTCCAGGAACACCGGGACAGGATGAGGTACCAAGGCAGGGTAAGATCCTGAGCGCCGTGATGCTGTTTGTCGTGTTCTCATGCTTAGTGCTGCAGGCTCAGAGTAAAGCACGAGATCCGACTCACTGCTTCACTGCTTCACTCATGGAGAGAAAAGCAAACCAGAACAATGAGTCACTTGAACATTTCTTTTTTCCATGTCCATGAGTCAGTATAAAAGTAAACTTGGTGTTTTTCCACCTTATCCATTACTGGCACATCAGCCGTAAAGAGCCAGCTGTGGTACCAGAGCAGCTCACCTCGGGATATAGTGGTGGGGCATGGCTGCCTTATAAGGAAGAGTCAGGCCAGCAGAGCTTAGTCATGGGGCCTGGAGCTATGTCCCACTGGTAGGTGGGTCTCTTCACTGGTTGCCGCTGCAGCTGCACCTTCAGCCCTGCAGATTTCACTGAACTTGTCTGGTATCAGAGTCATGTCTCACACTAAGCCCCGGCCCTGAAAGTCAGCAAGCGGCAGGTCAGCTCACTGACAACAAACCTGCAAGGGTTGTAGCCCTGCACTCCTCTACTTGTAGTGTTCTCAAAAAATGCCTTCACTCAAATGTCTTTTATAAGATTGTCTCTTAGATGAAACTCGTTAGCAGCAATGTTCCTGTGTTTTGAAAGCATAGTATTACACAGGAGGCTTTTGAATATTAAAAGCATATTCTGACATTTTTTGTCATGGTGGTAACATTTGTTAGAGGTAAGAAATATAAATGTAACGTGTAACAGACAAATCTTCTGTAACATCATCAAAAAAAGGTTAAACAATATTTTGTCAACACGATAGCAAGAATTTGTATCTGCGTAGGAAAAGAAATGAGCATGACAATATCACTACAAACATTTTTAAAAGCTGACACTGTCAACTTGGCAGAGTAGCTGCTGTATAATCATCTTTACATAAGGTGTGAGATCTGTGGAGGATGTGATGGAACGTGAAGGTGAAGGTTGTTGTCTAGAGGTAAGTAGTGCTGGTCATTTACAGTAAAAGAAGCTGTTATTATGAAGCCATCAGCTGCATTCATATATTAATTAATATTACACATTAGTGAGTGTGAAGTTCTTCATCTCTTCAGTAGATGAACTGTATTTCATTAAAACTGTTGGATTTGGCCCGAACTCTCGCTTCATTGCTTCACTTCAAACAGTGTGAGTATGATTTCATGTTTTTTACTGCTAATTGCGTTTTAGCCTCATAGGTATCTTACACAGAGGTACGGATTTCTTACAGGCCAGACACACCAGCTTTCACATACTTCCAATGTTTGCGTGGAATGCTGCCGACACAGGGCGTAGAAACCCTGAATGGCATCCACTGAAAGCCTGTCCCGGAGCTCACCCTAACAAGCATTTGTTGTATCCTTTGGAAAATCTGGCAGTGATCTGTAACTACTATCTGTAGGAGGCCCACCTGCAGATCCGGAAAGAACAATGGTCTAAGGTGAAACACAGAAGGGGGGTGCAGTGAACGTGCACGGCGACTTTCCTTTGCTCTTGCTTCTTGGCTGTCTTCCACTGTTGTCCTCTTGTTTTTTTAAGGATTTTCCTGCATCTAGTGTTCAGAGATAATGACCTTTTACAGGCTCTAACCGGCTAAATGAAACCCTTGAGAGCCTTTTGGCAGAAGTAATGTGGAAGTCTAGCCCCTTTGTTCCACTTTCTGGTTGCTCTGTTTTTTATGAATGTGTGAAGAAAAACAACGGGTCTCCTCTCATAGCGGGTTTATAGTCAAGGCAGAGTGCATCAGGCTGAGCAGGCATTTGCTAATTACAACCCTGTGTGTGGATATTTACAAGCAGTAAGTAGAAGGAAGTCTTATTTTTATTTCTCTGTATTGTGTGCGTGTACGTGGGCATGAGGTTGTGTGTGTCTCAGAAAGATCTTGAAGGCATCTATCAGAGAGGAGTTGTCATGTACACACACTTTCCTAGTTGCCTTAGTTAAACCCCATGTAGTGCTGTAGAGCTGTGTGTGGTGTAATAATACGCTCACTATCTCGCTATCCCATAACAGATGAGTCTACCCTGCCTGTTTGTCATTTAGATTCCTTAGATGTCTTCATTGTTTAATCTTGGCAGGACTTAGTGGAACTGTTTTTACTGCTGTTTTGCTGATGTGGACAGTGTGCCTTTATAACTTTAACATTTGCTCTGTAACTTTGGAGATAATTTTGAAATTCACATTGTCTGATTTCATAAATAGATTCTGTTTTGTAATGTGTTATTTGGCAATAATGGTAATGTTGAGTAGCAGCTGTTGTTTCAGTGCAAAAGTTGAATAGGGAACAGGCTTTGTTTGCCCCCTGCTGGTCACCACGGGAACTTAATTTCTTGTAAAGTTATCAGTTTTTCGTCCATTTCTGATGCAGTCTGTGTTTGACCTACACAGACTGAAAACAGACTAACACAGTATAATACAACCACAGTTCTCTGTTGCATACCTGTGTTCGGCTCTTGGTCTTTCTTCACTTCACATGTTGAATTCTTTTCCTGTCTTCCTGTAGGAGGTGGACGTGGAGGGAAGAGTGCGTTTAGTGATGGAGAGCGCCCTGACTGCCCGGGACCGGGTTGGGGTGCAGGACTTTGTCTTGCTGGAAAATTACAACAGTGAGGCAGCTTTCATTGAGAACCTACGAAGGCGCTTCAGGGAAAACCTCATCTATGTAATCCACTGCAGATTTCCTCATATTTCCAGAGCATTTTAGCCAGTGTGGTGAGATATATGTGAATGTGTTGTGTGGTCTCATGTTTTGCTCAGACGTATATTGGATCAGTGTTGGTGTCAGTGAACCCGTACAAGGAGCTGGAGATTTACTCCAAGCAGCAGATGGAGCGTTACAGAGGGGTCAGCTTCTATGAGATATCACCTCACATGTGAGTCACTTCATTGTCACGTTTTTACCAAAATGAAAATCTAGGTGTGAGGTCATATTAATTGCATTGTATTCCACCATACTCAGTGAGTTTTATTCCCTCAGCTATGCCGTGTCAGATAACACTTACCGGGCCATGCGGACTGAGAGGAAGGACCAGTGTATTCTCATATCAGGCGAGAGCGGGGCGGGTAAAACAGAAGCTTCCAAGAAGATCCTGCTCTACTACGCAGTCACCTGCCCCACTAATGAACACATGGCTGTGCTTGGAGACCGCCTGCTGCAGTCCAACCCTGTTCTGGAGGTAATGACAAGCTGAACTGTACAGTGTCATAATTAAAAGCACAGGAAATGTAGAATGTTTTTTTCTACTACGCCTCAAACGGAATGATCTGAAACACCTTTAGCATTGTCTCAGGACAGTTAGATTTCCTTAGTGTACTGTTTTTTCACTTCTTCCTTCTAACTTTGTTCAGGCATTTGGCAACGCCAAAACACTGAGGAACGACAACTCCAGCCGCTTTGGGAAATACATGGATGTTCAGTTTGACTTTAGAGTAAACACACCCTTCACTTCTTTTTCATTCCTTAGTAAAACATGTGCCATGACCTGCAGAACACCCAGTCAGCTGTTAACCATTACTGTCTGCTCACATCTCACCTAGGGGATACCAGTGGGTGGTCACATTCTCAACTATCTGCTGGAGAAATCGCGAGTTGTACACCAGAACCACGGTGAGCGTAACTTTCACATCTTCTATCAGCTGCTGGATGGAGGTGATGACTTACTGCTTAACACGCTGGACCTGGACAGAAGCCCTCAGAGCTACAACTATCTGGTCAAGGTGTGTGTGGTTCAGTCTGATGAGCTGCTTGTTTTTGACAGATGGTAAAATGAACCATATGCTTTTCTTTTTTCTTAGGGTAACTGTCCCAGAGTGAGCTCCATTAGTGACAAGAACAGCTGGAAAACCGTGATGAAGGCCCTGCCAGTTATTGGCTTCACTGAGGCAGAAGTGGAGGTCAGTAATTGAGTGATTATCAACCACCTACCAACCATTTTCTCTTCATAAAACATTTCAAAAGGCTTGTTTGTTTGCCTTGACCTGCTCCTTTTAGCCTTTTGTGATGAGTATTTAAAGAAAGTTACCTTAAAAATAATGAAACTTTTACTTCTGGTTTTGATTGTGCGTTGCTGCTCATATTTTGGTAATGACTACTCAGACATCCATCTGGTTTGAAGACAAATATTTAATACATGAGGTTGTTTTCCCCATGTCAGAAATTGCTGAATATCATCGCCAGTGTTCTCCATCTGGGAAACACACAGTTTGGGGAAGAAGCGGAAGGAGAAACGTATATCACTACTGAGACCCAGATAACAAACGTCGCAAAGGTCAGAATGGCCCCAACAGTATTACAGGATGTCTGCAGTATTCACAAAGACCTGCAAAAAGGCATCTGACAACAGATGTTGTTTTGTTGTTTTGCAGCTGCTGGCTGTTGATGGCTCAGCCCTCAGGGAGGCACTCACTCACAAGAAACTCACTGCCAAAGGAGAGGAGGTGACGGCCTCTTTGTCCTTGTTTACAGTGTTTGTGGTCAGTTGTTCTGCATTGTGGGCTTTCAGAGTGTGATTCTCTGCATGTTTCTTCATTGCAGATGATCAGCCCTCTAAGTTTCGAGCAGGCAGTGTCTGCTCGTGATGCCTTGGCCAAGGCTGTGTATGGTCGAACCTTCACGTGGTTGGTGGAGAGGATCAACCAGTCGTTGGCCCTGAAGGTGCAGTATCATCTCTAACAACACTAACAACCCAAAGACAGTAGCGTGAAATTGATCTACTTATTGTGGAACTGGTTTATGGTCTAATTCTACGATGGGTATTGATCCGTTATGCAGGATGAAATCTACCACAGTAGCAAGGGCTCCTCAGTTATCGGGCTTCTAGATATCTATGGCTTTGAAGTCCTGCAGCGCAACAGGTGAGATTTGTACGCCTTCTCTTTTTCTGTCACATTCTGTCCGTCTCATTCCATCTCTCAGAACTTTCTATAAAACCTATATTGGGATACTTAGCATCCAACCTCATATTTCTGCCTACAGTTTTGAGCAGTTCTGCATCAACTACTGCAATGAGAAGCTCCAGCAGCTTTTTATTGAGCTCACCCTCAGATCTGAGCAGGAAGAGTACGAGACAGAGGGAATTGCAGTAAGTTCATTAGTCGACTGTTTGTCAAAACAAAGATGTTTGATATATTCATTAATATTTATATTTGCAACCCTGTTTCTCTCTAAATTCAGTGGGAGACAGTGCAGTACTTTGACAACAAGATCATTTGTGACCTGATAGAGGAGAAGTACAAAGGCATCATATCCATCCTGGTGTGCATTTTAATTCATACCGTATGTGTTGCTCTCTACTCAATAGTTGCAGGTAAACTGTTGTGCTCTTTGTAGGACGAGGAGTGTCTGAGACCTGGAGAGACTGGTGACGTCTCATTCTTGGAGAAACTGGAGGACACGCTGGGCGGACATCCCCACTTTGTCACGTAAGGGTCATTTTATTTGGGGATTTTTCTAAATACAGCGTCTTAAATCTTCAGGCCTATGTGCAGTTTTTATACATCACTGTTTGTGTCTTTTAGTCACAAGTTGGCAAATGGAAAAACTCGCAGGGTAATGAGTCGAGAGGAGTTCAGGCTGTTGCATTATGCTGGAGAGGTCAATTACAATGTCAATGGTACAGTAAGCTGTAATTTACCACTGAATAAAAATGCCAGTAGGGTTTAATGAGCAACATATATTACAGTGTGTCCGCCCAACACAGCCATTTCTCAATGACAGACTGCAGTGTTTATCTCACTCAGGTTTTCTAGACAAGAACAATGACTCACTGAACAGAAACCTGAAAGAGGTATGAAAAATAAGGAACACCTTTACTTACTTACTTGCTTTTCGCGCCTCTCGCCATACCTTGTTAACATGTGGTTGTTTGGTCTCGTCTATGTTCAGGTCATGTGCCAGTCAGAGAACCAGATTCTAAGTCATTGCTTCCGCAGAGAGGAAGTGATAGACCAGAAACGCCCAGAGATGGTAAGAATTATTCCACTTTCTTTCCCTTGTACTCTCCCTTTCACTCTGCGTTTTAATGACTGACACGTAAACAAACACAGAATTTCCCATTGTTTCATCTTTTATTTCTGCTTTAGGCTGCCAGTCAGTTTAAAAACAGCCTCATGAAACTAATGGAAATCCTCATGTCGAAAGAGCCATCTTATGTGCGCTGCATCAAACCCAACGATGCCAAGCAGCCAGGTACAGTTGTGTATATGCTACAGTAATAACTACTGGATATGTGCAAAAGGTGGAGCCTAAAAACTCTATTCTAACACAGCAATATAGTTACAGCATGGTTATATACTAAACACTGTGTTTTAGTCTACTGGTGGTTGATGCTGCAAATACTAAAAGCCCACAGCAGTTCCACAATAACATTTTCTTAAGAAAGCCACAAATAATGCATTTGTTTTGTCCTAGTCCTTAGTGTCCGTGATTTGCTCTACTCCCTCCCTGTAGGAAAGTTTGATGAAGTTCTGGTCAGACACCAGGTGAAGTATCTCGGGCTGATGGAAAACCTGAGGGTCAGAAGAGCTGGCTTTGCCTATCGACGTCGCTTTGAAGCCTTTCTGCAGAGGTGACCGAACTCTCTGAATGTTCTAAAGCCTTAGCAACTGTTCGGTGTGTAGTGTGTGTACGCTGTGCTCACTTACCGTCAGTATAATTATTCACAAACACCCTTAGGTATAAGCCACTGTGTCCAGAGACATGGCCTAACTGGCACGGTAGACTCGTAGATGGTGTGTCCACGCTGGTCAGTCACCTGGGCTACAAACCAGAAGAGTACAAACTGGGACGGTAAAGTCTTGTTGCAAACAAGTGTCATGATTTCCTCAACACTGTCACAATGTGAGATTGAACCGTTCTGCCTTTCTGCAGATCAAAGATTTTTATCCGCTTCCCCAAAACGCTCTTCACCACTGAGGACGCTCTTGAAGCAAAGAAGCCTGATATAGGTAAGTACGAGAGGTGCGGACTGAAAACACTGAGGAAGGACATATGTCCTTTGTGAAATATTTTTATTCAAGTATACATGAGTTCACCACAGCTGGGCCTGATGGAAAAGAACGAATCCATGTTTAATCTTTCTTGTCTTCCAGCTTTGACACTGCAGACGTCATGGAGAGGCTACAGGGAGAGAGCCAAGTACAAACGCATCAGACATGCAGGTCAGAGCACATCCCACAACTACATACACATACATTCTGGTGTAACTGATCAAGTTTATGTTTATATGTGTAATGTTATTTTGATGTATTTGCACTAGTTATTGTGGCACTCATACTATTGGGGGGCGTTCTCTTTGGCTAAGGATTTAATACCTAATTAAAATGTAGTATTTAATATTAATTTATGTGCATGTATAGTGATAGTGATCCAGTCCGGGTGGCGAGGCATGAAAGCGCGCAGGAGGGCTAACAGGCGTCGGCAGGCTGCTGAGTTAATACGCAGGTGCGTGAACGGAGATGCTACTGTTTGTCTCTGTGTGCATTGTTGAGATTGCTTCTTGCACGTTTTATATTGGTCTTTTTACAAATTAGATTAATAAAAGGCTTCATCTATCGTCATGAGGAATACTGCCCTGAGAACGAGTATTTCCTGGATCACGTACGACTCTCCCTCCTCAAGAGTCTTCGTAAAAGCCTACCCCAGAATGTTTTGGACAAAAGCTGGCCAACACCTCCTCCGTCCCTCATTGAGGTGCACTATAAAATCACAGTGACTGAAACTGTTAAACAGTAATATAGTATAAAGGTCTGTAAAAACAACAATGTCCTTTTTCTACTGCACACTGTGCTTTTCAGGCCTCTGAGCACCTGCGGAAGCTGCACATGAGAAACATGGTCATTAAGTACTGTAGGAGGGTCCAGCCTGAATGGAAGAAGCAGGTACACTGCCTACAGAAGACATGGCCTTGTCGGCTATTTGAATACATAAATGAATGTAAATATATAAACTCTACATCATCCTGCTTAATGTTAACCTTTCTCGCAGATGATGCAGAAGGTTGTAGCCAGCGAGATTTTCAAGGACCAGAAAGACAGTTACCCGCAGAGTGTTGGCAGGCTGTTTTTGGACTCGAGGCTTGGTAGATGTTCACACAGCCGTTCAGTGGCTCTTCGCATGCACATACTATGGTGTGGACTGAGGAATAATACATACTTTAACAGGGCTTTTCCTAATGCTTTGTATAGAACGTGAGCAAATCAGTCTGAAAGTCACCCAGACCCTCGGCAATGAGAAAGTGCAGGTATCTTTTTTTAACATAATGATGATAGTGACGATGTTACATGTACATGTATGTCATGTTAAGAGCCTCCGTGTTCTTCTCAGTATGGTGTTCCAGTCATAAAGTATGACAGAAGGGGTTTCAAGCCTCGCCCTCGCCAGCTGCTCCTCACTAACACCTTTGCTGTGCTGGTGGACAGGACCAAGATCAAGCAGAGAATTGACTACACAGCTCTGAGAGGTGAAAAACACTCTAACTCACTATAGTAGGAGAATGAGTTTTTCATCTGAGAGGGCTAACATTTTGAACTCACTGTGGGCGAGTTCTTAAATTCAGTGATTCCAAGCCTGGTTGTCTCTTTAAACAGGGATCTCTGTGGGCTCTCTCAGTGATGGGGTGTTTGTCCTGCACATGCCCAGTGAGGACAACAAGCAGAAGGTACAGCAGGACACAAGCAGTCAATACAGTTAAACATACAACTGTGCAACCACTCTACATCCAGCTGTGTCTCCCGCAGGGGGATGTTGTTCTGCACTGTAACCATGTGATAGAGCTGGTGACTAAAGTTGCCACGATGGCCAACAAGACCAGCTATGTCAACATCAGTCCGGGAAGGTCAGTCCTGCATCAGCAGAAGTCTGCTGTGGTAGCCAATTCATAATAATCATACTTTTGTCTTGCTTTGGTTTGTCACTGCCTGTGTGGTGAGCAGCATTAGGTTTAATGTGGCACGCGGGAAGGAAGGAATCATCGATTTTGTCAGGGGATCAGAGTTGAAGGTGTCTAAAGGCAAGAGAGGCCATCTGCTTGTGGTGAGTCAGCGAGTGATCTGATCATGTGGGGAGCCTGCAGGAAGGGGTTTTTTTGGGATATGAAAAGCATTTAAGCGCACTGTGTTGAATCTGATTTCTCTCTGCAGACTGCCCCACGGATCAACCCCACATGAAGAAAGTGAACTGAAAGCAGGCAAACGGCAATCCTCCCACCCAGTGGAGGGTTGCTACTTGTTATTTCTTAGTTTTCAGTTGAAACAATGAGACCACAAGCTTACACAACATACTCAACTGAAGGAAGATCCCATATACGTCATTATTACAAGAATGTTTTCAATGTTGCAATAATTTCTGATTGTTTTTTAATGATTGGAAAATCATAACACAGCCATCACAGTTTTGAATGTTTCATTTCTTTATTGTCAGTCATATATATTTATCTCTTAAATATAGAAGATCTTATGTAAACTCTGTATTCTATAAGAAATTAAAAAAACACTTTTAAATAAATAGTGTGTGAAATAAATATGTCAATAAATAGTAAATAAATCTCTGGAAAGTCCAGTAGATTGGGGTTTATGGGAAAAACCGGATGTTCTCTCTCCTCTGCAAGTGTATGGCTGGTTAACTTACAGTTACAGCTCAGGGAGAAACTGTGGGAAATACCCAAGAAAACCCTTAATAAATATACAGTAACAACAGAATGGGCTCACTTAAATCAGCTCTATCAAATGTTGTCTGCTCCACGGACAGTGTTTACAGCACTATAATGTTGTCAACTCTTTAAAATGGACCATTTTTACAAGTTTCTCTCCGGTCAATTCAGCTTTTACTTCCGTGTTGTCAGGGTCTCCGCACAGCTGTTCACTTTTGAGTCATGAGTGTGTTTTTGAAGCCAGTAGGAGGAAGTCTCTTGCCAGCTTGGTTAAATAAAGTTCTAGATCCCTCAGAATGATGTAACCCTCCACTCGGCTGTCCCACAGTGTATTTGAGCTGGCTTTTGCATTAAAAGGAGGCCGTACTGTAGGACCAGTGCCCTTCACCCAAGAGTGTCCTATGTGTTTCATCTGTGGAACAAGGACATAAAATATGCTTAGTGTCATTTTTTCCACAGGCTTTGTTAAAAAATGTGTGAATATTAGTAGGATCTGCAATAGATACCTGACTGTTGACTTGGCTCGTGAGGTCCCTCAGGTCCAGCTGAATGTGCTTGATCCACTGAGATAAGGAGGCACGATCTGCTCGCGCCGCGTTATCTCTCTCCTCCTTCTCCATCTGGTTTCGCTTCCAGTCAAGCATATGACAGTAGATCTGCATGTCCCTATAAGCAGCTTGTAGGCGCTCCCCGTCCTAAACACCCCAGACACAACCACGTGAAAAAATTAATCACACACACCCCTTTCTGTTCAATGCTTTACAAAGGCAAATTCCCCTCGAAAACATTTGCAAGTTTTTCATTCCGCAAGACAATTTTCTGTCCTCGTCACCGGGTTTCATCTTAATCTTACCGTAAGGGAAAAATTATTTCTCAAATCATTAGTAGGCATTTTTACAAAACTGAAACATAACAGCTGATACTAACCGTCAGGTTTAGCCAGCTGTAAAAATCTGTAGAAAGTAAAGGCAGGGCCTTTAACTGTTGGCTTCTGTCCTCAAAATGCATATTTCCCAGGTGCTGCTCCTTCTGTTAAAATAAAACAATGATAAAGCTGTTGCAGCGAGGTAAAGTAGGACACGTACAGAGCTGAGCAAAGCAAATATTTTTGTGTCCTCACATATTTTTTCAGCAGCTGTTGAACATGGGCTCGGGTGGACCTCGTCAGACGAAAGGAGTTCTTATATTTATTAACCTGGAGGACTCGGGATGGTGCACGGGAGTCCACGAAGTACAGCAAGCAGCAAAAAAGGATGACGTGCTGCCACCAAACAGTCATCTGAAACACGGACACAGGCCGTTACTGTTACAGCTGCTTGTCATATAAATGGATGATGAATCACTTCTCTGTGTGCAAATCCATTGTCGAAGAATACAGTCGCTGACAGGATCCCTTCCAGCACAAACTACAAGTTCCAGTTACATACTATATTCGTGTTTGTGGGAACACAGCGGTCAGTTTCCACACTTACAGTCTGAAAGGAAGTCTGACAACGCTTCATAGGAAAATCATTCAGTCGCTCACCGCATGGCGTTTACACACATGCAATCTGTCTTGTGTAATTAATTCTTCATGGAAACTGTTGGTTTCGTTGGGGAAGGAAACCATTGTTTTTTACCATTGTCTCCTTATTGTTTGTAACCTTGCACCCTAACATGTCAAACTGAAGTCTACGCCACCATCCTGAGTAAAGTTAGATGGGCTTTCAAAAGACTTGTTCGTTGTCCCTTCTGTTGTCAAAATTCATCTCTGGATAAAAGAAGCAACTCTTTCTCGTCATCTGCTCGTTTTATTTAGTCGCATCATTCATTCTTGATGAGTCGACATGTTTCTAACTCAACAAAAGCATTTTTTTAACAATTCTCGCTAAGATTTAAATAAGCAGCATAAACGTGACAAGCACTGAACTGATTAATTAACTAGACGTCATCAAGCCCACAGAGCCGCTGAAGCTGGAAGTCTGCCCTGATCATTGCAGTAATATGCGCCGACTGTTGAATTTTCCCACCGTGATACAGCACAGAATTAAAAACACCAAAGAAGAATATGTGACACAAACGCTGGGCTTACCTTGGAGGAGCAGTAAAGATCTCTCTGAGCTGAGATACCAACATGTTCTACTGAGGCTGATGTACAGTTTATATACTGTATGTGTCACGTACTTTCGGTTTCTGAAGCTCTGGACTTTTTTGTCTTTTTTTCTTGCTCTGTTTGTTTCCCTCTCTGTTTCATCATCCTTTAGTCAACAATATCAATGAGGCAGAAGACAGCGTTACATATATTACATAATAAAGCACTAGGTAGTGTTTTCCAGTTGCTGTTAAGATAATGTATCTACTGTAGCCAGGTGTTTAGAATTGTTTGGAAATAACAGAACTAAGACATACTTAAAAACCAGGATGTTAAATTTCATGCAATCAAACTAACTCAGTGTAAAAACATTTGCATGCTATTAATAACTTTGTTTTGACGTATTTTTCACAAGTGATTCCCTGAGATATGCTGAAATGTACTCTCCCTGTTACAGAAATCAGTGGTTAAATGACTCAATTTCTGAAGGGTTTCATCAGTCATTTAAAAATGGCAATTTGTCCGAAACTACTAAAGAAAACCGGCTGAAACTTTTTTTAATGCTCATTTGACTTTGCATGCAAAGGGAATGTTTCAGGAATCTCATGATGTATTGTAGATGAGTAATTAGCGAGTTTCAGTGACTCTCACAAGTATTTTTCTGTTAAGCAATCAGCCTGACATCACACAAGGAACAACTGAATTGTTTCCTTGATTATTATTATCATTATTAAAATTGCAATTGGCGTTGTTTTATTATTTTATTTCTTTAGTAAACTCACTTAGACCTTTCTTTTGACACATTATGTCTGTTTTAATTGAATCCATTGCTACCGAGCTATTACTAGTTTACCTCAAGTTTGTGTAATTGAGGTTTTTAAGGAACTAAATTAAAAGATTTCTCAGCAATGCAGTGTGTTAGAGGTGAAAGACTTCTCTTTTATGTGAAAACATGTATGTTGCACAGTGGGGAACTGCTGTGTGTGCCGCATGTCATGTCAAGTCCTGGTTGATTCTTTTTAATTCTTAAAATTTTAACAAACACAGTTAATGCAGCCTTGTTGCTGTTTGTCGTTACTCTGCAGCTGGAAGTTTAAATGTGCAAGTCATCTATTTATGCCTCATCAGTATTTTGTCCTCCTTATTCTGCAGTAAGTTGTTGTTTCCTTTCACATATTCTTTTTATATATATTCATATGTGGAAGTGAATTTTTCTACATCACTACATTTTGCTACTGTACAAAAATTTGGTGCTGATGTCAGATTACTTGAACTTAAGCTAGTTTCCATATCAGCTGAGGAACAAAGTCATAAAATATCCTTGGTGTCATTTCTTCTCCAAAGCATGAAGAACATCAGCACAGCCTTTTTGTGGTTGGTTGGTTGTTTATTCGTGTATATTATAATCCTTAGCACAACTGAAAGCGTTATTGAAAGTATTTATTTCTTGTTCTTATGTCTAAGGGAATCACTCTTCCAGAAAATTTTTCAACCATGAAGAGGCGGATCATTTATTGGAGGTAAATTCCCAAATGAATTGGAAGACTGGAAGTTACCCAATATTCAAAGGAATGAGGACTGAGAGGTACACTACTAAAATACGGCAAGGCCTGAATTAAGATAGATACATTGATTTGGCTGTTGTTCAGTGTAATCACAGGGCTGCCGACTAAAACATTACTACATGTGGTGAATTTAAGTTATCCATGATTAGAATTCATAACCTCAATATTGTGACTGGGATCTTTTTGGTCTGCAGTCACACACGACGATCTGTTAAAGGATGTGTTTAGTGTTTGACAATGGGACTTGTGTTGATGTTGACGTCACACTGTTAATTTCAAGGTTTAAAAAGAGTTTTCATCCATTCATCCACACATCCTCTGAACCGCTTAGCATCTTAAGGGTCACGGAGGGTGATGGAGCTTATGCCAACTGTCCTTGGGCCTGAGCTTTGACTAAACATATAATACACAGTGTTTAATATGTGGAACTATGGTAAATATGTACTTCTATGTTCATTTTAATGCTGTCTTCTAACATTCTGACACTGTTTCAAACATTTGAGTGAAAGAGGAAGCTGTTTCTTTGAAACGTATGGGCTATGACAAAATATCCATATCTCGGAATAGTTCCAAGAAAAGTTGCATGTAACACACTGGCTCTAGAAAGGTACAGTAAGATCTTTACATCATGAGATAAGCCATGCAAATGGTTGCAAAACATCAAAAACTCTAATAAAATCCCTGAAGTTTCCTTGTTATTAGAAACACTAACCACTGGTGGTTTCAACCTACCTCTTGGTGGCTTGGTTCTGTCATACTGGCATGTCACAGGAGTTTCTTTGTGTCGTACTAGTGCACAGCTGAGACCAGAGGCTGCCAGTGGTTGTCTAGGTGGCGATGACGGTTCAAAGCTCATGTTGTGTGCAGAAGAGTCGAACATGCTCTGATTCTAACTTGCAGTTAGTGTTATTACCCTTCTTTTCTATTTTATGCAACAATCAATAAATAAAACAGATTTCTTCATAGAGGTGATAAAGGACTTAAAGTGTTTACACAACTGAATCATTTCACCCTGTTTTGTTCCAGATTGAAGTTTCAGACAGTTCAAATTTCCAAGATGGCACCAAGGGTCAAGAGTAAGCTCCTAGTTACAATCAAGAGCTAAAAAATGAAGATGTGAACTGGGCTTTCAGCAAGATATAGTTTATTTTAATATTATTCAACACTCCAAAATCAAATACATATGGATTACAGGATTTGGTTAGATTTAACTAAAAGCATTACGCTGTGCACTCAACGGTTTGTCACTTCCATACTGTACTTGACGTGACTCATGAACCTATATAGTAATTCTAGGCTGCTCATAGTTTCTGTAAGTTCATGACTTCTCCTTATGGTTAGAAAAGGGTAATCCTGTGTTCTGCTTAAAAAGGGGAAGGGCTTCCCTCGTTTTCATAACCTCCTGCCCCCACATTCCCATACATAATGTTAAATTCCCCATGACATGGACGATTTACTCCTGGTCTATTTTGCCTCCATTTGTGGTCTCATGCATCCCTTTTAGTTTTGTTATGCATTTCCTTCCTTTTTTCATATTTCAATAAATATCATCGACTCCCAGTTCTCCTATTCTGCTTATGGTAAATTAACAGTGTGCTCCTGGCCAAATGCAGTGAATAATGAACAGTGACACATATGTTTAATGACTTAGAGTGTTTCTCACCCATTGGACAGTTCACCGAGTTGTTTGCTTCAAAGCACTGAAACAACAGGATCATGTGCAGAAGAACAAAAGGCAGCTGCATCGCCGCTGTTGTAGCTGTGACGAGAACACGTTGTGACCTGGCTCATGCAGACGGCCTGGTGTAAACATCCCAGCCTCTGTTTAGTTTGGATTACTATTATAAAGGAGACTCTGGGGGTTAGAGAACATATTATAACGCTAATGGCCACAACGTATCTCTCTCAGAGGAGTTTGGTGTAGCTGGTGTTTTTTAGGAGTCTGGTTCAGCATTAAAACTTGTGGATGGCACTTTCATTGTTGCTGATTGAGATATTCAGTTCACATGAAGCAACACTTTCTCGTTTAGTGTCATAAGTTACCAAACAGCTGTAATTAGTTGGTTGTAGCAGGGTACATTTCATGTCCACAGGCAGGTGAAGCCTGCTGACGCTATTCAGCAGAGCTCTAAGGATCTTCAGTCCTCTTGGCTGAGAGCCCATCGACTGGTGGAATTTCAAATGCAGGGGAGACCTACAGTAAGTCTTATAAATCAAAAAGCTCATTAAATGAAATACATTGCTCATGTTTTTCTTTTGATCTTAAGATCTTGTTGACTTACTGTAAGGCCTCTGCAGAGGTTCTGCAAACTCCACTGGCTTGACAACCCTTTGCCAAAAACATCTTTGACTAAGGAGGAAGTAGTCTTGTGAATGAATTGTTTTCATGGAAAACAGAGTTGTTGAATAGGAGGTTTCGTTTTCTGACGTAAACAGTTCTGCAGCCATGTCAAACCTATTATCTTCAGAATCTTTATGCAGGTATCTAAATACATACATGCATATCTCTAAACTGTAGTAAGCACAATATCTCTAGACACTTGCATTTAGAGGTTTAGTTGCCAAAAAAAGAAAACGCTAATTGTAAAGATACATTCAAAACTGAAAAATTAATCTTTTGGACGTGAGCCTTGGCAACCTCCATAGCTGTCCTCACTTGACCCACTGTGGAGGGGACAAGCAGAGATAAACAACGCACAAAAACATGAGACAGAGGACAGCTGCAAAATCATCAGAGAAGAGACAGACTATAAAAAAATCCGTTTATTGGGTCACCACCAGCCGGTAAAGGGGCTGATATGTTTTGACAGCTTGACGTTTGAAGTCCAGGGGGCTCTCGTCCTGTGTCTTTTTACGCAACGATGCGCCAGCCTGTAGTCCTATAAAAGCAGCAGTATCGCCTCTGAAACCTAGATGAGCTCAGCATCGGTTTCTGCCATCTCGATCTTCACTGTGTGACTCTCTGGACCGGGAAAATGTACGCGGCTGTTACGCTTCTTCTCTTCTGCTTAACTGCCAGCACCCATGCAGATCACCACCAGCCTTGTCGTAAGAAACTGTGCTTCCTTCATGTTGCTGTTTTTGATTTGAAGCTGTCAATGTCCATAACATTTTTATCTTTCAGATTCACCCAACATGACAGGATTTATGTCTGTGGTGAGTTTTCTAAATGCACAATTCAAGGCCAATAGTTATTCCAGTGTTTTAATGTCTAACATTCAAACCCTCTCTTACTTTCTGAATCGAACACATGTCGGTGAATGAAACCAGACGAATCTAAAAGGTGATGTGAAAGCATTCGGAGCATTCACTTACGATTCGATGGGCAAGAAGCTGCGGTTCAGGTCAAACGAGAGTCACCCCACGAACACATCACAAGCTTTGGACCTGCTGATGTTTTTTGAAGAGGTAACTGGGTTTCTTGTTTGCATCAAAAGTGTTTTTGCACCTTAACATTTGAACCCGTGTCTGCACCTGGCAGGGGATATTCTACGAGATTGACACCAAAAACCAGAGCTGCGAGAAAAAAGCACTGCAATGCACCATGCACCCTCTAGATATTCCTGATGATGCAACGTTTGCATCTACGATAAACTCTGGGAGTCCATCCATCGAAGGGGAGGGATTAAAGCTCAACATGTGGAAAGGAACAATGCCAGACATGAAAGGTGAAAGGGGGGCTGTTATATACAATGCCTGTGACATTGTGGTGGCGGAAATAAAAGGATAACATCTGCTTGTCTTGTTCAGGGCACTACTCCATGTCTGTAACTATGGGATGTTTGCCTGTGAATACGTTCTACTTCAGTGAATCCACATCACTCTTTTTCAGGTTAGTTTTTTTTAGTTTAAAGTGCTCACAACCCTTACAGCTGTTCACTCTCAGGCCATATTGACTGATTTCATTGTTATTTTCTTACAGCAACACTGATGTTGAAAACGAGATCAAGGATCCGGATCTCCTCGTGGTGCCTTCCTTTTGTCATGGACAGCCTGTGGAGGAGACACCTGAAGGGACAGTAAACAGTTTCCTCAATGAGTTCATATAGATGGAGCTTCACCAGCAGAACAAATCAAACCCCTGTGCAAACATGGCCTATCAGAACTTTAGACTTTTCTCTCCTTTTCACAAGTGACCCTGCACTGCACCACAGCTGTTTCCATCACATCTGCCTTATGAAGATATGACTTTGAATGGATCATATTGTAAACATGCATTTTGATGTAAAGGAAAAAGATATGACGCGGATTGTAGAAGTAGTCATACTAACAGTTGGCGGCTTTTAAAGTTTGTACCACTGACAAAACCTGTAAGATATAATTAATGGAACAATAAAATGCCAACGCTGTCAAAGATGTAACAGAGCTTCTTTTTTTTTAAATCCAAGGTCTTCAAGTGATTTGATTTTGATCTGACTTAGACGCTTGGACAAGGATGTAAAGGGTCAAAGTGGATGTAACTAATTTGAGCTATTTTAAAATGCATTTCTTTAACTTAGCTACACAAACACAAACATAAACAAACCAAGACTTTTAACATTAAAATGCAATGGTTCAGTTATTGTGTTTCTATTATGTTGCAATAGTTTTGTGACAGCTCTATAATTATATATAATCAAATGTATAGTGATATAAAAGGACAGCAAGCAGCTTCCAGGCCTGGGTCTCAGTGAGCAGCAGTTCCGGGAGCTGCCGACAGGTGGTGTGTGTGAGCTGCATTCACAACAACGAAAATACTAACTGTATCTTGCTATGTTAGCCACCAAGGAGCTTGTTAATGTTAGCTAGCAAATAAACACGACATTTTTCATGATTGGGACATGACAGTTTCTGCAGAAAATTAACAGCAGCGCCCTCTTTGTCAAGTCCGCAACGCTTGGATAATTTGGTTTCAGGCCGCTTTTGATTTAAAACAAGGTAAGTTGTAAAATGGCGGATAATGCTAACAACCAGGGAGCTTGGCACTGATGCAGCTCCGAAGCTAGGAGGCAGCTGGTGTTAACAGGAGGCATTAGCATAGACAGGTGGCAACGCGATACATTAAAATGCACGACGTCAATAAATGCGCGTTTCCAGTTGTTCGATGGTGGTTTCGTTAGCCAGACGAACCCAGCGACGCGGCTAGTCAAGCTAGCAAACGACGCGGCTGAGAAAACGCTTCAAAGTCCTAATGTGAACCCTAATCCTGGCACCCGAAGGTCGGCACGACGCGATCGGCGAGCGGCTGCATGTAGCTAATGACTCGACTTCCATCACATGGCAGTGAGGGGTCGCTCGCTGTTTGCCGTCGCAGCAAAGACGGCTCGTCAGGAAGAGATGAGAGAGGACAGGAGTCACCAGCCTCGGAAACATCTGCGGTTGTGTTTGTAGTTCGGAAGTATACAACTGCGCCTGTCAGAGTCGTTTCGAGATCAACTAGTTTTAGATTAGAAGTAATACAACGGATTACTATTACAGCGCCCTGCCACGAACACGGGAAAGTTTTATAACGTGTCAAAGGATGCAAGTAACGTTGTATTGCGGCGATGAAACCCGGCGTTCACTCCCATTTATGGTGTTAGGACTGAAGTCAGGCCCGGTGTCGGCTCAGGACGGAGTCATGTTCACAGCAACTCCAGACACACCGGCAGATGTAGTCCTGTAGTCCTGTAGTCCTGTAGTCCAGTCCAGCGACATCACATGCCACACAAAGGCCACGTTCAAGCCAGAGAACATGAAACCAGGCTTCTAGGACATTTATGCTGTCATGCACGGAAGGTGCAAACATGTCCAACACGAGCAGCAAACAGCTTCTACAGAGGAATGATGCAAATAAAAGAATCCTCCCACTTTGTTTGTCATTACTGTCACTGTATTTTCATCAAAGGATTAAAAAAAAGCTGTCAGTCACTGGTGTCACTAAGCAGGAAGGGTCTTGTGCTGGTCTGTCAGACAGCCATCATCTGAAAACTAGCTTGTCTAGTTCCATAACTTACACGTAGTGTTTTTCTGTTGCGGGGGTTTCATGGACAAGCCGTGACTCCATTAGCGTTTGCTGGTGCTTTCCTATCTTGTGATAGTCACATCATCTGTTACTTGCAGTCATCAAATTCACATCTTTTTGACCAGCGGTCAGAAGAAGTGGAAGAAGCAAATTCTTGAAAATATAGTATTCTTCTATGATAAATGGTGAATTGTAAAACAGTTATATGTCTTCTGATCTGGGCAGTAATGTCACAGAAAACATGTATTTAAGATTAACTTGTTGATGTCATTCATCAACTCACTACTTTTTACCAGGTACGCCTGAGGAGAGCCCTTATTCCTTTGGGCCCACGGCAGCAGAAGGACATACTCCAGCAGGTCCAGAAAATGCTAAAGCAATGATAGCAGCGCAGGATTTACACACTGAGTTTCAGTTTCCACAGTAAGCGGTGCAGCACTCAAATGTGTCAACAGTTTAAACATGTGGCTTGTTTCTTTTGTATTAGCTTGTATGTCTAAGACTGAAATGTTATTTGACAAGTCTGATTGTGTCAGTGATGACTTTGTCTTGTCACAGAGAGCCAGAATCTCAGTTGTCTTCAGATACTGACCTTGAGGAACCTGATGGCCAAAATGCAAGGAAAGGAAGAGGCATGGTATGGTTCTTCAAACCTCATACAGACCTCCCACTAACCCTCCTTAACTTTGCCATGAAAATGGCCTTGATTTTGGTTTCAGCATTGTGACATCTTCCATTTAACATGTTTCTCCTCAACAGGCAGCCAAGAAAGGGAAGAAGGCGGCTGGAGACAAAACCAAAGGTGGGGGAGCAGGGAGGGTCTCTGGCGTTGGCTGGGTAAATGGCCATCATAAGGAGAATGGGATGGACAGCATGACCCTGTTCGAGGTGGTTAAAATGGGAAAGAGTGCCACACAGGTGAGCTTACATTTGTAATGGTGAAGAGATTCTTCGTTCTGTTGTACTTTGATTTAATGTTTTTCTCATTGCTGTTTCACGTACATGCAGAGATACTGTTGTTTTAATCAGATTTGCTCCATCATGTGTTTTTCTTCTTCTAGTCTGTTGTTGATGACTGGATCGAGGCGTACAAACACGACAGGGATGTTGCTCTCTTGGACCTAATCAACTTCTTCATTCAGTGCTCTGGCTGTAAAGGTGAGCTTGTGACATGATGTATATGCATATTCTCTGTTGGCTGTCTGGCAGCAAAATAATGCTGCTACTGTGTGTTTTTTTTTTTTGTTTTTTTTATCGCATAGGCGCTGTGAGTGGAGAAATGTTCAGACATATGCAGAACTCTGAGATCATCCGAAAAATGACAGAGGAGTTTGATGAGGTAATGTAGACTGTAATGTTGTTTATTTGTGGTCTTTTAATACCACATTAAACCCTATACAGTCATTAGCAAAGGAGCAGACACAAGGGAAGTTTACAGTGTTAGACTAGTATAATACTCCTTACCTGGATCTTCTTTGCTGTCGTCACACAGGACAGTGGCGACTATCCATTAACCCTGTCAGGACCACAGTGGAAGAAATTCAGGATAAGTTTCAGTGACTTCATTGCCGTTCTGGTGCGTCAGTGTCAGTACAGCATCATCTATGATGAGTACATGATGGACACGGTCATCTCACTGCTCACCGGCCTTTCTGACTCGCAGGTCAGGGCGTTTAGACATACAAGCACACTGGCAGGTCAGTTTTAATATGCACTTCTGCATTTGTGCTCATTCTTTGTCCTCTTGTTCATGCAAATATTGCACTGAAGCGGTTGTATATTTGAATGCTGTCACCTTTGCCAGCCATGAAGCTGATGACAGCTTTGGTCAACGTTGCTCTGAACCTGAGCATCAATATGGACAACACACAGAGACAGTATGAAGCAGAGAGAAACAAAGTCGTCGCAAAAAGAGCCAATGATAGATTGGAGCTTCTGTTACAGAAGCGTAAAGAGGTGAGGGGGGAAATTATTTGTGTAGCACTTACTGCAGGACCTCTAAGTGCTTTGACATGTAATATGTTGAGCCACGTTTACCAACTACTCATATGAAAACAGCTGCAATGCACATACTACTGATTTTTAAAAATATTATATATTTACTTTATTTAAAAACATAAACTGTGCAATTGTTGGGTTTTGCATTTTGAAGTGTTAAATGAGGCAGGATGAAGAAATGTTTTGGATAATTTCATCTTCAGTATTATTTAAAAAGTGTAATTTTGTGTTTTATGTTTCAGCTTCAAGAAAATCAAGATGAAATTGAAAACATGATGAATGCAATTTTCAAAGGAGTGTTTGTTCACAGATATCGGTATGACAAGTCGTATTTTACTGAGTGTATGAGTAGCTACTGAACACAGGCTTGTTGTTATTGTGTGGCGCCATCTAGTGTGAACAGACTGTTATGACTAAACCTTATCACCTTTCTTAACGTTTTTATTTGAGGGTATGATGTAGGCGTAATCACTGTGTATGAATTTTGTCTTCTTGTTGTGCTAGTGATGCCATTGCTGAAATCCGAGCTATTTGTATTGAGGAGATTGGAGTGTGGATGAAACTGTACAGTGATGCGTTCCTCAACGATAGTTACCTGAAGTATGTAGGCTGGACAATGCATGACAAGGTACGCTAACAGATTCATGTTGGATAAAAAGTTATAGCAAACATGACTTTTGACTTGTCGTTGCACGAGTTTCTTCTGACCCCAGACTAGTTGTTTATTAGCTGCTTTTGTGCTTGACGTGGGTTAATTATAATTAAATTAATCTGTTGCGTTCTCTCATCTTTTATTTCCACAGCTGTTGAGTTAGCGTTTTGGCTACAGCAAAATAATAAATGAAACATAAATAAACATAAAACATACTATCTATGAGAGGTTTAAATGGGGGAAAGGCAAAGTAACAATGGCATTTAAAGCTTTATGTTATCTCTGTAGCAAGGTGAGGTGCGACTGAAGTGCCTGACTGCCCTGCAAGGCCTGTACTTCAACAGGGAGCTCGGTGCTCGGCTGGAGCTCTTCACAAGTCGCTTCAAGGTGAGGCAGACGCTGCGTCAGTGCTGGTTTTCTTTCTGTGAAGCCTTTACTAACTCACTAATAACTCACTCTCACTGACAGGATCGCATTGTGTCTATGACTCTGGATAAAGAATATGATGTTGCAGTGCAAGCCATTAAACTTCTGACACTTGTCTTACAGTGAGTAACTTTCCCCCAACTTGAATGTTGTAGTTCTACTTTTGATCAGGTTATTTAACATATTAGGGGCTTTGAAAAGACATTATTCTAAAAACTTCAACATTAAATGTACAAAATCTCACTGAACTGTATAACAAAAAAATGTTTCATCATATTTGCAATATGTTGGTATTAGAAGACACTGTGTTTGTCTACAGCTCTAAATATTTAGTTAGTTTTTTATCCTAAAGACCTACCTGCAGTCAGTTTTTAAGAGTGCGTGCATTATATCCCACAGGAGTAGCGATGAGGTTCTGACAGCAGAGGACTGTGAGAGTGTTTATCACCTGGTTTACTCAGCACATCGACCCATTGCTGTGGCAGCAGGAGAATTTCTGTTTAAGAAGTAAGCGTTGGAGTGTTGTTGATGAAAGTATATAACAGTGCCAGCGTTCAGCTCAGTAGCATAATTACACATATTACCTCATAGCGTGTTAAGTCTAATATTCTGCAAGAGAGAACTGTGAGTAACTAGGCAACACTGTGTGGGGGTCAGGCTAGTGTGACCTGTGCCATAAAAAGATACTGAGTAATCCTCTACACAACATCTTTATCATTGTATGCTACACTCCTCGATGCTTTGAGTATGTATGCCGTGCCAGCCATGTAACACAGTAGATAAAAAATAAATAATAACCTAATAACCTAACAGCCTTATTATATTGCTGATTGAAGGCTGTTCAGCCATCGTGGTCCTGAGGAAGAAGGACTACCCAGAAGAGGTCGGCAGAGTCTCAACGGCAGCCTTATCAAGACTACCGTCTTCTTCTACTTGGAGAGCGAAGTAACCAGGCCTTTCTTCTTTATACTAACCCTTTGCTCATTGTAATAAATATGGCACATATATTCATGAATAATAAATTAGTATAGCAATTAGTTAATCAGTGATTTTATTTGAATAAAATGTTTTTAATAATAGGCTGGTAATCTTAACCCTTTTCACTATATTGTGACATATAGTATAATGACTTTTTTACAGCTCCATGAACACGGGGCCTACTTGGTGGATAGCTTGTGGGAGTGTGCGTCAGAGCTGCTGAAAGACTGGGAGACCATGATCAGCCTGCTGCTGGATGAGCCCATGTCAGGAGAGGAGGGTAAGGGGACAACACTCGTTGATAATATCTAGCTGATTTCTTTATGTAATTATTAGAAAAAAAGAACCTTTGTGGAAAGGTGTTGTTTTATTCTTTCTTTTTGCTCCTCACCCAGCAGCGCCAGCCTGTCACCATAAAATTAACTTCATGTATCTGCATTTTTCAGCCCTGACTGATCGCCAGGAGACTGCTCTAGTTGAAATCATGCTCTGTGCCGTTCGACAGGCTTGTGAATGCCACCCACCAGTGGGCAGGGGCACAGGGAAGAGGGTGAGTGCCTGGTCACCACGCTTGGAATAGAAATAGCTTTGTCACTTTAATTATTTGATTGGGTTGCATCTTTGTGTGTGTAAAAGGTTCTGACTGCAAAGGAGAAGAAAACACAGCTGGATGATCGGACACGCATTACAGAGATGTTTGCAGTTGCACTGCCTCTGCTACTGGCAAAGGTGAATACTTGATTTCTACATTTGCACCATGTTAAATTTCTCACAACTGATGCTGAGTGTTTTGCCTTTTTTTGTTACAGTACTGTGTTGATATTGATAAAGTGACCAATTTACTACAAATACCAAAGTACTTTGATCTTGACATCTACACAACTGGACGATTAGAAAAGGTTTGCTCATTTATTCAGTTTTACTCATTCTAAATCGTGTAAAGGGAGTACAGTGCAGTGAAACAATATTATGTGCTTTCATGTTCTTATGAAGCATTTAGACGCCTTGTTGCGTCAAATCTGGGAGGTTGTGGATAAGCACACAGACACTGAGGTCCTAGAGGCCTGCTCTACTACCTACCACTACCTCTGCAACGAGGAGTTCACCGTCTTCAACCGTGTGGACATCGCCCGCTCTCAGCTTCTGGATGAGCTTGTAGACAAGTTTTCCAGACTTGTCGAGGACTTCCTGCAAGAGGTGAGGGTTCCTAAGTGTTTGTTCGCGTTGACAGATGCATAAGTGGATGTTATCATTTGACAAATTGTATCTCCTGTTTGTCAGGGCGAAGAACCAGATGAGGATGATGCCTACCAGGTTCTGTCCACACTGAAGAAGATAAGCGCTTTCCACAAGTAAAGACAACATAACAAACAAAACAACATAATTTTCATATTTTCCTGCAGGACCAAGTTCTTTTATTAAACTCATGAATATTGGTTGTTTTTTCTAATCCAGTCCAGCAGTGAGTAATTTATATAAGTACATAGCATAAAATAGGTATTTTTGCTATATGCATCCTTTTCATTCCTCAGTGCACATGACCTCTCCAAGTGGGACCTTTTTACCAGCAACTACAGGCTGCTCAACACAGGACTGCAGAATGGGGATATGCCTGAACAGGTATCGTGGCTATAACAGTGCCTTATCGTGCCTTCACCTTAGTGGAAATGCACATCTCACTGGTTATGCTTTATATTTTTCCCTCTAGATTGTGATTTATACAATGCAATGCACTCATTACATCATACTGTGGCATCTGGCAAAGGTTTCAGAGGGCGGTACTTTGAAGGTAACAGCAGATGGGTTTAATCATTTTGGGATGGTTTGCAGAAAACAGCGCCATTTTGGGGCCAAGTTCCTGATCATTTGCTTTTCTCAGGGCGATATGGTGACAATGAGAAAGCAGATGAGAGCCTTCTGCCTAATGTGTCAGCGTTACCTCAACAGCATCAACACTGCAGTCAAAGAGCAGGTGGGATTATGAAAATATTAAATTGTACATAAAATGTACTTATCTGTGTGACCATTCTTCAGTACAAGTGAAAATTTGCTTTGTCACTCAAATAGTCTTGTGTTTATCCTAGGCCTTCACCATACTATGCGATTTACTATTGATCTTCAGTCATCAAATTATGTCTTCAGGCCGGGAACAACTTGAGCCTCTGGTCTATACACCAGAGTCGTCTTTGCAGGCAGATCTGCTCAGTTTCATCCTGGATCATGTGTTCATTGATCAGGATGATGACAACAGCAGCACAGGTCAGAGTCGTCTAACTGTGTTAAACCACTGCAGTTACGTGTAAGACACTGACTGACTTTCTTATTTTGCTTTTTTTTGTATTCCAGATGGACAGCAAGATGATGAAGCCAGTAAAATTGAGGCACTGCACAAAAGAAGAAATCTTCTTGCTGCGTATTGCAAATTAATCATTTATAATGTTGTGGAAATAAACACTGGAGCAGATATATTTAAACAGTACATGAGGGTAAATTGAAACGTGTGTTTAAAATAATTACATGATCATTGCTCCTGTCCTGCTGGTGTTGTTAACAGTATTATTCTTTTGTTCTTAGTATTACAATGATTATGGAGATATCATCAAGGAAACGATGAGTAAAACAAGACAAATTGACAAAGTACAATGTGCAAAGACACTGGTATTGAGCCTGCAGAAGGTAAGATTGTTGGCTTAGTTTACAGTGATACATGAGTTGACTTATGTGCCAACAAATATTTCAGGTCGTGCTGAACTATATATAAGTGTAGTTACTTTACTGTTTATGTGAGATGTCCGTTTTACAGCACAGTGCTCCACTGTACCTGATAAACGGGAAGTTGATAGACTTGGCTGCAGCTTAGATAATATACGACAGATCACATTTGCATTTGGTGTCGGATTCAGACCACTAAGGTGTGAAACCATCTGTTTATTTTTGTAGTTATTCAATGAGATGCTGTCTGAACTTGGCTGTAATTACGACCGGTCATCGTCTGCTTTCTGTGGCATAAAAGAACTTGCCCGACGCTTCTCATTAACTTTTGGCTTGGATCAAATGAAGACCAGGGAAGCTATTGCCATGTTACATAAGTAGGTTACTTTCCTTCCCTCTGCAAATGATTTCTTACAATGATGTGTATTTGACTAAGCAACGCTCCTTGTTCCTTTATTCGTTTTTGTCTTTATTTAATAGGGATGGAATTGAGTTTGCTTTTAAGGAACCTAGCCCTCAAGGAGAGGGGGGTCCGCCGCTGAATTTAGCATTTTTGGATATACTGAGCGAGTTTTCCAGCAAACTAATTCGACAGGACAAGAGAACAGTGTAAGTCTTATGCACAAGATGTGCTGTGATTTACGAGCTAGGAGCTAGTTAGGATTGTGATTGGTTAACTGCTGTCATTCTGACTCCTACAGTCACATGTACCTGGAGCGATTCATGACATTTCAGATGGCTCTGCAGCGAGAGGACTGCTGGCTGCCACTCATCTCCTACAGGAATTCCCTGCAGGCTGGTGGGGACGATGACACAATGTCTGTCCTCAGTGGGATCAGCAGTCGAGGGTCCACCATCAGAAGTAAGAAGTCCAAATCAGCCACTGCTAGCAAAAGGAAATTGCCTGAAGGTGAGAAACTTTTTTCTTTTAATACAAATTAAAATGTATTCACTGTACTGTGTGATTAAAAGTATGAATTCATAGAATAGAATAAAAGCCATCTGATATATTTTCTCTTGTAGAAGAGAACAGCTGCAGCAGTAGTGATGCAGTCTGGATGAACCGTGAGCAAAACGTACAGACGCCGGTAATGATGCATTCGCCCCACCTCACCTCCACCATACAGAGAGATCCAAAGAAGATGAGACCAGAAGACAGCTACACAGGAGCATATGCGTTGCCAACAGAGCAGCATCAGCCTGCAACTCCTCAGCAGCAGCAACAGCATCACCACCAAACTGCTATTGATTACAAGTAAAAGACTTTTCTACATATCTGTTCTTTTCTTCTGTTGATTTTTCATTTTATTTTACTCCTGTGTGCTGTATTCTGTTGCTGTACTTTTGTTTTTGAGTTGTTTTTCAATTCTGACCTGCAGTACCCAGGTTACTTGGATGTTGACTCAACGGCAGCAAGCTGAGGCTCGTCAGCAACAGGAGCGGGTTAGCATGCAGTATGCCAAGATGAGAAACCACATGCAGCAAGCAATGTAAGACTGCAGTCCTCTTCACATAACATAACAATATTTGAGTTATGGTAAAAACAACAACGAGAGAATTTCATTTTCTGTGTGTCCCACAGTCGTCGAGGATCGGGACTAATGGAGGATGATGAGGAGCCAATAGTGGAGGATGTGATGATGTCATCTGAAGATCGCTTAGAGGACATCAATGAGGGCATGGATTTTGACACAATGGACATTGATCTGGTAATTGCAGAATTGCTTAATTGAATTGTGTAAACAGAAATATCAACATAATTGTCAGCATTGTCACAATGAATGCAACATATTTTTATACATGACTGTGAAGTAGAAATTAGTTCTAACTCAGCTGTTACTTTTCAGCCAGCATCAAAGAACCGCAGAGAGAGAACCGAGCTAAAGCCAGACTACTTTGATCCATCTTCAATCATGGATGATTCGGTAAAGATGCTGCTTTTTGTTGCATTGTTTCTAAAAATATGGGAACTAATACCATACACATTATTGTACATTCCCAGTCTATATTGAATGAAGTTTATAAACATTCACAGTAAGACACAAGCAGAATAGGTGAAAAGGCGTCAACTAACTTAACTGTTCTTATTCCTTGCGTCGACATTTGCTTTCTTACAAATGTCGACGTCTTGGTATTACTGCTATTGCTGTTACTCTGCATTGCCTCTAGAGCCCTAAAGGTAAATCCAAACTGTGGCCTCCACTGTACCCACAGCTACATTAAGTTTTTGCTTGAATTTGGAAATGTTCTTGCATAAGGCCCATTGTGTTTCATTACAATTATATTACCTGTGTTATGACAGTTTTAAGCACATAAATACTGCAAAGGGTTTGTTTTTCTCCTTATTAAAACAATGTGTTCCCTTATTAAATTGTGCTGCTGTTGTACTGTTTGTTACTGTAATGTTGTTCTGAACTGTTTTGAACGGGTGTCTAAATTAACTTTTGTGTTTTTAGGTCCTCAATGTGTCCATGTTCTAGTGCAAATGGATTGCATGGCCAACATAAGATGGATGACTGTGTTCTATGAAAATCAAAATGGACTACTAAGGATGTCTTGTGAGACACCAATGTTTGCCTCTTTAACACTTTGTTGAGATTTAAAGGAAGAGCTTGAATTTGAATTTTATCCTGTTATTTTCACACACCTGACTTCTACCACTCTGCAGAAGAAGTCCTTCTGTTTTTGTTCCGTTGTCCTAAAAGTCATCTTGATGTTAACTTTCACAAAGCTGGACCTGCTACAGCCAGTGTGTGAAACTATTGTATAAGTGCCAGTACAGATGTGGCAGTTGCATGGTGGGAGGACAATAATAGACTGAAATTCAAATTATAGAAAATGTACTTTTAATAGTTTTCATTCTGTAGACAAAAATTGTCTGATGTAAATAGAGAGTCGCTGACATACAGGAGGGATGAGCACAATTTCATGATCAGCCCTGCAAAAATAATGCTCTCTTAATGATGCTTTAAGGTTCAGTTGTTGAACACTAAAGAACACACAAAGAAGTGTCAATTAAACTTTTTACAGCCATAATTTTACAATTGATCATAGGGTCAAATCTTCACCTCTGGTACAATGTGAGTAAGAACTGAACATTATACGCCCCATAAAGGCAGCATTATTTGCACGGCTGTTGATTTAGACTGCATTACCTTTTAAAGGTGTCAGTGATATTGTGTTCACCTTTTGTATTTGTGAACTATAGATTTTGGCATGGCATGTAGCCACATATTAAAAGTATAATGTGAACTGGTGTCTCCTACTGTTCAAAGGCCTTGCCACAAATGGTATACAGTATTCTCAGATTTAACTGTGTGATGGTATTTTTGAGACAAGTATGTGTTCTGCTTTTATATCTTATAGATAACTTTGATTTATAGATATTTTGTAATGACAATCAAATGTAAATTAATGGTTTCTAATCATGTTATTTCACATAGATGCTGAAATAACAATTTTTAATGAAATTATGTTTCTATAGATATGGCCAGCTGTTTGTATTTTGTTTGCATCTCTGTAACAAATAAGTGAAAAGTAATACATTGCACAAATGTAGTAATTTGACAAATTAATGGCTGCATCTAAAATATGTTTATATTGGGATCATAGTGTCACAACATAAATTCTGACTCAACCTTAAACATGTAATCTCTTATATATCTTGACTCTTTCTCCTTTGTATAGTACTTATAGTATCTAATAACACAGACATACCACCAAACCCTTTCTCTTTAAAAAGGAAGCACTTGAAATATGGTTGAAAAAGCAGTGTGGGCTTTTGTAAGTGTGCAGAGGATTTCTTCAAAAAGCCAATTTAGTTCTTGTACCACTTTTACATATATACAAATGTAGAATTATCCAAAATGACAATGTTTTAGAATTCTTTAGTCAAACTATTATAAGACCAGAAGTGTGTAATATGCAGTTACAAATGTGTAATTTATTGTGAATCAATGCTTATTTTATATTTTCATTTTGCTTTAAATTTTAGAGAAAGCTTAAAGAAATAAAATGTAACTATTGGACGTTAACCTACCACTTTGCAAGTACACCTGCAGTAAGTTGTTCCGTTTGGCGTTCAGTGGAGTGTTGATCTGTCCTTAACTCTGTGTGACGGCCTGGTTGGCAGGTTGAGATTGTCTGGAAAAAGGTGTATTCATTTTGTAGGTAGAAACAAATCCCTGAGTTCCTCAACATCTCCCTATAAACTGGAGAAACAACTCACATGGTTCTAAGTCTTACTAAACACTACTAGTCATGTTAGGCAGATAAGAATAATACATCTTAGAATTGCCTGTAAATCCACATTAACCGTATCATTTCTAATCTTTTCTGTCTTGCATTGAACTGCTGAAAATGTGCATACGTCTGTACGTTTACACACATTTAAATATTTGTGTATATTAAATTTGTGTTTTTATGATATTTGCAAACCCCGATTGCATCCTTTAATATTTGTATTTATGTCTCAAGATGTAACAGAATAAACCCTCTGCAACTATGTGATGACTTCAAGAACCTGCCTGTCAGTCCATTCTACCAACGGTGGTGCACATGAAAGTCTGAACAATGTTCTGAATGTTGTAGAATATTTAATGTTTACTCAGCCTTCATGAGCTTAGTGGTGTCATTTTAAAAAGGTTATTTAAGGTACTATTATTACACAATTAACAAGCAAATGAAAACCAAGAGCAGTGGGGTTTGTGGAAAAATTGAAATCCACTTTTATTAACAAAGCCTGAGCCGGAGAGACGAGCCTCGGTGTCCCACCATGCAACAGTAAGCTAGCAGCAGCTAGTCGCCACATTTGACCCTGTGTACCATGATGAACTAGACATCCGGGCTGAGTGGATGGAAGATGGCGACACTTATTCTCCCTGGTGAATGGATCAAGAACTGGGAAAAATCAGGAAAACAGGAATTGTAAGTAGACCCGAACCTCAGCAAAATGTTACGCGTTTTAATGGCTCAACTGTTGTTAGCCGATTAAAAAAATACGCAGCTAGCATCGCCGTGAAGGCCGTTCGTTCCGAGTTGCTATGGCTAACACAAGCGGTAAGGTTAGCAAGCTAAGGGCAGCTCAAGTGGCCCACAGGCATTAACAAGGATGTTAGAATACAACACGTGATTACATGTGGCTGCATTTCGACACCGAATGGAGCTGGTTGCCTTATTTATTCAGTAGAGACGTTAAGTGCATTTAACAGGGTCATTTAATTTTACCTGCATGCTAACAATCCTGTTAGCTTACGCTCCACCTATAGCCTCCGTTCATTTGTAAACACGATGATCAAAGCTAAGCTAACGTTAGTTAGCATTTAGGTAGATCACGTAGAACTCCTATTTTTTTAACGAAACGTCATGTTACTGGCTTGTAAATGTAAGTACGCGTTGTGTCCAGCCCCTGACAGCCTCCCACGGGTGCTTGATGAACAGCTGCTAATGAAACGTCTTTTGTGCCCATCGGTTGGTTCGTTGTAAAGAAAGCACTCACTCCAGTGGAGGGAAACCATAGCTGACCGATCCGCCGATCTTGAGGGTTAACATTAACGCCAGCTGCGACGCATATGAGATGTCACCTGTCTTGGCATATCCGTGCAGAGTAGACACGAGTTAGTTGGTAGCTTTTAATAATTTCATTTATTTTGGTTAAACGCCATTAAAAGGAGGCAGCAATGGCATCGTTCAACGTGCAGCTAAAGCTAACGCTACACCCCGTTGGCTAATGTTAAGCTAGTTATTTGTGCACCCCGTCTTTTATCGCCTGCTAAACAAACTCCTGACTGAATATTCGCTGTGACATCATTCACCTGGGTGAGCTGGACGTATTTGGGCGGAGGGTTAAAGTTGCACTTAATGCTCAATACGTGAATCTCGGCAGCCACACATCGCTCATCTTACCACCAGGAATCCCCAGGACTGAAGGCAGAGGTCGGTTTCATCGCCCTCAAAACACGGCAATATAGTCGGTCTTCATTCATTAACTTGAAATCACGCACAGACGGAAACACAAAACCCATCACACTGTAAAACAGGCCCAGCTACTAGTAGCTAAAGCCGTAGGCCTTCAAGAAGGGCCTGTATTGAGATGCACTAGTTTTACTAAACTGAAGAATGTCAGTGCTGCAGATATTCACCACAACTGACTTGTAAAATATTCCAGGGAATCTATGTATTTAAACCATGCACCCATGTCCCTTTTTTGTGTGTCCAGCTCTTTAGATTTACAGTTCTTTAATTTGCCTGGTGCACAGAATATGAAGCGCCTCACATCAACCTGGATGTGTGTTCAGAGCCGTGGTGAAGCTACATAAACCTTTGTTATGCTGTGTTTCTTAGTCGTTTCCCATACATTATGACTTTTTAGTACTCTGCCGTGCCAATACATAGCTGAATCAACTGTATTAGCATTTAGATAAACAGGCAGTTCTAACATTGCCTGCATCTAGAAGCACTGGGGGTCGTAGGTGCCAAGCATCTCTGCAATTTATGCGCGTGCACAATTTCATACAGTTATGACGTTTTTGGTGAATCTTCTTTTTCACAATGTTACTTTTTGTAGTGTGGAGACTGGATAGTTATGTTTCAATAATATTAATGGCCATTTTTTAACCTTGTTTCATAGCATACAACTCTGCAAAGAACTCACAGAAAAGACCGATCATGGAAGCGAGATTAGAGGTAAGTTAAGAATTACCATATATTCTAACATTATTTATCTTTCAGTGTAATCAGGCTTCCTTGTTTTGCACACAGACATGGAGTTGTATTATTTTGAACTGATCAGCTATGTAAGAAAGGGATATATTTTTAAAATGTTATGACATGACATGACATACAAAAACACAGGAGCTTCGAAACAGGAAGGAAATCTTGCTACCAGACAGTCCCTTTACCGCCACTATGTGATTAATATCCACTCTACACCAAACCCAACTCGTATGCTCACGCTAGTTAAAGACACACCCTAGTCAGGTCTGACACACAACATGCACGGATCGGTTTCAGGCGTGAACATAAAATGACGGAAATGTTTTTTTCCTGTTTGTGTCTGTGCTGTTTGTTGACTCCATTCTGTAGTGTTTTGTTGTTTTGATATATGTTGTGCAACAATAATAATCACTTGTAATAAAATTATTTACAGATATTTCCTGTCAATCCTAAATCCCCTGTATCTTGTGTTGGGTCTGTTTACCTCTGCAGACATACAGTCAGCTTTATATGAGCTCTGCTGGCAAGTTGTACTGGGGAACCTGAAGTTGGACCTTGTCGTCAATGTCCTTGGGGACATGATGGTATAAATGCTTTTTATTCTTTTGGCTTACAATATTAAGGTTACAATATTGTACATATCTGTGTCTGAGTTTGGCATTTACAATTATTAATTCACCTACCACCTTTATGTATTTTTTCAGAAACTGAAATAATTGCCTGAAGCAACTGTTTAGGAGTTTGGTAACTATGCGTAGCTTGACTTGATACTGACTCATCACTTTTTGTTCCCCTTTCAGGAACTCCGAGATGACTTGTCATCAATTTTAGCTGACGTGTTCTGTATACTAGGTATGTTTTATTGGTTTGGTTTTTAGAATTATTACAGTGTCTTAAATACTGAAAGTTTCACATTGTAATATCTTTTAGAGAAGTAATATTTAATAATTTTAATAGATTTGGAGACAGGTGCACTGGAAGACAAAAACAAACGTGACCATTACACACAGCTGGTGGGAGCATGTGTGGTAAGAACAATATTACTTAATTACATTCTTTATCCAAAGTCAACTGTCTTAGATCCAGAGCAAAGTTTTTCCCATTTCTTATATGGCCTATCTTTGCACTCCAGTATTACTTAACCTGTTTTTTTTGTTGTTGTTTTTTTTTTTCAGATTTTTGTTCCAGAAGCCATCCTGAAAGAGAGGCTGGATCCAGAAACACTTGAATCTCTTGGACTTATTAAACAGGCTCATCAATTCAATCAGAAAATTGTAAAAATCAAGACAAAACTTTTGTAAGTGCAGAGTTTAACTGAAACTCTTTAACTGACACATGAAAGCCAAATGGAAAATGTATGTGGACCGTGCTACTCTGTAAGTTGTACAATTTTTCATTTTTTTACAGCTACAAGCAACAAAAGTTTAACTTGCTGCGAGAGGAAAACGAGGGTTATGCCAAATTAATTACTGAGCTTGGCCAAGATCTGTCAAGCAATGTCACCAGCCACCTTGTCCTGGAGAGCATCAAGTCCCTCATAGGTACTGTTATGCCTTGTGTGTAAAGGAGCAGGTCCTTTCCTTAAACATACCATAAGCCAACTCTTTCTACAGGCGTCTTCCATTACTGCTACTGTTATCAACTGTTGTTTTATGGATTATCTTAAACACTGTCCCTTGCTGGGACCTAGAGTCTGATTCTGTCTGAGTTCACTAAAAGTTCATAAGCTTTTAAAAGTTTAATGTAAATCATTTCAGTCTTTGAAAGGCGTTGTGTAAGCACAGTTAATGTAGTACCTGTCATTCAGTTATACTTTGTTACTTCATTCGTTTTTTATCTTCTGCCTCTAGGATGTTTCAACTTAGACCCTAATCGTGTTTTGGACATAATTCTGGAGGTGTACGAGAGCCGATCTGACCAAGACGAGTTTTTCCTATCTCTAATCAAGTCCTACATGTGTGAACCACTCACCCTTTGCCACATTCTGGGCTTTAAGTTCAAATTCTACCAGGTAAGAATATAAATTCTATGTGACTAAGGCTAATATGTCTTATAAGCAAGAAAATGTGAAAATGTTTTATTTTGTTATTTTCTTTTCTTTTGTCAGGAGCCAAATGAGGAAACCCCTAAGTCTCTGTATCACATTGCTGCTGCTCTGCTTCATCACAACCTGATAGAGCTTGAAGACCTCTATGTACATGTAAGAAAAACATACACCTACAGGTCATGACTCCACTTCCAGACAACCTCACCTGGATGACTGAGAATCTTCATGGCCATAGCAACTAGTTCAGCTAATTGTCACACTAGTTAAATACAGTCTAGCTATGCTGCTTCTCAGCACAGGTCACCCATAAATATTCAATTAAAAATTGAATGAGGCCAAACTGATTACTGTGGTCCTATGATGTCTGTGATTTGTGCCCCTAATTTTCATTTCATTTGCTTTATTATCATATCAGTATGTTTTGTAAAGTGTTGTGTTGAATTCCCTGTACCTGGTCTGAACCTTTGGTCATGCTGTACTTTCTTTGTCTCTCGTGATTCCAGCTTATGCCACTAGATGCCACCATAATAGAGGAACACAAACGAGACATCTCGGAAGCCAAGCAGATCGCTCGCAAGCTGGTAATGGTTGTGTTGCCCTCAGAAAAAAGTGATGACAAAGAAAAGGAGAAAGAGAAGGAGGAGGAGAAAAATGAGAAGGTATCCATTTTGGAAACACATTTTAAGCCTATTGAAATTCACCTGAAGTAAAATGACTTATTTACAGCCTTACTGGTATTTTCAGACACTCAGTTGCTGCTCTTTTCTGTGCTCACAGCCACCTGATAACCAAAAGCTTGGTCTGTTAGAAGCGCTGCTTAGAATTGGAGACTGGCACCATGCCCAGAGTATTATGGACCAGATGCCTTTCTTCTATGCTACTTCTCACAAGCCCATTGCATTGGCACTGTGCCAGCTTGTGCACCTGATGGTGGAGCCTCTTTACAGAAGGTGATTTTTTTTTTTGTGCCTGTTTCACTTGCTTCTCGACACATGTAGTCAGAACCTTTACTAGTGCCTTGTATTCCAGTTTAGCCTAATATTGATGTCAGACACCTGCAACCTCTGATTCACTTGTTTTAAATCACAGAGCTGGCGTACCTAAGGGGGCAAGAGGTGGGGTAATACATCCACTGAGGAACAAGCGAGCCCCTCAGCCTGCAGAGAACTTTGAAGACCTACGCAGGGACACGTTCAGCATGCTCTCTTACCTAGGCCCTCACCTCTCCCATGACCCCATCCTTTTCGCAAAGATTGTGCGCCTAGGCAAAGCCTTCATGAAAGAGGTAAAAAAAAAACATTACTACCAATGCAGCCTAGATAATATTAGCCTTTGTTCTCATTTTTGGTGTTTTGTGTGCTTCTCAGTACCAAAGTGATGGGAGATCTGATGTCAAGGACAAAATGGTAGGTCTAAAAGATGTCACAGTAGAACAGTGTTTTTGATTTGAAGAGTAAATACATTTAGAGCTTTGCAAATGTATTCCTGTAGTGTATGTCACTGAGTTTTGTCTCATGTTGATTGTATTTTCATCGCAGGACACATTGTTGAGTTGCTTCCTGAGCATTGCAGACCAGGTGCTTCTCCCTTCTCTTTCTCTAATGGAGTGTAATGCCTGCATGTCTGAGGAGCTGTGGGGCCTCTTCAAACTCTTTCCCTACCAGCACAGGTAAAAGACACAGACACACAGCATATTAAAGCCTCAGTATCTGGGAACGCTGTCCTGGGGAACTGCTCTGTTTGCATATCTTATGGTAGATTACGCTTAGGGATGAATTTGTTAATGTTATATTTGTAGTCGTTGCTTGATCCAAATACAACACACAACAAATGACTTGCATATAAGCTGTTTTAAAATAATTTTCTTGCTCAATAGGATAGCTAAAAGCAAATGAGGTTGACATATACCCTACACTGTTTTCAATACTTCTGTTTAATTGTGCCTTCTTTGCTCATGCTCCCTCAGGTACAGGTTATATGGTCAGTGGAAGAATGAAACCTATTCTAGTCATCCACTGCTGGTTAAAGTCAAAGCTCAGACTGTGGAAAGAGCCAAATACATTATGAAGTGAGTCCCTGCTGAATCAAATGTGCCATTATAGTGCAATTTTCCCTGCTTTTAGTAGTGTGTAATCAAAACACCAAAATCATTGTTGTCATACTGGAGGGTGGCATCGACAAGCTTCACATCGACCATGTTTATTTGGTGTTGGCACCAAACTGTTCTTTTTTCTCTGTTTGTGCTGCTAAGTATTAAAAGTTACTGCCGTGTTATGTTTTAATCTGCTGCTTTCTGTCTCTGCTCCCTAGGCGGTTGACCAAAGACAATGTGAAACAATCTGGAAGGCAAATTGGCAAGTTGAGCCATAGCAATCCCACCATCCTCTTTGATTATGTAAGTGTATTTTGCATGATGTCAACAAAGTACCAAGGCAATTACATTATAATTTTTGCTGTTCTACACCATGTCACACCACATTTTTGTTTTAGAAATTCTTTAAAAACCATTAATTATAATAAACTTTGTTAAGATTCACAAAAGGGGAATGTGTTGTGCTGTTCTTTCATAAATAATCAGTTTGTACATATGCATATATATTGAAATATATAATACAGGTTTTTATGTAATTTTTACAACATTCTCCCTCTGTTAGCACAAAGTGTGCATAAACAGCTGAGCCCTTTTCAGCTTCAGTAAAGTCTCATGCTGTTCTCATACAAAGGCAATGACTTTGCATTTTATATTTCCCAATATTCCCAATATTGCAAATGTATGCAAAATTGTTAAGAAATACTAAAGAAATTTGATCTATATTTCTCTTCTGTTTGACAGATGCTGTCTCAGATTCAGTGGTACGACAATCTTATCGTTCCAGTGGTGGATTCCTTGAAGTACCTCACATCCCTCAATTATGATGTCTTGGCCTGTATCCTTCAGTGTTACCAGTTTAGCCATTCAGATAAGATCTTGTGTATTCATGTGTGTGTGTGTGTGTGCATGTAGCTCCTGTCTTATGCATGTAATGTTAGCAGGGTGCATGTGGTTCTTTCTTGATTTCTGGGTTGTTGCCCTTAACTCTGTCTTTAGATTGCATCATCGAGGCTCTGGCTAATCCAGAGAAGGAGAAAATGAAGCATGATGACACCACAATCTCCTCATGGCTTCAGAGTATGTAGCCTCATAGTTTACTGGGCTGTTACTGTACAGTCGTATTGACCGTCTTGAATACAAAATGGTAGAAACAGTTTGATGTTTTAATGAGTATTTAACATAGACCGGTTTCTTGTTACCAAGGTCTGGCAAGTCTGTGTGGATCCGTGTTCAGAAAATACCCTATTGAGCTGGCTGGCCTTCTTCAGTATGTTACCAATCAGCTCAAAGCAGGGAAGAGGTACGTAGCTCTACACTGGATGGAAAAATTGGCTCTACACACTGCTTTTAATATCAATCAAAAACAGATTTCTCATCACATGCATATCTTTCCCTCCCTACAGCTTTGACCTATTGATTCTGAAAGAGGTGGTACAGAAGATGGCTGGCATTGAAATCACAGATGAGATGACATCAGAGCAGTTAGAGGCCATGACAGGAGGGGAGCAACTCAAAGCTGAGGTACATGCTTTTTTTTTTTATATAAATACTTTTTTATTTGTTTTTAATAGTCTTTTGAAAAGGTCTGTACACATACCCATAACTGTCATTCTGTTTGTGATTCTACCATTAGGGCGGCTATTTTGGCCAAATAAGGAACACAAAGAAGTCATCGCAGCGCTTGAAGGATGTACTGCTGGACCATGAACTGGCTCTGCCACTGTGTCTACTAATGGCTCAGCAACGAAATGGTGTGGTTTTCTTAGAAGGCGGAGAAAAACATCTTAAACTCGTTGGCCACCTCTATGATCAGGTATACACCCAGATGTAAACACTTTCTATGTTTTTAGCAGGAAAAACATCTGCTGGCAGTTGTGTCCTTTTAGATATAATTTACCTCTCATTTCCTGACATTTGCCTTTTGTTTTTGCAGTGTCATGACACATTGGTACAGTTTGGTGGCTTTCTGGCCTCGAACCTCAGCACAGAGGACTACATCAAGCGGGTTCCTTCCATTGACATCCTTTGCAACCAATTCCACACGCCACACGATGCAGCATTCTTCCTCTCTCGACCAATGTACGCCCATCAGATATTGGTGAGTGGACTGTTCTTTTAAGTCGTGAATATGTCATAGAATCTAGTCTGTATAACATCAAAGGTTGACATTACGTCACTGAGACACCATTTTAAACAATGCTCTTAAATGCTCTTTATTCACAGTCTAAGTATGATGAGCTAAAGAAAGCAGAGAAAGGTAACCGCCAGCAGCAGAAGGTGCACAAGTATGTGTCCGCTTGTGAACAAGTGATGACACCAGTGCATGAGGCTGTGGTGTCGCTCCATCCTGCCAGAGTCTGGGATGACCTCCGTCCTCAGTTCTACGCCACCTTCTGGTCCCTCACTATGTACGACCTGGCTGTCCCTCATTCTGCCTATGAGCGTGAGGTCAACAAGCTCAAGGCCCAGATCAAAGCAATTGAGGAGAACCCAGAGATCGTGAGTAGTTGGTTCTTGGTAGTTCATACTAGTAGTCTGTACCGAAAACTAATTTCCATTAAATTCAAATTAGGAAGTATTAATTCCAAACATGGAACAAATATACGCACAATGTTTTGGTCTTGTAATGTTAAGAACCCTTAAGAGTATGAAATTATTAGTTCATGTCCAGTCTTCTCTATGTTTATCATTTACATGTTTCCTCAATTTATTCCCAATGTAGCCCATGAATAAGAAAAAGAAGGAGAAAGAACGATGTACTGCCCTGCAGGAAAAACTGCAGGAGGAAGAGAAAAAGCAGCTTGAACATGTTCAGAGGGTTCTGCATCGCCTTAAACTGGAAAAAGACAATTGGCTGTTGGCCAGTAAGTTTCCCGATGTTTACCTGACAGTAGTGAAGCATCTCACTTTGTGAACATTACGCTACACTGTTGAGAGAGGATGTACGTTTTAAGTGTAAGAGTTTGGTTAATGTCAAAAAACAAGCATTCAATGCTTTAATTTATTTATTTCAGTAGTAAGTACTGTTCATGACAGAAGGTAGTTTACATGTGAAGACCTGTAGTTCAGGCTGGACAAATATCACATCCACAGAACCTCTAGGACAAGTCTTTTGTTCATTGTCCTGTCTGTCTCTGTTGCTAATATACCTTTAAATGCCTACTGATAGAATCCACAAAGAATGAGACCATAACAAAGTTCCTGCAGCTCTGTCTGTTCCCTCGCTGCATCTTCTCCTCCATTGATGCCGTGTACTGTGCCCGCTTCGTCGAGCTGGTCCACCAGCAGAAGACGCCAAACTTCTGCACGCTCCTGTGCTATGACAGGGTATGACATGCGTATAGAGAATCGCTTCCTTATATCCATTATAGAGTGTAGATTTATTTTGTGCCTTATTAATGCAAATCCTTTCCACATTGTGCTACAGGTGTTCTCTGCTATCATCTACACTGTGGCCAGCTGTACAGAGAATGAGTCCCACCGTTACGGACGCTTCCTATGCTGCATGCTGGAGACGGTGACCCGTTGGCACAGTGACCGCGCAACCTATGAGAAGGTCCAGTTCATCCTGCTCTCTACACATTGATTCAGTTGTATCTTAAATTTCTGGTCTGGACTCACTAAAGGCTATTGTGTGTATTTTGTGCTGCATGATGAGCTGGGAATGAATCTTTACCTTCTCATTGTTTGGTTGTAGGAGTGTGTCAATTACCCCGGTTTCCTGACCATCTTCAGAGCCACAGGCTTTGATGGCGGAAACAAAGCAGATCAGCTGGATTATGAGAACTTTAGGCATGTGGTGCACAAATGGCACTACATGCTGACTAAAGTGAGCTTTTAAAACAATATTGATAAATGAAATAATGACAATCGACTTAGCTCGGTGCATTAATCATGTCTTCTCTCTCTTTGCCCCGTACAGGCTTCAGTTCACTGCCTGGAGACAGGAGATTACACACACATTCGAAATATTCTTATTGTGCTTACAAAGATCCTGCCGTGCTACCCTAAGGTCCTCAACCTTGGCCAAGCACTAGAGGCTCGTGTCCACAAGATCTGCCTAGAGGAGAAGGACAAGAGGCCAGACCTATATGCCTTAGCAATGGGGTAACACAGCATTGTGTGGTGTTCGCTCTCTGTAGAGCGTACACTTAACTGATATAATTTAATGTGCAGATATGGGTAGATTGTAGCCCAATTCATGATTTATACACGAATACATTGGTGCGGTGACCAAACACAGATGTTCTAGTGTTTTTATGATAATGGATGATTAGGTTCTAGAAGGTCTTAGCAATTTAAGGTGATCATTGACTTTTATTTATTGAACAGATATGGGAGAGTTTTTAGTGAGTTCAGTCGACTTTTTATCCAAGCTTATAGTTGCAGGCTATATATCACTGATATATATCAAATGGATGACAGTCTCTCCCTCTCAAAGTAATTTTATTTACACCGTGTGATTTTGAGGATTTGTCTGTGCACTGTGCAAACCCCTTATGCATCTTACAGTTATTCAGGTCGTTTGAAAAGCCAGAAGGTGCACATGGTCCCTGAAAACGAGTTTCATCACAAGGAGCAGCCAGCGCGCAGTGCCACCCCTGCCAATCAGCAGAATGGACCCGGCAGCACAGGCAAGCCTGCCACCAGCACAAGCAAGACAGAAGAAGGGATTTCAGAGGATGGGGGTGAGTGAAACACAATTGTTTTTATTACGGCTGAAGCTTTATTTGGTTAGTGATGCTGCCCAGCGGTTTGAATCCTTACTGTGCCTTGCTAACCTCAGCTCCTCCAATTTAAGAAGTGCCTGTTTTAATAAACTAAAGATGATGTTTTTGTATGTCAATAGTGTTTATGTTGTCTTTATGCAGATCGAGGAAAAGATAAATCTCAGGGGTCCACAAAGCCAGTGAACAAAGCCAACAGTGCAGCAGCCAAAGTGACCACCAGCAACGGGAACAGTGCTGTGAACAGGTAAGTCTATCAACAGCTGCTCTGATGTAAATTCATCACAACCAAAGCTAAAAAACAAATTACTATGAATAGAAATGGCGTCTACTCCTCTTAATGTTGCCTCTAAGCCTTTCAATAGTGCAGCCTACCAGAAATTGAATACTGTTGTTGGATCAGCACATTCTGGTACAAAACATTTCGTGCAGATTGTTGAAATATTTGCATTTTATTTCACAGCATCAAAGCAGTAAAAGAACGGGATGACAAAGAGAAGAATGTGAAAGAGAAAAAAGAGAAAAAGGAAAAGACACCAGGCAGCACTCCTGAAACAAAGGCAGAGAACCGCCGTGAGAAGCAGAGAGACGAGAGAGCGGGCAAGGAGGAGCGGGCAACACGTGAGGGTAAGGAGAAGACCCCCAAGGCAGACCGGGAGAAAGCAAAGGCAGAGGAAAAGATCAGCAAAGACGACAAGGCCAAAACCGGCAACGGGGAGCCCGTGGAGCCAACCAGGGAACGCGACATTAAGGAGACTAAGACCAAGGAGAAAGGCGACAGGAGTGCTGTGGCTGGGTCCCTCAAGTCACCAGTTCCCAGATCAGAGTCGGCTGAATCTGAGAGGGGTAAGACGCTCATTTTAGCTGCAGTATTGATAAAAGTAAAAATAAAAGACATTCTTATTTTGAATCGAACTGTTTAAAATCGCACCAATTTAATAAGCCTGAGGCTCTGTTAATGTAATATAATACTGTTTCAAGATAGCAAACGCTTAAGGCAAGATTTCTAAAAATGTTTTAGTTCCTCGTGGCGTCACAAAGGTTCTTCCTAAAAGCTGGAGCTTAAATAAAGATACATTTCGTGCATTTTTATCTTTACAGATCACAAAAGACGAAAGCTCGACACTCACTCTTCTCCATCCCACTCCTCGTCTGTTAAGGTTAGTATGGCTTGAGGAAGGCTGTGCCCGTTTCTTCTCTATCTGCCGGAGCGTTCCCTGCCGTTGCACATTCCAGCAGCCCTGAAGATCACCAAGGGGAGCTGTCGTAATTGCAGGCATGACACCTGGAAGCCCCAAACAAATCCATGGGAGCTGGAGAAAATTCCATGGACATCAGCATAATATTTTTGTGAATTTGGGAGGAAACTCCTCAAGGACTTAGCCAAGAGAATATTGTGTATATTGAGTATTTTCATATTGAAATATTTATCTATTTTGATAATAATGAAAGCAGTCAGTGTGCCTTGGGAAGAAGGATTTTTTTTGAAGCATTTCTATATTCCTTGTGGATTTTTTGCATTTTTGAGAATATTATTCACCTGATGTAAAATGGCCTGTCGAGTGAGGAGCTTTCGTCTTTTCCAGTGGCAAAGATGGTTTTTCCACGGAGAGCAGTATTTTACTACTTGTTATGGTGCCCGAGATTTTTTTTCCGTTTTGCAAGCTGAGAAGATTCATTTGTTAAAGTGATGTTAAGTATTTCGCGTTCCCTTCAACGTGCCCGGATCCAGCACAGAGTCTGATGGTGTCCAGCACCTCTCTGCTGCAGCTGCATCACCGGTCCCTCTTCGGTCTCCGTTTGTTGAAACGGCCTGCATGCAGCCTTCACGTCACACCATACATGTTGAGGCAGTCCTGGCTAGTCCTGCCCCTGCAACATCCCCACAGCTACCAGCCATCAGCATCTACAGTTGTACTACCTCCTGGCAACCATTCAGTGGAGAATCTGAGTCACCAGCAACTGAGATCGTCGGAGAAAATGAATGTCGCAGTTTTGAATCAGCCAAAAAATCAGAGGGAAAAAAGCCTGCTCCCACAAAGAGAGAGTGAGGGGAAAAGTGGGTGAAGCCTGAACCGTCTGGAGTGTTGCCCAAACCTACTGGAAGCTTGTGATAGGTCTTTATTTAACCCTTCCTCCAGAGAAATAGGCTCCATGTGTCTTATCCATTCCTGAACTGTAAGTGACAGCAACAGTTAACCTATGTAGGGATGCAGTAAAGCACATAAGTGATTTGAGATATGAGTGATTTGTCATAGAAACACAGTCACATACATATATCTATATATATATCTATATATATCTATATATAATTTATAGCACTTGCACTTTAGATGTATTGAATACCAGCTGCGCTGTAGAATTTATATATAACGCTGCCTGAAACATGTCTGTACTATTAAGACTATTAGTTATTTCATGTATGCTCAGGGTATTTCTATTTTAAGTATTGACATTCCAGATGTTGAGCTTATGAACTCTCCTCTATGTAATAACCTTGTCAAAGCCTTAGTCCTTGAAGGTCAGTGTTCAAGGGAGAAGTATGCTGTTGGTCCGGCCAGCCCTGACTCCCAGCTCCCACAAACCCCTTCTTCCGACACTCTACTGCTAACTGACAAACCTCCTCCCAACCCCCACCCCCTCCCAGCTCATCTGTCATCTCCATTCATCCCTACAGGACAATAACAACGAACCCAAGGAGTCCACATCCAAGGTTTGAACTGACTTTGCTACTTATCCTGTCTCACAGTTTTCTTTGGCTTTGTTTAACAGGTTCTAAAATAACACTGACACTTCCGCCACCCAAACAAAGTCGAACACAGCAGAATAAATGCACACATTGCCTTCTTTGTCATCACTTTGAAATGTGTGTTAAGCTCGTCCCACACTTTAGCTACTGAAATTTGCATCACAATTACTGAAGATAGTGGTGATCATGAAAGCTGTGTGAACAGGTGAGGTCATTTGATTGGTGGTTCCTCAGTTTCCAGGGCCATAATTTGAGACGGTATCTTATTAGCTTCATTAGCTCATTCACATTCTCTGACTCTGAACAGAGATAGTTCTGATGGAAGTTCAGTATCTGCAAAAAAATGTGTGATTACTGTTTTTAGTCTTGTTTCTAATCTCTGCACATCATTACAGGACACTTTCTGTGTTGTAAGATAATTTACGCATTAGAGGGTTTGATCATTTAAAAACTCATTGGTTCTTGGTATATACTGTGGCTAAAACATGCAAACGCTCTGTGCAACACTGGTAGGTAAACAGCATGTGCACGCTTAGGACCATACGTTATTGTTAGGTTATATATGGCATGTGTGTGTAATATGATTATACTTTACATGATAAAAGTACTTGTATACTTTATTTTTAAATGAACAGATAATGCTGTTAATGATTTATAACACACAGCTGCAGGGATATTGTACATGTACACACTTCTGATAAAGGCACATTAAGGTATTACAGCTGTGTTTGCGATGTTACTCCAAGTGACTGAGTACCTGTTTCACCAACAGCTAACATTCTTGCTCCTGCACCAATAGTAATAGTTACTAAATCAAAGTGCAGTGAGGATTGAGGATGATGTGATCTGTGGACTCCTGACCAGAGTCGTCTTGATCTATATTAGTTACTAAAGTCCCAGGTTGGTCATGTTGCAGTAGTGTAACAGCGAAGAATGTTGGTCATTCAGCCTTCACTTACTAACTTGTGTAACGTGGAGTTGCTAAATCTAATTATTAAGGCCGCCCTGACAGCATTAACATTTCTTTCTTGTTATGTTCGCGTCTGAATATCTTTGCAGCACCACATCAACTACAATTCAGTAGACCGGTCCAAGAGCAGAGAGAAGGAGATAGAGAAGAAAGATTTGGAGAACTCACAGGGTCGATCCAAAGAGAAGAAGGAAGAAAAGGATCGAAAAGAAAGGAAACGAGTCAGTATTTTGCAGAACTTTGTGAAATGGGTTTTTGGAAAGGTCATCGCGGTGAAAATGTGATTAGTTTGTGCTGAAGTTAGCAAGTGCTCATGGCAGTTGGATTCAAAATAAAGTGGAAGCCACCAGACCACTGACAGACATGTTGTTCTAGGACCACACTCTCAATGACCGTGAGACGAGCCAAGAGTCCAAACGCAGAAAGGACGAGAACGGAACCAGTAAGTTTGTCCTTGACAAATCTGACGTAGCCACTAGCCCAACAAGTACAACTGAAACAAGAACTGACAGAACCATCTCTTCTAGATTCCTCCAAAAACAGCAAAAGCACAAGTCCTTCTGACTCCCCTCTTTTAGCCGAAAAAGAGAAGAGCAAAAGATCTAAATCTTCCAGCAAAGAGAAGGCGGAGTCTGTGAAACCTGAGCGAACGTCTTCTGGAGGCAAAAAGGTCAGCTTAGCCGCCCACTGTGTTACCTGTAACTTGTGCACATAGTTTTGTCTTTGTCATCAATCATCCCTCAACTAATAAACTCAGACTTTATTGCTAAAACATTATAGTTAAACATAGTTTTTAGCAGATGATTTCATTTCATTTTTATTTTCATGTTTCAGGAGTCCAGACACGAAAAAGAGAAATCGGAGAAGAAAGAAAAGAGGGAGACCAGCGGAGGAAAGGAAGAAAAAAAGCAATATCCTTAAACATAGTGTCACTTAAGCCAGTTATTGTTTTTATAGTTATTGGTTATGAGTTCTGCGGTGACTGAGACACAAACGAGCCGCGGTCACCTGCGTCAATTAAAACCACGTTTCTGGTCCCTGCCTGATTAAGCTTGTTTGGAAGTGAACTGTAGTGTCTTGGTGTGTGTTCAGCTTAGCTACTGTCTGCACCGGTTCTGTTTCCACTATGAGAGATTACCTCCATTTATTCTGCCACTAAACACACTTGCACACAGTAAGTGTAGAGGGTTGCAATATCTGCCATATTGCATTGGGAAGCCAGCCAACAGGACCTTCTTGTAATTATTGCACTAATCCTCAGCCTTTAACAATTGGATGTGACTAATTTCAGTTTCCAAAAACTGCGTCGTCCTGTCTTTCTGAAACAATGTGCCCAGCTAAACTGAGGATGTGCCCTTTTGTTTCCATTTCAGAAGAAGCACTGCCCCAGTCATTCTTTTTGCTCACTTGCCTCGTCATGGGCATTTATTCGCACGCTGGCCACCATCAAATCTAATATTATTTTGTCCTCTCTGTAATTGAATCTAAGTTCTGCGATAACAGCGGAGGAGGATGCACATGTTCACATAATTTCACAAATGTGTTCAGAGGTAATTCAGTACTGGATTTCAGTATTTGATTAATTTACCTTAACAGTCCCACTCATAAGTCCGCTGACAAGCACAGATAATGTGCACTAATCAGTGAAGGTAAGATGCGTCCCGCTCCCAAGCAGCACTCGATACGGCAGCTCGGTTGTCTGTTGTGTGTCTGATGTGTTTTTTCTCCTTGTCTCTAATCCATGTGTGCAGCAGCAGAACTGGAGAAGCTGTGCTTTTATCTGCAAGACATTTGAACTCCATCTGTACTATGTTCTTAAAAGTCATTTCTGCCTGTGTTGTAAACTTCTATCCCAAGTGTTGTTAGCTGTATTAGCATCTGCACTCAATCACCTCATTATTTCCCCACGTCAGTATACAGTAAACAAGCGGCAATGTTTGTTTGGGTTTTCTTTTCTGATAGTGTTACTTTGTTTGTTTCCTCAGTATGAGTATAAACTGCTGCTCTAATCATTATTACTCTAATTCTAAAATTGGTTACTGTATTAAAAGATCTTGGTAGCATCCGTTAATGGGTTCAATATTTGTGCTTGATTTTTTTTTTTCTTGTACAATTTTGCTCGTTTATATTGGAGTTAACATGCTTTCCATACTCACTTACCTCATATCCTTTTTGAGATATTTAGATACTTTTTATTTATTTATCTCCAACTTTTAATCTGTGTAAGACATCATAAATGAGGAAAACGATTCAAAGGACCAGTTGTATATTGTGTACAATAATAAAGAGGGTAACATGAAATTCACATCATGTTCTTTCTTTCTTTCTTTTTTTTTTAGGTTGAGTTGTCTTTTAAAGTCCTTTTGTGATTTTGTGTTAATCTGGTTTTTACATAATTTATAAAAAAAAATACCAGTTTTGCTCCGATTTCTGATTTCAAAATGTAGAATTGTAATGAAAATTCACACTCCAAATGTTTCTAAATCACTTTTGGAGATTTTATCTGCTGTACTCAATGAGTGTAAGCTTTGTTTTTTGTTTTGTTTTTTTAAATAAACAATAGTTTTCCTAGTGTGTCACTTTCATATTGTGTCTCTTTATTCTTTCTGGTACTTCATAGAATAGTTACCCAGCAGAACATCCGTTTTCCACACAGCAGGGTGTATCTACCCTGTGACACATTGTGAAATGCATTCACAGATAGTTTGTGGCTCCTATGGTCTATATCTCATCTTCCTTGCTTAGAAAACAGATGTGTGCTACCTGTGTAAGATGCAGACACGCTGAATATTCATGTAAAGGCTGCTTCTGCTTTGGGAGAGTTTACTTTTCTTTGCATATCAGCTGCTTAAAGAATAAAAAAGCGGAGACATGATGACCTGTTAAATTACCTGAACATACATCAACCTTTTCCCATTTATCTGAGCTTCTGTAGGAAAGAGATAAGTCTTTCTGGTTGATCAAACATAGTTACCAGTATATTAACAGAGCAAACAAATTCATAAATGGCAGAAGATTGTTTTTAATGGGTAAAAATGATCTTTTGACAAAATACCTTTGTCCAACATTCACAGTGACATTACGTATGTAATTTATTTTTACATGTAAAAAAGATGAACATCTAAAAGGTGAATATAAACCTGTTTTTATTAAGGAAATGTAATAAAATCCTTTGTACATGGCCTCCCAAAGAGGTTCAGTGTGTCCGTACATGCAACTCTCAGGTTGAGTTACTGTTACAAACTAACTGGAAAAACTTCAAACCAAACTGGATCTAATATCATTATCGGACACTAACTAAACTAGGGTCCATTTCAAGTTGCAGTTTGGCAAACGTATCGTCAAATTCACATGCACTTCATCAGGGGAGAAAAGGATGATGCTGAACAAATGTATGCATACATGGGTTGTAGCCGTTTCAGGTTTGTCCTTAAGTTTATAAAAAGTTTGCTCATACAAACAAACACGTTTCATTCGCAGCTCTTTCCTCAATGTACAGCTCACCCTCTGCATAATGCATAGACACAGAAAGCCTAGCACAACCAAAGAAACGATGGTCCGTGGTCGTTTACCAAAGAACGGTTGATTCACAGCTGCAGAAGTTGCATTTACATGGGAACAGTGTGTACAAAGTGTCAGACCACTGAATATGCTGTTACATAAAAAGGAGGTCACTGTCCTAGTCAGTGATTATCGGTTCAATAAAAATGGACTCATTTCAAAATTGTGGCAGTTGAAACAAATGCAGTCTCACGTAGTTGATTTAAAACAAGCATCTAAGTGAATACAGAGTCAGTCGCGTATGATGTCTGACAGGCTTTGACAGTGACACCACCTAAGCAGTTTCAGATGACCACTACTTTCACATTATTATTTCCTAAGTAACAATTGGGGTACAGTGAAGTCTGTTTTTTTTATACTTAACCCTATTGATTGATGCTTGTCCTAAATATTATGACACTGAAAATATTCTTATACTAAAACAAGAAAAATGACTTTACTTCACTAAATATAACATTTATCCAACTTAAGGTTTCACCACAAAAATATGTCCGTACTCCAGTTTCTGTTTTCGCTGCGAATCATGGCTTTTTTTTCTTCAAATAGAAAACAACTGAAACTGTTTATCACTTTAAACCGTTTATCTAATTGTTGTTTGATGCGATGTTTCGCCCTATAGTTCCACAGGCATTTCTTTTGTCGTTGTTTTTGAGTTTTTGAGAATTTTAATTGCATTGCCATGATGCTCAAATGCTCCGTAAGGCACTACAAGAGGCAAGTCCCATGTTTCCAGAAGCAAAAGCCCTGTTGCCCTCTGTTAGCGTGACGGGCCTCACAACCCAGAATGAGCACTTGTTGACTTTGTAGGCTTGTGTGCAAGCTGATGACAAAAAAGGCTGTTGCCTCCAGGAAGCCGGCCTCGGGGTGTCGGGGTCACACTGAGCGGCTGCTTCCATCCAGATGCACCAGGGAGAATCCACACGTTTCATCTCTGCAAAATGTATCAGGTCAAATACAAAGTTGTGAAGCTGTAGCATGAACCTTCAGTTCATGGGCTGTACTCAATGACAACCGTCATCATGGTTTACGCTGTTTCCAATATTTATTCCTAAAAATGGTTTATAAATTCTGAAATACTTGTTAATTTAAAGTAAGCAAATGTATCCATGAATATTTCTACTGATGTAAGGGGACAGATTATCTGATGTGTGAGTGGTTGTCTGTCGTGCACTGATGACCTGTGCAGGGTGAACTTGATTGACAGCTGCGTTAGGTTCCAGCGTATGTGAGTGAATGAGATGATCCACTAAATTCCTGCATCCCGTTTAAAATATGCTGATGATACAACAAAATCAAATAAAAGGAACTCACCCTTTAGATTTTAACGCTCTCTGTCCCGTACACGTTGTAGCCTTCACGGTATGTGGCAAAATTCTGGGTGTTGGCCGGAGGGGCTGGCTTAAAGTTTTGGGAGTTCTTTGTCAGCTTCAGTTTTTTGGTTTCTTGTCGTGACTTATAGCAGAACTCTATCAAAGCCACGGTCATAGCCAGGCCAAGCCCTCCAACCAGAATATAGAAGACTCCTGCCACGTTGCTCAAGCTTAGTGCACTTGTCTTGTCCTGGGGGAGGTAGAGACCACCATTAAGACTTTTTAAAGCGGCTTAAAAAACATATGCACACATGTAAGTTCATCTTACTACACTGCAACTAGACAGAAACTGACAAGGTAACTGCTACTAATGACCCTCTGAGCTAAAGCTGCTTAGTCATGTTTGTAAGCGAGATAAACTGGACCAAATGATTCCTCTACTCGAGTTGTCTCTACTCTAAAGAGCTGTGAAGGTGAATGTAGAGAGAGCTGCTAACTACCCTCCTGTCTGGTCTCTTTACGAGACCCCCTCTAAAGGAAGGCGGTCGTGGTCGTACAGGTCTACACATTAAACCCTCGATTTACTAGCACATTGTAGCTGCTCAACTTCAAAACACTGCATTGGTACAATCAAAGTGACAAGCTGTGGAAGGTGAATTGAACCATTTTGCTGCTATTAAAAACCCAAACAGTTATATGGATGTGAATTTCTAGGAGCTATGTCATGTGTATTGTGAGCCTGTGGAGATCCTAAAGGGGGATCCTCTCTTTTTATCCGAAGAGGTAATTTACTTTCTTTCAATTAATTGAATATGGAGGGAAAGAGATCTTCACTCTGACATTCCCTCTATGAGACATGACTCTTAAATACCGTTTGACCGTTTTGTGCTCGGGTGGTATTTAAAGGTCAGCTTCAACTTTGTCAGAATAACGATGCCTTTGGGAAACTAGCCGGTCATGTCAGAGTTAATACACACAGTCTGCATACAGATGAATGTGAGCGTCAGTACTAACACTGGACAAAATAGCAGTATAATGGTTACAATTCTTTAATTCAACTGTTCAAAATTGAATGGTATGAATAGAGATCGTGTGTTATCATGCTGCAATCTAAGAACTGTTAATGTGATGAGTCATGATTAGAGTGTAAATAAATTTCACTATGTGTGAAGGAAGTCTAGACTTGGATGGTTCTTCTCAGAGCAGACAAGCACATATCGTGGCATGATTAGCATGTCGATTAGGATGTATGCCTTAGATGTTTGCATATGAATAGTTAGGTCACAATGCATTTCAGTATGAAAAGACCTGCAGCGACTGACCTTACTTCCAGAGTCCTTGGTTCCACATTCACCTTTATCGTACCACCATTTGTTTTTCAGCTTGTCTAAGATGCCTTGTTCACTGAGTTTCAATACTGCAAGGTTTACAGGAGTTCTTCACGTGGGAAATAACATAAATAACATTTTATTATGTTATTTTATGTTATTCAACTTTTTTTAAACTACTTTACACTGTGCAAAGCGATACAGCAGGGTCCTGGCCAACACATCAGAGATAGCAAGCAACACTGCAGTATATATGAACATATGACCTTTCATAACCCATGAATACCCTAGCGTGCCAGACCCCACCTATATCGCTTTGAGTAATCGGCACACACTGATCACAAGAAGAGAAACGATTTGAAGTTGCAGAATAAAGCAGCTGCTGCATAGCTTTCACAGAATGAGAGGAGGCAGTCATTGCTACGGGCACTTGATTCGCTATGCGCAGCCTTTTTGATGTTTAGCATGGTGGATCTATCAGGAACCCTTTCTTGACTAACAGCAGTCCAATTTCACTAACTGCTATTAGAGGTTAATGTCTCACAAAAAGCCCCCATTAAATCAATGTGTCGAATCACAACGAGAATTCATTTTCTACTTACCATGGAAGAAGAATGCTGCTCGAGAATTATTAGGTTTCTTATCATGCTACTTTTGTTCTGTCTACACTGAATCATGTGGTCAAGGAAACGTTGTGTAAAGGTGTCTTTTCTGGACCAAAGCCCTGGAGGGATTGTTTTGCAAGACATTATGCTCAGTTCCCTGACTGCTGGATCCCTGCGCTTATTTCCTTTCAGAAAAAAGAGCAGTGTTCATAATTTAACAGCATCAAATATATTGCATTCACCACTGTGTTGTTTTCTATGCTCAGTAAAATACCAATCAAGAATTGGGATGATTTTCGTAGTAACTAAATCAAATGTCATGCATGATGGTACGGGAAGTGAATGAGTTGCAGTCCTGTTCTCCAGTCAGAGCTCTTTGAAGGGCAAAGGTATGAGCATCCTCACCAAGGCAGAAACTAGACACTGCATTTGATCCATCGTGACGCATTCGAGAGAACTTCATGGAAAAATTAGCTTCAGTCCACACTCCACTGAACCTGCTTCACATTAAAGATGAGTTATCAACCACACTGAAAAGCCTTTGAGCAAGGCACTGCTAGTGCTGCTGCTGATCAGGCTTTAACCTCGCTGCACAGAAGAACATTTCATTACAGGAATGATAACGATTACATTCATATCATGGAGTTTCACAGGAATAACGTTCAGATGAGTAATGCTGTGGCTGGATTGCATCCTGCCCTGTAATGCAACAATATATTATAATAACTATTATAATTAATTAATAACAAACACACACACAGACATATACGTATATACATCTGCTTTATGTACATTTTTGAATTGCAACAATCTGCTGGTCCTCACTTAAAGACCTGCAGACACACCACCAGGTGGTGGCCATGTGCTTTTGGATAATCCAGCACCGTCCAGGTTCACGTCAAAACATTTTCCAGTTTCTCTTTTCAGACTCATTAAACACAGAATTTCATCTGCCTTCTAAATAAGCTGCATCCAACTTCTAGCAACAGCTGCAAGGGCTAGGTTGGATGTCTGGTTATTAATTGTAAACATCCTGAGTTTGCTCCTGCTTTTGGATGAAATTACAGGAAAATACACTGATACCCAAATTCAGTGAGCACAGCACTAAATAAGCGTGATTATCCTGCTGAAGCCTCTACGAGAAACCGTGGGGGGAGACGTGGTTGAAGGGCTCCTCTAAAGAGACAGTTGTCAAAAACCCACCATGGGAGGAAGAATAATGAAAGAAAAACCTGCACATCCTCCCTAAGCAGCTTAGGGTTGTAATTATTTTGTCCCAGACATGAAATTGCAGTATTAAAGTATTTTTCCTTATTTTGCCAGTTTCAGTTTGCTCAGATTTGGTAAATAACCATCAGTAATTTAATTTGTCAAACAGAAAAACTCTGATCTGTCTCTGAACTCTGACATAACAGCGGATGACTGAGTTAAATACATAATTAGAAAAAAAACTATTTTCAGTCATTCAGTCACATAAATTCACTTTAAGACTAAACCCTGCTTTTCGCATTCATCAGCAACATATGAATCTTCTCCTAACATTATAATCTATAAATGTGCTTACACAACATTTAGTGTTCAAATAAAACGAGGAAATATATAAACACACCCCTGACATTGTCCTCCAGCAGTAGGTTGGTTCATTACAGCAGATTATCAACATACATCCTATCAGCACATACTGGTGTGTAGAGAACCGTTGTTCAGGCGTTTCGGCAGCTCTTTCAGCTTCACGCGTGGTTTAAAGTGACCTTTGCCCTTCACTCTTTCTGTAGAACAGGACGACAGGACGCAAAACGTTCACAAGCACATAAAGGAACTCGCAACACGAACAACCCATGCACCACACTGACAGTCGTGGACAAACGAGGACATAATCAACAGTGCTGTGAAATTAAATGAAGGCGAAACTCAAACTAAGGATGTATTCATTACGCTTTGATTGAGAGTGAACGCTAACATACTGATGTCTGCAGGTCTGACGTGGTGTCCGTGACAATGTCTGACTATAAATATGATCTCATTTCGATTACATTGTTTGCTTAGATATTTGATCAGCAGCCCAGTGATAAAATCTTGTGTCAATATGTATAATATTCTGCCAGTGGTAGTTACATGCAATATATTTCCATCTTATTGTTAAATTATCCACACATGCATTTCTGAAAGTGAAATGAGGACAAAGAAGGGTGGCAGTCAGCTGTTACAGTGTTACACTGATCATCTTCTAACGAGGGATCGAGGCAGATTGGCAGCAAAAGGAAACGGCTTCTTTGTGTTTTCCTGCTGGTAGTATCCATGTCCTGCTCACTCAGGAATGAATGACTACAGCCAATAACAGCAAAGTTTGCCCTTTCTCCTCTCTCACAATATGCCAAGAGCGCTGTGGTCATGATGCAAGCTGAGGAGCAGCGGCAGAGCTGGAGCCGCAGCAGCTTCTACTGCGCCCTGATGTCTGAAACTCGAAATCGGGGGCCTCATTTATAGAAAGCCTGTACAGCAGATCTGATCAACAACACACATGATTAGTCTAAATAGTACATAGATGTTGATCTGGAAAAAGTCCAAGCTCCAAGTAAATGAAGGTAAGTTCATCTAGACTAGACAATGTCACTACATAACATAACCTACGTCTCATAAATGGGGAAGCTTTACCTATAACATGCTTCACTGGTATTACTGGTATTCAGAGAATGCAGTGTGCTGCCTTCTTGTATAAATGGAGCCCCTGGTCATTTCTTACACTCTTCTACTGCAGGTGCACCAGGTCGGGGTGGCCATGGGCTTTGACTGGCCTTGGATCAAGACCAACCAAAGGGTTCTGTCAGTCTTACGCTGGATTTCAGTGAGAGGATGTTGGACAAAAAAGTTTGGACTGTTAGTTGTTGCTCTGTCATTAGAATTCTCACGTTTGCCTGCGATGCTTAGTCCCCTCAAGACAACGCTGTTTCCCGTGCTGCCCTAACGCCCAGGCGGCAGACTGGAGAGTGCACACGTCGTAACGACGTGCTGATTAAAAAGGGATATTTTAAGGCTTATACGTTGGCCTGTACGTATCAAAACTAGAGGAAAAGATGGTTTCTGGCTTTCATACCCACAGGTCAAAAACATAAACTGCCTAAACCTGTCACAAGCACATTTTAAACATCTTGCTCTATCCCTGCCTTGGTTATCTCACATTATTGTTTTTTTTCTTTGTCCATTAGCCAAGTAAAGGGTTCCCAGTTGATCACAGCACAATAAAGACGTAAAAACTGTCTCTTTTTAACTGGCACTTAGCTCCAAACACTACAGTCAGTGATGCCAGCCTTGCCGATTACTCTGTTCTAGGATACCCGACTTTGGTGACATTGAGGCTGACCTTAGAGTCACCTCCCCCGCTGCCGCACTCTCCCTTGTCGTACCACCATTTGTTTTTCAATTTGTCCAAGAGGCCTTGCTCATTCAGTTTTAACACTGCCAGGTTAACAGCATTTCTTGAAACGATAAAACATAACTTGTAAGAAAATGAACAGGTCCGTGAGAAATCTAATATAGAATATTAGTGAAAAATAGTGATAAATATCAATAGCTCATAGGGGGAGCACGGAAGGGACAAATTGGTAAAGAATTTCACTAGTGTCAAAGGGTAAGAAGCATTTCTACAGCACAGAAAACGTTAAATATTAGAGAGGTGGCATGGAGGGTTACATTGCTCGTAACTGAAGTGTGCGGGATGGGGACATTCTGTCATTGTTGAATTAGAAATAAGAACATCCAGCATGCAGCTTAACATTCATCTCAACTGACAGACCAGCATTTTAACTAGCAAACGAATTACAGATATATCCCAGTGTTGGATTAGAAGCAATGCAAAAGGGCACCACAGAAACCAAGGAGGGTGAGGGGAGGGGTGGGGGGACGAAAACAACCAAGGCTGGAGCGAGGTGACACATCGACATTCAAGTGTTCGAATTCAAATGGAGTGTGAGTCGTATACCAGAAAGAAGAAACACACAAAACCAGGTACACACTTTAGGACACAACTGAAAATGGCTGAATGTTTGATAAATAAACTCATAACACTGTTCACTTGTTGATGCACTTGAGAAAAAAAGAAGAATTAAGAAGCAAGGAAGAAGAGAATGACAAAAGGAGACATCAGGGTAGGTGGAATACTATAACAACATAGAGGATATTGTTATATTATCCCACCCACCTTAATGCAGAGCCTTTCGGTGTAGCCACACCATAGCCCTTAGAGTCGAGGTTGCCGCCCACTTTCATGGTGTCACATGGTTTCCGCTGCTCTATGTACTCGTTCATAGTGGATTCGAGAAGAAAGGCGAACTTGCCCTTCGACTTTCGTACCCGGGCAACCCCGTCTGGTGTTGTCTTGGCAAACACTGAGGGTTCTGCTGATTTCATGTACGACCACATTTTCTCATAAACTGCTATTTTGGAGCGCTGCATTTGAGGACACAGAGAGAAGACAGACACGGTTTAGTTATGCACTCAATAAAACCAGCAACATCGAAGACAGTCGTAACAGTTACATGTCTCTGCCTGAGACATGAGGCGAAACAAACCTGTTGCTTCACAATTGTTCCGATCCGTGATGTCACACGGGGAGTTTTCAGTCCTCTGTGACCCGCTGTGACATCACAGTTTGGGGTGTGGCCTGAAATGTAATGCGCTTGTCCTGTGTCTGGAGCTCTTTGCGGGTTCAGCCTTTAAATGCCAACAGTGCAGCAGAGGTAGTGGGCTTTCTGCCAGCAGCCTGAAGTCTGACAGTCTGGCAGCTCAGCAGAAGTAAACTGCAGACCGTGTTTAGTATCAATATTAGCAGACAGGCCTGGTCTCCTCCTCCTCACTCTCAGTTTGTGCTTCTACCAGCTCACAGTCATCATGTTGTGTCATAAACCAAATTGTATATTATAATGACGATGCAGGCACAGCCCTAAATTAATGACATGACTCAAAATTGCACCGTAGGTTCTTCACTTCTCAAAGCCGAGATTCTTGATTGTTGAGGTGCTGATGTATTGAAACTTTGCCAGGTATTCATGAAAATGAGACGTCAGGCCTCGTTGCTGACTGTCTGCGTACCCTCAACTGAAACGACGCTGACTTTAGCACATTTGACCTGCTCGCTCGGGGACTGACGGCTCCGCGTCTGTGGCCCAGTCAGCTGCCAGCTGGAGCAGCCACAGACACGTACACCACAGCTCTGCTCTGACACTCGGCGCGCTGCTAAAAATGGCCAGCGAGAGGCTGATCGCTGGTCACCGGGGAGCTAGAGTACACAGCTGTCTACAACAGAGGGGGAAATGGAGAAGCTGCGTTAAACTGGGCTAATGTGACCTTCTGTTCTGAGCGTTGAGACGGAGACTCGCCTCAGAGGAAACCTTGGGTTGAAACTTCGTATATTTATACATGTACTCGAGGGGCTGCTCGTCAGAAGGACAGTCACAGCGCGAGGGTCCAGTTCATAATGTGGCAGGAAGTAGAAATGCGCACAAGCATCTGAGCACGGTTTGTGATTTAGACGAACCAAGGCTGTGGCCACTTTTATCCAGGTTGTGTGACGTGTGTCTCGGCCTCAAATGACATGTGGTCGCTGAAAAAACCATCAGGGAGAACAGACGAACCACGTCTTGCCCGCGTTGTGTACGGCAACATAAATAATTCAGAGGCCATGTAATGGATTGCGGGCTCAGGCTAGCGAGTGAATCACTCTTGACATATGCACGATTTCAGTTCAGTCGAGTGTTCGTGTAAACACTCTTAACGTGACAATAATAGCTGATGACAGGCCAGACTATGGTGTGAAACTGCAAATCTTTTCCGGGTTTGCGTGAAGCTGCGCGCTTGTCAGGAGCAGGTTACTCCGAATCCGTGACCCCCCTCATGCTGTCAGACGATACATACGCTCAGAAATCATCTCACTTCAGCAGTCAGGGCTGGACAAACGTTCATTACCCAACATCATCATCACCTGGTCAGTGACATATGCGTGTTGCTGCGTTTCATCTAGTCTAGAAAACGATGCTCTAAGTTAGATTCTTCCAGCTACCAGCTGCTGAAGAGGTGAGCGTGATTCATGGCTCTTTGTGTGCGTCTGTCACGCTGTCATCCCCAAATGGAGACGACAGGCCAAGCAAAGCATGTGGCATCACTCTGGTGTTTTATTTTTTTCTGTACGATTCTTCAGTCCTCGGCTACACGCGCGGCGAGATACATAATTTAAAGTCACGCGCTGTATGTTTACGAAAGAACAAATAAAGTAGGCAACTAAATATTAGCGCAAGTCATTTAGCACCACCTAAATATAAATAAAACCGCTGAGATTCAGTCTAACTAAAAGCATTCAATCGGTATGTCATCATCTGAAAAAGAAAAACTTTTAAAAATGGGCCCTTGGGCACAGGCAGGTGCACAAAAACATCTCTTACTTGTCCTATTGTGCACACAGAAGAATCCCTGAAGGCTGAAAATGACACAAAATGGCTACAATTGAGTCTGTCATGCCATTTGTAGTTTTTTGTGTCTCTTTGTGATCATTCTTCAACAGTAAAGGGACATTACGTGTCTATTTTTGGTGAGTGCCTGACCTTTAAACAACAAATATATAATAAAGTTACTAGTGCTCAGGTTGGTTGTGGCCGTATTTCACCTGGACTGATGCTGTTCCTTCTGGAGCAGGTGAAGACCAATTTAGAACGATTTTATGGCTCCTACCAATCAGTGGTTTTTCAAGCTCAGTGTGGCTCCCACACTTTGAGTTTGGAGGAAGGGAGGCAGAATTATTTGTCACTCGGGATGAAGTCACAACGCGCCTGTCAGTGGCCTCCTCAGTGGCACCGTCGGCTAATCACAGCCTGCCAAACACTGTACATCATAGAATAGCAAATATACAGAGCTCAGCTGCACATGGAGCTGCTTTGAATGTGATGACTCACAGAGAAGGAATTCTGATCAAATATATGACCAACCTACACAAAGTGTAGGTCACATTTAGCGCTGCACCTGTCAGTCATCCGTGTTTTCTTCTTTCTTCTCTTAGATAACATTTAAGAGTCAGTTACCAGCAGGCTGAGTCATTCATCTCTAATGTAAGTGAACTGTGGCAGAGTTACGCCTTCTAGACCATAACCTGGTCGCAATCCTGCGCAAATAATTTCATTCTGTGGTTAGAAACTATTTGAATATAAATTTGGGGCTTTTAATTTAGTGCTTTAGTCTGATTATGTTTCACTGAGTCCTTCTCCTGCAGCTTCTGTAAAATAGAGCAGGCAACCAAATCGAACACGAACATGCTCTGTTGTGGTTCCTGTATTGTTCCATCTTTGCATACTGTGCAGAAATCTCACTAAAGATTGTAGATGATTTTAAGCCTCCCTGTGACCTGAGCAGGGTTTGTATTTATGAAGCGTCTCAGACCCACTTGGAGCCATCACACCAAGAGACCAGCAAGGACTAAAAATAGCCACAGCTCAGCGCTGGACATAGGATGTGAATGACATTTCCATTTCAGAGGAACAGCGCGTCTTCTCTGGAATTGTGTTTTTTGTTTTTTAGTCACAAATTTGGCCTATGATGACATTTTGTGGAGCTTCTTTTCAAGTTCCAAACACATGGACAGACGTGGCCTGATAATCAGACAGAACTGTCACTTCACAATCATGGAACAAATGAGACAATGCTGACTGTTCAGAGCGATGTCCTAAAAATTTGATGGAGAATTTTCCCTTTGCCAACATGGTTAACATCTGAAGGACGCACACGTGTCCTGTTACCAGCTTTTCTAAATGCCCAACGCTAATTGATGTTGAATCATGAGTAATTTTAATGCTGAAGCTTTATCTGTTTTTTATTAGGAGACATTTATGCACCGCACAACCTTCATTAGAGTATTTGTGCTTTTGCCTTGACAGCACTTTTCACTAGTGGAGATAGAAATGAATCTACATATTAATGTAAGTGCCGTGAGGCTACTCAGAGTTTGGTTTATGACTCTACAGATGGTCAGACACTGGAGCATAATCGTCCCTGTTGCTGAATTATTCCAGATGCCAGAAAGAAAACATATGAAAAGAAACACAGCTTTTGCAGCCATCGTACATTTGATGATGGTAATAACAAGAATTTAACTTTCATTTAGTCACGTGGCAGATAGAGCTGCATATAGTGATGTTCTCCTCTGACTCGTGGATGAGACACTTACCCTAAAGAACTCCTTAGTGGAGCCGGAGTCTAACGTCCCATAGGCGATCTCTGTCTGCTTGGCCAGGTCCTCTGCACTCTCTATGGGTGACACCATCCTCTCCACGGTGAGGAAGGCAGCCAGGTTGGCTGTGTAGGAGGAGATGATGATGAGTGTGAAGAACCACCACACACCTCCAACAATGCGCCCAGACAGAGACCTAGGAGGAGGAAAGATGGAGACATGAGACGTCCAGAACACAGGGAGAGGAAGCAGGGTCATGTTCAGCTGTGACGACTAAGCCTTCAGTGATGAAAAAACATTTGAATATATTCAAATAAAGCGACTAATTTAGGTGAGCAGAAATCTCATATGGCTACAAATGCTCAGCCTAAACTACTGGTTGTTGACTTCTGCTCGATCTTGTCATTTTACTGTAACATGAAATCTGAAGCAAAAGAACCACCGTTGAAAGAACCACTGAATTGAGGATGTGATCATTTAATTCCAGTTGGTTCACTGGTCCTCAACCAAATCCACTTCGGAGCAGATGCTGCAGCTGCGAATCAGGGCCCTGCAGTTCAAACCCAGGTTCATGCATATTACGACTGTTCTCTCTGGTGCGTTCTCTGCTGAACGCGCTGCTCTGCACATGCTTTGTATCAAAACTATTCCTAAGCAGATTCGTCTGTGTGTGTGTGTGTGTGACCTTAGTATTAGAGTTTTTTTTTTACTTATTATCTCTCTACAAGTATTTCTGCAAGACAGAAGTGACAGTTTTCTAATTTTTTGCATCACTGCTTTGCAAAACGAATACATTTTCGTGAGGATGAAAAATGTCGCAAAATAATTTTCTCCATTCAAAACATTTTATTGATTTACTTGATTTTTTTGTCTTCAAAGTGCCTCTTCCAGATGCTGCTTGCTCTGATATGTGAAATTCAAGGTATGCTCTGCTGGAAATCTGAGCTTATTTTTAGCCAACAGCATCAAATACTACAGTCAGATGCATTTGTCTCAAAGGCAATCAGCTAATAGAGCAACTCACCACGCAACCATCCCACTAAGCAGAAGTAGGTGAAAATCCAAAATGTGGAGACGGTGAAAAGTCATTTAAATTTGCTGGTCATTCACTGGCTGCCATTCAGAAACTACATTGAATCAGCCAATGAATCTTGGCTTATTCCAGTCTAATCTAAGTAGTCCAAGTAATTGAGAAAATTAGAAGCACTTAGTAAAACAAATGTAATGTTTCTTTGTGCATAATCTGAATTATTTGGGTTTCTTTTGAAAAACTATACGAAAATGAAAAGTTAAATGTCCTACTAATGACTCATACATGACAGCACATAATAGAATATCAGACTCATTCAGATCCATGCAAACTTCTCTTTGGATTGTTTTTGTCATTGGTTTCTCCACAATCTTCCAGGTTCATAGAAGAAAAGGCAGATCAGAAGCAGGAGACCTTGAAGAAGAGGTCAGGGGAGGTCGAAGCAGTGACGAGTAAAGAGACAGACAGACAGATGAATGAATAGCAGGACTGACTGGATGATCATTGCATTCGTTTGCGGTTATGGTGCTGATGATGGCTGTCGGCACAAAACACATTATATGCACCAAGTGAAGATGACCGTAAAATGTGACATGCAGCAAAAACACGGTAGCCCTCCAAGAGTCATGAGGAAGTCAAGCAGCCGCTTCGAATGAAATAAAATGACCCCTGCGCATTTTACAGCCCTCAGCATGGTGCATGTAAGTTATTCTGTGGATGCCGAGCATCACTGCCAGCATGCGGCCTCTAAACAAATGGATGGAGGGAGAAAGAAATGGAAGGAAAGTACAGTGAAGTGAAGCATGAGGTTATGTGGACAGCAGCATTACCAAAGCCCAAAATAACCTATATGCACCATGGCAGGGTGGAAATGTATGTCTAGGGCTATAAAATGCAGAGAGATGAGGAGGGCAACTGAGAGGTGGTGGACAACGAACACAACAACCAACCTTGGCGAGATATCGCATCCTTGCTGCATGAAGGCGCCCAATGAGAACCACAGGCTATTAAAAATCCCAAAGTCGTTTGGCGGGTCAGGGGGGCTCTGAGGGTCTTTGGCCTCATCGTTCTCATCCAGATGCCACTCATACGGGCTGAAACGGCTCACCAGGAAGAGAACCACACTCACACCGATATAGGCAAAGACTATACACATCCAAATCTCATAGGCCAGAGGGTCCAGAAAGGAAAACACTCCCGGTTTGGACTTTTGAGGCTTCTTGATCATAATAGAGATGCCCAAGCTCATGAACGGCTTGGAGAAGTCGATCACTTCCTCTCGTACCAGCGTTATAGTTAGAGGAGCAACAGCTATGTCAGCTCTCTGTGAAAACAGAAAGAGACGCACAGGGAGTTAGACAAAGAAAGAAAAGATGAACTAATCATCATGTATATAACGAAGGAAAAACAGCCAACTCTAACTGTGTTCACGCTTTCGTACAATCACATATATGAGGCCACGTACCCAGCTTCACAGTGAATATGAATGTATTATGTATGGAATAACAGGATTGGACAGCCTGTTAAATTCACCTCCATCAGACCCTGACAGGCCTCATCAGCTGGCAATGGGGCAACTCAGCCACACACTGACTGAAAATATGTAAATGTTTAACTTTAATGAGTCATAACTCCCAGAACGTTAGGAGCTGGAGCTGGAGCTGCGTATTATTTATTGGTGTGCTAGTTAATGTACATCGAAAAGTCAAATTTATGGCAATAAAATGTCAGTGTTAATGTAGAAATATGGCTTGTGCTTGTCATGGCCCTTTTAATTACAACGGGGGGCCGTCACCGTCCACCCAACCTCTTAATCCTCTTCCTCCTAACTACAGGTGTTAAACCTGTGAGGGAGCACTGCTTGCATGCAAGGTTTGAAGATTCCAGAGTGCTGTGTGAGATTTCGAACATTATTCATTCAGCAGCTGAGCTCTCATAAAAGATGCAAATCATCTTGTTAAAGCCTGTTCAAGTGTGAGGGAGCACGATAAAACCAGTCAAGGTGATTTTAGAGTCGAAACTCGCTCACAGTGCACCTCAGCCAAAATACCCTTTAATCTGCTGGAAATGTGACGAGACTCTTCACGCGCGAGCGACTGCGTGGCTGTCACTGTCATCGATCATCAGACGGGAAACGCTGATTCCTCATTTTCACCAACAATGGATTGATTTTATAATTCTCCAACCAATCTGAGGGTGTGTCTGCAGATAAACGATTACACAGGAGGACTGACGCTTACCCCATAGACCAGTTCGCCCACCATCCCGTTCCACGTCTTGGTCTCTGGGTCTCTGGCTCCGTACTTCCCATCCGGCACTATTGACAGCTTATATTTTATCCCAACATGCTTTGCAATTTCTGAAGCTAAATCGACACAGTAGCCTTCATATCTGTCATTCCCCTCCAGCTGCTTAGAGTTTTTCTTGTACATCACATATGGAGCTTCCTGTTAATTAGACATAATTTTGAGATCACAGTAAAGAAAGCAAACATCCACAATGGCCTGGAGCTCATGGGTCACACAAGGCCTTGACTGGTACTGCAGCATGCACACATGCAGGAATGGCAGACAAAACCATGTGGGGAACATAGAGAGACGGAGACGAGGTTGAGCACATCTACACAGCGTCAGTTGCAGGCTAAACACATTCATAAAGCAGGCTGCTGCTGGAGTGAAAAGGCCAAGTGGGCCAGCGGGAGGAGCGAAGCATCTTAGACATATAAAGGAAGCAAAGCGTTGGGGCTCCCTCATGCTAACCTCGCCCAAAACCTAAATTTGCAGCAAGGGGCCATAGGCAGGGCTTGCATGTGCTTTACATCAGCGTTTGCACAAGGGGGCAGGACAAGCTGAATGGAGCACTGTTCCAGTTCATGAAGTAAATGTCAGTGACGGCAGAGAGATTAAAGATGAGAAAACAACACGTGAACCACATCAGAAGAGCAGCTGTATGACCAAACATGTGTGTTCTGCTGTGACAATAACATAATCTGCTTGTTGTCTTAATGGTATTGTTTGACTAATCCCCAACAGCTCTGAGCTTTGGATAGAAACTATTACGTAATTCTGCCACAATGTAAAACATGTTTGCCATTAAAACTCCATTAGATGAACTAACATCAACATATGGAGATATTTTATCTGTTTATAAATTAGTTTCATCAAATGGCGAGTACGTGTTTTTAGAGATGTTGCTATTGTTGCAGTCTTCTTTTTAAATGAGAGATTTGCACCTTTTTCATATAAACAGGTGTGTTTTCCAGAAAATTAAGGAAAATATCAATGAGAAGACTCTGACATACTTAAACTAATACGTTGTCTTTGCTCTAATCAAAGATGTGTCAAGCAAGAAAACAATGCAGCAACACAACCTTTGTGTTTGTTCCCCTTTCACCCTGATTCTTGTGTTTGTCACCTGGTCATGAAGGTGAATTCTAGACACTGAACGGAGAATGAGACTATTAAATTCTGGATTTGCCTAAGATGAAAACATAATAGACAAAGTCAGAAGGAACGGGAGTCCATGGTTTTAAATGTAAGATAGGGCGAACCTTATTTTACATCTAAAAATGGCTGACGACAACTAACCTTTAAACAGTTACTACTACAAACCCGCTTTTAGGGAAACGTCAGTGTCAAACGTTTAGATGAGTTGAATGAACTTAAACTGTTGCGTCCATCATTTCATGTCACGGTTTGAGCGGCGTCACTGACGGTTTACTTAATGAGAGGGAAACACCTTTACTTACGTATGCACTGAATGTGACTACGATGGTGACTATGTCTACAGTTATCATTACCAAAGCCGTTATTGTGACGTCACTACTACAACAGCCCACTATGATATAAAAAAACCAAAATGCTTTGGCACCCACACGGATACAGTTGAAACACTCTTTGTGAATCGACTGTTTCAACATGTAGTGAGTGGATGGAAAGCAACTGAAAATAAATTAATTCTACCCTCCCAGGACAGATTGCAACAATGGACACCTTGACCTTGAGTGGCAGAAATCTTAAGGTGAAACACTTAAAACCTGCTTAAGAGTGTACCATAATAGTAGTGACCACAATTGTTCGGTTTTCCACAGAAGAGGACTCGTTGGTGACCTGCTGATCCATTATATATACAAATTTTTCGAACTCATTCCAGTACCCAATCTGAAAAGGACACAAAAATACAGAGTTATTATAAGAAGTAGAAAGACATTTCACCGTAGAGCCTGGTTGTCTCTCTACAGCTGAAGGCTGTGCTGGTTCAGCTTGATGTACTCTTTTATAAAAAGCTCCTAGTGGTGCTTCTTTCTTCACCTGGGCTACACTTCAGCGGAGTAGGAGTAAACTATTCCTGGCTCAGCAAATGTTCTCTTACATAACAATAAAGCAGCACCAGTAGCGCACTCAAAGCATGATCAGATTAATAGCAGCAATGCAAATCCAACAGTCTGAATGCAGCTTGTTCCAGTCTTCTATTAATACTACACATTATTATAAAGCAGTCTGACACGAAAACAAACGCTGGTCTGTGTCTGCTGAACCCGGGAGGACTCCAGCAGTCAGTCATTGGGCTTCTTCCTTATGTCTTCGGCTAAGGAATCAACATGTGGAGTTGCTGGTCACCGTAAGGCTCAGTACTCACTTGTTGTCACTACGGCTTGGCTCACACTGTGATGTTTGTTGCTTGTGAGATGAGCTGTGTGGACAGTATGGGGCCACTTCCTTTCAGTGCCAGCGTTTGTGGAGACCTTGTCAAAGTGCAGGGTCGTGGAGCTGACCGAGCTACAGTCAGTGTGCGTGTGTGCGTGCGTGTGTGTGTGTGTGTGTGTGTGTGTGTGTGTGTGTGTGTGCTTTCAGGCAGCGTTGTTCTTGCCATCAGCCTGCCCATTTATATAAAGCCAGGCCAGCCACCACATCATCGAGAGACTGAGTAAGACTTAGGAAGATCAGATGAACTTTGAGCAAACCTGCTGCTTTTTATCTCTTTTTTTAATTTTACAAATGGCTTCATAGCCTCTGTAAAAAGGTTGATTTATAGGCCCAGCTTCCATGTGCAGGCCTCCGCTGATGTTGAACATGTGGATGTTTTCCAGACAGGGAGCGTGTGCAGGACAGTGCTACTGGCAGCTTCTGTCCAAATCAGCATCAGCTCAAATTGCCAATAGAAAATCACAGAGCAACTTGTGTTTATTAAAACCTAGAATGGATATCGATGTCATATGCTACACATGGGTAGAGGAGTATTTAATTACACAGCATTTGAATTAAGGCAAGGCTTACCCTCCTGGGGCCTCCTGACTTCATCTCATACACATTAATTGTGTAATTAGCTCGCCGACCAAACGTGTCAAACTGGATGTTTCCTGTCATACCTTGTACTTGGACCTGTCAGACACCAAGAGAACAATGAACAATGAAAACCCTACATGGAAAAGAAAGGAAAGCAAAGGATGACTGGATACACAGAGCGTAATGTGAACTGCTTACAGAGACAGCAGGTGCCTCCAGTCTTACCATTTTGAGGGCTCTCTCTATGTCGATGCCTTGGCTCCACGGCACGGCAGGGTTGGCGAGGCAGTCGCCGGCACTGCCCCTGCGAGACACGTCCACTCGCTGCCGGCGAAGATACCGAAAGGCCTCCGCAATCACAAGGATGGCGTCGTGCGTCAGCGCTGATGTGTACTGCGAGAAAGAAACTCCAGTGACACGCCAGTGACATCATGCAGAGCCAGCAAAATGCTGCAGGGCTACACATTTCCACAGTCGCACTCGGTTCACACAGAGAGCAACGCTACTGGTGTGAAAAGTAAGGAATCAAAGACGAGCATTATGACTGACAGAAAAATAATTCAAGCGTGAAAGCTGCCTATATTCAAGGACGAGGAGACAATGTCTGAGTGAAAAGATTCAGACTGACACGTTTTCTCTGGTTTCTACCAAAACTTGTGAGAAGACGGCGGCAGAAAAAAAAAGGATCTTTGAAGATATTTTAAAAAATGTAACGGCAGCATTGTCATGTTATGCCTCACTGACCTTCAGTGGAGTGTTTTTGGCTTCTGGAAATTCTCTTTCATCCAGGCGCTCCCAGCGCTGGAGGAACTGCTGGACGATGGGGCTGTCTGGGTTGATGATCTGGAAGCCTGTGATGTTGGCTCCACCAGAAAATACCCTGTCCAGACTCAAGTTGGAAAAACCCTGAGAGCAAAGAGCAAAACAGGCCGATGGTGGGGCAAGGAATCATTAGCAGCAAAGAAAAGGGCTCTCAAAAACCACTCGAGCTTGTCCATCACAAGCTCCTTTCCCCGTTCGTAATTATTGCACTCAGTAGTCTTTAATGACCACATATAGAGAGGGCTAAGCGAGAGAGTTCAGCATTTCTTTGCACTACATTGCATCACACTGAGCTGTGAGAATCTGTGTTGTGTTGAGTGGTCTCATGCTGCAGGCTCTCACCAGGTTGGCGAGGATGTAGTGGTATCCTCTGCTGTTTTTTCCCGAGGTCACCACCTACAAGTGGCGGAAGGAGACGCGCTGTGAGTCACATCAAACACACATTTAATAACACTGACAACATTTATGGGGATGTGATCCAGAAATGACCAAGATCTGCAATTTCATAACACACAGCAGTTGGTAGAAGGAAGAAAAAAGAGATTTTGAAGGTGCAGTTTGCAAAGACACTCAGGGGGAGTGCGTGGGCACGTTTGTATACACAAACACACACACACACACACACACACACACGTAGGAGAGAAACGGTGATGACAGTTCTTGTACCTTTCCATTAACTTCAACATGTAAAATAAGGCCAAACTTTTCCTCCCTCTCTCTCCCTCTTTCTCTCTCTCTCTCTCTGCAGTCAGCCTGCTCCTGCTCCGCTTGTCTCAGTCACACACTAGACTTAATTAAACCCACAACATTGTGCAGCACCTGTCAGAGCCTGCAGACACACCGAGCGATGCACTCGCGGACTCCTTTAAAGCTCCTCACCGGCTAAACTCACATTCTCTCGCTCCATATCTGCCTCGATTCTGATTCTCCGCCGCAGCGTACGATGCTTCAAAAAGATACTGTGGGGGTGTTTTTTTTTTTCCCCGGTCTTTTCACTTTTTACACTCGCCCACAGTTTTTAGTATACTCCGGCACTGAAATCATCTAAATGTTAGATGTCCAGAGTGAAAGTGAGATCATATTGCAGAGATTTCATAATAAGCTACAGATGGGAAATATTACAGCACTGAATCAAGGACAGACATCCCTGTGGTGGAGATCTCACTGTCTCTCAGCTAAGTCTCATTTAAAGCCACAGATCTTTGGTACAGGTGGTCTGACCTGTGCACTTCAAACCCCTCCTGCTCCTGCTTTAATGACAGTTTACTCACGCTTCCTGTAAGTAACCGGGTTACTCCAGCTGCTCCTGAAGAATGTCTGCTAAGCTCATCTTGCACATGAGCGAAAGCCAATTAGCAGCTTGATTGTGTGTTTACGTAGCAGTGGAATTGGTGTCCTCCAGGGGAAGTCTGCTGGGGGAAATCAAGCTTCCTAATCCCCTGACCCGACTGGGGAAACCAGGTTTTCACGTTTCCATGGCAATAAAGACTCCAGCTTCAGTTGCATGGCCTAAACCTCCAGCTCAGTGATCTAATGATAAATCCAACTGCCTTGAAAATGTCAAATTGTTTGATTGCACCCAGCATCAGCGTTTCGTCATCAGCGAAAAAAAAATCCTGGAAGCTTTTCTGCTTATTGTCTCTCTAATTGCCTTGAAAGGCTTTTCATCAGCCATCCACCCATGTAAGAGGGAGCCACAGTGACCCAAGTGTGGCGACACAGCAAGCAGCTAATGAAGCTGCAGCGCCTGCAGTGACTGGCCACCACTCCTGTTTGTCAGCAGCAGACTTCACACTTCCATGTGAGCAACAAAAACTGTCTGAAACCTGGCTGAAACCTTGTGTAGCTGTTGTGAATGATCAACTGTAAACATTCACGGGTCACTGTAGCTGCAAGGCACAAAACAACAAATAATACGCTGGCGAGGTAAAAGTTATGAAGTACAGTAACTACAGCCTGGTGGAAAATGCTGCAGTTAAAGTGAAGCTGATCCATTTTTCACACGGTATAGATGATACTTCGCTCTCTGTACTGTTTTTATTTACTTTCATGCATTTGCCGATAGATTTATCACTTGGCTTTGGTGTCAAGTGTTTCTTTCAAAACTAAATGTTTTGACTTGCGTGAAAACAACAGAAGATCCCCTGACAGCTGCAGCGTAGTCATCGACTTGGCAGCGAGCGCCGACACTGACAACTATTCTAAAGTTGGGAAATGTGACTGAACAACTTCAGTATCCGCCACTCGGTAAAAAAAATATAACTGTCACTCTTACCGTGGCTTCTTTAGTGGCTTTACCCACTAAACAAACAGACGACCTAAATTAATCTGACTTTACTTGTCTGCCCTTCATTAAATCAGAGTGAAACTAATCAATTCCTTATCGAACCCGCTGTATGAAAAGCTAAAACGATATGATATCCAGCACGCACCAATTACCCTTTCTCGTCTTGCTGCTTTATTGACAGGACCATGATTAGACACAAAGCATATTAAATGTTTAATGAATTATCTAATGCTGTCAAGTCAATACAAATGATTTATTTATGTATGAGGAAATTTCTCTCTTTGTACAAATGGACCAGACTTGGTGCAGTAGGACAACAAATGTACTGTAGCAACGGCCCCAGTCATCGGCACGAAGAGGTCGACTGTTAATGAAGGTAAATCGTTACTGCCAATGTTCAGCGTCATTAACGTTTAGCTAAATAAGCCACTGGGATTTTGCTGAATCACCATCAGTACATAAAGAAGGTTTGGTTGGGATTAGTACAATGAGGAGATTATTTAAACGTGTTTACATTCACAGCATGTTCACAGTTACTGTACAAAAACTTTTTGTGTCTATTTATATTTAGATTTTAATGTATCACCACATGTGCTGTACAGGATGTTCTTGTGGGATTTGCTCCCTCCTCTGTTGGCAGTGCTTTACTGAAAAAACAGAATCTGGGCATTACAAATATTTTTAGGATCCTGATGCTCCAGTTTCACGATCCCCTGGGATAATAGCTTTTCGTGAGTATGTGAAACCACCAGGAACGTGGAAGAGGTCAGGCACTACTATCACTAAGAGAACAACACTTTCAGTGTCACAGGACTCACACAGCCTCCTCCTCCCTGTCAAAACACATCTCTCACAAAGCAGCCTCTTCAAATAGCTCGAGGAAAAGAAAACCTGCCGAACCGGCTGCTCCGTCCTCTACATTTTTAATGTTTGGTGAGTTTCTTCAGCTAATGTTCTCATCTGGCAACAGTCCATGTGAGTGGATCTGTGATAAGAACGTTCCCACAACGTGGATTTTGTTAACGATCACAAAAACATGACATGTCTACAATAAGAGTAAATGCTGTGGAGGCTTTGACCACTAGTAGATTTTTCAGCATCATGGAAAGTACAACATAAATAATACAAACCTCCACCCATCTACTCTAAAGGCTCAGTCCAGCACCCACCATGTTTCTTCTCCTTTGTTTATTATTTATTATTATTTATATAAGAACAACACCAATGTTAACTATTCATTGAAGCTCAAATAGCTTTTAGTTCTTTAAAGCAGTGGTGAGGCTCAGGGTTAACCTGCTGGTTGCAGGACGCTTTGCAGTTATAATAAAATACAGCACTGCATCGTCCATCTCTCACTAGTGAACTATAGAAAAATGAATCCCTACTAAGACACTTAGACTCATGTGACATCTGCACATTGGTATTCGACTCTTTGGTGAGGATGTAATCAGAAATATGGGGCCGTGTTGCTCCAGGACATGCACAGAGAAAAGGAGACAGCTGTTGTCTGAAAGCTAAATTGTCTTTATTCCTCCGTCCTGCTGCCTGCCTGTATGGACATGCAGGTCCACAGTGAGCAGTCTGATGAGGGCCCATCAGCCTAAACATTCCAGGGGGAATGGACTCTAATTAAGCAGGCTGGAGCCACCGTCCTGTGCAGAGCTGGATGTCTGCCCAAGTGCCTTCAAGAGGATTTGACTCTCTTCCCACTGATGGAGGCTCCTCTTTGTTACAGTGATTTGTCATCTGCCTTCTTCAGAAGTGGAACGGGCATCCTGAGGTTGATGACTGTCCCTTTTCGCCAGTCAGCTAATTACTGTTACGCTACTTAAAAGAGGCCAAAGAAGTGCGTGAAAGAAAGACAACAGAGGAGGAAGGACATGGCTGTATATCTGTCAGACGTGGCTCCAGATCCCGCTGATCCCCAGTCTCTGCTTCTTTGTCTTTGCGCTACTCAAACTACATACAAAAGTACAATACAAAATTAATATTGACATTGTTAATTAATTTGGTACAATTAGTGAAGTAAATGCATTTTCTCATGCGTTGTTGCTGGGACTCTTTGTGCTCTGGTGGTCAAAGTAGCTATTCAGCTGTTTCTTATCGTCCTCTCATTGGCAGCCAATTTGAAAAATGTGTATGTGGTTATGATGTCCCTACTATCCTCACTTCACTTGTGCGCCTGCCAGCTCTGGCGTTTCTGCGTGTTTGATGCGGTTTGTCGTTGGGTTGCTTTTTACTCAGGTTCCTCTGGGGTCTCTCTTGGACGTGTGGCCTGTAAGGAAACTGTGCAAACTCATTTTCTATTACAACCAGTGGCGTTTTATTTAATTGAAGCCACTGTCTCTTGTTTCAGTCAAAGTTTGAAGGTTTAAGCACAGATTGTGTACACAGATGCACTTTTCATTGTCTCATACGTTCACAGTTCCAGATTAGCTTAACTCTACAGTGTTCACTCACAGACAAACAACCTCTTTAGTTATTATTCAGTATTGTAGAATGGTCTCACTTCAGCGTATCAGAATCGTTAATGTACTTGAATGTACTGTGGCTTTTGATTCTAAAACTCAGTATTCAGTCTTTACATTGAGTGTTTCTCACCAATATACTACGTCTTCACACTTAAACACGAATGCATATGGAGCCACAGTCTGTGCTGATTTTATTCCTGATGCATCTTCATCCTCTGGCAGAAACACATGAAATGAAATGCTGAGAACAGGCTGAAAGAGCCCAGCAACGGCTGGAAGGACTGCCTCCAGATACTGTATGATGCTGAAGTATCCCATAGCGTCAAAATACCACGAGAAGCAAAGTTTAGCAGAGGTTTGCATAATAACAGGCTCAGGGATGGTTGACATGGTAATTCACCTGCTAAGCATCATTGTGGGCACGTTGCATGTCGATGGTAGCTAAAGGCAAAGCAGTGTCTTTGTACAACCTCACAGAGCTGCAAAGAAAAATACTGACATACATCTGTAAAGCTATCACCCACACACAGCAACAGATGCCAATATATTAAATAGCTATAAGAGATGAAATTTCATGTTCCTTTCGCTGGGTGTGGAATTCCAGTGCACCTCTGGGTGTTCAGCACTTCTCCTGTTCCTCACACTCCATGGCTCAATTCCCACAAGGCCTCTGCCTTTGCAGTCTTTTGTCCTGCACGTCTGTCCACTGTGCAGGAGGAGGCTGCTGGAGGTGACGGGTCCTCTAAGGTAGCGATTATAAATCCACCCTGCTTCTATTATTGATGAGAAGCCTGAGAGGTGTTTATCGCTCCGTCTTTGCTTTGCTGAAGGGGATGAGCAGACTGATATTTTTAACGGTGGTAAAAGAGCCAGGAGGGGAGAGAAAAATCCCGCAGCAGATTTATCAACAAGTAAAGCTTACAAAGAGAAGCCAGCGTAAATTAAATGATGCAGTATGCATAAACCCATTAGTAGGTGGACATAACAATGTAAATTCACTTGTGTAATTATTCAATAGTTATTGTGATGATTTAAGTCCAGAATGGTTGCATCCTGATGCCTGAGTGATCAGGCAGTGTTTGCTCACTCCTTTATGAGAGATCTTCCCTCAGGCTAGGAGGGTAGGCTATTTATAGTAGGCTCATTGTTGTTGCTGTTACGGGACAGTGTGTCCTACTTACACTGGGAGCTGATATTACATTAAAGCATGTGTTGATGTCACGGCTCATATAAGGAGTCGTTCTCTAGAGATGCCCAGTGTGTCTCGCAATCCTCAAGCAAGCATCCGGAGAGACACTTGTCAGAAGGACGCTGCTGACAAGGCCACTATTCTCATTAGTGCACCGTGATAAAGAGATCACGATCGAATCAGTCTGACGTGACACAGGGAGAGCGCCGTTAATGTGACTGGACAACCTCAATCTAATACGGAGGCAGTTTGAGAATATTTGCAGAAAACCCTCACTATCAGCACAGACGGCAGAGAAAAACCATCCATCCATCCATCTTCTTCCGCTTTTTCCCCGAAGGGGTCGCGGGCGTGCTGGAGCCTATCCCAGCTGGCTTTGGGCGAGAGGCAGGGTACACCCTGGACAGATCGCCAGTCCATCGCAGGGCCACATATATAGACACACAATCACAGTCATACACACACTCACACCTATGGGCAATTTACGCATCCAACCAATTGACCTAACTGCATGTCTTTGGACTGTGGGAGGAAACCGGAGACCCCGGAGAAAACCCACGCAGACACGGGGAGAACATGCAAACTCCACACAGAAAGGCCCCCGGGAATCGGGACCTTCTTGCTGTGAGGCGACAGCGCTAACCACCACACCACCGTGCCGCCCCAGAGAAAAACCAGCGTGTCTTAATTAACGAAAATCTCAAGCGCCGTGGCTGAAAAATTTTTTGGATATGTGTCAAAGAAATGAAGATGGATCTGCCGTGAAGGTCAGAGTGAAACTCGTGAGGCCAGCAGTAATGAAGATGATTCTGTAGAGGGCAGACGCCTTTAGACAGAAGAGCAGAAGGTGGAGATGGGATCGCGATTAGATGTCCCAACGAGCTCACACACACACACAGACGCAGAGAAGTGCTTGTGGACATTTTTTGCCAAACAATCCTCTGCGGCTCCAGTGCAGCGCTCAAAACATCCATAGCTTTGGCTAGAGATCTTCTGAGTAGGTATGTAAATTCACAGTTAACTCTTATTTAACTCATTTCTGACTATAAACTATTTTCTCCGGTGCAGCCTCAGCAAGCAGCAAACACTGTATGTGAATCAAGACTCATGTGGGAAAACTGCAAGCTGATCATCACCTAGGAAACAAGGATGAGGAGGCTGTTTATTTCCTCCATGTGAATTAAGCCCAGGTGACCTCAAACAATGTACGCACAAAAAAACAACAAATAACGAGCCGTAATTGAATGTACCCGTCTCGCCCGTTTTACCGCCGTCCTCTAAATGAGGACGCTGAGATGTGAGGCAATCACGCTGCACTCTAAACCTTTACAACAATAGCAAAACAAGAAATGAAAAGTAGGGAGCAGAGAGAGGCAGGAGAGTGTCCTCATCCACGGAGGCTCTACATAGAAATGGTGCTGACAGGATGAAGGCAGCAGTGAAACAAGACGCTTTGTTTCCACTGCAGGCCGTCTGAACTAGCGTGTGTTGGCTCAGTACCTGCTCCAGGATGGAGTTGATCCTTTCCACTTCGCAGTCGATGAGGAAGCGTTTCTCCTGCCGGCGGTCCATCTCCTCAATGATGCGTCTGTACTCTGTGGGGTCCACGATGTTCCCCACCGAGCGAGCTGTCACCTGCCAGTTATTGGCTACAGCCGACTCCATGATGGCCTGGAGGATGGCAAAACCTGGAGGAGCAGATGGAGAAGAGCGCCATCACACAACTGTCGTTTTTGGATCTTATGTAAATGTTGTGCTGCTTTACTGAGAATCTAATTGCTGTAACCAAGAGCTGTGAGGGCATTCTGGCTACACACGGTAAAGGCAGTGATCAGCCTTTTATTACACACAGACTGTCTTACATTAGTGAAATGTTTATTGCCGTGTTAAATCTTATGATCTGTTTTGAGTAATTATCTAAAATAAACACAGGTTTGTCTGTAAAGCAGATTTTAATGGCCCAGTATGAGATGGTACAGACGGTACCGTTAACCCCCTGGAAGGAAACAGTTGGCACCGTAAGAGAAGCCGGACAAAAAGTCCAGGAGGATTGTATGAGACAAATTCAACTAACAGAGCAGGCTCAGGAGAGGAAATGAGTCCACAGAGAGGTCGACCCAACCACAAAAGATTAAATGAAAGCCTCTAACAAAGATAGAGAGGAGACATAGCAGCATAATTGACTATTAAATGTGAATCTGTCTCATGATGCCTCAGCTGTGTGTCACAGGGGGTCACATCAGTCATCTCTTTATGGCTGCGCTGAAAAGTTCAAAGGTGCAAATATTAAAACCGGGGTTAACACGAATTCAAACACAGTAATAAGACATGTGGCGCACACTGAAACGCACTGCTACAGAAGCAGTTCGGCTCCTACAATCGCCTTGACTCTGTGTGTTTACTTTGCAGAGCGCAGTGAGCGATGAATGAGGAGATGAGGCATAGAAAAGGAAATAGCTGAGCTAACAGTAACCTGGCTGAGCAGGGCCCGCGGGAAGCTCCATACTTCACTGAGGCAGTGAACACTGGTCACAGAAAGCATGTTTTATTCAGCTGAAGAGAGATGTCGATAAACATGCTTATTATATTTAAATAGCCACAGAGAGAGAGAGAGAGAGTGGCCTGCAACAGAGGTCTTCAGCCACTCGCTGCAGTGCAGAAAGCTTTGTGCTCAAACTCTCAGCTTTTTACGTTGTGGCAGTAGAATCCACAGTGTTTGTGAATCTGTATTTACAGCGGGTGCAGCTGAAATGAAGTGAAGGTGAACGACATGATTATTGAGATTGTTCCAAGACGCCCCGATCTCCTGCAGAGCTGCTGTGTGCGATGGGCTTTGATACCAGCTCAACAAAACCTCTGTCACAGCATGTGAGGACAAACAATGACGTAACTGCACCAAAACATGTAGACGAACACACAAGCTCCTCTGAGTCAGGCCTCTACATGGCTGCTGTGTGAACTTTCTATCATAAGCAGTATAAGCTGAGAAAATCACTTTCACTGGGCATCGCGGAGCTGAGCTCACTCACAGCTGAAGCACATCCAGTTTACAGGTGTTGTCTGGATCTCATGGACAGAAAGACAGATTACAACGTGTGGATATTAGTATTTCTCAAAAGCAGCTGCATTTTTATCTGCATGCAGACAATATAGACTGGGCCAACAGCCAAACTGAAGTCAGTATCACCTTTGTGCCAGGGGAACTTTTCTCTGTTTTAAAGTTTAATTAAAATGTACGAGGCTGTAAAATGTCTGTAAAAGGTTGCTGCTGTGATGATGCATTTGGTAAAACCAAAAGCAGTGGTTTGCATGTGTGGAGAAAAGCAGACATCTAAAGGACAGTCCCAGACAAATCCAACATGTCAGATATACATTCATCTTCCTTAAAATTAATGTTATCATCCAACTTCTAACAATATCTACTGCACGTGTTACATTTGTTACATTCCCAGCTGGATCAACCAGTGAATGTTAATGGACATGTGAGTCGACATGTTTCCAATACAACTACTGAGTATTCAGAGCACAGCGACTCAGCTGACACGTCTGCCCTCCTTTCCCCTGCTGGTGACCTTCACAGTGAAGAGCTCGGCACCAAGCACTCACATCACGTATGGCCTTTAAAGACAAGTGGTCCTTGCTGGGTGCCTCCGCATCAGACACTCAGGAGTCCGCTAACGGCTGACGACAAGCGTGTCCACACGTCGGCCGATCGGACAGGTTCAGAAATTGAACAGAGGCGTCAGTGCGATGGTCCTGTCTAGGGGGAGAGCGAATGGTCTGAGGGTAAGAAGAAGGTGCAGCGCTGACCAAAGATGAGACTTGGCTCCTGACGCTCTCAGGTCAAACAGGCAGAAACATGTTTTTCTTTATCGGCCTGAAGATATCAAAACAAGAATCTGGCTCCGTGTCGCTCTGGTGGCAGACAGGAAATGAAAAGGCACAGTGTCATCCCTCCTCCCAGTGTTCTGACACCGCACCATAAGCTGGATATGTTTGACATGTTAAGACACGTTAGTAGCTGCTTAAGAAAAGGGATTTGGGGGAGGGTTTACTAATGATTCCCTTGGGAGGTGTTTTTTCATTTCTTTTCTGTCACCAAACTAAGCTGCGCGTTCTTTTCTGAATGAGCTCGTCGACTGAGCACAGATGTGCGGAAATAAAAGCTCAAAAGTCCTGAACTGAAGGAATTAACTGAATGTGACTTTTTTGTGCTCTTCGGTTTTAAATGACTACAGGGCAACCGTGAAACCTGAATGACAGCAGACGCCCAAGTCTCCTGGTGAACATCAACGCTGATGTGCACAAATGACAAAGACGTTTGGTCCCAGAGTTTTGGTTGACTTTGTAAACAGATGGTGCGTTTTCCAACAGCCAGCAGGCAGGGCAGCCATGAAGGGCATTTACAGAGTCATTTATTCAGCTCCAACCTGAACCGTAATACATATTCAAAAACAGGAGCATATTTCCACAGAGCTATTTATAGAACATATATCATTTTTCTCACACACGTACATTTTGCCAGAACAGCCATGATGTGAGAAAAAATATGACTCAGTTAAGTGTTTTTCAGTTTTCATGTACATGCTCCCCAGCTGAACAGGACGTGCAGCTCTCAGTACTTTAGCTTCAAACCCTGGGTGTGAGCTGCATGTTACATCCTGGGAAAATTGAATGTACATTTATCAAGTGTCCAGAAAAACAGCTCGAATCAGTGCTAAGTGTTTTGAAGTTCTGCACATCAGCATCTTTACTGTGTTGACATCATAACATGCTTTTAAAGGAGACAGGTTGCTGGTAATGAGCAGAATATTACAGCTTTGATTCTTAGACATGCAGCTGTTCTGAATCCTGCTTTGCATCAGCTGAATGTGTGAATAGATAATTAAGATGTTGCATCACTGGACTCTGGACTAAAAACAAGAGTATTTGTAGGCAAAGCACAGAAGAGAAGACGCTTTAACCTTTTACTGCAACGTCTCTCTTCTACTCACAGCTGAAATCAGTTTTGAGTGGCTCTGAAGAAGAGACGACACTGGTCTCCTGAAGAGATAAACAGTGACATCAACCAGACGTGCAGCAGGGTGACAATAGCTCAAATGAGCATTGACATTTTCAGTGAGTCCCTCAGAGTGGAAGCCAGTGGCCTAATGTGAATCCAGTGCAGGCAGCACAGACACTGACAAGTTGTTTAAACAAGTTTTTTTTCCTTTCAAGAGTGACACTAAAAACAAAATGGACTATGTTCCCGAAACACAAAACACACTTTGCTTTGAAGTTTATCCATAACGTGCACCAAAGGATGTTTCTAAAGATGATGGCAACTGTTAAAGCGGGCAACACAAAGCAGCCTCGGCCTGCACGTGGGATTCTCTTCAATATATGAGCTTAGGTGCCCACACAGAACTGCCCAGGAGGTCTGTGCTGTATGTACTGCTCTCATATGGTATTCTTTGCTGCTCAGAGGATTGGCCTTCGCTATTGGCTTCCAGTGTGAACAAAACAATATTGTAGTTGTTCATAGCTATATTCCGCATGTCAGAATAAAAGCATCTACTAAATGGAATTTTACATGAAAGAGTATTTTACATTTGATATGGTATGCAATGTGAAACGGTACATTTACCAGAGATGCATTTCCTCTGCATCAGAGCTGGAAGAAAGAGACTGACTGAAGCTCTGCTGGCACCTGGCCATGTGCTTCTTCTGCTCTGTCTTGAGCAGCGGCTCACGTGGAGGCTGAGGGTGGTGTGCAGGCTCCGCTGTGGCTCAGTCGACTCTTCCCCCTCCCTGAAGAAGGTGACCTCTTTAAAATTCTCTCACAGGCATCTGAACTGCATCGTTGTCATGGGATGCCCACAGCTAAGCACAACACCAAAGGGAACTCAGACAAAGCCACTGAAGCTACTTCAGAGTAATCTCCAAAAATCTCAGCGCTTATACGCGGCCGCACAAAGACGCCGGTTTCCAGCTCACAGAGGCAGTGAAATAATGAAAAGGATTAAAGCTGCCAAATGACAGTAAAAGGACACTTTTGAGGACAATTAGCCTAACAACGCCTACACCCAATGCAGACCAATGCAGATAACAGCTCCCTGTTCCAAACTGGCTGAACTGCAAAGCGCCCCGCACCCCCACACCACCCACTCCTGCCAAATCCACAATCAGAGCTAATCAAACAGATTATTTCTTATCTAATGACAGCTGCAAACTTGCTAACAGAATGTTAATCAGTTTCTTTTACATAATATTTTATCCAAATTTCAACAAAAAGTTAATAAATTATAATCTAATCTAATTATAAAGTCGTTTGGGCCTGCAGATATAACAGCTAAAACTTGAATACTGTAGCGTGTAGCATAAATATTAAGGGTAGATATTTGAAGCACATGAAGTGAAAGGAAGTGGCCTTGAGTGAGAGCTGCACTAACTGCCTGTTCTTTTTCTGCTGTCCTATAAAAACCTCACATCTTATAAGCAAATAAAATGGCCTTTTATGTTGGAGGCACACATCACATCGATATAGTTCATTTTGCAAAGACTATGGTTATAATGGCCTTGTGCTAACCTGAAAGCAAGGGTCTTGAAATAGATGAGAGGCATTTAAGCAGCACATGATCGGAGAAGCACAGGGGCTTTCTATTAGTCACCCGCCTTTCTTCAGCCAGGCCTGGTACTAAGGTTAGGGAAAATTAGACATGACAAGCTGGATCTTACACAAAACATGGGAGGGGGTCCAAGTTCCTGGTAAAACATTTGGTGCATCTGACAGCATATCTGACAGAGCTTGGCCCTCCCTGCCATTTGCTGTTTTCTGACGCAAAAGAAGAGCAAAGGCTTTGCTGACTCCTCTGTTCCTTCCCTCACTGTTCATCTCTGTACAGCTTCATTTTCTTTCCCGTTCATTTCAAGATGCCGCTCTTTCCTTCTCTGTGAACAGCTGAGACAACAGTGCACAGAGAAGAAAATCTCTGCTCTAGCTGAAATAAACCTCTTGCTGTTTGCCTGGTTTCTCGCTGAGCTGGCTGGAGTGAACAGCTATTTAACAAAAGAGCAGGATAAGCGGGACCTAGTTACTGATTAGATAATCAATGATGAAATTACCATGTGGATTGATTTCTATCTTTTAAGCATCACTATTGTAAGCAGAAAAAAAGGTAACAACAGATCTTATTTGATAATATATATACTTTAATATAGTAACATATACATAAATTATAGTTGAACAAGCTTCAACAAACAAGAAATTTGCAGGTTTAATGTGATTTATGACTGCATATAAGAAACTGATTACAATGAAACAAATGAGTGTCTTTTTTCACACAACAACAAGAATTTAATCTGCTGTATTTGTTCTTTCTCCGCTTATTTGTTTTTTAATTTGTTTTGTCAGTAGGTTAAAACTGAAACCACCCGGACAAAGTATGAACAATGGAATGAGAAATAAAAACTCTGTAACAGCGAGCTGCAGGGTGAAGGACACAGGAACTGTCCAGGGTGCTGATCTTTTCAGTGGGATAGCTCCAGTGCTCAGACGTGTTCAGACTCATGCGCACACGCAGACTGATGGTTTAACGTCTTTGTTCACATATGTCAGCACACTTAGCAGGTAAACAAACCCACAGTACAGAGCATCAGTAGGTATCACAACTCACTTATTCAAAGTACAAAAACTACCATGTGATGAAACTGTTAGTAGTTATGTAAAAATCTTTCTGAGGGTTGCCTTAGCTACACAAGTCTGCAACGAAAGCCTGTCAGCCAATCTGTTCAGTAGATGTGCCTTCATCTTTGATAGCAACAATGTTCACAACACAAGTTTGTATTTAACTCAACAGCTCATGACAGTTGCAATCTATTATTCCCAAGTCAGAATCATATTCCAATAAATCTTGACTTTCTAGACCAGTGTGTGGTATTAATGACTTTATGGACACAATGAGCCCATTATTTCAGTCTGCAGGTAACGTGATGCAATGCTTGCATGTGTGATGTTGTTTCTAAGCTGCTGCCTCTGCATGCGTGGATGTACATGGATCAATTGATGCCTTTTTCGGCATTTGGCAGAGCAGAATGAACGTTTGACAACAGACGAGGCTTGGTTCATGCAAAAAACACACTGCTACCACCTCAGCTGTATCTTCTCAGTGAATGCACAGCACGCTTTGAGGTTTTCACCAATGAGGTCACCGCACAGGAATCACACACGCACACAAACAGCATCTAAGTGGACTTTCTAAGCACACTCTATTCCCTGCTGCAAAGCTATCAGCCATCTGATTCCCTAGGATAAACTAAAATATATTCAACAGACTGAATCAGAGACGACAGAGTCAAAAAAAGAATATGTCTATAAAAATCCAGACAAAAAGACAGTGTTCTAGTTTTAAAGTTTATTAAATTTGACATAGTTCTGTCTAACCTTGGTTCTCTTGTGTTCTTGCTTCTACATGTCTTTGTGTTTCAGAATCCTTTGAAATCCATCTTACAGAAAAGCACCTTTCAGTCACTACTTGGAGATTCTGTTACATGTGTATCCCAGTTTTACTCTCTGTTCCTCTCTCCGTGTTCAATTTGATGCATAACACAGTCGGAGAGAGAATGGGTTTATTAAGGGGCCATGAGAAGATAGCATTTACCCACAGGAGGGGGCAGATGGGGTTCAGTACCTTGAACTGTGTCCTTCTTGAAATAAAGGCGCAGTAAGGTGTTCATCGAGTGAAACAACTGCTTGGTGCCATTCTCTCTGTCTTTCCGTCCACTCTCCATTAACAAGCCTGTGCCCCGACTGCAGAGTGTGTCTTTATCAGCATGCAATTAATCATACGTATCCTTGTGGAGACGAAACCAAGCAGACATTCAGCAGCAGGATGATTGCAAACCGAATGCAATTCACAATGACAACCGTTTGTCAGGCCAGCAGGAAAAGGTGCAGTTCGTGCTGTTTCTGTCCTATGCGATCAGAAAGGCAAGAATGTCTTTTTACCTGTCTCGAACGATATTTGAAGACATTCCATGGCTACGTTTTTGCAATTTGCAGTAAATTAGCTTCAGTAAATATGAAAAGCCTGGTGTGATGCTACTCTCAGTGGCCAGCTGGTAATGCCCAGATGTTCCTGGGTTTAAGAGGTCTGTTCCGCCAGCAGCCATTAGTCTGTTTAACAAGGACACTTCATAGCCAGGACGCCTACATGTACTGTACAGTAGATAAATATGTGACACACATGTCGTTAATGAGCCATGTTTGTGTGGATGAAAAGACATTTTTCCATTGTTGTCTGTGTGGCCAGAGACAGATCTAAAACCATCAATACTAAATGGTGAATAATGAGACTTGGGTGTCTGCATGAAACCAAATCTTACTGTAACTGGTAATAGTTAAGTCTTGTTTAGTGACTGACAACACACGTCTTTATAAAATAAAGCTGGATAGTACTCTATCTATCCAGAGCCCCTCACTAGTCTCAGGCCTCAAATAAAACCCTCCTCCTATAATGAAAATTAAACAGACATTTGGATGACTGGTGGTTATTTTGCTCCAGAGCCTTGATGGGGAGGAGCGGTAAGAGACTGGCAGCCAAAATAGGCCAGCTAACTAGCCTCTCAGCAAACACAAGCTGTGCGGCATGTGGGAATCCATCCTAAACTACGGTGTTTACACTGTGTCACACTGTGGAAATGGGCAGACTATTACAGATGGTGGCCCGTCAGCCGCAACACAGCAGGCGAAAGAGACCAAGAAAGTCAAGCAGAGCTCCAAGGGTCACATCAGGAAACACTTCTGAGAAGGTTGATTGTGCCCAGGAGAGGCTATAAACTGCTTAATCATTTTTGTTTCAACCACAGCAGCCAACCAATTATCAGCTCCTGCAATCTGCCACAGAAATACATTGGCAGGATCAGTCAAAGCAAGCTTTCCTCCCCCAGTTGAGTGCTATAAGAACCTCCTAAACGAGGTCATGAAACGTGATGCTGAACATACACACCACACGTCGGTCTGGTGTTCGTTATAAGGCTTTAAACTAACTTTTATTCTGTACCAGAAGTGCTTTTGCAAAATGGCTCTGGTGAGAGGCCGTTTCATGACTGAGCCGCAGATTAGACACCCACCTAACGCAGAGATCTATAAAGTAAGGCAGTGAAGTGAAAAAGGGATACACTTGTCCTAGAAATGCTCTATGCCAGTTTAAAAATACTTTGAATGCACCATTTTGAACAGACTGCAACCAGATAACCTGAACTGAACCGAATAATCAAACCAACCCAAAAGGCATCACATGATATAGATGATTGGTGCCACAAACACAGAGATGGGTTGTTGTGCCGCTTCTTAACACACTTACTGTGACGATGACCCTAAAAGGACGACAGGGACCAACTCTGTAAATAGTTGGCCTACATGAATGGAGCGAAGGAAGTACAAGCAGGATGTGAGATTATGTTTAGCTGTCTTTATATAATCCAATTAGAAGTAAATGATAATCAGAGAGTACTGAGGATTAGAGGCTCAGTAGTCTGGAGTCGTACTACAGCGGTGGATCAGCAGCACCTGTGAGTGACTCATTCCTCGGAAGCAAGGAGCTATTGGGGGCTGATGTGAGCAGCATTCAGACACTTAGTGAAGTAAACTGGCATGTATTAAAATGCATCACACCCAGCAGATTGAGAATTGGGGACAAGGGATTTAAATACTGAACGCTGCTCATCTAAGTAGTGTAATAATACATCAGGCTGGACCTGCCAATCATGACATGTTCTGCACGTGTTAGCTTGTGGTGTTTATACAGGGGCATGAAAGTGTGTGTTTTCCACTCTCACCTCTGTCCGTGTCGTAGAGATACACAAACTTGTCCCACTTGTAATGGTCTAGCAGACTGAGAACGGCTCCTCGCAAGCTGGGCCTCATCTGGATGACAAACTGCACGTCGGCGTCAATGGGGAAGCTGGGTGTGATGAAGGAGGTGTGCAGCGCCCCACAGAAGGAGGTCAGCGTGTTCATGGACTTCCTGTCGTAGAAGCCGAAGATGGCGTAAACTCCTCTGGAGAACTGGGAGCAGACTGGTGACAGAGACAGAGCACAGATTCAGATCAGGGACAAGCACAGGGTCACAACAGACTCATTTAGCATCAGCTCTTCCCTCAAATGAACGGGATAAACACTTTTATTCTAATTCAATTTAAACCCAAACGCCATAATATGTTGGAAATTAGATCGCTGAGTCTACGAATGGACAAAGTACGGGTAAAAACTTGGGATGAGAGGGAAATTATGGTGGCATTAATCTCCCGAGCGAAGCACCGGCTATCTGTATCTGAATAAATGGGTGCCATGTGGGACGTGTGCTCCCCCGGCAAAGCTCTGCCGCCCGGTGCCCTTCACATCCCCTTCATCAGAATGCAACTGCTTGGGTAATCAGCCAGATATAATGGGGAAATCAGTGCACTAGGCACAACTATTAATGGACAAATACACTGTAACGCGAGCTTGCAAATGTGCAAACGCCGAGCTGTCGTGCAGTATAAAAGATTTATGTGGAGCCCAATTTTCAGCCATCTGAGGTCCTGTGGAAATGAGCCCCGGTCATAAACACTCAGGCACTCGGTCTTACAAGGTGTTTGGCAATTTTTATTTTATTTGTCTGAGATAAATGGATTTAATAGCAGCAAGGCAGACAGTTGGTCAGCAGGGCAGAGCTGTGATACACATAGGTCACAACGCTTCTCACTGAAGCTGATCTGCAACACTTTTATCAGCTATTACCTGTTGGGACCTCATGAGTTTTTCACGTTGTTAGATCCTGGTGACTTCTGGTAAAAATGTGGACAAGTAAATATAACAAGTATAGCTGAAGTAATTGCTTGTTGTACTGTGCATGTGTTTGTCGGAGTTCAGCTGTAAGTTGCTCAACAGTTGCTACAGCTCGACTTTTCCATTAAAACAACTACTCACTCGCCCACACACACTTGATAGCTCACTTCATCTTTTCCTTTGCCATTTTAATTATTCCATTTTCTCAGCCTTCGACTCCACTCAGTTCACGCATCATGTGGGCTGAAGGACAGGGGCAACATTGGTGCAAGTAATATATACAAAAATAATAAAATCCGCGCCACGTTCAGATGATGCTGTATGTTTCACAATGCGTCGCTGGTGCTCTTTTGAAACACACAGCATGAGTGCTCCTCCATTTCACAAATTGCCTCCACAGACAATACACAACTCATGTTGTTTATAAAAAGAAGTCAAACATAAGTTTTGATCCTCTAACCTCATCAAATATCACCTAATTTATTTCTAAAATGGCAGCAATATCTTTGCTTTGTGAAGGTTAAGCCGACAGCCTGTTCTCCTACAGGACTAATGAAATCATATATTTAGGCTTGTGAAGCTGTAAACACTGGTCAACTACAATTAATTCTCCTGATCATGGTCAGGAATGAGGCTACGCATCATTTACTTTAATACGGCGGAAGGGGAGCTGTTTTTTGCTCTGCGAATACTAACACAGCCTTTATCTGCATCACTGAAAAGCAAGTGGAGAATTTTGCCTCTCTCCACTCTCTGTCCATTTAATTTTCCCCATCACCTAACAATCAACCACACGTGTCTGTCGTTACCACGCTTTTCTGCCTCTGTTCAGCTCATGTCAAACTTAACAGGTAGACGCAGCAGCTCCAGTGGCACCATCGCCATCACTACCTCGTGTTTTCCAGAAACTCTGGGCTTTGCAGCTTTGATGGGCTCTTCTGTCGGCAGCTGGGGAATCAATCGCTAAAGTCGTCGCTGTAGAGCTGAACCTGTGCCATATGTGCACAGCAGAGCAGAATCTACAAAGTGAATTCTTAAAGCCATGTTGCTGTGGGGGGATACAGAGAAGCTGCTATCCTGTCCTCAGAAGAACGTCTCATGCAGTGACTTCATACATACAAGAAAGCACAAATGAGAAAAATGATAGCAGAAGACTCGCGTTGAGATAAGGAGGGGATCTCTTTTTAGTGTCACTGGTAAGAGCCTTGAGATTTAAGGAGATTAAATGCTGCATTTAGAAACTGTGAGGACAACAACTTTACTTTTTGCAGCAATAATAAATAACCTGTTTATGTGTGTGCTGCTGCCTGGTCAAAAATTGATTTTCTACCACTATCTGAGAGCAATACTAAAGGAGAGGAGCACAGCAGGACTTCAGTTTGTTTTCTCGGGGGAGAGGAAGAACGTGTCTGTCTCAGACAAATGGGAACACCTGCCCTGTTTGTCCCATGCTCGTGTATTTAGTAAGAGCAGGCAGAGGACACAGCACGAACAGGCGGCTTATGTGCTAAATATATCGAGAATGGGGTTAATAAAAAAATAGAAACAGTGAATATTTTGACCAGAGTTAGATTAACATGACGCTAATAGAAAGAGGAGAATGTGCACAGTGTGAACACCTGCCTTAACCAAAGTGAAGGCTAGTCACTGTTCATTCATCCAAAGCCTTACACACAAATACTCCAAACCACACCATGACCTCGAGAAGGTTACGCCAATCACTCCCAACCTCCTGAATAATATGAACAGCTATCCAGTGTCCAGACTGAAGCAAAACGCCACCGACGATCAAACTCGCAATTAATTTAAGATACAGTCTTATGAGTCATTTGGTCTTTATTCAGGGCTACGGGAAAATTAGATTTTATTTTTAGACACAGCAGACTGATACTTTTTACTGTGCAGTAATAATAGAAAAATGTGTATCATATCTGTGTGTTTATCAGGTTCACTCACATAGAGACTGATCCTTACATTAAGTCATTCACAGGTTATGCTGACTTTGCATGATTTGAGAACAGATCAAGGCTATTTCTTCCAAATAATATATCATAGCTGCAAAGAATAACTGGGACTCAGCAGTTAAAAGCAATAAAGATCCCTTTGTCTAAAGGAGGTGTTTAGACGGGATGGACGATGCCACTAAATGTATTTGCTTTGTACAAGTGCTTCCTTCGTGGGATCATGGGCAGCTACATTTTCTGAGTCAGATTTGCAGGATCAAAACCAAAAAATATAAGTTCTCTGTTATTTCAAGTAACAAAGAGCAGCTGCTGAATGTGTCGCCGGGACAGGATGTACAGCAGGGATTCCTGCGTCTGACACCTGTGCAGGTTGCACAGCATCACAGGTTTCTCCAAAAGTCGTATCTGTTTTGTCGCCATCAAAGTTGCCACGTCAGCCAAGAACCAAGTGTCTCTGCATGTCTAGAGTCACGGAGGTTGGAGACTATCCTGCTTGAACTGGAGAGAAATCAAAGTCACCGACTTACTGGTCTGACACACTGAATGATTCACTACACTGACATCTCCTCCGCTACTTCTCTGTGGACAGCAAGCTCAAAAAAATATTAACACCATCAGTATATTTTAGGTTTTTATCAAGTGATGCTTCTGTGGTATGTTTCCTATGCAGCTCTTGTGCACAGCCATCATAAAAATGTGCATTTTAAGTAATGTCTCAGCAGAACGAGTCTGGATTCAGTTTTCATCAGGGGCGATGGCAAAGTTAACCCAGCAGTGGTTTTGAATAAATAAGTGAGCTTGTGTCAAGTAAAAAGGCCAAGTCTAAAAACGTACATATTTAAAATCACTTAAGACGGAGAAAATGAAAGTGCAGGTCCCAGTAGATCTGTAGAATGGTTTTGCATAACTAATAAGTGTATCTATGAATTCTAACCATGGCTGAGTTTTCAAAGCATGAATGTAGACGACTGCAACATTTTTGTCCTAGACTAAACACACAAGCCTCCTAGAAGCTGCACATGAAGCCATTACAGTGTCTGACCTTTCATGAGACGGAAAATCACTGAAAAGACTTTCTTCCTTTCTATTTGTGGCTGTTTTAATCAAGGCAAGACATTTGCTGTTAATTGACGTAGCACAGACGTAAAAACACTAAACCAGGCTCTCTTTCAACTTCTGCAGATGCATCAAAACTGTAAAATCAAAGCGAAACTTTCAGTGTCACTGTTATTTGCACTGCAGTACACAGTGAGGCTTTTACTGAGCAAACAGCAGGGCTGGAGACATTCAGTGGCTTCTGTTAACACAACAGGAGCAGTGCACATGTGCTGTTTAGTGTCCGTTGCTTCACCTGCTCAGGATTTGATCAACTACACACATTCTAAAAACCTGACCTGCAATGCCAACATCCAGTTACATTAAATGTTTCTTTTGAGATGCTGATCTACCTGAAGGCAGAGCGCAGCCTAAATGATGGGTGTGTTATGACATATAAGCGTTTCATTTTTTTATCCACATTACCGTTTGCATTGTTGGGCAATTCTTCTCAGATGACCAACCACAGAGGAAGCTGAGGGCAAACAGGGACAAAAGCCTGAGTAGGTGTTTCTCCTCCGGCAGCGTGGTTGCATGCTGGCTGGAATTCCCTCTTGTCTACAGATTGCAGCTTTGTCAAAGCACGCATTTCCTTCCAGTGGGTTACCCCCTGCAGATACTCATTATAAGAGAGGAGCGGGGCAACACTCGCTGGATTAGCCTTAATCTGGGAAACACAACTGGATCCAGCCACATGCTAAAACAACAGAACAGCTGCGATACGCAGGCGAGGGGCCCCTAGCTATTGGTGGCTCGTATGGAAGAATACGCTTCAGTATGTTACTGCACCGCAATAAAAGCACTGCTAACAGCCCATTGTACAAACATACGAGGCCACAATTACAGTTCCAGAAGAACAGAAGACCACTGTGCTACCGCAATGCTGCAGCAAACACTGAGACAGACGTCAAATAGACAAATAGAAAATGTTTGCAATGAAAGTGCAGTTCCTGATGTGTGTGTGTATACTGTATATTGAACACATGCATCTGACAATGGAAAAAACGGCAGAATTCAAAGCATTTGCTTTTTGAACAGCTCATAATTGCAACTTCTCCAAACGTAGAAAACCAGCTGCTCTAAATTATTCACCGCTCTGGCGGCGTTTCTGGTTTTACTTTGCATGTCTCAGTGTAGTTCTCAGTGCGCTGCCCTTGGATAATCTCAGGTAACGTTTAGTGAACAACAGCAGAGCTTACAGAGGCAGCCGCGCTGAAGGTCGTTGTGTAAGACTGCAACAAACTGCTGCAGCATCGCTGTAGCTTGTCAGTAGTGATCACCGTCTTTTGGTTACAGCGCTGACATGTAGGCACATTCTGATGCACAGGATGAAAGACTAACGGCACATCTCCAGTGGCTTGGCCCCAAACCTATTCTGTACTATTTTAAAGTATTATGACCGGCGAGGCTGAGTGACTCAGAAAAACAAGAAACAGGATTCTGTCTTAGCATCACCGTGAGCATGGTTGGCCACATACACGTGTCTTTATGTACTTGACAGGCACCTTCAGTCGGGTGAGTGATGTTTAAAGCCCTCTGTTGTGTATGGTCATTCCTTTAGTATCAGTACTCCCTTGTTCCAGGAGTGGTTACGCATTCATGCTGCGTGATGACCCGTGAGTGTCATATTGCCCCTCAGCTGCTCATCCTAACAGCTCTTATTAAACTAAGGGTCACTCCATCTAGTCACGTCGGCCAAAATATCAGTTAGAAAACGGCATAGCCTGCAACTCAAATGACTCTTTAGTTAGACTAAGCGATTCCAGAGACATCGTAAAGCTCCCATGAACGCTGTTCTGCTTCGTAATAAGAACGCCGTGACAAATCGCAGGCCGAGTACTTGTCAAGTTGGGGCAGGTCATCGAGACTGACAGGACTCTGGCTGCAGCAGCAGTAAATCAGATATTTTTATCAGCGCATTGTGATAAAAGGACATGCTTTTGGGTAAGTGTCTCTTTCTGTTCAAGGGCTCCCAGATCGAGATCCATTTAAAGCTTTCTAAGGCAATCTGACTTTCATGGAAGCAGGTATGCACTGTGTAGCGTTACGGCTAAATCTGGACCTTTGAGTCTCATTTTCAGTCTCCAGACTGCACTGACTATGACACTGCCATAAAAATCATCAAATTTTCAATAATCATTTGTCATATGCAGACATGTTTATTACGCTGGCCAGAGTGTAAATTAAGATGGAAACTATCATTCATAATTCTCTCCCTCAGGCCAAACAATTTGAAAACCTTGTCTGTGGTGCTCATGCATCATTCATGACTTGTCGGTTTAAATGAGTTCTCATAGTTATGATAGATCCAAGGTTGTTTTGTGCTGTTAGGTTACATCCCAGTGCGTTTGTTTTCCAATACTAACCATAGCGAAAATATGGCATTTATCTTAACCTTTAATATTGTGCATAATAACCACATCTTCTGAGTAGCACCTCTCAGCTAGTCCATCGTTTTGTGAAATGGATTTGGTGAGTTGTTATATAGAGCAGCTGGGACTAACAGTCAAATGGCCACAACAAGAAAATAGAAACTGAAACTTCATTATTTGTATACAGCTTGTTAAAGTACCCTCCAAACTCCTAATATTGCAGTAGAAGAAGAGGAGGAGAATATGCGGCTGCATAAACTGGTGTGTGCAGCATTAGTGGGACTGTCCGTTGCCTACACATTGCCTCTGTCTGAGCTGAGACACTGGTTGAGTCATAGCTGAGGGAGGATAGGCAGCTATAATAGACTCTCAACCGAGAAGCATGCAGTCATATTGATGTTTGATCAAATCACAGTTCATCTCTAGATAAATCCTGGTCTGAGGTGATTCAGTTCAGATAAGAGTGAAAGTGGAAGTTTTCTCATCACATAGTTTCACTGTAGGTGGTTAATACGTACTTAAACTTGCTTGTTACATAAACATTAAACGTCTCATAACAACGTTACTGACCTGTGAATTACTGCAGGAAGCCACGATTACACATTCACACAACGTAGCTCATGTGATTGTCCAGCCAGGCTCTGTGTCCACTGTCTCTCCATGCCCTGACCTCAGTCTTAATTGATATAACCTTCCCATTTCTGCATCCATGCACACTCTGTCCTGGCCTGGGGCAAGGTGTCACATCGATACATCCCGCATCTTCACTCCAGCCACCAATTGGTGGGAGACCAAGGCAGCAGCAGAAGCTTGCTTTGTCAGAATTAATTCCATTCACTTACGATGACTGGAAATAGTTTGTGGCAACATATCACTGGATGTTTAGAGGTTGTTTTGTTTTTAATGTTTGCATCTGCAATGCAATGCGGCATCAAAGTAAAAGCTGGGGGAGAATTGATTTTTCCATATCGGGGAACTAACTAGAGCCACACACACACAAACCACTGGACACAGCCGTCCACCTATTGATCCACACTGCCAATAACACAGTCATTTGCCTTGAGGGATTTGTAAGTCACTATACACAGACCCAGCTGGAGGACAGCAGCGTTGTCCTGCTTTATTCCAGTTGAAATCCATAAACAAATGCAATGAAACAGCTTCAGGCAAACTGCCTCCCTTTTACACAGCTTATTTAATGCTACAGAGTTTCCTCGACTATTCCTAGACTCACAAAGATACAAGCAAGTTGAAAGTCACAGTCATCCTGACACTTGCTAATATTATAATATCCATGTGAATGATGTGAGCTGCAGCCCGGCAATGACTAACATGTACTTTCTGCCAAACTATAAATGTGGCAAATCAGAATCCTCACATTCATTTGCTACATCAACACCTGCCAGGAAAGCACAGAATTCTGCAGTTCCAACTACTATAATAAGAACCATGTAGCTCGGTGCATTTTCAGGCAACATCTTAGTCACCAACTGGGCAGGCTCGTCTGCATAATGAGCAGCTCGCTGTTCTTTCTCAACTAGAGAAAGCTCTCAACTATCTTTGCCTGCCTCAGCTAATCTCGCCGAGATAAATCCCACTGAGGGTTTTTACTCTTATCTCTAAGAAACAAAAGAAAGGTTCACTCAAACTTCCATCCTGGCTGCTTCAGGTCTAAATCATCAATAAGTGTGTGGTGTAGCATAGGAGGCATTATACGATATATCATTCGATTAAATATTGTAACAATTCAGAAAAAATAGCGCATGGGTTACGTACGACTGTTACAAAAACAAAAAAGCCCATTGACACTGTCACAAGAAATGTTTTTCTGGTTGAGTAATTTTACATAATTGCATGTGGCCTCTTTGGGATGAAAACAGGCCCACATAGGAGGGTTTGCATTTTATCCCCGGTGTGAACAAGCCAACCATGTAATATTCATCTCGTTCTCAGCAGCAACTGATAAAGTGCCCTTAAGCAAAGCACTGACCCCACTGCTGCTCCACTGTAATTGCTCAGCAGCAAGCAACGAAGGGCTGCGGTCGGCCCGGACGCCATCAAGGTGTGAGAGGGTGTAAACCCCCAAGGCTGCTGCACACACCAACAGCGACACCCCCCCAGCAGCATCACGTTTCTATTATAGCTGAGCCCTACAGTTAATGCATGAGCTTCAACGTTGCCTTTTTTAGGCTTTTTTCTCACTTCTTTAGTTTACACAGGCAGCTCAGTGGCAACTGACAGAGTCTGGAGAGCTGCAGCTGATCCTTTAGCGTGAAGTGTGATGTGCAGTTGGTGGGAAGAAGGATAACAAATTAATTCTCCAGACAGAACTTGGTGCCCTACATGGCAGAGGAGTGACTGGTAGACCAATTATAAAGCCATCTCACACTCCACAGCCCTTCCTATCAAATCCATCACGTTGTAGAGATGAGTAAACAGATTACAGCAGGTTACTCTTAGTACAGTAGGCCACTTATCTATCATACTGTAGCTGCAGTCAGGAAGTGGAGCCACTGTGCTGCTGCTTGGATGGAGTATTTCAAATCATTATATAAGGGATTGATCGTCACAGAACAAGTCTAGTTATCAAAGGTGATGTTTTGTTGTTCATTGTTGTTTGTTTCTCTCTTCTCTATCCTCTCACCTCGACCGGTCGAGGCAGATAGTCGCCCCTGAGCCTGGTTCTGTTTTCCTCTCCACAAAGTGTCCTAAGATGATTTTTTGGTTGTGATTTAGTGCTGTTTAAACAAAATGATTTTTTTAGAATCCAGTACAGTAGAGAGGCAGCGTTGTTTAGGAAAAACAGGAGAGAAAACTGTGTAATTCAGTGAACTCACCATAAGACAACTTCATCATCAAAAGTCAAAGTCTGTCTGGTGACAGAACTCAGATTCTCCATTTCAGGCTCAGTGACGTAGTGTAGTGCACCTCACCACCTTCTCTGGAATTACTGAATTCTGCTTGCAAAAATCACAGGGATGTGCCAACAACAGACCATCACACTCCACCATCCAGCTGATTGCTTTAGAAAGAGCTTTGTGTTTGCCATGGCACTTGGCAGGTTACCATCCATTTTACTGAAGCCTCAATTTAAGCTTATAAACATCTGCGCAATTGTTTTTTAGATTTGTCTGCCAAGGAGTCAATTACAGCAATTATTATTATTTCACATAACCGTGTGTTGCGTGTGAACATTAGACTACACAGTGTGTACACTACCAGCTACTCACAGGCATGTGTGACAGAGAAACTGTTGGACGACTCCAGGTTGTCAACATTGTAATTGAGGTGGAAGGGCTTCTCCGTCACATTCTGATTGGTGTTATACAGCTGGACGGCAAACCTGAAGGCGCTGTGCTCCTGCACCGTAGAGCGCATGAACAGTCCACCTACAGGAGAAAAGTCACATATGACAGCGCTCTAATTACATCATTCAACACACAGGGTCAACGCACTTTTCATCCAAGGAGACTATCAGGTGCAAGACATTTGACATTAAGGCATAAAATAATCAAAGAAAGTTTCGCATGATTTGGAAACTTCATTTGGACCAAAATGCCCATAATTACGCGTAGGACCCCACAACCCATCCTTCGGTGTGTCAGTAGCGAACTTGGCAATGAATTATGCAAATAACCTAATCAGCGCGAATCAATATAAATCTTGCATTTGCGCGTCTTCTTCAGACTGTGTTTGGGAAAACCACTGTACCGTGTGTGGTGTGTATTCGCCCCAACCCGTTGAACTTACCGATGTTGATTTGATTTGGAAAACCTGCCTGCGATTCCCCGATAAAGCACAATAAAGCAACGACCGCCGCCGCTGCGCAGTGCCACATTGTTTTTCGCCAAGTGATATCAACTCCCGGTCTGAATGCGCCAGAGGAAAGACGAGGAGAACCATGTACACGGGCTTGTACGCAAAGAAATCCACAAGATGCGGCGGGTCCCTCTCTCTCTCTCTCTCTCTCTCTCTCACTCCCTGCGTGCGCCCACGTTGAATGTGTGCCAGCGCAACTGCAGTGCCAGCCTCTCTGCTGCTGCCGCTGCCGGAAACCTAAAGCCAGTGTTTTATCACAAAGATGGTCGTAGCGGAGGAGAGAAAAACGGTCGCCCGTACTGTGAATTAAGACCACTGAAATGGACCACGGAGAGGGGGAGAGAGGCAGAGGAAGGGAGGAAGAGAGCGAGAGAGATAAGTGAGAGGAGGGAGGGCGTTTATCAAACTTGGTCTGACGTTGAATTATAATAAGAGCACCCCCTCCTCCTCCTCCTCCTCCTCCTCCTCCTCCCCCTCCCCACGTCAATGCAGAGTTGGTGTGTGAGGCGGCGCAGCCCGTTCTGGGTTTGATGTGTGGCGCAAACGCAAAGCGGCACAGACCAGCGTCCAGTCAGCACGGACCGGCAGTGGCTGTTGACTTCTGTGCGTAAAACCTACCTACTCGTCCATGTGCCAAACACATCTTTTCTCCCTCCTTTCCTGTTTGGATTGAGGCAACACTCAGGCAGCTTTGGTCCTGCAGCAACGCAATCTTAGGCTGTCCCCTGCAGGTGTGTGTGCGCAAAGACCGTGGCTGTGGGAGCTAATCACTGTTTAATCACTGCTTGCCAACTGACGCAAATAATGTTATGTATTAGAATCCTTATTGACTTACTGGTCATTTGAAGTCACCCTTGTGCAACATAAATAGTGGATGCAGGGAGCCCACAAGGAGCAGCTTAACTACCACAGACCGAACTGAGGGACTGGTTAACACAGATCAACCTCACTTGTTTGTGATCTACCTTGAGTCATCAAATTATTGCACAGAAATGTTCCTCTTCCTGGCAATTAGACTCTCATCACAGGAATCACTGACAACAAGTGCACCAGCAGCGCAGCATGCAGTCACGTCGATCTCTGTGAAAGTCGATAATAACTGGCCTTAAATCTCAGCCATATCAGCAAAACTGCAGCTAAACAAACACTAGACACGCGTTTAAATCAATGGCCTGTAGTGTCCGATGCCTCCGTTAAATTAGATCACAGCATCTACAGTAATCGCCGCCTCTAAGGTTTCAAAGCATTTTTCAAACTCTGAAAGTTTGAATTCTACTGTAGCGTGAAATAAAAAGCACACTCAGTACTCTGTGCTGCACTAACGGAAAAACAGCCACAGAATTTCTGTTAAAAGTTAATTCTGTTGAATCATTAATTCATTTTAAAACATGAAAGTTAAATGACTTGGTCAATATCTGTGGCACCAGCCTCATTATATTAGCAGACTACTAACACAATGACTATCAGTGATGCTTAGTGCAGGTACACTATGTGTGTAAATGTACATTGTTTATACACGTATGCATGTACCACACACACACAGAGCTGTAAATGATTACAGCTTTCTGTCTCAGCTGCTGTAAAACCAGCGCAGCACAACAGGCTACAGAGCTGTGCTTATTGATCTGGATGTGATTTAATAATTTAATGCTCGGCGAACTACTCTGATCTTTCATGTGACACAGTAAGTAGAACAGCTCCACTATAATTTAGTTTGGTTTCATGAATGGGGATGCCACCTGAATGATGTGACCTTTCCTTAAACCCCGACAGGATGTTTTCTCATATGTTTTCCCTGCCACCTAAAAACGATCTTGCGTTGGTGGTTTAGTTTTGTAACTATTGAGTATATTACACAGGAAAGACTAAAATAAATATTACAACCACAGTACTCTCAGTTGAAGCCTGTAGCGTAGACCTACCTGCAGAGAGACCTCTGTTTATCAGTTCACAGATTCTTCCCATCCAATCCAATGGCGTCTAAGAGGATCTGGCCAGAAAAATGGGATAAACCGTTCAAATCCAGGTGTGCAAAGCTTGTACCTTTATGCCAGTGTGACTTAGCAGGGTCTACGACTAAATTCTCTGGTTTCACAGAGGATTACGGTTTCCCTCAGCGGCGCCTGCTCAAGGAAATATCTGACAGCATTTCAATAAATGAAGCAGAGAAGTGTTTAGGAGAGCTTTCAGGTTATCATTGCGCTGCCACTTCAGCCACCTTGGGCATGCTTCCCACTTTCTAGAGTAGCAAATGAGATCTGCTCAGGGAGTCCCTCGTTCTCTGTCTGATACGCGGCCTTTTTAGCACCATTCAATTGAGTGTAAATGTCACCAGACCTTTCCATAGCTTCCTAAGGAGTTTAAGTGAAAATGGCATTTATGAAGTGTCGGCCATATGGTGCAATTAACAGCATGATGCAGAACTGGCGTCACTCCAGAAAGGCTAACTTGGTCCATACAGAGGCAAGCAATGAACTCCTGCGACGTCGTGTGTAAAACAGTGCAGGCACAGTATTATAGGCACTGAAGTTAACGGTAAAAGAGAACTGATGTGCCAGTGTCACACCATCAGCAGACGTCGTAGATGCTCAGTCACTTGTCAATGCCAATCTATCAATATCTGTGAACTTAACCTTGTTTTATATATAGCAATTGCTTGTTTTGACCCACAGAATTATGCACACAAGTTGTAAGCCTGAGGGAGTGGACTGGCCTGAATACAGGCATATCCAGTGTTACATGCGACACTGATAACGCAGAGCACACAGCTACAATCAGACACGTGAGCCATCCACAGAAATGAATCAGAAAGGTCACTCAGCTGTTGTCATTCCTTAAAATACAGCTGTCAAACACACAGCAGATGATGAGGAGAACGTACAAATGCAAACCAGCCTGTTAAAATCAGACATTCATTTCAGAAAAGTATGAAGAAATTATTTCAGCATGTGTTTTACGTATTTCATTTAATGGTTTATTAAATCAAATAATATATGTTTTGAGGCTTGTCTCTACTTGTTTATTTAATCAAAATGTCTATTTTCAGCGTCATTAGTCAGAGCTGGAACCTGTGAAATAGCATGTGAAGCTACGTGCGCAAATGTGTTTTACATTTAAGGTGACATTAAGACAGAGGCCTGCTGGGAAAATTGAAAAGTGCGCAGCAGTGCTTTGATGCATGTACAGCCTAATTTTCCTTAGGCAGCTAACGTAAATGAGGGCTGGATAATTAATGATGACAAATCCAGCTATGAAAAATCTTCACTTCAAACACGGCAACTGTGTATCTACTGCCATCATGTTCTGGGTGAGGGATGAAGGGAGAGCGAATGAAAAGTATGGGATTGTGTTGCTCTCCCATATGCAATCGTAGCAGCAGACTTTGCTTTAATACCACTAACATCACACAGTTAGAAGTAAAAATGTGTATTTAAATGTCTGGCACATCCTTACCTGGCTCACAGGAGGTTTTACATGTAACTAAACAATAAAAGTAATACTTATAAACAGCTGCTCAGAGATGCAGTACGTTGTCTTAAGCTACCCACAAAAGTCAGGAGATAAAAAGGGCTTGTTGAGCGCTTTGGAAATCTTTGGTTTGATTCTCCCGAGGCTTTCTGTAAAATGCCTCAGCTGTATTTATGGCTCAACATGGACTCACATCTACAGAACGTGTTCTGAGCCGCTGCCTATGCCCCATCATACTGAACCGGCTGGCACTTTATTGCACTTCACTAATAGAGGCTGTCTGTTTGATCCTGGCAGCTCAAATCGTATTTAGCGCAATACTGCTGCTGCTGCAGGTTATCGCATCATTAGAAGCCGTTCTGATGTTGTTATGCTGAAGTTTATGTGTCAGAGCAAAACAAATGTGTTCATGAACAGAGATGATCAGAAGAACTATCGCAGAGGAAAGGCAAGCAGACCAAGCAGACAATGATAATGTCAAGTTTACAGAGTGGCAGTTCATGAGCATGAGGCTTTGCTGCAGTGTGCAGCACAGAGGCCGCTTCGTTCCACTGGGGAAGACAGAAGCCAACATATAGTTGATATATGAGTGTTTCTATCATTACACCTACAACAGGTGCTTTGTTTTTTACAGATGCTGCTGAAAAGGCAACTCAAGCTTGTAGTTTTGATCAGGCCCTGGTCACGTTAGCATTTAAATATTAATAACGTGAACATTTTGACATGATGGATGTGTGTGCATGTATGAGAATAAAGCTCAGGTAATCACCAAGTCATTATGTCTCATCCTATGCACAATGGGCATCTAACTGAGTTCTAATGGCAATCCATCAAACAGATGTTTTAGTATTGATCACGTGGTCGCTGCTTTTCATATCATGCGCACAGAGCCATGCTACTAAAAATGCCATCAATAAAACAGGTAATTTATTCAAGGTTACAATTTAAAAATGCTGGGAATGTATTGTGTTTTATGTCGTAATGATTTACTCAGTTATGTCCAGTGCATTTAATTGTGTAGGGAATAGATGACTAAGTGGAGAAGAAAAATATCTGGACAGGGAGCTTCACTTACTAAGCACAGCACAGGGTGTTTATTAACCTAATGAATAGACACAAGGGTGTATTTGCCACCACACATTTACTGCAGGGATAATTAACCAACAGTGTGAAGTAGTTTAAACGCCCAATGATAATATGTTAGTTTATAAAGTCTAAATGACATGTCATCATAAAATATTTAAAGCATATCCACTGTGCTTTGCGGTATACTGTTCTGCATTAATATTATATATGATACATTCAGGAAAATACACGTCGGTGTCCTGACTGTAAGTTAAATATTGTAGTGTAGTAAGAGGCAGCATTAAGGGACGTAATAAGAACAAATATGAGACTTAGTAAGAAGACTTTGCTCTGAGCCTGCCAGTGAAACATCCAACCGGAGATGATTTCAGCATGTCTGTGTCACACAGAGAGAAAGTGCATGACAATAATCTAAACAGGCAGTGACAAAAGCATGAGCAGGATTTAGAAAATCCTTAAATAATGGGGCTACAGCCATGATATGACTTTCACTGAGAAAACAGGATGGCTTAGAGTCAGAGCAGAAGATATACCTCACACAGAGCTGATCACAGATTTGAATGAGTATATAACAGACCAAACATCTGAACAGGTATGAATTTATGCTGGAATCGCTGATGCTGCATGTTGTCCACCATGGGCAGAACGTCTTGTGTAATTATCAGTTGAAAGAATGCAATGTCTATATCTAGGAATAAATCTGTGCTTTGTGATTATGACATGTTGAAAAAAAGAGAAACTGATAGAGAACAGTCCACTTGTCCATTACTACACTCGGTGTGTAATTAAACTGTCACATCATGAGCCTCTCAAGTAAAAGTTTGTTTGAAAGAAAGAGCAGTAACTCCATCAAAATGATATTTTGTGGAACAGATCGCTCACAAATGGAGAAAATGATAAAATGCTTCTAAAACTCTGGTAATTAGGACGTCTCTTTGAGCCGCGTGCTGGTAACCAGAGGGAGCCAAGGTGCAGCAGCACAGATGAATATTAATGGAGATTTGATTAGACATTCCTACATCTTTAACTGAACATCCCACAGGCAAAGTGCTTGCAGAACAAACAAATTAGCCTGACAATTTTAATTATCGATGCTCTGTTTTCTCAAACAATCTCTGCTTTTCTGTCTGATGAGATGTCAACAACAGATGGTGTTAAGGACGGAACTAACGTTGGACTTTTTGTCCTCCTGCTTTTGCTTTTACATAAACTGTGAAGTAAACTTTACTCCACACATATACTGCATGTTGATATGCAATTTGTATTTTTAGAAAAATGTTTTTCCAGTTCCTTCCATTCTGCTTATCCCAGTTCTGCCAGTAGAAGCTGATGCCAATCTAAGTGCTTGCAAGCTCGTCCAACAGCGATGCAATGTTTGCTGCCAACATTTCACCATGATACAAATGCAAAGAAGACACAAGGGAGCACTAATGTGTTTCATGCAGTTTCAATCTGCAACACACCCAACCTGGCCAAGTAGTCAGTTCTTGAAGTTGAAGTACAGTAAGAAGCAGGAAAAGAGAGCATGTGTAAGGATATGAGTTTGCCAAGCGTTAGATCGTAATGCATCACAAACTGCAGCAAAGCTTCTCCAAAACAGCAGCTCTTCTTAGTCAATGCCTACCAAAAGTGATTCATGGCAGCACAACTGGTCACCTGGTGCTGCTTAAGTAAGCACCCAAAGAACAATGGAATCAAAGGAGTTGAAGCTCTTCCTTTTATAAGAGTAGATACAGTAGATGTAGCCTCAAAGTATCTTCTGTTTTGGTTATTCTTTCATGCATCAAGCAAACACTGTCAACATCTCACTGCTGCATTCTAAATTACGCTGATCATCCCAAAGGGGGGGCTGCAATTTCAGCTCCAAACAAGGTGATTGGCGCAGGTGGAGATTTCACTGTGCGCGGACGAAGTTGCCGTTTCAAAAACAAAACACATGTTGACATTGCCTTTCTACAGTTCCTGTGGGAAAAGGCCGTATCACAATTGTTCCTTCTCATCTCGTCGTTGATGCTCTTTGTCACAAGAGTTTCTGTCGTTGCTCACACGCCAAAACAGCAAAACACACGATATAATAAGATTCTGCCTCTTTTATACCCACTACAAAGATTAAGCAAAAAGCTTTGGAGTAGATGAAGAAGGGAAAGGTTGGCCTGCTGCAAACAATGCCCCACATCGCCTTTGTCTCTAAACAGGGTTACTTGGCTGCCTTTCATCACTCTACTGCTGATGTGAGGATGTGAGGATTTTTTCATTGGTGCTTGTAATTCTCTAATCTAACCTAAAAACAGCCGTGAGGACATAAGCACAGAAAAGGATATTAAATATAAGGTTCAGCAAATTTAAGAAAGAATATTTTTAGGTATAAATAAGATTTGGTACTCACTGACCAGTTTTAAGGACCTTTGTCACAGATGGTTACGTTATCACAGTACATGAGGTTATTTTGACAACTAGCAATAATTTATCAAGCAATTAATGAGCAACATGCCACGTACACTACACTTAGAAATGACCAAATACCATCGAAGGAAAGGGGAACATTATTTCCAGTGGAAGGAACCAGCATATTTGGGCATTTTGTTTACCCCAGAAAGGAAAGTAGCAGCTTGATGCAGACACTTGATGACAGGCAGGGCAGACGACAGCAGATGTTCTGATTTGACACACTGCACTCTGACAGCACAGCATCAGCCTCTGAACCACACCAAGGAGTGTTTGCACACAAGTTATGTACACAAGACACAGCAGCCAGTGATGTATTAAATTAAAGTCAGTGCTAGTATCAAAAATAAAAATAACCTTTACATTATGTGTCCTGAAATAAAATCAGTTCACAGTGACAAGTTGTTTAAACTACTTATTTCACAAGAACATAGCTTGGAAGTATTAATAAACTCCAGTGGAATCTTATAGATATAGATAGTATTTATTACTTCATTTGAGGTCTTGTTTAGGTTGCAGCGCTAACTCATTCATCCGTTAATCATAGTGTTGTCTTGTGTCTACAGCTACTCCTTCCAAGATGCTGCTTTTATTCAGGCTTTACATATAACACTGACTGCTGGAGGCGACCGGGGGCCTGTGTGGAGTTTGCATGTTCTCCCACAGTTCAAAGACAAACAGTTAGGCTGAGTGGAAACTCTACATTGCACGTAGTTGTGTGTGTGTGTGTGTGTGTGTGTGTGTGGGGGGGGGGGGGGGGGGGGGGGGGGGGTGTGGTATGTGTGTGTCACCCTGTGACAGACTGGCAACCTGTCCAGGGTGAACCCTGCCCCTCGCCCACAGACAGCTAGGATAGACTCCAGCACACCTGCGACCCCTACGGGGAAGAAGCGCTAGAAGATGAATGAATGAGTTCTGAACAGAATTCTTAAGGACACATGTGTACATGTACATGTGCAACTGCCCTCCTGAAAAAAATACCTGCATACAGTAAACAGTGTCCTCATAATTTCTAGGATATTCCATAAAAAAAAACATTGAATAAAAGGCATGTGCGTTAAGTTGGACAATATCACCCTCTGCTGGTTTTAAACTGCACAGGGGGACACAACTAGCTGAAAATCAATTTAAATATATAGAAATTGTTAATGGAGTTAACTGATGACACTTAGTTGACATGGTGAGATGCTGCATAAATGTGTGATGTCATCTGAGATGCAACAGCAAGAAAAAAAGTGTAAATAGTTTAAATAAAAAATGGGAAAGCACTTAGAAGCACTTAAAAGCACTACGTGTTTAGTGCTTTTAAACTTATCTGATATGACTGTATCTAAGGTGCTTAACATACAAGAGAAATTAAAATGATTTCATTCCTTATGTGCTGTTTGCCAACTCAAACATCAGCTATGAGCAACAGTACCTTACTGAGATCCAATAAAACACTTTAAAGTGTAATTTGATCATCCTGAGCTTACCATGATGAATCACCTTTCAGGCAACGAGCACGTCCCTGCAAAACATTTCCCTGCTCTGCTCTTAGAAAACAGAATAAAAATATCTGGACCTTATTATTATTTTTACTCAATTTTCATAAGACGTTTTTACCCAGAGGCTCAAACTTTGAGGCTACTGCAAAAGTTATTAGTTCTCATAACGACATGACAAATAGCACAGTTAAGTGGTTGATCAAGATGTTTATCGTTGTCCATCTAACAGTTGCAAAGTCATTTCAAAATTGACCCCTAAACGAAACTTCAAATAGAAAATATTGATTTTTGTCAATATCAATTCTAATATTTGAATATTCAAAATCCTACAGTTTCTTCACAGTACACACCACAGTAGTAGTTTGAAATAAAAATACTTTATTATAGTTAGACACAGTCTAAACATTCACATACAAGCAAGCATCTAAATCTTTCAGTACATTGGTGGTGGATGAGTGTTTCACAGTTCATTAATGAGTCTTTGATGCAAAAATGTATTGGAACATTTTTAAAAACTTCAAGTCAAGTTTAAAGATCACCACTGCCCACCTTGAAAGTGTGTTCACTGTCCCCATATACATGTGTCAACTGTGCAGAAGGTTATTCCGTTCCTCCTCATCTGCAGAGTCCTCCGAGCTGTTTACCACAGCAGCACTGAGAGTGTGGAGCTCCTCCAAAACAGACAGAAGTCTCTCTGATGAGATACGGACAGGACTTGATGAGAACAGTCATGTACATGTACACATCAGGATGTGCCTCACGCCTGAGTCAGGACCCTTCTTACCATCAGCAGGTAGCTGGACGTTTGCTCCCACCAAGCAGCTCCACTCTGAAGGTTTTTGTTGTTGTTCCTTGGGAGTTGAAAGGCTTTGAAGCGTCGTGTGATTTCTCGTATATGCACTCATCAGCCCTCCTTCAGCATCAGTGGCCTGGAACACATTTAGATCACACAAGTCATCAACAACAATGGAAACAGAATTTACATGTTTATGTTTCTCTTTGCTTTTAAAGTTTTACCTGCAGGGTTTTGTCCTTTTCCTTTGGTTGTGTATTCTGATGTTGCGTCTTTGTGTGAGTTTCTCTCACCTCCTCCTGTTTTCTTCCTGCCTCTCTCTCAAAATGCCGCAAAGTCATAACTGCATGAGATAAAACCGACAGAACAAACACCAGTGGGAAATGGTACCATACACTGTGTAAACAATCCCAATCATATTAGATCACAGTCTGCATTACAGATATGACTTCTGTCCCCCGTGTTAAGCTGCTGCTGGCTGAGGTAGAACAGCACTAATCCTGCTACCTGCTTTGGTGTGCTCCCTCCTGGCTGTACTGACTTGAACCTCCATCTCTCTCAGCTTCTCAGCACAGCGATCCTCAATCTCAGACACTCTTTCCTGCAGCGCTAAAGGAAATAAACAAGACGCTAATACTCAGTACAGTATTCAGCTGATTTACATAACATTTATTAGAAATCATTCATAGACACTGAAACTAACAATTATTATCATGAGGTTAAGATAGCAGATGGTTACAGAACAAGGTGGAAGACTGATACCAGGTGTCACTATGAGGACACTGTGATAAACTGACATTTCTGGAAATAGGCAATGCATAGTTTGCTTTCTCAAAATGAGTGAAGGCTGGAAAAGGGTGCATGTGTACTGCTGCAGCAGCTGCTGCCTCACCCCTCTCACTTTTCTCCTGCTGGATGAGCAACTCAGTGCATAGTTTTTCCAGGTTGACCTTGCTTTCCTCCAGCTGGACCTGGATTTGCTGCAGGCTCTGCTCTGCCGCCTCTCTGCGAGCCTCAGCCAGCCGGACTTCCATACAGCTCTGCTCTAGGTCCTGCTGCTGCTGCCTCAGTTTGCTTTCATCTGAGAAACATATACAAAGAACCGAGACAAGCAGTGTACATTGCCAAATATAGATAACGAACAGATCTCCAGACAATGTGTTACACTAAGTGATTTTGAGTGCTCACACTGTTCTTTAAGGTCCACCAGAGTTTTCTCAATGAGCTCTGGGGTTCTTTTGAGCTCCTGTGTGAGTCTGTCTCTCTCTTCACATACCAAATTAAGCTCAGTCCGGAGGTTTGCGATGCTGCAGGGCAATGCACATAAGCCAATATAGAAACGGAGAGACAAGAGGCAACTGCATGATGTGTAAAAAGCAAGTGAATCATTTTCCACTAAAACATCAAAGGGAACCCAAATAATGATACAGGGATTAAAAAAATATCCTTGTTCAATTACTAAGTAAGAATCATCTGAAAAAATATTTATCATCATACTGTACCTGTCAGAAGCCTGTTCAGTCTGTTTACTGGCCTGCTGAACTTTCTGTAGAGCCACCCTCCTCATTAACAAACCTAATGCAAAGGAAATTCAAAACTGACATAACTTCTTTGCCACTTCGAACTGTACCGCTGCAGTCATCCTAGCAGCCTCCAGTATGATCGAACCTTGAATTGTCTCCACTCGTCTTTTAGCAAATGTTAGCCTCTGGATAAATGCGTTGAGCCTTGATTGAGCTGCGTCCATTTCTGCCACCTTGTTTTCAAATGCCAGACCAAATCTGTGGGGCATAGTCAAAATGCAATAGTAGTATCTGCAATGAAACACTGACAGCTGTGTTTTCATTCCATTTCTATGATTTTACCTGTGCGCTGTCTCCGCCAGGATTTGAAGCTCAGCTTCCTCTTTCTGACTCTTTGTCTTCAGTTGCAAGTTTTCCTTTTGAGCCTGGCCTAACTTCTGCTTCAAAGTCTGGGAAGGCAATTCACATCCATCTAACAGACTACCATGTACAAATCTACCATAATAGTAATAATAATATTAAAAATGTTAGTCATCCATGTAAATCACATCAATTTCTCTAATACTTGCCTCCATTTCTACTTTCTCTAGGTCCAGTTCAGCTATCTTGTCATCCAAACTGTGCTGGAGCACATTAGCACGGTGCTGCTCCTGCTGGAGCTGCTGCTCCATGAATGCAACCTTAAACACAAAATATACAGTACTACCACACAAACATGATTATACTGTGGTATAGTGGTATGTGGTATATCTCATACTTTTGACAGTACTTCATGCTTTTCTCCTCTTAGTTCAATGTCCTTTGCACGAAGCTGGACGCATAACTTGAACACTTTCTCTCTCCATAGCTGAAGCACCTGAAGGCTTTCAGATCCATTCTTCATAAGTGGGTCTGTTGAGGTCTAATAAACACACGCACACATATATATAGACTATATAAGAATTCTGCTTACAGCTTTATAGACTAATTACATTGAGGCTTCATGGTTAAGTGTAAAATAAAGCAAAACTCAATTTAACACTATATTCTTGTTTGGAAGGTGCCTTCAACATCCATCATATGTGCCCATGTAGTAAAAAGTACATGATATCTGTAATTTAGATGTATATGTCCACATAATAAGAACAGGCATTCATAAGTGCAGGGTGAGGTAGGATATCTAACCCATGGGTTTACAGGGTTTCTCTGTCTTATGCTTGAACTCTCAGATCTTGGCAGGAAATCTATGTTCTTGGCGTGTGTGGTCACTTCGGGAACATATCTGGCTGAGTGAATTTCTTTTCAGATAAACAAAGTTATCTGCCTTTTGCATATCCTTTACCCCACCATTGAGAATAAATCCATATGTATTCATTTGAACCTCAGTGCTGTTTGATTCAATTCTCTCTAGTTGGGATATCTGACACCAACGACACCCACACTTCAGAAAATATTTAGGCTTGTATAATATCATGCATAGCTATGTTATGGACACACCCTTACCTTCTTCACAATGTTTTCTTCTTGGAGGGCGAGTATCTCATTCAAAGAGTTAAGCCTGACTGTCAAAAGTTCTGTGGTCTTCTGAAGAGCTGCTTTCTCTTTGTTCAATTTCTACAAAATAGGAACTATTTTAGTTTAATGTAGCTGGTACAAAAGCTTAAAGTACTTTCCCATGCAATTACCTTTAATTGGACTAATTGAAATCAATACTGTTTATATTATCTTCACCTTAACAGCTTCATTTAATTGTTCCTTCTCTCCATTCTCTGGGGCAACCTGGCCAATGTAATTTCTGAGGCTGTGCAGTGTTACAGATTGTGTTTCAAAGGCTTGTCCCATTTTGCTAAAAAGATAAGCACAAATCAAACACATCAGTGGATATGATTAAAAGGCACTATAGATGTTTAAATGTCAGATTCAGACTAAATTAGGCACCTTAAATGGTCCTTTAGCCCATCTCTCTCAGTAGACACTGCCATTAGAGTGCTTTTTAGCTGCAGCACTTCTGAGGTCACTGACTGAAGTCTGTCCTGTAGCTCAGTGTTTGTTTGTCTTGTTGCATCTAACTTTGCAGTATGAGAGTCGTTCAACTGTTGCAGCTAAAAGTGAAAAGAGTATAACAATGCAACGTTTAACAGACATAAACAATAGATAAACAGTTTTCCCTTTTACTGGCTTCCCTTCTAAAGACGAGCTAGTTGCACAAAAACAACAAAGCAAATACCTACTAATATAAGATAAGTTATTGGAAACAGTGACGATGAGTTGAACAGACATCATTTAGTTTGTATACAGTTCATAATGATTAAACTTTTCTTGCATACATACTTCCAGTTCCTGCTTCCTCTGCATCTCCTCCAGCTGTTCTGACAGTTTAAAAGTCTGCTGTGTGGCCTCCTCCTCAGCCTGTAACCTGGCCATTTCAGCCCTTAGAGCAAGCTCCTGAGCTTCCTCTTTGCTTCTCTCCACAGTTCTACTAAGCATTGTAATTTCCTCAGCAGACTCTCTCGTTAGTCTTTCAAGCTGCAAGAAAAAACAGAGGCATATTCATATGTGAAATCACTTAATAATACACTTGATAATATAAGGTTGGCAAGTGACTCTGAGCTGCAACCAAGACAGTACAAACAACCAAAATGAGTCACAAATAATCCTCAGATGATCTTCTTTAGGTTTATGAAGAATGAAATACATTGACGCAAACAGCATTACCCGTGAGCTTATTTTGTCCTTCTGTGCATTGCTGTGAATGAGATCCTCTCTGAGCTGGCTGAGTTCCAACCTGGCCTTACATAGCTCTTCACGGATTTCTTCCAACTCACGGCTCTGTCTGTCAAACAGTGCCAGGGGATCCAACTTGTTCAATTTTATTCACAGCTAGTGTCTGAAATGTTTAATTGCACATAATCACATTAGCGTATCTCCTACCTGCTCACTGTGATGTCTCTGTCTCTCATTTCTTCTCTATGTCTCCTTGCACTTTCTTTGAGGGCCTCCAACTGCCCCTTCAACCTCTCAGACTCAGACTTGTGTTTCTCTGCCTCCAGGTGCCAGTCTGATTCCCATCTGGACTGCTGCTCACTTCTCTCTGCAGATCTGTGTAAGGAACAGGAGCTAATTATGCACCCAACATGTCATGCAGCTGACGGACAATGTTGTTGGTCTCACAGTACATGTAAAACATATTATGGGATACCTTGCCCTAAGATCTGATGGATGTTCCAGAGCGACTCTTCCTCTTGTGCTGTCCCCTTGTAACATCATGATCCTCCGATTTTCCCTCCTCAGTTCCAAGATTTCCTGCTGAGCCTGCGTGATAGCGAGCCATGGATTGGCAGCGCTCGTGTTTCCTGCTGGTAACGGTGCTGTTGGTACACCTGGGTTTATCCAAGAGGTTGACGGGGGTGTCCCTTGGATTTGAACGCACCTGTTTGCTCCAGCAGACTGGACACACGACGCGAAATGCGATGGCGGCACCAGCTCCCCCTGGACCTGCCCTGCACGACATCCAATTAACCAGTTAGGTTAGTGTGCACATAACATTAGTTATGAAACTACGAACGTTAATTTACTTAATTACTTATCTATTAGTTAGCGTTGCAGATAACACATGCTGACATCCTGTTAAGTTAGCTAAACTAGCTAGACCTTTAAGTTAACGCGCTTCATCGGGACACCTGTAAATGTATTTACAGTACACAAACTTACTTGAACCCGCTGATGAGATGAAATCAGTCGGTGCTTTGAGTTTTTCTTGTCCAGAGTTGTGTCTCTCCATCGTGCCTTAACCTTAAGCTGCGTTAGGTTACAGCGGTCCGTGATTGTTTTGGTGTCGGTTCAACGTTTCCTCTCCCGCGTGACGCGTCATTCGTCGTTGCCTTAGTGACGGATTTCGCCGCGAACCTCTGGGGATCTCCGTCGTTAGCAGTCAACTACTGGCGATCAAGCGTAAAACCACAGTTACCGGAAGCATATTTTTAATAAATACCTCTGTTTGAGAACAGATAGAAACGAAACAGTTTATCAAACGTAACTGCCACACGCTACACGTGCGCAGTGCACCACGGGAAAGTGGAAGGAATCGCGGCCGTGGAGATTTTCCCCCAGAGTTTGGTCTCGCAGTCATAAAAACCCGCATTGTGCACAATGTAACCTGTTAAATATGCTATGTTTTCTTGTTACAGACAACGAACAATATAAACTGGTTGGTAAATCACAGTGGATAAACCATAACTTGGAAATGATGTTATATCTGCCTACATGTGAACTTTATAAGGATTCTGGGGCACTAGTATTCTATAGGCGACTCCCTGAAGCTTTGTGAAGTCAGACATTACTCAGACGCATCGCTCTTATAAGTGGGAAAAAAAATCCTTTGTGTAGATGCACCTAATGAAAAAATAACCTTAAACCAATTCTGTCGCCTCATACTTCATCACCTGGAGAACACCCAGGGGTGTCTGACAGCGACAGCGTTTCTGGATAAAGCCTCTCATCCTAAGGAAAGAGGGCTCTGAATAATGCCAATGAATTAGTTTCAGCACTTGTTTAGTTATGTAGTTCAACTGGATTCTTAAGCAGAGGTGCATTAATAATTATGTTGCCCCATCGTGCTGTAGAATTGCCTTTATATGAATAATTTACATTTCATTTGCGTCTATTGGCAGATTTCTTTGTGCTCACTTATCTGCGTGGTTGCATATTCTGCACTCATCGTCTTCACATGAAGAACTGCTGTTGCCTGTGACTAGCCAGTGGGCTATAATCACTAAAACCACCACATTTTCATGTCTTCTGGTAGGTTATTTTTCTCAGGTGTCTTCAGCAGATGTTTTGGTTTACGGATCCTTTTCTCTACGGCTTTCATGACCCACTTTCCCCCTGGGGTTCATTAAAGTATAATCACATCTACTTATAGTGTATTCAAAGAACAAAGAAACGTTTCAGTTAAATTACTTTACGTATTGCGATATGTATTACTACGACCTTCTTTCTTTGCTTTGCTTAGCCAGTTTCTCAGTCTGGATCTGGAGGCCCCACAGAAAAAAGTATGTAAATGATGTGGGGATTGGTTGTTGGAGGAGAATGATGGGAATTCTGTTCAACTTTTGGCTGTGCTGATGTTGTAGCCTCGTAGCAAACAGTGGCTGCATTAGGCTCCGAGGAACAACACAGGTTAAATGAAGATTTGGAGGGGGCCAAAAAGAACAGTAATACAATTATCCCTAAAATGGCACAATGTGAAAAAACATCATAATGAAGATTCAACTCTGTTTCTTTGACATAAACTTATAAGTTGAAAAAATGTTTGTGGAAAAGTGACTGGGTTCCAGCTACTCTGACACCACTGACGTACAGTAGCACAGAAACGCTCTTCAGCTGGTTCTCCCCACTCATTCTGTAGAATCCAGAGGTTTCCTCCATCAAGATGAAAGATGTCACCCCAAGCTCCCTTGTCAGTTAGAAATGCTTGAAATACTTCCACTTGGAAGGAATCTTTATCAGATGCCAAAGTACGACAGGTACAGTTTGCTATTTACTCAGTGAAAAGCAGACTGGTGAATGCTTCTGATTTGGCACAAGGCAGCACAAAACTGCGAGATTAAACCAAAGAACATGCACAGAATCCCGATCACTTCTGGTACTATGCTGCCTGGTTAAATGAAACCAAAATAAATGTGCATGTGTTACCTTGGCTCCAGCATTTTTGGTCTGGATCTAGCCAGGATCCCCACACTGACCTCTCTGACCTCTCACTTCAGATGTTTATAGATGACACTACGACGTTTGATTACTCCAATTCTGAAATGACTCATTGGGAGAGAAACAGAACAAACAAACAAATCCTGCATTGATTTAAAATAACCATTGATTGTGCATTCTTTTTCACTATTAAACGTCCTATAAAACATCTTTGAAACATATTTTTATAAAAGGCAGAGCAACAAACCTCCTTCAAAAGAATAATCTGTGTAGCTGAGCAACTCTCTGCAGATTTGTGCAAGACAGGTATCACCATTCCCAGGAGAAATCAAATCTTTCTCCACCATCTAACTTTTGTTGTTAGGCTAGGTGAGAGAGAATGAGAGAGAGAGAGTTTATTCCTTGCTTCAGCGTCAATAAATGTGGGCGTTGTAACAGAAAAAATACTATCCTGGCTTTGGTAACCTAGCTGGCTTAAAGCAGACATCACTAGGCAGCATCTGTGTCAAGGGTTGGAAACGCAGTTCCTGTGCTCTGTAAATGCACAGCAGTAGCCATCAGGCTCTGCTCTGTCAGCAGCTGTCTGCAGATTCTAGTGTGGTATTCATGCTTTCATTTCCCCTGCAGGAAAACAATTGAATAGATAAATGATGCAGGGAATATTTAAATAGTTATATATTTAAAGTAAGCACAGAGAAAGACTATTAGTAATGTTTTATTAACAGAGAAGCCTTTTAACCCTTCTGCTAAGTGTGGTCTTGGTGCCTCTCAGGCATTGCGCTGCCCATCCAGTCTGCTTGCAGGGGGACCCTGGTGTTTAATGGCTGTTATTGCAAGGCTCATCAGAAAAGGTATGGCTGGAGATGCACTGATAAAAAAAGATTACTATGAAAACATATTGGAGGATGGTTTTTCATTTTTCTTGTTCCATTGCGTTTTCCAGGCAATTTTCTAAAAGGCTTGGACCGAATTAAATGTAGTAATTCTCTCCACACAGGCCTGGACAGTTGTTTGGTCTTTCTGATGCTCAGATGATTTTGCTGCTGCGCAAAGTGTGCGTGAGCGAGTGTAGTGTGAGTGCCGCCCGATGTTAAGGTGATTAGTTAATGGTTTCTAAATTGGGATTTTCTTGTTGTTGGAGGCTGATGCACTGGCGTATCCCCGTGGTTGCCTAGTAACGCGCTGGCAGTGGGCGCCGTAGAGAGATCTCTATGGTGGGCGCTCCATTAAAACCGTTGGCGATCCTGACCTTGGCGTCGTGAATGCGCAGCGCACACAGCCTGTGCAAAGCAGGAGACACGAGTGAACATCCTTGTGTTTGCTTCTGAAACCGTGGAAATATTTCGCGCACACAGTTTCCTGTCGAAACGGACGGGCATGGTAAGGAGGAAATCTCGAGATGGAGCGCGTATCCCCATCTGTGAAAGCAGGTGAGTTAACCTAATGATTCGGGCTTTTTTCAGCGGGACAGATCCTCTGCGCGGGTTGATCACTAACATCTGATCTAATCGTGTCGTGCGAACTGATTGCTCGGCGCTAGAAAACGCTGGAGCATTTACTGGCTCGCCAATTTTTTCCCAATTTTAACCAATATTCCACCGTCCTAGACCCAGATTAAACAAGCTCCCCAGTCACAACGAGAGGCAGCGCGCACACTACAGCAGTTTGTCGATGCTGGCTGGGCTGTGGCTTGATTTTCTCCCTGGCTTTGGGATCATTGCATTAATTTTAAAGCACGGATCATTATGTTGCCTGATACCTGCGTGTTCTCTGTGAACCAGTCTGTGCATCAGTGTAATCTCCTCTTTATTGCACTGCTAAATGAGGGATATTTGGGGGATCCACAAAAACGGCTTTGATTCACAGCAGTCGAATTACAAGGGCATTAGGAGCCCTTTGCTGTTGTCTGACACACAGGCTCCTTTTCAAATGCTTTCATGTTAAGGGCCCGGGGGTGGCCGCACATGATCAATATTGCTGTCCCAGAGATTTTTATTAGTGCTGAATTGGTGTTGAATTGTGTGTTTGTCAATGGTGTGGGTGTAGAGATCGTAATTCCACAAGTAAAATATGATTAGAACAATAGGTCTGCAGCTCAGTCCAATTCCAATTAAAGTATTAGTATAAGTGAATTCGTGAACTACTATATAACAGACTCGAACCAGAGATGCGTGGCCGAACAGCCGACTGCTGCAGAATTGTTAAGTAAAATAGAGAATCTGGTTTTAAGACAGTTTGCTTTTTGAACATATCACTCAGTTATTGTGGGAGTTTAAGACATATTTCATGCATGTTGTTCTCTTCCCTATCTGGGCTCATTGCTGGTCTAAATTACCCCAAGAACTTGCAGTGCATCAAACCTTACTGAGTGATGGCTCATTTTTATTACTTGGCCCATTTTGTGTAAGCTATAGCCTAAAGCTTTTATCCACATCTGTCAAATCACAGATCATAAGTTAGGGAGGAAATACTCTTCAGTTCAGATGACAGCAGCATTCAGCCGCTTTGACTGTCTCCATTACAACCAGTAAAACTAAATAAAAGTATAAAAATCTACTTCAGCTTTGTTCCAGGTAATTTAATCACATGTTTGATTTGATGTCAAATAGCAGCTCTTTGCCAGTCTACCAATGCTAATATTATGGATGCATGTGTAATATAAAAGGAAATGCCGCTCATTTTAAGAATTCATATTATGCCTTTGATCCACTGCAGCCCCAGCAGTGGCTTATTTTTGAACTGCTGGAGCTGCTCTTTACGTAGACACAACTAAGCATACGATTTTACTGCTAATCTGATGAGTTCGAACCGTTTCCCTAGCAGTTAGTTAGTCACCTTAAAAATCCAGATCATTTATGAAATAGAACATGTGCCTCAATCTGCAAACAAATGAGCCTCACTGTCCAGATGTCCGGCTGTAGAACGTCACCATCCAATTCAGTGTTTTGGCAGCAGCATGTTATTGTCGCACGGGGGGTGAGACAAACCTTTTTAGGATGGGGAAAATTCCTGTGTTAATTAATGCAGGACCACCGTGAGGCATAGATGTAGAATATGTCTCAAATGTAAAAACTTCATATTTCTACCATTCTCAGAAAGAAATTGACAAACGATAACAGTGTTGAAATTACGCATGCATTACACCTGCAAAAAACATCTGCCTTTATTTGTGTTTACATTCCTGCTAGGGTAAACAAAAATGTTGCAGGGGGGGAAAAAGCTTATGCACCACATCTATGCTTAATTAGCTTCTCATACTCCAAGGAAGAAAATGTTCCCGATAGATCCTTCAGATTGAAAGGGAGCCGTTAGCTGCAGTCTTTGACAACGTTCGAGGCAGTACTCGTCAATAAATCTGATTAGGTTAACAAGCTTGTTTTTGCTTTGTTCATTGATGAGCCAGTGAGAACCTTGTGTTGAGCGTGTTATCCTTACCGCTACCCTGCACTAAGGATGGAGACGAGATGCTTTTTGTACTGCAAAGTAGTTAATTGGAAGAAGCAATGTGCAGTTTGTTGCCTGTTGTTCTCCATGGGTGACCCTGCATTTGACACTTTATTTAGCATACAGTATGCACATCTAATTATGAATGAACGTGTATTCTCCTGTCTACTGAAGCATGCACGCTGAGGAAGCCGTAACTAGTCATCGCTTGTCATTGCACAGACACAGCAGTTGGTTGGTGCAATTAGGTTCAAACTGATTATGCACGTGTAAAGAAAACGCTTGTTTACCTGCATTGTGCAGGCCAGTATTCCTTTCTTGGAATGACTCAAGGAATTTTTAATGTAGAACTGAGAAGCATTTCAAAGAGCCCCTTGTGCCTATTTCACAAAAAGGCAATTAGACTGTGTTTGTAATGCTGTAAATGTAGTTCACATACATGCATGAGGAAAAAATCTGATTTTTATGATCACAGAAGCAGAATAAAAGTTCACCCCGCACTTTACTTTCAGTGATGACTGTTTGCTAAAAGAAGTTAAAAGTACAAAACACTGATTGCAATAGATACAGTCTAGGAGCAAAAAGTGTAAAAGAATCGTCTGATTTTGAACTAAAACAGTCTATTGTTGGCGGTAAAGCTGCCTTAAGACTTTCAATTAACCGGTACCCGGTTTGGTGATGGTGTGAAAACACATGTTTGTTCTGGGAATATTTAACTCTTCAGCTATGCATTGGCAAGTCAGTATAGCTGATATGTTGCTTAGAGGAAACAAACAGAGGTACAGACATCTCCTTGTTATGCTTTTGAAATCATTTGGTCAGATGTTGTTTTCCCATTGCGGATGTAATTTTAATCTCTCTTCATTAGGCTACGTATAAAAAAATGTGTCTGTTTACTTTGTTTCTTTCACATAAGAAAAGACCTTCTTCTCTGCATCACTCCAACATCGTGGCAGATGGTTTCTTTCCTTTTCCTCTGATGCACACAGATCAGTATTCAGTGATTTTTACATGTAAAGGCATAAATCTTTTAGGACTGCAATTTGTCTCAAAGGGTTACTAGTGCTGGAGTGTTACAGTGGATGTGGCATTCTGATATTAAACTTATATAACAACAAGAAAGTGGATCTCTGAGGAGCAGGAGGTTTTTAATGTGTTTTTGGCCAAATGTTAGTACAGTTGTTTTGTTTTCTTTCTCTAATTGTTCTGATCATTTTGTTTTCAGATCTTAGTGCACTGCAATGAAAAGTGGACGTGGGAGCGGCCCATACCTGACATAGGTGCTTTTGGATTTGATCGTCATCACAGCCAAGGCCTCAGAGAGTGATGTCTGTTTGACACAGTCGCTGCATCGGGACTTAGCAGACACCACAGTGTGCGTTTGTGTTGTGCAAAGGGCACTGCCTTGCCCAGACCATGTGGCTGGCTACATTCAGAGACAATCTGCTGCCTGCACACCTGCTACATCAACAAGGGACTGTAACCATCACCCACTGTGCTCTTCTTTGGTGGATATTATGCTCCTGCTGGTCATTCACCAAGGCGACAAGCCAGCGATTCTACCCCACAGTAACTACCCAGTTTGGGAAATTGCGAGGCCTCAGGGTTCCAGTGCCTAGCGAGGTGCTAAGGCCTGTTGATCAGTATCTGGGGGTCCCCTATGCTGCTCCTCCTGTGGGCGAGAAGCGTTTCATGCCCCCCGAGCAGCCTTCTTCATGGTCAGGTGTCAAGAATGCCACTCACTTCATGCCCGTGTGCCCTCAGAACATCCACAACACCGTGCCAGAGATCATGATGCCCATATGGTTCACCTATAACCTGGACACAGTAGCCACGTACATTCAAGACCAGAGTGAGGACTGTTTATATCTAAACATCTACGCTCCGACAGAGGATGGTGAGTTGTGCTAAAATGATCACTTCATGTGTCCACAGATCACTGTTGCTGTGCTGATGTTGGCCTGTGACATGTGTGTGAGTGTTGCTTGTATCATGGCTGCCACCAAAGGCTGATTTCTCATCAGAGGCAATGTCATCACTGACTTTTGTTGCAGTCATTTTCCATTTGATAAAACAATCACGTGGCCATCGATAGGCAGGAAATGAGTCAGATTTTGGTAGCCGCGGCAACAGAAGACATTGTTTGGATGCCACTGAGAAACAGAGTGATATAAGTAAACGTAAGTATAAACTGTGGTTGAAATATTTGTTCATCTAAACCAAGCATTCATTTCCAACTGTTAAAATGATGAGTCCAACATATTTGGACGTCACCTACAACCATTGGAAGTAATCCTTAAAGTGTGATTTAGTGAATTCAGCAGTTCCAGCTTTCTGTGTTTGCTAAAAATTACAATTTGTCTAAATTCCATTGAATCCCTGCTTTGTTCAGACAGTGGGTCTGTTGGGGGCCAATTAGAGAGGTACAGGAGTCAACTGTCTATCGCTTACTGGATCCTAATAGAACTGTGAAATTAAGCAGCAGGGGAACGTGTGTGTGTGTGTGTGTCTGGTGTGTATCTGTAGATTAGCAGAACAGTGTAGCACCACAGTGAGGCTGTGTTTCCTCTAAACCTAATGTTGACAAACAGACCTTTCTAATTCAGGTTACTTCATTACACAGTACTACATGGCCTCTGAGAATATATTAGCTCCCCCACAAACATTTGGTGTAAGAACATTCACCATTCACAGCTGAACCGTGTTTCTATAGTAACGTAGCAGCTACAGTTAAACAGCCTGCCTGCGATGTAGTTGACCAAAACGGTTTTATAAAGCCCCTGGTCCAAGTTCTGCCTCCAGGCCTGCTCAGCCACTGCAAGCAGGTTCATACAATTTTACATTTGCATTAAAATTCTTTTGGAAATAACATATTAGGTCTGTATATTATAGTTATTTCTTCAGTTTTGCTATTGTTTATTTATAATACACCTCAAGCATTCTCTTCCTTTATTGTTTGTTTTAGTGTTTCTACATTTTTGTGGGTTACAGACTCTTTCACACTCTTCGTGTTTTTTCTGCCTGGCTCAATGCACCACTCAAGTCAGAGTTTATTAATTATTCAGTAATATATACCTCGTATCGTTAGTAATTATCCTGCAGTGGTTTACCTGAAGAACTGCCGTGACAGTTTGTGAGAATATAGTTGTACACAGACACAAAATAAACCATGCGAAATGTATTACTCTTGTCAAAGCTTGGGCAGCTGGATCAATACAACAATCCAGAGATAATTAACCATTCAGAGGTAACTCTGTGAGTATGGGCTTGTGTACATAAACCTACACTTATGGGACTTTTACTACAAATGTCTATCAAGAAACAATTATTTCTTTACATCATAAACACTTGTTAATTGTTACCTTCACTCTAATTCCTAATACGTGTGCGATTCTGTCACATATATATCAAAAGATTTTATGTCAACTACACAGCAATTGTCTGAAAGCAATTACAGGGGAACGTGTAACACACTGTATGCAAATAGGCTAATTTTCTTTTTGCTTCAACTTTATGGATCTCTGGTCTCCAGATTCTGTCAGTTGGATTGGACTGTAAATTAAATAAGACGCACACTCAATATGCTATTTTAAATTCTGTACTTCTTTTTCCTCCATGTGAATCCCAGGGAGCCAACACAAGAAAAAGGGAGCGGCTTTCTCTCATGCTGAGACTCATATATCTGAAGGTATTTTTAAGAGCTCACAGTCTGGATGCATGATTTCTTCTTTCTTTCTTTGAGTTTAGTGGATGAAGATCGACACTTTTTCACTATACTAAGATCCAAGGGGGGTCTTTATTTTAAGAGGGGAAAAAATGTTATGTGGTTTTATGCTTACATAAGCTTGATGTTACTGCAGCTCAAGCTTTATATCAAACACCCTTGCAGCCCTTTCAGAAAGTGTTACATCTCTTCTGAAATACACACTGATCCAACGATTCAACATAAATCTCTTTTCTATAGAAAGAACAGCGTTTCTATATCACCTGATAAGTTAAATTAGTTGTTTTTTTCAGCTTATTACTACACATCGTAGTTTCCTCCCAGTTGATTACGTCAGTAGTTTATCTCTTTCTAGTTTCAATCCATCAGATTTCAGATCCAGCACAGAGAGCTGGCGTACATAGCTGACTTCTAGAGTATGTGGTCTAAAGCCGTTTGATATTTGACCATTTTATTCATGCTCCCCTTGTCAGAGTGTATTTACCATGCATTTCTCTGAATGTCATTACCGCTTGCAAACCACGGGCCTACCGCTGCTTCTTAGCTCTTTTCTAAGCAGTCTCTACTCATAGCTCACACTGAACAGTTGCAATACACAGTTTTTGTCACAGTGCTCCATTATTCCCCATTTCATTATGGTTGCGTCTGCAGCTGTTTGCTCAGCGCGTGTGTGTGTGTGTTGACGTTGCAGATATAAGGGACTCTGAGGCTCGGCCTGTGATGGTCTACATCCATGGAGGCTCCTATATGGAGGGCACCGGGAACATGATGGATGGCAGCGTGCTGGCCAGCTATGGGAACGTTGTCGTTGTCACGCTTAACTACAGGATTGGAATATTAGGTAATTATAGCGTGTCCGTGTGGTTACATTTAATGGTGTTTCAGCCTGGCTATTTAGCTCCGTTTATACTGAGTCAATAAACTGTAATAATGGTGTCACGTTGTCGCTGCCGTTATTAACCTACAGGGAAGAAAACTGCGACAGTACAGAACAGTATGAGAAACTGCACAGTCGAGATCTGCTAGATTCAGATGTCCGCAGTGATGTAACTACATATCACACCTTGCCCTTGTTGGTGAAAAGCTGCTGTATACAGATTAAAAACCCCAATGTATCTTCCTCTGAATAGATTTATCTAATCTGTACAAGAATATCACCTTTACCATTTAAATTCAATGTTCAGCGGTGCAATATTCACAAGGTCAAAGGTTCTTTGTTTTACCCCTGTTTAGCATTCAAAACAGTGCATTCTGTAGCTGAGACTAGACAAGGGAATAAATAACAGCATCAGCTTCAAGAGTAAGCTCCGTGTTGACGTTCGTTTTAAAAACAGACAGATTTTTTATTCATGCATTTTTCCCTGTTGCAATGAGAGGATTCCGATTTGATGAACAGAGACCCGATCACCTTTTTCAGGGCTCCGCTACTTGGAGGCTTTTACACGACGTTGACTAAAGTAGTAGAGACGCAGTGGGGGAGAGCAAAGACATATTTACACCTGAAGGGAAACCGTGTCAGTTTGTTCAGATGTCCTGCTGGGCTTCAGCTTTAGATGAAAGCTGTGAGACCCTGTTGTGTCTCTGTATTCCTTAGGTTTCCTCAGTACTGGTGACCAGGCAGCAAAAGGAAACTATGGGCTCCTGGACCAGATCCAAGCTCTTCGCTGGATCAGTAAGAACATTGGTTCCTTTGGAGGAGACCCAGGTCGCATCACTGTATTCGGATCTGGAATTGGTGCATCCTGCGTCAGTTTGCTGACACTGTCTCATCACTCAGAGGGTAAGAAACTGCCATTTACCATCTATCTCGCTCACTATTTAATGCAAATCAGTCATTTTAATCATTTGCAGAATTTAGCTCTTTGCTTTAAGTGTAGCTCTCTTCCAGAGAGATGAAGCGGTATGATATGGGAGTAGGGTAAAGGGGGTATTCGTTAAGTAAGTGATTGCTTTCGGTCCCCACTACTCCACCTAATCAGCCTAAAAGCTTTGCCTCTTAAAATGTGAAGCTCTTATAGAAGTCTGCTAGTATAATGAAGTTTTTAGCATATTATCACATTCACCTGTGACCATCGGTTGGTACCACTTATTATCATTTCTCTGCATCACATTTTATTTACCCTGCTTCACTTACCTCATTGTGTTGTAAAACCTGGTTGGCAGGAGGATGAAGCAGGAGCAAAACTATTTATTTGTTTAAATCCCCTCACACACAAATACATGGATTTTTCACAGGAAATATCTTAATCTATAACTCTTGTCATATCAGTTATATGAGAATAAACTATACAATGAAAAAAATGGTAGCATTAAAACGTGGCATTTGGGGAATTTATACCTATCGGTGGACTTATTCATAGCTCCTTGCAAGAATCAAAGGTGTTTATTTCAGTAGAAGCTGCCCACTGGGAACTGAACCTCTTATCTTTGCTGTGTTATTGCCGTGGTCCTCCCATTGATGCTGGGCAGAATCACAAGAAGGGCGTTTTTATCAATGTCAGGAAGGCCGCAGCAACTGTCCTTTGTGAGATTTGTATTTGATGCCCTGGCTCGGCTGCAGCAAATGCACAAAGACCTCCGGCCGTCTTTGAAGTAGACTAGCAAGCTGCTGCCCTAACAAATTTCACATAAATGACAGCAAAAGAAGGAGAAAGTGACACTGTCCCTGCGCTCACATCTTTTTACTATATCTTAACCTCAGCAGAGCATTTTTTTTGAGTTGATAGATTTCACTTGTCATTTTTAGGTTCAGATGCAAAATCCCTAGAGACAGAGGTGACGCACTGCCCATAAACATCACAACGGCACAGCGTGTTTACTGTATTAACAATGAGGGATCCGAGTTACTGCATATTTGGCTCCACCACACAGTTGGCTTCTGAAGTCTATGCGTAAGCTGCGGCTTGTTAGACACACACTGTATTAACAATTCTACAATTACTTTACATCTGGGAGTATGCTGTGCAAAACAAACTAGACACCTCTGCACAGAAGCCGAGCTGCAAATTGATCATTAATTCAACATGTTTTCACTGACATTTGCATAAAGCAATGAGACCACCTGAAACAAATAAGGGAAAGAAAATAAGAGAAAAGCAAGTATTTTGCTTCTTTAATTATAAAGGCAATAAAAGGGGCCAACTCCCTATTATAGATCAGTATCAAACGCTTCTCATCTGCAAGGCTCAAATCTTAAAAGCTCAAAGCTAAAATCCTTTCATTTCAGTCAAATATATAGTTTACTACTAATTTACCGTTACTGCTAATGGTTGTTTTGGGTTTTTTTGGCACTGTATTTACTTAGATATAATAATGATGTAATGAGCTACGTTACTAACCACTGTTCTCCTCGATTTTGTCCTATGTCTTCTTTGTCCTGACTTTTGTGTCTCAAGGTTTGTTCCACAGAGCCATTATTCAGAGTGGTTCAGCTCTGTCCAGCTGGGCTGTCAACTACCAACCGGTCAAGTACACTCGCATGCTGGCCGAGAGGGTTGGCTGCAATGTGCTGGATACCATGGAAATGGTCTCCTGCCTGCAGAAGAAGAGTGCTAAGGAGCTGGTGGAGCAGGACATCCAGCCTGCTCGGTACCGTGTGGCTTTCGGTCCTGTTATTGATGGAGACGTCATCCCGGATGACCCCGAGATTCTGATGGAGCAGGGCGAGTTTCTTAACTATGACATCATGCTCGGGGTTAATCAGGGAGAGGGCCTGCGCTTCGTGGAGAACGTGATGGACCTGGAGGACGGCGTGTCTGGCAGCGACTTTGACTTTGCTGTGTCAGACTTTGTGGACAGTTTGTACGGCTACCCAGAAGGGAAGGACACACTGAGGGAGACAATTAAATTCATGTATACAGACTGGGCTGACAAAGACAACCCAGAGACCAGGAGGAAGACCCTGGTGGCTCTCTTCACTGATCACCAATGGGTGGAGCCCTCGGTCGTCACAGCTGACCTTCACGCTCGGTACGGCTCCCCTACATACTTCTATGCCTTCTACCACCACTGCCAGAGCCTTATGAAGCCGGTGTGGTCCGACTCAGCCCACGGAGACGAGGTGCCTTACGTGTTCGGCATCCCCATGGTGGGCCCTACTGATCTGTTTCCATGTAACTTCTCCAGGAACGACATCATGCTCAGTGCTGTGGTTATGACTTACTGGACCAACTTTGCAAAGAGCGGGTGAGTAACAGCAAATTCAGAGACAAAACAAGGTCTGTGTTAACATGACAGTGCCTCCTTTACACTAGTGTAGCTGCAGGGCATCGGAATCATATTCAGCTTATTTTACACACCTGTCTTGTCTTGAAGTGCTCGGGAGTGCATAACTACAGTGGCTTTGCCTGAGCAGACCTAATTTGCGTTGAGATGTTCAACCTTTAAATTCTTTTACGTTTACCTTTCCTTTATCGTCCTCATTAAAGCGCAGTAGGATTCATCCTTAAGTGGTGCCTCCTAATTAAGCACAAGCTGAACTCCCACATTCAGAATGTTCAACCTGTTTCTTTTATGTTAGTTCACAAGAAGAAAAAGTATGAAAGAAAGTATGAATCCCTTGATACAGCTTCCTGTACGTTGGGCTTGCTCTAATTGGTTTGACTACAAAATACTTGGAATATCTTAAATTTGCAGCCATACGTTTGACAAACTGAAATTCAAAACGGGAACTGCTTACATCCTGCCAAATGCTAGCAGACATTCAGGTAATGCTCCACCAGAAACTCACATTATCTGAGAAAACTGCACAGTACACACATTCCTGCAGGACTCCAATTAATGAAAGCCCTGTTTTCTGCAATGCTATGTGTTTTTTTTAAAAGAGTTGTGTTCTGTGTTTAGCTAAAATGTCTCTTTACCATATGCTTACAGCAGAATTTCATCTCTTTGGGCACCTAAGGGCGAGGGGTTTTAAATTTTACAGCCCAATTCACATAAACATTTAAAGCAGTTGCTTTAACATAACAAAAATGTTATGTTAAAGACAAAAACTGAAGAGACAGTTAAGATGTACTGTATAAACCTGTGGTCTGTGACTGTTGGTGCTTGTATATAAAATGTGAAATAGTCTTTAATGAAGTTACTGTATTGGTTTGGGATATAAAACCTTCAAGTAAAGCAGATGTTGCCTCTTCCTTTACCCCTAACTGACGCTGTCTTTTACTATGGAAGCTTTTGTGTGTTATACAGAGATAGAAAATGTTTGTGACTGTCTTCTGTGGCTCTATCAATAGGTTTCCTGTTGGATTATCATCACAAGCAGTGACATTTCAAAGTATTCAAAGAACAGGAGACATTTTTTAGCCTAATAGATTTTTCCAGTTTTAGGCCAGTAAGAGTTTATTATTCAAGACAAGCTATGGTCTGACGCTGACGAGATATTACACCAGCCCTGGCTCAGCACTGGAAAAGCCTGCTGTTGAAAGTGCAGAAAAATGAAGCTCTGCAGCTCTCGTCCTGACAGCTTGTTTCGCAATTTGTCATATAGAGGCAAAGATTTGCTGCTGTGTGCTTTTGAAGATAAGTGACATCTAAGTGAATTTCACTGTAGTGGAAGAGTCCCCTAGTGCCCTGCTGGAGCCGTGCTGCACAGTGAAGGCACAGCGGCAGCAGTAGGAGGAGAGGCAGCACAGGTCACTGTGGGCTGCTGTGTGTGGGAATGAGGGAATGCTGAGCCCTTGAGGAAACATGGTGATATTACACTGTGCTGAACTTTTTCACCCTTGTTTTAATGAAATTTGTGTTTTGTATTTGCATTGCATTACTTATACTTACAACATTGCATTTATTGTGGAGAGTATTGGAAAATAAGGAGGCAGAAAATAAATATGCTTCCATTTGTACCTTGACTATAATAACTGCTTTTTTGTGATCTCTAGGGATCCTAACAAGCCGGTGCCACAGGACACCAAGTTCATCCACACCAAGGCCAATCGCTTTGAGGAGGTAGCCTGGTCTAAGTACGACCCCTATGACCAGCTGTACTTGCACATTGGCCTGAAACCTCGCATCCGTGATCATTATCGTGCCACCAAAGTGGCCTTCTGGAAACATCTGGTGCCCCATCTCTACAACCTTCACGACATGTTCCATTACTCCTCCACCACTACCAAGGTTACACCACTTGATCCCACACAGTCCAATAGCAAGAGGTCGGGCAGCACCGGGCGATCGCCTGTGTCCACTGCCCACAGTGACGGTGAAGGCGGTAGAGAGATGGGTCCTCTGATCATGCCAAACCCAAGAGATTACTCCACAGAGCTCAGCGTCACCATTGCTGTAGGCGCGTCGCTGCTCTTCCTCAACGTCCTGGCCTTCGCTGCTCTGTACTACCGCAAGGACAAGCGCAGTCGCCAGGACACGTCCCAGCAGCCAAGTCCCCAGCGCGACAGCAAGGGCAACAACATGAGCCACACCACCACTGTGGATGAAACACTGTCGTCCCAGCAAAGGAACCAGTGTGAGGCCCTTCACAACCCCCTTCACGTCTCGCCCAGCTTGGACTATTCACTTACACAGCGCCGCTCCCCTGACGACATCCCTCTGATGACCCCCAACAACATCACCATGATTCCCAACTCCCTCATGGGCCTCTCTAACATGAGTCCATACAGCACCTTCCCCGCTGGATACAGCTCCGCAGGCCTGCCGAGCACCCACTCTACCACACGGGTATAACCTGGCAGGAGACGCAGCTGAAACACCTATACTGAACCAGAATGTAAAGTTGTATTTAGGATGTATAGATTAAATAGGAATTGAATATGTTTGTTCTGTCGTTTCCAAAGGTGCACAACCACCAACATCCTGCCTTCGCTCCTCATCATGGGAAGTCTAACTGCAAAGTCATTTTATAATAATCATTTTCAAAGGCATTCAAAAAGAAAAAGTGCATTTCATTTTCACTTTGGCTTTTTTGGAACTTTACCTAGCAAGAACTTAGTATAATGTTTATACAGTTGGATTTGTATGGGAAGCTTTTTCTTACTCTGTGATATCTATTTTGATCTTGTGGAACAAAGTGACATTTCAAGTCATGGTGGACAGAGATGACATCCGGAAACAGCTGAAAAGCAGTATTACTATTACTATTATTAAGCTATTTTATATATATTTCTCATAGTACATTGCTTATTATGAAAATGTATTTTTACTGTAATTACTTTGAAATGTCTTGTAACTTGCACACATAAGTAATAACCGTGGGATCATAAGAACTGTGGATGGCAGTTTTACTCAAATACTGCTCACACATGAGGCAAAACAACCAATTTATCGAAAATGTTTCTATCTGGCAGCGCAGAATATACTGTAGCTCTCCTGTGTATGTGTGTGGGCGTGTGCGCATGTGTGAGTGAGAAGAGTGCTACAAAAATGTAAATTAGGCAGTGTTTCAAATGAACCATTCAGTTTTGCATATGTGGTGTTGTGTAATCTATTGTAGTCTATTTGAGTATCCTTGCTATTTTTTGTTTCATGTGTCCATAATCTTTGCTTAATAAATACACTGTAGGACTGTAACTTCTGCTTCACTATAGAAACGCCATCGCTTAAACTGTGTTTTCCAACTCACGATTCTTTTGGCTTGGCTTGTTTGTACAGAATAAACTTAGACCAACATTTTATTTGTTGTTTGTTTATGAATACTGTAAGGTCTCTGAGAAGATAACTGTAATTAAATTGTACTTGTATGTAAACCAGCTCAGTTACTCACATTTTAAAATGAGTTTCATGAAACCTTCAGATTATTACTCCTTCACTGAGCGGTTTGGCCCTGTGCATACCAAGATATATCCAGGGGTCATCCTCTACTGAATGGACATGATGGACATTGGATTTCTTTAAACCTCTCATATTGTTGTTTAATCTAAATGAGATGACTATTAAAAGATTTTTGGAACTAACAGTGATTCTTGTTGAAAATTGGGATTTCATCACTATATATAGCCAAAAAACACTATATTGGGTAGTTTAAATAGTAGTGTTATAAATGCTGCTTGAAAGCTAGACTGATGGCTGATGGTTTTGCAAACTGTGCAGGAAGTCCAGAGATAAACTCTTTAATATTGTAAGTAGAATCAAGTTTAAAAGTGACTCATCAGGATTAGTGTTGGGGTCAGAGCTGCACTAATTAACATCTTAAAAAAGGACCCATTGTTTTTCTTACAATGCAGTAAAATTCCCTTTGTTCAGTTCGATGTGAGTCTAGAATGCCCAGCAGTTCACAGGGACATGGTATCTACTGACTGCACTTAGTGACCGATGTATGATGTTGATTCTATGAACTAAACCCAATTATGCTTCTTTACCAAACATGCTCTGCTATTTTGACATGTAGCACCTCCAGCGACATCACAGTGTTCCCTAACTCATTCTTTCTTTAATGTTCCTCTAACTATTGTGGCTCCACTGCTCCTGAAATGCTGAGTTCTGGCTTTGATATGTTAAATCACAGTTAGGTTGTTGCAGATCCCCAGACTTCAAACATGGACACAGTCTCAGACGCGACTTCAGAAACAAAATCAAGCATGCCAGCGAATAAACACCTAGTCGGTGTCATCATCCTGTGCCGGTAAATCATTTCGGGGCGCACCACAGGAGGTCATTGGCATTTAATTCCTCAGCCTGAGCCTGACAAGGGCCTGTTTGTTTGTTTTGTTCCTTTGGTCACAAGATAACGTTGCACACACTAACGTAGCAGGAGTTCGGACATCTTTGAGGCTTCCTCCTCCCTTGAATCAGCACATTCATGTTAGGTACCGTTTTCCATCTGATTATGCAGAATATATTTTGACACACGTATCATAACACATTAACATAGCTGAAAGGTCGGAGAGCAATGTGCGTGTTTGAAACATTAACTAATGGCTTTCAGGATGGCTTATTAAGTGTTACCCAATAATTCATCATCTTAGCTGCACACATCCCTGACCGCCATCAGCCTCGGCTTCAGAAGAATATGCTTTATTCATAAATTGTCTTTTCATGTCACCCGAGCTAGCGAGCCTCTAAAACGTGTCCTCCTACCTAATCCTTTGATTGTCAACATTACTGCTTATTCACATCCCACAAGTAAAGTTGACAGCCATTATACACATTAACGCACAGTACCAAGTTTAATTATTGCTTCACGTCTCTTTCTGTCTCTAGCTCTCATTCCCTTCAAAGGCATCCTCTGCACTCGTCACGATCAGCTTAACAAAACCAGCATCATTAATCCTTTCTACATACTAATTACTTGATCTGCTGTTGCTCAAGGTTTTTCCTGCACAAAAAGCTAAAGCCTGGCAACTCAAACCAAATCATTTATCAATTTACACGGCTGTACGTTTTTAATGTATCACCTAAAAGAGTTTATATTTAGTCCCATAGATTCTAATGTTTGACCAGATGATTACTATGGTTGATTCAGCGCATCTGTTGCTGCTTTGGCATTTGCTTTAATTTAATGGATACATAAATGTGTGGAGTTGTTTGTAAGCGAGGCCAAAAAAGCTCAAATAAAATGAAGGACCTCTCCGGTGAGAAAGTGGTGCTTTCTTCACACAGGCTCCTTTGTACTGAGCCCAGCTTTGACATCAACTGGGTCAAACATGAGAGAGGGAGGGAGGGAGAGCAGCAGCTGGACCAGACCGTCAATGTCACCCTTGTTAGTCAACTTCATCAATGTCAGTCACTGGCGTTTAAATATATTTAACTCATTCACATGACATTTTATGTCTGTGTGTCTCTGAAGGCCTATGAGCACCCACAGGTCAGTGTGCACTGTTCACTGCACTGTGTGTTCTGTGCAGGAAAACACGACACACATGATAACAAGGAACAACATGGTATCCATCCTCTAAACTCGCATGTGTCATCATTTAAAATATCTGCAGAGAAAAACATGCACAATGACAACAAAAGAGCATCATACATTAGCTGAGAAATAAGAAACTTCTGTCTGTTTCCCAGTTTATGAAATAATTGAACTGATTTGTGGCTGGTGTACACATGTAAACTTCTACTCTTACTAAAGATTAGACACATGTTTTCACAAGTATTAGTCCCAACAGCTAAAATACAGTGACTTTCAACAAATACCAAAAAACGCTTGTTTGTTTGTATCCTGCCCTCTGCAAACCGCCCTAAATCAATGGCTCCATAAATAATGACTGGCAGCTGAAATGGGACTTTGTGACTTTAAGATGTGACTCGCGGAGATGTGGTCTATCTATTGTTGACGGGACAAAAGAGCGAGTCAGATTCATATAGGAGTGGCGGGGAATAACTTGTCATATCCTCATATCACAGTCACAAAGCCACCCAGCAAAACTTCAATAACCCCGCACTTCTCTCTGGACATGGGTGAGTGCACAGAATTTTTAACAACTCTTATCATGTATTATTAATGTGATGTGAAAATGTGAATTTCAATAACTTACTAATGTCGCCTTTAATATGTCCTTTTTGTCCGTAGACATCACGTTGCTCTACTACATGGTGCAATATTTGATGCATATAAACTATTTGATTTATCTAAAGTATCTAAAGAGCAACATCTGTATTATTGATTCGTCTTTCGCGTATTCTCTTAACACAGTTTAACATACAGTCATAGATGCTTTTCAGTAAAGCTCTTTGTTATCTCTTCTAATCCCTTTTAACCACGCTGAACTCAGAGCGGCAGATCTGGGCAGTGACTCTCATCATGCCAAGGCCATGTCAGGTCACTCATGTGAAAGAGGTCAGACGTCCCCACGTGTGTCACGACTGTATATGAGCAACTTTCCCCGAGGATTGAGGCTGCTGACCATCTCTTTCTCACTTGTGGGTTAACTTAAATATCAGAAGCTTCAACAGATTTGGATTCTTGACTGATTATCTGGCGTCTGCTGTAAAGTTAACTGTTGCTTTTTGCACTAAATGCAAATAGAGACTGTGATGACTCTGTCGCTGCAGCTACTGTTGCAGCACAGCTGAAGCGTGGGCGTCTGCAGGCACCATCATTTCGGTATTTTGGCTATAGCCGTCTTCCTGCTGCTACTATTTATATTTTCATAGCAGTTTGTTTAACTCTCAGTCTCCATTCACTCCAACTAAGAGCCTGTGAGATGATAAGATTGATTTATTACACCTATATCAGGGCACGTGAGTCTTTTACAATGTGTAGAAACAAACTCTAATTGTTGTTGTTGTTGTTGTTGTGTGGATATTTAAATGACCCTTCGCAATTCTTCTTCTTCCACCCACACTTTGAACACTTGAGCCTGGCCCCCGCCACCTCTGACACTCGGTGTCAGGGCACTGGTCTCAGCCAGCTGTACATAGGGGTGGCCTGAGTAGTGACATTGCCGGTGGTGTTCAGACAGTCCTGATGACCCCCCGCCACCACATACTACTGTGGTCTTTGTTTGTTTGACATCGCTGCCTTTTGTTCCTCAACGACCGTGGCAAAGACAATGGATATTGTATCTTAATCCACAAAGAGAAGCTCTTTCTTCAGTGTTGCACCAACATCTCTCACTCGCCTGGTGACGGCTGTGACCGGTGGACAGAGAGGGCAGGGCCAGAGTTAGTAGGCGTTGAGCTCTTGTACGAGCTCTTGGTGTTGGTACGAGCAGAGGAGCTTTAACATACGGATGAAGTCAGCACAGAGGGGCTTATTTTACAGTAGCAACACCTTGTAGGCAGCACGGCACATCACTGGTTGGCACTGGGATCTTTCTTGTTGTGGAGTACAGGAATCGAGAGCAGCAAATGTTTCCGGTCAGACAGCCTTGGCTTTGCAAAGCCTTAGGTGCTTTCCTCTATCCCATTTCTGTCAATGCATTTATTAACCCTGTGGATATTTGCTACCTGCTTCATTAGCGCAGCTTACGCTGGATGAAGTGAGAGGTTTTCGTGAAGCCAGTGACTGACTTTCTTTTGCTTGGACGCTTTATTGGGAATCGCAGCTTGTCCCTGCTGTCTAATTTCGTTTCTGCTGCTTTTTTGCCTGTTGGTGGGGTTTTGGTGTGTGCTCATGGATTTGCAGACAAAGCCAGGCCTTTTTCATAGCTCCCCCACAGGGTGAAAGACTTCCCCATCGTGGCGTAGATGTGTTGTGTGCTTGTGTGTGCGGTGTGTGCCGCCTGTGTGCTGATATATTATGCCCCCTCAGGTTGTTATGATTGCTGTATCCGATGCATTGGGGCAGTGCCCTACCCATCCCTGGTGGCCACCTTGCTGTGCTACGCTGGCATGGCGCTATTTTGTGGCTGTGGGCATGAAGCACTGTCCCAGACCGAAGTCCTTGTTGAGACCTACTTCGCCCGCAACGTTCAGGACTATGTGGTCATGGCATCGTTGTGAGTAATGTGGTGCATTTAGTTCTAAAAGTATTTTTTACTTCCAGAAAGTTGCTTAACTTTACAGTTTCACTGACTTCTCTCTGCAACTTTCCCAGTATCAAATATTTCCAATATGTGATCTATGGCCTGGCATCATTTTTCTTCCTCTACGGCATCCTGCTGCTGGCTGAGGGGTTTTACGCCACGAGCGCCGTCAAGCAGACCTTCGGTGAATTCCGAAGCACCCAGTGCGGCCGCTGCCTCAGTCTGACGGTGAGCACGTGGACAGAGGAGGGAGAGGAGAGAGGGGGGGAGCAAATGAAGGAGGACTGATATGACGTCAGGTCATTGTTAAAAACTGATTTGTTTTGACTTCTAACTTTAATGAAATGTTCTTTGTTCCGAAAACGTTTGTGCAGGATTATGAATTTAAAGCAGAATGAACGCCATCTCATTTATCACACGGAGACCTGAGCTTCCATGTCACATTTTCTCTGACCTTACATGCTGCAATTTCTATTTCAACAGTTTATCATAGTGACGTACATCTTGGCCTTCATTTGGCTGGCAGTGTTCGCCTTCTCTGCTATCCCAGTCTTCTTCCTGTTCAACATGGAGCAGACCTGCCACAACATCAACATGCTGGCTGAAACAACCCCCAGCATTAATCAGCATGGCTGGATTTGCATGGACGCCAGGCAGTTTGGTGCGTCATTCTTATAATGACTGACTGCATGTCCGCTTGTTCTGAATGTTAATGTGTCCCCGACTAATCGCTGGTGTCTGGTTTCAGAACAGTTTGTTGAATTAGTGACCAAATAATGTTAAATCATGTCTAAATTTTAAAATTCACTGTCATACTCTGTGGCAGCAGGAACTTAAAAGTGTCATAAGTCATCATGACTCAGCACCTGTACGAGATCACTTACGTCACGTCTTCATTTAAGGTCTGCTTCCTTGGAATGCAATGCCGGGAAAGTCCTGTGGAATGACCTTGGCATCTATTTGCAAAACCAGTGAAGTGAGTCGATAAAGCTAATATTGTCTCCTCTGTATTGTTTACATCCTCACAAAAAAAACAGTACGCAAACTCAATAAAAATGTATTCTAAATTATTAATGGGTGTGTACGTGAGCTTTTAGGAATAAAATAAACAAAGTAACAGAGATTATTTCAGTTCTGAATCTAAAAACTGTTTGTGTTTGCTGTCTTACAGTTCTACGTCACCTATGACTTGTACATCGCTGCATTCGCTGGTGCTGGGATCACGCTGTTGGCGCTGGTAAGCAATTGCTTTCTAGTCAGGTCAAAAATCATAATTCCATATGCATAACATCCGAAGCTAAAGCACATTTAAAGGCACAGTTCAGCTAATAACTTAAAGGCATCCAGCTGATCACAGCCATGCAAATAGTGTTGGTTCCAGTTTCACAGCCACAGTATCTGCTCTCTAATGCAGTGGAGCTGAATGAAATGTATTTAATAGAGATTTACTGAGTCTCACGTCACATGAAAAAGGTTACAGGTGCAAATCACAACCTGGCCTTTCTGTGGGCTTATGTTAATTGGTGACTATTTTGAGTGTGACCACGAACATGAGCGTGTGTCTGTCTTCATGTATTCCGGTCCTTCTGGACACTGTGTGCAGCTAAGTATGTCGCTCATCTGGAGTGACAGGATGTCAGTCATTTCTTGTTATGATTGTCATCCTGCCAATCACCTCAGACCCTTAGCTGCTCTAAACCAATGATCTGTGTGGATTGACGTTTCTAGCGCCATATTCTTTTATTGTTTAGATGACCTGAAATTACTTTATGTGCTTTGTCTGAAATGTTTATTTTGTATAAATGTGTTCTCTCTGCCTTTGCAGTTTCTGTATCTAGTTGCCACCACTTACAACTACGCAGTCTTGCGGTTTCTGGGGAGGAAGGGCCTGCGCTAAATGAAACATCTCCATCTCAGTCAACCCCGTTCCTTGGCTGAGTGATGGACTGTCAACACAAGCAACACTACATTTCTGTTTATCCTCTTGGAAACAGCAACTTCCAAAAAGCCTGGATCACCTGCTAGTATTTCTTTAGACGTGGCCAATAACAGATGAATATTTCACTGTTTTGTATGAACAACAAACAGAGAGATGAAGATAATTAAGCCCTGGCCTTCTCTTTAAATGCTCCTCTCAGATGATTCTCTTCGCTTTGTTGTTCATTTACCTCTTTAGGTTGTATTCTAATTTTATCCTTGTGTAGCTTCACTGGTGCTGATGCTGTTGTGAAGTTTGATGTATCACTTTTTGTGAATAATGAAGAGGTCACCTTACGAGCTAACTGCATGTACAACATTTAGTGTCTACTGGTTCTTACTGATGCATAATTTTGCCAGTGCCTCTTTTTCAGCATGTGTATCAACCACAAGAGAGGCTGAATGTACCAGAGCTCTCTGTGAGTGTTAGATATCCTCCCACTTTCATTTGTGCTTTCACTTCGCAATACACACTCACTCATAATGCGTTTTTATATCTCCTAATGAAGGGAAGAAATACATGTTTTTATCCATTTTGCCATCAGTTTTTTTTGTTTACTGCTTAAATTTAACTGATTCAATGTCACAGAGGTGCTGATGCTTCAGTAACTTGCCTCTAGGTGACTTGTGCGTAATGTTTAGCAGTGTGTGTGCTCACGTCAAATTAAAGCAGACTAAACCACATTACGACATTAAACTGGGAATTTATTTTAACCATAGACAATGCGTGTTTAATGTAGGATTTTACATGTGTTGCAATAAAAGTATCTATGCTTAAGTACTTCATTTAAACATTGTTGACAGTCATTGCAATAAATATGTTGACAGTTGACAGTCATTGCAATAATATTATACTGCCAAACCTTTATTTCATTAGGGAGACTGCTTTAAAGACAGAATAAAGACAATATAAGACAAGGTGAGGTCATTAATCACAGTATGACATGAGGTTGCTCTGATGACATGCTCGTTAATGTTGGGCTTCAGGTCTTTCTAAGGCTTTTTTGAAGCAGCCTCTGCAGTGGAACATTTGGTCATGCAAGAAAATGGGGGTCAGCAAATCTCCAAGATCCTTGGCACAAACACCACACTGCAAAACATACAATGTATGTCAATGTAGCTATAACGACAAACAAATATATGAATGACAGAACAAACCTTTAGACATTCGCAGTGGCAGGTCACTGGTGGGTCACTGAATACGAGCTTGACATTTCCATTGATTACTTGGTCACAGAATGAACAAACAGCCCTGCCTTTTCTGAGGAATTGAGAAGGTATTTAAAAAACAGTTAGAGCTTTGCAATGAAAATAAAGACTGTGTGCTCATAAAAATGCAACATTACATTGTCTTTAGCCCAGAGTAAGGACTTTGAAGCTCTTCTTTGGGCTTTTGAAGCGTGTCCGTGCTACAGTCAAACAAATAGCAACAGAAACATTTAGATGACTTTCACAGTAGAAGTGAACATTACATGTTAGTAAAGGTAGTAAAACAAGGTTTGTTTGAAATGAACTTACCTGTTAGAATCATCAGGCTGGTTTGGTTTTGAATGAGTCAATTTTGAATCATTCACAGGCTCAGGACCAGTTTCAGCTGTGGGTGGTGCCTCATCTAATGCATCTCTCAGTTCAATGGTTTGGTCAGAAAACATATCTTCTGAAGCAGCCACTGACTTCACTGCCACATCAGCAGGGACCAAAGGCATTGCTTTTACTGGCTCTGTTGTCACTGGAGGTTCAACTGCCTTCAGTTTAGCTGCAACCTGAGCAGGAACTGATGGCTTTACTTCAACATTGGCTTTAGCTTCCACAGTTTCTGCTGCAACTTGTGTTGGAGGTAAGGTCTTGCAACTCTCCTTTGCAGGTGAATCTGTTGGTTTTACATCAGCAGGGGCCAAAGATGTTGCTTTTACTGGCTCAGTTTTGACTGGAGGCCCTTCTGCCTTCAGTTCAGCTGCAACCTGAGCAGGGACTGATGGCTTTACTTCAACGTTGGCTTTAGCTTCCACAGTTTCTGCTGCAACTTGTGTTGGAGGTAAGGTCTTGCAACTCTCCTTTGCAGGTGAGTCTGTTGGTTTTACATCAGCAGGGGCCAAAGATGTTGCTTTTACTGGCTCAGTTTTGACTGGAGGCCCTTCTGCCTTCAGTTTAGCTGCAACCTGAGCAGGGACTGATGGCTTTACTTCAACGTTGGCTTTAGCTTCCACAGTTTCTGCTGCAACTTGTGTTGGAGGTAAGGTCTTGCAACTCTCCTTTGCAGGTGAATCTGTTGGTTTTACATCAGCAGGGGCCAAAGACGTTGCTTTTACTGGCTCTGTTGTCACTGGAGGTTCAACTGCCTTCAGTTTAGCTGCAACCTGAGCAGGAACTGATGGCTTTACTTCAACATTGGCTTTAGCTTCCACAGTTTCTGCTGCAACTTGTGTTGGAGGTAAGGTCTTGCAACTCTCCTTTGCAGGTGAATCTGTTGGTTTTACATCAGCAGGGGCCAAAGATGTTGCTTTTACTGGCTCAGTTTTGACTGGAGGCCCTTCTGCCTTCAGTTCAGCTGCAACCTGAGCAGGGACTGATGGCTTTACTTCAACGTTGGCTTTAGCTTCCACAGTTTCTGCTGCAACTTGTGTTGGAGGTAAGGTCTTGCAACTCTCCTTTGCAGGTGAGTCTGTTGGTTTTACATCAGCAGGGGCCAAAGATGTTGCTTTTACTGGCTCAGTTTTGACTGGAGGCCCTTCTGCCTTCAGTTTAGCTGCAACCTGAGCAGGGACTGATGGCTTTACTTCAACGTTGGCTTTAGCTTCCACAGTTTCTGCTGCAACTTGTGTTGGAGGTAAGGTCTTGCAACTCTCCTTTGCAGGTGAATCTGTTGATTTTACATCAGCAGGGGCCAAAGACGTTGCTTTTACTGGCTCTGTTTTCACTGGAGGTTCTACTGCCTTCAGTTCAGCTGCAACCTGAGCAGGAACTGATGGCTTTACTTCAACATTGGCTTTAGCTTCCACAGTTTCTGCTGCAACTTGTGTTGGAGGTAAGGTCTTGCAACTCTCCTTTGCAGGTGAATCTGTTGGTTTTACATCAGCAGGGGCCAAAGACGCTGCTTTTACTGGCTCTGTTTTCACTGGAGGTTCTACTGCCTTCGGTTCAGCTGCAACCTGAGCAGGGACTGATGGCTTTACTTCAACGTTGGCTTTAGCTTCCACAGTTTCTGCTGCAACTTGTGTTGGAGGTAAGGTCTTGCAACTCTCCTTTGCAGGTGAATCTGTTGGTTTTACATCAGCAGGGGCCAAAGATGTTGCTTTTACTGGCTCTGTTTTCACTGGAGGCCCTTCTGCCTTCAGTTCAGCTGCAACCTGAGCAGGGACTGATGGCTTTACTTCAACGTTGGCTTTAGCTTCCACAGTTTCTGCTGCAACTTGTGTTGGAGGTAAGGTCTTGCAACTCTCCTTTGCAGGTGAGTCTGTTGGTTTTACATCAGCAGGGGCCAAAGATGTTGCTTTTACTGGCTCTGTTTTCACTGGAGGTTCAACTGCCTTCGGTTTAGCTGCAACCTGAGCAGGAACTGATGGCTTCACCTCAACATTAGCTTTAGCTTCCACATTTTCTGCTGCAACTTGTGTTGGAGGTAAGGTCTTGCAACTCTCCTTTGCAGGTGAATCTGTTGGTTTTACATCAGCAGGGGCCAAAGACGCTGCTTTTACTGGCTCTGTTTTCACTGGAGGTTCTACTGCCTTCGGTTCAGCTGCAACCTGAGCAGGGACTGATGGCTTTACTTCAACATTGGCTTTAGCTTCCACAGTTTCTGCTGCAACTTGTGTTGGAGGTAAGGTCTTGCAACTCTCCTTTGCAGGTGAATCTGTTGATTTTACATCAGCAGGGGCCAAAGATGTTGCTTTTACTGGCTCTGTTTTCACTGGAGGTTCTACTGCCTTCAGTTCAGCTGCAACCTGAGCAGGAACTGATGGCTTCACCTCAACATTAGCTTTAGCTTCCACATTTTCTGCTGCAACTTGTGTTGGAGGTAAGGTCTTGCAACTCTCCTTTGCAGGTGAATCTGTTGGTTTTACATCAGCAGGGGCCAAAGATGTTGCTTTTACTGGCTCAGTTTTCACTGGAGGTTCAACTGCCTTCGGTTTAGCTGCAACCTGAGCAGGGACTGATGGCTTTACTTCAACGTTGGCTTTAGCTTCCACAGTTTCTGCTGCAACTTGTGTTGGAGGTAAGGTCTTGCAACTCTCCTTTGCAGGTGATTCTGTTGGTTTTACACCAGCAGGGACCAAAGATGTTGCTTTTACTGGCTCAGTTTTGACTGGAGGCCCTTCTGCCTTCAGTTCAGCTGCAACCTGAGCAGGGACTGATGGCTTTACTTCAACGTTGGCTTTAGCTTCCACAGTTTCTGCTGCAACTTGTGTTGGAGGTAAGGTCTTGCAACTCTCCTTTGCAGGTGAATCTGTTGGTTTTACATCAGCAGGGGCCAAAGACGTTGCTTTTACTGGCTCTGTTTTCACTGGAGGTTCAACTGCCTTCGGTTTAGCTGCAACCTGAGCAGGAACTGATGGCTTTACTTCAACATTGGCTTTAGCTTCCACAGTTTCTGCTGCAACTTGTGTTGGAGGTAAGGTCTTGCAACTCTCCTTTGCAGGTGAATCTGTTGGTTTTACATCAGCAGGGGCCAAAGATGTTGCTTTTACTGGCTCAGTTTTGACTGGAGGCCCTTCTGCCTTCAGTTCAGCTGCAACCTGAGCAGGGACTGATGGCTTTACTTCAACGTTGGCTTTAGCTTCCACAGTTTCTGCTGCAACTTGTGTTGGAGGTAAGGTCTTGCAACTCTCCTTTGCAGGTGAATCTGTTGGTTTTACATCAGCAGGGGCCAAAGATGTTGCTTTTACTGGCTCAGTTTTCACTGGAGGTTCAACTGCCTTCGGTTTAGCTGCAACCTGAGCAGGAACTGATGGCTTTACTTCAACGTTGGCTTTAGCTTCCACAGTTTCTGCTGCAACTTGTGTTGGAGGTAAGGTCTTGCAACTCTCCTTTGCAGGTGAATCTGTTGGTTTTACATCAGCAGGGGCCAAAGACGTTGCTTTTACTGGCTCTGTTTTCACTGGAGGTTCAACTGCCTTCAGTTCAGCTGCAACCTGAGCAGGAACTGATGGCTTCACCTCAACATTAGCTTTAGCTTCCACAGTTTCTGCTGCAACTTGTGTTGGAGGTAAGGTCTTGCAACTCTCCTTTGCAGGTGATTCTGTTGGTTTTACACCAGCAGGGACCAAAGATGTTGCTTTTACTGGCTCAGTTTTGACTGGAGGCCCTTCTGCCTTCAGTTCAGCTGCAACCTGAGCAGGAACTGATGGCTTTACTTCAATGTTGGCTTTAGCATCCACAGTTTCTGCTGCAACTTGTGTTGGAGTTAAGGTCTTGCAATTCTCCTTTGCAGGGGGTTCTCTTGGTTTTACATCAGCAGGGACCAAAGATGTTGCATTTTGTGTTTCAGATGAAGGAGCTTTGTTAGTTTTCGGTTTGACTGTATTTGGAGCAGAGACTTCAGCAGAGTCTGTACAGTTCTCACTGGCCATAGGAGAGATTCCAAGACCTTTCACATTAGCATCTCCAGAGACTTTGCTGCATTCAACATTGGACTGATTCAGTGGTGTAGTAGCTTTGTTTTCTGCATCTGTTGTAGGATCTAATTTCTTTTGTTGTACCTTAATGTTTTTATCTAGTTTTCCAACAAGTGCTTTGACACTGCCCTTCTTAACCGAATCTCTAAAACAAAAAACAAAGGAGAACATAAAACTATAAAAAATGTATTTAGCTCACATTCAAGTTGCGGTTTAAATGTAACAAATGGATTTGCAGGTGAGCAATGCACGGTTTGACAGTTTGTTTTTAATTAAATTTAATAAGCACATACCCTCTTGACGGAGTAAACTGTGTCTTCTTTAGAGGAGGATTCAGTGGAGGCTCTGTGGAAGCTGCTGATCTGTGGGGTAATAACAAGAATTACTTGAAAACAGCCTTGGCAATTATAACCTCAGAGTTTTAGCAGATTTTGTTAATGAAAATATTCACTTTTATTAGAGTAACATTTACTCAATTAAAAATTTTATTTATAGCATAGATTCTAGTGAACACCGGTGAATAAGAACAACCGTGTAATTGGTTGTTCTTATTCACCGGTGTTATGGAGATTATATGGGAGACCAGCATCATGACTGAACGTTGAGTGGCTGTTTAAACTGTTGTCAGCTTTTGAGCTGCCAGTCTTAAATGTCAACACAGTGTTTATTAATAATTAAAGAATGTCATGTGGACAGACACACGGGCCAGTTCTGTCACTTTACTTGTATCTCCTGATTTGGCAGAGTGACTGGAAATGAACTATATGACATTCATAAGCTTTGTTTAGTTGATTCAGACTCATTCTGACTGGTTACCATTTACATCGTTTAATTTTAAATTGTATTATATTTAATTTTATCTTATGTCAAGTTTGTTGATTCCTTTACATTTCTCATTTTCCGCATCATTGCTGGAGCTTTTGTTTTTTAAAGAGAATCTTCGCACTTTTATTTTGAAGACACCACCCGGGTTTCCGGTGTTGCACAGCTTTGCATGTGAAGCAGCGTTTTTCTTGCGCGGCAGGTAAATAAACGTTTAATCCAAGTAAAGTGTAGCCGCTTTATGCGATTCACAGACGAGTAACGAGCGACTGTGGCGTAAACTCTGACACTCAGGTCGTGGTTTGTGCGCAGTTTGTTCTTAAACACGCCGGGCTTTACGTGTCGTTGACGCACAGTAACTGCGGTGTTTGGCGTTTCTGCCAACACAGGTCGAGCAGTTTTCCGTAAAGTAAAACTCCGTATAATGACCCGTTCCTCTAAGCTGTAGTTGGGATTTGATCGGTTTATCTATCGCCGAACATTACACGTAAAGCGTGTCAGTTATTTTATTAGATGGATTAACTGGGAGGTTTCCATCACGTACCTCAATTTAAGTTAGCGTTAGCTTCCGATTTGTGAGTAAATTGAGATTCATGATGTCTTGTCTTCTGTCTCTTACTGATGCTTTGTTGTTACTCGTATTATTAACTCGCTAGTTGACTATTTAACGTAGATGTAAGACATTTACTGATCCTGTCTTTTGTGAGCTGTGATGTTTTTGTTTCCATTAGGTTAAGTAGATGCATCTTGAACTGTCAGAATAAATGCGTCCATCTGTGTCCATCTTAAGAACTTCTGTTCTTAAGTATTGTTTTAGTACTGGCAACATTATCAGCAAAAATACAGTACTGTGCAAAAGTTTTAGGCAGGTGTGAAAAATGCTGTAAACAACGAATGCTTTCAGAAATATAAATAATGATTGCATTTTGTAAATTGAGAAAAATAAACCAAGTGAGTGAACAAAAGAAAACTGTCAATCAAATCAATATGTGGTGTCACTACGTAAGTACTGGAAGTGATGCTTGGCCCCCACAGAGCCCTGATCTCAGCATCATCAGTCTGTCTGGGATTATTACATGAAGAGACAGAAGCATGTAAGAAACCCTACATCCACAGCTAGTTCTCCAAGTTTCTCCATGTTTGGAGAAACCGACAGCTGAGTTCCTTCAACAACTGCGAGCAAGTGAACCTAGAAGAACTGCTGCTGTTTTGAAGGCAAAGGGTGGTGACACTGAATAGTGGTGTGATTTAGTTTTCTCATCATTCACTGCATTTTGTTCATTTAGGAAAATAAACGTTTAAGCATTTGAAAGTATTTTTTGTTTACAGCATTTTTTTCACACACGCCTAAAACCTTTGCACAGTACCGTAGATGAATATAAGGTCAAAGGGGGGGAAAGAGCTATTAGTGTGTCATTGTTGACACAATGGAAGTGTCACATGTCTGGGTTTTTTTTATAGAAATTGTGATCATATTGCTATCGTTGTGTTATTGTAATGCCTCATTCATGTCTTACTTTCTGGTGCTGTCCTAGAAAAAATGCCATCAAGGAATCATCTTGATAAAATAGGTAGAAAGAAGAAGAAGAAATGGACAGAAGAGGCGATGGAACGTGCACTGATCGAGGTGAAGTCCAGGAGGTGCACGGTGAGACAGGCTGCAAAGGAGTTTGGAGTCCCTAAATCTTCACTAGGGGACAGAGTGAGTGGAAGAGTGAGACCAGGAAGTCGCAGTGGGCCAGCTCAGCTTATAACATCTTCGGACGAGGAGCAGCTAGTGGAGTTCTCCTTGTACATGTCCAAGCACGGATTCCCACTTACTAAGCAACAGCTGGTGTCCTTTGCCTCATCCATTTATAAGCGGCAGCATCGGAGGGTTGCATTTTCAAAGCTTGGCCAGACTTGGTGGCTTAATTTCAGAAGACGACAAGAGAAAAATATCACCATTCAACCAGCAGACAGTGTTGTCCGTGGGAGGACAGTATGTGTGAGGAAGGAAGCAGTAGATCAGTTTTTTCAGTTATTAAGCACTGTCATGGACACGCATGGGCTCAGAGACAAGCCTTACCAAATCTTCAACTGCAGCGAGACAGGATTTCAGCTGGGCAGGAGGAGGGTCCTTCTCCCCAAATCTGCCAGTCTGGGATGCAAGCCAGCGGCAGGGTCAAGAGACCATATCTCTATCCTGGCTTGCTTTAACGCAGCTGGGGAGGACCTTCCCCCATTTATTATTTACTCAAAGGCCTATCCAGGGGGAGTATGCTACAAGACAAAGGGGCCGCCAAACGCCCTCTATGGATGGTCAGAGTCAGGGTGTGTCAACTCTGACCTCTTTAAGAAATGGTTCCTCAAGCATTTTCTTGTGCACGTTCAAAAAGAGCGTCCACTGCTGCTAATTTTTGACGGCCACAAATCGCCCGTGAACCTGGAGGTGGTGGAGGCAGCTCGTAAGGAGGACATCATCCTCCTGTGCCTTCCACCCCATTGCTCTCACCTCCTCCAGCCACTTGATGCAGGTCTCTTTGCGCTTCTGAAGAAGCGCTTTGCAGCACTTGTAGGTGATGGTTGTGCCACTGATACTCACTTTGCAGTAAGCAAAAAAGATTTCTCGAGTATATTTAAAGGGACATATCAAGTAGCAAAGGAAGAGGAAGGTGTCAGGATTGTCACTGAAGGCTTTCGGAAATGTGGCATCTACCCACTGAACCAGTTCATCATCAATGAAGGTCATTTAATGCCACCACACAGTATGAGCCCAGTAGCTGAAACCTCTTTGTCCACAGCAGTGCAGGAACTGCACAGCGTAGCAGAATTCACAGCGGCTGGACCCTCCTCGTAGCTCTTAGCTATCTAAGACTAATGTCGGCTGTTAGCACCTTAGAGGAAAGACTGATTGACTCCATTCAACAAAACCTAAGTGAACATTCTTGATTGAGTGTTGCACACCGCCTCCCCAAGCCTTCTGTAGAGTGCTCGGTTTGTTGGTTCATGAAGAATAAATGAATGTGGTGATATTAATTACAAGTCTTTCAAATTAAGTGAGAAGTGCTTGCAGCATATTTCTCCAGAGAAAGCTGCAGTGAAACAGGAGCTTCTGGGCCTCGTTTCAGAAGTAATAAAGTTTCACATTCAATATCCCACTGACATTTGTGATGCTCAACAAAAACAAGTAATCTGGGCTTGCACACAGCCTTTGTCAATACTGTGTTATGGGGCTTCATTTGTTTACGTAGGTACAGTTGTTTTCAACAAACAATTCAATGTGGTTGTTTGTTCAGTAATGACTGATTGCTGACGGAGGAAGTCGAGAGGTCCAAGTTTGCCCCAGCATGTCTGACGATAACGGCAGGATGGAACAGATGCTATATTTAGACAACAAAGAGGGTGTGAGTTCTATGCATATGCATGAAATCAAGCAAAGTTGTTTGAAGGATCTTCCCTGTTGCACTCGTTTGGGGTTGTGGGGTTTCTTGTACACACAAAGTACATTTGTACTTTGTACTTTTTACTTACTGCATTAGATGTGAATTTGTATTTACATTATTTCTGTTAAATTAGTAAACAGACTTTTATTTAATTTTAGGAGATCACAAACTAAATAATAATGTTGAATATACACAGTGTTGTTGTTGATTTGTCATTGATCTTTGAGGAATCTGATGAAATGAGGATGTGTCTTTGTGTCTTTTCTTTATGTGTTTCATCCTTAATTTACCTTACTGTAGAATATATTGTAATATTTAGTAGCTGTTGAGGTGTGTCTTATGTTATATTTAAATCTGTAATCATTATTATTTACTCAGTAGAATGGAGATATACTATACTGCTGCATGACCTCAGGTGAAACAATCCAGAAGAAAGGTTTTTGTTCAAATATTTTCGGACAAAAATGTCCATACACTCAATAATTCACTTTAAAGGGTTGTACTACTTCTGTGTGTGTGTGCCACGTATGTGTTAAAGTCTAGTGATGAAATATCGATGCAATACATGGAGCTGGTTGTGATGGTGAGGCAGTATAGAAAGTACTGTGTGTGTGTAAATAAGTATAATTACTGTGCGTCAACGCTTCAGAACATCTTATTTAAGTAAAGGGAACGTAAAGTTGGATTTTATGCTTAGAATAATGTGAATTATATTAAACTTATTACTAAAACAAGGCTTTTCAAATATTTATACAACTCAAACATGGATTAATGTTTTAAAATGGAAGGATAATGTTGGGGTTAAAGATGAAAAGCAGCAGGTGTATCTTCTGAATGGAAATCCCCTCAGGTTTGTGTTCAGGTGAATGTGCCATCACTCATGAGCACAGGTCAGCTCGCACTGAACTCTAAGTTGTTTTGGTGCAGCCTCTGGGCTACGTCAGGGTTTATGTATCACAGATGGTGATTTGTTCCTGAAGCGTGAAACAATTATTTATTGACACAACAGAGTCAAAGCACACTTTCAGTTCGATGGGCTGAACTGTTGCTCACATCAAACAGCGTCTCAGCAACGCAGTTTTATACTGGGCACCGCACCGCTTAGTCTTTGACTCATGTTATCTGAGTAAAGTGAGAGAATAGGTATGAAATGTTGGTAACTTGCTGACTAACATGGTTCTTTCTATGAGAAACAATTGTTCAATAAAAGTGGCAGTTTTAATTTAATATATAAGCAACAATATTTGAATGTATATTTATTTTGTAGCACTTACTCAAATTTCTTGGCTGCAGAGGAGACATGTGACTTGTTCTCCACTGGAATTGCTTCTGTCTCTGCACTGTTCTCTGTCCTGCAAGATAAAAAAAACAGTTGTCGTGAATGTAGCGTGCATATTCATATTTTTTATGACGTACAACTACATAGCTTGTTAGTACACCATAATGGGAAGAATGGGGAAACAACAGGTTTAATTACAGCTTTAAAGCCGCATTTCAGGATAATCTGATGAAATCACAAGCCTTGTCTTGCCTGTTTCTGTTCTGTTTAGATTGGTGGATCCAGCTGCCATCATTCTTTAGCGAAGTACGAACCTTGATGGTCTTTAACACCTGAGATCTGTCAACCTCTGCAAAATAAATGTACTTTGTATCAGGATCATCTTGAAGAGTGATTGCGTGACATTTTAATTAAGGACACATTAAGGATGTGATAGAAATTTAAGTTTGAATGTTACCTTTTGACATGATGCTGATATTCAACCTGAAATGATTTTAAGATGAAAGAGAAATTGAATTGTTTATGGTTTGGCCCTTAAACTTTCAAACAAAACAGAAACTACAGCAGTGAACAGCTGAAACTATTTCCTTTTCACTTGTTTATCAGTGAATTCGTAGCATATCATACACAACCGGTTCAACTGCATTCTACATGTAAATCTATCCAGGACGCAACAATGACGTAGGTATTTATGATTTAGTTCTAACTCCTGTGTAACACCTGCTGTTGAATCAGAGTTTAAAACATAGATGTCAGTTTTGTAAATTAATGTATGACTTTGTGGTCACAACCTTTTCATGTCAGAATTAAAACCTATACAAATATGTAAACAATAGGTGACACAACAAAATTAAAACCCTCAATCTCCATTAAAACCTCCAAAATTAAGTCTTTTTTCCACAGAGTCTATATTTACCATTCTCTCTGGTTATCTCTGTTTACAGAGTCACGCTGTGCTTTGAGTTCCTGTTATCATTCTGACCTGCGCGCTTTAAAGCTTTTATAATGAATCTTTCTAGGGATGTCCCAGCACCAACTGACAAGGTCAAAGTAATTATTCCAAACATTATTAAAATGATTCAGACTTTGTAATGAGCCCTGACCTTGCAAAGTTAGTGAACAAGAAATTTATAAAGTCACCGCGCTATATTCACTTCTCACCTGGTTGTTATGTCAGAGCAGAGCGATATCGAGTCTCTTCTGTGTCTCTCTCCCGTGCAGACAGGTAGGCAGGTGAAGAAGCTTCAGCTTTAGAAGCCACCCCCTGTCATTTCCAGTTGATCAAGTGGGTGGGTGGATGGTTGTTGCTCTTCATAACAGCCACGGATTGGACACCAGTCTGCCAGAGTCAAGAAACTGAATGTGTACACTCACAGTTTCTTAATGAGTTCCTAAGAAATATACTTGAAAACATTGCTGTCCCTGGGGAGGTGATAGGAATCAAGAGAGACCTGATTTGGCAGTGCTACCTTATCAGATGAATGCCATTCATGCATGAAATATGCAACATAACTGCAAGATGAATAGAGAGATACTGTAAAACCAAAAGTAGGTTATCTGCATTGCAACATCTTTACGCTTCAGGTTAACTGAGCTTTTAAATAACCCTGCAGACACTTACTGTCACAATGTCAGTACCAAAGGATTGGTTTGCACATTTTGATGGGTCTTCTTCTGTTATTGACATATTCAAAACACAGTACTTGAATATTATGTGGATTCAGGTAAACCTCCTGTTTGTTTGGCTGTCGAACCTCACTTCTTGAAATCACTTGAACACAGATCAAAACATGACAGTGGTTTTTATCCGTCACAATCAGTGAAAAAGTGACAGGAGGAGGGTTGTATTATATGTATGTCCATAAACATTCATGAGTCACAAAGTCAAAGGAGGACGTTCCGTCAACTTCTCCAGTTTGGTTCTAGATCAGTGAGCACATGTACATACATGGTATTTAAGCTTCCTTGATTTGTATCTGCACTTGTCTGGGAATGCAGCTGATAAGTAGTTTATTTATATTAAAACGTGAGGGATCTATTCTATTACTGATGAAATTTCTTTACTGCAGTGGATGATTAAAAAAAGAAACTAGTCACAGCATCTCTATCAAGCATCAGCTGATACTATCTGCCCCCTATCGGCCTCATTAAAGCATTGCACAATGTTGTAAAGGGAATTTGTCCTGGAGAAACATGTCTCCCATTTTGTAATGGCAACATCAAATGCATTGAGTAGTGATTAAAATGTTCCAAAATGTGAAATGCAGCAATGATTATTTCGTCACCATATTTATGAGTTTTCTCATTTCCGAGTTACAGTGAATGCAACTTTTTGTCGCTCAAGTTTCTTTAGGAAGTGACGTCTCTGTGACGCATCGGATCTTTTGTCGTGTGGTAGCAGCTTTGTGAGTGTTGTTTTAAAATTTCTTCCTAAAAGCCAATGATTCACTCTATAGCTTTATTTCAGTTATTATAACTCGAACTCTGAAATGTTTAGTGTTGAACGTTAGTACACAAAAGGAAGCTCGCATTGCTTTCCTCCCCAATAGTGTTGATAACCCAGGTTAGCGTGTTAGCAATCTGTTAGCTTTAGTGGCTTGCTGGCTAGCTGCTGTGCTACACTGTAACTTTTCTTTGACTGGTGTTCTTTTTGTAACATGTAGGTTTGTGGTCTGACCGTGTTCTAAGCTTTAGCTGAGTGCTGTTTGTTAACATTGCTTCGTTTCCGCTTCACGGTGGTTATTCTTTCATGGATTTGCCACAGCACAGCCATCAAAGATGACTACAGCTGCAAGACCAACGTTTGAGCCAGCGAGAGGAGGAAGGGGCAAAGGCGAAGGGGATTTGAGTGCCCTGTCCAAACAGTATTCCAGTCGGGATCTTCCGGGTCATACCAAGATCAAATACAGGTCTGCTGGTGTAAACTAAATGGAACTGAGAAATGAAATAGAAATGCTCCGTGTGCTCACTCTGTAGTTGACTCTGCACTGTTTTGATGCTTTTCTAAAACTGTTCTGCTGACATCAGACAACCTACCCAGGATGCCCCTGAGGAGGTGCGTGCCAGAGACTTCCGCAGGGAGCTGGAGGAGAGAGAGCGCGTGGCTGCACGTGAAAAGACCAGAGAGAGGGGACCAAGAGGTTAGTGTTTCTGCAAAAATGTGACTTGGACATTCTGTTTAGTAAAAACGGGTAGTTAATATACTGCATTGATCCTAATGTGATCCAGAGCACACCACATCATCCTCATCATCATCGTCGTCATCTTCAAAGAGGCCTAGGTTGGATCAGATCCCAGCTGCCAACCTTGATGCAGATGATCCTCTGACTGATGTAAGTGTTTATAGTGGAAAACTTGTTGTGATCATGTGTGATAATCACACGCCTTGCTTACCAGTTTTGTTTGATTTGGGGTTTTTTTTTTAGGACGATGAGGATGAAGACTCTGAGGAGGAGAGTGATGACGACGACACTGCTGCTCTGCTGGCAGAACTGGAGAAAATCAAGAAAGAGCGGGCTGAAGAGCAAGAACGCAAAGTAAAGCATCAGTTTTTATCAATGTGTTTATACGTATTATTTGGATATAATTAGTAATTTAACAAATGGGTCATGAGCAAATGTATCATCATATTGTTTACCGAATTTGTGTTTTTTTGCATTGTAGGAGCGTGAGCAAAAGGCAGAGGAGGAGAGGATTCGCATGGAAAATATCTTGAGTGGAAATCCATTGATTAATTTGGCAGGACAACAACAAAAGACAAACCCGACTCAGAATACTTTCAGGGTTAAGAGAAGGTATCTGACATCTACACATGAATACATACTTATTTATAATTAGTAATAAACAATATTTATGGCAATGCGTTGCCTTCATCTACCCCTATGCATCATCAATTTATTTATTAATATCTTTTTAGGTGGGACGATGATGTTGTGTTTAAAAACTGTGCCAAAGGAGTGGACGAGGCGCGGAAAGAGAAACGCTTTGTGAACGATACGCTGCGGTCTGAGTTCCACAAGAAATTTATGGAGAAGTATGTAAAGTAAATGACTCATTGTGTTTTAGTTGTTTTGTTATTTTGTTTTTTTAATGAACTTTTTTTGTGCCCAACCATTCAGTTGTTCTATGTCCCAGGTATGGTACATGGCTTTCATATCCATTCTGTATTCAGATACATTTCTCTGCTGTATATAAATGACTTGGTGAGAAGCATCCAATAAAGCTCATTAAAAATTTAATGAAATTGTTAACTGTGATGCAACAATTTCTTTTTCTATAGCTTTCTTGTTTCAATAAAATATAAGACTTTAAATTAGACTGCAAGACATTTTTGTAAAACAAATTGTGTGTTCATCTCTTATTTAACTTTTTTATTTTATTAGCGAGACTAAATATTTATAATATAAAGATTCCAACAGCCTATTTCCCAATCACATCTATTATATCATAATAGTAAAGAATTGCTTTTATTCTATGTGCAGTATACACACAATCACATTCACGTATTTCATCATCTAAGGTGTCTGTATTATCTGTACGTTTTCTAGCTTTTTATATATTTACATCCAAAATACTAATTGACCTTTAATTTTCTTGGTAATATTGGAATTTGGGCTTTTTCAAGAAAGCAAAGATCTTAATCTTTGTAGCAGTTCCGAGAAGCAAAGGAGCCTTGAGGAAACACGTGTGGCCGGCAGGGGGCGCCATGTTCAATCACGTCTTTGTGACAGGGACTGGGAGGCTGCTGGGTAAAAAATGGCAGCTTCCTTTTATTTGTGGGGATTTGCTGCACTCCGAGAAGGTATCTAACTACATTCCTCGGTCAGTGCACGGATCGCAGTCGCATACTCTACCAGTCACCCGGACGTTTTAATCGGGAGCAGCAAGATGGAGAAGAGCGGCAGCATCGACAGTCTGGGCTCGAAACGAACCTCGTCCCGACAGCCAAGTGTTGATTCATTGTCGAGGTACGGAAATAACTAAACCCAGCCGAGACTTGCTGACAGTTTATTTATATAAGTCTACTTCTTAGACAGATTTTAAATTGTTAAGCTACAAATGTAATGTAGTTAACAGATCGTCATGAGATCGTTATTGATATGAACAGTTAATTAGGTCACTACCAGGGCCTGTCGTCACTGTATTAATTTATTAATAGACTTAACCTAATAGGAGAAATGGGGCATATGTGAATCAAAGCAAACGTTAATATTCTGCCTATTAAACAAGCCAGGACACTGGTTGGTTTAACAGTATGGACTGGTTGTTTCTGTTAGTTTGCTGAAAGAGAGGAAGAAGATCAGAATGTGATGTTTCCTCTCATCATTTACATCCATCTCTCAACAGCACGTCCACGTCTCGGTCTGACCGCTCTGCCCAGGCCAAGCCTCCCTCTGCCATGTCGTCTGACTCTGTGTCCGCCTCCACAGAGTTTTCCCCTGAGCTGCGGGTTTGTAGTCTTCATGTGACTCAAATGTTCTGCTGCTTCACTGGCTGAATAATGACTCTGTTTTCTGTGCCCTTCAGGTCAAGCCTAAAACTAAGGTATGTCCTGTCATAATTTCACATACTATGCTTCCAGGAGTCATTGGATTGAGCCCAGATTCAGGTGAATGTTTTATCCAATGTTTCCAGCAGGTGCTTAGAGACTCAGTCAAGGAGGAACCACAGTTACTCCCAAATGAAAAAGTGCAAGACATGGGTGAGCTTTCTCAAGACTGCAATAACAATTCACATTAAAAGAAACTGTAGCGTTTTGTGTTTCATTTGTTTGGTTTGTTTGTGTTCTGTAGCCCATGATGTCACCTACTTCTGTCCTTTCACTGGGGCAGTGAGGGGAACAGTGACAGTTACCAACTACAGGCTCTTCTTCAAATGCATGGACAGGGTATGCTTTGGGATTCATTTAACAATGAGTACTGGCTTGTTTGTTTTTATTGAGGATTAGTCTGTTTCTAGGAACCAACGTTTGTGCTGGACCTACCCCTCGGGGTGGTGAGTCGTGTGGAAAGGATTGGATCAAGCCGCGATGTGTCCTATGGACTAGTTTGCAAGGTGTGTAATCTGCAAAATAGTTGTAGTCATGTTTAGAAATGTGGGACAGCGCAGAGCATTTTATCACAACACATATTATAATGCTAGGCAACAACTTGTTTCTACACTGATATGAGCTGCTCTTGACCTCTGAGTGTGGCTATGGCCATTTTCTCTGCTTTTCTGCAGGATATGCGTAATCTACGGTTTGCACACAAACAGATTGAGGACACACTCAGGAAGTCCATTTTCGAGGTGCTGATGAAATTCGCGTTTCCTGTTTCCAACGGGCTGGTGAGTGATTCTCAGCCACACTGTCTGACAAGTCTTTGATACTATATCACCTTCTACCAGCTGCTGATGTTTCCTTCTCCCACTTTCCATAGCAAATCTTTGCCTTTGAATATGCTCAGGTCTTTCCTGAGAATGGATGGAAGGTGTATGATGCCGTATCAGAATACAAACGACAGGTATTTCAAACGGAGTCTGACTGCCGGGTCTAAAAACCAAACGCTTTTCTCCATAGCTGTGTTTGTGTTCCTTTTAAGGGTATACCCAATGAAAGCTGGAGAATAACCAAAGTTAATGATCACTATGAGCTGTGTGAAACATACCCATCAACTCTGGCAGTGCCTGTCAACATACCAGATGAAGAGCTAAAGAGGGTGGCCGCCTTCCGAGCGAAGGGAAGGATACCGGTGGGTGGCCCTTCTTCATTTCCATTGCAGTTCTAATAAACACTTGTGTAACTGCTTTACTGGACATGATTGATATTCTATCGTGTTCTGTGTGTAGGTGTTGTCCTGGATCCATCCGGAGAGTCAGGCAACAGTGACACGCTGCAGTCAGCCGATGGCTGGGGTGAACGGGAAGCGCTCCAAAGAGGATGAGAAATACCTGCAGGCGGTCATGGACGCTAATGCTCAGTCGCATAAACTCTTCATTTTTGATGCCAGGCCCAGTGTCAACGCTGCTGCCAACAAGGTTAATCGTTTTATTCTGATTTTAATTTTATTAAGAGCCTGCCCATCGTAATACTGTTATGCAACAGTTTGCACATTTTGTGCTTGGGGGTTAGAAGTTAATGTCAGCTGCAGCACAACACGCTTGAGCTGGTTTGAATTTGCTGACGTATGTGTGAAGTGCATCCTAAGTATGTTTTTGTCTGTTCTGCACGTGTTTACTTCAGATGAAGGGAGGAGGGTATGAAAGTGAAGATGCTTATCAGAACGCTGAGCTGGTGTTCTTGGACATTCACAACATCCATGTGATGCGGGAGTCACTTCGCAAGCTAAAGGATGTGGTTTACCCCAACATTGAGGACTCGCACTGGTTCTCCAACCTGGAGTCCACTCACTGGCTTGAGCACATCAAGGTGAGTACGTCGATGAATTGCAGGAATTGTCAGCTGAGGTTGAAGTCGAGTGTATATACAGTATTTCTGTATATTTTTAGCTGATCCTGGCAGGAGCTCTGCGGATTGCAGATAAAGTGGAGTCTGGGAAAACTTCAGTGGTGGTTCACTGCAGTGATGGATGGGACCGCACAGCACAGCTCACCTCCTTAGCTATGCTCATGTTAGACGGTTACTACCGCACCATTCGTGGCTTCGAGGTGCTGCTAGAGAAAGAGTGGCTGAGCTTCGGCCACCGCTTCCAGCTGGTAAACAGTCTTTTGTTGTCCATTGAGCGGTCAGGTGGCTTTTGCAATTGCTTCACTGATGAACGGTCCATTCCTCTTTTTCTTTCAGCGTATTGGTCATGGGGATAAAAACCACACAGACGCCGACCGTTCACCTGTTTTTATTCAGTTCATCGACTGTGTCTGGCAGCTTACTCGTCAGGTAAACAGTGAGTGACCTGTAAATGCATCTTCGATGCCTTACATAAATAATAATGAGGCTCTTTCTGTTAAAGTTCCCCGCAGCCTTTGAGTTTAATGAATACTTCCTGGTAACCATCCTGGACCACTTGTACAGCTGCCTGTTTGGGACATTCCTGTGTAACAGCGAACAGCAGAGGTTGAAGGAAGTAAGAGCATCTTGTCTGTGAAAGTATTTTAGGATTGTGATCAAAATTACTGGTGCGCAAGTTCATAGTGCCTTCGTTTTTATGGCAACTATAACTTCATTTTACAGGAGATTCCAAAGAGGACGGTGTCTTTGTGGTCTTACATTAACAGCCAGATGGAGGACTTTACCAATCCGTTGTATGTGAACTACTCCAATCATGTGCTGTTCCCTGTAGTCAGCTTGCGCCACCTGGAACTATGGGTTGGCTACTACATCCGGTGGAACCCTCGCATGAGACCTCAGGTACGCCAACAGTCCTGTCTGTTCTTTACAGGCAGCTTACCATCCAGCTCCAATCAGAAATATTTTGCACTCCACAAATATTTCTTGCTTTTGTCAGGAACCGGTTCATCAGCGATACAAGGAGCTGTTAGCAAAGCGCGCCGAGCTACAGAAAAGAGTGGACGACTTGCAGCGAGAGGTGACCAATCGATCAGCTTCCTCTTCGTCTGAGCAGCCGGGCTCCCCCACACGGTCCATCACTCCTGTGCAGACCTTTGTTTGACAAAACCACACTACAGTTTCCCTCCCATAAGAAGCTGCAATAGAGTAGTAATAGGGCCTGTGTACCAGACAAGCCACGTGTATACACTACCACCAAAAGTCTGATCGTTAAGCAGATGACTCTATAGCTCTCATGGATCATATGCATCAGAAACGTCTGGCTTGACTACAGGCGTATTGTACAATTCCCCTATGGTTGAGAGGCTGAGAAGGATGGTTCAGCAAATCAACCTACTGTACCTACAATCAATGTTTAGTTTTGAAGTACACTAAAATATTTCTCGGGTTAAATACTTATGCCTTACTCTCATTATAGGAACACTCACGTCATCCCACTGCACTGAGCAAGTTTGTAAGCTATTGACTTGATATATAGCAGTTGTGAAGATGAACAATGCTGCAAATATTAGTTATTTTAAGCTTGAAACTGTCATTCTAACACTAACTGAATGGCTTTGGGAGTTGTTGAATATTGTTTTAAGATGTAGCTATAAAGGGCTAAAACGTTAGCGTCTGCCAATGTTAAAAATAGTCATACAGTGCATTAAATGTTAACGTTTTATAAACACTTAATGTCACATGACATTCCTTTCATTAAGACTAAAGTTTTGTAAGTTTCATTTTTCTAACTAGTTAACATTATTTATTACCTTTTAGTCCAGACTAGTATGTGTGACTCATAAATAAACTGTCTCATATCATAAGTAATATTTTAACATGACTATAGTTGTTCCTTTGCTGTATTATTAAGATGCCAGAATATGCAATAGTTCATTAGTCCCAAATGATGGTCATTTACGCAAAATGCTCATGCTTGAACATTTTCTTAATGTTTTTACACCTAGTGTCAAACAATACTTTTTTACGTGTAGCAGAATATCTATTAATTAAAATTATTTTCGATTAAGATGAATGATGATCTGTGCCTTGTTCAGAATAAGACTCAGTACTGTTTGAGCATTTAACGTGATGTGAACAGAACAACCTCAGGTCCAGATCCTGGATTTAACTGTTTGAAATGATACCAGTGACATTAAAATGAATTAAGTCTTAGTGATCCTGAGTTGCCAATATAATAAATGAGGATTAGAATAAATGTGTAACAGACAGCAGTTCATCCGGACCATTCAGTCTGTTTTATTCTCATGCAGAAATATTGAGTGATTACACATCAATTAACTTTGAGACCAGACTTGACCTTGATTTATGTTTTAATTGAGTTACCCTGCGTTTTAATATGTAGCTATTAAAAGTTTGGTCATTTTTCCAAACCACAAACCTTCAAAACTTTTTTCAGACAACAGCAGAGTCCAACTGTTATTATGTATCAATAGGATTAATAAAAATGCTGATACCAGACTATTCCTCTTGATTATTTTTCTGCTTTATTAACAAGGTTCCTTTTATGAACAAAACAATGTTAAATTAGTGTTGTTGTTAACATTCGGTTAGTTTGATCTCTTCTTGAATGTGCACATTGTGTCACTCTTCCTGTGGACAAAAACACATTCAGTACACACGTCATCATATTTAATGCACTGGGTCCTATTATTAAGATTATTTGGGCATAAAGTGACCACATGCTCCAAAAACCACAAAAGAGAGTAGGTTTAAAATATCATTAACTGTGTCACAGGCTTACAGCAAATCAACATAAAGTGATACATCTGGCATTAGAATATTGAAGACAACTTAATTTCTAGTATATATTGTAGTTTTATACTAACAATATTTTCAAGGACAAAAACTTAAACTGACGTGCTAAAAACTAAACATGTATAATATAATAATAACATATCTAGATAGGCGTCATTTGTTGAAACATAAGCAATTGCTGAAGTAATAACCCCCCTAAGAAGAGTTTCGGTAAAGGGCGTGAATCGACATAATAGAGCTGCGTTGAACGGACCCGGGCTCCTGATTGGCTCTGAGCGTTTCAAAATGTAAATCCCGCGGACGAACGTTGTGTCGCGATAGGTTTCTTTTCTTCTTCGGGAGCCGTCGGCCACTTCCGGTTACATGACGAAGACGGCGTTGGTACAAAAAGAGAGAAGGAAAACAGGAAAATACATTTCTTGGCGAGAACAGTGGAAACTTAATATAAATAGCCAGATCTGTATTGACGGGTCGCGTGTCTGATGCTATAGCTGATTCCCGTTTGTGTGGTCGGATCACGTATGAGCAGTGAAAGATCACAGATATTTGGAGTTTATTGTTCTTCGCCTGCTCCCTCCAGCTAAGCTATTTCTGTTGCCCTGCGCTCCCTGGCCGAGCTAGCTAACGTTAGCTAACGCTGGATGCCAACACTCTGTTTTCATAGTTCTCCGTAAACAAGCAGATAGAAAGGTAATAGCGGCGTTAATCCGTTCAGTGCAGCAGAGCACTGCTATACTCCCCTAGCTCTGTGACATTACTTGGGCCAGAATGGCAACGTCGGCTCTGTACGCCTGTACGAAGTGTAACCAGCGGTATCCTTTCGAGGAGCTGTCGCAGGGCCAGCAGCTGTGCAAGGTTTGGGAGTGTGTGTGTGATCGAGGATGACTGGAAACACATCTGAGCTTTAAGTGTTTACAAGCGTGAGGCTGTGTGTGCCGGCAGGCAACAAGTTAGCCAGGCTTCGGTTATGTAAGAGCGTTTATCTGTCCAACATGGAAAGGCTAACACAGTAACTGCAGCAGGAGTAGACCATTCAACCCGACCATGCTGGCTGTTCGAAAGAAAGCCCACAACTATATTATGCAGTTATCAGCTGAGTGTTTATCCATAAGTCAGTTTATTTAACGTGAACTTCATCGTTATTGTAAACACTTTCCAACTCATTGAACTTCAGATGCTGAATTACTGTGTACATCCGAGGAACAGATGTTTCTCTGTAAGAACAGTGGTGTAACGCGAGAGGGCAATATTGTAAAAAACAAAAAAACAAAACTATTCCTCAACAAGTGTTAAGTTTCCAACTTTACATCCTTCGTGATCAGTGGAACACCGATTGCTACTTTCATCAGGGCGTTGGACAGCGACTATAAACATACCTTAAGTACTCTTTTTGGGTTTTAGCCCCCAACGTTCAAATATCATTGCTCTAGACAGATTATTACAAAGTGTGAGGTCCCTTGATGAGTATGATGATGCAGTTAACAATTTCTCTGTCAACGATTGTTACATTTCTGGAAATGCCAGCTTAAGTGATTGTCATCCGACAGTGCTTTTATTTGCTTCGGTTCCCCACATTGTCCTGCCCTGCTATGATAATTCTTTGGATTAACTGAACAAAAGAACCATACAAGACAGTGCTTACACATACACAAACAAATATTTTACCCAAAGGTGTTACTTTACATATGTGAAGTTGTGGTCAGATGTGTGAGTTGGATGTTGTGCAACATACTTGCACACAAGAACTCAAACATCTGTTTGTGTTGTTACCACAGGAGTGTCGCATCGCACACCCGATAGTGAAGTGCACATACTGCAGATCTGAGTTTCAGCAGGAAAGGTGAGATGGGAACCTAGTCATCATTTTCAGTCTTTGTTCATGCTAAGTGAGTTCCTTTGCATTAATGTGTTTCTTCTTTTTTGCAGCAAAACTAATACAATCTGCAAGAAATGTGCGCAGAATGTCAAACAGTTTGGAACAGTGAGTGATTCAGTTGCACAGCATACAGTGCATATCTGGTTATAGTAAACATGTGTAAATACACTTCAACACTGTGTTTTGTCTTTGTTTACAGCCCAAACCCTGTCAGTACTGTAACATCATTGCAGCTTTTATTGGAACGAAGTGTCAGCGTTGCACTAACTCAGAAAAGAAATATGGACCTCCACAGACATGCGAACAATGCAAACAGCAATGCGCCTTTGACCGCAAGGAAGAAGGCAGGAGAAAGGTACAAATCAGACACACATGCAGTCTAATACAGTGTAACAGTTACAGTCAACTGCAGTTTCATACCTTTCTGCAGGTGGATGGGAAACTGCTATGCTGGCTTTGTACTTTGTCCTATCGCCGAGTCCTGCAGAAGACCAAGGAGCAGAGGAAAGGCTTTGGCTCCTCCAACTCATCGTCCCTGAATGAAAAAGACCATCACTCCAGATCGCATCATCACCACCACCACCACCAACACAGGCACAGCAGTTCACACCACAAGTATGTTCTGTGTTGGGCTACTTCTCCCTCTCACATTTCTCACACCAGGCTGCTCAGCCAAACTGTTGATTTTTAGCACTAAATACTTTTGTGTCTGCTGTATGCAATTATTTGCCAAGTCTACCCATCTTTCGCAGATTAAGTGGGAGCTTGAGTCCTGAGCAGGAGCAGGGATTGTGGAAGCCGAGGTGAAATTTGTCTTCTTTTTTAACCCTTACGAAGTAACTTGAAGTACTAAAATTCCAGTCATTTTTTAGATTGAATGTTATTTAATTTGTTTATTTTATTGTATTTATTTATTTTGTTGCAGCCATAAATCATCTTCTATCCAGAAGGAGACTCCAAAGAAGAAACCAAAACTGGAGATGAAGCCATCCAATGGGGACAGGTGTGATCGCTTTTGAAATAATATAAAATACTTACACATGAACAGTCGCTTTATAAAGTTTTATTCTTTTTGGCTTAATCCGGCCTATATTTTCATTTTGCATACCTTGACTCAGTTTAAGTCCTCCCTGCTCTTTCCTTTCTGTCTTCAGCAGTTCCATCACCCAGTCGATGGATTCTGGAGGAACGGACAACTTCATTCTCATCAGCCAGCTAAAAGAGGAGGTGATGTCACTAAAGAGACTTTTGCAACAGAGGGATCAGACCATCTTAGAGAAGGACAGGAAGGTACATTAACAGCCTCGCTGGATATCCAGCACCAATGAGTCAAAGCTTTGTCGCAATTGCTTGTACTAGTTTGAGGTGTTGATTATAAAACATCCTTCTAGCTTACAGAGCTCAAAGCAGACTTTCAGTACCAGGAATCCAACATGAGAGTAAAGATGAATCAAATGGAGAAGTCGCACAAAGAGGCTATGGAACAACAGCAGGTGAGAAACGATGAGTAAACATGTAATGTGATCATTTTTCACTTATGCCACTTATAATATCTGCTCCTTTGTTTCTTCTTCAAGTCCCCAGTAAAATATTGAGCAGAACTAATCTGTCTTATATGATTCCTGTAGCTGTACATTTTCAAGTAGAGATGAGATTTAAATCCAGGATTCTGTAATTTCCTGTGGGGTTCAACGTTCTCTCTGGTTGCTGTTTAGTAAATGTTCCACTGGGGCTGACCTGATCTCAGTGTTTGATAATGGTGTGAGAAAAGCTTGTAGCATTAAATGAATGATATGTAGGTGCTGTGAATTTTCCTGGTGCCAGCTAGTGTGCTCGCTGCAAACTAAACTGCATGTGGTCAAAATTTCATTGTACGTGGTTATTTGACGATAGTCTACTGGGTCATTAAAAATGTGTTAGTATATATTCAGATCTCAACTGATCTTTTGTTTCCGCAGGCGAAGAACAGGGAGTTGATGAAACAAGTGGCTGCCCTCTCAAAAGGAAAAAAGTTTGACCGAACAGGAAGTTCACTGCTGCTGCCCTAACACTAAGCCAGCCAACGGGTAACAACACAGAGCGGCTTCATTGTTGCAACACTGTGAAGGTCTCCTCCCTGTGTTTCCTCATTACCATCAGCATCAGTTACTTCTTGATTGGTAAAGCCAGAGACCATGTTGTACATGGAAATAAATTGTTGCATCAAAGAAACTTGTTTTCTCTAAATGTCAACATATTTTAGTTATTTTGTGGCAACTTTTCCACTGGATCATAGGACTAGTGACTCTGGATGGAGTGGAGGATGGAGCCCTCATTTTTAACACTGCCGGGCCAAAAAAGCATGGTGTGCATATGTGGATAGCATTCTGTCGACTCAGTGTATCCACTTAATTTGTATGGATGTCATGCGATTTATTTATTCAACTGTATTTCTTAGCTTTCTTATTTCCTCACAACATACAAGGAGAATATCTCGCATTTTGGGATTTTCTTCAATAGCATTTAGTTCTATTTTTCTAAATGGATGCGATTGCGGAAGACAAGTTCTCCTTCATGGAGACACAGCGCAACTTTTCAATATATGCAAACGTGGGACAGGTGACCACCGAGCTGCTGCTCAACAGTAGAGAACTCTCTCTCGGTAACAATTCGCAAAATGACCAATGAACACTTGGAAAGTCGGTCTGAGACCTCGTGGCTGCCCTCTCTCACTGTGTGACAGCTGTAGTGCTTTGCTGGTTCTCTCATGTACAACGACTGTAATAACGCACGGTTTTACTGCTGGATACTGGATGACGTTGTGGTCAGACTCCCCCCACCCACCTTTAATTAGTTTTTTAAGAATCACTTGTAAATGTATTACTAGGCTCCGCCATTGTATTTAAAATATTGCTTGTATCTGTTTTAGTGAGTGCAGTATGTGTATGGTAAGGCCAGTTGAAATTAACATGTCAGTAGAAGATGCTTTTTAAAAGAACACAACTTTCACCTTGCATTATTGGGCTGGTTTCATACTGTGGCGTCCAGGATCACTTTTGTACTTTTTTCCAAGTGTTTTAAAACGATTAAAACTGGCTAAACTGTTACTGAAGCTTTGTTTTCATTGACCGTATACACAGGAATGTTTTAGATGTCGTCAGATTATGTGATGTGATTTGGCTTCAGGGAAGAGGATCAAGCATAAATCTTTTCATGACTTTGAAAGTTCTAAAAATTTTGTCACATTACAGATGTGGTTTATGATTCTTCAAAACTGTGGCAACTGTCTTGAACATGAACAAATGAATGTTGGGGGTAAATTGATTAAAATATAAAAAATAATCATGGATTTTACTGAGGCACAGTTTTATTATTTTTTTATTATCTAAGATATTTCTGATTTGTGATCATTAAATAATTTTCTTTGTATGAAAACAGCTTGACTGTAATCTAGATTCAACATTTCAGTTGATCTTATAACAGTGTTATAGACATTTTGATATTTGCTCATCATGAATGTATTTAAAATTTTATAATATATAAATAAAAGGTTTCAAGTATAGCTTATTATGGGGTCGTCCTACACACAGACAGACTCCTTTTAATTATTTAAAAACACTGCCCTGGTTACAGTAAGTGGCTTTGGTCACACAGTGGTTATGTGTTGACAATTGCTAATAATTAATACATTGTAAAGCCTCGTCGCCTGGACATTTCTGGTATATTAATGCGCGCGCATGTTCTTGACATTCGTATTTAATCCCGATTCTTTGTGTTATTGTCCAGATTCACGGTGAGTTCCTGAATGCGTCATGTTGTTCATCCGGGTCACTCGGACGTGGTGTTAGCTAAGTTTGGCTAACGATGTTGTTTGCAGAACATGATACACTAGTGAGAAACGTTTAGATCGAGCCAGGCTGTGTAAAGACATTAAAAGTATTTTTTGTGTGGTATTTTTGGCTTCATAACGCAGGCAACAAAGCAAATATGTTTACACAGATTTTATGCAACTACTATTGTTGGCTTTCTAACTGAACTGTAATGTTAGCACGTTAACGTTAGCATCCTGTAGTGAACACTTGGCGTTAATAGTAGCTGTGTCAAGCGGAATAAATCCAAGCGTGTTAAATCTGAAGTGAAGTAACTCAAGGTAAGTGCATGTTGCATCTATGAAATGTCTTATTATTGCTACTAAACAACAAGCTTGCACAACTGGCGTGACTTTACTGCTGCTTTTTGCATATTCTTTCGTAGATCCAGGTAAATACACATGATCAACGGAACCGTGTCAGCTGTTGTGGCTAACTCACAGTATTGCGAGGGAGAAATTAAGTAATTAGTCAAATATGAGTTAGTCGTCAGCAATTGCAGTATAGTTGCAAGTTTTGTAAAGGTTCAGGAGCGGTGGGATATTTTTATTACATGTGCAAAATGACTGGAAAGTGATGTCTCACTAATCCTGCAGGTCACTTAGGACCAGGAGATGAGCTGTATATCTGTCTTGTAACCTTTCAGGATGTCAGACTCAGACAGTGATGAGGATCAAGATCGTCCTTTCTCTCTTACTGGCTTCCTGTTTGGAAACATCAACGAGGACGGGCAGCTAGAAGACGACAGTGTTCTGGACAATGTGGGTTTTGAAATTGTAATAGTAGAATTAGTTTTCATATCCTTTTTATGCAATGTGTACATGTAGATATTAGTTGTTTCAGTTGTGTGTGTGTGTGTGTAGTATTTGAGCATTTGTGCTAGACTCTAAACGTTTACATGTTTGGATTAAATTATCCATTGTAGGATGTACCCTTTTTACAGAGTTAATTATTTAAACACAACACTACACTACACTACACTACACAGCTATATGTTCTGTTTCGTTTCTGCCTACTCACCTCAGGAGTCCAAAAAGCATCTGGCTGGTTTGGGTACCCTTGGTCTGGGCTCACTCCTTACAGAGATCACTGCTAGTGAGGATGGTGATCAAGAAGAAAGTCGAGACTCTGGTAGTGTGGATGCAGAGGGTGAGGATGAATTTATCACAGAGCTGTCCTTTAAGCAGAAATGTTATGGATTGGTATTTACAATACATTGCCTCATTCAGGATGGGTTAAAAGCACTGAAGATGCGGTGGATTATTCCGACATTAGTGAAGTTGCTGAAGATGAGACCAAGAAGTATCGTCAGGCCATGGAGTCTTTGCAGCCCTGCAGAAAAACTGGTAATTATCTTTACGTCCCTATAGTTATTCAGTTATCTTGAAGCAAATCTTGATCTTTGCCTATAATTCTGATTCATTCAATGAAAACATTCATTTTGCATTGTGTACACCTAATTTCAGATTTAAAAATGTATATTAAGACAGTTACAAAGTTTTTCAGAGGTAAAATAATTGTTTTTTATTTTTCATTTATTTATTTTATTTAGTTTCACAGAAATTTATATTCTAAAATGCTGTTGGACTTTTTTGCCTGGGTATTTCTGCTCTATGGGCAAGCAAGTTAATACATTTCCAAATCTATTAGATGATGAGGATGACTATGATGCAGACTGTGAGGATATTGATTCTAAGCTTATGCCTCCACCACCACCACCAAGTCTTCCTACATCTGCTAAGAAAGAGGAGACTCCCTCTCAGAGTACAAATGGTAAGATCTTGTTTACCTATAATTAATTTGCTCTTGTGGATACATTGTGTTGGAGCTGTGACAATCATCAAGGAAATTCAGTACTATTTCAAGCTTTAATCAAGTATTTAGACCACAAATATCTTATGGTGACTTTATATTGTCTCTGCTTCTCGTGATTTGTCGTTGTCTGTTTTTGCAGTTGGGGAAGATGGCGATGGCATCATCCTACCCTCCATCATTGCTCCATCTTCTACTGCTGATAAGGTCGACTTCAGCAGTTCTTCAGACTCTGAGTCAGAAACAGACCGTCCATGCCAGGGATCCGGATCTGGCCCACCAGACAGGCTCAACCTCCCACTTGCTGGTATCATGCAGAAAGATGCTGCCAAAGCACTGCCATGTGTCACAGAGCTGTTTCCAGAGTTTAGGCCTGGAAAGGTAAAATGTTTTTACAACCACTTAGCTAAAATAATAACTGTTGTTATTATTTTAAATGTTTATTTTATCATATCTTAAAATGAAAGCATATAGTGACACCAAATGCCTTGGATATCCAACCAGGTGCTTAGGTTCTTGCGACTGTTTGGTCCTGGAAAGAACATGCCATCAGTTTGGAGGAGTGCGCGCAGAAAGAAAAAGCGAAAGCATCGGGAACCTCAGGCAGGGACACCTCCTCCAGAAGGAGAAGCCTCTGAGCAAAGCGCAGAGAAGAAGTCTGGCTGGATTTATGAGTATACTGCCCCTCCACCCCCAGAGCAGTGTCTCTCTGATGATGAGGTAACAGGCTGTCATATTGTTAGCTAGTACTCTGTCAATATGATGTTATATTTAGTACTTACGTGCATACATATGTTTTGTATTTTATTCAGATAACCATGATGGCTCCAGTTGAATCCAAGTTCTCTCAGACCTGTGGTGATGGGGACAAGGAGACAGAATCTCGCCCTAAAGTAGCAGAATGGAGATATGGTCCAGCCCAGCTATGGTACGACATGCTAGGTGTTCCTGAGGATGGGAGCAATTTTAATTATGGGTTCAAGCTAAAAGAAGATCAGTCCAGTGAGGCTCAGAAGCAGGAAATGCCTAAAGAAATAACAGAGACTCCTCAAGAGGTATGCAGATTGCAGACGTATTGAATTTATAGAGTAGCCTTTACTAAACATCTGTTTTATACTGATTTTGTCACTGACGTGTATAAATCTCTAGTTACAACAGCAGAACAGCGTTGAAGATGGCGATGACGTTGATAATGGTGATAATGATGGACATAAAGACAAAGCAACCCTGGAGAATGAGCTCTTCCTGATGGTCACTCAGCTGCAGTGGGAGGATGATATTATCTGGAATGGAGAGGATGTTAAACACAAAGGCACCAAGACTCAGCGGGCCAGCCTGGCAGGGTGGTTGCCCTCTAGCATGACCCGCAACGCCAATGCCTATAACGCACAGCAGGGTAAGATGACATTACAGCATGTGGAACTGATACATTTTCCCAGACTTAAAAAGTTTAATTGACAAATACCAAATTATTATAAACTTCCGTATATGTAAAAGAAATATAGTTATAATTTAAATTTTGCAGGTCTGACAAGAAGTAATTCCCAGTTGGTGCCTCCTACGCCTCCACCCATGACAAAAACCTCTTCAATGTCTGGTTCTAAGCGGGAAAAAAACAGCCATGATAATCAAGGTGAGTTTATTTCTAGTTTACAGTACAAATTGCAGTCACTCTGATGAATCTACATGCTTCTATCTCTGTCTGACTTCTCACTGCCTTTATTGTTTTGACTTTGCTGCAGCCTCTCAGGAAGAAGACTGTCTCTGGTTCTCTATTTTCCCCATTGACAATGAAGAGTTAGTATATGGACGCTGGGAAGACAGGATTATCTGGGATGACCAGGAGATGGATCATATGCTCATGCCCCCAGTTCTAACATTGGATCCCAACGATGAGAATATCATTTTAGGTATAGTCAAAAATTGTATCTTGTCAGGCGTCATGTTTCTTTTTGTTCATTGACAACTGGCAATATACAAGCAGAGTAAAAATTATTGTCTCCTGTAGAAATTCCAGACGAAAAGGAGGAAACAACATCCCACTCCCCTTCAAAAGAGAATAAGAAAGAAACTGCAATGAAAAAGAGCCGCATCCTGCTGGGGAAGACTGGAGTGATAAAAGATGAGCCACAGCAGGTATACTGCTCCTTCAGGGTAGACTCAAAATGACGTGGACATGATCTGTTCCTTAAGTTGAGTTGCAATGTAAACAGGAAATTGTGAAATGAGGGCAATTTAACACTTTGTGTTAAATGTGAAGTTGTAATGATGATAAAAAACATTTGAATATAATGCTCTGTCCAAACTCTTTGGTCTCTTAGAACATGTCCCAGCCAGAAGTGAAAGATCCCTGGAACCTCTCCAATGATGAGTTCTACTATCCCAAACAGCAGGGCCTGAGAGGTAGCTTTGGTGGAAACATCATTCAGGTACGCAGTCTCACCAAAGCACAGATTAAACAAGCAGAAACTTACATCACGGAGCTTGACAATAACATTGTTACCTGTTTGTTTTTGTTGCACTGTGTTAAACTACATTAAGAGTAAAGTTGAATGTGATGTGAATGTTTATAAAGATTTCTAACTTGATTGATTCACGTGTTCGTCTTTAACAGCACTCCATCCCAGCTCTGGAGCTGAGGCAGCCCTTCTTCCCCACTCACATGGGACCAATGAAGCTGCGGCAGTTCCATAGACTGACTTTGAAGAAATATTCATTTGGAGCATTGGCTCAACCAGGTCCTCATGCTGTCCAGCCCCTGCTGAAGCATATAAAGAAAAAAGCAAAGGTAAACGTATGCTCCAAACAAGCATTATCACGTTATCATATTACATTATGACCGACAACAGTAGTACTAATATTTATTCATTTGTTTGGTCAGATGAGAGAGCAGGAGCGTCAGGCCTCGGGAGGAGGAGACATGTTCTTCATGCGAACACCACAGGACTTGACGGGAAAAGATGGAGATCTTATCCTGGCAGAGTACAGTGAAGAATACGCTCCTCTTATAATGCAAGTCGGCATGGCAACAAAAATCAAAAACTACTATAAAAGGGTAGGTTTGTGTTGCCACTAAATGCAGAATTGTATAGATGTGAAATTGTGACAGGTCTATACATTACATTATGAGGAATTGTGATGCAATTTGTTCTGCTGGTAATTTTCTGATTACTAGAGACTTGTTAAAATATGCTGTGGTGTCTCTGCTGCATTCTGTAGAAACCTGGAAAGGATCCTGGGGCACCTGACTGTAAATATGGAGAGACCGTGTACTGCCACACGTCTCCTTTTCTGGGGTCATTACATCCTGGCCAGCTGCTCCAGGTCAGCACCATCACAGTCAAAGTTTTGGTGTCTAAACTATGCGCACATAACAAGACAAACCGTAAGATGATATGTGTTCTTCTTTTAGGCATTTGAAAACAACCTTTTTCGTGCTCCAATCTACCTGCACAAGATGAAAGAAACAGATTTTTTGGTTATACGAACACGACATGGCTACTACATCAGAGAGATTGTGGACATTTTTGTAGTTGGCCAGGAGTGTCCTCTGTATGAGGTTCCTGGGCCCAATTCCAAACGAGCCAATACCCACATCAGAGACTTTCTTCAGGTGTGTTCACTTGCTTCACTTCACCTGGAAAAAATAACTTGTGTTTTTGCAAATGCTGAACTGTTTGAATCTTGAATATGCGTTTTGCAGGTGTTCATTTACCGCTTGTTCTGGAAGAGCAAGGATCGTCCCCGGAGAATCCGCATGGAGGATATAAAGAAAGCTTTTCCCTCCCACTCAGAAAGCAGCATCAGGAAACGACTAAAACTCTGTGCTGACTTCAAACGTACAGGTGTGTTAACTCTGTCCAGGGCAGTATTGAGTTGTTATTATTACACATTGGGCCGTTGAAGACGTTGCATAAACTTGTGTGTGTGACAGACAGGAATCTGAGCAGAAAAAGCGCTTTTGAAACCAACAGTTGATTTTATTGTTTTGTCTTTAATGTACTACAGTCTGCATTGTGTCCTAAGTAAACTAGATTAAGATCAGTGTTTTTTAATTTTGCCAGGGATGGACTCTAACTGGTGGGTGTTGAAGCCTGACTTCAGGCTGCCTACAGAAGAAGAAATCAGAGCCATGGTGTCTCCAGAGCAGTGCTGCGCTTACTATAGCATGCTAGTTGCAGAGCAGAGGCTTAAGGTAATTGTTCTGCCTTGTAATAACATCAGATGTTCACTACATATGAGTGTTGTGGCTTGGGTTAACCGCAGGGTATATTACACCCGTAGGATGCTGGATATGGTGAGAAGTCTTTCTTTGCTCCAGAGGAGGAGAACGAGGAGGACTTTCAAATGAAGATTGATGATGAGGTATTGATTCTTTGTCATCCAGCACGTTTGCAATTAAAAATGCCTTTTTGATTGAAGCCATGACAACTGTGTCTCACTTGTTATAGGTGCGAACGGCTCCTTGGAACACAACAAGAGCCTTCATTTCTGCCATGAAGGGGAAATGTCTGTTGGAGGTTACAGGAGTGGCTGATCCTACAGGATGTGGAGAGGGTTTCTCCTACGTCAAAGTACCCAACAAGCCAACGCAGCAGAAGGTCTGTTTAGAGTGATTGCCTGCCACTTTAAACAGATGCTTGTCTTGACAGTGAGTGAAAACTTTATCTGGTGTGGGGTTGTTTTTTCTTTTCAGGATGACAAGGAGCCACAACCTGTCAAAAAAACAGTGACAGGGACTGATGCTGATTTGAGGAGGCTCTCGTTGAAGAATGCCAAGCAGCTGCTGCGCAAGTTTGGCGTACCTGAGGAAGAAGTAAGACTTTGTTGTTTATGTGTGACAAATATTTGTTATTTTTACCTAATGGTGTGTTTGTGTGTGGTAGATCAAGAAGCTTTCACGCTGGGAGGTTATTGACGTGGTGAGAACCATGTCCACAGAGCAGGCACGTTCAGGCGAGGGACCCATGAGCAAGTTTGCCAGAGGCTCTCGTTTCTCAGTCGCTGAACACCAGGAGCGCTACAAGGAGGAGTGTCAGAGGATCTTTGACTTGCAGAACAAGTGAGTCTCTTTCTCCAGCTTTTCCTTTCTTTTTTAAGATCCTCTTTGAGCAATCTGTTAAGTCATTATCCAATTTGAACCTCAATCACAGGGTATTGGAATCAACAGAGGTGCTCTCCACAGACACAGATAGCAGCTCAGCTGAGGACAGTGATTTTGAGGAGATGGGAAAGAACATTGAGAACATGCTGCAGAACAAAAAGACCAGCTCCCAGCTCTCCCGTGAGAGGGAGGAACAGGAGAGGAAAGAGCTGCAGAGGATGCTGATGGGTGAGGAGAGCGATCGCGACAACAAAGGCCGGAAGGAGCGGCGCAAAGGCTTGTGTGAGTCTGTTTAGTCTTTTAGTCATGTAAAATATACTGTGTTTATTGTGTAAAGTTAAATAGTAAATGTTGTTTGTATCTGTGCCTTTTGTTATACAGCCAGCTCTTTATCCACCAGCTCCCACAAGGATGATGATGCATCCTCTGTCACCAGTCTAAACTCCTCCGCCACCGGCAGGCGACTCAAAATCTATCGGACCTTCAGGGATGAGGATGGCAAGGAATATGTCCGTTGCGAAACAGTACGCAAGGCTGCGGTTATTGATGCCTACACCAGAATCAGAACCACCAAGGATGATGAGTTCATGTGAGTGTTGTTTGTTTGAAGTAAGAGTGAATGTTTCATAGCCTTGGTGCCATGTCAGGCTAAAATTATTCATATCTCTTTTTAATGTAATTAATTAAACAGTAGCTGAATCAAATGGTTGAGAAAGTCACCCATCACCAAAGTTAATGTTAAATACCTGGTGTTGTGTACTTTTACATGCAGACGAAAGTTTGCCCTCTTCGATGAGCAGCACAGAGAGGAGATGAGGAAAGAGCGTAGACGGATTCAGGAACAGCTGAGAAGGCTGAAGAGAAACCAAGAAAAAGACAAGATCAAGGGGCCACCGGAGAAGAAGGCCAAGAAGGTCAAAGAGAGACCAGACCTCAAGGTAAAAGTAAGCCTGCTGATTAAATACTTCTCCTTTTCTCTTTTTCTCTTTTACAATTGCTCATGGTTTAGTCGTGTGCAATTTGTTTCCTTCAGTATTATCATCATATAACACAGGTAGAGTCTCGGTCGTGTTCCTTAATGTTTGCCTCTTTTTCCTAGCTAAAGTGCGGCGCATGTGGGGCCATTGGACACATGAGGACCAACAAGTTCTGCCCACTTTACTATCAAACCAACGCCCCACCTTCTAACCCTGTGGCTATGACAGAGGAACAGGAGGAGGAGCTGGAAAAGACTGTCATCCATAACGACAATGAGGAACTGATCAAGGTGGAGGGTACTAAGATCGTGCTGGGCAAACAGCTCATCGAGAGGTAGGGTGAAATGAAACTGAAATAAAGCTAAACTGCTTTAGAGAGGATCCAAAAAACACCTATGTTACACTATGCAACATTTTCTTACAGTGCTGATGAGGTGCGCAGGAAGTCTTTAGTCCTCAAGTTCCCTAAGCAACAGCTCCCACAAAAGAAGAAGAGGCGTTGCGCCAGTGCTGTCCACTGTGACTACCTCAACGTATGTACTTACATGTTTTACGACTGGCTTTAACACGTTTTGAACTCCCTTTAACTGCTTCATTTGTTTTTGTGCGTAGAAGCCGCACAAGGCCATCCACCGCAGACGCACTGACCCCATGGTGACCTTGTCTTCTGTGCTGGAGAGCATCATCAATGACATGCGGGATCACCCCAATGTAAGTGGAACTGATTTCATCACCTGTCACTCATCACTTGTGCTCTACTGTATCTCTAATGGCACCGCCTCTTCTATCTAGACGTACCCATTCCACACACCAGTCAATGCCAAGGTTGTGAAAGACTACTATAAGATCATTACTCGTCCCATGGACCTGCAGACGCTGAGGGAGAACGTCCGCAAACGAATGTATCCGTCAAGGGAGGAGTTCCGTGAAGCCGTGGAGCTTATTGTCAAAAACAGTGCCACCTACAACGGTAGGTTTTCCCTTTAACATCGCTTCTATCTACTGAAGACTGAAATTGGCTTTTTGTGTAACTCTACATTGCTGTTAAGATATTTGTTTCGCTTCCACCAGGGGCAAAGCATCCAATAACGCAGGTAGCACAGTCCATGCTGGACCTGTGTGACACTAAACTGAAAGAGGTGAGTGTAAATGTTTTGTTTGACGTCTTCCTTGTTTCTTTTTTTGTGTATTTCCACTTTAACAGCGTTTGTGTTTGCAGAAGGAGGACAGACTGGTGAGGCTAGAGAAAGCCATCAACCCTCTGCTGGATGATGACGATCAGGTGGCCTTCTCCTTCATTCTGGACAACATCGTGACCCAGAAAATGATGGTGGTTCCTGATGTGAGTCCTAAACATTTTCCTTATTACAGATTATTTCAGCTTTTATAGATTTCTTTTCCTAATTTCTAATACAGCACATAAAGGTTGAAGATATTGACCTTATTTTTAATCCCCCCTCTCTCTGTAGTCATGGCCATTCCATCATCCTGTCAACAAAAAGTTTGTTCCTGATTATTATAAGGTGATTGTAAACCCCATGGATCTGGAGAACATTCGCAAGGTGAGGTCATACAACCGTCCAGCTTCAAGTAGACAAAATGCACAACCCTGCAACATCTAACTACAAATGTTCTTCTCTGTCTCTGTGTCTGTGTTTTTCGTGGTTCAACAGAACATCTCTAAGCATAAATACCAGAACCGCGATACATTTCTTTCAGATGTCAGTCACATCCACACCAACAGTATCAAGTACAATGGTAACATTAATGTGACCTGTACAAAGTAACACATTCTGCAGTTTGGTGAAAAGTTTCATACAGCGTACATGGAATTACATGTCTGCTTGTTGTTCACAGGGCCAGACAGTCCTTACACCAAGACAGCCCTAGAGATTGTCAATGTGTGTAAACAGACCTTGGCAGAGGTAAGTTGAGTCAGGTTATTAGTTGGCTTTATTGTTAGAACAAGCTGTAAATCAATACTGGGACATAAGATTAAAACTTGCTATTCTGTAATGAATTGATAAAACATAATTAAAGTATTTTGTTTGTTGCTTTATACAATTGTTGAAATACAATATTATTATTGATTATTATTATTATTACTGATAGTTATATGTATGTTATATTTTTGCAGTAACACATAATTAAATACGACACTAAATCAACTTATTGCCTAAACATATTTTTTTTTAATGAAAGCCATTAAGCATAAACATTTTGCACTTTTCAGGTAGGATTGCATTTTGTAAATGGCTGTACTGTAGCTGAATGTAGCAATAGTTTTCCTAAGTGGGGAAACTGTAATTATGTGTTTGCGTTGCCAGTACGACGAGCACCTGACTCAGCTGGAGAAGGACATCTCCACCGCCAAAGAGGCAGCTCTCGATGCAGCAGACTTGGAGAGTTTGGACCCAATGACTCCAGGGCCATACACACCACAGGTAGGGCAGCAGCCAGCACCTGGTTTTGGTGACCAATGGACGTATTATTGGTAGTGTGCAGCGCTGTCAATAGAGATTAGACCTTTAGCCATCTATAAGCCACAGCAGGTAGTCTAAACGTTTCTATGTGCAGCAGTCTCCTCACACCTCCCACACCTCGTAGTGCTTCTCCTGCCCTTGTATTCCTTCACACCTTTCAGTGCTTACTGTCCTTTGTAAACCTTCATGAGTCTAAAGTTTAGTTTCTTCTCTTCAGTGTCTCCTTTTTCCCAACGTCTTTTCTCCTTCACTCCTGTCGTCACGTCCTGTCTCTTTGTTTGTGTGCACGCCCCTCTGTGCGGTGCTGGCCAGCCTGCTGATCTGTTTGACAGTGGGGCTTCAGGGAATCTGCCCAGAGAGCCCAGCAGCCTTTTCTCTGAGGGACCTCTAGTGGTTGCTCCAGAGAAGAGAGGGGGGCAGGTATGGAGAGAGACCGAAATCATGTGCCACCTCTCTTCAAACTGTGATCAGACCGCCACGTTTTGTTGTACCTCACGTAAACCTTTCTGCTCAGAAACATTACAATGTAAACAAGGGTGTTCTGAGACTGTTCTGATCCTGCCCCTCAGGGACGCCACATCAGGAGACCCGGGGAAGAAGAATCAGACGTGGATATTGAAGGCTTTGAGGAGGACGATGACGGCAAGCCCAAGACTCCTGCTCCTGTAAGAAAGAGAGATTTATTGTCATGTTGCCATCACTAAGTACATATGAACTGATATGTAACGGGTAACCACAAAGTAATCATGTAATCAGAATCAACTTCATTTCAGGTTAAAGTATTTACATTCTTTTCACCTAGAACCGAGTGTATTTTTTAACAGTAAATATAATGAATGAATTCAAACAGAACTGTTGTCTGACCCGTTTCTAGGCAGAGGACGCTGAAGGAGATCTGGAGGATGAAGATGATGAAGAAGACCTGTTACTGCCACCTCATAGACGGGTCCGTGATCAGGAGGAAGAAGACGATGAGGAAGAGGAGGATGGTGAAGACAGACGACCTAACCGACCTGCTCAAGCCAGCGTGCTGTACCAGGATCTGCTCATGTCTGACGGAGAGGATGATGCCAGCGAAGAGGAGGGCGACAACCCGTTCTCCTGTAAGTCCACCTGAAATAGTCACAGCACCTGTTCAGTGTGTTTTCTGTGATTTGAAATACTTGGCAGTGAGAGATAAACCAAAAACAGTCATTGTGTAGTGTTCTGATGTATTGTGTGTCTTCTTCAGCCATCCAGTTGTCAGAGAGTGGCAGTGACTCTGACAGAGACTTGGATGTGCGACCTCCACCTCCACGGAGAACTCAAGAAACGGCCCGCATGGGTATGGACCAGGACGAGAGCATGATGTCATACGAAGGGAACGGACCTGATGAGCCTCACATGGAAGACAGCAATGTCAGGTACGAAAGGCCCGGGGAGCAAGTAATACTCTTTAAATTCAATTGATTTCTTGAAATATTTCATGTTCTTGCCACTAGTCACTGGCTTCCAGTAGCTTCCCTTATGACACTCGAATACCGAGTAGTTCGACGATACCTTCTTACCTCAGGACCCTAATCCAGGCCAATAACCCCTCCTGGCCAGTGCACTATACCTGTAAATGGTGTCTCCTTGTCCTGGCTCCACACAAGTGAGTGCAGTGAGCCACCTAACTCCGCTCAGTGGTCAGGCTCACTCCCAGTAGTCATAAAAATGCACCTTAAACTTTCAGAACTTCCTATACACGTAAAGTCCTTTATTTATTGTTATCATTGGCTTTGCAATACGTAGGTCTCATTGCTTGTTCTGATGTGATACTTGTAGTTATGGCAGCTACGAGGAGACGGAGAGCAGGAGTCAGATGCAGACCTCCAGCATGGGAAATGGAGAAGAATATGGCATCAGCGAGGAGGAGGAGGACGATGAAGAAGATGAAGCACGGAGGAGAGGCCCAGCCGTGCTGTCCCAGGTTCAGCTCAGTGAGGACGAGGAGAGCGAAGAGTTCAGATCTATCGGAGGAGACAGCGACATGGACTCCGACAACTAGTTTATGCACAGTATCAAAAATATTGTTTGTATTGGCAGTTTGAAAATTGAGGAGGTGAATGTGTTCAACATGGTTTTGTACATTATGTTTAATGTTTGTAGCTTAATCCTGTACTGTTAGCTCTGTACCATATAGGGACAACAGTGCACACTGTAAATTTTTATTTGCCTTTTATACGTTGAATGAACACTTTACTATGGTGAGCTTTAACTGGAACTGTGTTCACTTGTTAAGTCATTTAAATCCTGTAATATTCAGCTTTGCCTTTCCTTAGTTTTAGGCAACAGAAATATTTGAAAGAAAACTCAATAAAACAGTTAAATCATGAACAACACCAAACTGTACTTCCGGTATGTTTACTGTATTTCATCTGTAACAAACTCCCAAAAGACAACATTCTCCTATTTTGTGTTTGTAAATGAACTAATACTGTTTATTTACATTCTATACCAGTCTGTACAGAAACACTCATCTCATTTGGTGACTCTGTTGAATTATATATCTAAAGACAAAAGCTGAAACTAAAAATGCGTTGGACTAGAGCGTAACCATGAAAGCGTCAGCAGAATGCAGCCCCCATCGAAGCGTCTGCAGGAAGAAACCACAGCTGTTTCCTGGTAACAAACACCGTTTCTATTACGCAGCAGTCACCTGTTAAATATCTGTTACTTGGTGAATGCTTTCAGCATGTAACCACAGCAGAGTGAAGTTTGACTGGACTTCCACATTCAGATCAACAGTGACATTTATGGGAATCCCTTTAGAAGCGATGAGACACAACAGTGCAAACTGCTGCAACACACACTTTTACTCTGGACTTTAATTATTTCAAAGATGTCTTGCTTGGATTCTCTGATATTGTTTACATTCTTTTGACTTCAATACTTTTTTCTTTTTTCCCCAATAGTTTACATTGTTACGATGACACGCAAGGACGCCTGGTAACATAGAAAAGAGTCCTTCAGGATGCTGCTGTCAGGACACATCACATTGTTGTTCTGCATTTACATGATGCTCAGATCCAGCCAGTTCAAAAGAAAGATTAACACTGGCAAGTGCAAGATATTACACAAGCTATGTTACACGTTCTGTGTTCTACCACTGAGTGGATGGCGTGTTCCTGGTCCAAGCTACAGTGGTTGGCATCTCAGATGAAGCAAAAACACGTCCGTGAAGGGACAGGTGTGGCTTAGCAGGGTGAGGAATCCTGCAGGGGCTGAGAGACTGAGACCTGTGGAGTCTCTTAATGGCTGCAGTCCGGACTGAGGAGTCTCTCACCGAGTGCAACACGCCACTAGAGTTCATAGATGCTGCAGAAAGCGATGGAGAACAGCAACTTGACCCCTCTTTGGCAGATGGCAAAGGACCTATGACACATTGTTTTTAATAAGTGGAAGCTCGGTGGGAGAAATATGTGCATCGTAACATTGCTAAAGCATTTGAGCTTTTCTATATTATGGTCAATCCAAACCTGGTGGAGAATAATCAGTGTGATCGGCAGGGTGCCAGCCTTCAGTTTCTAAACTTCTGCTGTTCCTAACAGCCTGGAGGGAACGAAGGCTGGTCCGCAGAGGTGACCTGGTCCTGCCTGTTGATGTTGCTGCAGAAGATGTTGTAGTTTTATGTACTTCACACACACACAAACACGCACAGTCTACATAACAACATGCTCTGTGTACCTGGATTCTGGGCAAGTTTGAGCAGCTTGAACTGGGTGACTTGCTGATGAAGCCTGGCCAGTTTTGGACTTTGGCAGCCGTGCTTAGCTGCTGACGCTGGTGACTGCCAAGGTGAGGAAATCAGTGATGATAGACTCTGCTGCCAACAAGAGGAAGATGAAGTCTGTCTTTTACTTCCTGGACTGATACGATCAACAGTTTCTTTTGTGCTGTCAATGTAAGACGGAAGCGTCACTGGTGACTCAGAGCTTCTACTCAGTGAAGCAGCATAAGGTACAGACACGTAGTCCTGTCGCAGACCTGGGCCAAAAATAAAAACCAATGAATACATGAGCACATCCAGTATGCAGCATGCTGAATACTGATTCAAAATAACCTCATATACTCACTGGCTTCCTGTAAACAAGCCATAATGTGGATATCTGTCATGTCCTGCAGTCTGGAGTTTGTAGTTATGGGGTCGCTGGAGATGCTCAGCTCATCATCTGGGCAACACATATGACTAAATAAAATGACCCTGAGAATGTTATAAAGTCATTGTTCTTACATTACCTAAACTGTCAGACTTAGTCTGTGCTGGGTTGACAGGTATGTTGGCTATAGAGGAGCCTGCAGTGGCCCTGCCAGCATGATGAAGCACTGCAGGCCGCCTGTAGAAGGGACTGTGTGATCCTAACAGGGAGAGAGGCCACAAAGTATGAAGTAACAAAAGGGAAGCTTAAGACGCATTTTCCATGCGCTTGGTGAGTCGGTGCTGTTTGCTTACTTCGATCCAGCCTGTTGATGAGTGCACGACGTGCCGCCTCCATCTCAGGGCTGGGGTTATCCAGAACGTGCCGGCACCACCTGAGAGCAGACTGGTTGTTCTCCACACACGCCTGCTGCTTTGGGGACTTGTATAACCTGTGATGAATAGAGGGTTACGTGCCTCCTGTCCGTTTGGGGTTCGTGACCTTTTAAGATGTTTTAATGGCCAGAATGAAACACGGCTAAATAAAATCTGTCTCACTGACGATGTGGATGCTTTGCTAATTGTTTTAAGACACAATTGAGAAAACGTAAGCCTATCTTCTAACTCACTAGCCGCTACACTAGTCTGATAGACTGATAAAGGATCTGCTGGTCATATGCCGCCTACTGTGAACATTAGAGTCTGATTGCTCCTACCAGCTCTCTTCATCCTCCACATCATCCTCTACATCAATGAGTTCTACCAAGTCCAGAGCCGACTCTTCTTCTTTTGGCTCAATGTCCAAGGCGTCTCTTTGACAGGTCGTTTTGTACAGCGGTCGGTCCAAGCCGCATTTGTAGCCACACTTCAGATTGTCTAGTCTTATTCTAGCATCCATAGCAAACGAATAACTGTTGCAACTCTGAACTCTTGGCTCCTCAGTCCAGACGCGGCAGGAACGATCTGAATCGCTCTCCGGGTTTGCAGAGCTGCTTTTTAGTTCACCGTGGAGGAAATGGTGGTTTGTGTTTGTATCAAACTCCACTGGTGGCCGGTTGCTGTAGTATCTGCTCCAGTCTTGCTCCGCTTGGTCTTTAAGTTCCATTTCCCTTCAGCTTTTCGCTTTATTCCACCTCAGCAAGACACAACGACGCTCAACTAAACCTCCAGCTCAAACTATATAACTCTTTAAAGCTGTGCTGAACTGTTTCCGCTGTAACATTAGCAAGTGTTCAGCCCCAAGACCATCTACTGACCCAGATCTGTTGAATGGGGCTGTTAAGTATAGACACTCAACAGATTGGATGGATTTAGTAAAGCATCAAGAGCTTACATGGATTAAAGAGTTGAGCTGCTAATAAATAAGAAAACAAGGCCCTTAACATCACACCATCAAGACAGTGGCCTACATAGGAAAACCTAACTTTACGTGGTTCATTCAAACAGTATGTCACGCTGTTGTTTAGCCATTCATGATATTTAAAAGAGCTCGTTTACGCCCAGCAGGGTTTAAGTGTGTATGAGTAAAGCATCCTGCCCATTTAGCAGCAAGACTCATCAGGCAGTTTGTGCGGTGGGTTTTGGGCGGGTCGGTTTCTCTTGTGTCCATCTTTAAGCAGCAGGTCAGAGGGAGGAGGCGTCTGCACCTGCGCCTCCCTCTCGCCGCCCACCGGCCCGTTTCCTGATCGTCATCGCTGATGTCTCGCTGTGTTGTGCTCGCCTGAAAACTTCGACTGCCGGGACTCCGTCGCCCAACACGCTCTGCCGCGACGACGTCTTGTCTTTCAACAAATGTGGACCACGCAGCGAAACCCGCAGTAGCGAGGCGCCACGGAGGGAAATGCAGGACGAAAGCGGCAAAGCGACGCCGTCGAGCCGCGATGGAGCCGGTGCGAGCGCGGCGCAGGTAAGAGCGGATGTTGTGCTGTGGCTCCCTACGGTCGACCACAACCTGAGTTGGTCCACGAACGTGAAACCACAACGCGGCTCCATTACAGCAGAGTTTTATAATGGGCGCCTCGGATCCCGGAGGTGAATGACGGCGGCGGGGAAAGGATGAGGCGGTCCAACCTGTCCGGCCACATTACGCGGAGCCTCCGGGCGATACCAGCAGGAGGGCAGATCCAGTTCTCCCTCAACACCTGTGCCCAGACTTTTCTCAAGCTGTTAAACCACACAGATGATTATTAAGCGAGGGATACTTTCGCTGAATCTGTATTTAGAGCTGAGACAGAGAAAGCAACTCCCAGAGATGATGCGTCTATTAATAGTTCTGTTTTTTTCTGACCCAAACGTCTTCCAGCATCCAAAGAATAAACATGTGATGTTTAGTTGTTCTTTGGGTTTTCACAAACTATCTTCGCTTGTAATCACAGCGTTTATTGACTATAATTAAGCCGTCTTAGTTTGGTCCAGGTGCCAGCAGGCATCACTTCTTGCTTCCTATGTCAGTCTCTGAAGGCTTTTGCATGTTTACATATTAATATATGTTTTCCATCTGTATGTAAAACCCGGTGATAGAAATCCTGAAGACATCCATCCCTAACCCTAACCCGTGATTTGTTTTTACTCTGCTTGGAATAATAAAAAGTCCATCAAGTCTTATTAATTGTGATATTAACCTAATTTGTTATATTACTCTTTAGTAGGATTAAAATGAGATTAGTTTCAGACATATTTGTGAAGATGCAAATCCCAAAGTAAACACACATCGTTCTGACGAGAAAACTAATGTCAAATCAAACTACGGCTTTGACTGGAGAGGGAACTGTTGTTTTTGCATTTGTGCCAGTTCATGAATTATTAACAATTTAACTTCTACAGTGACAGTAACAATGTGTAAAGCAGAAGCCCTGTTGTTTCCTTAGTCAGACTTCCTCATCTGACATGAGAAAAGGTTCCTGTGTTGTTTAGAGATGGATGAATAAGAAATAAGAGGAAATAGTTCAGTTGACTGTATTTAAACTTCACGAGAACAGAGAAACAGGTGAATCCCTTTTTGTCTCGTTTCATGGTGTTGACAAAGTTGTTGTTTTTTTTTTAGAACCCTGTACATGTGAATGGGCAAGCTGTCACTCAAAATGGATACAGCTCAACGGCCGCGGCTACACAGCAACCAGACGTCGACTCTAGGCCCGCGAGTCCGACCCCCGCTCAACCTCCAACCATCGCAAGAGAGCAGTGGGACGGAAAGTACGAGTTCCTGCTCTCCTGTATCGGATACTGTGTGGGTCTGGGGAACGTGTGGCGGTTCCCGTACCTTTGTTACCGCAATGGAGGAGGTGAGTGGACAACAAGCACTGTCCTCCGAAGCCTCGGACGCTTTAAAAGCCTGTGACGTTCTGCTACTGCTACTTTGGGCGGGAGGAACTCGTTGCCCTGCTCCTAGGTTTTCCACGTTTTTCCCTAATCATCCTGGATTATTTTGCACACTCAATCCAGAGGTTGCCATGGCAGCTGTCACCACCTAAGCATAACACAGAGCATTTCCTAGCTCTGTTGACATTACTAGGATTGTCTTATACCCAGGCAACCCAGCCTGATGTACTGTGCATCTTACTCTATAATCAAACATGTTGGATCTTGACGACGGCTGAATAACATCTGTCTATGATCGCCACGTAGACAGACGCTGTGGGAGGGAACTTGCCTCCACAGGCTGTGTACCTGTGGCTGCACAAACCAAGTGTCTGCGCACAGCTCCACTCCTGCTCATCATGACCTCTTTCTTACACAGGTGTGTTTCTCATCCCCTACTTCATTATGCTCTTTTTCACCGGTGTGCCTCTCTTCCTCATGGAGCTGAGCCTAGGCCAGTATGGAGCAGCTGGCCCCATCACTGTGTGGAAATGCTGCCCTCTGCTAAAAGGTACTGTGCGTGAGCAGGACGTCAAAATGCCTGTTGGTCCATGCTGACGTTGTAGTTCAGGAAAAAAAAAGAGGTTTGCATAGTAGCAGCAAAATATAAACACCTGATGCTGACACCTGCAGGAAAAGCGAGTTTTGTCTCAGCGGGTAGTTTGTATTTTTACTTTGCTGCCTTAGAAGGGTTGAGATGGATTTTCTCTTCAACTTGCCACTTGTGCCTCTCTTCCGCCTCATGTTGTAGGTATTGGCATTGGGATGCTGTGTGTGTCCACGCTGGTGTGTCTCTACTATAACGTCATCATAGCGTGGACGTTTTATTACCTGGGAAGCTCCTTCCAGAGCCCCCTGCCCTGGTCCTGTGATGCTTTAGCCAACGCAGCTCTCTGTGGCAGTAACTCCAGCGGCAACAGCTCCACGGGTAAAGTCCTCAGCCCCACAGAAAAGTTCTGGAAGTAAGTGATTCCTTACTCTTTCAAATGTTTACTGACTCTTGCTGATGTTATTTTTATTATAATACATAAGACCAGTAATACATCATTAAGGGTTTAACCAATGAGACTTGTAAGGCTGAAATATTGTCCAGGGTTGTGATAAAGGTTGTTACACTCATCCACAGTAAATGGAAAATGGCCCTGATCTTTTATGATGACGTCGCCTTCCAGAGCCACTTGTTAGCAAATTGAATCAAATGATTGTAAGGCAATGTCCTGTTAACCTATATGTTTGTGTCGTGTCTTAGTGAGCGTGTGCTAGGTGTAGTAAACAGTGCTGGCCTCCATGACCCAGGCCCCGTCCGGTGGCCCCTGGCCCTGTGCCTCCTGGCTGCCTGGATCATCATCTTCCTGTGCATGCTGAAGGGCATCCGCAGCTCTGGCAAGGTGAAGCAATACAACGTTGTTATTGTCAGCTCCCCAAAACCACACAGTCCCGCCCCGTGTGCTGTGACCTGTGGGCCTAATGTGTGCCTGCTTTGTGTGTCTTTAGGTGGTTTATGTAACGGCTACCTTCCCGTACTTTGTGCTCATTGTTTTGATCATCAGAGGCGCTACGCTGGAGGGGTCTCTTCAGGGCGTCGCCTTCTACCTCACACCAGACTGGGGTCGATTGGCCAATGCACAGGTAGTCGGATGGTTCACTGGCACTGGCCTGTCAGTGCTGTCTGGAAAAAAATAACCCCAATTGTAATAGTTTGAGGCATATCTCTGTGTGCGACACTGCAGGTGTGGAACGATGCAGCTTCGCAGATCTTCTATTCATTGGGGATTGGAGTCGGGGGGCTGCTTTCTATGGCCTCCTACAATAAGTTTGACAACAACGTCATCAGGTGAGTTCGCGTTTCACTGTGTTGTTGCAGTCACATTGGCGTCAGTCTTTTGATCGTGACATTTCCGATTCCAGGGACACTCTGGTCATCACCATTGGAAACTGCAGCACAAGCTTCTTTGCAGGATTTGCTATTTTCTCAGTCCTCGGTCACATGGCGTGGAGGAAGGGCGTCCCCGTCGGGCAGGTGGCAGATACAGGTGCTACCCTTACTTTACTCGATTTGCGTGGAAATTCTTTTGCTCTTTCAAAAATGGTTGTGTTAAAAAACAGTTTCTTACAGTGTTCGTGAGTCTAAGCAGTTGTTTGGTCATTTTTTGCCTTCAGGTCCTGGATTGGCCTTTGTTGCTTACCCAGAGGCCCTTGCTTTGCTGCCAGGCTCAGTGTTCTGGTCTATTTTGTTCTTTCTCATGCTCTTTATGCTCGGGGTCGATACGCTGGTAAGGCTACATACTTTATTATGTAAAGGTGATACAGGCACAGATACCATCCACCTCCATAGAGTGACTTGCTGCTTCTCTCCTCCCAGTTTGGGAACATGGAGGGAATCACCACTGCTGTGTTGGATGAGTTTCCGCATCTCAGAGGAAACACGCTGCACAAGTCTTTGTTCCTGGGCGCCCTGTGTTTTTGCTTCTACCTGATGGGTCTCCTGTTAGTGACTGACGTGAGTGTGTTTTTGATAACTCTCTAAACGGATCTTGTCTGTGGTCACAATCAACCTTGCCCCTGCTGTCTGTCTCCATAGGGAGGGATTTACTGGTTCACTCTCATTGACTCCTTCAGCACTAGTTTTGGCCTCATCATCATCACCCTCTTCATGTGCATCGGCATCTCCTTCTTCTATGGTAGCCCATCTCACACCCTTAAGCTCCATCGAACACCATGATTTCATCCAGTTCCAGTTGTAAAAGAAAAGCAACTGAACTTGCTGTGTTACAAACCCAGTGTCTGGGACACAGCTTGGTATTTTGGGTTTCCTGCTTACTAACCTTTCCTTGTTGCATTTCTCTTAGGAGTCAACCAGTTTTGCCAGGACATCATTGACATGATCTGCCACTGCCCTCCCTGGTGCAGCAAAGTGCTGCTTTACTTCAAAGCGTGCTGGGTTTTCTGCACTCCGTTTCTTCTGCTGGTGAGTAAACGCATCAGCTTCGAGGACGTTTACTGGGAGGCACAGTGTGATGGTAGCATTGGTTATTGGCAGGCTATAGTATCCGTTGCACCATCTGAGTCACTCCCACAATTGTTTCTGCCTCTTTTCTTTGAATGTTAGTAAAAGCAAAACCATTTATAATGTGGCTGTTGTAAGTAAAGCATTATGTGAATAATGTAGCTGGGTGGTTCAAAGGTTTTACAGAGAGAACTAAAGTACCACCCAGCTGAGCCAACTTGTGCTGAAATTGTTATGACGTAAATGGTGAATAATTCAAGAGGAGGAAGTGGCATAAGTGACATTCAATCTGAGCTTCCCCTGCAGCAGTTCTCTGCTCATTCTGTGCCTTCTCTTTTCGGCCTGCAGTTCATTCTGACTTACATTTTTATTGAGATGTACAACACGCCGCTCCACTATGGGTCCTATGTGTATCCACGATGGGGCAAAGCTCTGGGCGTATGCATGGGCGCTACCTGCTGTCTACAGATCTTCATCTGGGCTATGGTGGCCATCTGCAAGGAAACTGGAACACTGAAAGACGTCAGTATCACCACAGCTTCCGTTACACCTCTGACAGTGTCTCACAACACGGCTCACAGTGATTAACACTGCTGTAGCTATTTAAATATATGTGAGTAAAGTAAATGAAGAGGACTGTGTTGGTTCTCTGTTGCAGCGTTTCCAGAAATCTATTCGACCTCTGAATTCCTGGAGAGTAAACAACTTGAACAGCACAGGGAGAGTGGAGGAGCATGTGGAGCCAGAGAGAGTGGAAGCTCCATTCACTGTCACGCTCACAGACATGGACTATACCGGAATGAGGTGGGAGTCTGTGAGCCATGCGTGACACCACGAAGAGCAACAATGAATGTACAGCCATGAAACAAACATGGCCTAGAGACAGAATAATACATTTTAACAGCCCAGCTTGACTCTGGGAGCCTTGTCTGACTGTGGATTCTGCAGGCGGCGCAAACTAATTGCTTAAATTATACTGTAATCTATGTTTTATTTTCTATATATGGAAATTAAGGTTCCAGCTATGTTTGGGATCGTCACAGCATTCTGGGATGTATGCATAAGCATCGAGCTGATCATATTTATTTTCATAGTAAAGTAGTGGAATTAATTTTAAGTGTCAGGGATCACGTTTTGTTCATCGCATACGAGACTGGGCAGAAAATGTGTAATGGATGTCAAGAAATGACACAAATCATCAGCGTCCTGGACACGTATATCCTATATTTTTAATGCACCTTACTTTTTAAAATGAATTCCTGGGGGAAAAAAAACCAATTAACAATTTATCAAACAAATCCCAGTCTTATGTGGCCACGTGCATTTCACGCGAGCATTTCCTGCTGACAGTTTACTTCTAATGAAAACTGTGTTGCTCAGAAGACACTGAAATTGTCACACAACTACATTATACGTTTGTATTATCGACAGGCTTTTAAAAGGGAAAACTTTTGGTTTGAATTCTGACAGGAGACAGAGTCAATATTGACATATTTACAATTTTTTATGTTTACAGGAACATGTCTTTAGAGTCCTTCAGTGTTAGATGAATCTAGAGAGACAATCAGTGGTTAAATGTGTTGTCCACTTGATATGATCTTTGTCATTATATCAGGCTTTGTTACTCTAATTTGGAAGCAAAGGAAAGACATCAAAACTGCCTAAATGTTTATTTTATAGTATCTTTCAACGGGGCTTACTGAAATCAAGTTGTGTCACTAAACCGTTTGCACTTCTTAACAGTGGACTGAAGTTTTAATAGTTTTCTACACCTAAAGATTATATTTGGAAGCATACGTTTACTTTGTTGTGTCGTGCATACAGCATGTGGACGCCAGCTGTATCTGTATTTTAAAGACTACAATGACATTTTGCGTGGGTTAATATTAAAGGTCACTTCAAAGAATCTTCAAAGAAGGGTCGCTATTTTAAAGCCTTAAACCAAGAACATTTTATTTTTTGTTTAGGGATCATATGTTATGTCATGAAACTTTACAACTTTCATTTTGTTGCCTTAATGTCTTGTTGCCATTATATTGTATAGTCCTGTAAATAATTATAAAATGTTCTGCCTTCATGTTTGTTCCTTTGTTTTTACTTTCCTCACATTGTTGCACACATATATTCGAAATGTAAAGTGAGTGTACAAACTCAGGTAAATCTTCAGGGTCACGTATATAATATTAATTTTGAAGCTATAAAACCTTTCAGTTACTCAGTTTCAATTTAAATTAAGCAGAACGGAGGACTATTCTAAAAATGTCTGATCATGATAACAAGCGTTTTCAAAATCGCTTCATTTGTAATAAAAAATGTTAGTGTCACCACTAGAGGGCAGTGTTTGCATAGCTGCACATACTGTACACATTACGGCGATTTTTAGTCTCTTGCATAGTTTACTTTTGCTGGCGATAATATATGAAAGAGGAAATGTTTGTGTGAAGCATTCTTCACTTAAATGCTGGATCTAAAACACTAAACAGTGGGAACAAGCACCATGATAACGCAGACTGTGTATTGGTTAGCAAGTTAAATTTGATTAGGGGCCACGCGCACTGACCAGTGACCTAGTTTTGCTCTTTGTGGTCTGACTCGCTGGCGGGATAAATGCTAATGAGCGGATGTTGCGTAGCCGTTTTCCCGCGTTTTCATGGTACGGGAGCGTGGGTTAGTTCGTTTTTGTTTTCTCAAGTGACCAAACGCGAGCGTACAATTCCCCGTGTTCTGAGCCGATCGTGATATAATCATAAAGCCAGTTATAGGTTAGGTGGACAACGCTGGGTTTAAACGGGGTTAAAATATTGCTAACACTCTGTAAAGATCTTAATGTCCCGGACTTGCCAATATTGACTGTGTCGGAGCCTACAGTTGAGAAACCGGCCGGCACCGCGCGCTGCGGTGTTACAAACCGAACGAACGGTTGCAGGAAGTCCGTCGGGTTAGGTTGAATTGCTGCCACGGAACTCGTGCAGTGGGATTTAAACGGCGGAACCATTATTTGCCGGAATCAAACACAGTTTTGCTTTTAATAGTAACGTTTGCCATTTTGTTGCCGGGATATCAAGATGCCACCTAAAAAACGCAGCTCTGCGACGTCACAGAGCAAAGAGCTGAAGCCCAGCGCTGAGAGCGTCTCTCCAGACAAGAAGGACGCCTCAGAGTTCTCTGTTAAAAAGTAAGAAAAGTCATGTTTCCTTAGCAGGTCGCGGCCTTTCGTTGGCTGCCAGTGAACTACTTGGTAAACGCACATATTAGCCCAGTGTTTAGCTGTGCTGCTGGTGTTGAGGTCTAACTAGCTTGCTTTTCAGAGGGACACTGGCTAGCTCGCCGCTTTAACCGAGCAGTGTCAGCATGTACGTGTGTAACAAATAGCAGGTCCCCCAGCACCACGCAGCAACGCAGAATTACTGGGTTTATAAGACGTGTAACAATGTTATAACACAACGTAGCCCGCGTACTTGTCACAAGCTGACCCGCAGACTCAGCGCTGCTGTCATCTGATGTGCTGAGACGCGGTTTGTGTTCTCCATGATGCTGATGTTTGTCCTGTCCTCCTGCAGGCACAGAGACAAGGACGCAGAGTTTGTTACTCTCTGCAAATGCCTGCATGTGACAGACCTGGTGTGTGACCGGGCCTGGGCGCTGTGGAAAGCTGTTCAAGAGACCGTGGGTGAAGTCACTGTACGTATCTGTGTTACTATTGTGATCCTGCTGGAACCACCCAGTAAAAGCATAGACGTCGTCTCACACTGGGAGCGACTTGGCTCCTAATTAACTTTGATTTATAAAGGACCTGTATTTAATCAAACTTGGATATACTACCTACAACATGTAGAATGTGTTGATACAGTGACTAGTTCTTCCCATGTTGTAATTTGTTTACATCGTTCTGTTTCTATTTTTAAATTAAGTATCAAATTTGTCCTCTATTCAATTCAATTTAAACAGACTGAAATGAAGGTGGGTAGAAGTTGAGTAAATATGCATAACGGTATAATAATCTGGTTAATAATTCTGGTTGCATTTGTCCTTTTAAAACCTAATGTTCTTTATTATAAAATGTCTACATCGTCATTGAGAATAAGATTGAAACATTAATGTTTCTTACATTTTATTTCAGGGTAAACAGAAAAGCCTGTGGGGAGCATGTCTGTTTGTGACTGCGACAGACATGGATATCGCCTGCTTTACCTTCACTCAGGTTCTGAAAGCCGTCAGTCTGAAGTACGTACATGAAGCAATTTATTGGCAAAACCTCCTCAGTGTGTCACTTTGCCATATGACTATATAATATTATGGAAATAAATGCTTACACTGTGATGGAACTGAGAGGATATGCAGCATGGTTGCATTTAAGTTTTTAATTAGCAAATTGCCTACTCTCAAAACTAGAGCACTTTGATGCTTTTGTGTTTTTTTGTCTCTGAAGTAAAAGAAATACTAGCTTGTCTTATGTAATACAATGCAGAATCTAACGTAATGTGTAGGCCATTATACAAAAGTGAATGCATATGTAACTATTTAATTTGTCAAACAGATTAAATGTTGATTCGGAAATTGAATTTCCATCTCTGGTACGGTTTAGTAGTTATTTTTTGTTAATTTATATTGCCTCTCACCATAATATGTGCTTCTGTAGTGTTAAAGACTTTGTGGCTTTGGTGAAGAAGTTGGATGTGAACTTGGATACAATAAGCACCAAGGTGAACTCAGCGTTGACGCGACTGGAGAAGAAATACGATGTGATGCTAGCTCTATACCAGAGATTTGAGAAGTAAGTCGCCATATTAATACAGTTCATGTCATTGATACACGCAGAACCCAAACCACTGCTAAATGTAACTGACCAAAATATCCCTTTGGTTTCAGAACATGCAAGAGCATTTTTGCTTTAGTTCCCAACGGCACGTAAGTTGAGTTTGTTTGTTTTTACCACAAAAGTTAAATGTTCTTGTCAGACCCTTTTGGCATCTTTGTAGTTTTTTGTTTGTTTGATGTGGGCCTTTCATTAAGATGTGGAGTGTGAATAATAGTTCAGTATCTAATTTTAAGGGAAAGAGGGACCATACAGAGCTGCTGGACTATGTTTCTTTTGGCCAAAGGTAGGTTAAAAATTTTAGCGCATTACCAAGAACAACCGTAAACAAGTAGAATCTACCCATTGACATAAATAATGAATAGTTTTCATATTGTTCCAAGTTTCTTTCTTGCCCTTTGTCCTTCTTTCTGTTTAACTGGAAAATTCTTCTCCTCATAGTTGGCATTCTTTATCAGGTTGGTATCGGTATTGTCGTGATAATATTTCTAACATACATACATCATTCTGCTGTCTGCAGGAAGGACCTTGCAGATGGAGGATGACCTTGTCATATCGTTCCAGCTGCTGCTGTGTACGCTGGAGTTAATCATCAAGCGCAGCCCTTCAGAGCTTCTGCAGCCTCCTTACAGTGAGACTTCTCATTAATATGTTTTTATAAACCTATTAATGAAAAGTATAGTGAGTTAAACAATTCATTGTAAATGTTAAAGTCACAATGAAATTTTAAGTTATTTAAGTGATAGATATATTGAGTATATTAAGTAGTAGCTATGCTAATCAACAGGATGTTTAACATAGTAGTTGATATGTCAGCAAAATGAAAAACAGAATGACAGTTTAACATTTCTGAAATGATTTAGTGTAGTTGGCTTCTAATGTCATTAATGTTTACTTTCCAAATCAGTCACAAACAAAGCCCAGAGCCCCCCACCACGAATGTCCCGTCGTAACCAGAGCAGGGCTAAACCCCGACCTCCAGAGCCGGAGGTGGATGTGGAGCTTCTCGAAACCCTGTGCAAAGAGAACGAATGCAATGCAGACGAGGTCTGGTTCTCCTTCCTGTGCAGCTCATCATAATTATGATATGGTCATGTACATGGGCCAAAAGATTGCCCCTTGAATGATCTTGTTTATGATGCCAGTTGTGATTTTAACTGCAGGTGAAGAATGTATACCAGACCAGCTTCTCTGCTTTCCTGGACTCACTGGATCTTTCAAAATCCCCAGATTTTCCTCAGGTATAGGGTCGTTTGATTTCACCTGCTTGTTTTAGTCGTCTACTGTTTCCATATATAAATATGTATATTTGGTTTAATTAGAGAGAAAAGGATAACGATACACCTCAGATATTGTATCCTAATGTGTGTACATCACGTGTAATTTGTTTATCACAGGTAAAAGACCTCGACCAACAGTATGAAGAACACTACCTCAAGAGTAGAGACATTGATGGACGACTCTTTTTAGATGGAGATGAGACTGTTCTTCCACCTAAAGTCGAGATGTAATTTCCTCTAGTCTTAAATTTGTGTGCGTGTGTTTGCATGTTGGGCTCATTTATCTCTTAAAAGAATATAATTCAAAGAAACTTGTTGAGTAGTGTCCTTTACTCAGAACGCAGGTCGAGAGAACTCCAAAGAAGAATCTGCTAGAAGATGATGCTGTACCCGTCCCTCCCCAGACTCCAATTAGGTGAGTCTAGCAACACTCATTGGTCCTTTCTGGTTTAATGATGAAGTTTGTTATAGCATATGTATATTTGTGTCGTCAGAGCTGCCATGACCTCCATTCACCAGTTAAGATGTGGTCTCATCGCCAATGGGGACCAGCCATCTACTATCCTAACTAACTATTTTAAGGTGGGCACCTAGAAGTGGAACTCATAAAATGCTCCTTTGGAAACTGCATCACACTGCCTGTTTTCTTTTTCCTGTCATTAGAATTGCACTGTCGACCCAACGCAGGATGTGCGGAAGCGACTCGAGACATTTGAACAAATGTTCAGTCAAAGATTTGCTCAGGCTGTCGGTCCGCGCTCTGCAGTTCTTGGCAAACAGGTGTGAACTAACACTTAATGAGCAGCAGTGGCAACATATGCTGTGCTGTAATGATGTATGAGTAATTAACTTGCGAATGTGTTTTGTCTGTCAGAGATTTACCCTTGGAGTGAGACTGTATTACAGAGTCATGGAAGAAATGCTAAAATCGGTACAGTAATCTGTTCAGTTTCCATTTTAGTCATTTACTTTCAGCTTTTTTGGTCTCCATATGATTGAAACATAGACTTTTTTTTCCACTTCAAAGGAAGAGAAACGTCTGTCTGTACAAAATTTCAGGTATGTTTTTGTTTTTACGGCGTTCCTACTATATGAAAGATTCTTATTGTATTGGTGTCTGTAGTGAAGTTAATTGTTCTGAGATGAGTCACATGCTTTCATTTCCAGTAAGCTCCTCAATGACTCCACGTTCCACACATCCCTGTTGGCCTGCGCTTTGGAGGTGGTCATGGCAACATATGGAGGTGTGTCCTGTCACCTGCTTACTGATTAGCTGTCAGTTAAAAACATGTAAACATCTCGCAGAGGTATTTTAACCAGGCTGTTTGCTCTTCATTTTTAGAAAGCAGTTTCAAGAATGGAGGCTACAGCAGTGGTGGTGGAGACCCATCTGAAACTGATGTGTGTTTCCCCTGGATACTGGACACCTTCAGCCTTGCTGCCTTTGACTTCTATAAAGTCATCGAGAGCTTCATTAAGGCCGATCCCACTCTGAACAAAGATGTCATTAAACACCTGGAGACCTGTGAGAACCTCATCATGGAGAGGATTGCATGGAGAACGGTCAGTTTCATATCATTACTAATGTCACTGTACTGATTATTACAACAGTTGAAGAATAACCGTGCAACATTAGAGCAGCCTTTTCTCTGCTGGTGAAGCATACTCACGCTGTAGAGACTGGTGGGTAGCAGAAATGAGCCTTAGAGATGATTGTATAATGGTGTTGTGAGGACATCTCCAGCAACACCGAGCGTTTGTACCAGATTACTCCTTGTAGCAGCTGTTCAGCAGGCAGGTCGCCAGGCCTTAATGCTAGAGGCAACACAGGCCTGTTGACGCGTTAAACTCTCAAAGTTAGAGAAATGTCAAAAAATAAGTAGGCAGCTAACACGCTGACCATTTAGATGTCAGTCCGTGCACCCAGACGTTTCGTGGCAAGCCCACGCAGGAAGATGATGCTACAGCACAGTGAAGGTGAAGCAGTAGCTGGCGTCCACAGGGCTGGTAGACAGTGGCGTCAGTCATGTCCAGCTAAATAATTTACCGCTCACTGCTTCACAAGCATATGTGTAGGAAATTACTTTTGGTTCATGTAAACACGTGGAGAAGGATTAATGTTTGGCTGCTTCTGCTGAAACGATTAAACCTACAATACCTGAAGTATCATGTGATGTTAATTTGCTGAGCTAACATGATACTAATTACCATTTAATTAATGTTTGGTATTAAACATGATCTGTCTATAAAATATTTACTTTAGTGCCATAGCTTCATAATACAGACAGACATTTGGTTTCATCACAGAGTAATATTTATTTTCAATCATTTGTTGACTTAGGTTTTTTTAAAACATTGAAACCCGAAAACATTTACCACTTACAAATCACAGCACTTTTCTTCTTCAGCCTTTGTGTAAATTTAAGTTGGTTTAAAGATTCATTAACATAAATATTCTAATATAGTAATATTGTGAAAGGACCCATTTCACCATGTTCATGGTAACAGTTGGTGATGATGGTTGTAGTTAATCATTCACTCAACGTTTCGGGAAGCAGATGGTAATAGTTTTCATGTGCTTGTTCAATGTGTGCAATGGACGAATAGACAAACCAAATCGAGAGAAAAAAAAAAGTAAATGTATCCTGCATCAAAAATGTACATAGCTCCTGCAGTGTTGAACAAGTTTAGTCTGTTTTGATACTATGAATATGACACATACTATACAACATGACACCCTCCAGGCAGTTTTGAATTAGATGAAAACATGAAAGACATGAAGTTTGATAATAACCGGCTAATCTTACCTTTAGGGTGTGATAGTGTTTTTTTATTATGTAGTTCTTGGTCAGATTGCTGCTTTGTTACAAATCTGTGTGATTATCATGTCAGCTTTGAGTCAAATGGCGACTTTCTCTTTCTACTTTCACATCTGTATTTTGCCTAGTGTGAGTCATTACCATAGCAGCCACCTATGTTCTTTGTTTCTTAAATGATGTTCTCCCTAAAAGCAAGTTGTTGCCTGTCTGCCTTAGTTTCTCAACCCTTGTCTTTTGCATACTACCTAGGCAGTGGTGATGAAACCGTTCTTTTAAGTCACCCTCAGGCTTCTTTGCATCCCAACAGGAATGTGTTAGCGTGACAGAAGACTTTATATGTGTTTGAGTCACACTATCCCCAACTAGAACATTTTTGCACGTCAGTCTGACTCAAAGTCTTTTTCTTTCAAATTTTATAAATAAGTTTGGTTTATAAAAGCTGTTCCCACTGAAGCTGAAAAAACAAAAACATTCCTTTTCTTTTACACCTTTAAGTTTCTTGCAGGAATTACTACAAGTGTAAAGCCCAGTGTTGCTTGGTGCAGTACACCGATCAGTTATCGACCACACCTACGAATGTCTGTACCTGTTGTGATTTTTTTTTTTTTTTACCACAGTACGTGTAGCTTTATGACTAATCAGTCTAGATTGTCAGCAAGAGATGCCAGTCACTCCAAACATTCAACGGAAACTCAACGTCCGTATTTTACGTTTTTGTCAGGACAAGGTTGAAATGCCATCGTAGTGCACACTTCTCTAAAATGTTCTCTAGTATGTTCAGAACTGCACAGTGCATAGTTGTAATACTGGTTCATCAGCAGGCAGTGGAAAATATGCACAAGCTTATGGTTTATATACCAGTTACATATACTAATGTATGTTTTAAAGTCTTAAGTAATCGTAAGTAAGAGTTTTAAAAGTTTTGTATGGACTCGACATGCTCATAAAAACAATTTTGAAAGGCTCACTTATTTCACTTTTTGAATAAGATTCACTGTCACAGCCTCAGTCTGATTCAAGGGAATCTGTAATGTCCAGTAGAGGGTACAGTGTCTCTCTGCTGATGAGTCGTCATGACCCACCAGGCCGTTTAATTCCACGTGCGTCATCATATTTAAGTTTCACCAGTTAAGCTCGCGTATTGATCATGACACACAGTGGTTTTCATTCGTCCATATACTCATTGTTCAACATGTTGGTTCGCAGAGTCCCGGTCCCAATGGTCACACTTTTGGGTGTTGTGGCCGGGCTGCTTTGTCCACTCTCTGTCTGTAGTCTGTTGAAAAACTTGGCACCATTGTACCATACTGCAGACCTGAGTTTGATGGCGCTCTGGATGGTCTCCGATGTGAAGTAGTAAATGACAGGATCAAAGCAGCAGTTGGTCACAGCTAAGCACAGAGCAATGGGATAGATGGTACGCACCACAATTTCAATGTAGCAATCCTTCAGGACATTTGTGCGAACCAGGGCGTAGAAGATTAGATTTACGTTGTATGGAATGAAACAGAAGCAGAAGACGAGCAGATGTACGGTGATCATCCTCAAGATTTTTGCCTTCTTGACGCTTCCACCACGGCTGATGGTTTGAGGCTTCCTCAGCGTTCGTAGAACCATGACCGAGCAGAACACGTTGAGCATCAGTGGGACGATGAAGCCCACAGTGCAAATAAACACCACCACCTTGTACAGATCAGACTTCCACTGTTTCTTGGAGTAGTTTTCAAAGCAGAATTGTGTTGAAGAGTTGGGTGAAGTGGTGTCGACGCCGAATGCTGAGGCTATACTCGCAGAAATAACTATGATCCACACAGCGGCGCAGGCCAGTTTGGCATTCCTCTTGGTACGAATCGTCTGGGATCGTAACGGGTGCACAATAGCCAGGAAGCGGTCACAGCTGATGCAGGTGAGGAAGAAGATGCTGCTGTACATGTTGGTGTAGAAAAGGGCCGTAGTGATCTTACAGAGCTCTGGTCCAAATGGCCACACACGATTAATGAAATAAAAAATCCGAAAAGGCAAGCTGAGGACAAAGAGAGAGTCCGATACGATGAGGTTTATCATGTATGTCGTGGTCTCGTTTCGCTGCTTTACTGTACAGCTAAAGATATAAATGGCTACCAGGTTGAATATGAGTCCAACCACAAACACCAGGCTGAACACTGAGCTGTACAGAGGGTACTTGAAGTCATCATTTTTGCTGCAGTTCACGGAATTTTGAGTGACATTCAGCAAACTGATATTGTGAAATTGTGACGTAGTGCCTTTCATCTTTAGATCAGTCTGGTGTGTTTGGAACTAAGTGAAAGTCTCCTTAATTGCCAGTCACAGAAATCCACATTCAACTTATTAATCCAGTCGATGGCCAGGAAATAAATATATTTCCGTGAATGTTGAAGCCAATGAAATCCACCATAAATACCTGTCTTATATCCTCCGCCCGTTACACCAGTTTTCTTATGTGGAAAAAAACTTGTGTATTTCCAATACTCCTCATTTAAGTAGTTTTTTTTTAATCCTCTCACTTCTCCTCCACAGTGAAAATGCTTAGTCCAAGAATCACATGCCTTCTAGCGTGTGAGCGGTCATGTAGCTCTTCACGTTCCTTGTTCTCCTTTTGGTTCCTGCTTCAGCCTTGGAAGGGCAGTAGTTACTTTATTGTGCACATGTTTGACATGACCAAACTCAGGGAGGAGTCTCCCTCAGGGCCAAAGTCCTCCCACTGCTGCTTTGTTTTTGCATTTACTTGAAATTTGACATGAGATTATATCAGGATCTAGTGCGCTCCATATTTGTTTTACATATACAGTTCAGTTACAGACAGCAATTTGTAATAATGTCACAAAAATTCAAATCAATTTGTTTCAGCACGACATTTAGTGGCTTCCCAATAATTTGTGATGTAGTTATATCAGGTCTCCTATGAATGTTTGGTGGTGTTTTGATTTTTAAATTTAGAGAACTTAACAACTACTGATCAGTTGATAATGCATAGTAACAATTTTACTCCACATAATAAGTTGTAGCACTGTTGGTAAAACAATACAATAACAAATGTACAAATGTAAATGGTGCCAGTAGCTTCAAACAGTGAAGTATGTGAATAATGTAAGGAAACTATAACTTGTCTTTGCCCTTTAAAGAAGCAGAAATTGTACATCCCTGAAGGCTGCTGGGCAAAAAGAAGTGTGATTTGAGCATTAGCGGCAACCAGTCCCGGCAGGTCTGATATGAGGAATGTTCTAATACCACGTCTGTACTTGCACTCATTCTGTGAAGGTGCGTGGCAAACCACACCCACGTCCCTGGATGAGCTCATTTGCTTTTGTCTTAGCTAATAAATTCTGAACGCATGACTTTTAGTCTTAGCCAGTGCTAAGTAGTGCAAGTGTCTGGAAGTATGATTTGCGGTAGCTATGTATTTATGTGATAGAATGATTTGTTTTTATTAAGGGAATTTCCTTGACCATCACTAAAGGCAGATAAGGTCCTTTAGGGAGTGTCCTTAAGTCAACACTGAATAACAAATAGATTCTATGGTTTTGTCAGATTACTTGTGATTCTATATAGTAAAGTGTATATATTTACACACATAGTAGGTACAGTATAGTAAGAGTTTTTTTTAAATAAATGTAAAGTACAACTTTCTTTGTTGCATAAACGGACATCGATGCCCACTGATAGTGGGGACAAGAGCAGGCTTTATCAGTTCTCCTCACAGATCAGATAAAATGTGATTTAAAGTAACAAAGGTCTTTTTGTACGGACTAAGAAATAATTGAAATGTGTCTTTGACGTCGTGTGGGTAAAGATGCAATTGCTAGTACGAGAAGTTGACTTTTATACACCATCAGATGGAAAATCCTGTTAATATAACCTGTTCTATTTAGTGTCCTGGTGCTTGGTTCGACGTAAATGTGCATGATTTGTCTCCACAGGACTCCCCGCTGTTTGAGCTGCTGAATCAGGAGCATGAAAGTGGAGGAGCAGTAGAGCAGGCGGAGACGACGGCCAGTTTCAGCCAACCGCTACAGCACAACCACACTGCAGCTGATTTGTGAGTCTGTGACGCCACAATCTTTTATTGTCTGCCAGTTGCAGGTGTGTGGCAACTGCAGCATTTGTTGCGAAATGACTGTCGGTCATAAAAGATCGCGCTCGTCAACTGATAGCGCTAATTAGTCTGTTGTTCCCACAGATATCTGTCCCCTGTGCGTCCGGGATTTCGTGTCTTACCTCCTGATTCACCTGCCACCTCCAGCTCTCAGACTCCCTCTCAGGCCCCAACCCAGCCTACCAGCCAGAGTCCACGACACGCCAAGTCCAACTCTCTGAGTCTCTTCTATAAGAAATGTAATTTGTCAATCAGGTTTTTGTCAGTACAGATTTTTTTGTGTGTGTCTCTGGGCCCATTTTATACACGTACCTCCACCTCACAAATGTAATGAAGCATTTGGCTGCGATGGCTGTGTGTGTGATCTGTGTAGTGTACCGCCTGGCCTATGTGCGGCTGAAGATACTCTGCTCCTACCTGCTGTCCTCCCACCCTGAACTGGAGCCCATCATATGGACACTGTTTCAACACACTCTCCAGTTCGAGTACGAGCTGATGAGAGACCGGCACCTTGATCAGGTAACCTGACCAAGATGCAGCCTTCTGTCTCTTTTCCATTTGTCTTGGCCCGTTTTTCTTGTGTGCATGTTTTTTCTGCATTCTGTCTTTTTTATTCTTGTAGTTGATGATGTCAGCCATGTACGCCATTTGCAAAGTGAAGAGTGTTGATCTACGCTTCAAGACCATTGTCACAGCATACAAGAACTTGCCCAACACCAACCAGGAGGTGATACCACCTTATTATTATTATTATTATTATTGTTATTATTTCATTACTACCGCTCCTCTTAATCAGGCTGATTACATTGTTGCTGCTTTGCCTTAAATTATATTAAGCATCAGTTTTCAACTGTTCCTGTCATGTTGCAGACCTTTAAGAATGTGTTAATTACTGAGGGACACTACGACTCCATTATTGTCTTCTACAACCAAGTGTTCATGCAGAAGCTGAAAACCAACATCTTGCAGTATGCGTCTACCAGGGTGAGACACCTACTTATAGGATGCGCAGCTCGTCCGTTACACGATAAATGTACCATACACACCTACTGCACCGTCTCACTGTCATTGCTTGTGTTTTGCAGCCGCCTACCCTCTCTCCAATCCCGCAGATGCCACGCAGCCCCTACAAGTTCCCTAATTCTCCCTTACGTGTGCCAGGTAGCAACAACGTGTACATCTCCCCTCTGAAAAACCCACGTATGTCGCCAGGTATCATGACTCCTCGTTCTAGGTAGGTTCTTTACACGTTGTATAATAATTCTGTATAATCAATGATCTTCAGGTCTGTTTGAGGTTGTTGTTTTTTTCGCTTCACAGAATGCTGGTGTCCATTGGTGAATCATTTGGGGTACGAGCCTCCTTTGTTTGTTTAGAGCACGAAATAGTCTGGATTTATTTACGCATGTTTACAATGTAAGTGATATTTTGTCACTCACTCTGTCAGTTCTGTTTTGTTTTTTAATCCGCAGCTGTCCAATCGATTCCAGAAGATCAACCAGATGGTCAACAGTAGCGATCGCTCCATCAAAAGGACTCTGGACCTCAGCTCTGCCCCGAAGCCTCTGAAGAGGTTACGCTTTGATGTGGACGGACAAGATGAAGCCGATGGCAGGTTGGTTATATTTATATTTATTTATATTTTAGATCATAAATATATGAATATATTAATATAATTAATATTTTAATTTGCAGCAAATCTGGTGGAGATTCAACGCTGATACAGAAACTTGCAGAGATGAGTGAGTGAAAAGCTGTTTCTGCTGCTTCTACAGTCTCAGTTCTTCTAAATATGTTCTTGATATTAGTGAACTGTATGCAAATAGGTTTGTTTCTCGTTAACGTAGGCTCCACTCGAACTCGCATGCAGGAGCAGAAGATGAAGGAGGACGCAGAATCCAAGAAGGAGTAACTGATGGCTACTGAACTGACCTGCACTTTGTCACGACGTGAACACTACTTTTTGTTCACACTCAAAGTGAAACATGAGTTTCTTTGTACATTTGTTGGGTTTTAGTTTGTATTTAATATTGAAGAGTATGTTTAAACACGTTTTTGCTTTTTTGTTGACTTAACTGAGAGTTTTAACTGAATTATATTTGATTGGACTTGTCAATTTAATTGCTGGAGATAAAATATGTTTGGTTTTAGGAGTGATAATATCTGTGTATGTTATAGGAGATGATTGTTTTCAAGTCAGTTGTTGAGGATGTTTTTTCACTTGTTTGGCAGTTTAATAATTGAATATTATGGTCATCATGAGCTTCATACTTTTTTCTTTTTTAATGTAGTATTACTGTCTTCAGAAAGGAGCAAAGAGGGAATTTAAATGACTCGCTTTGCAGCAGTTTTACTAATAGTTTACTCTGAAACTTCTCTACTTTCTTTGATTGTTTTATAGTTCATACTGTGTAGTTTATGGCACAACTGAACGAAATCCATTTGCCCTGTATATAGTTTAACAGCAATGTTTTAGGTTGGTTTAATAATACACCAAATAAAAACACCTGAGTATGATTCAGCAACAGGAATGTTTTTATTGTTTGTATAACATGGTTAGTTTAATTCTTTTTACGTATTCAGAGGAAGAGAGACAAAACATTACAGCATCATATAACGTAAATGAAAGTGTGGGCTTGACGGATGTAAACCATGGTTACAGAAGCTTTTAAATTTAAAGGAAGATCTATATGTATCTAATATCTACAATATGATTTCTTTCCACATGACTCCTCCTGAAAGCAACACCAGCCAAAGTGATTAATCATTTGATAGACTGAACATAATGTTTTCTGGTTTCATTTTACTTTTGTTCTCTCTTTATACACTGACTGTTTAGATTTCTGTGATATCTATATTTTATGTTTTTTCCCCCCAGACTTTCAAAAAGGACACTTTTTAGCTATATGTTTTCATTCTTTTAATTTTTTTCCCTTATATGCTTTAACCTTTAAAGAAGTATATAATTTTAGTTTGTAAAAAAAGCACAACAAAATAGAATAAACTGTGCAATTACACATCTGTTGTTTCCCAAAAATTCCAAATCAAGCAGCGGTTTAAAATCCATGTTAGGACATTGTGTTAACATTATGTTATGCAAGTCATCTTACAGTAATTGTTTGGCTCAAATCTTTCTGCTTTATTACCATATACTAAATAATACCATATAAACTTCATGTTTATTAGTAATTATGAGGAACACAGCTTTATGCCCACAGTGGCTCCTTTGCTCCCTCTGCTGTGCAAAACTGCAACACAAGCAATTCAGTACGATGGATGCAACCGTTTGTGACACTAAACACTGAAACGGCACTGAAGCTTGAACATTGCTCTTTCACAACACTTTTTTGTGATACAATACAAATATGCGATGGTAACACAAAGTCCAACCCAGTCATCAAACTTGGTCAGAGAATGTAGAGAGATCCTCAGACAAGCATAAACTAGTAAAAGTAATTTCTAAAGAAATCGCATGGGAGAGCTGTTCCATTTCCAACGCTTCTTAGTGGTAAAAGTCAAAAAGTTGACGTTTTATAAACGATCTTATACTATGATCACTTGACCTACGCATTAAAGGGCAGTAGGAAAATAATTGGTGATTCTTTTGCTTGTTTTCCCTTTGTTTTGCTTCCAGGTCCTTTGGGGAAACACTGACAGCTGCTGCCTGTTTGGGAGCTGCCATAATTGTAGCAGTTTTCACTGGAGAGACCTGAGTTAATTCCTCTTTGAATGCAGAAGCGTTTGGTTTGGGCCGAGCCAGCCTTTATGAGCTGGCTACATTTTAATTGGCCTTGGCCTTGGCCTGCTGGGGATTGAATTGAATTGTTAGTGAGTTTGGAGATTCTGAGTCCATGTAGTTAGTTGGTAGCGACATCAAAGTCCTCAGTCCTGTAATCGCAGCTGCTCGCACGTCTTCTTTTAGCTCCTTCATCTCTGGGACTTGGATTAACAAGATTTTTTTTTTCATGACTTCAAAGGATATAATTCTGTTTTCACTCTAGGATCCCTGGTCAAGTTTGGGTTCTGTCATCAAGAATGGAAAACCTCACTGTAAGTAGAGATTTTTCTATGGTTATATACAATCTGATATTCATCAAGTTGTTTTTTTTTTTGTATTTTATAGTGTATCTTTTGTATAAAATAGTTTTTATTTTCATTCATTTAACGTTGTTTGTGCAGTTTTTATTGCACAACGTTGAAATGTGCTTCATAAAGTTTATAAATTAGTTCATAAATTATTATAAATAATAAATAATAATATTATGTTGGATTGCTGCCATTATTTATTACTGTCTTTTTCTATCCCTCAGCCTGAACAATGGCGCGAGATTATGAACAAAAAGATGAAGTTCCCTCCGGAGCTCATCAGTGCCATTCAGGAGGGGAAAGGCGAGCTGCTGATCGGACTGCTGAAGACTGGAGATGGCATCATCCGGCAGCTCGAGGAGTCTGAGGATCGCCAATGGAGGGAAGCCCTCAACCTGTCCATTCGACTGGGAAACGAGGACGCGATGGACACCCTGCTTCAGGGCGTCAAGTTTGACTTCCGACAAATTCACGAGGCCCTGCTTGTGGCTGTGGACACCAACCAGCCCAGAGTGGTGAAGCGTCTGCTGGACCGCCTGGACCAGGAGAAAGGCAACAAGATGGATGTACGCTCCTTCTCTCAAGCCATTTTTGACCACTCAATTGACAACTCCCAATTTGCTCCTGGTGTGACCCCTCTGACCTTAGCCTGCCAGAAAGACCTGTACGACATAGTCACCATGCTGACCCAAAAAGGTCACGTCATCCCGTGGCCTCACAAGATCTCCTGTGCCTGTCTGGAGTGTCGTAACGGGCGTCAGTACGACCTGCTGAAGTTCTCCCTGTCTCGTATCAACACCTACCGTGGCATCGCCAGCCGTGCCTACCTGTCCATCACCTCTGATGACGCCATGCTCAGAGCCTTCAGTCTGAGCAAAGAGCTCCGCAAGCTTTCACAAAAAGAGCCCGAGTTCAAGGTGTGAGGACATTGATAGATGTCCTAGGTTAGTGTTTTCGTTGGGTGTGTGTGCGCTTCTACGTGTTGTTTGTTTACTCTCTTCTGCAGCCCCAATATCTGGACCTGGAGCAGCTCTGCCAGGAGTTTGCCGTCGAATTGCTAGGCATGTGTCGCAACCAGAGCGAGGTGACCACTATCCTGAACAGTTCTGGAGACGAGAGCCAAGACTGCTTGGATGAGCAGGCTTTCGAGGAAGGAATACCCAACTTGTCCCGTCTGCGGCTCGCTGTCAACTACAATCAGAAGCAGGTAGCTTGATGCTGTCGGTGCCAACGAAAGATGAGGAGACGGAGACGTAAAAGCGATCCTTATTTTCTGTCTGTGGGTTTCTTTCAGTTTGTGGCCCACCCAATCTGCCAGCAGGTGCTGTCATCTATCTGGTGTGGAAACCTGGCAGGCTGGCGAGGCAGCAGGACAGCCTGGAAGCTGTTTGTGTCTGTGGGGATCTTTCTCACGATGCCTCTCCTCTGCCTCGTCTACTGGATAGCACCAAAGTCTAAGGTGATTATCTCTAAAAGTAGAGTTTTCTCATGGTTTATAGAAAATCTTTCTTTCTCTTTACTTTTTTTTTTTACACAGGTGGGAAAGATACTAAAGATTCCTGTTATCAAGTTCATCCTTCACTCAGCCTCCTATTTGTGGTTTCTCATCATATTACTTGGAGAATCAATAACAATGGAGATGTATCGAGAGGCTTTTTCTTCCCGGGAGCAGAACATCCTACAGACCTCGCTCCACATGGTGTGGGTGGCTGGTAGGTTCTCGCTTTCTGTCACAGACAATAGGTGTGAATCCAGTTCCAACCGTGCTGTTTCATGTAGGATTCTTCTGGTACGAGTGTAAGGAAGTGTGGATCGAGGGGATGCGGAGTTACTTACTGGACTGGTGGAACTTCCTGGACATGATGGTGCTCAGCATGTACTTGGCATCTTTTTCGTTACGAGTGCTCATCTTGCTCAAAGGTCAATTCATCTGCCAAGGCCATAACAGCACAGCTGAGTGCACCTACTTTACGCAGACCGGTGAGAAATGAATCCTCCTGCATTCATCCAGTCGATTTGAGGGGCTTTAGATTTGCATTTTATTGTGTGAACCGCTCCGGCAGTGAGGGACGACTGGCATCAGGAGGACCCCCAACTGATTGCAGAGGTGCTGTTCGCAGTAACCAGCATGTTCAGCTTTGCGCGGCTGGCGTACATCCTGCCAGCCCACGAGTCTCTGGGAACACTGCAGATCTCCATAGGGAAGATGATTGATGATATGATGAGGTAAGAACCTTTCCCGCTTTATTCTACATCACGTTTGTCCATCAGTCACCGATTAAACGAGAAGTCATGTCCATCACAGAACTAATGCGAGTGTTGTTTTTCTCTTGTAGGTTCATGTTCATATTGATGATTATTGGAACTGCCTTTCTGTGCGGCATTAACAACATCTATGTTCCTTATGTCGCCTCCCCACAACTTGGCAGGTAAGAATGTTGGATATTCAGCTCAGCGTTTTAGTATCTGCTGCTTTGCTTAGCGTAGTGGTCAGTAACACAGTTTTTTATTATCATGATTTTAAATACAAAGCTCTGGCAATGAGCTGGATTAGCACTGAGACAGTGGAAGCCTGTTTTATGGTCTGCAAATGTGTGTTATAGAAGCCTCCCTAGTTGAGATAGAAAACGCTGTGTGACTCAACTCCGACTCCTGACTTTGCAGGTTTAATGAGACTTTCCGCTTCTTATTCTGGACCATGTTCGGTGTGGTCAATGAGCAGTACGTGGACATGCCACAGTTTGTGTTCGCAGAGTTAATAGGACGGATCCTCTACGGCATCTACACCCTCGTTATCGTTATTGTCCTGCTCAACATGCTTATTGCTATGATCACCAACTCCTTTCAGAAGATTGAGGTAAAGACATATTTGCATACTACAGTTATAGTAGAATAGTAGAAACTATTATATCCTTTGTTTCAGGATGATGCAGATGTTGAGTGGAAATTTGCCAGGTCAAAGCTGTACCTCAGTTACTTCAGAGAGGGGCTCACTATGCCTGTACCCTTCAACATCATCCCCTCACCTAAAGCTTTCTTTTACCTTTTAAGGTGAGCTATAAAAATGTGTCAAAACCAATTTATAAAAGGCCAAACACCAGCATAACAATTATGGTAGAAGTGGGAATAAAGAACAACCATATATAAAGTGAAACGTCTTAAACTTTCTAACTGTACATTGTAATTTGAAATAATTAACAGTGCTGTGATTTTTCCGTTTTTTCATTTGAAATTTGTTTTTAGGGGTTTCTTTAGACGACTCTGTTGCTGCTGCTCTTCAAGCTCTGAGCAGAAATATCCTCCTATAGCCTCTATGGTAAGTGGGTGTAAATGCAGGCGATGGTGTGAATGAAGTAAATCGTATCGGTGTGTAAATGCACATATATATTCTTGACGGCACTGCTGTTTCTGCTACTAGTCGCTTGATAATGGACCTGAAGACAGCCAGCTGTCCTACCGGCAGCAGGTGATCAAGGCTTTGGTGCAGCGCTACATTGAGTCGGCTCGCAGGGAGTTCGAGGAGACTAAGAGAAAAGGTAAGACTGACTCTGGTGCAAATCAATCAGACCGTGATGCGATTTGGATTCCTGTTTAAAGATCCCCCGAGTAACTTTTTTGAAATTAAATTTTTGTACAAAAAGACTCTCTTAATGTGAAGAGGTGTATAACGCCTGCATACTTTTTGAAAGGTATGAGAGACTTTCTGGGTAAATCTATACAAGCTGACATTATTGTTTTAAGCCTCATATGAATCTTCAGATGTCCACACATGTTATATAAGGTTCAACCTGGGCTTTGACTCCAAAAGGACTAAACAAAACACGATTCAGTCTCACAGCCTGTAAAAACTATTAAATGTATGACTGCTGAGTTGTGATCGGTGGATTCTCTTCTTTCAGATATTGGTAATCGCGTCACTGAACTGAGCAAAGCAGTCTTCCGAATGCACAATGACATGAAAGTGATCCAGCAGCTACTGATGAACGACGGACATGTTTCAAAAGATGCACTGACCCAGGATGGTTCGTCTATACTGGGAAAATACATCATTGGTGCCAAAAACAACTTTAGAGGTTTTAGCAGTGGACAAGAGAAAAAAATCTCTTCAGTTGAAGTGACAGTTCACCACAGGGAGAAAGACCCGAACAGAGAAAAGTTGGACTCGAAACTGGAGTCAGACTCTGAAGAGAATCAGGTAGATCCATGTGGATCAGACCAGTTGACGAAGGTAACAGACTGTGATTTGGTGACAATGGAGGAAGGTCGAGTTAAACTAGAAATGGAGGAAAAGGACGAGTTAGACGCAGACAAATATGAAATAAACGAGAGTAAAACTAAGGAGGAGGCGGTAGCGTGGATTGAAGAAAAGGTGAATACAGAGAACACGGATCAGACAGAAGACGTGGTCACAGACACAATCAGTGAACAAAACGGGTTCATCGCCGTCAGCAACGAAAAGCTAAACACGAAAAAATTAGTAGAGAAGTTCGAAGGCATAGAGTTGCAAGAACAAGACGCTGAGGGACGATGGGGAAAGAGTAGGAAGTTTGGAAATAATGTAGCACAACAGGAAGTCAATGAAAAACACAAAGCAACCATTCCCTCACCAACAGGAAGCAGTAGCTCCCAGGACACAGGCTTCGGGTCCCGGGAGGGGGAGGCATCCATTGATGGGATGCTGAGAGAAACAGCTAATAATTTTGATACGGATCCTTCTTAAAATGAAAAAAAGGAAAAGAAAAACATCTTAAAATGAGCAATGAGCCACCGAACTGTAGCAGGCAGTAGTCTTCAATTCACAATCCACTGTAGACCAGTACAGCCGTTATAACTGTTTCGTAACTGTTCACAGTAGCAGAAAACCTGTTGCTGTTTCCCTTATTATATTCAGATGCTACAATTACAACTTTGTTAGTAAAATACATACTTTGCATAAAACTCAGAAACAGCTTGGTGATCATGTTGGGAACATTAGCTCTTTGTTGTCTGAGGTTATGGGTTCATGTTGCTTCAGTGTTGGAGCAGGTGGAAGACAAACACCTGATGCTACAGTGTAACAGAGCAGGTCTCAGCTTGTTTGACACCTTTCTCTCCCATGAGTTCACTTGCATGAACACACCAGTTCATTATTTCATCACCTGTCCCTAGACACAGGGCGTCCAGACTGTTTGTTACAATGCTACATAACTAATGTCTTCACTGGTTCTAATTTTATTCTTTATAGCTATGAAATCTATCTGGTACATATATATATATATATATATATATATATCATTTTTTAATCGCCAACCATCCACAGAACATCCTTAATAAACAAGTTCCTAATTGACTTCTTAGGTCCTATTTAGAAAATAATGGGTGATGAATTATATTTTTTTATAATATTTGCAAATACAAATCTATAAATATACATAACGTCAAAGCTCAGACCCTGATATTGTATGTTACTTAACACTGATGTATATCTAATAAAAAAACTTCTATTCTCAGCATAATAACAAGTTTAATTTCCACACATCTTTCTGTAAGCACCAAAATTCATTAATATGACTACTACTACTACAAAAATGTCAAAAATACAAAAAGGGGCAAATATTTGTTCATCAGCCCTGTTCATTCTATACAAACATAGAAACAGCATACACTTAATGATCAAAATAAACATTAAATAAAAACTGCAAGTATTTGTGAATTGTGCGTATTGTCTGATACATCAAACATATAAAACCCCCTGAAGTTTCAAATATATATCTTGCAAAATGTGGCTATAGGAATGTCTTCTTTTATAAGGGAACTCCCTCCTTAAGAGCCGCACATTAGACATTCGTCTTTGTTTGCTAGTGAACAGACCATGGCAGCAGTGTTGCGCTCTTTGGTCTCCTGCTCGTCCACGCTCGTGACGGACTGGGCCTCCTTTAATTTCTCCTTGTTCAGGGTGAACTGAATGGGGTTGGCGGCGGGCTTCGTCCGCAGGTAGTACATGCCAGTTTTCAGGCCCTGCAGAGGAAAGGTTAAAAGCTTCAAGATGTTTTTTGTACTATGACACAAGAATCAAACCTGCAACCCTTCAGTTTCACTTACCAACTTCCAGCCATAGAAATGCATGCTGGTCAATTTTCCGTAGTTTGGCTCAGCAATATGGATGTTAAGGGATTGGCTCTGGTCAATATAAGCGCCACGATCTGCCGCCATCTTGAGAACAGTCTTCTGGGAGATTTCCCACACAGTTTTGTAGAGCTGCTTCAGGTCCTCAGGGATCTCTTTAATATCCTGACAAATATTTTTAAAATAAAAAAAGGACATTGTAAGCCAGTGACTGAATAATTCATAATAATAATAATAATAATAATAATAAGATCGTAAGATGGATACCTGGATGGAGCCATTCTGAGCAATCAGCTGGTTCTTCATTTCATCACTCCACAGACCTCTTTCTGTGAGGTCTTTCAGCAGGTGGGGATTCACAATCTTTAAGAGAGGCACAAAACACAGTTAAGGTCCCTCTATAGGCGAACAGCTTTACAGACCCAAAAGCCACATGCATTCAGTGCCGACCTGAAACTCCCCCGAGAGCACCCTGCGCGTGTAGATGTTGCTGGTGTATGCTTCGATAGACTCATTGTTGCCCAGGATCTGGGCCGTGGAAGCTGTGGGCATAGGGGCCAGGAGTAGACTGTTCCTCACACCGTGTCTAGAAACACACAGAGGTTGAGTAGCAGGTTAGGTGAAGTAAATACTCCACAGACGAGAAATGCCAAAACCAAGATAAAACTTAAAGACTTACTTTGCTATTCTCTCCTTCAGTGCCTTCCAGTCCCACAAATCTGTTGGTGTTTTACCCCACATGTCATACTGAAGAATCTAGGGAACAAATCCCATTAGGATCTGAGCCTAAACTACTACTTTTATTCCAGGAAGCATTTGAGACTTGTATAATACTCACCCCCTTGCTGACAGGAGAGCCAGCGTAGGTTTCATAGGCTCCAAGATCTTCTGCTAGCTCACAGCTTGCCTCCAGGGCAGAATAGTAAATGGTCTCGAAGATCTGAATGTTGAGCAGCTGGGCCTCTGGGCTTTCAAATGGGTAACGCATGAGGATGAAGGCATCAGCCAGACCCTGGACCCCGATTCCAACTGGCCTGTGACGCTTGTTCGAGTTTTCAGCCTGTAAAGCACCACAGAGAATAGGCGCCATTAAATAACCCAGATCACATGCGTTCAGATGCACGGTTGAGGATAAGAAGGCATACCTCAGGCACTGGGTAGTAGTTGATATCAATAATTTTGTTGAGGTTCCTTACAATGACCTTGGTGACAGATGCAAGCTTTTTGAAATCAAAGGTCCTTTCCGGAGTGACGTACATGTTGAGGGCGATGGATGCCAGGTTACAAACTGCAACCTAAACAAACACATTTTAAAATAACCTCACAACTGTAACGATATATTACAGGTATGATAAAAATACTAATTTCTCAATCCCCTCACCTCATCTTTGCTGGTGTACTCTACGATCTCTGTGCACAGATTGCTTGATTTGATGGTGCCCAGGTTCTGCTGGTTGCTCTTCCTGTTGCAGGCATCCTTGTAGAGCATGTATGGTGTCCCAGTTTCTGTCTGAGACTCAATGATAGCGTACCACAGCTGCTGAGCCTTGACCACACGCTTAGCCCTGCCTTCCTTCTCATATCTGAGCACAAACAGAATTCACCGGACAAGTTAGCACAGACAAATGAGTCATTTGTTAAAAATAGAGATTGATGGGCTGATCTTACCGGGTATAAAGCTCTTCGAACTCCTCTCCCCAGCACTCTTCTAACCCAGGACATTCACTGGGGCACATCAGAGACCAGTCCTGGAGGAACAGCAGCAAAACAATGTGAAAATTAGTATACAATGACTAAAGACTAGATTATTGCCACATTCAGACTAGCACTAGAATCCTGAACATTGACAACATCTTGGTAGCTTATAAATTAAGACAAGACTAGGTTCTAAGACTGGGTTGTACCCATACGGGAATGTGTCTGACTCAGTGTGACATTCTCACTCAGTTCGTGTGTGAGAGTGCCTGTAGAACAAAACCAGCAGTGAGCTAAGTGAATCTTGATGTTACTTTCTCCGGTGTTCACCTGATTGCCTTCCACTCGTTTCATGAAGAGGTCTGGAATCCACAGGGCGAAGAACAGGTCTCTGGCCCGTTGCTCCTCTTTACCTGTGTTCTTCTTAAGCTCTAAGAAGTCAAACACGTCAAAATGCCACGGCTCCAAGTACACAGCGAAAGCTCCAGGTCTCTGAAAGCAAATACAGAGTCACAGGGCTTACACTTAATAGCAGTGTCCCTCAAAGGCAATGTGCACAATGACTTTACTGTATGTGTTTTGTAAATCTGGGTCTTTACCTTGTTGCCACCCTGATCAACATAACGTGCAGTGTTGTTGTACACACGAAGCATAGGAACCAGGCCGTTGGAAGTTCCATTTGTCTAAAACACAGTAGCCACTTTAAGTACATAAAAATAAAGATGATGTGATTTAAAGCTGCTCTATCGCCCTAATTTTGCTTACCCCAGCAATGTAGCTGCCTGTTGCTCTGATACAACTAACAGCTAATCCAATGCCTCCTGCTGATTTGGAGATAAGGGCACACTGCTTCAGCGTGTCATAAATACCATCGATGCTGTCATCCTTCATGGCGAGCAAGAAACAGCTGCACACAAATAGATTTTGAATAGAATTTTAGGTTTAAATGAAAGCCTTGAAGATCTGGTGAACTTTGTTCAGAGATTATTAAGTGCCAATAACTTTGTAGTCCTTACCTGGACAGCTGTGGTCTGTTGGTGCCTGCATTGAACAGAGTAGGTGAGGCATGGGTGAACCACTTCTCTGACAGCAGGTTGTAGGTTTCAATGGCTGCATCAATGTCGCCTTCATGAATTCCAACAGCCACTCTCATTAGCATGTGCTGGGGCCGCTCGGCAACTACACGAACACAGCTTAATTAGCATTCAAAAAAGCTAATAGTAAAAAAAAAACAAAAAACATTCGTCCAAAAACCGACCCTTACCTTTGCCGTTAACCTTCAGCAAATATGATCGCTCAAGGGTCTGTTAGAGCAAAAACAGTGTGGTTTATCCTCCTAGGATCTCAGTGAGATGTCATAATTTTGAGCAGTTAAAACTTATTATTACCTTAAACCCAAAGAAGTTGTAAGAGAAGTCTCTGTCATAAATTATAGCTGAGTTCAGGCGCTGCAAAGAACATTACATTTAGAGATATAAAAGCTATTTAAAGTGAATTTTAAAAATACATCTTATTAAAGATGACGCACCTCCTTGTTTTCAAGAACAATGTCTAATGTCTCCTTGGATATCATGGGAGAATGGTGCTTGTTTAAGGGGTTGACATAGTTGTACAGGTCCTCCATTACATCTGCAGAAGCAAAGAAAAATGACTTAGAGACTTATTAGTGCTCTAAAAATGTGTACAGTGTATAATTATTGTACACTGTTTCCTGGAGCTCCTTGTGTGTGTCCTACAACAGAAGCGGGTTAACTTATCTAAAACAAAGACCGCACCCATTAACAAATCCAGATCACAATCAGACACTGACTGTACAGAGGATAATACAGTACTTATGTCGGTGTAATTCTAAGCACTGGGACTGTGCTGTAATATTTATATTATTATTTATATTTTTAACCCACCGCTGAATACTTTCTTGGTCTCCTTGTGCAGGTTAGACACAGCGATTCGTGCAGCCAGGATTGCATAGTCTGGATGTTTAGTGGTTAAAGTTGCGGCCGTCTCTGCTGCAAGGGTGTCCAGCTCCACAGTGGTGACTCCACTGTACAGACCCTGGATCACCTTCATTGTAATCTGAGTCTGAGTGAAAACCACAGATGAGGGGTTATACGTCGTATAATACCTGTGAATGTCTGAGAAGGCTGTTGCTCTAAGAAATATTAGTAATGGTGACACTGTAGTCGTTTTAACTTACAGGGTCCACAAAGTCTGCATTGAGTCCATAGCAAAGCTTCTGGATGCGAGAGGTGATCTTATCAAAACTAACTGCTTCCTTGCGTCCATCTGAAAAACAATAACAGGATTTTTCTCAAGTAAGTAAATTGTCCAAAAACTTGGTGAATATAAGTTTGAGTGATAAATACGCCAAAAAAACAATGTTTTCAGCTGTTGGTGTATGACCTAAACACCTGTTAAACCAGTTACTCGTGACAAATGGAGACAATACATTACTCCTTGGCGCCATTACAGTGGATGCTAATACTTGTCAGTAATTAGTGTCCTCTGACACATTATTTAAACTGAAGATCGTGAACATCTTAAATGTTACTGCGCAAAGTCCTGCGAATAAAGTGCAGAACATAATTACTCAAATCAACCGGAAAAATCGATCCTGTCTCATCACTAACATTTAAAATGATGTAAAATGTAAAATGCATGATATTTCAAATCCAGACACCGCTGAACAAAGTGCGAACTGAAAAGCTTAATAACTTTACTGTGTATTTCTGTCCAGGTCTTTGTTTGGTGTCTCGAGGGAAACACGTCGCACAAATAAACATAACACGCGTTGATTAAAGAAGCAACTGTTTTTATTTATAGTGATTTGTAAACCACAGTGTAATTAGATTGTTGAGTTTTCCAGGTGTGCATCTCTTCCGCAGCCCAACGTTGCATTAATATTTGACAGCAATATTAAAGTTATGCTACTGTACCTCGCTTAATCACATGCATGTTGCCAAGAAAGTTGCTGTTGTCCTCAGAGAGTATCTGCTGAAGTTGTCTTCTGGCTTGAAGTGCATAAAACAAAAACAGTCCAAAATATTTACAGCAGGTTACAACTCGACAACAATCAGCTCACACAGTTGAATCTTAAACTGAGAGCGCCAATAACCAACAGACCACAAACGCTGCTTTGTGACATCGACTCAACCAATCAGAGAAGGCTCGGGCAGACTTTTAAGCCAATCACCGTCTACTACCTTAGCCCGTTTATAACTTCCGGTCTCCTTTTCCCGGCGAAATGTGGCGGGACATTTGGAAATAACAGTTTAATTGTAGAGGCAGTACTGATCTCTGCCATTTATAATAATGTTCCAAGCGAGTCTCTATGGGTTTCTTGCAAATGCATTGTATGCATTTCCTTACGTAAATAAAGGCAGGAGTACAGTACACAAGCAAGCCCACATCAATACTGTAATATAAATACAATGACTGCAGGTCGTCGCCACTTTTGAATGAAGTAATGTCAACCTCAGTGGAAGTCTATCATCTACCATCTATCTATCAAACTGTCTCTAGTACTGTGTTCACATTTAATGTAATTTAGGTGAAGAATAGAGGTTAACAAATGTCGACTACAACTCAGATTAATCCATTTGAAAAACGGAAATGCAATGCAAACTATAATCGCTGTACTATATACGAGCATATTAAACAGAAGGCGTGAATGAACGGCACTAGAAGGCGAAAGGACAGAAGCAGGTGCTGTTTGACCTACATTTCGTGGAACTTTATTTTGAAGACAACAAAACGTGACCGGCGACTTCGACCGGATGTGACAGTTGTAAGTTTGTTGCTAACGCTAATGGACCCGGAACGGTAAAGCAGCACTCTGAAGATGGCCGGGGTGTTTGAGGTGGAGGTTGATGGTGTAGAGCACGACCATGGACTGGAGCATCACGATCAGTCCAACCAGGTGAGACCAACGTGCCACCGCTAGTTGTTATAATAGTTAAAGCAGACGGAGGTTAACGTACCTACTGTGGGAATAGTAGCGACTTTCTTCTTGTACCTGCAATCTGTCAACCACGAACCCTGCTCTCAACTAGCTACCACTCAGGGGTTTAGCTCACTGTAGAGAGACGCTCGCTGTATATTGGTGTTATGCTGCTGATGTGTGGTATCGATTCGTTTAACATAAGCTGCAGTGCAAGCTAAAAACGCCCCGAGAGCACATTAGAAATGCTAAGCTAACCACCAGGCTAATGTTTTAATCCACCACTGGTTATAGTGAGTTAAGATGTAGCGCATTAGCTAGCACTTACGTGGCTCACGTTGACATAGTCGCTGTGTTTTGGTATTTAGTGTCGTAGATGTGTTTGTAGGTGTTTTCCATTCGTTACAAAATGGCTTTAAAATGTGTGATTGCTTGCCTGTGTAAAGCTGATGTGGCTACTCGGGTCAAAGGTCACGCATAGCCTTTTTTGTGTGAGGCAAGTCGTTTATCGGCGTCGAGTGGTGGAAGCAACCATATCACTTCCTGTGTGCTTTCAGTTTATGGTACAACAAACCTAGATGGTGTCAGAGCTGCAGCTGGCACTGCAGGACAAAGTAAACTGAAAGCAACAATGTGAACTATTACACGTTCACTAATGGTGTAATAGAGACGTAGCTGTAAGCACATTCACTGATTTCAGCCCATGTGGTGTGAAAAGAAACCTGTAAATGACCAAATGTTCACCAGTTAGCAGTTATGCTAGCAGCCCCGTGTCTGCGAATATGTGACACATACACGTCAGCGTTGGATTATGCTTTGATGGGTTGGTGCCGACTCCCATTGTATTGTTTTTGTGATGGAATTTCAATTATATGTGATGACTCAAACTGTTAGAGGGCACATGGCAGAGCTCATAAGTGAACAGTAAATGGGTGTGTTCCCTTCCTCTGCCAGTTTATTCAGTCAGTTCAGCTTTGGTTTGAGTTTTTGCTGTTTCTTTGGTAAAATACATGCTTATTTTTTTGTCAATTTCTTCCTTTAGTTCGATGTGTCCAAGCTTTCACCAGAAGAGAAGTGGAGGTTGGTGTTTTTAATTTAATTTTGGTACATATATAGCATAATTTCTTTCAGTTTTTTTCTCCTGTCTGTACAACAATAAGACACAATATCATATGTTTGTGAAGAAAATAATGTATGCAATCCAATTGAGAGATGGGATTAGTTAAATTACCCTCAGTGAATTTAGATAACAACGAAAACTAACTTGACACGTTGTCTTTTTCTGCAGGGTGGAGCACGCTAGAATGCACGCTAAACATAAAGGCCATGAGGCCATGCATGCTGAGATGGTGCTGATCCTTATAGTCACCCTGGTTGTTGCACAGCTAGTCCTTGTGCAGTGGAAACAGAGACATCCAAAGTCATATAATGTAAGTCGCAAAAGGCACACAAGCGTGATTCTGTTGGAATATACCCTTGACAGTGTAAACTATGCAAGTATTTTCCATCCTGTCCCACACAGTCTAAAAATGTACTGTTGGCAGTAGTCTCTGTTTTATGTTTACACATTATGTGATGGTTGCAATGGTTCATATCTAATGAACATGCATCCAACTATACCTAACTTGAACACTCGCTGTCTTGCAGTTGGTGACTCTGTTCCAGATGTGGGTAGTTCCTCTCTACTTTACTACCAAACTTCACTGGTGGAGGTTCCTGACTTCATGGTTTATCTTCTCTATCATCACAGCGTATATCTCTTACCGTGCCACTCGCAAGCCACTGGCCTGCACCACACCTAGGTATAACCATTGGTGACACTTTACCAAAGCCTGTAAACGAAGACATATTCTGAAATACTCCGGTTTATCTTCTTTAGGTTGGTGTACAAATGGTTTCTCCTCCTCTACAAGATCAGCTATGCCACTGGAATAGTTGGCTACAGTGTCGTCATGTTTACACTTTTTGGTATTAACCTAATATTCAGGTATGTGAAGTAAAAGTGAAAAGAGTTTTTTCCTTGTCTCTATTTGTAGCACATCAGATCCACTAGGCGGTGATGTTTTGCCTTCTTTTGTCACACACTCTTATCACCACAACACCCATCATTTACCTGAATCCTAATAGTGCTCATTATTCTTTGTAAAATTATAGAAGTTATTACTTTATGGTTGAATTAGTAATAAGGATAACAGTTTCATGCATCTGTATTGGACAGGTGGCACTCGTAAAGGGAAGGCTGGGCAAAAATACAATGCTATGAAGATCTGTGGCCACTAGTCAGTTATTTAGTTAGTTGATAGATATAGAAAATCATAAAATAGACTTCTGTGTGTAAATTAAACGTTTTTAGGTTATGGACTATTAGCTTTACAAAATAAGATGATGGTAGGAAATAATAAATAATTAATGAAGAAATTACAGGTCGCTGCCACGCTAGCTTTATGTATTTATTTGGTTGAAACCCTCTATACAAATAGATGCATTATATCTGTGATCAAATTTAAATCGGGTGCTCATATATTTATGTCAACTTCAAGTGCTGCTTACAAGTGTTGTAAGCAAACGGTTTATATACAGCCAAGCCCAAAATCATTCATAGCACTGGCAAATTGTGACTTAAAGTTACTTTTATTCAGCCAGCAAGTTTAGTCTTGGTTAGAAATGACACAGGTGTCTCCCAGAAGATAATAAGACGATGTACAAGAGGCATCATTGTGGAAAAACGTATCAGTCATCTTTGATTTACAAAGAAGAACAAAAAGTGGCAAGTCAAATTTTGTCGGGGTAATAATAATGGAATTGAAGCATATTTCCTCTGTAACTTGTGGCACACGTCTGTTGTGAGTCTGTTTTGACTGCTTCAAATTAATTTTAATCAAAATGTTACACCTACACACACTGTTTACTTTTTATGCTCACCATTAACTTCCTAGCTGCACAGTTTGCTGTGTCTGGTCTGTTTATTTACACTGGAAAGAGGAAGATACCTGATAGCGTTGTCTGTGTCCTTCCTTAATTATTTGGCACAAAATCAGTTCCTACTTAAAAGTGCTACCTACCTGCGTTTGTGGCACAGCCTTTGACCTAATTTATTAAATATCCAGTAATCATCAATACATGTGCAGTTATTGTATGTATAGCTGGATAGGTTTAAAAAATATGTAAGCATTTAAAGTATTCAGAGCCATGATTTCCATTCAGTGCCTTCTGTGTCCAGGATAAAGCCGGAGGATGCTATGGACTTCGGGGTCTCCCTGCTGTTCTACGGTCTGTACTATGGGGTACTAGGACGGGACTTTGCAGAGATGTGTGCAGACTTCATGGCTTCAACTGTTGGGGTAAAGTAGACCCACTGTCGACATTTCAGTTCCCTGGAAAAGGTCATGTTTGTAAAATAAAATATATGTATAGTAAGGTTCTTGTTTTGCTGTTTTTGTCTAGTATTACAGTGCGTCCGGCATGCCAACCAAGCACCTCTCGGATAATATCTGTGCTGTGTGTGGTCAGCCTATCCTTGTGGACGTCAGTGAAGAGGGAATTATTGAGAATACGTACAGATTATCCTGCAATCACGTGTATCCTTTTGCTGACACCCATATTCATGTTACTGTCATGATGAACAATGGAACATTTCCACAGAACTTGTAGTTCTTGTACAGGTTATGTCAGAACTGGATCAATATCAGCAGACGAAAGGGAAATTGTTAACGTGACCTTTCTATCAGACCGTCTGTTGAGTTTATATTACTTCCCCCACTGTTATTGTCTGCTTATGCTATTTAAATGTCATGTAATCTTTTCTAGTGTAGAAATGTCTCACATTTTAGTTTTAGCTTATGATTTTATAATTTATCCGTTGCAGGTACAAATAGGAAATTAAATCCTATAATAGTTAGAGACTGACATAATTTGCAGCATCAGTATTAATGAATGAAAAAGATTTCCTGATTTGAGGATGTGTCATGATGATGCCCTTTATGCAGAACGTTAAGCACAATACCTTGAATATGCAGTCATATTTTATAATTCTGATGCACAATGTATATAAATGACACTTTAACGCTTTTATTTTCTTATTGTGACATCTCATGCTTCTGTGTTTGAACTGCTGCTCATGAACTTTTATCGAGCCTTAACTGCATATCCAGGTTCCATGAATTCTGCATCAGAGGATGGTGTATTGTCGGAAAGAAGCAGATGTGCCCATACTGCAAAGAGAAGGTGGATTTGAAGAGGATGTTTAGTAACCCGTATCCTTTCTAGCCTTTAATCCTCACATCTGAACAGGTTTTTTTGTTTGTTCTTATATATAATATATAACATTTGTATACAGAATGTGTAGAGGGCAAACAAAAAAGAAATTTCAAAACCACCTTTAACAGTCATAACCAGTAACAAATGCTCAGGAAGCCCCATCATTTCAAGTTAGTGTAGGGTTTCTTTCAGTTGACCTTAATGTTTACGTGAATGTTTTTTTTTCTCAGAATTGTATTTATTGTAGTTGCTGTTCCTTTTTTGTGCTGTGTCATAGCTTCCAGACAATCCTTTTTTGAAACTGAAAACAATCGTCTTTCATGTGCTGTTTTAGCTAGTGGGGGTTTACACTGGTTACACCTGCTAGTAAAGACTTTTTTCCTTAACCGATTTCTAGCTGGGAGAGGCCACACGTCATGTATGGACAACTGTTAGATTGGCTTCGCTACTTGGTGGCCTGGCAGCCAGTTATTATTGGATTTGTGCAAGGTATCAACTATGTCCTGGGTCTGGAATGATCTGTGACTGGAAATGGACGCACACTTGCCATATGGAGAAGATATGCAGAGGCTCAAAAGACTGAGGGCCAAACAACACCAACAAAAAGTGTCTACTTTTTGTACATATTATCTGTATTTACAGTTCATTGGAATTTTATTAGTACTTTGAATTTTATGACTTTGTCCCTTTCCCAGGATTTTCTTGACACAGTTACATGTTAATAATTGGTTTGTGCATCTTATGGTCTAGTTAAGTGGTTCTCAAAGCCATTAGAGGGGACTAATTTATGTCTTGTGTGTGTTAATACTCATTTTAAGGATCTTACTAGAAACTTTCATCCTCGTGTAAAAAACACACACGTAATAAACTCCATAAAAATCAAATTAAACCATCTCCCCCTTTGTTCTCGAAAGAAATTAAACCAAAATCTACAGATGTCTGTCGAGCCGTATGGAAATTGTGTCATTGATTGCGTATGTTGATGGTGAGTGAGGATTTCCTAACGTTAAGTCATGCATCATGTGAGGCCTTGTTGTCATGGAGATTCTTCACACAGTTGTTAAAATAGAACTTCATTCATGCATTTCAACATTTTCTCGTGGTCATGGGCATATACCAGCAACCTTTACTATGACTTTCATCGTTTTGTATTTAATTTGTATGGAGTTGTTTAGACTTTGACCGTTTTTTTAAACTACCTTCTTTGAATTACTCAGGTTTAGGAAAGCTACATATATTTTAAACACCCCCTTACATGCTGCGAGTCCTACTAATTAAATTTTTATTAAAGTGGCAACATAATGTTTTGCCACATGAAACAAAAATATATGATTTTATGATTCAAGTAATTTCATTGAATCTACAGTGGTTATATGTGATTACACAATGACAGGAAACCCCTTTGAATGATCCAGTCTTATTTGAAATGTCTTTTTGATCCAAGATCCCATGTACTTTGACTCTCAGGTCTAAAGTTGCTGGAAGGTAAAGGCTGGGTTAGGTTTTACGGTCACTGGTCAGGACATGCCTCCTAATGGATTTCCCCACCAACTCGATTTCCAGGACTGTATACAACAAGGCTAACGCAAGTTGTCAATGTTTGATCAAGATGTCTTAATAAATGTTACATGGTTTAGATGTTGTCTATGCGTCCTTGGGGTTTGTCCCCCTAACCGTTCTAACCAGCACAATAGTTTACAGAAACAAATTGACATCAGCTCATGTGAACATATGACTGACTGAAGAATTTCCCACTCGCCTACGTGTAGGTGGTAGGGAAGTTACCAGTGGTTTGGGTTCTATATATATGGTCCAAACAGCAGTCAACACCAAAATCTTGTGGAGTCACTATGAGGCTGTCGTCTGCTGTCAAAGGTAATAATATTTGTTACTAAAGAATTAATTTTGCCGTATTGTAGGTTTGGTTCTTAATGTATTGCATTTTGACATTTTACCAGCTTTGCCATTGCTGTACCTGCTGATTGCAGATGGACTTTCTGGTACAGTATACATTATGTAGGTGAGAAAGTATTTGTATTTAAGAAAATAATACATTTATATTCATCTAAATTCATTCATCAGATTCTCAGGGTGGATCTCCAGAGATCATTGGGCCAGAAAAAATCCAGATGAATGCAAATCTAGGTAACACTACTGGTAAAAACAACTGCCATAATGTGTTTTCTAATATTTACAGTTTGTTTAAACAAGTTGTTTATGGTTGCCTTGCAGGTAAGAGGCTCATTTTTCACTGCGATGCATTCACAAATTCTGAAGATGATGTCACGCTTATTTACTGGCTCGTCAATGGTGCGTTCCCTGATGAAATACCCAGCAGCAACAGACTAGTAGAATCACAGGAGTAAGTACTCTGAGCACAACAAAACATATCAGCTGTTTGACTAGATGGATCCATGATGGGTTTTTTAAACTAGATCTATTTAGTCATTTTCTTTCAGTGCACTGAAGATAAACCATTAACACAACCTGCATGTGTGCTCTGATGATGATTTTAGATCAACTTTAGAGGATGGTGCAGTCATACAGAGGAGTCTGCTGTTGAAAAATGCCACATCTGAGGACCTCAAGTCTGTCTTCACCTGCATCGTGACAAATGCTTCTGGAATGGCCAAGAAGCACATAAAACTGACAGAAGCAATATATTCGAAAAGTCAAAAGTGCAGATCAAGAAAAACAAAACGTAACAACTAGGTTTCTCTGGACCATGTTACTTCTTATACAATAATCCATGTTGTAATTTTGCTTGCGAGAACTGGAAATAATAATACAGTAAAACTATTGTGTTTTCTTTGGGAAAGAACTGAAGGTGCAGCACAGGACACAGTGTGAGGGTCATGAGGAGGATTTTTCTCCTTTCAAGATAGAAATAAAAATTCTGAGAAGATAAAAAAGTCATACACAATATGAAATATTCTTGACAACAAAAAATCTTCCCCATGGCCCAAATAGCAAGAGGATATTATAAACTAGACATACTATTGTGAGAATCTTTCTTTTAATCAAAGGAAACTGTTTACACAGCAGATAATACGTTCTCTACATAACTGCAGAAATCGCAAAATCTTTGCTGCTACAAACCATATTTACTTTATACATTGCCATACCATAAATATATTTCATGAGACTGAGATCAATGAGACTCAATCAATCAATTTACTCACTCACGCACAAACACAAGTACAACTGGACATAGCTGATGCTCCCTGTAGTTAAATTGTACACATTTATTGTAAAATAATTTTTTATTTCAAGTGATATGGACTACAAATACTGTAAGCACTTCTTCTGTATGATATTAGTATACGCCAAAATCTAAGCAACCCCCAAGCACTGTCTTTAGTATTTACCAACAAGTATTTGAGTGATTTCCCATAATTCCCATGTTAACTGTTTAACAGTGAGATTAAACAACTGAATGCTTGGCCGTAAACAATATTAGTAATTCATAACATGTACATTTCAATACCAGACATCTTTTGTATTGTAAAAACATTGGGTAAACAAAAATCCAATCACACCCACACTGAAACTTCAGAACTGATCTCTTAATTACTTGAATGGCTTCATTAGTGTATATGTTGTTTAAATGAAATGAACAGGCACTGTTTTGGTACACAGTGGAAGCCTTGATATATATGCTGTAGTGAATTAATTCCATGAAGTGATCAGTGATTTGAAAAGCAAAATCAGATTATGTGGATGCTGCCTCTGATGCTGACAAACCTAGCTCCTCTAAGCAGTGCTTCAAATTGTCAGTCCTACCGGGATGCAGAGGTTCTCTCAACCTCTTCTTAATGACGGCAGCAGCATCTTCGACAAATGTTGGCCACTTTACAGGTGACGTGCAGAACGACTGGAGAAGTTGCAGGTTTGGTTTAAGAGCCATTCCAAAGAGGAAACGCAGAAACACGTCTAGTCTGCCATCCTCAAAGTGCAGGCTTCTGTCCACAGCACTTTTGTACAGCTCCATTCCCTTGTGTCCCTTAAACATCCCCTTGAACTTGTCTTTCAGCTGCTGGTCAAAAATGTTCTTTGCCTGATTTGTGAAGGAGAGGAAAGCATAAAGAGCAGCCAGGTACTCCTGCATGGTGGGGTGGATAAAGCTTATGACTTTCTCCTGGAACAAGACATATGGCTTTGTGGTGTAATGTATGCACAGGCCAGTGTTAATCACTGCCTCCACCTCACTGACTCCCGACTCTTTCCAGTCAGTCTTGGTTATCTTGAAGTGGCGGCGTTCTAGCATAGAGAGGGCCAACTTTCCAAGTTTGAGAAGAAAGTCTCTTTCTTTTTCTGGGCTAGTATCTGGGGCTCTAAATTTGCGATGCTCGTGCATGAGCAAAAGCAGCAGCTTTGTGTACAGGTAGGTGATGCTCCTTGGCAGCTGTGCCTGTATTCCCCCTTGCTTAAATATACTCTGACATTCATCAGCAACCAATGAGCAGAACAAGGGCAGGTGGCACATTATGCGCAGGGTTTTGGAAGAGTTGATATACTCAATAACTCTGGTTGCTTGGGCTGAGTCCTTAAATCTCCTCTTGAAGTACTCATCCTTGTCAGGGTCACAGAAACCACGTATATCTATCTCATCAGTATGTATTTCCCATGGATTGTAGTGATGTATTTGTGACCGAGTAGTGACAATGAATAGGCCACGGTAGAGCAGCCTCCCTCTAAGGAGGTTGACCACTATCGCATTCAGGCTGCTGAGATGTGTGGGGTTACTAAGGAGCTCAGCGTTTGCCATGTCAATCTTTCCTGGATACTCATCAAGACCATCAAATATAAACATTATTTTGTAGTCTTCAGATCTAAAATCTTCCTCTTTCAGTTTTATTGTTGGTGGGTAGAGCTTTTGTATTATGTCCAATAGTGAAATATTCATATCCTCAAACTCTTTGAGTTCTCTGAAGGGCAAAGGAAACAGAAAACCCACATGTTGGTGGGATCGCTCTTCTATCCAGTCAAGGATTATCCTTCTGACAGCCATAGATTTCCCTGATCCTGCTGCTCCAGTGAGCTGTATGTACTTAATGTGCGAGCGCTGCGTAAACTCAGCGCTCAAAATATCCTTAGGACAAAGCAATTTCCCTGGTTCTCGATTGCTGTCCAGCTTTTCTATGGTCATGATTTCATGGTCAATATTCGGACCATTGTCACATGTTGTAGTAATGTAAGGCTTTGTAAAGACATCATCAAAGGGCCTTTTCTCTCCCCGTTCAGACAAATCCTCAGATACTTCACCATATTTCTTCTTTAGAATCTCACATAAACCATAGCGGACTTCATCTGAAAAAAGGACATTGTGTTAAAATAGGTTTATGTGATCGATACAAATATCTTCCATACAAAAATATAAGCACTACATACTATACAATATACTAATATAAGTACTTACTTCTGAAACACATGATTTGCATATAGTCGACCATCTTTTTCAGACCCATCTCTGCAAGAAGGTTTTTGGTGATTTGCAAAGACTTTTGAAGGTTGTAACACTCAAGCAACCGGTCCACAAGGTCCAGTGTGTCCATGCCTTGCGGAGGAGTGTTGAATGACTGAGGGTAACGCTTCCACAGCATCTTCTTGAATGTCTGAAGATCTCCTTCTGTCAACATCTTAAGTGTATCACAGAGAATCTGGTTCCAAAACAAGGCTGACTGTCAGTGTTATTGTGAACTAGAATGTGTGCTGAAGGTGTGAAGATAAAATGAACACATAACTGACCTTGAAGGTGAAGGCCACTGTCACAGAAGGGTGGCTAAATTCATCTGTGTCTTCGATTACCTCAGGTGACTCAGCGGGTTCTGGCACCACATCCTCTTTGCTTTTAACCCTGGTGAGGCCACAGTAGAGGTATGTTCAGATTAAAACATATTCATGGTAGCAATGTAATATGTAATCACATACACCAATGTGTAGAAGTGCTCTGTCAATACTTAGGTATTCTCTTTTCACAATCATCACTGTCCAAGGTGTAGCAACTTGAGAATGAATCACTTCTATCAAACTGAACACTAAAAATCAAGAAGGAGACATGACATGAACAACAAGGTACAGTGTAATATTTTGTGCTTAATGTGTTGCATGCACGGTATACCGACAAAGTTTTGCTGAATAATTTGTCTTGCTTGTACCTTGTTGACGATCCATCCATTTCCATTTCGTCTGAGTCCTCCCCACTTGACATTGACCCGTAACTCAGAGCTGGAGGCAAGACCTGGTCAAAATATTGCCTGAGAAAAAGGCATGACACCGTTTGGTAATTCACTATCATGTAAAAACTATCACTGCTAGGCTTTAATGCTACGCCAAGTTGAATTATTTTTTGGTATCCAGTCAAAAGAAATATTGCAGTGCAACAACAAAAGAGGACAATACAACCAAGCAGTCAATATTGTCAGATGTCTTATATCTATTCCTACTTGCTTACAAGCTTTGCTTTACAAAATCAGTCTTGGTCATTGGCTGATAATGGAAAGGTATATGTCTTTGTGTTTTCTCTTTCAATTAGTTTTATTGGTGTGTGTGAACACCTGGGAAAGGTGAGGGTGACTTCAACAAGCATAGAAAAAGTTCTTCATTCAGTCCACTAGAGAACACTAGAGAGCTGACAAGTACTGTATAGGTATACGAGTAAGAAAACACTCTTCGGACTGCACCCACATATCTTACTACCAGCCATAAAAACAATGTAGAACCATATTCCGTTCTCTGTATACTCATTTTTACAAATTAAAAGTATCTGTGTACCATTGGCTTGTATCCATTGGCGCTGGACCCAGGTCCAGAGATGGTCTTCTGGGAGGAATGTAGTAGATTCCATCATCATCATCATCATCATCCTCATCACCACCGCGGCCGTCATCATCATTTTCTCCTTCATTAGACACAGGCTCTCCTCTACCAGACATTGCTTCCTCAAATGAAAAGCTGCCTGCAGGTGTGGCCATGTTTTCCATTTCAGTGTCATCCATCATTTCATAGCGGGTCAGCCAACAACTAACATGAAAGGCACATTCAGTAATCACTCTCTGTCTTCCATCGTCATTTGTTCGTTCCTGCAGAAGAAACATAACACATGAGCTCTCAAAGTCTTAACTGTGCAGAACAGGAAACTTTACACCAAACCAGATTTTCAGGTTTTCAAAACGGTGGAAGGCTCAAAGTCCGTGTTTCACCTGAATATCACCACAGTGTTAAACCACATTAACAACCTAGCAAAGACAGATTTTCGCTTCATCGTCTTAACCTGAATGCGTTCACCTGTTGTAAACGTGTAAAGAGCAGATACCATTAGTTTAAGTCCGTGTGGCTGAAGCCTGACGCGACATCATATCAAACGCCGCAGCTGTTTATCGTCCAGCCGAAGCCAAATTAATACCAGTGGTATTTCAGTTGTGTTGTATGGTCAACCATGAGACAGTTGACGTTAGCTTGGCTAATTTAGCGATACTTTGCTTCGAACCTGGGAGCGACACACTGTGGAAGAAGCGCTCGAATCAGTAACACCGCCACATTAAAACTGTTATAGTAGCAGACATTTAGTAATGTTATGTAAATACGTTATTATGCTTTCTTATGTATCCAACTTTCACACGTTGCCTTACCTTCCCTATACTTGTCAGGAAGTCAAGAAGCGCTTCTTCTTCTTCTTCTTCTTCTTCTTCTTCTTCGTGCTATATTGGCGGTACAGTAGTCGTACATAACCGCCACCTACTGGATCGGAGTGTGGATTTGGTTTGATGTTCAATAGGGGGGAAATAAACGCACACAAAAACAAACAAAAACGACAACAACCAAAAACACTATACAATCTTATATTCTCCTATTCAACCCTGTTTCCTCCAAGAATTGAAATAAAGTTCTGTGTCGGATATCCCCTATTTTAAACCTACAGATCCAGTCTTGTTTTCTTTTCTTTCAGGGACTCCACCAGCCTGCCTCTTTGTATATTGTATAAACTTTTATACTACTATTATATGCTCCACAGTTTCATATCTTCCTGGTTCATGCCTCCCCATTATTCTTCTTGCACTGTTTAAATTTGTCCAAATCTCATCCTACTAAATATGTCATCCTTTCTCCTATTGCCACTACACTCTATCACTACCCGACTTTAAGTTTCTTCTTCTGTCCAGTGAAAAATGTAAAAAGCTATATATTTCAGAGACAACTCTGCCATCTATCGGCCAGAGGAGGGACATTCATGTTCTGTGTCTGTAAGAGTTATATTCAACCAGTCCTGTTTGTTCACTACCAGTGTATGTTGCAGATGCATTAGCACGGATTCTGGATTATTATTCACAGTGACGACTTAAGAAAACAGCAACAGATGTTTTGGAGCTTATACTTTATTAGTTGTAATTGCTTCACATTGGGCTCAGACCCCTGTGGCTCTACCCAGGACAGAATGATGCTACTACAGAATCTGTGAACACTGTAGTACTGTAAATTAAGTTGTGTTATTGTGTCTTTTTTTCTAAAAGCATCATATTTGGACTTTTTAGTTTCTGCGTTTCTTTTACAAGCTAGTTGTAACAGATAGCGGCACAGTGTGAGGATCGTCATTGCAGGTCATTAGCTGTGACTTTGAAGGGTTTGGGGCATCCTCACCTGAAACACAGCTGTGAGTCAGCACAGGGGGCTGTGGGTCACTCTCTATGACACCTGGGGCTCCAGAAGCCAGTGACCCTGTGACCCTCCCTGTATAGCAGAAAAATATGGCTGCTAACTCAATCCTTACTTCCCTTTGCCAAAACGCGTACACCAGAGGGTTGATAAGAGAGTTAATCAGTCCCAAAAGCCACAGATAATTCTCCAATACACCTGTGAGTTCACAGCTTTTGCACAGAACGTGCACTAGGCACACCACAAAGAAGGGGCACCAGAGAACTAAAAAGCAGCCCACAAGCACCGCCACCATCCTAAGGGCCTTGACATGACTCCAGTAACTGCTCCTATGTTGCATATGCTGGTAATGTTGGTGGTCGTGGTCGTCAGCCGCCCTGGAGCCTGCTTGTCTAACTTGGCTGATCTGCTTCTGGTGGCTGCAGGCGATCCTGAGGATGTCCAGGTAAATGTAGACGAACACAGAGAGCACAGGGAAGAAGCACGCGCTGAATAAGACGATGATGCCCACCTCTTGAATGACAGAAAAGAAGGCACAGAAACCGCTGTATCCCTCTGTCTGCAGCTGCCGCACCATGACTGAGGGGAGGAGAAATAGTAAATTGTCTTAAGATGAACCTTATATGTTTGCTGTTTTTGTCATACTTGATACTTCATGCCACAACAAGTGCACTGGTTTTTTAAATCACAATTTTCAAAAGAATGTCAGCTAAACGCTCCATACATTAGTAATGAGTTGTGATTGTAGTAATATAATTAATCGAATTATACATTTTCAAGTTTACAGGACTCACCTGGCAAAAATCCAACAGCAATGGAGCAGATCCAAAGAGCCAGCAACGACCCGACTGCTGTCCCTTTCCCAGAAAGCAGAGAATACCTCAGGGGCATCTTGATGGCTGCATAGCGATCCAGCGAGATCAGGAACATCGACAGAATGGATGCCATGCAGGGGGATGCCACAAAGGCCATCCGCATCAAACATCGCATCTTGCCCTTAGCTAGAATGGTGACATTTGTCAGGGTGTCAGCAGTCGTGTGGTTGTGTTGGTTCTGAGTGGGATAGGTGAAATTCTCTGTTGCAAGGCCAGTGATGGCTACACCCACCAGGGCATCAGCAAGTGCCAAGTTCAGGACAAAGCACCAGCTCTGGCTGCTCTTTCTGAGGAGCAGCTTAAGTAGAGCAGCCGCCACCAGCAGGTTTGTGGAGACGATGAGACAGGCAGCGATGGCCAGCATCACACCCATCACCCGAGGCGTCACGTCGGTCTGGGTTGTTGGCTGGGTTGAGTCCTCACAGACAGGAGTCATGGTAACTGAGGGTTCAGCGCTCGCTGGTCCGGTCAAATATGACATTTTATGACACGAAAAAGCCCAAATTGACAAAGACTTCACTGATTGATATGTTGATATTGGTTACAGTCCATCATAACAGTAAATGTTGCACATTACCATTCAAAAACACAGACGCTCCAAACAAACTTGAGAAAAATCTAGTCTGTGTAAAAGTATAGAATAAAATATCAGATATCATCTCAAATCATGTCCAGCAGCTAAACATGTGACTGCACTTAGAGAGGAAAGACATCAAGCATCACAATGGTTTTAGTTGAAGAATGTAAAAAAAACATCTTGTTATGTTAATCCAGTGTCTTCTTATCTCGCCGAGTGATGTAAGGTTGTTCCTAAAGCATTCGTGTGCTCTCACTCCTCTGTTCGCCGTCCATAAGATCCCTCCAACAAATGCACAAGGACGAAAACACTCACAGCATTATCAGCAGCCTGTCCCCTCCCCTCATACACATACACACATATACAGCCTATAAACACACACACAAACACACGCACAAACCACATGAGCCGGGATGAAAACAAGCAAAGAAGATGCTGCCCTGGCAAAATATAAGAATATTTATAGGCTTTTGCGTTTTTACTTCCAACTTTGCAACCTTGAAATAGAAAATCAGTGTAAATACATACACAAAAATCAGTGGTTGTTCTTGGAGTCATGTTCCAGAGAGTATCAGCCCTAGTGAAGCTACTTGGGTGACTAGTGAAACATTCTGACCTAATGATGATACACATCCAGTCATGTCATGACTCGGCTTCCTGATAGTTTCACCTGGATGTCTGAGAATATTCAACAGACACCAGTAACCTCTATTTACTCTTAATTGCAGCACACAGACACAGTAATATATGTTTTAAAGATATCTTACAAAATTATATGCGAGAACTTGTGCTTCTCAAAAGTCTAAATGCACATTGTTTGACCAAACACTTAACCAGTTGCTGCTTTTTAAAAGCATTTGACATTTAAACAATCAGATATCCAGTCCTTTACTGCAAGGAAAACGCATATAAAACTAAGTGTAATGACATCTTATCACCATGTGCATTCAAGATAACTGTCCTCTACAAGCCAGTAATGTTTAGGAACACGTTGTCAGTGGAGAGGAGTGGAGCCCTGTCTGCTCTGACACCAGACAGCTGAGTTAACCTCTTATCCTGTTCTGGGCCCAGAATCCCTGAGCGAGACATCTGGCATGATGGGACCATTTTCCACTAGGATACACACACAAATAGATCCAGCTAATGACGCTTTCTCCCTGTGCAAACTCAAAACATCATCTGGCATCCCACCAGCTTCTCAAACTAGTAGCTGATACAGGGCTGAGAGAGAATATTTATAGAAAAGCACATAATCAAAAGACCAGAGACATGTCCAGCTAAATTTAAATGGGTTAGTTATTAATCCTGATTGTGTGCAGCTAAAACAATGGTGTCCGACCAACTCAAGACAGGACTGTTCTTTAATCAGTACAAATGATGAATAAATGAGTAGCTCAAACGGTATTTTAACCACTGTTGCAGGTGTAAAATATGACAAAAAAATGACCTTCCAAAGGTAAAACATGCCAGCCACGACCGAATGTTTTCACACTATCCCATTCAAACGTTTACACTAGAACACGGTTTGACTGGGTTCAGTATGAGTCCACATCAACCTGAGGGGAAAGATCCTCTTTTTATTACCACTCATACACTCTCCCTGCCAACCAACCAAAATAACTTCAACAAACACACAATGTAGGGATGTTATTCACCCCCTGCTAGACCTTTCAGGACCTTTCACCAAAACGCGTGGGTCAGCAGTAATTGTGTGCAGGCCCCGGCAGCACCCAGGGAACCTAGATCTACTGCCATCCTCCGCCAGCTGGGACAGATCCTTGTAACTGGACCTGGAATTTGGTTTGAAGGAGCTTCTGAGTGTTTTGACAAGCGCGACATCAACCAGTTTTAAATCACCAAGAAACAGCTTGGGAATCAGTTCTTCTGGCCAGGATTGTTAAGGTGATGTTAATGACGTCTGCTGCAGAGTTAGAGCTGTGTCTGAGTTCTTGCTGTTGCCCCTAAAACAAGACTTAAACTCAAATGTTTTGCTTTATAACGTAGCATATTGTCTCACTTAAACAAACTTAATTCAGTTTTAAGCATGTTAAAGATGTCATGTGAGTGAGAATGATGACAAGTTTCAAAAATTTCTAGTGTACGTACTGTTGAAATTGAAAATAATAAAATAAACTCAGCTGCAATAACAAGTATTAAGATCTAATTTTAAAGAATGGAATAGATACAAATAGTCAGGTCCAGTGTCATTGTGTCATGTGCTGTGTTAATGTGATTTTATAACGTGACCTCGTGTTAACTTCATCACAAAAGGTGAATTAAAAACAGAACCATAGCTTCCTAGCCAGCTAATAAGATTGATTGAACATCAAATGTATTGTGTCAGATGCTCCCTCTCAGAAAAACAATTCACTTTAAATGTAATATTAAACTGAGGGATGTGGTCTGTAAAGTATAACCTACATGTAATTGTATGAGTACATTAACAACACTTGTCTTTTCTCTGTTCCTTTTGTCTTTGTCCCCACCACAGCTGCAAGGTGGGTTTGAAAACATCAGTGTACTTTTCCAGCTCATGCATCCGCGGTTGTAAAGGTGAAATCAGTGAAAGTGACAGACTGCTTTTATGATTCTGTCAGACTGAAGATGTCCTTGAAGAGACGACTGCTGTCCATGTTGTTGTGCTGTGTTTACTGCGTTGCTTCGCTCGTCTGTCTTCACCCAAACCGCAACAACTGCTTCTCTGTCAGAGCTCGGTGAGTCTGCGCGTTCATATATTGAACCTTTAGGCTTTACGTTACTCTCACTCTTACCTGCATTGGCCTCTCGCAGGAATCTGGTGTCGGTCGTCCAGCAGCTTTACCAGCGTGTCATTCGACTGCTGCGCACTACTCTGTGATCAAACATGCCTCCTAGTAGTGCACTGCCACTTACAGATAAAGAGAAGAAAGAGACAAAGAAGAATGGTGTCACTCCACTGTCATACTGTAGTTATACCTCAAGTCAGTGCTGTCTGACCTCCTGCACTGATATATTTGAATGACTGAGTGTTTACTTATGAAGGTTGACATTGTACATACAGTATTTGCAGTGTGAAGACAGAGGTGAAAAACAGCCCCCAACGACTTTGTAAACTATGAACTTGGCAGCTCTTCTGTCTATTGTACACACTTAAGACTAAAAAGAATAGAGACAAAGAGCTTGCAACAGCGAAGCTGCTGGTTGAAATACCTGCACTGGATAGTTTGTTCTTCATTTGCTGCTACATATCAGTAAATCATGCAGAGCTGCTTTGTGACACAAATCCATGATCTGAGACAAATCAGACCTGATCCAAAATGGCTCGAATAAAGCGAGTAACTGAGTGCAGGTGTTTCAGCAGACTCTCAGACAGTCTTTTTTATTTGAATGTAATGTAGAGTTTCACTATAATAAAGCCAAGTTCATGTTCTGAAAGAATTCTGCTTTTTCTGTTTATCAGTCACCATCAGGTGGGGCCATGAGGTTATTTTAGTCTATGTCCACTGTTTCCTTTTTTTATTGTAGGGGGGTGAGTGTTACTACTCTACAAGTCATTCTTGTGTTTACGCTTGTAAATAATGAACTGGGACGACCGATCATAGGTAGATTATTTTGAAAGTATTGCCGAACATCCTGTTTCTATCCGTTATGTTGTGTCCACATTGACGTTGGCTAAAATAGCAGGCTAGCAGCAGGCGAGAAGTTTTCTGCGTGCACTTTGCCAAAGTCAAGACACGCGTTCGTATTAAGACATGGAAAACCGAGCGAAATAGCAGTGCGCGGATTTTACCGAAACCACAGAAACGTGACGTCACGGCTGCATGTAACGGTAACTAGTTGATAATGCGTAACCTCGAAGAGTAGCGGGCTACTAATTTCCACAAGTGTTAGCTTATTAGCTGTTAGCCTAGCTATAGCCACCTGCTCCGAGCTAACTGTTCCAACCAGTTGGTATGATCTTATAGGATAATATAACAATATAAACACGGTTTAATATTCTTATAATTGTACAGCAGGAAGGTATTCGTTAATTAGGTGTCGTGTGTTCTGACAACATAAATAGCGCCTACGATAATAAATAACTTAATTTCCCGGTAACATTGTTACTGTCCCCGAACGGTTATTCGTGGTTTGGCCGGCACAACAGCCAATTGAATCGCTTCATAATTTGATTGAAGGACGTCACAGCGAATAAGCAACCACACAACTAATACGACGGCTCTGTTGGCGGTGTTCAACACAGCGGTGTCTCTTTCCGGCGCAGTACGCTGGGATGCTGATGCTGAGAAGCCTCGTTGATCTGTTCCATCGTTAGGGCTCAATGCTTGTCGACATGTTGTATTGTCTGAAGTTGCAGCACTGTGTTGACCTCTGTCTGGCCGGCCTGCTCTTGGTTTTAGCGGGGCTGCAGCAGGTGGAAGCCGCCGCCGCCGCGGAGATGTCTAACTTGAACTGGAAGCCGTTCATCTACGGAGGGATGGCCTCGATTGTCGCAGAATTCGGTACGTGATGCACCACAACCTGCAGACGCTGTTTTTGCATGTGTGTGTCATCGATATTGTACTAAAAATTATGATATGATCAAATCAAAGCGTCCTACCGGTGTCATTTGAATTCAAAGAAGTAAAATGCTGCACCTGCATCTGGGGGTGATGGTAGCATAGAAAGGGATTGATGCATCCAGCTGAACACACATCAAAGCTTTATGCTGCACGGTTTATGGATTGTCCTGCAACTGCAAGTAAATATAGTTTATAAAGTTAGAGTTGAGTTGGGGTTTGGGGATTTTATAGAACGTGTGTGTATCTTTCACGTCACATTAAGGCAGCATTGAATTGTAAGGCATTTGTTTTTTCTAACATTTTATAGTTAATTCAGCTGCTTCAAACAATTATCTAAGCAATTCTGTTGCTACCCACCTTATTTGTCAGTTTTATAAGCTTATCAATTTCCTCGTGTTCTTACCACATATGCACAGTAAATCTGCTTTAGAAATAATTCAGACATCTTCACTTTTGCAAATGTTTTATTGTTGTTTACTGTTTAAATTGCTAATGTTGCCCCATACCCCATATACCCCATAACAAATTGAAGGTCTATTTTCTAATATTTCTGCAACTGGTTCATACACAAGCATTTGTGGCTCTAATACCATCATTTTAAAAATTCACTTGTTTTTGTGTTACTATTTAATACTATTTTATTCATCCTTAGGTACATTTCCCATTGACTTAACCAAGACCCGGCTTCAGGTCCAGGGTCAGTCCCAGTACACAGAGGTGCGCTACAGAGGCATGTTTCATGCCCTCTTCAGGATTGGCAAAGAAGAGGGAATCCGGGCACTTTATTCTGGGTAACAGCCTTTTAAGGCTCTGCACAACATATTCACTGAATATCCACAATTTGGCCACTGCCTGTTTTTCAATATCACACCAGATTTAATTTGATTTACCCCAGTAAGTTAAGTATATTTAATTACCTTTTCTCGCAACATATTTCTGCTCCATGCTGTTAGACACAGCATGTGTTCAGCATAGTGTGCAGCTTTGCACAGACACTAGCCAAATTTTGTACATGGTTGAAATCTAATCTAATCTAGTTGAATAGGAAATATATTGCACTTTTGACTTTTGAAAACTGGAAGAGTAAGACACGAGAAGCAGGAATTCTGGCTGTAACAGTCAAACTGGGTGAGGAAAGTTAATAATAAACACCTTCCCAGAAAGCCAAGGTTAAACTTGTTTTTTCTGTTCTTTAAGGATTTCACCTGCTCTTTTGAGACAAGCATCTTATGGGACTATTAAAATAGGAACCTACAACTCTCTGAAGAGGCTGTTTGTCAGTCATCCAGAAGGTTGGTGACACGATTTGCATTTCCATTATTTTGTGTTCTACCTTTCTAAGCTCTGCCTTCATTTAGTTTTGCAGAAACTTCTTTTTTTACTATACTATGTTAATCACTATAAGATGTTAATCAGGAAAAACATTAAAAGATAATCAGCTCAGTTGCTGGTTTAAACACCTAATTTAGCAACACTGCCAGTGAGTGGCATTGTGTATAAAATGTAGTCATACTTCATCAGTCCAAGCACTAGAAGCACCTCGCATCCGTGCTTTGCTCTTTGTGTATCTGGGCACTCTGCATAAACAAATGCTTTCTTAGTGGGTTGTTTCTGTAGAATAGACTCCACTTGCAGTCTGCTCCCTCAAGTAAGGGGTTGGGTATGCTGTGGCAACCTGTGTTAACCTGCCTGTAAGCACTAATTTGCAAGCCAAATAAGAGACAAAGAAGAAAGGAGAGCTAGGCTACACACGTTCGGAAGCTAAAAGCTCTCACTCGCTTATCGAATATGTTTTAGTGTGAGGCACAGTATTGGTTTTTGTTTTAATGTTGGTGTCTGGTTTTAGCTTGTCAAATACTAAGGTTTTGTGCTTTGTTCAGGTTTGAACTGATTGACACAATAACAACTTGAACACTTTATTTATTCACTAATTATTTTGTTAATCAACACATTCATTAATTGCCATTTGATTGAGGACTATTTAGGATTGAGGAGTAGTTCACAGTGATGTGACAAAATTCCGTGCCTTGAGATCTCACACTGTTGAAACTGAAAAGCTGTACCATGGTGTCAGTGCAGAACAGAACTAGTGCAGCAACCAGAAGCACAGAAGATGCCCCTCCACACAAAATTGTTTGTTTGCACAGTTATGTTATAAAGTCTGAAGAGACTAAGGTACATCTGTGGTGAAACCTTTTATATGTTGTTGTGTTTTCTTGCATATTATAATTTGTACACAACAACCCAAGCGTACACCATAATTGAAAGATATAATAAAAAATAAAGTAGACTCGAATAATCATCCTTTGTGTTGACAGACAAAAGAACCTCTTGAGTTATCAGCGAAAAATATGTTTGCTCTACATTTATCAACAATTAGCTGGCGCCAGCACAGCTCTGGACTCAGGGAGTTTGTGGCCATAGGTTTTCCTTATTGCCTCTCTTACTTGATACTAACATTTACTCCCTCAGCTCAGGATCATCCCGTCTTTGTTTTCTTTCTCTTAAGTTTGCTTTTTCCTATTCACTCCGCTATTCCTGTCAACACTTTGCAATGAATATTTAATCATGTCAATGTATAATATTCATGTACGTAAGCTAGATAATATGAATAATAGAACAGATCAAAGTAGGAGAACAGAAGTGATTGTGTGGGTGAAAATAACAGACTAATGCTGTTGAAGAATTTGCCAAAATACAAAGCACCTCCTGATTATTTGCCTTTTCAGTCTGCCTGCCCTTTGCTGCCATGGTGTCTTAAATGCTTGTTTTGATACAGGCTTGGTTTTGCCCTGAGGTTGTGGTGGGGATCGAAGGCCCATTCCCCTGCCCAAAAAATGAGAGGTGCGAGGGACCCACTTTAACAGTTTGATCAAGGATCACTGTAACTATTATTATTTTGTCTCCTCCTCCTTTTGCTTCTTCCTCCACTCTAGACACCATACTGGGTGACTAGTAATGAGATCCACCACTTTCTAACCCTGGAAAACTCTTAACACTTGTTCTTGGTCATTTCTTACCAGTGTGCAGTAATAAAATAATTCTTTTATGCACAATTTGGTCCGCTTGCAGTGCTAGGTGGGTGGAGTTTGACTCATAATGAGAATAAGACTGTGGCCTTGTTTAAAGTTCTATCAGCTCTATTTAGCTTTTATTGAGAGTATGTGTATGCTGATAGCGTTCATTACATATGTCACTGATGATGATTGTTGACCGTGAGGACATAGTAGTTAAGTACTTGTGTAAAGTAATAGTAAAGATAATTAATGTCAGTCTGTCAATCAGGTCTTTTATGAAAATAATAATCTGTGTAAAATACCTTCTTTCCTGACTGTCTTTTGGCATCATAAGCTCTCCATCTCTCTCTCTAAAACATACTGCTGAATAATGATGACTCCATTATTTTGCCCAAACAAGGACTAGTAGTGTGTTGAAAGTGACAACGTCTAGAAGTGGACATCATGCATGATTAATGTTATGATATCTGGGAATATATATTATCCCTCCATCCCTTCTTGTGCATAGAAAATGTACATGTAGGCATTTACTGGTATTCTATGTGCTTTTAACACTGAGTGTAAATAAACAGCAACCTTTCTGTTTTTTTTTCCTGGACAGATGAGACCATGGTCATCAATGTGTTCTGTGGTGTTGTGTCTGGTGTCCTATCGTCCTCTCTTGCCAACCCTACTGATGTCCTCAAGGTGAAGCTGATTCAAATACTTATATCACCTTCTACTTATTTATAACATCTGTCCCGCAATATAAATAGAAACGTCAACACAAGCTGAAAAGGATTTATAATAATTTATGATAAATAGTTTATTGTTACTAGTTAACAATAGGATAATTATATATATTTTTTAAATTATACTTTTGATTGTAGTCAGTTTATTTATCGAAGCTGTTCTTGTTCCTGATGGGATTATAGGAAAAAAGAAGCCTTTCAATTCTGGAATAACTTTAATTATATAGTAATAATTAATGATTTAGAATCAATGATGTTGCATGTAAATATTGACATCTAATAATTAATCACTTAATAATTTAAAGTATTTTTATGACCCGAACAAATACCAGTGTGACACAGTATGAAGTGCTGTGTTTTCCCTGTGAGACAATTAAGTGTTACCTTTCTTGTTTTTGTTTTGGTTTCAGATCAGAATGCAGGCTCAGGGCAGCCTGCTCCAAGGCAGCATGATGTCCAACTTCATTAACATCTACCAGACAGAGGGAACCAGGGGGCTGTGGAGAGTGAGTTTTGGATTAAGCCTGAAGATGGTGCCCAATTCATTACAATAAAAGCTGCTTAATATGTCCGTCGGTTTAACTGCTTTCTATCAGACACCTACATGGCTCAAACTGTGATAATTAAAGACTTCTGTTTATCTCCCTTCATTCTGAACATTTGTTAAACTCAAATCTTAAATCAAACTTTACAAGCAGCCTTAATAACTCTTATTTTCTTTATCTGGTCCACAGGGTGTCATTCCTACAGCACAGCGAGCAGCCATTGTTGTTGGGGTGGAACTTCCTGTCTACGACATAACAAAGAAGCACCTCCTTCGCTCTGGCGTCATGGGAGACACTATTCTGACACATTTCATGTATGTTTATTTGTTCCCTAATGTATTATTTCAGGTGTGATAGTAGCAAAGTAAAGTAGTACTTTACTGATGAAATTAAATATATTTACATATATTAAGGTAAGTTGCATTTATCAGATTTCATATGGCAAGTGCTTTTAGTTTGTTTCAGCACCTTACATTTCATATTCAGTGAATGGTTTACATCTCTGCAGTGGTCTATTAAGATTTTCATTTGTCTGCAGTTCAAGTTTCACATGTGGCTTAGCGGGGGCGCTGGCCTCCAACCCGGTAGACGTGGTCCGGACCCGTATGATGAATCAGCGAGTTCTGTCAGGAAACCCCTTATACAAAGGAACACTGGACGGAGTGATGCAGACTTGGAAGAATGAGGGGTTTTTTGCACTCTATAAGGGATTCTGGCCTAATTGGCTGCGACTGGGGCCTTGGAACATCATTGTATCCTTTAAAACATCCAGAGTTTCCTCATTTGTGGGGGAAAAACAGAGACAGCCTTCTGATCTGCTCTGGTTTTTAAAATCATTTCAGAAACACCTGGAGGTAGATGTTAAAATGAAGTTTGCTTTATAATTTTTACTGCATAGAGCAGCCTGTCAAGAAAACTCTTACGATGTAGTTGCTGACAATGGCATCTACCTGTACAAAGAACTGCAGTAATTTCCTAATAATTTTTCTATTTTTCTGCAGAGCAGCTCCAGTTAAAAAATTGTGATTTGAATCGTAAAATGTTCCTTAATGTACTCTTCAGTTTTTCATCACCTTTGAGCAGCTGAAGAAGCTCCCATTTTAACAGGAGCAGACAACCGGACCTCAGCGGTTTACTAGACTGTGTGGGGATAAGTGGGATGTGAGCACGACCTGTTTTGACCAGTATAATCAGTCTCCTCTAAATCCACACCAACAGTACTGCACACGGTGACATCTACTCATGATTATCCAAATTGCGTTTTTATTTTTATTTTCTATTGCCCCTACTTCTATTTCGACACAGTTGTAAGAACCGTTGTTTTGATGATTGCTCCCACTCTCAGTCACCTTCAACACTCCCCAGGCAGCTGATTGTTTGGTTGTATATGAAGTTGGTAATTATTATTTATTAATTTGTTTTAAGTCAAGCTGAGAAAGATGGAGTTTGCCGCTGTGGATGGGGTGAGTGGAAACTCAAGTCACGACAACGTTTATGAATGTTTGGTTTGAAAAGGGTGGTGAATGAAATCACTAGTGAGCCTCTGCGTTGTTACGAATAAGCACTTTGTGAACGTTGAAATTTCAGAAGAATTGATGTGTGGGAACCTCCTAATTTAGGGGAAAATTCACTGCATGAAATATGTCAACAAACATGTTGAGGAATTGCATGGATGAATGGTACAAAAGACAAAGTGACTGTTACTGCACTGTAGTTATACTGAGAACAAACAACGCTGTGTTCTTTACAGAACAGTGTGGAAAAAGTGAGTTAGGATTTGTATTGAAAATGATACCCCACCACATATTGCGATTTTAGTCTTGGTACAATGACTAAAACCTGTGTCACAAAAGCATTTTACAATGCAGTTTTATTCTGTAAGAGTTTTTTTTCTGTCACAATGATCCAGTACTGTACAAACTCTCACATGTGGTCAATGTGCATGTGTTTATTCTTCAGCATGTTCACATGTACATAAGATGCCTTGTGCTGTTTTATTCTGTAGCTTAGTTTGTTCTTTGTTTCTCGTGGTGGGAAGGAGGCAGCTAGTGTTGCTGGAAAAGTAGTTCTTTATGCCAAATGTTTCTAGGTTTCGTTTATTGGAGCTACTCTGCAGCTCCTGTAAAAACTTGCAGATGTCTGGAGCATGAGAAAGGCCACATAAATAGAGTGCTGTGAATACAATGACATGTTTCTCTAAAATCAGTATGAAACAGACCCAATTTATTTCTTAAATATTCCTTAAAACATAATTACAACAAATTATTATTTGCCTCACAACACAGCAGAATAACTTAGCCATCACGTGTGACCAAACATTTTTTTGTCAATTATTATCTTATTCTCAGTACATTCGATCCGTTTGAAAGTGAACACATTTCTAGCCAGATCACAGCAGGTTTTCGGTCTAAAGATTCTCTTTTTAGCAGCAGGTTTTCTGTAACTTGTCATTCAACCATTGTTCTAAAAGTATCTTGTGACAAGTTCTTTTTAATGCTGTGACAGTGCACAGTTGCACATTGAGCATGGAAACTGCTGTAGCTGTTGCTGTTGCTGACAGATTGTAATCCAATTTGGCGCTATGTTAATCATACTGAGAAATTTCACAAACGCCATTTTTGTATTGATTCACTCTAAGGAATTCAATATGAGAACAAGTGTTTCCAATCTAAAAGTAATCTCTGTTGTAATTAGAACTAATATAATTCTTTGTATTCACCAAAGCAGATGAACACTTCCAAGGTACTCGAGCTTTTGGTTTGTGTGGCACCTCACAGGTAGAATACAGTGTCAGACTTCATTCAACCTTTTATTAGGCCTGAAGAGTTGAACTGACTTAGAGGCAACTTGAGACTTGTTTTACGTTTTACTTGTTTGATGCTTGAGAACAGCTTTTTGTAAAATGTGTGTCAGGTGTTTCTAATGTGATTCTGGCTTCTCCTGGAAGGGTTGTACTGTTACAGCCTTATGCTTTGATCACATTGTTGGTTTAGATTCTCAGATTGTGCTTAAAGAGGTTCGGTAGATTTTTGCTTGTTTAGGAGATGTGTTCTGTTACCTCGGTCCTCATGCTTTTCTGAGCCACTGAAACCGTCCATGAACTGTTTTTCATTTAGTCGTAGAGCACAGCGCAAAATCAAAATATCAACCACTGCCAGCCCTCTTCATCTGTCAGTGTTTTTATTTTTCTTGATAAGTAACCGTAAGTTATGCTCTCAGTCCCAGGTGACACTGAGCCCAGTGTTACTTATAGTAATAATATAATATGAAGACAATTATACAGAACATACTGATACATCCGTACACTGTTCAACCTACTGCATATGGAAACAACCAAACATGTTTTAAAATACAGAAATAATTTGCGTGTTGCTGGAAAGATGAAAGACTTTTTAGAGGTTTTCTGCTAATTGATATGAGACAGAACATTAACTGCCATTTCTTGTAATCAGCAAACATGCCAAAAAGTTCTAACTTCCCACATGTGAAAGTTTGTAGCCTTTTCTCCTTGTGCTTCAGATAAAACAAGGAGAGTAAATAAATCAGCTCGTCCTGTTCTTGTTTAAAAGAAAGTGGGGGTATGTCCTCGTCTTCACTGTTACATCAGCAGTTTGTTTTCACTTGTGTTTAATTTAACTGTCCAGCCTTTAAAATGTCCAAAGGTTTTTTTTCTTTCAGTTTTCACTTGAATGTCCTGTAGTTTAACTTGTGTGTTGTGTAAGATGTAATTTGTAGAAATAGATTGTAAAACTATATGTTTGAAAATGTCTCATTTTTAAGCTTATGTTGAGTTATATGTATTTGAAATGATTACTTTTGCTTTTTAAGTTGATGCCTTACAGTGATTTATTTATAATATTCTGTGTTCGGTCAATCACTATTCAGTTCTGCTGCTTTCCATTCCTGCTTTGATTTCTTTATAAAAGTGTTTAATGCTCAAGCTGCCATGTTTTCATTTTAAAGATTTATTTGAATCTGATCTATTTTACCAAATGCGAGCTCCTCCAAAGTCCAAAACCACAAACTGCCTACAATAGGTTGGGTTTGTGTGCTTTAACATGTTTTACAGCTAGGAAGCAGTTTCACAACCGCAGGTTAATGTTACACATCGTTTGTGTCTAGACTAAGCAAACAATATTCATTTTTATTCATTTAGTTTAATTAATTTAAGTCATAAAAATATATGAAATATTTAGTCAGTGGTTACCCCACAATAAACACTGATAGTTTTCATAATCCATTGAAAAAGAGCCTCTGGTTTTCCATCACCTATTAGATAATAGTAGCTTTGAGCATCAACAGGACGTTGATGCCCTTGGCTTTGAAAGGTTGATAGAATAACATTTACTCAAGGGCAACTCACTGGTGTTTTCTTCTTTTGTCTGCGCTCCTTCTCTGATATGTTGTGTTGATAAAGCACACAGCTTAAGTTGTTGAGTGGTTTTGTTTGAATGTTTGCTGCTCTAAAATAATCACACCCCAGGAAAAGGTGACACAGCATTGCTCTGTGTTACTAGAGCTCCCATGATGTAAAAACCTATTTAAAATATCTTTTTATGTAGAAACGTATGTGTGGAAATTTGCTTTGATTGTTTGTTTTTGTTTAAATGTAGGTAATTATTTCCCTCGTTTATGAAGGAGATGCTGTAATTAAGGGAAAGATTTTTTAGTTAAGTCTTTTTCAGTATATTGTGGTTTATGTTACTTTGATGCTATTCTATTTAACCACTGTCATACATTTATACAATATTTCACAAAATATTCACTCTCTCTGAGGACATGGTCTTTTCCTTTGCAAAATTGTTTCCAATTTGTTTTGATCATAAAAAACTTTATGTAAAAACCAGACTGGGTGAAAATTTATTTTGAATGTTCACTAATAATAATGTTAAAGGCCAAAGTTGTGAGATCTGCAAACTGTCATTGGTCAGATGCTACAATTCAGTCAAAGTGTCATCGTTGTGAACACCGTTCACCCACAGATTGTGTACCAATGTGACAGACGTCTTAATGATCTCATCACTTCTCCAGAGCTTGTGCACTCTGCTCAGCTCATATAATTGATGTCTACAACCTCTGTACTTGTTTACTTTATCAATTTCTATGGTGAAGGTTTCAGGTACTGAAGTACTTTTTAAAGTTTCTCTGACTGAGTGAATTGGCTTTATTTAAATTCAGTGATCACTCAAATAAAATATAAGCTGTGCTGGTTTCTATCTGTTTCTTTTTTATGGCTAATGACTTAACTTTTCCTGAAAGGTTATTGGGTATTTCAGCCAGACAATCCTGGTCCCCATCCTACCTCACTACAGCTTCATGGCTTCCCAAACACTTGCAGGGGCGGGAATGTCCTCGACCTGGGGTTGAGGGTCGACTGGTGAGGAAACACTTGGACACTACTGCAGAACAGCACAGCAACAACTCACAGTTACTGCTTTGATACAGCTCAAACAAATGAACAGGAAACTACAATAATAAAAATCTATTACAAGTCAGTAACTGGTGTGTGCATGTAGACGTTAAGAGCCAAAACAAAATGTTTGTGCGTTATTTAAAATGTTACTGTCTAATGTAAAGCCTACAGAGACAACGTCTCATTTTTCAGAAGACGTTGAAATATAAAAACATACAAAAGCTACATTTCAGAATGTTTTGCTATATATGTAAGTGTTAATTCAGAAATGTAAGGCTCCAGTAAATTAGGCTCTAACCAGCAGACAAATCAAAAAACTAAATTATGCTCTGGAGACTGACACATTTCATTTTGTGAATTTTGTCCAAACATTCTCAGACCACAATGATGTTTGATTAAAATATTATCAGAGAACAGAAGACAAATACTGTAGAGACATAGTAGATTCAATTAACATGATTTTTCAATTAATTAATTTCAATTAAAAATTAATTTAATGCCATTTCTTTATGAAAGGCTGATTTTACTTTAAATATGTTCACATGGATTAAGGTTTCTAATCACAAATTTGTGGCTTCTAAGGAAAGTGTACAACACAGAAACATGCAAACTCTCTATTTCCCACACGCAGTCATCAAGTCAGACCACATTCAGGTGTGTCGCCTTTTCACCCACCTGTGCTTAAACCCATGAGAAACTAAAGCAGGAGTGACTGGACAAGCTGCTGTCACGCACAGATACATGTGGATGTTTAGGCCTTGTTATTTGTTGGTGTATCAGCATTAGAAATCCCAGCTGAGTTCTCTCTAGAGCTTCAGCAGCAAATATGTTTGCTTGAGTTCTTTGCTTTCTGTTTTTTTTTCTTGTCTGTTTTATTTATTTTTGCCTTTTCTGGAACAGTAGGATCAACCTACACGTTTTATACTGGTTTTAACGGTGCAGCTTTGAGTCTTGTCTTGTTTGTGTTATTTAACTAGAGTCTAGAAAGTGTGTGTGTGTAGTCATGAAGGAGGAAATTGCTGCCGCTGTGTTCTTTGTGGCTCGGCTGGTGAAGAGATACGGCTGCCTGGACAAGGACAGCAGGGAGCGCTTCGCTGCGGCCCTCACCTCCGTTTTGTTTGAGAACTACAAGAACCACTGGCACCCAGAGGCTCCCACAAAGGGACAGGCATACAGGTCAGTGAACCTTTGGGAATAGTTTAGGCAGCATTGAGCTTTACCTCATTATTTTCCCCAATAATAAACTTCTTCATAAAGTATGGCTGGATAACTATAGTAACTCCATGGTTTTAAGTTGATCAAACCACTGTGAATACTGTCTTAAAATGAAATGTTAATTGTTAAATGTTAATTGTGTGCTGTGAAGTCTTGAATGGCTGTGCGGTCAGCAGCAGACTCAGTCAATGGTACTAAAACTTACTAAAAATGGGCAAATGAGGGGGGGCAGTGAACCTTTAGTTAACCGAACCTTTAAACAGCTGTTGACTCTGATTCTGTAATAGTGTTTGGACCTAATCACACGTATTCTGGCAGACGGCTCAAGACCCTGTGCAATAAAGACTCCAGCATGTTGAATAACTTTTGTGTTCACTGTTGTATGACTTAAGTTGGTTTAGGAAGGCAATTGAAGTTTTCCTTGTAAAATTAAACTCATAACTCAACATAGCAGTAAATGAAAGTTTACACTTTCACAAGTCTTACAGAAAATGCAGTGTCCCAGAATAAACAACTGCTTCATTTTCCAGGTGCCTGCGTATGAACCGCGTGTGGCTGCAGGACCCGGTGCTGCAGCAGGCCTGCGAGCTGAGTCTGGTGCCGTACGAGGACCTGGGCCTTCCCCAGGAGCTGACGGTGTGGGTCGACCCAGGAGAGGTGTCCTGCAGGTCAGTATGTTTAGAGACCCGAACATGTGCCAACTGCAGTTCAGGACTGGTTCTTTGTGTGACTGAGAACATCTGGCAGATTTATTCTAGACACTGTTGATGGTCATCACAAGAAGACGACCATGCTAAAACATCTTGGCATACATGCTCCGTAAAGCTATAGTCCAACGTGACCTCTTTTCAGATACGGTGAACACAGCACTCCGTTCTGCGTCTCGGCGGTAGACAGTTGTAGGCGTGGGGATGGGGAATTTTCCCGTCGCATTCATGATGCCGTGGAGCGCGCGAGCCTGGATATTCCATCGGGAAACTCGTCCGATGAAGAGGATGGAGGTGGAGACAACAGCCTGAGCAGCAGTAGCAGCAGCCTGTCAGTTCTCTGCCCTGCTCCAGTGCTTCCCAGCAACCCCGAACCTAAAACCATCCCAACTGTCAGCAACCCCAACAGTGTCTATCGGGTGGGTAGTGAAAAACGCCTACACTTTAATTCCCACAGATATTTAGAAATCAACAATTTCAATCAAACATGACTTTAATGATAAATGTATAGTTGGTAGAAAGGAGATTTAGCATCAGATAACTTTAAAAGTCGGTTCTTGGAGCTCTTCTGAGCTTGGAAAACGACTTCATCTGGGTTGAAACTGAAGTAATTTGTTATAACTGCTAGAACCATACATTTAAATGCTGGTAAATTATATTTAGCATTGTCCTATAACAATTTTCTCCTTTCCTATCCTCAGTTCAGTGAGTTTTCTCCTGGTGCTCCTCAGACTTGGTTAAGGGAGAAGCGAAAGCCCTTTTCTGGGGACGCGTTCCCACCTAATGCTCCACTAGCTGGAGGTCCGATCCCCCAGTTCTCCGGTCAGAAAGGCTTCAAGTCCTACCGAGCCACCTTTACCTTCACAGGGCCTCGTGTTGACAAGTACCACTGGGTCAGCAAATCCCGATCCTAGAGTCAGTCCAGCCTTTAGCCAAGACCCAGAACTGGGGTCCTGCTCAGGACCTGAGCCCTGAGGCAGAATGAAAATACACAACTGCCCTGAAAATTCAGGGGGGAAAAAAGTATCTTTAAAGGAAATGAGTTTATTATTTGTATGTGGTTTATGCTTGTTAAGCATGTCTTTTAAATTGTGAAATATTCGGTATTTTAATGAAACCTCTTGTTCTAGATGTTTTTAAACTAAAAGTAAGTGTGAATAAAGTAACTGACTTGTCATTGAAAAGAAATAAAGCGTCTGTCAGCTCTGCTGGTTATTAAAGTCTTCCTCTATTATTTCCATTGAGCAGCTGTGTGTGGTGGTGGTTGTACTGGTAGTGTAGTTAGTGATTGTTCTTGCACAACAATCGGCTAACAACACTGCCTGCACAACAACCCCAATCGGTCCATCGTCAACTTGTAATATTGCAGTAAATGCTGTTGCAATATTTACTGATTTTGATGTTGCTACACGTGTTCCTTTTGTTGCGAAAACAAAAATCTAAATAGGATCTTAAAAAAAATTCTAAGCTAAATCTTCAATCTCTGATGCTGACGTCGCACTGTTCAGCTATATTTCAGCTTTTTTTTTTTCCCCACACACAACAAGCAACACTTAATCATTCTGTTAACATAGCTGAACCTAGTTGACTCAAAGACCACAGTAAACCATAGTGAACTATTCCTCCGCTGTGAATAGATGAGTGAGAGCTCTTACCTGCGATCACTGCAGTTCTTACAGATCTGTTTACCACAAGTGACCACTGCTAGAGAAACGTTTCCACAGCTACACTAAAGTCTGTGCCCCATGTCCCAAGTCATGCCTCAACTTGCCCATGGTTGGCACGTATAGATCATGTTGCCAGGGTGAAGCGGTCAGTGGCAACAAAGATTTGCTTTTAATTAAGGCCACCACAGTATTCTTAGATTTTATCCATATTTAGCCCCTTCATTATTAATCCGGGCTGTTTGGTTTCTATTTCTTTCTTAGCGTTTCACTTCAGGAAAGGCACCAGTAAAATTATAAACATGATTACTAGGGAGAGCTGGTTGCATGGTTGACTGTCAGGTGTTCTTGATAATGAGCTATTGTAGTAATTAAAAGTAGTTTCAATTGTGTTTATTGTGCTATGACAAGTCATAAAATATTTTCAGTGTGTTCAGACGTCAAATGAACAGTAACTCAATTACTAATGTAGTTGTTCCTATTTTAAAATGACCAGATTCTTGTGTTTATAGGCTCAAAAATGTAATTGATTGTGTTCAAGAGAACTGGTTGACCTCTGGTTAGCGCTGAATTGCCCTTTTGCAGTGTGGGTCAGTAGGAGCCCAACTCATTTTAAATTTAAAACATCTTGCATTACTCTTCTCCAATTTCCTGGACTGCGTTGACCAAAGGCTTTTGGGTATCAGGTATTTCTCTTCCTAAGGTTGTTTATTTTCTAAACAGTTTTCGAAATTCAAGCCGTATTTTAAATTTAGACTATGTCCACTAATTGGCCTTTAAATTACACAAAAAAAAATCACAAGAACAAACACAAAAATAACACCTCACAATTACTTTAACATTACATTCTTGTGTCGTAAGTGCGTACAAAGGCTCTGCGTTAGTGAGAGCCCAGAATTAAATTTTTGATCTTAAATTCCTCTTAGATTAGGCCTGTTAGCTCTGGTTGGCAAAACAGAGAATGCACAGAGACTGAAACTGCTGTTTCTCGGTTTAAAACCATTTTCGAAGAAAATATTTTATGTAAATAACGCATCGCACATATTTACGCGTATCTTAATTTGTGTCGTTACATATAAAACAGTCCGCGAAGCATTAAGAACACCGGAAGCAGCAGCAACACTAGCAGTCCGTGCATTCAGCCAATCATTCGACGTGGTTAATATCCCGTTAGAGCTTACTGTCCAATCATATGTTTTGTCATTACGACGTGTCCCAGCGCTTGGTCACATCCGGTCGTATATATGTTGCCACGAGTTAGCGGCGAATTTGGAGAGTGTCCATTTTGAGCAGCAAGTCGGCGTCTCCGGTATTTTCATTAAAGTAAGCATCTGTTTTGCTTTTGTTTGTCTCATTTAATATAGGCGAAGTTGCTCAGCTCAATATATAGATCGTCACCCTCCGATGTTTATCTTCGATCTACTTTTATTTGGCTAACGATTTCATGTTAGCTCAAAATCTAGCTAGCTGTATGTTAGCTACAGCAGCGCTACCACACGTTAAAGTATTTGTTACACTGCATAAACAATTCGTTTAGCCACGGTGGCAAGAATGCAAGCCTATGAGCTTTTAGGGTAATTGATTTGAGGCTTTGCCTTTGGTTTCTGCAAGGATTTCATTGGCCTCTTTGCCCACATCTAGCTGCCAAGATGCTATTCTGGCCTAATCTGTTCAGCGAGCGGTAACAGCAAAGCGCGGTCTGCTTGAATGCACCATCGGCAGAGTCACACCGGTGTAGTCCTGCTGTCTGCTCGCCTGCAACGTCCTTTAGAAACTAGTGCGTTAAACTTTAGCGGCGTGTTAGGTTGCCCACTAACGTTACGGATGCTAATTAATGTATTGCCAACTTATGGGGTTGATTATAAATGCAGTTGGTGGCGTATTTCAGAACCAGACGTTTACTCTAGAAAATCGACTTCACGGTGACGTTTCGCTGCTAAAGTTTTCATTGTCGTTGAAAAGAGCGATTTTCTGTATGCAATCCCGCTTAATGTGTCATTGCTTTGCAAAGTGTGTTGAATGAGCTGCAGATCCCACAACTGCTGTTGTGTTTAGGAAATGTTGACAGTTTTATAGTCATGAAGTCAGTCTGTGCTCTTTCATGGATAATGAAGATGATGAGTCCGTAATGAGTAGAATTTCACTAGTTGGCTGCTTGTTTTTACTTGATCTTACAAGCTAAAGTTACATAGACTGTTTACTTTCTGTCTGCTCATTTTTCCTTGGTGTCAAATTTACACTAGATTCAAAAGTTTCTGTTGTGTCTTCCAGTCTCTTCAAGAGTCAACTATCACAATGGCAGATGTTGATAGTCTGCTCATGGAGACGTCAGAGCAGAACGGCAATGAGGGAGAGGATGATCAGAATGGAGCCGAGCAGGAGCTGATGGGAGGTGATGAGGACAATGGTACAGATGGAGGAAAGATTGATGCCAGCAAAGAAGAGGAGGATGCAGGGTTAGTATGTAGTTTCTCAAAACACCAGTCACACCTTTTTTTATTACACGGAAGTAAATGTAACCTAAACATCAGCTAAAGAGAAGTCACCTGTAGCTTCCAACGTAATGAGATTGTTGGCTGTAGATGAGTGAGATAAAAAAAAAATATTTGACGAACTTTTTAGTCAGCACGAATCTATTGCAATGAATTAATGGCACAATGACGCTGTTGCAGGAAATTGTTTGTCGGTGGCCTCAGCTGGGACACGAGTAAAAAGGACTTGAAAGACTACTTCAGTAAATTTGGCGAAGTGTCCGACTGCACTATCAAAATGGACTCGAACACTGGTCGATCCCGAGGCTTTGGCTTCGTTCTCTTCAAAGACTCTGCCAGTGTGGACAAGGTACATCCTCAGTACAGCTGTTTGGTATAAGAAAAGTGTGGGCAGTGATATCTGGGGCATTGGTATAAAATGAGTAACCGTAGGCGCTTTTTCCTACCATGCAGTTCTATTAAACATGTTTGACAATTACTCTAGTTTTAAGCAAGAGCATTTCCCCATTATTATTTTTTTATCGTTTGTCTAATTGTTGTTTAGTAGTGTATGTTGTGTGTGGGTGTGTGTGTTCATGTTAATGCATTTGTCTCCAGGTGCTGGAACAGAAGGAACACAGACTGGATGGACGCCAGATTGATCCCAAGAGGGCGATGGCCATGAAGAAGGAACCTGTCAAGAAGATCTTTGTCGGAGGTTTGAACCCTGAGGCTACAGAGGATGCAATCAGGGAATATTTTGGGGCCTTTGGTGAGGTCAGTCGTAGTTGATAGTCCTACCCCTTTGACTTTTTCAATAAAACAGTGTGACCCTTACTTCTCCCTATGGGTGTGTTATAAGATAGGACTTTATTTTAAGCAGAAGTTCGGAAAAAAGTGAACATTCTCATTTATATTTTTGTATATTAATGGTGGTGGTTTTGCTGCTGCTCCACACAGTATTGTTTAATTTCAAGCGGGGCACCGGTAAAATGTCTTAATTAAGCTACTGACTTCTTGAGTGGTTGGTTGAAAGTAGCAGGTTCTTTTAGTTTCCTATTGAAAATGATTCACTCAAATAATTGGTAATATTTCTTTCCAGATTGAAACTATTGAACTTCCCATTGACCCCAAATCAAAGAAAAGGAGAGGTTTTATTTTCATCACGTTCAAAGATGAAGCCAGCGTCAAGAAGTGTCTGGAGAAAAAATACCACAACATTGAGGGTGGCAGGGTAGGTACAGAAACAGTTTAGGTGAATCTAACCACTTAACGCTTTAGTTGAATAGTGAAAACTGCTTTTATATAGAATTGTGAAGATTCTTAAGCTGCAACATGTTTGTCTCCTAAGTGTGAGCTGAAGATCGCCCAACCAAAGGAGGTGTATCAACAGCAGCAGTACGGAGGTGGGCGTGGTGGCTATGGAGGCCGGGGAGGCAGAGGGCGTGGAGGTAAGAGAATATTAGGTCACTTACTAGTGATTCAGTAACGTCAACCCATGATTTACCACAAAATTATTGTTGACCGTTTATATTCCTACTACATGCACATATTGTTGATATATGTGTGTGTGTATGTATGTATGACATTTATCATAAAGCACGAGTTAGCGTTTAATGTCACGTTACCATGGCAACCTATTTAGACACTACTGTGGTTAAACATGTCTTTGGTAACTTTGTGGTTGTAAGAGCCTGTTTCTGTTTCAGGTCAGAACCAGGGATGGAATCAGGGCTATGGAAACTACTGGAACCAGGGTTATGGTAACCAAGGCTATGGCTATGGTGGATACAGTGGCTATGGCAACTATGACTACTCTTCTGGTTACTATGGATATGGAGCTGGATATGATTACAGTAAGTACACACAAACATGGAGAGAGGAGTTAACCGTGGTTAAATGGTTTTCAGTGAAGATTCAGCAGCCTCCAGTTTCCCGATATTTGTGTCCTAGTAGTGATTGAGAAGTGTTGCCTTTTTAAGAATGTGTTTATAATGCTTGCAACAAACTATGGGGACTGAGCCTTTGAGAATGTGGTATTACATTTGTCACCAGGTCAGGTAATTTAGTTATTTCAGCACATTCTAATTTGCGCTGAGCTCAAACCTATAGCTCTTATCCTCTCCCCTCACTCTTAGAAACGTAGGAGCATCTTCCTAGAATGCTCAATGTGTTTTTGATGCAGAGCAGAATGGATGGCCATGCGTCTGATTGGTCTTTTTACCTGTGCCCCACAGACCAAGGCAATGCTAACTATGGGAAAACACCAAGACGGGGGGCACACCAGACCAGCTACAAGCCATACTGATCACATGGTATTGCAAGGTATTTTTTATTTATTTTATTTTTTGTAGTGCCTTGTTTTATATTTGCATATACCTGATTTTGATACCACCCCAAACTGTGAGCTTTCCCATCTTTTTATCCAGGGCCCTAATCAGTCCTTTCATGTCTAAGAGATTTATTTGTTGTATTTATGTAGTATTAAAAACTGAAATTTGTCTCCTCAGGACTTCAGTGATCTATTAACACCGTTGGCTGATCAGACTTGCTGGGCCTAACTCAACCTCTTTTATGACAGAAGACCATTTGTACAGAAAACATCTGAAATGTAACTTTTCCATGTGTGTAATTTTTTTTTTTTATTCTGTTTTTTTTTTTAGGTTTTATTTTCCCCCTTTGTTCTCTTCTTTTCCTTCCCCTTTGCTTCCTCCACATTTCCATCAGCGGAAGTGTAATTTTTACTGTACTTTTTGGTACCTGTTTTGATTCTATTGTATTGTAAGGGTTGTATTTTACATGTTTGCTGGCTTTACAGGTTGGAAATCTTGGCGCTGTAAAGGAGCTTTTTTGACAAATAAAACAGTTTTCAGTAATTTCTCATTGTTATTCTCTGTAGTTAGTAAAGAAACAATCCTTCTATACACATTAAAATTAGTGTGAATGAAATTGTCTTACTTCTGTAATGAAAACAACTAAAGGTTGTCTAGTCATTGAACCACTCACATGGACAGGTTTGTATGAAGTGCAGTGGTGATTCCTGACATTCAGTCAGCTTTATTGTCAGTGCTGGTATGTGTGACATACAGAGAATGCAGATTTTGTAACTAACATGTTGAATGTATATACAACAATTTGACATGCGTACAAAGTTCACATGAATATATTAAAGCGTACAACTATAAAGGCTCATAAATGTACAATGGTCACATTTATGTACAGGAACAAAAACTCATGGTTTTAAATGAAATCATAGCTGCAAGCGTTTTACTCTCATTGGAACAATGACGCTAACGGACATTAAACAGTTTAAAGTGGCGGAGCTGCGGTCTAGACTAAACTAGGCTGGTTTGGACACTCGAGGGCTGAAGTCGGAGCTGGTGAACCGACTGGCCTGCATTCAAACCTGGGGAGGAACCGGAGGTGAAGCCAAGACGACCGCTGACCTACAGCAGCGACGGACACGGTGCAGGTCCGCCGAGTAAAGCAGCCTGGTGAAAGAAGTCAAGTAAGAGTATAAAGATCCCACTAAATATAAGGCCAATCACTCTCTTTTTAAGGCAAGACACAGTTTGTACACAAACAACTCGCTGTGGTTTATAAAGGCAGAGACCGTTACAGAATTAAAACTAGTTAAGGAAAAAGAATGTTTCCGCCCGGTTTCGAACCGGGGACCTTTCGCGTGTTAGGCGAACGTGATAACCACTACACTACGGAAACCCATACTACAACCAACCTAACATAGTAATTTGTACAATTATGTAATTCAGTTCCACTAGCTCCAAAGATATTAGTTGTATGAATGACTCATGGTAGTGATAAAATATACAGGATGTGAATGAGTGACACCGACATTGCTCCAATACCAACGGTTGCTGTAGCAGTAATGGCTCCTTGTCCCCATCGGGTGGAGCCTCAGATTCATGAATGACAGAATTCATGCACAGTGAACCATGTTTATTGTGTTAAAATGGACAGACCTGTTCATATATGTTTACATAAACTCTACAGTAATTGTCTCTCAGGTTATCCTGCTATTTCATTTGCATATCAACTGTGCCACGAAGCAGCCATATGTAAAACAAAATACTGAAATAACGTAAAAATATGTTAAGCCAATTAGATGCTTTAGCTGGAAATATATTTTATACATTTCCATAAGGGTAATAACTGGAAGCGCTGAAAGTATTTAAGTATCAGATGGGCGGCATTAAATAACTCTAATGTCTTCTTTCTGGAAGTATGTAGGTGATTTAATGCTAACTTTTAGTTAGGCCACACTCCGACGCGGTGGGGGTCGTAACGCCTCTTGGCTCTGGATGGCACCTGCCATTAAATCAGGAGGAGAAGAAGAAGAAGCAGGACTCTACTGGCTGTGGGTTGAAATAATGGCGGAGGCGATGCAGTCCGACGATTTTCCTTATTTACCTTCGGGGCCGGCGGAGGGTATGGCATGTTTCTCTACCAGCGCAGCCTCTCTTTTAATAACGCAGTGCGTCGGTGCGCACAGCCGGGAAGTCGCGGTCGGTTCCAGCAGGTCTGCTGTCGCCTTCCTGCAGTTTAGCCCGGAGCGCAGAATGAGGGAGCAGGTTTGCTAAGGCGCGCTAGCGCTAAGCTAAGCTAGCTGTAGCAGGTGGGACGCCAAGGTCGACGAGAGCGAGTCTCTCTCCGATCTCACTTCATGGTGACAGTGAAGGAGTCGCCTGCCTGTGGAGCAGCAGGGAGACCGACAGAGGCGGCTCCACGTTATGTTCAGCAGACATGCGGGTTGTCCTTGATCCGCGTTTACACGTGCGAGATGCTTTATAACTTTTGATTGGGCACCGTGGAGCTAAGCTTTGCAGCAGTTATTACTTTAAGTGATGTTTTACATTTGTGCATTGATATTAAACAGGTTTCCTGCCTGCATGTTTAAGTCCATTTGTGTAATTTCACTCTGCATCACTGATGTGATGCCAAAACAAACTGCACAACAACTGCAAGCTCAGCACCTCGTCAAGTTCTGAGGCAATATTAGATGAATAAGATTGTTAAAATACTGACATTAATACTTCAACAGAGCCATGCGAAACAATGCAAAGAGACATTTAAGTAAAGTTGAGATTTGTATTATTCTACCTCTCTTTGTTTGCACACTGTCCTGTAGTCTTTCATAGTGGAGCTTCATCTAAAATAATATCAGAAAACACTTTATCCTGATATTTGTTTTGATGAATAATATTAACAAAGGTGTGTTGAGAATTAACGCTACAGAAAGTGCAGCACTTATAGAGATTGAGTTACAACAGTATTTCTTCTTGATAACAAAACCTTATAAACGATTGGTTTTGTGGTCTCTGTCATATCAAGGGTTTAGTATGATGGTTTACCACACGTCTTTGTCTTAATGACAGCGAGCCTAAAGCCTATCAATAAATAGTGCTCATGTAAATGTATAAAAAATACAAAGACATTATGACCTGATATGTTTGTACAATCTCATATTAAACCAGATCAAACCATGTGACCTGATGTGTGGATTATTAACATCACTGTAATGTATCCACAGTTTTTTCCCCCTGATCAAACTGTATATGCCAGGAACAATGACTCACAGTCTCACAGTCAGAGAGAAGTTGCTTCTGTATCTTGAACTGGTGCCATGCTTCGTTTTTTACGTTGTTTCCCAGAAGATGTAACCTAATTTGAAACCTCCTCTTTTTCTCTTTCCCCCCTGCAGTAAATAAGATGATAAAGGAGCACAGCGAGCTGTTTTCTGACTCCCAGTGTAAAGTCTGCAGTGCTGTCCTAATTTCCGAGTCTCAGAAGTTGACTCATTACCAGGTCAGTGAGCCCACAGTCTGCTGCTCCTGTTTCCATATCAGGGGACCTTACTTATTTTTAACAGTGCTAGCATGCTCCATTGCTCAGTGATATGGGGGAAAGCTGCCCAATTATTAGCTGCAAGGTGTGGTTATTCTGGACACTTGGCTCGTATTACTGTAGGAATGGCTCCAAATTAATATGGCTATAAGGAAAGATTTTATCCTTCTTGATTAAAGATTTGGAATCTCACAAGTTGTGACCTTTGTGGGACTATTAGTGTAACTCATATCAAGCTAAATATACTGCTCGCCTACAGATATGGATGCCTCTGTATATGTGTGTTACATTGTTCATGGCAGAATTTTATCTACAGTAATATGCAGACACTTACAACCAAACTGGAAGCTGTGAAATGTAAAAGCTGTTTGCTGAGAAGGTGCATAATGCAGTAGTTTGAGACGTTGTGTGTCATTCACTTTGTTATGAACATTCATTTGTGCCTGTCCATCCAGAGCAAGAAACATGCCAACAAAGTGCGACGTTATATTTCCATGCACAGTGAGAAGGAGCCAGCTTTAAAAAAGCTGAAGTCACATTCACCTGACACCGTGAGTAGTTCTCTGGTTTAGGTTATGAGAAGCAGCTTGAATAAGATGTACTGCTGCTGCTTTCAGGTTTGTCTAATATGGCAGGTAAGGCATCATGTAGCCATACATTTTTAATATTGCTGTGTCAGCAGGACTGTAACAATGGAGACACAGACCGGTTGAAGGTGTGTCATGTATGTAACATGACCTTCTCTGCTCCTGTGGTGGCTGAGTCACACTACCAGGGCAAAGTTCATGCCAAGAACCTGAGGTTGAAAAACATTGTTCCTCAGGCCACAGGTATGTATGACTCTTCAGAATCTCTAGTGTTTTACATTTCGTGATCTTAATCTAATTTTGTCAGCTTCGTTCTTTAAAGTTAGGTCGAAATCATTTTTTTTCTGAAAGTCTTTCATTGCATTTCGGCTTTAACAGTAGCATCCCAGTCAGCACCCACAGTTCAGCTAAAAAAGCAAAGTGCAGGTGATACAAGCAGTGTCCTCACAGTGGGCAGCGTCAGCGACAGCGACCCACACCGTTTCTGCTCCATCTGCCAGGCGTCATTCAACAACCCAGTCATGGCCCAGCAGCACTACGTAGGCAAGAAACATAGAAAACAGATGACCAAGCTCAAACTGATGGAGACCTACGGCCCCTCTACAGCACCAGGTCAGAGCCCAGAATCAGGAGCTCATGTAGTTGTGTTTGAGAGAGAAGAACCACATGTCACAGGTGGACGCTGTGAGAATAAAGAGGTAGTGGGTTTTTTTGTGTGTGTCTACAGCTTCGACACTAAAGGGCTACCCGTGCACCGTCTGCAACATTGAACTGAACTCAGTGGAGCAGTACCAGTCTCATATCAGTGGTGCCAAACATAAGAACCAGTAAGTACACACCTGAACCCACGCAGCTCAGGTAAAATAAGGGCTGTCTGAGCATGTGCTACATCAATTCCAGCATCACCTGATTCCTTGTGTTCTGTCATTATCCCCAGAAAAACTGACAAACCTGACAAAATCAGCTTTATAGTTTCTCTTGTGTTTGTTTGTAGCGTGAAGAAAACAGGCCTGAGTGTTGCAGGAAACAAACACCCAGCAGAACAATCGCACGTAGGTGAAAACCAGTGTGCAGGCAGAGATGACCGGAGCAATGCTGCTGGGGAAGATAAGCATGGCACTAGAGGAGACCAGTATGCAGCTGGAGATAACCAATACGCTCCTGAGGACACAGAGTACTCTGAGGCGTACCAGTATACCTGAGGCTGGACTGGGAGGGACTTTACAGGTTTCAAGGACCTGGAGCGACACACAACAACCAGCCCCTTTAACACATTATCAGCCTCCGAGCACCTCCAGCTTCTCAGCAGGTCTCCCCTCAAACGTGGTCGTCCAGACCAGAAGTACGAGTACAACTTCGTCACTTTCCCAGCTGAAACATGTTTTGCAACATGAATGTGTTTTATTTATTGAAGTTCTCCTCTCTGTTGAAAAAGGCAGGTTGCTGTGTGTGATCAGAGATTCAGCAGTGTTGTGCAAGTGAAGAATGTGTCTGAGGATTCAGCTTCTGTTACTGACACAAAACCTTCATATTGGTCCTTATAATTTTTTCATCACTACGTTACTGTCTTCAACAAGACTTAAGTACTACAATCAAGATCATCTTTATTGGCCAAGTAATGCAAGAATTGTAAAGGACTTCAGTGTTAAGAATGTCATATTTTAGACCTTGTTTTATGTCTTAAATTAGTTTTCATTTTTACCAAGTAAATCATTACGTATCTGACAGACGTGTCTATGCTGTCGGACACATTGGAGCTGCTACCAAAAGAAACTGAAGTTAGAAACTTAACCTTGATGTATGATGATTTGTGTACATCATACCAATACAGAGTCATCCAGTTACTACAGAAAGTTAATGGACTACATGATTTACTGGAGTCCTGACAGTTGGGTATATTTGGCTATTATGATCATTTGGCCACCACTAGTGTATCAATACAGATTTATAGTAGCAGCGCCACAGGTAACCGCTTCCCATTCATGTCTGTAGGTGAACATGTTCAGTGAATGTATTTATTGAAATATTTTTTTGGCTCCTTTCTCTACGTTTTGCAGGTTTGATTAGTATTATTAAATCTGCTGTTGTAACTGCAAATGCTGGGGGAAGAAAAGACTTTTGGGCTTTTGCACAGCGAAGTCAGTAACTAGCCAGTTTTGATAATATCTTCACTGTCTGTGTAAGACTTTAAGTCGAGATAAAGCGTGTACTAGTTCCCCTTGATCAGAATTTGCTTTACAGGTTTACTTTTCCTACTTTCTGAAATGTTTGAGTTGTTACTTAAACATTTGACACAGCATGTTTCTAATTTTTTCTTATTATAGTGCAGTAGGTTGTTGGCTGTAAAAATGAAAATTTGAACAATAATTTATTCAAACATCTAAGTGGTTAATTTATGCATCGTTTTTCTTGGTCAATGTAAATAATTTTATTTTTGTAATTGGTTGCATTATGAGATATGAAATATTTCGCCATAGAACATTGTGACAGAAAAAGTCTTTGTCAGCAGCTCATAATTTATTCATTCATCAAATCCAAGCTATCAGTCTTCACCAGTATTTTGTATGTAGTAAGCTTGATGTCATTTTGTATGATTTTCTTTTTATTTGGAGAGTTTAAGTTACAAAAAAGAGACGAGGTATTTTCAAAAAGAGATAACGAAATTTCAACAAGCATGAAAACTGTCATATTTCAGATGCAGTGGCTCTACGACAGTAAGGAGTTCATGGAGTTTTTTATGACTGGACTTCTAGTGATCCAGAATAGTAGTAACAGTAAACATTACAATATTTACCACAGAGATTTTAAGGAGTGATGTCAAATTAGAAAGTGATGTCAATATTACCATAACAAAAATAGTTTTTTTGTTTCTTCCTCATTTGACAATTGAATATTTAACTTTCTAGCTAAATGTTATTAAAATGAGTATTTTTTAGGGCTCTTCCATATTGTACAGTATATGGTGTATAAAAGATGAATGACTTACATCTTTTCACCCACAGTTTTTGTGTTTTCCTTTCAGTTTAGGTTGTGCAGCAAAATGCTTTGAATGTGCATCAAGTAAAGACATGTTTAAGAGTCTGAGTTTGCTTGTAAGAGTGTTTGGTGGAACAAGGGTTTCCCCATCACAATATGACATTAAGTCACTTGATCTTAGGAAGCAGAAGTAATTGTGACTCATTTCACCTGCTTTGGTGCAACGGAGGCATAAGTAAATATGTCACCCAAAACATAGACCATAGAGCAGTGCTGTTACAAGACGTTTTGATGTGTTTTACAGCAATTTTGAGAGCGTGGAGGAGCTCTTATGTGGACAGGGCCAACAACCCGGAGGAGGAGCAGTGTGAGGTGAAACCACAAAACAACCTGGAGCAGGCTAATGGTATGCATGTTTTAGACCAAACAGACCGGTAGGATTACACAAGGGCCCAGTGTTCTTTCATGCTACTGTGCTCTCAGGCCAGCACTGTGCACAGGGAACCTAACCCCGCTCTCTTCAGACATGAGAACAAATTCACTGATTTGTATAATAGTAGACAATTTATTCTACCCTTATATGTTATGTTGTCTTTCAGAACAAGTCATCATAAACAGTGGTGTTATCATATAATGTCATCTTTGTAATAAATCACAAGCTGATTGACTTTATATTGGACTTTGCTAAACTGCCTATATAAAAATCTGACAATCTAACGGCACCTTAAAACACTAGTTGGAGAGAAAACAGATCTTTGTGAAGGCTGATATCACTCGGTCCACGTGGTGGTGCTCTAACTCTGCTTGTGCTGCATCATCACAGAGGTTGACAAATACTTGAACACACTGAAACACAGTTTTCCTTTTTGACATGGCTGCTTTTGGCTTTTGTTAAATTCTACATTTTTAAAATCTTTACTGTTACATTTATTCTGTAATGTGACATTCAAACAATGAGGCTGTGACATTTTTCTAATCTGTCTTGTTCATTGTGTCCTGTACAAGAACAGCCTCTTCTGAGATGCAATGAGCTACCAGGATATCACAGCAAACCTTAAACTTACTTGCTATACCATTTTTTTTTTATTTCTTGCCCAACCTCACATGTGATGCTTTCAGAAATTACTTTAGGAATCTCCTCCAATAATAAACAAATGTGATATTAGTTTATTTCAACAGTTGTTGCAATCATAATCTTGTTCTGCAGTTGTGAATGAGTAATCTCTGTTGTTAATGAATGTGTCCGACATTAACTCTCTCATGAATTATGTGTTATGTAAGGCTTCAGTTTGCTGCTGGCACTGCAAGCAGCAGAATTTCACAATAAGATGCTTCTCACCTAAATGCTCCTTAGGAGTCAAAGACGCCAAAGGCCTGTAAACAAGCTTGAACCTTGCACATAGCGTGACATCGGGACCAAAGGCAGAATGGGCTTCACCATTATTTCAGTTCAGCTAAGAGGTATTTAAAACGTTACCTCTACACAGGAACAGTATCGTCTTACGGTTTCCATGAACACATGAGTCTGAATTAAGGGTCTTGTCTTGTCAGTTACACCGGCCTGCTTGTCTTGATAAATGCTTCGGCTGCCAGACTGTGTTTGTGAGAAGCTTGTGTGAAATGCGTGGCCCTCTATGTTTCTCATTGTCTGCGTGTAAACCTAATTCTGGGTTACAATGATGTGTGTTACAAATGGAGATTCATCCATCAAGTCCAGATGTTGTTCTCTTTTGTCCTTCTCAGAGAAGAACCAACGCTTCACTTAGAGGCTGCGTTCTGCCTCTCATGAGTTGTACGTTGGACCATTAAACGCTCTACACACATTTTAGAAACCGGCCAAACGTGCTGCATAGTTAAACTTCTCTTTCGAGCTGGTCTTTACATTTGTGTAGAGGAAGATCATTTCATTTGTGTCTTATTCTGTTTCCTGTACTTAAAGTCCATATGTGGATTAGATCTAAAGGAACGGCTCATCCCCTGATGTTGGTTTTATGGCATCTGTTCTGTCTGCAGAAAAGGGTTTTTGATACGCATCTCAAATCCAAAAGAAAACACCACAGGTCCAACCAGAACCTTAGTGAGCTGCTCTGTATGCCCACAGCGTTTTAGGGAGGAACACAGTGAAGTCTTTGTAAGACATCATTTTCTTTAGCAACAATATTTATCTGTTTCTATTCCTGCTCTATTGTCTGTGTAGGGCACTAACCCAGCAGACCGCTGGGAAGCAGCGTTCAGCCAAAGGAAGTGGGCCAATGCGGCTGTCATCAGCTCGTTCCCCAGCATGCAGCAGGCTCATTTCCCATCAGCCTTCAGTCAGTAAGCCACTTTATTACTGACAGGCAGCCATGTAGGAAACGCCAGCGTTTGCCTTTTGTGCTACCTGGTGTTTGCAGGAGTGCTGCTGGCGGAGCAGGTACCTGGATGTGGGTGTGTGGTTCTGTCATAATTAGTCTCTCCCTGTCTCTGCGATGTGCACGTTGTGTTATATTTCCATACACACATTTAGAGGAAGGGGTCTGGTAATAGTTCAGGTTAGCTGTTTAATAATGGTCCTGAGGTTTTGCTCAACTATTGCTAGTCAAGTATTAGATAACCATGTGTCATTTGTAACTATGGTCATAATTCTTGATTTCGTGATTATGTGGCGTAGCAATGGCTTAAAGTGAAGTAAGGCCAGGATAAGCAAAGGCCATAATAAGGGTTAGGGTCTCACTTCTACAACAGTCAAAACAAAAGAACTGAAAGTAAAAGTGAACATAGGTACTCATAGTAGTTTAATGTATAATTTTGAAGAGTTTGTATTAAACAATCAGCTGATGTGTTGTAGCTGACACATTTTTAACGTCAGCATTTATTTCAGAGCAAGTCTGTTTCCCATGAGGTGTGTTTCTTTTACATTACTTCCACAGACATGTCAATAATGTAGACATACACACACACACACACACACACACACATAGAAAGCAAGCAAGTGTGTGTGTGGACACTTTTTTCTCAAGGGTTTCTCAGCCGTCTACTGCAGGTGGCTGGGTGGTTGGGTTACAACCCCATTTAAGTACACACACACACACACACACACACACACACACACTTAGGGAGACACATGCACCTCTCCTTCCATGACATCTGAAAATTCCTATGGATTACTTACTAATTCTCATGACAGATGGACACATGGTGCGTGTGTGTGTGCGCGTGTGTGTGTGTATGTGTGTGCGTGTGCGTGTGTGCGCGCAGAGACAGCAGCTGGGAGCACAAGGTACAACCAGTATGCAGGCTGCTGGGCGCGTCAGCAGACACCTGTTCATACCCCCTCCTTCTCTTTCTCCACTCCCCTATTTTTTTCTCCTGCAGACACTTGATACATGGAAGAGAGAGAAAGTGAGGGAGGAAGAGAGGGGGGAGGGAGCGAATGAGACAGAAACAGATAGAGGAGGAAGGGGAGAAAGGGAGAAAACAGCTGGATCAACTGAATGTTTCCGTTTTCTGTTTCCTGCCTCAGGTCTGTGAGGACTGTCTCTAGCAGGGACTCTGGAGTCTTCAGGGGCAATCAGTAAAATTTGAACTTCTCGCCACCATGAAGCAGTTATGAACTAATGCTGGCATGCTGTGATTGCTTTATTTTACCAGATGTTGAGGCTTTGCATTTTCACTTAGATCCTTTTATGGTAACAAAACTAAAGCTGATCCACTGAATATGTGCAGATATAAGATTTAACGTCTCAAATGCAAAATAAACAAAGAGCAGTTTCATTTTTATTTGTCTCTTTATACAAAGTCAGGTTTTAGTTGTCCATTAAGGCCTTTATGCAGTCTCAGTGGGCCTTGACATAATAAACAGCAGAGCTAATCTCACTCTGTTTTCATGCGTTGGTATCAGTGTGTATGTTTGCAGACATAGAGAAAGTAAACTGCAGATGTAGAGCTTGATAAAAACATGCTTTTTTTTATTTAACAAAATGATCAATACAAATGTGATATTTCTAATCTAAGTGTCTTTATTGTTGTTTCAAAACCTACTTGTTTCAAGTCTATGCACAGTCAACACACTCAAGTGTTCGTATCTTCATATCAGCTCATAGGTCCAGACTGCTCAGGTTTTGAATTTGTGATCAACAGTTACCTGAATGAGTGGTTTGGGTGTTTTCCCACAGATTAACTACTGAAGCAGACAGTCAGGCTCATTTGTTCCTGGTGTGCAGTGCAGGTTGTTGTCGTGATTTATTCGGTGTCAGAATGTTTGCTGGGAACCGTGGAGCAGACGGACATGAGAAGAGCAGCAGAGCCAAAGCCGCAGTCAGACAACAGGTGAGCTGTTACGCTCTCAGGCACGTCTCATTGATATTCTAACCTATTGCACTTTCCCAGGGAGAAGACTCCCCTGAGGAAAACATTACTGCCCTACAGCTCCCTCTCCAGGCTTTGATCCTCTCAATGTGAAGCAGATCTCCGGTCGGTCTCAGCGGCCGTTAATACAACCAGTGTGTCAGAGGCAGAGAGATGTGGATATATCTGCAGAGGCTTGACAGTCAGTGGATGTTTGGAGGGTCACAGTAAGGCGTTAACTTCATCAGAATGGGATTCCACCCATGTACAATCAGTTTATTACTAAATTCAAGGACATGTAATCTTAATTTATTATTGTGAGGTCGTCTATGTTGAGAGTTTAGTTCTGTCCTGCCAAACTGATCAACCAACCAAGTATTAAACCCTGTTAAACATCTGTGTCATCCAGCCTGAGGCTCTGAAAGGAAGAATAGGATGAGCTGTCAAATTCCAGGTGTGATGCTTGTGGAGACTCAAAGCTGTAACTGTACCAAGAGCTTCTACACAGCGCAGACTTAAAGATCAGCTGCATCAGTCTGCATGGTTTTAAATAACGGACGAGTGGTGCAGAATTTGCTGCTCATTTAGTTTCTTACTTAAGGTGAAAGTGAAAACAGCGAGACAGGAAGTCAGGTTTCCAGAGTCTGACAGTACAATGGCTTCCTTTGAGCAGTCTGCAGGTCAGAGCTCAACGATGTGCTGAAACAAAGCCCCGTCAGAATCCAACACCTCTGTTTTGGCTGACCTCTGGGCATTTAGGCAGCCACGGGTCAGTACCCTCCTGCAGGACGTCCGCTCGTTGTGCCGGGCATCCCTCTCTCTCACCTGGGGGGTGTCTCCATTAGTCTCAGAGGTTCCAGGAAGAGGGACTGCACAGTCTGCCAAATACCTGGAGAAAAGGTCCAGGAAACAAAGCCCATGCTTTGCCATTGCATCATAATTATCTCACAATGATTCTAAATGGTTCAGGCACGAAAAAACATTTCTTAAAGAATTTTTGTACTTTAGTTAAGGAAGCGATTTTGCTACAGCTCTCCTCACATCTTCATCCCTCCCTGAGCGTCATGCTCCTGAAGCGCGTTTGTGTTTCAAATCAGTGGGGATAAAAGAGCATATTAGGCTTCAGAGCCTTGCTCAGGGGGTTTTAAGAATGAGGGGATGGGGATCTTTTGCTTCTGGTGCTGATAATCGGCAGCCTCTCTCATTTCCCTTTAGCACAAAACCCTCCTCTGTTTCGGTCAGTCTACGAGGGGGAGTTTTTAGCTCCCTGGGGCAAGACTGAGCCACCTGTAAGACAGGATTTACAGTATGCTTCTGGAGAAAGAAGCTGTTCGCTAAATCTATCTGGTTTTGTAGGGTTTTTTTTTAACAGAGGTTTAGGGCAAGTGATTATAGGTTTTAGACTTTATAGACCAAATGTAAATTCACTTTGAAAGTCATCCTGATCACACAATGAAAACGCAGCCCCCTCCCTTCAAAGCCACATACAGCCTCCCTGAAGTCCATTGATGGGAGGCTTCCTGTGTGTCCCTGCATAGAGGAGGAAAGAAAAAGCAGGAAGGATGAGGGAATCACTAATGCTCAGCTCCTCAGGAGATCTCAGGACTCGGCAGGCTGGGTTTTAATTCCAGGTGACATGAGTCATTATCACTTTATACAGTGACTTAAATTAATATTGTGCTGTATATGTCAGTCACACAACCACAGGTGGGAGCTTGTGCTGACACGCGTGAGGTTTGTCCAGTAATAAACTGCTCTGTTTAACCTGAATCAATGAGCATGAGGAGGCTGCCACACTGCAGATCACAGGGAGCTGGTGGCTCATTGTTGAACCCTGTAATGCAAATGTGCCAGTGGATAGTTTTATATATCCTGCATTGTTTGTGAGGCTTTATCCCTTATCCCTTCATCTCCTCCACCTATTCGTACTCCTACATTTTTCCTTCAGCGCTCACTGTTGTGCTGACCTTCGCACACCCTTACACCCTTCACCCCCGCTCAAAGAAATCCAGGGACAAGTCCAGCGTCGAAGGGCCAGTCAGACTGGAGGGTTGAGATGTCAGACAGAAAGCTGCACGAACCAGACGACAGTCAGACGGCCGGGCGGCTGGGACGGCAGACAGGCTGGCTGTGGGCGTCTCTCTGTTAACGAGGCCTGACAGCTTCCATGCAGGCTCATGCGACAGTGAAAGGGAGGATTGGGTTCGGTTCAGAGTGTTTGATGTCGGGGTGGCACTGGTGTTTGAAGGTGCCGCTCGTTTCCCCTCTGTTTGGTTTTTTTATAACCTGTTGTGTGCGACTGGCTGAGCTGCCTGTCTGGGGCGAATCTACTCTCAGCTGAAGTTAAAAGCAAACCAGCTGATATCTGCCTGCAAACTGCAGACGCACAAACACACTTCCACCACCTGTTTAGATGCCAAGGTTACCCAACATGCTCTTTTTTTACTTCTTCATAGCAGAGCCAGACTGGTCTAACTTTCTTTTTTTGCGGTGTAAGCCAGGAAATCCTGGGTTGGCGTGCTGGCCTGGACACCATGTCTATTGTCTGGCCACTCGATTACAGCTCCCATTGATGCTCTTCATCCAGCTGTAAAATCTGGTGTGGTGTGTGTGTGTGTGTGTGAAAACAAGATGTCACCCCCCCATCCTGTGTAGAGAGGGTAAGAGTGGAGCAGTGTTGGCACTGCAGGGATAAAAAACATGCCGTGTTTGCTTCCTGTGCGCTTCCTCTGCAGTGTATCCTCTCTCTGCTGGCTGGGCCTATAGGTTTTCATGGTGCATTTCCCCTCTTCCACCGAGGACGTTCTGCTGCGTTTAACGCAGGGGCAGATTAGCATAATAGCCTCCGCAGGAACCCTGTCAGCATTAAAAAACACTCTGGAAGTAGTTTTCTGCATAATCTGTTCCTCCCACCACCATCACCCCCAAATTCAGTTTAAAAAAACCAACGCCGCTGTTTCACTGTGTTCGTGTTCTCTTTTCATGTCGAGTCTTAAGTTAAGGACTCAAAATATATTGGCTGAATAGACAAAATTGCACTACAAGGTTTGTAAACTGTAAGTTGTATATTGGATATTTTGCAGTTGGTTATTGTGATGGTTGGTAAAAGTTACTTAAGGTTTTGTGTTTTTGTGAGCTTAATGCCTCAATTGTAGCTCGGTTCTCCTGCAGAGCCTCTTGATCTGCTCAAAATAACAAGCAGCCTTTGGAAAGTTTCCCAGTAGCTCAAAATATAAGAACAACAGGGCAGAGTCACACTTAAATGCTTGTTTGCTTAATTAAAGTCTGGCTGTGTTTTTTTTCTACAGTTAGAACAGTGAACAAGGATTTACAGGAAAATTAAATCTTGCTATCAAGCTAGTATTAACAGATTACAGCACTTAAAGTTGTGCAAGAGCAGAGGAAAGGGGTTGTTTGTGGAATCTCAGTTGTGTGAAGGGGGTTTGCGCCAACCAAGCACGAAGCTCAAAACCACATTGAACTTTAAAACACAAAGCCAACAAAAACACAAGACGTGAGCACATCCTTTGTTCCGGGGTATCTAAAACAGACCAGGACTGTTCAAAATGTCATCTCTGCCACATTCCACCACAAAACCCATCCGGAGCATAAATACACAGACTCTTCCGATTAAATAAAAAACAACAACTTGACTCATTTTCTTTGCGGAGTCATCCAGATTCTCATGTACCCACATCCGGATCAGGAAGCAGCTCTGAGCACAAGGAACAGGTGGATCCACAACACAGTGAGAGAGATAAAATCTGAAGGCACTGAAAGAAACTGTAGAGAATTTGTTTTTATTCTACTATTGAGGTCTCTTCTAGTTATTATTAATTTCCTAAACCTTAAAGGTTTAAATTTATAAAAAACTGTTGACTTCTTCTTCTGTTTCTTTGTATTATTAGGAAATAACAGCCTTTGTCTAGACAGGTAGGACAGATATTATTAAAAGTCGCCACTGTAGAGCAGAATAGAGTAAAGCAGACCCTCCATGTCTCCCACACACGTTAACTCAAACACACTCAAAGTGGGGAGATAGTGCAGCCTGCCAGGACCTGAGAGGAAACAGATTGGAGAGATTGTCCAAGTGTATATTTTGGATTTCAGATCAGATTTCAACCTTTGGGCCCTGCAGCACCGGATAGATTTTATTACGGCAACAACCACAGGCCAAATGTAATTAGCACATTATTCACAGCAGGATGTCAGACTCGTGTTTCAACATGAGCAATGTCTACCCAGTTTCATGGTCACGAAGAAGAAGATGAAGCCTCCGTGTGTTTGTGTTGCCTGATAAAAGAATCAGTGAACAGCGAGGTGAAAATGTATGTGACACTGAGAAAACCAGAACATTTAACAGCCTTCGCAGGGAAAACCAGCATATTGACTAATATCCTAAGAAACCTGGCTGTGATAAAGCTTCAGTTTAATTCAGAATCAAATGTGCACTAAAAAATAAGCTTATGAGAAGACACAGGTAAAGGACCAGCCCCTGGGTAAAGCTCTACTGTCTGATGTTGCGTCATATGTTGTTGTGTGCTTGCGTGGATGTTGTGTGCGTCCGGATTCCTCCAGGGGCAGACAGAAAGTGTGAAATGCCCTTTGGTGGTTAACAGTAGCCTGTAAAATATTGTATTGGTGTTTTACTTTGGAACAACTGTCACGTCAGAACACAGGTAGCAGGCATAGTCGTGAAATTTCCTGCACTTTGTCTCTACACAGAAGCCGACAAAGCGCAAGCCTTCACCACTGGACTGTGATGAGTGTTTCTGAATGGGGCTTAGGCTTAACCCACTGGGCACAGTGGTGTGGTTTTGCTGCTTGACTTAGCCATATCCTGACCGAAAGGCCAGAAAGAAAGTTGCATCGACGTCCTGAAACATTACCAGGATCTGTGAGGGATTTGGTTTTGTTCATTGTTCACCCAGAGCCACATGGCTTGACTTAACTGCTCAAGTTGAACTTTGTCGTTCGCTGCTGGTCACTTCCTACGAGAGATGCCTGGACCACCCAGACATCAGATTAGTTATGCTCTAGGTTGTACTACATCATTTCTGCTGTAGGTCTGTACTATTGTTGGATTCAACACTTATTGGATTCAAATTCTGGAACAATGAATTCTGCCATTTTTCTAGTGAGTACATTGAAATGAACATCTCTGGAATTAAACCAAAGGCACAAAGCAAAAGCGCTCAACAGGGTTTTTTGTTCAGTAAATTAAAAGAACAATAATAACAATAATAAGTTGTATGTAAATGACAGAAATCTATTAGCTAGTAAATGTCAGCAAACAAGTGTAAATCTTCCTGAGCTTATAGAGTCATGTGAGAATAGTCTGCGTTAGAGGTTAAAGGTCGCGGTCAGCTCATGTTGGCTGACTGGAACGATGGGATGCAAAACTATAATGTACGCTCCTGCAAACCAAGGTCACACTGAGATCACTAAAATGTTCCGTGGACTGTGTGGCTGGGCAGAGACATTTACTGATCACTGCAAATCATGACATACATGAAAGTATATATTTTGTTACTTCACTTAGTTTTGATGACTGATGCCATCAACTTTCAATTTTCTTTAAATGGGCAATTGCACAAAGCCCAAACCTGCAGGTCCTTTATTTGCACCTGCTTCGTTTTGGGCCTCTGGGAACATTTGACCTCTGTGAATGTCAGAGGACAAAGACGCCAAACTCACCTTTCTCTGCTTCCCAAGATGACGGCAAGAAAGGAGAGCCTTGTTACGAAGCTATTCAACCATCTGAGCGTTCCATCTGCTGAGAACAATGTCACGGAGAAGTTTTTCTAAGGTATCTGACATCTTTATTGTGTCCCTAATTTTAAACAACACATCCCATAAATGTATTTTCTTATATTGGAGGGAAGTGTTCAGTTCAGTTCAGTTCTAGCTCAGAATGATATACTAGTAACTCAATAGTTTATCATCTAGCCACCACATCTTTAAAATGAAACCTCTGTGAGGAACAAAGCATAAAGCAGAGGGTGAAGGGTGGGAACGCTGGGATCATGACAGACTCTAAGACCTCTAAGGAATATTTGCCACAGATCTGTACTCTCGCTGTTGGGTGAGACAGATACCTCCCAGCTGCCCTGTGTAGTTGTGGGCCTCAAAAATGGCTTCCAGGGACATGTGACCTATTGGTTCAAAGGTCACGGTTCAGGCAGCCCAAACTCACCTTTTCCACCCCGATGTTGAGCACAAAGCTCACATTGAGTCATGCCTGTGAGACTGTGAGTTTCCAGAGACGGGTGATATTCTGTCAGGGCAGTTCTGCTTTCTATATTTTCTGAATGGCCAGAAAACAATTGTTTCTCTAAGACAGTGTCAGCAATAAATATACAAAAAGGCAAAATGGATTCATCATAATCTAAAAGTTCTTGTACAGGTTCTTATCCGTTTGCAATGCCTGCATTTATCCAGACGGAGAAGAGTGGACGTCTTGCCCAGGTCCTGACCTGCAGACCTTCCACTCACAGCTTTCAAAACAACAGCTGGCATTGAGAAACAGTGTGAGATAAGTGGGGCCAGGATGGGAGAAGAGGAAGGGAGTGTGAAGACGTGAAGCAGAGGAGGAGGAGGATGTGGAGTCCCTGCGGAGGAGTATTTTATCTTCAGAGATTTTGTTTCGTTCATAGCTTTTCTTGAAGCGTCAGAGTGAGTAAAATCGGTTTTGAGCAGAGGGATCAAGGCAATGTCTTTAGACTTTATCATGAAATGTGCTAAACATATTAATGCTATTATTGTCCTCATCATTTTTCAAATCACACAACAAGTAAAGGTTGGTGCTCTTAGTAAGACACAGATCCAACTCTCAGTCAGCTGAGCTCTAGCAGGTTTTTCTCACCGTTCAGTCAACCTTCACCGTTCTTCTCCTCCTTACTACTACTTACCCTTCTCCTTCAACAGCTCCCCCTAAGGTGATCGTTAGATTCCCCTCTAGGTCTAAGTCTTCTGCCTGGGTTGTATTTTACATTACTCTGGAGCAGCCTTTCCCAATAAAGAGAGGATGCACTGGGTAAATATGTGACCATGTGTTGACCTGACGTTATCTCACTTACTCAGAGAGTGTTGGAATGATGAAATGTCATAGGCTTGTTTTTCAGGCTCATGTCACCAGTGTAAATTACTGTTAAACATGCTAAATGGATTTAAAATTGTGTCTTTCATAATATCACTCAGCATCTAACAAAATCATCTTAATTAACACACTTGTCACATGATACAAATACATTGATGGATAATTAAACAGGAGACTTTTTTAATGAGTCAATAAGCAGAAAAAGATTTTAGGTCTAACTTGTAAAGCACCTGCCTTGTTCTTCACCGGATTGTGGCCTAAATAAAGAACCAACCTATATTCTGGATGTAAACATTATACTGGTTATAAGAGCTCCTTTCTTTGAGAAAGGCTCTTTCTAAGTGGGTTAAATATGTAATGATGCAGTGAAAAGGTTTTATATTGCTGCCTGAAACTAAGACTCCTAATAATCAGATGATTTCTATTATGTTTTTACACCCACACACAAACAGTAAAAGCTGTGGAACTAACGTGAATGCGGCTCAGTCGCGAATGGGAAAAACAGAGCTGTCATACATTACACTGACATGACAGGCCCACTGAGGGATGTGTGGAAATGAAGTTCAGAAGACATGCTTGTAATTATTTCAACGTCACTATATGGCTGAATGCAAAACACAGCTGGTTTCATTTAAATAGATATTATATTTCATTTAATTTGAAAGTAGAAGTATTATTGGCTTAATTAAAAGACATCAAAAAGCACAGATCTTTGCAAAAGTGGCCAAGAATCATGCCTTTTGATTTAAAAAGTTCCATTTAATTAATCTGTCCTTGAATCTAAAAACAAAACAGCCTGTCATGTCAAGCCTGTCCATTGTGTATAAGATTCTGTGTGTACCGATATTATTGTGAAACAATTTAACGTATTCACTTTTGCACTGGCGTGAGTCCAAACTCCTCGAATCCTCTTCCACTGGTGCTACACGCTCTAATTTGGAACAAAATCAAACCACACTTCCTCATAAAAGTGAGCATGCTCTCACTGAGGTGGCATTCCAGCAGGCGTAGTTTAAAGGAACCTCTGGTGCACTTACACGCTGGCAAAACTCCAAGGCCTTTGTATGACTGTCCATCTCTCCCCCAAACCCCTCTTGTAGCCTGAGCCAAGTGGGGGGTTTGAGGCAGTGCAATCAGATCCCTGGATCCCTCCTGGCGTTTGTTCCCCGGCTTGTTTTCACTGTCAACACACCACTTGAGAGAATTAAGGGGAGCCAAGTACCTGGAGCTCAGGAGGTAATAAAGTAGTCAAAGCACAATGAAACCATCAGACACAGGTTGAGTCAAGCTTCTTTGATTCCAACTTGCAACATACGGATTAAGTTACGAAAAATTCATGTTTGTAACGTAATGTCAGAGACTTAATGGTTTATCTCCAAAGCGACCTGTTGGAGGAGGTTCTCACAGTATTTACCATGTCATGGTTAATAACTCATCTTACACATCTTATTTACATGTTTCAGACCAGACCAGTGGGATCTAGACACCTAGAAACCTTGCGAAGAACTCAGCAATCTGCCCGTCTCCACCTGCTCTTGGAACAACATCTGCTGCCATTTGCTAATAGGGGGGGTTGGGGGGGGGGGAAACGTTTTCCACAGTGCACTGCTGCAGCTAAACACGTATTTAAGCTTTCTGGAGAGAAACAGGACAATTGAAGGGTATATCAGCTTGGATGTAGTAAAGCATGTTATAGTACAGTTACAGTGTCGTGTGGAGGGGTGTGGCTACAAGACGATACCCGGGAACCTGAATGACAAGCCCTTAACTTACATAATTAGTAGTTAATAGCGTTTGATTTGCATTGCCACACCTTAAAATTCAGGTGTGTCAGTCCACTCTTTCATTCCTCTGTTCTCACTTTCACTGACATCTCTCATACTCTGCCTGTCTGCGTCTCTCTCTTTCTCTCCCATTATTGCTGCTTGTGTTCATCGTGGTTCTTGGACGGCACGGAAACATCTGCGCAAGCAACACAAACCCACACATTACATACATTCCACATTTAGCCTTAACGAGGCAAATTAAACTGTGGTTTTGACTCTGCAGGAAATGGCAAACTGGAGTGGTGATGTTTGGGAGTAAATGAGATTCTGAGAGATGAAGCCAAGACGATGTGGATTTATGAACCTCAGAGGTTTAAGGAGAGGGAAAGAGGAAGAGAGAATGAGAAAAGCCAAGAAGACTTCTAAGAACAAGTGACTAGAGCAGCACCAACAAGCATTCACATTTTAGAGAAGGAACCTTTTAGTATTAGTCCTTTTTTTTAAGTGTAAGGAGAATAGGCTGACATCAGATGCTCTCTGCCACAGGGATCCTGACCTCTCGCATGTCTGGGCCTGCACATAGTAAACCCATGCATATGTCACTATGCCAAGCATTTCATTACAAAAAGGTAACAGCTCATCGGGCGTCTCTTCGGATTATGCTGCTGTTTATTGAAATCCAAAGTGAAACTACCAGGACTGTTAAGACTAACTATTAACTATGAAGAGAGTGAGTCCCCACCTGGGAAGGCTGGGAAACTGTAAGTGCTGACAAACACAAAGTCTTTAAGAGTCAATGTGAGAGGCGAGAATGTTTGTTCGCTGTTGAAATATCTGAGAAATTGTAGGGGAGGGGAAGACCTGACCACTGAAAACATTCAGCGGTTAGACGGCGGCGCTGCTTGTTCAGAGTAGAGCACAACGGCGAAACATGGCGCTGTTAAGACCCGGTCCTGCTGCAGGACCTCTGAGAGACAGTCACTGGCATCCAGTAACATGTTTTATCAGCTGCATGGAGAACAAGATGAAAGATGACCTCAAATACGTATGAAACATGAGAATTGTCCAATTTTAACTTAATTAATTTAATAATTTTAACGCTAGTAAACACTACAGTGCAGCTCCCTGGTCATCTTTAATAAACCACCTGAAATGGGATGACATCATGTGAATTTGTTATTAGCTGCCCATGGATAGTGGCTGTGGCTTTGAATAGTATCCATGGCAACAAGCGTCACAGGGGCCCCAAGCAGAGAAGCTGCCTGTGAACATGGAAGTGGGGCCCATGTAACCCGTCATCAGCATTCGATGTTAATATGCATCCAGGCAAAAAAGGTTCCTTGAACCAAATAAATACCAGCTAAATACAATATTACACAAAAAAATCAATTATCCACGTGGAAATGAGCACATGAGAGAGAAGAGAGAGGCACAGTGTGCAGGGTTGTGTAGATCCCAGCACCTCAATCCGACCCCCAGTAATGTCTTTTGACGCGCTGTTTTACCATAATTTGCCGATTAATGCGAGGCAGATGCGCGTAATGCTTCTGTGCGCAGAAGCTGGCCGACCTCAGAGCGAGCGGGAGTGCTCAGGCTATGAGATAATGCCAGAGCGAGGCCAGCCTGGGACTAACACTGCTGCCACTGCTGCTGGGTGTATGTGTGTGTGTGTGTGTGTGTACGTAGTCACACGAAACCCCACCAACGGATGTTTAACATCCTCTTTCCGCTCAATTACCGCCTTTCAAGGTCACAGATATCTGTCCAAGATAACTGTGTGTGTTTTCTTGGCCAACTGCAGCCACAAAGTATTTTTTACATGAATCTTTGTATTTTAACCAACATGTGAGTCACACTGCCTGTTTATTTCTTCCTGTAAAAGGTTATAACGAGCGCCTCTTCCTCATAATGAGTAGGTCTGTAAATGTTGCTGTGGTGTTCTTGGCTCCAGCCTAAGGACCCTATTGTTTCTTGGCCCCCTCGTCATCATCCTCGCCCCGTGACTTCTTTATTAGATCCACGATCCAGCTAGTTTTCCCTCAGCTGTTTGTGCTATTTGTTAGCTCATGATCACTTAAAGGATTTAATAGGGATTTTAGTGTGCGCGTGGTGGTTATCGAGAGAAAGTGTGTTTGCGTGTGCTCAGCGTGACTCAGAACTCTCACTCTCTCTATGTGTGTGCATTCCACCCAGCGACTCGTCCGGCCTCTCCGGAACTAAGCGCAGCGCGTCGCTCTAATCCCTCCTTCCTGTTTTCCTGCAGGAGAAGTGAGGTGGAGAGGAAGATCTGATATGAATTAGCCTAATAACAGCCACAGTCAGTTTACCTAGAAGGAGAACGAGGGGAGAAAGTAAAGAGGAGAGTTCGGTTGGCACTGGGCAAACTTGAAAATATGTGATTAAAAATGAGCAACACGTCCTGAAGCAACAAGCTAAATACACATAAAGGTTGTTTGTGCCCAGCTTCTCACCCAACCCACTGGAGCAGCTCTTCAATGGCACTATAATGTCGTAAAATGTCAGCCAAACGTCCGTCTCCTGTGGGTTCAGAAGACCAAAAATCACTGCTCAGTGTCCTCAGTGCCCCAAATCTGCTTGTGGAGGTATTAGTATTAAATGTTACGTAAACACATTTATTAAATAAAATGCCTGCATGATCTGACTGAGAAGCAAATCAACGTAATCACAAAACAGACCCAACGTGGTTTTTGGATTTCCTGAAAGCTGGAATATCTGTACACCACAATCTCCATATCCACTCTGAGTTCCATGTAAGTGGATTCTCCTGTGGTTGGATGACCTTTAGCTGATGCATCGAAATAAAGCCAAATGCATTTATGGGTTTTTGTGCTACATTTCTACGCTGCGTAGAGGATCGAGCTACGATGTCATCATCAGGTCAAAGTTTCAGTTAGTTCCTCTTCCTACTGTTCAACAAGCAACAAGCAATTGTTAACATGCTAAATTATGATAGTCAATGTCACACTTGATAAATATAAGCACAATAACTATTTTACTTTAGAGAGTGATACCTAATGTATTCAAAGCAAGTTGGAGCATCCGCCACGTTAAAGAGCAGGGGGAGACAGGCCATGATGGATGCAAGGTTACCGTGGCCACGGGCTCTGTCCTCCTGCTGACGTCTTCATCACATTTCTACAGCCGTCGTTTGAGGAGAGAACAAGGCAAGAGCTGGATGTTTTGTTTCTGCTGCCTTGACAGTAATGAAGTGTCTAATGGGAAACTGTCAGCAGCCTGGAGACACCAGAGACCTCGAGACGCTGTGGAGACACAGTACACACACACACACACACACACACCAGCTAAAAGCACATGCACATACACTCTACATACATACAAACACACCCACTTGGTGACGCCTGGACAATTACCACCCACCAGCAATTACTGCAGCGAGCACATGGTCGTGGCTCTGAAACCTCTCCACCATGTGTGGATCGACCTGTGATGTGGTTGCTGAAGCACTAACAGACATGAAGCAGAGGTCCTGAAAACCGCTGAGCCAGGGCGTCACGATGGCTCCGCACACCAAAGAGCTGCTAAATGTTTTATGTACTTACATACAGTTTTTTGGCAGCTCGCACTTGTACAATTCAGTTTTTAATGCGTCTAAAACTTTGGATGCTAGATTACTAATAACATCAATAAGCAGAATAAGCAAAGACTAAAAACTTAAACTTAAACCTTAGATATAACTGAACTATATATATATATATATATATATTGCTTATGTGCCTTAATCTTCTCTTGTGCCAGTAACTGGGAGTTTTATTACAATGACTGAGACTTTGTTTATTAACTCTGCACAGAACTAAATATAGCTATATATGTATAACTATATATACACTGTCACCAGTTTTTTTTACAAGCCAGTAAACGCAAAGTCAACTAGTTATAATTAGAACCCAAGACACTCTAAAATTAAATGAAATAAAAACATTTAACCTCATCTTCCATGACCCAACATGTGTAGCAGTTAGCATGAGAAAAGACGCAGACAGGCTCAGCGAGTGGTAACAAGTCATCAAGATTGGGAGGGACGAGCCAGACAGGCCCCCTGCCTGGATGGCATCTGTTGTCTGTTTTTCTTTTACACCTCTCAAAGACAGAAAGAAAAATAAATCACTGCTCTCCTTCTTCTGTCTAACTTGACCTACGTAAACCTCTTGAACTCATCTGAAAACCTCTTGAATAGTTTTGGCTTATCCCGTTTTCTAAAGGCTTCTTGAGCCAAAGGGGGGAGTTTGACAAACCACAGAAGATGATCTGGTCATGCAACTGGTTGGAGCGCCTCACATTCAGGATGATGTGGTTTCCACTCACAGAACATTACTTGATATGATAGAGATAATATAAATAAAGACTTAAGAGGAAATAGAGGAGCAGTAGAGAGACGGGTGAGACTCGGAGGCCAGACGTGGCAATTAAGCTTTATGACGTTCAACCAGTCAGTTAACGTTAACTTAACACTACACATCTTAAAAAATGACGTGTGATTCCCAGGTTGGGGCTACAAAGGTTGATTAAACCCACACCACATATTTGAGGCTGTGCTGACACTGACAAACAGAGGAACAGCTGCCGTTAGGAAGGGGTCTAGGGCTGTTCAGGCAAACACTGAGGCAGTACTTCTGGAAGGCGTTCGTGATGTTGCTCTCAGAAAACTCAGAAAAGGTGAGCCAGCCATTTCTTTAAGGAGCTAAAAACCATGTCCCCAGAGGAGCTGGGCAAGTCTGACTACTACAGATTAGTCTGTACCTCCTCACTTCCTCAGGTGATCAATCACAGCATGGATTGGATGTTTGAGCTTTTTGCACAAGCAGCTCTGATCGTTATATCCCAAAACGTCGCACATGATGTGGGTTAACTATTGATTTACCTGTTTGCCGACCAAGTCAAATGTTTCCTTAACCTGTCAACATGTGCCTCGCAGGCCATCAACCCTGGCCGCTTGTTCCAAAGTCCTGGAGTCTTCTCTAGTTTCTGGCAACCTCACCATGACAGTGAAGTCCCAGTTAGCAGAACCCCAACCTGAAGCGGCTGAATCAGCGGAGTATTGGTACCTTCTGTCATTTCGTTTAGCAGAAAAGCAACTCTCAAAACCCAACGAGAGTCTTCGTTCTTCAGCGTTATCTCATCCTGTCTCCGTGCAGGAGGCGTCAGGGGGCACTTTACGCTGTGACGGTGTCTCCCGAACAGCTGGTCCCTGATGCTTTTTCACATCAAATAGGCTGATCTCAGCAAGCTACCGACCTTTACTAAGTGTTGTCTGGGGAATAATTTAATTGTGCTCCCATTTTCTAAGTTGAAACCACTTAGCAGAAATCTAATGCTGACCTAATGTCCAAGCCAAAATGCTGCATAGTTTGGCTTAAAGAGCTGTACTTTGCATGTATTACCTCAATTACTACTAATTACATATAGTTAGTGTTTAATTTGAATTCCTGGTCATTTTTTAAAAAGTACTTTGGGGATGGTTTGAATGTTTTTCTTACCCAGACTTGTTGTTTTCATTCCGTGAAACCTGATTATTCATAAAGGGCGACAGCGGTTCTGTTGCGCACGGGGCCAGTGGTTCACCTCCTGGTGCGTCCTGCCCTTGTGCTCGGACAAGACAACACAAACCCTGCAGCAGTGCCATCATGTTTGTGCAACTGTCCAGCAACGATTTCACCAGGAGAATCAATAAGGTTTGTTTATGATTGTGTTACAAACTATGTTTATTCAGTCGCATATTTTCACATGCTACCAAGATTCTCTGGCCACATCAGAGAACCCATCCCAGCGCATCCCACTTCTTTATTGCATTCTTATGGGCATTACCATAAGCTCCATCTGTCTGTGTTTTTGCCCTGGGGGGTGTCTAGAGTTTGGGGGTAGGTGTTGTTTCTGCTGTCATATTACCTGATATTTCAGCCTTCCCCCCACTGCAATAACCTCTACACATAAATGTCACAAATACTAACCTGCAACCCCGTATTTAATATTCTAGATATAATATTAATTTCTAGAACGGATTACAGACTATAAGGTAACAGATTACAGGCTATATGTGAGTTCTTCAGTGTAAATGGTGTCCTCTCTCGGTCAGGATGTGTGTATCAGAGGACACCAGTGTGGAGCCACGTGGCTGCTTGTTGTGCTATGGCATCCTCTCTGTGTGATAAGCGCCTCTTGTGTTGCCCCAGTGTTAACTCAACATCCTGTGTCCACACTCTCTTCCTGGCCTTATCACACAGACAGAATCACTAATACTTCCGGAGGTCAGTAGATAAAGACCAACAAACATCGCACTTGATTGTGTGTGTGTGTGTGTGTGTGTGTGTGGTCCAGGGTTCAGTGTGCTGCCTCGAATCAGTTACACTTTAAGCTGTGGGTGATAAACACAGAAGTTGCTTCATGTCAGTCTCTTCACTCCAGTTACTGATCAGGTTTTTCATGAGCACATGTCCAATAAGCTACAGTACAGTGACTACAGTAACTCATTATTGTATGTTAGAGTACAGTGTAGAACGTACACGTACGCTGGGAACAGGACCCTCTTTAATTGAGTTTGCTTTGGCATTGACGTTCCTGTTGCTCCTTCCCTTGGCACCAAAGTCATGCACGAACATTAGATTTCTGTGATGCCAGGTCACTGACAAATCAACACTCACTCTCTCTCTCTTTATATCTGGCGTTAGGCAATCACCACAGACGCAGCAGAATCACCCTCAGCGATAAGTCTGTGTAGTGCACGTGCAGCTCGGAGTGAGTGAGTGTGACAGAGACTATAACGCCCTAATACTCCCAACCAGGTCCTGTCTATCTGCTGGGAGACGTTTTGTCCTGTTCCAGCTACTTAAATCCGAGTCACACGTCTTCTCTTATTACCATTCTCGATGATATACTAATTAAAAAAGGTTTAGTTCTCAGACATATTCTTACTTTCGCATTTTAAAACTGTACAAATGAACACTGGTTAATGTTACACCTCCAGACTCAGTCGACACTGTGGGATGACTCAGACCATTATCACTTCAAACAATAACGGAGCTCAGAGTTTCCAAATAATTAAGAATTATGCAACATGGCAGATAGGACATGAATGGACACATATACAGACCACACACCATGTATGCGTGAGATAAAACACAGACTGACACATAATCACGTACTCAGACACACACTTCAAACGCCAGGGCTGGCTGGGACCACCGCTTCCCTCTCCTCCCTCTTGACCTTTAAACTTCATCTTTAGTTCTTGGTCTCACCGTTTCTCTCTCTCCAACCCTGGTCCTTGTGTTTTATCTTTCTCACATGTCGCTTACTTTATTCATTAAGTCTGTTCCTATTACCAGATGTTTTTTGAGTACAAATTAAAAAGGGAGAAAGAGACACCCACACAACAGTGTCTATTTTAAATTATACTTTATTTCATATAAAAACAAAACAATAAACAAATAAATTAGATATTTCTAAAATAATTCTCTCGAAGAAATGCTTAAAATGCTGTGATTGTATCTAGGAGAAGAGAAAATAACTGGAATGTAAAGATGCAAATGTATCCGGACACTTAAAAATAAGAGCTTCATTCCAAACTGAGATATCAGTCAGTGGCACCAGCTGTCACAGAGAGACTGGAACATAAAATGCACACAAATGAGGAGAGTAGATACAGGAATCATTCGCTGACTGCTTTCACACAGAGGAAGGTGACTGGAATGAACCCTCATGTTCAGTTCTAAACCAATTCATGCTTTGCTTTCAAGGCACTTTTTGAATCTGACTGCCCATCGTTGCCAATCGTGTCCGGTTCGTCTAAGACCTGGAGAACTGCAGTTTGGGCCCTAACTGCCGAAAGCTGTTTTCTTTCTCTCTCAATTGCTTTGTTGCCTGTGATCAGATTCAGGAGGCAGACAGTCACTTGACATTTTACCCCACAGGGGAATTTTCTGCAGCTGCTCCTGGTGGCAGCGGTGAATCTGAATTAAGATTTGTAATTTAAAAGATGGTGGCTAAGGATAAAGATAGGGGCGTTTGGGAGAGAAGAGCAGACATTACCATAATAAGAGTCTCTTCATTTGCACACACAAGCCCAAGCCATCCCCACACCAGTGCCCCCAAAATTCCCTCTGGTCCGTAGTCACACCCATTAAGCCTGCAAAGCCTTCATTGTCCAGCCAGGCTGCAGACCTGAGGACCCCTCACCAGCAGATTGGGCTGGGTGAAGGGTTACAGCCAGACAAAGGAGGATCCTCCCCCTTCTTCTCTATTTGAAATCAATCACACTGGTTTTCACATTCAGTGCCCCCCTCCCAGCCTTCTCCCCTTGTCAGCAGTGACAGTGGGCTTGGGCCAGCTCCCCACAGAGTCCTCATGCTGAATCTTCAGTCCTCCTTTTACAGTGAGTGCCACCCTGGACACACTGTTTCAAACAAAGCAGCCATGTAGGCAAAGGCTGAACGAGTGAAGCTGTTGTTGCAGGAAAACCACAAGATGTTGTCTCACAGTTTACGTGGCTGTTTCTACTTGTAAAGGATTCTGTCTCGTGACCTTTGGGGTTTGTGTTTTAAGACTTAGGCAACGCAGTAGAACTTTTGACACAACATGTTTCCCAAACAGTTGTGTGATTTGTGGTTTTCTTTCAGCAACAGCAACAATAACAATAACAAGTCCCCTCTGGTATTCAACCACCTATTTTCTTGGGTCGAACGCTGCAGCAGTTTAAACAATGACAAAGGGAGGTTTCATTCCAAATTATTCCCAAGTCTACGCCTTATTTAAAGGCCCAAACATTTCAATTTAATAGTCAAGCATGTTTCTCATACTGGCTCATGTTTGTTTTGAGCTTCCAGTTTGAAATAATTTGTACATGGTGGTCATTTGGAATGGAACCTGGACATGAAGACCGTTTGGAAGCTGTGCCAGGTTTGGCAACTACTGAGTAAATCTCTCTCTCCTCCCATGACCTTCATTTTTTGTGTCATTCAGAATAATTTATAAAAGGCAATCGTCTTTCTGTTGTTCGTATGTACATACAATATTTTAATACTCTAATATATTCACAGGAAATCCTAAATTCAGGCACTTTGCTGCCACTACAACAAACTTCTTAGCATGAGAGCTCCTGAGATTTAAGACCATTATCTTTTTAAATAAGCAACACAAAGTAAAATAATTTTATATAGAAAGATTTATATTTAACAATCAATTTCTTCTTTTTTATAATAGCAAAATAAATCTTTGTTTTTTATGTCTTTATCGCCAAGGACATGGGTCCTGGTTCTGGGCTGAATTTGCAGGAGTTCATGTCCGTGGCTCTCTGAAGGAGAGTCGATCATGAAAACGCACGCTGAGCGCTTCGAGCACCAGGGTCTCTTCTGTTGCGTTTAGTGCCAGAGCTCATAAAGTACCATGTTCTGTTGGTCGTCTCTCCTTCTCCTCGTTCTTCTGCCCACAGTTAAATGTCTCCCTAACCAAACTTCACCATGTAATGAAGCCCACTGCTCTTAGTGCTCCACATGCACACACGAGTCAGTATTTACCTATGTGTGTGTAAAGAAATGCCCATTTTACTAAAAGTTGTACGGTGCCACGTTGGAGGTCTACTGTAAAACGTCATTAGAATAAAAACATTAACTTAACTTTAGAAATGCCGCACCTCCAGTATGGCTGCCAGCTGACGTGGGGCCTTGTTTGAAGCCCAAAGTTTTGTTCCCTACTGCAGTGTTCAGATGTGTGTGTATGTCTGGGTGCCTATCGGAGTGCCGTCTTCATGTCTATCCGCGAGCGCACATCCTGGTATCCCAGGAGACAGGGGTCCGAAGACAAGGCATCGTGGGTGAAAACAGAGTCGTTGTCGGAGGAACAGGAGCTAGACGTGTCCTCGCATGATGGGGAGTACTGCTCGAAGGGCGTTGACAGGTCCAAGTACTGAGGGCAAGGAGCAAATTCAGAAATTAGCAGAAGTCGTTTTTAACAAGGCGGAAGGAAAATAATCCACATTTTAGTTTTTGTAAAAACTGACAAGCATTGAATAACAGATCTGCAGGTGCTGTGCTGGTTTTGCAGCCTTTTTGGCAGAAATAAGCGGAGTGTGAGTTTGTTACTCATCGTTGCAACCCCTGGGTTCTGTCTATGCGCTTACTCTTCTGCAGACATCTGGACAGCAGCTTTAAGAGCACATGCCTGCGTGCGTGTCTGAAGCCTACCTCGTCAGAGATGGACAGCAGCACTCTGTCCAGCTCCTCCACCAGCTGTTTGAAGGTAGGTCTCTGGGTGGGAACAGCCTGCCAGCACTCGCGCATCATCATGTAGCTACAGAGGGAAAACACAGCATTAATTCAAGACATTTCTACAAATAGATAATCTACAGTGAAACAACCATTTGATACTTTTGTTTTTGCGTATGTTCTTTTTTACTGTGGCAAAACACAATATAACTAATGCAATATAATACAAAGAACTAAGTGTAGAAAATAAAAGAATGGCCTGCTTACAGTTCATGTGTGCAGTTGGATGGTTTGTCCATTCGGTGTCCTTCTTTCAGCAGCTTGAACAGTTCTTCAACGGGGATCCCAGGGTACGGTGAGCCGCCGAGAGTGAAGATCTCCCACATCAGTACACCGAACGACCACCTGAGGGCAAGGCGTTAACAATCAACGCCAGCCGACTTTTGATCTGTGCTATAGGATGCTTCGCGTTTGAACTTACACGTCACTTTGGTGTGTGTAGACTCTGTCAAACAACGCTTCTGGTGCCATCCACTTCACCGGCAGCCGTCCCTGCAGAGTGGACATGGAAATGATAGAACCGGTTTTTCTTTTTGTCTCACTGTAAATCTGTTTTTTTTTTTCATGCCCTGTCTCTGTCACACAGTTCTCCCCCTCCTCCCTCTTCATCTCCTCTTTTGTCTAATTAAGTTCCATTAAGCCTGCTGCCAATCAGAGGAAAACATCAGACATCTGTCTTGAGAAGTATTAAAGCTGTGGCAGGAGGAGCCTGAGAGAGGAGCAGATGTGTACATTTAAGTCCACTACAGTAATCTTAGCTTCTCATCTGTGGAAAAGTACAGAGAGAGTAGTAATTTAGCTCTACCCCACTTTTAAACTATTTTAAAACAGAGTTTACAAGAGCCAAAGGCAATTCCTGAAAATATGCTGTTTTGAGTGTCACTCACATTGGTGGTTTTCTTGTAGTAGTCGATCTGGTGGACTCCTCTAGCCAAGCCGAAGTCAGCGATCTTCATCACATTGTCTTCTGTCACCAGAACATTTCTGGCTGCCAAGTCTCTGTGGATGCACTGGAAACAAAGGACAGCGGGAGAATTAAAGTCAAAACCTTTAAATGATCTTTGGGCCAACTGCTGGGTCTTCAGATTAGAAGATTAACATGAAATTTAAATGGCCCTGGGTAAAGGGTAAAACTCTAATTTGGAAAAAGGGTCTGAGTGTTTTGTATCAGTTGATTTTATATCTTATACTTGTACATCTAGGACTCTGTGATAGTACAAGTCTGCGTCTTTTTCATGCTGTGGCTTAGAGACACTGAGTCAGGACAGCTAGAATGTAACGAAAATGAAACGGCTCAGTGGACTAAGGTCAACACATAGAGCCTGCTTTTAGTGAATGTTACAAAATTAAAACGTCTTTATATAGAAGCCCAGGGGTTTAAAGAAAAAAACAACCCTATGGGAGGAAAAAAGAAAGGCACTGTTAGCCCACACTGAATAGATGTCATTAAGTTTAGTTTGGGTTTTATTCGAAATAGATGTGGGATTTGTGGGGACGTGCAAAACGAACCAGTCTTGGTTAGTGGGTCTCCCCATAATGGAGGGTTAGTTTCAGGATCCTGCATTCTTAGGAGGCCAGAAACCTGATGCCTACACCCAGACGCTGTCTGTTTGCTAACAGATTTATGGCGGCACTAAAAAGGACAAAGCCAAGCGGAGGGACAGACAGAGGGATGGAGAAGAGTCAACATGACTGAAGCTTCGGCAGCTTTCTTTCTGTTGAGGAATGTCTGTCTGAGACACCGGCTGGCAAACAAAGAGACGCGTTGATAAGCCCACAAATGTAGCACGTGATGAGAAAATGAAAAGAAATGGAAGCTAAAGAAAATTTAAAAAAATAAAACAAACTCCTAAACTGAAAAATAAGGACACTAACAGTAAATATGTCATATATGTTGTTTGGGTTGAGATTGAACTCTGCTACCAAGATTCACACCCACCCTAGATTCAGCTTGTTTCTCCTACTGTGCTACAGTCATTACAGTGAACTTACCCTTTTGGAGGCCAGGTACTCCATCCCTCTGGCCACCTGGTAGGCACAGGACAGCAGGTCTTTGAAGGTGAGCTGCTCCTCAGGCACTTTGGTCACATCAAAGGTGTAGTCCATGCCTGGAGGTCGCCGGGCCCGCAGGTACTCCCTCAGACTGCCTTTGGAGGCGTACTCCACCAGCACATACAGAGGCCCTGGGTTGAAGGGTGGGTCGTAATTAGCAATGGCAAAGGACAATCTTGAATTTGTGCCCAAAGGCATAAATGGGAGCATATTAGACATAATTCAAACCTCGAACAAGGTATTACAGTCAGAAACTCACCATCCTGTGTGCAGACTCCCAGCAGGTTGATGATGTTCTTGTGTTTGTCCATCACCTTCATCAGCTCCATCTCTGAGATAAGATCTGCCAGATCTTTGTCTGTGGCATCATCTGAGGGGAATTCACTCATATTTAGACGAGCATGTCTTCGTCTGATAATTTCCCTCTCCACGTTTTCGTATGTAACATTTCTTCTTACCTTTGAGCATCTTGACTGCCACAGTGGAGGCCTGGTCGGGGCAGTCCTTGTTGATGCCGTAGGCCTCGGCTCTGACCACCTGACCGAAGCAGCCTTCTCCTAGAGGTTTGCCAAGAGTTAAACTAGAGAGAGAAAGTAAGAGAATAGGAGTTACTTAAAATACGTGCGTCCAAATGAAAACTATACAAATCCATAATTTTGGGCTCTGGTTTTTTAAAACATAGGTTGGGCAGAGTCAAAATAGGCTGCGGGCTTGTTTCTTTTTAGGTCCCCACATGATTCGAGAGCTGCTGTGCTGGAGAGTCTGCATGTAGCAGCCAAACTAAAGTCAGTGAGGAAAACTTTTGAGTAACCTCTGCATTTCGAAACAGATGTAAGATAACTGTACGTGTGATTCAGTTAATAAAAAATCAATGGGCAAACTTACTTCTCCCTTGGGAACTCCCAGTCCGGGTCATACGGCAACTCAAACTCCATGACTCCAGCCAACATGGGAGAGCAGCTAGAGGACAGGCGAGCCACCCTCATCAGAGACGCGCTGGACTTCCCTGATGAGTTTGATTCCACAGAGTACTGAAGAAAGAAACCATCGACGTAAGGTCAGACGCTACTTGGTGGGAACTTTAGTTATGGCTGGTTACTCTCTAGTACTACCACGGTCATCCTATGTCACAGTCCTGTACCTGTCTGCGAAGAGGGAACTTGGAGAGCTTCTGCACAGGTAGAGCGTCAAACGGCTCCCTTCTAGGGTGGACCTGCATTCGACACAACACCACGATGATGATGGCCATGATTAGAGCCAGGAACCCGCACGCGTAGATGATGATGTCGGTGTACTTGGTCTCCATGGTTTCCACAACATCTGCTGCTTCCTCCTCTGTAAACACGAAGAAAGATGCATCAGCTGCTGAATATCGTTCACTGCAGCACTGGACAACGACAATCTTACTTCATAACGATAAGAGCACAAAGACAACGCACCTGAGAGAACAGTGAGCCAAGCGGACTGGTAGGCGAAACCAATAGAATTTCCTGCCAGACAAGTGTACTCCCCTGCGTCCTCCATGGTCACCTTGGACAGGTAGAGCACCTCCACCTCTGACATGTTCAAACTGCCAGTCTGCAAGAGTTTCAGGAAGGTCATAGTCATCAAAATCTGCCTTTTTGAAGCTTAATTTCTTTCCGCCTGTGGAAATATGTCACCGACCTTGAGAACCTGAACGTAAGGTATCCCATCGGGACCATAGCGGCTGCCGTTTCTTTCGATGTGTTTGAGCCACTGAATGTGAGGCTGCGCGTCGCTGTAGACCTTACAATGGAACTGGACATCGCTGCCCACCACTGCTGTAGTGTTGGCTGGCAGGCCGGCCTGCAGGATGGGCCTGTGGGGGGAGCGCTCTGTTGGAGAAGACATAATCAAATTACTTTCATTTAAAAACTGCGATCCATAGAATCCAGTCAGAGTCTACGGGCAACTGCTCAATTCAACTACATCTGACACAGTTTGTCAGATGTTTTGTCATTTATACCAGGCAAATACTGGTAAACATCATCTAACAAATCTAAAATACGAATAGCTGTAACTGTGACATTGTGATGGCTTTGTATTCTGGCAAAAGAGCAGGATGAAGATCAGCTCTTTGTCGGCTGGTTGTTGGGGTTGCTTTGATCTGCAAATATTTTCGCTCTTTGATCTCGTTAGTGGTCTCGTTAGTCCTCTCTCCCTGTTGATGGGGACGGAAACTGACATTGGTGGATGGACAGTGAACAAATAAGCCACAGTCTCCTCCATGTCCTGTCACAGGTCAGGTAGAAAAACCGGTGTAGACGTCTGATCGTCCACATCCTGATAGTCACCTGCTACTAAACGCTCAATTGTTCTTTCAAAGTACTGAATTGTGCAGTGTGTGCAGTAATGTTGGTTCATGCATGATCGTGTCTTACCCAGGACATCGAGGACATAGCTGTGCGAGATGGAGCCGTATTTATTCTCCACCACGCAGGTGTAGTTTCCTCTGTCTGATGGAACTACGCTCTCCATCACCAGGCTCCAGTGCTGGTGTCTCAGCTAACCACAAAAATATGAAGTAATATCACATCAGATAAACACTTAAAGACCCAGATGTAAGAAACGCGAGGCTCTGCTACAGTTCTCACCTTGATGCCCCCAATGCGATGCTCTCCTCTGAACTCACGTCCATTCTTCAGCCAGCGGATGCTTGGCATGGGGCTGCCCATGGCGGGGCAACGGAACTTTACTGTGTTGCCAGCAGGAACTGCATACAGCTTCTTCTCCATACGCTGCATGTGGGTCCAGTAGGGACCTGAATAGACACAGAGTCTGATGAAGCCTGGGGTTTGTCGAGTTGCACTAAATGGTGCAGAATGGCAGGTGAAGCGCCTACACACCTCTGGAGAAGTAAACCTGGTCGTTTTCAGTCTCAGCCGATGAGTCCTCCTCCAGACCGTTGTCCTCATCATCGTCTCCTGACCCCATCGAGTCTAGATATATGACAAATAATGACACATATGATCACTTGTTCTGACAATTCAATCAAAACTTTATTTTAAAACTTTAAACACTGATCAAAGTTGCTCTTAAAACCAAAGCACAACATTTTTTCAGTGACGTGTCCTTACCTGCTACAGTGATGGTGAAGTTTCTCACTGGCTCCTTAGTTCCACGTAGAACACAAACATAAATGCCAGAATCCTCGTATGTTACGTCCGTGATCTCCATGACGACACCTCGGATTTGGATGCGGGGGGTAGGCAGGACCCGAACGCCCTCCTTGTACCAGTTGACGGCCATGCCTGGCCGCGCGTTCGTGTCACAGCGCAGTTTCAACACGTTGCCCAGCTCTAACAGGAGATGCTCTGAAGTGTCCTCACTAAGGTCCTCGAGAATTTCTGTGGAAACCAAACAGTACAAGCACATTAAGGGTTTGGGCGTTTTTTGCTTTCATTTCTCCATGTCTTCTTTCTTTTTAAATGCATTGCCACACAGAGCAGGCCAGTCAGTTACTTCTACATCTAAAGCAAGTAGCTATCACATCAGCTATGACCTTCATCTCCTGACCCCATTATCTCCTATCTCCATACACACAAAGAAGTTGCCATGGAGACCAGGAGGCCTAACCGACCCGACCCTCCTTCACACACACCCGCCTCTTCATCTATTATTCCTCTGTGGATTATGGTGAGACTGAGAGTGAGCTAGCCAACACTGGAGAAATCCTTCCCGTCCTGAGTAACTCAAAACAAGAATAAAGGAAGCAAAGACGAAGTGGCTGCAGCTAATGAACATGTTGCAGCATGACAGTGGACGGAGAGTAAATCTGAGGGGCGGTAAAGGTTCACTAGAGATCTAAGTGAGCGAAGGGAGGAGAGAAATTCACTCCAGCCGGTGGAGAATGACCCCAGTGTTTGAGCCCCCACACACATGGCTGCCATACCACCTTTTACAGACTGATCAGTTTACATGGAAGATTACCTGGAGAGCTTTCGGCAGCAGTAAGATCCACAGCTTGGGAAATGATGGTGCCTGTGGAAAGGAGAAGTTGAGATTGTAAAGTTTTCCATCAAGTTACACCTGAAAGTCCCAAAAGCTGGCCAGCCGATGCCTCACCAGGCAGAACGTCCAGCCACACCGACTGCATGGCCTGCACCGTCTGTCCTGCCTGGGTGTTCTCGGCCATGCACACGTATTCTCCTGCATCCTGCAGAGTGATGTTGGTCAGATGCAGGGTGTTTAGCTTGGACGCGTTGCTCTGCAGAGCCTGCATGGAGGGAAGACCGTTGCTTATGTTGAGTAAAATGATGAAGACAGACACAAACTTAGTCTAAGTAGAGCACGACGCAGCCGTGTTTTGTTGGGACAGTCAGATTCTCACCGTCAGAGCTCGGAGGCGAGGTGTTCCTCCCTGGCTTTGTCCCGCAGAGCTGTATTCTGTCTTCAGCCACTGCACCTTAGTGGTGGCTGGCCTGTGGACTTTGCACACCAGCTTGGCCTGACCACCCACCACTGCTGTGGTGTTCTCGGGGTAACCCGGCACAATCAGGGGCCTGGAGACCCTTAGATCTGTATAGTATGAAATTAGGTGGAGAAAATATGCTTTTTTACTAAAAAGTTGACATTTACAGTATGAGAAGCTGTAATTAACTATGTATCATTTCACAGATCAAAGGCATCCAAAATGCTGAAAACAGCTGTGGTCTGAAGGTTCCCTGGGTGACCTGGACAGACACAAACTGTCTAAACACATCCTGGTGGTTTCAGTTTACCTCTGAAGGTCCAGCAACAGAACCCTATGTTCCTAAACAACCGCTGTCATGTAATGCTACCAGGAACTGATGATGGAGCCCTAATAACCTCCTTCTATCGTGTCACGGTCAGCTACAGTGCCATCCATCCACAGGGTCACTTGCTCTTGCTGGGGACCCGCCTAAGGATCGGTGGCTCAGACCGAGCATCTCTCCAGTGCAATTTTCAGCCTCAATTCTTCCTTCACATGTTCAGTGACAAAGCAAACTTCTCTTGTGGGAGAGAAGTGCTTCTAAGTGACAAATCAAAAATGGTGATTGATCAAAGCACATGCGCAAAAAGAAAGACAAGTGAAATGAAAAGTACTAATAGAGTGTTAACGATCATCTAATGTGTGTCCTGAGTTAAAGCCCGGACACAGTAAAACTAGCAGTGAGCAGTAAATCGTAAATGAACGCACATGCTTGCCGCCATGCTAATGAACTTGCAGAGACGGGGCAGTGCCCTGGAGTTGAACTTGCGTCTGAGTGTGAATTGTCACCCAGAGGCGAGGGGGCAAACAAAACACAACGCAACACAAACAAAACGTTGGGTTGGTGCGAGACAGCCAGTCAGCCGGTGTGGTTAGCAGAAACCAGAACCAGAACCAGCACAGCAGCAGAACCACACGCTGCTTGAGCCTATACACAGACTTTTGATTCCTTTTAATAAATGTGCAACTAAACCGCTTGACTTCTACCATGAGTCAGAGACCTGTACAGCCACATAAAATAAACAAGTGAGGATTGTGTGATCTTTGGGGGTTTTAGCCAATAGAGGAGGAGGATTTAATTTAAATTAGCAACTGTTTTTAACATAACAAACTTAATAGAGTAGCTGTGAACTTTAAAGACCCAGTGGTCCCAGAACACTGCCTGACCAGCAGATGCACTCCTAAAAAATCCCAGCCCAATTATGATGGCATTCTTTGGCATACGCTCTTCTCCTTAATGTTATAAATGGCTCCCTGTCATTGTGACACGACACAATTAACAGCATTTTTTTGTTTGTTTTGTTTCTCTGAGTTTAATAGAAAATGCCGTCCATTTCAGAGGATAGATGCCAGTTCATTGTGGGTTCCTCTGACCCATGCAAGTCATCTTTAGAGGGGTGATGGAGAGTCTCTTTCAACAGACATCAAAGGGAGTTCGTATGTCTCGGTCTCCTTTCAGTTCACATAATCTGCCTCCTTTGAGGAAAATGTACAGTTTTCTCTGTGTTATCTAAAAGTTGACATCAAACCAAGAGGGACACATCGTGATAATCAAGCTGTGTGTATAAATCAGGAAACATTACAATTTACGAGTCATTAAATAATCAGCTTAGTTCCCTGGTGGGTTCCTACTTATACAACAATCTTGTTCACAAGTCTCACAAGTGATTTGTTCAAAACTGGAAACCAGTCCTAACAAATCACAGCTGCTCTCCAAACATATTAATAATCATTTGTGGTTTGTGTCACTAAAAACTACAAAGTAGTTACCAGGATTTTCTTCAAGCTTCTTTTTTAAATTAAATTCATTTAATTAAGTTTAATTTGAATGAGTCTATTCCAGTAATGTTTCCATAATCAGCGCGGCTCTGACTCCAATCTGTCTGAGAATCGATCCTGTGCATTGTCCTCTGAGCAGCGAGCTCTGGCCTCGCTTGGTCTACACTACAAAGTAGGACCATCAGCAGAAAGAGAAGCAACCTTTTTTGTTTTGACGCCTCTAGGGCAACCATCCAGTTTGTCTTTCATCAATCCACTCACATACCCCAAAACGTTCATCCTTAAATTCCTTCAACGCTGGTGGGGGTTGCAACTGTTTCATGCAGCGACGCACTTTTTGCTTTGACTTCTGTTTATAAAGTATCAACGAGAAAACCCCTGCAGCCCCTCACTCTCCATCCTCTACAGCTGGCACACAGCCAGGCAGATTTACACTTCCGACCCCCAGGGCCTCGGATAGATCAGGTAGCACTTTTTACTGCAGCAAAAACACAGAGAGGTTTTCCCCCTTCGTTAGCCCCTCAGAGACACGGCAACAGCCTCTCTGTCACTTTTCCTGTCACCTTGACTTCCTCTGCAGTAATGGCAGCCAAGAAACTAAAACTTGGAACAACTAAGCCTTTACAAATTGACTCACAGCTGAATGTCCAGATCTACAAAACCTAGTGATTTTAACAGAACACAGATTAAGATGAAGCACAAAAACGAATGTGATCTCACCTTTGGTTCTTCCTCTGTCGACAGCCCTGGCAGAGACTCCGTCCATTAAACAGAGCAGGAGAATGAACGCACAGACCCTCACCATCTTTTAGACGCGTGTCTTGCGACTGAAAGGCAGAAATGTGTGCTGGAAGCCTGAAGTGGGCCTCACGCTCCGGTCTTCGGCATTGGCAAACTCAGAGAAGTACTGTTTCTAAATCTGGATCTGTGGGGGACAAACAAACACATGTCCAACAGTTGAGTGCTGTTGAGTGAAAACCGGATTCTCTCAAGAGATGCGGCTGCAGACGCGAACGTTTCTGTTTAAAGTTTAAACCGGGGGGCAAAAACACAAACAATTGTTCAGTCAAATGAAGCCTGTTTTGGCTGTGAGCAGCTGCATTCCTAACCAGATGTCCTGTTAACCGTCCTGCTCAGTGGCCGTACATTGTCCAGGCTCCTCTGCATCATGAATAAGGAGCAGGACTGTTACCGCCTGTTGTTTGCCAATGGATGGTGCTCAGTCTGCAGGAGGGTGGTTTTTAACTTGTCAGATAACAACAGAGACATTAGTGGCCGGTAATACAAAAAAAGACAAAGGGCTTGATAGTTAAATTATTTTCTTTACCTTAAAAGATGTCAGGTCATGTTGCCCCAGTCATTGTATATTTTATTCTACTCCAGTATTATTTTAAAAGCTCATTTAAGTCACCTACAGTGTGTCAATGAACCCATTCTGAACCACGACTAGAAACTGTGACAGCCTATAAGAGCAGTATTAACGCAGTTACTTCTCCCCTGAGTCGAGCCAACTGCGCACAGGCGCCAGACCCTGGTGTGTGCGCTCCATGCAGGCAGGCCGCGCCCACACACACACACACACACACACACACACACCGCTTTAAAGAACCAGCTTTGCTGAATGAAACGTATTCTTTCTCAATTAAGGACTGGAAAACGTTTTTTCTGCTGCTGCTGCTAATTCCGCTGGCACTCTGCCTGGACGCTGCTCTGTTCCGATTTTACCCCTAAAACCCGGGTTTCTAGGTAGTTAATGCCATAAATGACACTTCAGGCTTCTTATTCTATTTCGCGAAAGCCTCGAGCAGCCGTAGAATATTACAAGGAATTTGTTTTCCAGAAATCATATAAAAGCTGTTATTATTTATGTAAATATTTATTCAGCCGCAGAGACTTGGTTTCAGTTCGCACGTGTGCCCCGCGATGAGTGAACCAATTAAATCAGCGCAGCAGCATCAGACACTGGATTTGTCATACACATCCTTTCTTATTTCCACTCACTGCCTCGCACGAATTCACAACACTAAACTCATCAAAGACAATATTTTCTCGCACTGATAGAATGTCAGCACGCACGTCATTTATTATATGTATGTGGTTGAAGTACTTTTGTTTTATTAAGGGGGTCGGTGATCTGACAAAGACCAAACTCCGCTGTGAGACGCAGAAACAGTCCATGTGGAAGGTTCAATGTCTAATACGTGACTTGTTTGGATCCATCCATTGCAAAACTGTTTTAACAGAGACCCCGGTTTAAAGTTACCGAACTTCTAGTTTACTTTGCAAATGAGCAACTCTGGCAGGTCAAGCTGTGTCCAAACAATTTGTTCCTGCCTAATATCAAGAAACGTGCTGTGTTCTAGACGCTGAAACAAATACACGTTCCCAGACTGATAGCTCACTTTCAGGTTTTAAGTAATTGGATGTGATGCTCTTAGATTCTGTTTTTATTTTTATTTTTTGTAATCTGAGCCACAAGCCTCTGTGCGTGTTGAAAATGAATGAAACAATCCTCCAAGAATCTCCAGCTGTCTGCTCACCCACCTTTCCCCCCGGCCTGTCCTCGCCGTGATGACTGCCACCAAGGGAAATCACTCCTTGCCCGGGTCGATGCGAGTGACTATTGAAATCCTCATTTGGAGCCAATCTCTCCCCAAAGCAGTGCGTGAGCGGCAGATTTGTATCCCGTTGGACACAAAAGTGGGCTTATAAATCCATTAATACTAGTCCAATGGAAGAGGAACAACAGCTGTCTGTTTCTCCTGGTGTCCCGAGAAAGGAGCCGTGATCCCGTGGGCAAAGTCCACTGCAACCGGCCGCTCAGAGCGCTAAATCCATACAGAGGACGAAAACCCAACAACGAGAGAGATCGTGGATTTTTGCGCTCTCAACAATCTTTTAAAACATTAGAGAATCAGAGGAAGAGAAAACGTGTCCTGCAGTTCAGAGTCCCCGCGTAGCTGAGTTGTAGAATTGTCTTGGATAAAAAGTCTTTGCGTGCGTCTTTACGCAGCGCTTCTGTGGGACCTCTCCACTTTACGCTTGCAAGATCTGAGCACTGCTGCTCAAATGGGAAGCTCGCTTCTTTCTACAGCACAGAGAGAGAGAGAGAGAGAGAGAGAGAGAGAGAGCAAGAGACTGTGTGCTCCACACATCAGCCCACCAACACTCTGCTGCTCTCAGGACGGCAGCCACAACAATGGTCTGAGAGCGACCAAGCAAGCAGGGAGGGAGAGGGGGGTGGGAGAGAGAGGAGGGGTACACCCTCTGCCCCCTCACACACAAAAACACCCCCATTCCCTCCGAGGAGCTGGCAAATAAAACCCAAGACGCTCTGCCTCTCCCTCCTTCATAGCAGTTTGTGTAGAGTCTAACCTTTATTTCTTCTAAGCACTTTGCATTAAGTACACAACTTTTTGTGCCAGAGAGCAAGCACATAAATCACATTATTAACGTTTTTATGACGTCTCATAATTTATTGCTGGTTAATTGTCCTTTCAGCAAACAGAGCATTAAGGGTCTTTAGAAGGCACATTCAATTATGTTGCTGAGTGAATGCATGTGAATTGCTTCCAGGTTTTAATTGCATCAGTAAAAGAACAAGGCCGAGTAATCCCATTAGCTGCAGCAGAGAATCAACACTTTGAGCCTTAATGTTTACTCTCACGTGAAAGCTTGACTCAGCAAATTGAGATCCATGTTTTGACCCTGGGACGTTAAACCATACGTTCAGCAAAGATCTAAATATACAATACTGCTGTTATTTTGGTTTAGCTGTAGGACAGACAGCTCCCGTGATGCATCAGTGTAAGATCAGAATACAAAGAGAATAAAGACAACACCTGATAAACATGTGATAAAGATGTGACAAGACATCACATGGACACTCTCACCAACTTATTAACTTTTGGTTGCATAGTTTCACTATATGCTGTCAGTCACAGGATGAGAGGAGAATGAGAAGGAAGACTAGCATTACAGCTATGGGTGACATGGAAATGCATGTGAAAGCAGGTCAAAATACGTTCAAGACATGAAAACTGGAAAACATACTCAGAAGAAAGTAGGATAGGAATTTTGCCAGCAGCAACATAAACCAATGTATAGACATAAATTCCGAAACCAATCCACACCTATACTTCGCACAAAGTCGAGGTTCATGGAGTGTTTTTGCTAGTTTAGTTTGGTTGCCTTCACCCTCTTGGTGGAAAGACTGACACCAGTTGAGCAGAACTGGTAGAAGGAGCAGTTTGATGCTATAATTCAACAGTATAATGTTACCTACATGAAGCAGTTTTATTTGGAAAGAGATGCTCCTCAAAGGTTAATACATCCCCAAAACTGCAAGGGAGACAGCTACTTCTAGTAAATACAACTTGGAGTGACCAGAACTATCTACATCTATCAACTACCTACATCTAAGAATGTAGGACAGGTTACTCACCAAATGCTTACAGCAGTTAAATGTTTTTTGTTGGACAAGAAATGGAGACAGAGAACAATCATAGGCTACAATTGTCCTGACAGGGATTCAAGTGTTGTTATATAATACTTGCTTTAGCCAAGTGAGCTATCAGGATGCTCAGAGAGGTGCTTGACCAACGCTGCGCCTCCTAGAAAGCCACCTTCAAAATAAATCACAGCGGAGCAAAAGACTGGCTGCACACTGTGTTCACTGCTTCGTGCGGCCGCAGCGTGAGTGCGTTTAGCTGAAATTTATGTGTCGAAATAAATTCCAGGTTTGACCTTTGACTCTGCACAGCACTACTTCAGGTCAGACATAGCTTTACAGCGAAAGTCAAAGTACACAAATAAACGAGCCAGAGTGGAAGTCATAAAGTAGATAAGAGCCGAGTTAGTGCCAGCCGGGACTATGTGATCGACTGCTGGGCCAGCTTTAGGATGTTTGTGTCATACCGGAGCGTGCGTGTGTCACCACTGGTTCAATACAGCAGAACTGCTGAACGCAGACCCCATCAATCATTAACTTCATGTTACTTTGCAAGTTTGTGTTGAATTGGGTCAAAAACAGTCCAGTTTGTGTGTGTGAGGCGACTGATGGTTCCCACCTATGTATCAACAACTGCTGTTCTCTCCAAAACACAGGAATCTTATAATCAGGCTAAACACAAACACAATCTTTATTTTTAAAGCCTACTGACACACCTCTCTCTCAACACACACGTTTTTGGGAGCTTACGGTTATTTACAACGAAGTCGGGTTTCAAACTACAGAAACCAGAGTTTGCTTCTTGATATTTGTTCTTGGTTTTTGGTTCCAGATAGAAATGTTTTGAATTTATAGGCATAGGTAATTATTACCTAAGCATGGTTCACTTTTTTGGTGCTTACTATATTGCCACAAACCAGAAGTTCAGGCAAAAACGAATCATTAAATGCATCAATAACGCAAAGAACAATGAATCAGATACTGCTCATAACCAAGTCCCAACTTTTCTGCAAGATAGACTCAAAATACCTCAACTCAACTGTCCTGTTGACCAGGACCAGACCCTGCATCCCACCTCTTTATCTGATGACATCACTGATATGCTGGAGCCCTCCCACGCCCCCAGGTGCAGATAGCATTGATAGCCTGCTGCATACTGATGTTAATGCTAATGCTGAATACCAGGGCTGGTTGGTGCCTGACAGCTGATAACAGATTGGAGAGGAGGAGGGGTGAGGTTAGGGTGAATGATAATTGCGGGGGTGAAGTGAGGTTCGGAGGGTGTGTGTGTGCAGAGAGAAAGTGAGGTGGAATAAAGGTCAGGACGAATGCGCAAGGTGTGGTTGGTCGCTCATTAGTGGATTTCACAGCAGGGACACATTATAGAAACATCAGGTCTCATTTACATTTAAATTACACACCGTTAGCTAATACTCTCCTCCGACACGACCGCGTCCACACGAGAGCAGCTTTATTCAAAAGAAGATCATTAGCTTTGGTTTATATAGTTCAGGAGTATAATCGTTAAGTTGTTCATACTTTTCTATAGTTGTTTCCTGTGGAAGTGGAGCAAGAATTTTACAGCAGGTTGAATTACGGCATCGGAAGAAATCCTTTCACCAGTTAAGTCACCTTGACTGACAATTCAGGCAATAAAGTGGTTCTTCACGTCGCATTTAATGGTTTTCTGTTGTCATCCGGATAAATGAAGCTGGCCTGCGAACTTTCAGTGCAGACTTTATTTTGTATGGCGTCACTTCATTCATAATTCATTCATTAAATTTGCCAAATGTGTCAATGCACAAATGTGTGCGAACAACATGCTCATCACTCGAGACCTTCAGCTAAAAGCCAAAAGGCTCGGTTCAGCGACGTTGGCTGGTGACCTTAAGGACATACGCTCCCACGCTGGCTGGGTGCTGGAGCTCTTATTGTTGTGTGTTTGTGTTAATCATTACCTGCGATGTACGCAACACAATAGGTCAAGCTGAGAGTACAGGCTTTGTGATGCAGGGGACCGTTGCTGCCAAAACACTGAGCTAAAAGAGAGGCACAGAGAAAAGGGACAGAGGGCAGGGGAAGGGTCCCACAGCAAGAAACCACGACCAGAAAGCACATACGTCTGTTGTAGAAACACAAAAACATTATAATATCTAGACAGGGTGACAGCTCGGAAACGCCGGGCTTGTTGCTGCAGTAATCAGATTGTTTAAACAATATATGAAAATGCCTATTTATGGATTTTATTGATGAAGCTACTCACTGGAGAGCTTTACCCCCCCCCCCCTCCCCAACACACACACACACAGCTGTTTACATGAAGATGGATATCAGTGACAGCCACTGTTTTCTCTCGCCTCTTCTCCCTTTCTTCTTTGGTTCTCTAGTCACATCCAGCAGGGCAGACCCAGTTCCCTCCTCACACACACAGAAGGCTGAACCCTATCTGAACCCCGCTGCTTTAATTAATCTCACTGACTTTGTTAATTATTATTGGCTGGCCGAGCGCCTAAGTCTGCGTGTGTGTGTGTGCACAAACATCCCTCTTTGATGTATCTGGGACATATGCCGGGACCAAAACAATCCCACTGGCTCAGCACTGATAACCTCGAGAGGAGGAGGAGTCACTGTGTGATCCTGCTCTCGGTGACGTCACGTTTCTCTGCGCCTCTTGTTTATTGCGACTGGAGAATCTTTTAATCACATATTAACTGTAACGAAGAAAAAAGCACATACATATGACCAGACAAGAGGAGAAAGACTCATCGGACGGAAGTGAGGACAGTCAACATATTGATCAAACGTTTCATACTGCACGTGTTTGCCTCTTCGGAGGTGGATTTAATCTTGTGATGACAGAACACTTGTCCCAACCATAGTTGTCCCAACTCACCGTCTAAGGAGATTCACCAGAGAATTTTTAGTGGCTTTTGAAAATGTACATGAGCATCACAGACACTCTTTTTTTAAGATAAGGTTTATACAGGATAAAGACATTTCCGTGCAGTTTGTTTGTGTGTTTCTACAAATAGTTTGCTGGCAACAGGGAACTTGCTGTCATCCAAACTCACAGTGTGAGCCGCCCAGGATGTAGATGCAGCCGCACGTTTAGTTAACCTCAACACTGGGGCTTGAGTGAACGCAGACTCCTGGCTGCAGTATTCTGGAGGAAATACGGTAACATGTTGCATATGGGGGGTATTATTCATGATTAGAGTTCAATAAACAGAACGAGATGATGGAAACAGATCTGTGGTCTAACTCTTCCTCCTGTCCCCGCTTCACTGGGAATCTTCTGCCTTCTCTCAAGACTGTTTACATTGGTACGTGGTCTTGGAGTCTCTCCTGAAACAGTGCACTGCAATCTGATGCAGCCTCATGTTATATACAACACTTTAATAAATCTTGGCAACTGTGCACTAAAGATTTTCCTACCTTTGATTTGCACAATGCTTCATCCCTCTAATCTCTTGCCTCTCTACCTCCATTACTGTCAGCAAACATCAGGTAATTTGCCTTTAAATGTGCTTGTACTGTTCAGAGTCTCATCGGCTCGTCTTTTCTTCTTCTTTGTGGAAAACAAATGTTAATATAGAGTTAAAATATGAAAACTAAGCTTTGAGAAGCTGACAATCTTTCATGCAGCAGGGACTGAACCCTCATGGTCAATAGATGACGCTACGAATGGATGGAGACCCCATGTGGAAACAGCAGCTCTCCCCTTTGAAAGCCCTCAGGGTTCCTGTGCCCCTGCAGCCTGCTGCTATGAACACACCAAAGGTCTCAAGAGCCTGGTGTGACAGTTGCTTTTGCTAATGGATCCACCCTCTCCTTTGGAGCAGGAAGTGAGACCCCTCCCCGTTTCACAGTACGAGCCACATACCCTCACACGTCACGTAATTCTTCACTGGTCACATTAACCTAATGCATTCTTGCTGTATGATATCTGCTTCTTGCTTTAGACATTTTCCCTGCTTGGTCACGTAAGAATCAATGTAACCATGTGAAAGAGCTAAGAGAAGGAAAATGTTTCAGGGAAAAACTGGGGGTGTTAGTAGATAGAGGAGACGAGGCCTAAGGGTGATGGTTGGGCTAAGAGGTGGATGAGCAGGGGGTGCAGGGAGGGTTTGGGACGGAGAGGCTGAGGGATGGGGGTTGTAGGGAATGCGTGGACTGCTCTGTCCTGCTTTTTCTGCAAAACATTAATTAACTTACTCTGTAAATCTCAGGTGGGTGTAAAATGCTGTTTCCTGTTGAATCCAATTCTCTGATTCTCTCTGGTTTCATGTCTCCCCCCGTTGGTTTCACGTTTCTCCTGCGTGCTGCTACCCTCATGCACAGCGCGATGGCCTCCTGTTTCCTTAGACAGGTGTTCATAACTCTACTATTTGCATTTACCATCATTGATCTGTTGCCTCCTTTTGTCCCTTCCTTCCACGGTCAGTCCTTCTCCTACCACGTGAGGAGGTCATCTCTCCAGGGTAGATCTCTCCCAGTAATCCCTTGGATCAAGCCACCCACCCCCCTCATCCCGGTCCTCCTCTGCTTATTAGATCAGACACTCTGTCAAAAGCCAGGGATCTGGGGCCCCATTGTTTGGCCCCTGATTAAGAGCTTCTCGCACTGGAGGATCAGGCCTTTACAGAGAGTGAAGGAGAGCGAGCTGGGGGTAAGAAAGAGAGAGAGGATCTTTCTTTTTGTCTGGGGGGTCTTATGGGCCACATTGTTGCAGAGTTTCTTGCAGAGAGGCTTCTTTTAAAGGTTGGCTGGATTTAAGAGACAATGATGACGGATTTTAATCTTAAACTCAAACCTTTAAAGGCCTGTGGTCATCTATTTGCCCCACCGCTGCTCTGTCACTGAAGGCAACATCTCAGTATAAAGTGACTGAGCATCAAAACGACTCAATAAATAATCTGATTATGTCAATGCAGACAGGCATGTTGTAATTCACAAAAAAAGATTTATTTGTTTTATTTGTGTTTATAACTTTTAACGGCTAATGTGCAAACACAGGCAGTATTTCATTTCCAAAATATATTTTTTTATTTTTAAATGTCAAAACTTATTTGAGCGACAAATCTAAGTAAATCTAAACTAATCTTAATGACGTGTATCAGCTGCAGACTCGTATTAACAAAGGGTCTGTAGATAAAGATTGTGAAGTCATCCCAGATCACACGCCTGATGATTGACGAGCTGGCAAAGCAAGGTAGTGTGATCCTCACAACACCATGGATAGAAGTTCTACACCGTGTAACTTCTACTTCCACATCTGTAAAGTTACAGAATCATATCATATCTAGAGCCCTGACAGTAAAAAAGACGCCTGAGCGGGACAGCGATGCACCAAAGCAGTACTCAGAGTATCATGTGAGAAAAGCTAACAGAGGTGCTAAGCTCAGCAAACTGCCTCCCTTCATGTCCCACCGTCCTCCGGGGGGATAGTCTTAATCCCACAGTCTCTGTGGCATCAGTTAATTCATTCCTTGACATGAACCAAGGCCTCTTAAGCATCACCTGATACACAAAGGGTTAATTAAAAGCGGTGAAGCTGGAATGTGTGGAGTGGCCTTTGTTTACCATAGATGCTGATTTACCAGGCATCAAAGAAATCTGCATTCTGCTGCAGATAGAGCTCAAAGAAACGTCCCAGGAATGCACTTGTGCTTTAGCTTCATCTGAAGAGTGAAGGCAGGATTTATTTCACTTAACTGAAGTCAGTTGCGTTGATGTGTTTACTGTATAACAAAAAAAAGTAAAAAACAATTTAGCAACAATCTCACATAACACTGGCGCCTGAAACCAATTAGGTAATACAGTAACTGAATTGCATAAAAGATAATTAATAATGTAAAGACTTCAGCAGGTAGAGACACAATCCCAGTTTTACACCAGGAGATTAACTTGGTCAGCTGAGAATGTTCCACTACGTGGCCCTAAAACTAATTGGATGCCTTGTTTGCATATTCAGGATCATTGTCCTGCCACATGGCTTAGAATTGGGCCACTAATTAGGGACTAATTGAAATGGAAATGATTTGATGGAGGCTGTTGTTTTATGTTTTATGCTCTGTATTTATTGTTGGAACATCTCTGTAAAAAAAATGACATGACATAAAATCATAGCTACTGTGAATTTGCAGGCAGACACGGACTGTGTCTATGTGTGTCCCTAGCTCACAATCACCACCATGTAATTGTTAAAAGTCACACACGCAGGTGACAGAAGCGAGAAGCTCCCCTTCCTGTGACAGTGTGAGTAAAGAAAACCAACGTGGATGTTTGAGTTCTGCTCTAAAAACACCTGTGTGAGTACCTTCAGTCACCAGGAATTCACAAGAGCAACCTTAATGTTTTGTTTTAGTTTCCATCCATTACATCAGCACACAGACAGAGCTGTGAACCTGCAGCAGTGCATTTAGTTAGATATTGCCTGGAGAACAAAAACACAGCCACGATCAGAGTGAATATCGGCTTTGATTTATCCTCTTTTACTGCTTCGCATCCACCTCCTGAGCGTCTCTACGGGACGTGAGAGGACAGATGAAATTTCAATCAGCGTTCAGCTTCACAGTGCAACACAGTCATTCCAGCTTGATCGGGATCCGAATGTAAAATCCGTCGTATCTTTCCCATCCCTGACAAAGGAGGCGCATCTCCTCCCTCCACACTGTCATCATAAATATCTCAGTTCAGAGGTTGACAGCTCAAGCTTGATTCATTTTCACGCATGTACATATTTGGTTTGGATCCCTGTCAAAAACAATTACAATGGTCCCCCAAAGATTTCAAATCCCCCTCCCTCCTGAGAGGCGTCTGCTGTCAAGAATGCTTGGATGATTTTCCGGAGTCGGGGTGTCCACATCTGTGCCTGATTAGCACAACAATGAGGCCCAGCAGCCCCAACTTAATGAGAAGGCATCTTCAGCCTCAGCTTGAGGACCCCACTGACAAAGACTCTATACAACCACGACTCAAGTGTTTTCCTCCAGATCCATTAGGCTGAAACTTTCCACCTCTGCGAAAAATCCTTAAAAATATTACACAAGCAGTGATTCTTGTGTCCCGAAAAACGGGTCTTTGTGTTCCGACCTGCACAAGAATGTAAACTGGAAAATAAAATGAGGGTGGATGTGGAACAAAAAGTAAATGAAAACATCACCCACAGCCGAAATTAGAGGGAAACCTGGCTCAACAATCTGCCACCGCTGATCTGTTCATTTAAACAGCAACATGTGATGCTCTGTTTTTATAAAACGAAATTACCAAAAAACTTTCCCATCTGTGGACTCTGTTGTTAACGTCGCCTCCCCGAGAGTCTGAGAATCTCTTTGTGTAGATGTAAAATAAAATTACACAGTAGATGCCATCTCACAAACATGCAGACATTGTGGTGTTTACGTCCCTGGTGTTGCTGCCTGCTTTTTTCATGTTTACCCAACCTCTGAATGTATCCGTCCAGTCCAGGTGTGCGAGCCTTTTTATTGTGATTGGAAAATAATACAATGACCTGACAGTTCACGGCGAGTAGCAAAACTCAACATCAATGTGCAGAAAAGGCCTGAAACCAGTTTGCTGTTGCGTTTTCTGTACAAATTGTACAAATACATGGGGATGGTGGTTCAGTTCAGTGGTTTGATGGTTCAGTTGGTAGAGTAAAGGCCTGGAAGTTCATTGCAGCAGGTAACCTTAGGTTGTTGGTTCAACTCCAGCTTGAAGGATGAGCTTTTTGTTTGTGCCACACATGCACAGATTGGAGAAGAAACAACAAACAACAGACAAGCTCAAAGTCAGCCCAGCTGATTTTCAGTTTACCCAGCAGAACCCTCTCTCCTGCTTGTAAATGGTCAATTAATCTAAATCTTTCAGCGTTTATTGGCCTCCGTTAGCGAAATGACTGTGGTTCCCCTCCCTCTTCGGGCTGTAAAATGAAAAAATGGTGCTAGAAACGCAGACTTGCTGATTGGCACTGGCGCCCTGTGTGGCCTTGAAGGAGAGAAAGAAGGTGGTGGTGGTGTAGGGGGAGGCTTTCCTTGACAGAAGGGAGTTTTATGAGCCCTTGTAATCACCAGGCGTTAAACTCAACAATTAGGAGCTGCTATTTTGTCGCTGGTTTATGGCAAGAGGCTACGGTGGAGATTGGTCTGAGCTTGAGTGATGGGTGCACAGACAATAAAACCCCAGAAATAAATCCAGGTGTGTTTGTTCATCACTTGTAATGCACATTTGTGATGCTGGAAAAGTGTATGTACACACACACTCAATGGTCTTTTGTTGACCTGGATGTTTCTCACTCTCTCTGTGTTTCATGCACAGCATGGGGCAAATGACAGGAGCAGTTATATTACAGGTGTGGTGAGTCAGGGTATGGGTGTCAAATCTCAGCTTTTCCCTCTCTGTGCAAGGCCCAGTTTACGAATGCTGTTAAATCTGAAGCTAACTCATAAGTAATAGGCGTGATTTCATTCACGTTTCTGAATAGCCCAGAGCCTAGAGCCCAAAGTGGCATAACTGAGCCAGAGTGACGTCAGAAGGTGTGCTGTGGTACCTGGCACCAAGATGTTGGCAGTAGAGCCTTTAAGGTGGCGCATACGTGTGTCCAGCACATCCCACAGATGCTCTACCTTACCGCAGTTCTCTGGTAGAGTTAGGCTCTGTCCCAGTGTTGGCATCGCCGTGTTCAGTCCAGTCCAACTCTACTAGACCCTCAGTGTCTAAGTCAAACGGCTTAGAAGTCAAATGTGTACAATTACGCATATTGACGCATATTGTAGTCTGTTGGTAGATGTCAGCTGATGAACAACAGAGCTTCCACCCCTTCCCTCCAACACACACAGTTTTAGGTGGAAAACAAGTTTATAAAATGTGACTAATGTGTCAGAAATGACTGATTAATATAAGACTTATTTCTCATAACCCTTCTAATATCATCTGACAACCGTATGGCCATCTAAAAACGCAGTGTTGTGCTACAACATGTGGAACAGAATGAATCACATGTTACATAGATGAAACACGAATAGCAGCAGAACACAGGGAGCAGGGCAGAGATGCAGAGTGTTGTGTGGAAGCTGCGTGGTGAACCGTGTAGTCTGGTGGTGCCACGCGTCTTTCCTGTGCTGGTTTGTGGATGTGTGGCAACATAAGCGATTCCAGGCCTGCAAACCCATCAGACAGACGCTTGTTTGTTTTATTTAAAACCTCAATCTGCTGTAGCCGCTGGTTTCGGCGTGTACGTGTTTAATGGGCAAACTATTTTTGAGTTCTGATAATTATTCTGTAACATTTCAGGAAATACGCACCATTCTGAGTGATATGAGAGCACAGTCAGTGAACTGTTCTTTAAAGCATCTCAGTCTTGTATGAATTACAGCGTTCATGAATTTCTAAGGGCTACACATGCTGCCTCTGTCTGTGGTCATTATGTCCATTAATTACCTGTGAAATGGTTCTCAGGCAGAGGCCAGGACTGTTTCATTCAGGCAGCCAGCAGGCGATTTGGGTTGGCATCAAGCCACCAGGCAAAATATTCAGCACAACGCACGCATACATGTTTAGATTTTACATTTCAACCCATTAGCACGTGACCCGCATTGATTTAGAATGACTGCCAATAAGAAAAACCTTTCTCTGACCACGAAAGCTCAGAATATGCATCATGTAATAGAAAGTAAGAGAGAATAAACTTAACAAATGAGCTTCACCTTTTACTTAATCTACTTTAAATAACATTAAGGTTTAGTTCAACTCAGGACGTGTCATGGCTCATCAACATAATTGCACAGATGTTTGGCTACAGACACTTGACTGATAGCTCAAAGAACAACGAGTGACAGGCGATCCCGGTTATTTTAAGACACTGAATCTGGAGAGCTGACAAATTGGCAGCTGGTGAACCTGGAGGCTTCCACATTGTGGTGCAGGTTGTTGCAACTGGGGAAAGAAATGCAGCTGGTAGAGACTACAAACCTTATATTTAGGGTAAACGAACTTAGTTCATTGACACAAAACATTGCAGAGTCTATATCTATAAGCTGAGTTGAAAGTGGAACCTTCAACTCATATGTGGAACCTCATCAGGTCTTTGTGTCATTGTGGACGATCCCCTCATGATGCAGTGCAACGAAGCGTCACACCTTGCGTCGTTTCAGTGAAAGAGCAGCCAGTCTGAGAGGCCTATTCATTGCAAACTGACCTTGACAGGCTTTGGCTGAATCCCACTTCCTCTCGCTGCTTCCTCTCCTGCCACCCAGACTGCACGAGCTTCATTGGCCTCTTTCTCCGTCGTTCTTTCACCTTCGCTGACTGACACGTCCAATCAATGCACTTTGTGGAGAAGTTTCACTCGCTTCTCTGGCCACCTTGCTGAACTTTTTTCTTAGCTTTGCTCTGTATGCTCTGTCCACCTCCAGATGGAGGTCTTTGTTACAGCCCACTAACTTCTGTCTGCATCCTCTTTCTGTCTGTCTACGTTTATCCCTCAGTTAGAGAGAACTTATATACTGGAGATATGTAAAATTCATAGATGTTGGTGGCTTTGGCTCTGTGTATTACATTGATAATGAACTAATTAATTTAATTTAATTAAACTACAAAGAACCTGATATTAGCGATGCCCGTTCTCAGCACGTCAATGTGTTTGTGTTGCGTTCAGGGTGCCCTCTTGTTATTTTAAGAGGGTAGCACCAGGCTGCTATCAGCATTGCCTGTGGTCAGTGATTGTCTGCAGCTGCTAGAACAGGCCTACTTATCAAAGACGGCATGTGTTCCTGTGATGTGGCCTTCAGGCCGGTATCACCGGAGGAGAGTCGACCCCCAACCATCGGCCGAGCTGCCCTTTAGGTGGGCAGCTTTATCACAGAGGGTGGAGGTGTCACTGAAAGGAGGGAGATGGTGGAGCCGGTTGGATTTGAGGCTTGTCTGAAGGAGCGAAAATGTGTTTACGCAGCGTGTTCTTGGTCATTGCCAGAGACGCTTTTTTGGAAATAATGTTTTAGTTTATCTTATGTTGTTTCTTATAAAAGGACATAATTCACTAAATGGGATGTTTATATCACAAAAACACCTTTTGTCACTGAATTAGCCACAAACCTCTGGATACAAAACCATGAAAACTATTTTGTTTTTGATGTAGTTTTCTGACTCCAGATGTTTGATTTCTGGTGATGTTTTGTTCCACTTTTTCTATTGATATATTGCAGAAAGCATTGGTAGAGATAGACATAGAGGTCTGCTACTCACAGAGATAAGCTGTAGTGTCCTCAGCACACACACACACACACACACACACACACGTTGCTCAGAGCACTGATAACAGCTCTCTGCTCTTTGATGTTGCTCCTGGAGGGATAAAGAGCGATTGAGAAGAAAAAGAGAAAAGAGTGACTGAGAGGGCGGGAAATTCAGAGAGATTACAGGAATAGCTGCAGGCGCGTTGTTTTGTGCCGTGTTACAGACCCGTCAGTCTCACACACAGAAGCGCATATCTCACAATTTAATCCTTATCAGTGCACCTTCATCTTCTGACTTTCAGGGGTAAGTCTGCATGAGATCAAAATAAATGCTGTTGTGGCCAAAGGTCTCTCAAAATGAGTCCTGGGTTAGTATCAGTAACAATAACAAAAAAATGTAGCAACCATGCAAATGTTAGGTGACAACTGTGTTTTCATTGCTCTAAAATATGCAAAACTTTTTGTTTGCTCAAAAGACATGCATTCCTTTGACTTTGTAATAATTTGAAAAACTAGACCCAATGATTAAACATAATAACTTCCATCTTCCAATCTTTACTATTTCACAGCTAGTGCGTAAGGCTGATGTGTGTTCCAACAGAAACCAGAGGTCTCCTGTTTAAAAGTGCAATACTTTGCTGATCCGTCTACTGGCACAGAGCCCTCATGTAACTTTGGCTCAGGAGCCAGCGTGTTATCACTTAATTAAAAGCTACTCTCACAATTACCATAAATGTGTCAGTTTCATTTTCAAAGCGTTCTAATAACACTTCGCTTGGATGAGTAATAGCGCCACACGCACACTCACGTCCCTTCCTACAGGATGTTATGCTGTGAAACTTGAGCATGACATGAGAAAGAGGAGGAGGAAGAAAAGGGGAAAAGGTGTGCGTCCACTTCCTGTAGGATGTTGTGCTGTGACCTCTGAGGATGAACCTGGGTTGGATCCTGACACTAATAAGATGCCTCCACGTGTGACAGCAGCAGCGGTCTGTTCCATTTAGATTTCACAGGAAGCTGTTTGGCAGTGAGCCAGCGTGAAGAACATCCTGAAACCGAAGCAGCTAAACTGGATTCAGTTGTCATTAATTACATGAGTCACTGTCTACCTGTGATTTTCTGCACTGAGAAACTTGGATTTTTAAAAATTGTACTTTCTTAACAGCCTTAACGTATGTTTCCTTCTTATAGTTTGCTTCACCTTCTCTTCCTGACCCGTCAGTGTTTTCTCTTGCAGGAAAATAAACTTGACCCTGTAATATGGCAAGATGTGACCTCCCCACACACAAACACACCCACACACAAACACACACTCCGATCCTCCAGCCTACGTGCTGTGATCACACCTGATCCAGGTAATCAGCGGTGGCAGCAACAGCAACGTGCCATAAGAAAAGGACTAAGAGACAGGAGGCGTTCTAGTCACCTCTGAGTGCAATTATTCAGACTATATGCTTTTTGTACACTGGTAAAACAAAGGTGGACGTGGTTGGCTTTGCTACTGTAGGGGTAGAAGAGGAAGGCTCAAAAACATACCTTTGGTCAACTGAGGGGTGGAGGATGGCGAAGCGGGACTGGTGGTGGGGGAAGAGTGCAGCAGCAACACATGGTCCCAATTTCACAGTTGTGGACGGAGGAGTGCCGGCGGATGCGGGGCCAGGAACAGGCCTGCAATCTGGAGACATTAATACCTCTGTAATAGTCACATTCACTTCCACAACCGGGAAACTCTGACTGTGGACCCGCTATGTAAATATATGCAGGGATTTTTGTGTGTGGGTCCAGGGTGCAGCTCTCCAGTCTGCCCTCCCAACACACACAGACACACACACATGCTGAGACAGAGCAGACCATAACAGAGCTGTAAAAGGCATGTAGCAGGGCAGAGCAGGACAGCGAGAGCCTGACTTCCTGTGCCTCATGTTCTTCCTGAGCTCTTAATGAGACCTGTTACAGTAAACCACCTCCTCCTGTTCGTCGCCCATCAAGCCTCCTCTCCATCTTTATTTTGTTTCTTCCTGCCTCCTTCTCTACATGCATCCTTTCATAAGTGCAAACAAATGGATCTATTACTGGTCGTACCCGAATACGTTTAGGGCAGTGACTGAAAAGCTATGGCGATAGAAGTGTTAGTCCATCCATGCTCACATTTTTGTTTGGTTTGGGGCCTGTTGATGATCTGATTTTGAACTCCCATGGTAAACTAGTAGCTTGATGCACTTCTACCTGATTAGCAGGGAAGCAACTGAACTCTTTTCCTCCATGTAGGAAAACCCAGTCTGAATAGAGCGGCCATGGGGAAAGAGGTTTGCACCAGACATTTGAGGACATTCAGGGTTTTATTCATTAAATGGGTCTCTGTTGGTTGTTTGGTTTTTTAGAAAATGACTCCACACACAGACACACAGACTCATGTTCTTAGTCAACACTCTCACCTCTGTGGGTTTAACTGCAGCTCCTGGACTCCACCGGAGGTGTTTCATCAATGTCAGGACAAGTTTGAAAACGTCCTCTGTCAGGCCTCACTCGCTGGAGAAGCCGCCGCTTAAAAACGGCCACAGACCCGAAGAAATGCTGAAAGAAGTCCTTGGGACGTCAATGGACCGCTCAGTGGGGGAGAGGGAGGGTAAAATGGACAGAGGAGGAAATCAGGAGCAACTTTGCAAACAGCTTCCAGGCTAAGACTCGATCCCAGGAAGTAACAACACTCTGTTGTGCAGTTCATACAAATCCAGTTCTCTGCTTCTCATTTGGTTGAAAGGACCCTGTATAGCTGGGATATTATTGTGCATTTGTTTTTAATACAAACTGTCCAGGCCACTACTGCCACTCAGGTTACAAATAGTCTCCAGGGGTCACTGGACGCTGGCCTTTGATGCTGTGTTCTTCTGATTGGGCAGGATGATATAACAACATACCCCACAGAGCATCACAATCTTTGTACTTGAGTGAAAGTTTAACGACAAAACGGGACCTGCCAATAACCAGTGTTTCAGGATTGATAAGATATTTGGAAATAAGGCTTGAGTTGGGTAGAATGACTTTTTCCATCCATCAGTTTCTGTCAGAATTAAGAAAATAATGTCCACACCAGAAAAACACAGCGTAACCTCACCTGTGTTGGGGTCAAGCCCGGGTTTAGACATGTTATCATAGCTGTACTTCATTCATGTGGTTCATTTGGTTTCATTTGGTTTGTTATACCATGTGCATTATAACTTGTCAACCCCTACACCACACTCACTTTAATCTGTGTGTTGCAGCTCCATCAGTCCAAACCCTACAGTTGCCTAATGCTGCTGGTTCAAACCACAAAACACATACTACTCACTGGATGCCCTTTAATCTGGGACCGACACGCCGTACGCCCACATCACTGAAGCTTTAATGATCAAAATAGTCAGAGGAAAGAAAAAAGTGGACGAGCTCTGAAGTTATGTTTTCTGTGTCCTATTTTGTCAAACGGTATAACCATGAAGTATTTGCCTTTGGGTTCAGTTACCAGTAAGTACCACGTCACGTGCACAGAACTTCTTGTTGACGCCGCTTCTCAGTGTGAGACGGGACCTTTGTGTCTACTGACCATCCCTGTTTCTTTCTTAATCAAACTCAGGAGGTGTCAGGAGCCGTTAAGGCTGGAGCAGAAGTACAGTTGAATCTCTGTGGAGGATTTGTGGGTCAAATGTGAACAGTTGTTTTTCAAGTTCTCACGTTTGAATGATGGTTACTACTGTGGATGGTACATCTGTCTATCTGTTTGTCTATCTATCTATTGAGAAGGATTTTTAAATAAGTGGGTTGTAGAGGAAGACCCAATGTCTGTGTCAAATTTATGGCTCAAATAAATCCCCACTCTTTACCCTCTAACCCCTGAACCAGCCAAGCAGCTCCCTAAAGTCTTAATCAGTCCCCTGCTGGCCCCCTCTCTACCCTCGTGGGCCAATAAAGAAAGGAAAGAGAGTGAACACTGACCATGTTATTCTCCTGTAAAACCAAATGGCGTCCTTGTAATCACTTAAATGCCCCATCGGCCAGACAGCCAGTGGAGCAGTCATTCAGTGAGACGGTGCTGTGTGGCCGGCAGCCTGGCCAGACGACTCACAGAGGCCCTACAGCTCCAGGCCTAATGGGATGCAAATGAAAATGCCTGTCGCACCTGATGGTTTGTAACTAGAACAAAGTCACACATGAAGGGATTTTGTTGTTTGTCTGAGTCACGGTCCAGTTATGACACAACAAACTTTTCTGTATGGTTATTTACAAGCTCTGCTAGGGGGCAAATCTTTTGGGTCTTTCTGACCTTGAAGAGAACTTACTCAAACCTGCACTTTAACGTAGGCCTTAGGCTTTTAATAACCAGACTGGTCTAAGTGACTCCCTCGCTTGCTGTGTCTTTGACTGACAGCAGCGCTGACGTCCTGAATCCTGCTCGTCTGGCTGCCTGACTGGCCAACCTGTCTGGCTCACTGGCCGACTTGTTTCCTGGCTGGCCAAGTGGTTGTGTCAGAGCATATTTATGTGGCCTGGTTCTGGTGATCGCTCATTTCCGACACACTGAACTCCCCACGAGGGAGCAATAAATACTAATCACTGTGTAAAACTGTTTTTGCCTAAATGTTTTCATAGAGATGATGCTGAGATTAAGGGTGGGGCTGACTATTTCTCACTACATTTTCACTTCAAACGACTTTTGAATTGGTTTACTTGGCTACAGTGTTAAGATTTAAACGTCATCTTTTGCATAAGTGTGCATGTCCCCTGATTATTATTGTTATTATTGGATCTAAGATGCTTTTATGCTGATTTTATTTACATGTCACAAAAAGTCTTTTGGCCAAACACAGAGAGACCCAAAAATATTTTAAGCTTTAGTTGCTATTAACTGATACTGACTGATTACACAGCAGACAAACAAGAGTTGCATTTTTCAGATCACTCAACTTGAACCATGTTTGTTCTGCTCTAATTCAAATCCTCCTGAGTACATTTCCTTTAAAACATAAATTGTTATGGTATCTGCCCATTTAATAGGAGACAGTGTTGTAATGTCATTTTCTTTGCGTACTAAACTGCTTTCTATTTAAAGCTTCTTCAGTGAAGATGAGTAGCAGATCTGTTCATGGTAGATATCCAGCTACTGGGTCAGCAGGTTCAAGTCTGTGACATCCTCAAGGACAAAAACAAAGGATGCGGGCTGTTAAGAATGTGGTGACTGAGAGACACTCATGAGGAAGCTGCAGCCATAAAGACAAAATAGGAATCCGGAGGTCTCATAAATCACTTTTTTTTTAAACGCACCACTCACCCCCACTTTTAACAACACCAACCACTTCCCCTCGAGGCAGCCGCACACAGCAATAACAAGCCAGGAGAATAATTCTTCGTCGGGTGTTTGTCTCGTCTCCCAGGTTCTCAAAGAGAAGATCTGGATCAGTTCGGAGTCTAAAGGGTCCTTCTGTATATAAAAGAGAGAAAAGCATGTTGGGGCCTCCACAGGGAGATTGTCCCAGTGCACAGAGCAGCACCCTGCTTTACATCAAGCACCAAACTGGCAGGTAAGCTGTCGTACTAATGAGTTTGAGTTTGGATTAACTAAGGTGTGATTTGTGAATTTTTCAGTAAAAGGTATTGAACTTTTGTATTGAAAAGTATGTGTGTATGTGCATTATTATTATAATTTAAACTGATTATATTTCAGACCTAAAACTCATGGTGCCATAAATGACTAAATAAGAATATTGGGAGCATTAGGAGCAGCATTAGCTTGTATACTCCATAAATAACACACAGATGGGTCATTTGAAAACAACAGGTTGTCTGGGCCTTTAAAGAATCATTAGTCAGCTGATGTGAATGATTGCCATCCACTGTAGCCAAGCAGGCCTGTAATTGTCCGTGCGTGGAGCCTTGAGGCTGCGACTGATTGGACGTCATTAAGTCGAAAGTGCGTCATTGGACATGTAGTGTGTGTATTACAGTCAAACCCCTTCATCCCTACAACCCTAGACTTTCTCCTCAGAGGGCAGCTAATGGCCCACAAGGTCCAGGTTGCAATTTATGCCTGTTAACTTTCAAATGGCTTCTACCGAGAGGCACCAGTTTTAAGACACACGCACGCAAACAGACATCAGGACAGTCTAGTTCATCATCCAACAGCAGGGAGATTATTTTATCTTAACCACTGGTATAAAGTGTGCTTTCATTTAAGACCGCTCCATGTGCCTCAGGGTGTTCAAACATACATGTCAGATAAAATCCCGGCCCCATGCACATGTAGGTTACTGTTGTTTGGGAGCCTGCAGTCCCTCCGATGGGAGGTGTGGGTTGTGTTGCTTTGTGGTTGTGTCTGTGGGTTATCTGTCATGTTGGTGCCTCTTTGAGAGGGAAATCAAAGCTCATTCAAAGACTGTTTGATTTTATAGCTGCTTTTACAGCTTTAACAAAACACAACAAAGACCTACAGGTTTGACAACACTATGAGTGTGCAGTCGCGCTAGCAGCTCTTTATGTTCCTCAGCGTGTTTCATTGTAAAATCTTAAGCGACTTGGTTTTACTGAAAGTGTCCTTGAAGGTGGAGGAAAACATCTAGTGTTTGAGTGATGTGGTGCAAAGACCTAAATGCTGGCTGTTAAATACATTCACATTAACTGTTGGCCACTATATTAAACTACAATCACATCAAGTCAAACTGGATGCAATTAAAATGGTATTTCAGCTGAGGCGTCATAAGTGATTTGCAACAGTTTTTATTATTGCTATTGTGGAAAAATATTATTTTGTCGCCCTGGTAAAACAATCAATTTTGATTTTATTTAGCTTTAAACTACTTTGTAAATTCATTGCTTTGCTTTTGGGTTCTCAAAGTAGCCTCTGCTGTAAAATGCAGTACCGCACATCAATAATGCAACTCAGACAGAACCATAAAGCTGTGATGGATGAGCAGGTTTCATGACTCATAACATGCACAAATGAAGTATGACCATAGGGTGTTAATTAATCTAAAGAATGTGAAAAGGAAAGCTAAACAGTAGTTGATGATACTCTGAACACAGATTTATGAATTCAAATTCATTTGTGTTATTTATTGGCTGCTGTTGTCAGATGTTATAGATCAATACTTTACAGTCCGCATTAGGAGGAAATGTTTGTTATATTATTCATTTAACTTTCACTTAGTTTCTTGGTAATACTATACATTCAGATAACACTGTACATCCTTATTTTACTCATCATGTTCCAGTTCAGTTGATCTTTCCACAATTACTCACAGTTTTTATTCCCAAAATATGACTGTATTTGAAAACGGTTGAATAGCTTTCTCACAAATTATGATTTCATATAGAAAATCTTTTAATACTCATTGATGAGCTACATGGAATTTGGTAAACCTTTTCTTTTTTTGTATGTAATAATTATGTGTAATTATTATTTTAAGTGATTTTACATCCAGTACAGACTGGATGTAGCACTTTTAAAAACTGAAAACTGACAACATGACTGCATAACTAAAGACTGAATGTTTGTTAGTAGCTGTGCTGAATGCTGGGAGAACAGTGACTGATTCCATGAAGCGCATGGAAAAATGAGACCGAATACAAAGAAAAACCTCAAGAAGGAGAATCAGGGCGTTATTACGCTTTTCATCCATCAGTAAAATGTGTAATCTGTCGGGGAGGGCAGTCGCCCTCATGCTGTTTATATTATCATCCATCCTCTGTGAATGTTTGACTGTTTGTTTTCTCAGCCGCCTTCCAACTCTGTTTTTTAACTCCCCCACCTCAACACATCTCAGCGACACCTCTCCTCCAGCGAGCGACGGTGCATCGCCAAAGGGATATTTTGGTTAAAGATAAAGGAGCGAAATTAAGAAAGCTCACAAACATGAACTTCTCATCCCTAAACAACAATCTTGTAATCGTGAAAACAGAACAGAAAACCTTTTACCAACACTGGCTTGATGACCCCCTGCAATGAAACCTAAACATAATCTGCTGTGCTTTAACTGTAGTTGGTAGCAAGGGTTAGCACTACGCTATGACTGTGTCCAGGAAGGCTGCACAAAGATCTCCATGGAGGCGAAACAGAAATATCTGACACACCAACACCATGGCCCCATGTCTGAATGAGTCATATCTAACCTGAATAACACTGAAAGTTATATAGTCTACATTTTAAAAAGTCTCATGGGAAACTCTTCAAAAATGTCTTTGTTTGTCAGACAGAGTCAACAGTTCTTCTCGTTTAAGACTTCCAATCAACATTTTGTTTACATGCCCTCCCTAAGTTAAACGTGTTGTAGCTGTGTGATCTAACATCCAGCAGATAAAGGTTTTCCCTGAGAGTCCCGACTCCTGCCGGGAACCAGAGGGAGCATCAAGAAACTGACTGATCCATGAAGTTCAATATAGGCCATGTTTTTCTGACAGGGAGGGAGGGAGGCAGTGACCCCCATCCGACCCAACCCCTCCTCACTCTCCTGAGCAGCAGTGGGCAGCAACAGCTCCCACATCCGAGACCAGTGATCCCAGCAGGAGGTTAATTAAAACAAACTGGCAGTGCTGTTTTAGATGTAGGCAAAATAACCACTATGGCAACGCTAAGTCCACCAAACTAAAACAACTTCCGCCACCAATAAGGCAAAGTCCACAATGATGCCTGTCTTTCCATCATCTTTACGTGCTTGAACAATTTTGATAGAGCACCGATAAGCGGATGCCTGAGACAATAGAAACGTGCAACTAAAATGTCTATTGCATCAACCAAGAGTCAAGAAGTGAAACAACCTTTAAAGAAAACAGTTGTGGATCAGTTCTAGCACTAACCAGAAGATTTTGTCAAGCTCAGATGTTAAATGTTTGTCAGCTCTGGGCTCTTTGGTGTGTCACCGATCTCGGGGTTTGGACCAGTGACGACAAATTGTCGCTCCTCCCTCTGCTTGTTTGGCAGTGATTTACTTTCATCTGCAAACCTCCAGTACAAGGACCATCTGGGGGGCAGCGAAAGTGACCCTGTGATCTCACCCAGAGGTCAGAGGTCACTCGTGTGTTTGTTCCACGTACTCCAAATCTAACATTTTGGAGACAAGGTGCTGCGCAGATCTCGAGTTCTAGACTTGTTTACTTTTAAACTACATTATTTGTTGCAGCTCTGTCCAGGATCTTTCATGATCCATAATAAGCATCTAGCCTGATGTCGTGTTCAGGTGCGTTGCTGTACAGTTGTACTCCAGAAGAGCAGCGGTGTAACGCGTGTGATCAGGGGTTTTTTAAATAAACCGTAAGCTGCAGGCATCTGTCTGTCTCCAAGCCGCAGAGCTGTGGGAGTGAGACAGTCTGGCGAGAGGCCCAGTGACCGGGAGGCTCAAACTGTGACCGACGTCTGACAACACAGCTACGGGTCAGTCTACACTGAGTCAGACAGGGAGACGACGACTGGAGTCTCCTACTGAGGACATTAATGATCCAGAAACTGAAAAAACATGGCTGCTGACAGAGACATCAGCAAATCAAGCATATACTGTCACACACACTCCCTGATACATCCACACACTGCCTCCAAGCAGTGCCTGGGTGTCCTGACGGGTTGTGTGATGAGGAGGACTTAACATCTGCAGACTGTGATTGCCAAGATTTCTTCACACGTATTATGTTAAATGGAGGAAAGCAGTAAAAACTGCAGACAAAACTGTGAGACACTGAAGCAGACAGAGACAGTGCTGTGATGGTAAATCACAGTCAGCGCTTCACTTAGAGCTAGTTTAAATTAACATACACTGCATCTGTTTACATTTGATCTGTAGTTCAACTATAATAAGCGTGATGCTACTGCCCAGGTTGCTGTTGCAACACCAGATGAATAGTCTTTGGCTAAGTCGGATCATATTTTTTGAAGACATGTAATCAGCAGTAGAGGCAGATATTTGCCTGGATTTCAGAAACACACCGGTTTAAATGAATTATACACCAGTGAGTGACCGGCATCCTGTGTTTATTCCCATCATCTAAATTGCAGCTGTGGCTTGAAAACAAGTTTTGTTCCTGCTGAGGTTAAAGACCTTTCTGCCATAACAAAAGCAGACAGAGATGACAAACTAACCATCTGTCGATGCTGTGATGACGGCGTCATAATTACATGAGGTAATACACAGTATCACGCAATACATTCACTGCGCACATGATGAAAAGTGAATCACAATAAAATAAGGAACAACATGAACAAACGGTTTGTTGGTGATAACCTTTATTTAAAAGTGCTTCCTCTAGTAACTGGCCTCCGTACAGCGTGAGGTCTGGCAGAACCAGCCGTGATCTCAGTGTTGACGATTTGTGCTTTTGGAGACGAGACATGAAAGAGGCTCATGGTTGCCGTTTGATGAGGCCAGACGAGACCTTCAGCCACATTCCTGGTCAGTCTCCTGGGCTGCATCTAGCCACATTACTGCCTGCCGTCCGAACAAATAAGGCCAGTTCCAGAGGGCCTCCTGGGCCGACCTGAGCCGTGCCAAGCCAAGCCAGGACAAACCACCCACCTCTGACACAAAATAGTAGAGCCGTCCATTTTAACTCCAAGAACAAGTTGTTCCACATGTTGTGGCACAAGCTGTTGTTGTTGTTGTTGTTGATCCAGATGTCACACTCTGTGTGTGATCATTTAAATGTGACCGGTTTCTCTGAAATAATCACAATTTAAATGATGCTGTGGAGCATTAGACTAAATTGTCCGTTTGGTTCGTCAGTTCTAGCCAAAGCTGAGCTGTGGGTGGATCACTAGCATTTAAAACGTTTGACAGTCGTGTCTTTTAGGATTTTTTAAAGTCTTCTAAGGTACAGAGATGAAGTCACTGAGTATAAAGACTCATATTAAGAGTAAACCAATGTGGTGGCCATTCACTATTAGCACCAACAGCACAAGCCACAGGATTTGATTCCCTACTAAACCATGAAACTTTACCAAGAACCAGTAGCATATAACGTCCTCTCAGTGTAATCTGGCCAAGGCCGCGAGACACTGTGTTGACCTTTGTAATGCTTCTTTTCTTGCGTGGTTATTGTGTGTTGCTCCATCACTGTTGTTCTCTTGAGAAAAGTGTCACAGTGAATCGTGTGGAGGTCGACTGTTTGTTTTCACTACTATGTACGGTACAAACCAGCCAACCCCATGCAAATCCCTCCTTCCTCTCTCCCCGTCCCTCCAGTAGCTCTTTTCAACTTTGAATCTCAAATAGAAAGATTGAAGTTTACATTTTAAACAAATGATGGGAATTTCCATAAAACCATACATACAAACAGACACCAGACCGCGGCTCTGTGAACAAGTAAGGAGCTGCTATAAAAGCTACTCGCTACCAATCAACCACCAACACACAGCATTTACAAAATAATACATTATTTATTAATTATTTAGAAAATAATAAATAATGTGAGCAGTGGATAAAATAAACACTTGATGTTTATCCTCTACTACATGAGAAGCATTTGGTACCAGTGGCCCTGACGTGAAGCATTTTCTGGTGCTGAATTCCTGCTTGTGCTCTGAGCTACAAATCTTTATCATGGTTGTCAAGTCAGATTGACACGTAACCTTTGAAAGAAAACCTGTCAGGATGCCAGACTGTGACTGTGGGCAGCAGTGTGTTACTGTGTGTGCGTCTCTTTGTGTCTGCATCTCTGTGGCAGACAGAGATGTCAAGTCATCACACCCAACAATGCGTTTGGTTCACAGTTGACCTCGAGGAGTCAAACAAAGAGGTGGTGTGAAAAGTGATGGAGGACTAAAGGCCACAGGGTGAATCTGTTTGCCCCCCTGTCAAATAAACTGCACTTTAAGCAGCAACATCCCCTGAAGATGCAGTCAGTTAGTTTTTTCTGGAAGAATCAGTTGTTGTATCTGGCTTATGTGCTGCCATGTCACAATGATTATGTTTGTGGTTTGCATGGACAAACTAAAAGAAACTGAGGTGTTACCACCAGTGCACATGCGTTACCCAGAGCCTGTGATCACTGAGGAGGGGGATTGATGAGAAAATTAAGACCTCAGCAAAACAGTCTGGTTCAGCTCTGCTCGCAGTTATGGACAAAACTCTTCACTTTCATTCATTGGGTTCATTATTAATAATTCATTTAGTTTAGTTTATTTAGTCTCACAGCTCAGTATGGTCCCATATCAGACTGCATGTACTTCATATGTTTGTGTCCCATAGATTAATGCTAATTGAATCACACAACACACCAAAAGAAGCAAAGACACAGACATAAAACTTAGCCTTTGCGCTACATTCGAGTATCGTCTCAACCACCTGTATCCTCTGAGGATGCTTCACCGAGCATCAGTCGGTGTCCGGACCGTGCGCTGCTGGTGCCACAGGAGGTCGTATCATGGGCCAGCGAGGGTGTCACTCAAGCCTCTCAGGAGAAGAAAGGAGAGGGAGTTTAGTAAGCATTAGGTCGTCCCTCCCCTCCCTCGTTCCCTCTGTGGCTCTCTGACAGGTCTCATCATACAAGGGACCTGCCGAGCAGATTGACAACTCAATGAGTCGCCAGCGTCGGACTTTTACAAGCACCATTTCACGGCTTCAATCTTTGTGAGACAACTCCCCCAACTCATTTTCTTCCTGCTCTCATTCCTTTTCTTTGTTCTACAACCTGTCTCTGTCCTACCACTGTTCTATTGTGCAGGTTTGAGATGGACTACTGTAAGTAAAACAGCCTCAATAGAAAAGAGATACTGATGATTGTCAAGCTCTTCTTCAACAAACTGCAGATTTTCATCAGTCTGCTGTCGTTATTGTGCTATAAAGACTTCATGCAAATCTGCAGTAGAACTCAACAAAAAATATTATTTGCTACTCAACCACGACCTCACACCTCCACACCTTCACTCTCCACCCGACAGGTGCACAACTGTCCGCTTTGAGCTTAATTCCTCTGGACTTGCATGAAAGGAGCTGCGGAGGTAAACACGGATGCGGGGAAAGACGAAAACGTACAAGGTGGAGCAAGAGGGAAGCAAGGAGAAATGAGGGAAGGAGGGAAAGTGGGAGGTATGAATGGGAGGGGATACCGTCACGCTTTGGTGCCTCTCAATTGGAGTCTGAACACCGGCCACAAAACCCGGCTCGCTCCATATACCTCATCTTTGCATGTGAAAGGACGGCTCTATTGTCCGGGCCTAACTGCACATTTAACCTGTCTGGACTGAAAGAAAAGGGACATTTCTCTCCCTGTCTCTCCTCTCACACCCTCTCTCGTCTTAACAAACCAATTAGCCGGACATTTCTGCTGCAAAGACGACTTTTTTACATTAGTGCTAAATAGTGAACAAGAAGCTCTCGGATGTTTCATTTCTAGCTTCGGGGCGAAAGCAGGATTCCAGCTCATATGTGTTTGTTCTGGATGTGAATTTTCAAATGTCCATGTGCTTTCATGCTTCTGTGATGATGTATTTGGTAACTTTCACGAAGGAAATATTGTAATTTATGTCTTGGGCAAATGCTAAATATGTGGACATTGAATATAACAATAAGATGTTTAGAATCTATGTTTTTGTTTTCTGCCACGTTAATCTGCTGCAGCCTCATTTATCAAAAACATTACATTGGGTTGTACACAAGCTGCCTTTCTACCACATTGACCACAGAACAGGAACAAACCCACTGATTGTTGCTCAACCTCACATTCAGACATACCCGATCTGACAGAGATGAATGGATTTTAATAACACTCAGCTGAATTCTTCTACCACATCAGGCTGGATTTATGTTGTAATTAGTTTAAAAACTGTTATTCATAGACTTTGGTGTCTTTGTTTTGACAGAAATGTGTTTTTCCGCCCTTATGAAAACGCCATGTAATACATCAACACTCACTCATGACTGTTTTGCTGAAAACAAACCTCTTGCAGTCTTCTCCTTAAGGATTGTAGTTAAATTAAAACTGAGTCTCCGCCAAACGGAAGTGAGATGTTGTGCAGCCGTCCCTGTGAGTGAATGCTTAGCTTCCATTTCCAGAATAGAAGCAATATGAAGTTACGCTGTGGCCACAGAGAGTCCGCCGCTCACACGAGGTGCCCAAGTGGAGATCACGTCCTCTGCCAACGCCTCCGGCTGTGCTTTGGCTTTAAAAAGGAGGTTTGTTTGGCTCTGAAGCAGCACGGACTAACACCACCCAGTGCGTGTAAGAGAAAGAGAGAGAGACAATAAACCTGTTTTCATAAAGTATGTGATCAAGAAAAAGCTTTAGTTTAAAGTTAAAGGACAGTTAGGTTTGCATTAGAAGTGGACATGTCCAAGAAATTAACGTAAGTGAGTCTAGTGTCCTGTGAACGTTCATGATCTCATCTGTTAACTAATATTATTATTTTATTACTGGTGCACAAATCTAATTTGTTACAACCTAGAATTATTATTTTGTTGAAGAATGATCCCCCAACAAAATTTGAGGGTCTAAAAATAAAATGTTATGTTTGCAGACATCTTTTATCCAGTGATGTCCACCGGTGTCTGCAGAGAGGTCAGTCCAGCCTAAAATCCACTGTAATGGCTGTGGACATGGTTGTCAGTAAATCAACTAATATTTGAAAGCAGCCAAAACTGGGGAAGCTTTGTTCAAAGCAGCGCAGCTCCCCATTGGGCCGTCATGAATACTGAGGAGTCCTGGAGAGAGGACGCTCTCTGTACCTGTGGAGCCGTCAAGCTGCTAACTGGGGGTTGCTGGTGTCTGCAGCTGGGCCGAACCTCAGCAAGAGTTCTCCCAGCACAATGTCCAAGGGCTGTAGCAGGTCTAAAGGCCTAGTGCTGGGAGGCTCTAACAGGGGCAGCTGCATCCCAGCGGCCCCTCAACGCCCACTCATTCTTCTAATTAGACACATGGAGAATTAACTCTGCAGGAGCAAGATCTGCCTCCGGTCCCCCTCAACCAGAAGACACCGGACTGGAAGAAAAAAGAGGAGTTCTTCACTTTTTAAATGTCTCTAAAAGAGCTAAACAGTCTGTCAGTGCGGTGATGGTATTTATTTCTTCCACTGGTGTTTTTCTTCACAAAGTAAAGAACAGAGCAGTTTGAATGAAGACGACGTGAGACCAAGGTTTATACTGTACAGCCATATGTAACCACTGGCTCTGTTGTACTGAGTTCGTGCTGGTACGTTGTACAGTTTATGAGTTTAAGCTGAGATCATAGGCAGCAGGATGAGGCCTTCAGTGAGTTCAACTTATCACAATGGAAGGTGGAGACGTTTCAGTTCTACTTGCTTGTTGAAATGTGTTTTGTAGATGTTAAATTAAAGTTACTGCATTAATGACGTGTAATAAAATATTAAAGTTTGCTTCTTAATGCTTTGTTGCTTGTTCAGATTTGATTCAGAGAATGTTGGCACATCCATTTGTTTTTCTCTGAATGACATTTTTTCAGTGACCTTCCTGCCTGACACTCATCAGTGTGAATGTACTGCATCTTAATTAGTGAGGATGGGCCACTCCTCCGGCTGAAGCCCCACTTTGTGAGGGCAGGTGCAGCTTTAAATGACTTGTTGACATTTTTTTGCAGAAGGTGGCAGGTTGTGATCCTACTACCCACATCTCATATACATAATCCAGCAGGCAGGCGGGCCCCTGCTCTGGTTGAATGGGGGACTCTCTCTTCCTCTGGGGACGTTTCAGGGCTGAAAGGGAACCCTCGCTCCCCAGCTAGTGGGGGCCCGTGGGCGCAGTGAGAAAATGAAGACCTCTGCACCTCTCTAAATCCCCAGGAATTTCTCATTAAGCACAGGTCCCAAGCTGCTGAGGGCCCCTGGGCCCTCACCCACCCCCCGTGAGGGGTGTCCCTCTCTGGCAGGGAGAATAGAGCTTCCACTCCACTTTGTGATGACTGCCGGCTACCAGGGCCTGTTATTCACCTTTTCCTTTCTCACTCACACAAGAGCTTTCTCCCAATCATGCTTTCAAAGCCCTCAGGACTTCCACTTTCTTTCATTCCGTTTTTACATAAGTGTGTGGTGTGTATGAATGTGTCTGTGTGTGATGTCTTATGAGATCCAAAAAGAGAGAAAGGCATAATTGAATTTGACATTTTTTAATGGTATCCTGAGATATTTTTGTCCGAAGGCGCCAAAGTTGGAAAGAAGCGGACTCTCATTTCAAAGAGCTTTTTTTTCCACACGTTGTTCATGAGTACAAGTAGGATTAATGAGGATTATGTATATGAGGAGCGGTAATGAGTTTTGATGAGTGTGGAGAGGATATTTAGTGTAAGATTTCAAAACATCTCAGCAAGTCAGGAGCAACAGCTGCTTGTGACTTTTCCTTGTTTTATTTTGCAGCCAACTTCATTATATTCACTCAAATCTCTCTGAAAATAATCACTAACTATACAACAACTGCCTTATTTTGAGATAATATAAAACAAGCTAAATAAAGTAGAATTCCAGTCTGAAGATCAGTGAAAGTACAGAAGAAGCTGTTGCCTCCTCTAAGTTGACCATCACTAGATGATGAACTGCAGGCAAACAACACCGTGTGACAATCCTACAAACTTCTGCCTTCGAGCCAAATGTGGTGCTTTGGTGGGTCCCAAACTCATTTCCCAAGCAAAGAAATTAAATGTGAATGAATTCTGCTGCTGCTTGATGTCGGACGGCAGTGACAGGTCCTCTGGTCACTGTCTGTGTGGAAGACACAAAATGGTCGAACGAGGCTCATTACCATGAGTCTGTCAACAGGTTCAGCAGGAGATCGCTTCCCTAGCTCATAGAGACGCTATGAATGGTGATCAGATGCAGAATGATGACCTTAAAAACCTGCTTGCTCTCTTTAAGTGATGATATAATGATCCAGCATCTGGGGATGTTGGTCATGAGACACTGAGCTCCAGGTGCTGAGATTTCTGGCTTTTTGTATCCTCTAAAATGTGTTTTCTCTGGTGGCGTGTCCTCATTTTGTCCATGGTGGGTGTTGATATTTTCTTACTTCAGCCATGAAGAAAGAGTCAATAGAGATCCTTTACACGCTGGCAGAAACTGATGAATTGATTTATTCTTTCTTTGATGCATTTCTATTGCCGAAATAATAAGAACTTTTCACTCATCATAGTATCGGCAGTCTCTCATATTCATTGTTACAGTGTTTCATATGTTATCTTATAATTCACTTCAGCGACAAATGTTTTATTATGGTGGCGCAATAAGTGAAGGGGGAAGAAAAAGAAGAAAAACAATAGTTAAGTCGATCAACATAGTGAAAGATGGAAACAGAAGGAGAGAGAGAGCGAGACGTCTCATTCAGGCCAGGACAGCTGACAGCTGGGTTCACTGGGGGTCAGAGGTCATAGATTGGCAGCAGTGGGAGAGTGAAGTGGAATCCAAAACAACAGGAAGACAAACACACACACACACACATGCATACAGTTCCGGGAGAGGAGATGAGAGTAGGCCTCCGGATCTTTCACACTCTCTCCAGTGACAGACTGTTGACTAAAGCATCATCAGTGTGTGGACTGAATGCTTCCTCCCACAAATCTAAGCCAGCAGAGCTCGCATGCAAGCCCTGAAAGAATGGAACAGCCTGATATTTTATTTTGATTGAATTGTAAAGTAGCCATGCCGACTGTTAACATACATAAATACTACAATACATAACTATATAGTTTATAGATATACTACCGTCCCTTCACCCAGTTGCAAATCTGAATGTTCTTGTCGATGATGCTTTTTTTAATACAAACTAATGATAATAAGGTGATAATAGGTAACAATAACCTGCCCCTTCATAATTTTTACAGACTCTGATGGCAGCCAGCTTCCTTAGATTCGGGACAGCCCAGAGTTATGACACAAAAATTCACATTTTTAAACAGTTTGTTGCAGGACAGGTTCATCAGTTTAACCTCTGAAAACGCCATTCGCGATTTACAAACCTATAACAATTATGACAAATATGTTCATATCGTGGTGCTTTGGCCCTTGTGAAGTTTCCAAATCATAATGTGTGTTGTGCTGTCCTCTAGTGGAAACACGGAGTTTCTACAACAGGTGTGTACTGACGGAAAATGGTTTGTCAGTTCTTCGCGTGGACTGGGAAACATCTAACTCACAGAAATGATTCATCTCAGGGATGTTGATTTATGAACTGCCTGCTTCAGGTCTTTGACTTGTGTGCTTGGCCTCACACAGTCTGGCATCATGTAGCTTCTACTGACCTCCAGTTACACATATACATTATATTTAAACATTTAACAGGTTGGGTGATGGTGGTCGTATTAGTCCCTTTTTTTGCAAATTTGTGTCCTCAAACTTATTTCAGACCTGATTGTTGTTCAAATGAACTGATATTGAATTAAAGTCCACATAGTTTCAGTATAAGAAATACGTGCATTTGGTTAATTTGATCGTGTGATCCTAGTCTGTATATCGTGTTTTTCCCCCAGAGAAACTCGGTGAAGTAAAGATACTAGTTTGACTCGCTCGTTTAAAGAGCGCTCGAACAGAGCACACCCCGACCAGAAGGTGGCAGTAAAGCTCCCAAGAGCCGAAAGCCAACACGCACAGCCGCTTCTTCCTGGGGCGACACACGTTCAGTGCGACAGAAGCGGAACAGCGACAGATAAATCAGACATCTAACAACGCGGTTTAACACGTGGACGGCGTTTCTTTGGTCGGTGCTAACAGTCGTCTGGCCGTAGCCTCGTGTTTCCAGAGCTCGCCTGTCCACACTTGTTACCACCAATTTCTCGCGGTTTCATATTCAAATAGTTGTTTGCGACATACACAAGACAACTTCGCTCCAGCCTCTTTCTGTCACATTTGTAAATACAATTTAACAACATTAATGTGTGAATGGCCGTAGTTTGTCTTCTTCTGTGGTGCTTATATCTGCTACCAGTCAGTAGTAGGCACCTGAACTCAGAGGCCCACATCATAAGCACCAGTGAGTTGCAAAGGTTTACAAAAATGGTGATGAATGTCCTGATAGAAGTATTTGTGGTTAAATAAATTTTACTCAGTAGTGCGCTGTGACTCAGAAAGTTAGTAATTCTCTAGTTAGCTAGCTTATCGGCTAACCGTAAGCTACCTCCACCCTCATGGCTCAGCAAGTTAAAGTTGATGTAAGCTGTGTGTATAGTATATTTTACTTTACTTACTACACACGTGCATTATCATATATGTTTTTGACAGGACAAAGAGGAGAGACGCGTGGTCTACGACTTTAACCCATTGTGAGCAGAGGGCAGCCATGCAAAACATGATGCATACACAGTATATAGACATATATAAATGTAGCAATTGTTATTCAGTACAGCCTATCAATCATTACAAAAATAGGAAACATGTATACCTGTAATGACTGTGGGAGGCCTCTGACTCCAATATTACCAGAAAAGAAACCAGAGGGGAAAACCTGATGCCATCAGTTGTGTCATGAATGCTGCGTATGGCCTTAGTAACGTCAATTACTCGTCATTATTATTTTGCTTGTACAGCATATTCGACATTCTCAAACACAAGAGTGATAATGAGGACCAGCAGAGGTGGGACTGCCCCCTGTAAAGTGGAACTTGAAACCACCTATGCATCCATATGTAAGTGTTATTAGTCAGATATCTCGCTCAGACGCTGGTAAGATAAATTTACACATTAAATAACAGACGAAGATTCAGCAGCCTTGGGCCACAAACAGGATTCCACATGAGTGATGATCTATAACTTCCGGGTGGGTAAACAAGAAACCGTTTGGTAAAATAGCAAAGATACATTAATGTTTTCCTGTTTAAATAAAGTCATTTCAGGTGTAAAACGCTGCAGTGAAAGACAGCTGTCAAATAAATATGCTGAAGTAACAAGCACAAAATATCCTTCGGAGATGTAATGTTGTATTCATATTAACAAGCACTGGATTAGAAATAAGCATCAAAAGTTATTTTTCACTACACTGACATTTTAGTTTGATGTTACATCAAGTGGCATTTATAGACTTTGACAGTTAATCCACAGCATGTACTTCCACATAGTGTTTTATTGGCCCTGATTCTTGTAGGTAAAAGGAAACAATGAAAAACGTTTTATCTGTTGGGGGACTTACAGTATAATTATGTGTTTATTAATTGTCTAACTCATTAAGAAATCTTGTTGCTTCGTCAAGAGGAGAGCGATTAGTCTAAATAAAAGTCAAACTGCGTTATTTAGAAGCCTATTGATGACGCAACGACCTGAGTTGCGCGACGCAGCCGTCCAGCGGCGCTGTTATGCGCTGCGCGAATCCGCAGCAGGCCTATCTTGTGTTGCCTGTCTGTCTCACCTCTCCTCTCCTGTCTGTCTCCGTGAGCCTCTCCCTCTCCGCGTGTTTCATCCTGCCAACATCGAGGATTACAACTAAAACGCATCCAAAATCCTCCGAGTTTCCTTCTCAACTAAGTGCGACAGCAACCCCGGGGAAATAAGGGGCTTTCCACCGAAAATGCTTTTCTCAGATCAGCCGTTCAGAGACTCGTTCCTGTCTCTGGGCTGAACGATGACCCAGCCGTCATTTAAATGGCTGGATGTCATCGCATTACAATATCTTTGCAATATTCCTCAGAAGAGCCTCGTGTTGAGCTGTTTTACGGCCGTGTCGATCACAAACACATTTCCACACATCGGCACAAGTGTTTAATGAGTGTGTGTGTGGGGAGTATTTTTACGCCCCCGGAACACCTCTGTCCTCCGCCGTGTTTCAAATGACGTGGACTCTCAAACCCACAGATCTACAGATTCTTCACCCACGGAACGAAAGACACAAAAGCAGAAATCTCGCATGTCTCCCAGCTCAGCTCAGCCTCTCCGGCCGAGAGCTGCAGTGCTTCTCCAGCTCTCACTCCTTCGTTACTAGAAAAAAAAATCCCAAAGCTGTTCGCGTGTTTTGCCTTTATAATCACACAAACAGCAAACAACTGAGCGCAGTCAGCGCTGAAGTGCTATTAAATGTTGTGTTTGCTGTTAGAGATGCGTTTGTACACACAGCAAGGGATAAATGTGCCTCAGTCCCCCGGTCGAGGCAGAAACGCTCGTACTGTCAGACAGTGACTTTGGGAGGCACAGCATGTATTGAGAATGTTTATGTCGTGGCATGAGTGATTCAGGTCTGAACCTACAGAAACACCTCCAGAGCACAAGAGAAAGGCGCTTTGTGGCTCAGTTTCTCGGTGGCTGGATGAACTTTATATCGAGCATATATTAACACTTTGTGGCCTGTTTTTTTCTCCTCCAAGGCTGGAGGACTCCATTTTGAAGGGACCGGGTGAGCAGCCAGAGACTACACAGCAACTCGTCTGAGGAAAGGAAGCCCATCTGTTTTCCCGGGGAGCCTGCTGCACCATCTCACCGCTTCTCAGGCGTGGTGGTGGTGGTGGGCATTTTTATTCCTTCATTTATTTCATTTTTTATGTAGTTTGATTTTATCTCCAGGCGCATGTGTGCTGCCCAAGTGCGCGTCGGGGTGGTGATGGGGTAGAAGATGCCAGTTGTTGGCACAAGTTTGGCATGTGACATGTCATAGGTGGTGATGGCAGCCTGGTTTAGGTTAATAATTGGTGCTTGTAATTAGGGGAGGGGCGGGGCGACTTTTGGAGGTGCTGTGCGGCGGACCGGTGTGTTTTGGGTGGCTGTCAGCTCAGATCTGTCTTTCTTATTTCCTTAAAGAGAGATTTACGGCCCCTTCTGTGCTCCTTGCCGTGGACCGGCTGGGGAGGGAGGTAGCGGTGACGACTGGCAGTGCGCACAGCAGAGAGAGGCTGACTTTCAAGGGGCAGGCAGAGTCTGCAGGCAGGAAACAGTTCTTCAACAGAGCACAAATGCAAAGCCTGGGAATTGTAAAGTTGTAGTTATAACAAACAAAAGGGGGAGTGTCGCTGGTGGAGCGCGACGCGCCTGAATTTCTATTCTAGGGGCCGCTGGACCAGGCTTTAGCGCATGTAGAGGAGGAGGAGGAGGAGGAGGAGGAGGGGGGTGGAGGGGGAGTGAGTGAGTACGTTTCACAGGATCCAGGCCTAGTAGTATTGCCGCCGGGACTCTCCTCATCCGCTTTCAAAAAATTGGAAATTAGCACATTTAAACGCCAAAATGAACGGGTTGAGGGTCAGTTTTGCGGTGGTCGACAACGGAATGGTAAGATTCTCGCGACAGAGCCCGTGTCATTTGCCGTTTTCTCCGTGATTTTGTTGTTTGAGGCACATAGCCCGCATCTGTCGGAGGGAAGCCTGTAGAAGTGTGTGTGTTCCGGTGTGTCAGCGTGTGTAGGTGAACTTGTTGTGTGTCGACGCCTTTGCATGTTATGGGGCATTTGTGTTTGTATCGTGCAAGCAAAGAGCCACTGCAACCCACGGACGACACACACCAACACACACATACACACACACGTGTAGCTGCACAGCCCTGTACACACTCACGCGCACACTAATGCACACGCGCGCGCACGAGCGGGTCCATTTTATTTCCAGGTCGTGGTTTCAGCGCCGGCGTGTTAGTGTGACGCGGGTTAATAACATTACAGGTTTACAGTGTGTAAATGCTGTACGCAGGCTACGTTGGGAGTTTATAGGCTGCTGACCTTATTGTGCTTGATGTCATGTTTATCATATCGCGATAATTTTCCTGAGAGGACTGTCACTGGGGCTGTGGTGTTTGCGCACGATCCCTTCTGAAATGTCACATTAGGTCGATCCGCTCGTCGACTGTGAGTCTGTTTACGCTTTTATTTTGATGCAGTACGAAGGCACATTGTGTTGTCGGATGTGATGTCTGAGGCTTTCTGCTATCCGTTTAAAAAATATATCATTACTGGGTTACCTTTACGTTAGCCAAATCAATATTACGGCACAGTACTGAAGGGAAGACGGATTTTAAAAGCATACTATATATCTAGATATACCTAAAGTTATTTTATGAACATAAAGAAAGACATTTGCATAATATATTGAAGTTTCTCTTTTCATGTAATCTAAACTAATGGTAAGGCTTGGTAAGTGCTAAGGATACAATGTTGGCACTGATGATTTCTATTTTTGTTTCAGGAGGATACCATGCCAGCATGAGTGGGCCTTATACAGGCCCTAGAAGGAGGACCCATCAGTCCAGTTGCCCTTTGACCCCTGCGTGTGACCTGTCCACCCACTCGTGTTCCTCAAGGCACCATGAACACAAGCTCGGCATAAACATGTCTGCTGCCGCCTCTTCCCTAAAACATGCATCAGTCTATGGGTTTTCTCAAAGGGACCACCACTCCTCCTCCCCTCCTTCATCCTACAGTCCTCTCAGGAGGCTTCAACATCTCACCACCATGGTGAGCCAGCCGGACATGGTCCTGCCAGTGAGGGAGCCAGAGAGAACCTGGGAATGGGGGCCCCCCAAGAAGGACAGAGAGAAGGAGATGCAGAGGGACTCCTATGCTGATTGCACTAGCAGGGGTTATTCTGGCAGCCAGAATACAAGCAGGGAGGAGAGGGTTGGTCATTCTTCTGCTGGACAAAAACAACCCGAGGTCCAAACTGGATGTAGAGATGCACCAGCAGGCAATAATAGCGAACACATTGCCTCAGACAAAAAGACCGAAGGTTGTTTCTCAGGCCCACCTAGCCCAGCCTTCTCTCTCGATAGCAACAGCCCTTTCACCAACGGCTTCCTCCACTTTGAATCCTCTTTATTTGAGGATGATGACAATGACGACATGCAAGAGGTCAGGTCACCTATGAGGGACTTGCAGGAAAAACACGAGAGTACTGGGAATGTCCTTCAGTCTGCTCCTCCAGACTTAAAATCAGACTCTAAGGATGCAAATACGTTGTCGGCCAAGGTCATTACACGGTCTCAGTCCTCGGGACAACGCAGGAGATACTGGGATTGTTCGGACGATGAGTGGGAGAGCGACACAGAGCTGTTCTTGTTTGAGGATAATCCATCACGGCATTCAATGGCAAGTTTTAACTTCTTTACCTTAAGGAAACCAAACAAAACAATCTGCTTACAAATGTTATAATAAAATATACACCCATAGTTATACAGTGATGTACTTTGTTATAAACCCCTTTGACCACTGACGCTATCTGGGAAAACCGTGCTGATTTAAATGCTACCCTGTTGAACTTTGTTCTAGACCATAGCTTCTTCATTTTACATTTCTGGAAAATGACTAACATGACCAACATGATATACTGTAATTATATTATAATTAAGTTTCACTATCACTTAACCAAAACTAATTCAGCAGATGCAAAGAAAAGTCACATTAGCCATAATTATCCATTAAGTAACATATACCCATAATATAAATCAATTTCAGACAGTTAGATCCATGGGAGTTAAGTTAGTGGACATGTTGAATGGGGAGACACATGTTTCTTTTTCTTACAACTTTAACATAACAAAAATACCCAATAATAACAATAGAAAATGTACCAATGGTAACATTAACAGCAGCAAAGCTCAAGGCAAACATACAACACCTACCAACAGATTCAGAAGCAGTTTCCACCACTATCACAAGAGTGACACAGTAAAACATCACCCACCACAAAGGTGACACGTGTTTGTGCCACCTGGAAAACCAGTTAGATGCAGAACTAACCACACTAAACAAAGTATTACAAACCTGTGGGTAATGTCAAAGGCGTTGCTTACTGTTTTTTAACTGTAGAAACATGTCCTAAAATGATGACCTTTTCTTCTAAAGGCTCCAGTTGGACTTGCATCATAACAACTGCCAGTATTGGCCCTCTGGCCAGTCCTGCTACATGCCAGTCGTAACTCACGCCCTTTGTGGACCCCACCAGTCCATTTAACCCACTGCCTTCAGCAGTTACTCCAGTTTACACTAAGGGGGGTATAGCTGTCATGATGTGACAGTTTTTCTTTTGTGGTTTGTTTTGCGGTTTTAAACCTATTATGAAACAAGAGATGACAAGTTCAATCTAGAGAAGAAAACTTGTTGAGAAAGGCCTAGACAGGTCAAGCAAGGTAACAAAATCCCCCTACAGACAAAGATATCCCGCTTTTTCCTGATCAGTTAATTATACGTTAGAGTTACATTTTTAAACTTATGGTTGTTGCACTTCACATCTGTATGTCAGCAAAGAATTACTGGCATTACCGGTAGCTCTGAATAAATATTATAAATATATATTATTTGCAAACAGCTAATTGCAATTTGCTTTTCATTACATGTTTTCCAATAGCAGAACAGCCAGAAGAAAAAGTTGTTGCCACCTGTGAAGTTTTTAGAGGGTGAAGTTATTTGGGCAAAGTTCGGCCGGAGACCGTGGTGGCCCTGTGAGGTGATCACTGACCCTGTGCAGGGAATCTATCACAAAGTGAAAGGTGGGCCTGATTATGTGAATAGATCCTCTGTGGATATTTTCACAAGTTGAATAGTTAAATCTTTCCTGAAATTTGACACTGTGTTAAAGAGCTGATCACAAGATTAATTTTATATATATAATATGTTTCTGAAAACACCTTCAGAAATGTATAATTAAATTTATTCCGCTGTCTTTGCTCTCCACTAATAATAAATATCTCTGATGCTAATATGCACAACTGACTGCGAATGGTCAAAGCTATTGTTGATGCACTTCAGTTTCTTGTGTAGAGTGATGCGGCTTTAATTTGTGTGTAATGAGAAGGAGTCTGATGCATTGTTGTGGTCTCAGAGCCCAGTGATCGGCCCTGTCGCCTCTACTATGTCAGGACCTTTGGAGAGCCTATGGAGTTTGTGTGGGTGGAGGAAAAATCTACTCATATCTTTCATGGAGGAGCAGAATTTGAACAGCTCCCCCTAAGGCGAGGGAGGGGGAAGCAAAGGGAGCCTGGCTGCAAACACATTGTAATTATTCTTTTATTTGTCTTATTTTTTCATTGCTTGTGTTAAATATGTTGGTCTAAATCACCTTCATTTCTGGGGGATAATCGGATTAGATAATACTTATGTCCAGAAGACGAACAGAAAATGCAATTTGTTTCTTATTAAACTAGATTTCTTTCTGTAAATGAATATGTGTGCACTGATTAAGCAGTGTTTTTCTTTACTTCTCTCCAGATTGCTAAACGTTTTCAGGATTCTTGGAAATCCAGTGTGGCAGAAGCTGAATCTGTTCTCCAAGAGAGACTGAAAACAGCTTCCTCCATTTATTCTTCCATAGATGATACCTTCCATGACAGTTGCACAGCAGAGAGCGAGATCAAGACCCAACCAACCCTTCCTTCCTCCACCGCACCAGTCTCCACTCTTCCAGAGACAACACACCTGACAAATGGGTCTATTTCATCCCCAGATATTTCAAGCCCAATAAAAACTCCAACAAAACCAAGCAAACCAAGCACTTTAAAGAAATCTTCTGGCAAGAAGAAGCCAAAAAAATCATCAAAGGAAAAGAGTAGTAAACACTCTAAAAAGTATAGCCCTGACCAGGCAGATAGGGACCATGGGGAGTGCCCATATTCTGACCTGGACTCAGTTCCTAAGATTTTGTGTCCTAAAGCACTTGAACGCCAGCCTAAGCTAGTTCTGACTCAGCCGTCTGCTGCAGTTGTGAAAGAAGTGAAGAAGCAGCCAGAGATTCAGAGCGGACTTTGGTTTAGTAAATCAAGCAAAGAGAGGCGACCGAAAACAACCAGTCCAATGCCTGACCGCACTCTCTTTAGTAAGGTGCCCTGTAAGAAAAAGAGCTCATCTCTTAGTAAAAAGATTCTGGTTCCCAGTGTCTCCACTAATGGTGGACCCAGTGACCAATCAGAAATGTTGGACAAACAGAAAACTGTGGTAGCTGCTGAAGCAAATCTATCCCTTAAAGAGTCATTTGGACAATTGACGTGCAAAAACACCCTGGTTGCTATTAGACCTTTTGGTACACCTGGCAGTCATGCTGACCAGTCTGGGTTGCTGGACAATCAGAAGCCCTTGGTCTTGGTTGAAACTTCTGTGCCCCCTGACAAGTGTCGACCCTCAAAGTGTGGGCAGATGTGCAGCGATACAACGGACACTGTTACTGGCATCCCATTCAACCAGTGTGGTAGCTTAGATGTCAAAAAGACGTTAGAGCCCAGGCTGGAAGTTGGGTTCAATGACAAATCCAGGTTTTCAGTGAAAGTTAAAAATGTCATTCAAACAGACAATCCTCATTTGATGTCTAACAAAAAGGTCAGTGTAGCTGACAGGTTGTCTGACCACGCAGAAGGAAAAGGGAGGGACAGGACTCGAGTGTCACATGTAATTGCTGAGACTAGTGGCACATTATCAAAATGTAAGCTTCCCTTTGTTAAACTGTTACGCAAAGACATGAAGAGTAAGAAGTCTGTCAACTCTGGTATAACCATTAGTCCCATTTCAGAACCTGGTTTTACAAAGACTGAAAAGAAAACCGATAAGTTAACTAAAACATCGTCTAAACTGTCACAATGTGGCAAGACAGGTGTGTCCAAAGATCAGACAGACTTAATAAAGGTGTCAGTTAAAAAGTTAAAAGCAAACAGTGGGCCTGGTATAATACTTCTCGCATCAAAATCCACGGAAAGTAAAACTTCCACTGATGAGCAAGGTAGCCAAGAGTCTGAGAAAATGCCAGTTTTAAATGTAACTTGTTCACTGTTAGATCAGTCAGATAGGTCAGAAGTTAAGACTCCAGCCTCTTTACAATGTAGGTCTTCTGACCAGTTAGGCAGCTCAGAGCAAAGAGATACTTCTTCCTCTAATGAAACTTATAATACAACTCAGTCTTCTGTACGTCAAAGACATTTAGTACCGAGGAATAGCCTCGTTTCTTCTGGAAAATCCAAGAAAGTAGTGCACAAGTACAAGGAAGTTTCAGATGAAGTGTTACTTGAGCAGCCACCCCACCTCCCTGCCAGCAGTCGGCTGATGACCAGAGCCCTGAAGGCCATGCAGGAGGCAGAGCAGAGGAAGCAGGAAAAAAAGAAAAAGGAGTCCAAGCCAAAACTCCCTAATTCGTTGAGAAAAAAAGACGACAATGTTTGCCACTCTGCACATAACTCCACCAACAAACCGGACGTATGCACTAAATCAAAATCTCTTAAATCTCAAAATGATGGTGGTGATGATCAGGACACCGTTTCCAACAGTAGCTCCCCCCCTTTGATGTGTTCTGATCCAGCAGACATTGAAATTGATGTCAAAAGTGAAGATGAAGACCTCTCAATATCCTCAACTCCACCAATGGACTTTATACCTCTTACGTCTAAGGTCACGGCAAAGAATGATCCACCTACTGATATGTGCTCCACATCCTTTTCTTCAGCACCTTTTTCGTTTATGAATGCCTTTAAAAATGTCAAAGAGGTATCCTTCCAGTCCCTGGCAAATGAGGGCAGTGGTAAACCAATCTCCTTCAAACCGAACACAAACTACAAATTCAGCACTTTTCTCATGATTCTAAAGGACTTGCATGACACTAGAGAGCGAGAGGGGGCCCCTTTAGAGCTGGAGATTGGGCCACCAAGTGCACATGTAAAGGAGGAGCCTTTAGTGATGCCTTTGGAGACTACACCTGCAGGCCAAAATCAACAAAATGAATCTGTTAATATTTCAAATTCAAGTCTGGACGAAATCATGATCACAAAAAATGTAAACAGTCCAAATAAGATCCCAAAGAGGTCCTATAACAGAAGAGGCAGCTCTACAGGGGTGAAAAGGAAAGTCAACCGCAAAGTGCCTTCTCGTCCTGCCCGGTCTGGACCTGGCTTCCCAGGAATGGAGTTTATGCCAGGAGTGGCCTCCTTACCTATAGTGGATTCTCCATCAGGAGTGGATTGCTCATCAAGAGTTCAGTCCCTTTTGGGCATGCAGGCTGGACGCTGGGAAGGGCAGGCTGTTGGTGATAATGCGGTTTGGGAGGAAGAGGAGAGCGGGTGGAGCAGACTAAATGAGGATCTTCAAAAGGCTGTGTCTTTGGAGCAGCGGGGGTGTGACACTAGACTACGTCTGGGACAACCAAATGGTCTTGTTGCAGACTGCACTGAGAATAACCCAAGTTTGATGCACAATGCTGGAGAAGGAGACAAGTCCCAAACAAGTAAGGACAGAGCCAAGATGCCCGATCAAAGGGGAGTGAATTGTTCTGCTGTAGCATCACTTCAGGGAAAGCCCTTAGTGCAAATGACCACATAAGGCTTAGAAACACTATAGCTCTCTTTGCTGGTGGGTTTTGTGTGTCATGCACAAGCAGTAAATGTTGCTTATACCTGCTGCTCTACTGTATGTAGATCGACAAGTTTCTAATAATGGCCATTACAGTACAGATATACCTTTACACACTGTGTTGTGCAACCCAATACCCCACTCTTACTAGATTAAATATTAAACCAGCTCTCTAGGCTCATGACTAGCGGGAAAGAACTAAGGCCAAGGAGGAGCTCATTTGTTCACGTCTTCATTGGTGAATGTAAACCTTAGTCAAAGGGTGTATTCATGAGCAGTTTGCTTGAATTCTGGAGCATTTGCTCCGTTTTGTGTGGCTGTACAGTACAAGGAGGAATCACTAATCTCAGATGATGACCGGATACAAGCCCAAAACCTGAAACCTCATAGTACAATAGATGAGCTCAGACAACCAGCAGGCTAATTTGCTACACTCAAAGGTGACTTGATATATAAATGAATCATGTCATCAAAGTGTGTTATCATATAATATTTTCAAAATATATGAACAGTACAGCTAAGTCTTAAAATATTTAATGCAGTTTTGAAGAGTATAAATGTATAAATACAAGTATTGTTCCTGTACACTTTCCTGTATCTTTTAAGCGCATAAACGTATAAGAAAACCAAGCAAGAGGCTGATTGAATGGACTGAAGAGTACGATCAGATTTTCTCTACGAGGAAGAAATCCAAAAAGCCTCTCCAGTCGATTGGAAAGGTAAAAATCAGACAAAGTAAGATGTGTTTTAACTTTGTCTTTGTTATTTTGGTTGTTGTTTATTTATCACATTTGGACTCATTGCATGTGAAATTTGTGTCACTGAAATGAAATCCTTTGTTTTCCTCAGGCAGCCCAGTCCATTACCTCTCTGTCTGAACCCCTGGGGCCAGACAAGAACACACATGAACACTCGTCCTTGAACTTACTTCCTGAAGTACAGACACCACCTCCTGATCACGTTGCTGTTCCCACAATGCCCCCTGAGCTCCATGTTTCTAGCACTGAAAACACATGTCCACAAGATGCACCAGTGCTTTCCATCGACACACTAACGCCTCCTCCTGAAGTTGAGCCTTCACTGTCAGAAAGCTTCATTAAAGACCACGGTGAGGCAGCATTTGTGCACCTGTCTTTACATTTTACTTAGTGCCATCCAGAAAACACTAATGCACTGTTTTTGGGAAATAGAAACAGAACAAATATTGAACAATAATTTCAGATTAATAAAGCCCAAAAACAGATATGCTAATAAACAAAGATCCTATTGTTAAATGCTAGCTTCATTCACAGGAAGTGCTCCACAGCTGGAGAAGAAACGGAAGCGGAAACCCACTCAGAAGATCCTGGAGTACTGTCTGGAGGCAGAGGCTTCATCAGGCCCCAAGAAGAAGGTACAGCATTGTTACCACATCAGTTTGTATGAATTAGGGTATATTTTGTGATGTTTACTGCTTTGTCTGTGCTTGTGGTAAATCTGGTACATCCCAGTGACTGTAACTCTATAACACGGTACAAAAACATCTGTGTGATACAGTAACTACACAGTAAATTCTATAAACGTGTTGTATTAATTATGTTGTTATTTGATGTGTGAACTGGTATAGAAGGAAGCCTGTAACAATTCTTTGTTTGGCACTTCAATCATTTCATTACAATAACAATCCTGTTATCATAGGTCAAAACACTGAAGAACAGTGTAAATCCTGCTCCTCAACCAGGTCAGCAAACCATCTAATAATGTTTTACTGCATATGATAGTGAGCTACATTACAATCATTCATCTTCTATTCACCTATTTTACTATGACTCAAATAAATGGTTGGAAGCGGCTGCTAAAACATCTTATCTTTCTTAAATCCAGATTTGGGGCCACCATCTTTAAAATCAAAGAGTAAGCACCTTACAGCATCCACCCCCAAACCGACAGCCTCAGAGGTTTCTGCTTGTCCAGCCACCGCCTCCATTCACACCAGCCCTAGTCCCAGCTCTCCTGTAACCACCGCTCCTGTACCAGCCCCACCTGAACCTGAGCGGGTGGAGACAGTGTCAGAAGAATTCGATGCCCCTCAAGCAGAGGACAGCAAGAGTCATGAGCTCCAAAAGGACACATCAGAGCTAGAGGTCAGCCATGTTTACTAAGTTATTTTCCTGTCTACATGATGCATGCAGCTGTTTCTGCACCTCAGCTATTCACAATAACTACCGTGTGCAATTGTTACAAAAACTACATTGTTTTATTGCTACAATATATTGTATTTCAAGGGTGACCCATCCAGCTTGGATCACAGCTTCTCCTCCAGTAAGGATGACGTGTCACTGTGTGATGATCCACTTTCACCTGCGAGGAAGATTATAGGGGACCGAGGAGGCCCTGCTTCTATGAAGGAGAACATATGTCAGGTGCCTTCCCTCATGAGATGCTCTCAGAGATATTTAAACTCTATTTTGAGCCATATTAGCCTTTTTTATATTTATTAGCAATGGTGTTAATCTTATGAGACTAAACCATCGGTGACACTGAATATTTACTATTTAACTTACGTCAGAACTACTGGAATTCGTTTGTACACCTGTCTCTTGTGTTTAGCACTAATCACATCATGCCTTATGCTGCTTTTTATTTTTTTATCTCAGGTGTGTGAGAAGACAGGGGAGCTGCTGCTCTGTGAGGGTCAGTGCTGTGGAGCCTTTCATCTTCCTTGCATCTCTCTGGCTGAGGCGCCAAAAGGAAAGTTTGTCTGTCCCGAGTGTAAATCAGGTCTGTCTGAGTTTCACAACTTTACAGTTTTAAAATGTATTTCTCAGTAACATTATCTGGAGTGTAAATGGGATCCAACTAGATAAGTGCATTTATTGTTCAGAATTAAAGCCGAGTCTTGATTTGTCTAATCATACGTACCAGGTGATACTGAAGTGATTTAAACTTGTATGAGCTACATAATGTTTTCCCTCCCAGGTATCCACACCTGTTTTGTATGTAAAAAGCGCAGTGAGGATGTGCGACGCTGTATGATCCCTGTGTGTGGTAAGTTTTATCATGGCGAGTGTATCACCAACTACGCCCCTACTGCGCCTGTGAACCGAGGCTTCCGCTGCTCCATCCATGTCTGTCTCACCTGCTTCATCGCCAACCCCAGTAGCTCGTCTATCTCTAAAGGTAAAAGGAAACTCGGGTGCTTTACCTTCTACACCTTCTGTATCCACATTAATTTGCTTTGTGTTTTTCCCTCTAGGTCGTCTGGTGCGGTGCGTGCGCTGCCCTGTAGCCTATCATGCTACAGACATGTGCATGGCAGCTGGCAGCATTATCCTCTCCAATAACAGCATTGTCTGTCCCAACCACTTCACTCCCCGACGTGGTGTCAAGAACCACGAACACGTCAATGTCAGCTGGTGCTTTGTCTGCACAGAAGGTGAGGCTCTAGGAACACGTGGAGTAATTTAAGTTCCTCATCTGGACGATCCCGAAGTGACGATATACGATATAAAAAAGTAAAGTGGTATTTTAGTAAAATGACCATAGTCCAGCTGTCAGGGTGCTTGGACGCCAGCATTCTGTTCACAGTGAACTTTCTGTGGCTCTAATAACTGTTTGTTTTTTGTATATGTTGTTCTGAGGTACTGGAGTTGGGTATTTAATTATTTTATATATTCACAATGTTGTTGAGAGCTTGACTATTACTATTAGAACCAGTTGCCTATAAAGACTGTAGACGAGGGACGGTCCTGACCAAGATATTGTCAAATACATAAGCAAATTTTTTTCAGATTAAATTAAAGTTATCATTTGAATCCCACTGATAAAATGTGCCCCTAAACTATGAACTGTTAACACAATGCTCCACTTGCTTCCAGGGGGAAGTCTGCTGTGCTGTGAGTCCTGTCCTGCTGCATTCCACCGAGAGTGTCTGAACATCGAGATGCCAAAAGGCAGCTGGTACTGCAACGACTGCAAGGCTGGGAAGAAACCTCGCTACAAGGACATCCTCTGGGTGAAGGTTGGGCGGTACAGGTCAGTGGAGTCCTGCAGGAACATTGATGTTGACATTTTCTCAGCTTTTTTATTTTTTAGGGCTAATTTATTAGCTCCTACTCTTATTTTAGCTCTTTTACAGGAATATTTTTTGGTTTTGTGATCTCTGTTTTTTTCACTCAGACATTTACCTAATAATAACTTAATAATAATCAATAATTTTTAGTTTAAGACTTGGTGTTATGCTAATGAAACTGGATAAAGTGTCTCTGACTTTTGTTTTGTGCTTTTTTACACCTCTGTGAAGGTGGTGGCCAGCAGAAGTCAGCCATCCCAAAACGATCCCAGAGAACATTCAGCGAATGAGGCACGATGTTGGAGAGTTTCCAGTTCACTTCTTTGGCTCCAACGACTACCTGTGGACCTACCAGGCCAGAGTCTTCCCCTATATGGATGTGGACGCCAACAGCAAGGAAAAGATGGGGAAAGGAGTGGATGCCACCTACAAAAAAGGTATCCAGTGTGTTCAGCTAAAGCTTTCTTTAATATATTACATGAACACAGGTTTACTTAATTTTCTTTTAAGTTATTGTTTTGTGATATTTGCTTTGATGACTTCTGTACCTATTGAACTTCCTCCTCAGCTTTGGAGGAGGCGGCTGTGCGGTTTCGTGAGCTGCAAGCAGAGAAGGAGCTTCGACAACTTCAGGAGGACAGGAAGAACGACAGGAAGCCTCCTCCATACAAACATATTAAGGTCAGTGAAAAGTATAATTTAATGTCTGTGTTGGGTCTGAAATGTTGCATTATGCTGATAATGAGCTTGGCAATGGATCTACATGCAGTACTGCAAAATGTTGAATTTGAGTACATTACTGACACATTCATTCACTAACAACATGTAAATGCATTTAGTCAGTCAGAGGGGAGTGTTCATGCTTTTTGTGAATGATTTGTGAATGATTCACATGCTTTGTGAATCATTCAGGTAAATCGACCAATTGGAAAGGTTCAGATCTTCACAGCTGACCTATCAGAGATCCCACGCTGTAACTGTAAGGCGACAGATGAGAGCCCGTGTGGGATGGACTCCGAGTGCATCAATCGCATGCTGCTATACGAATGTCATCCACAGGTACAGACACCAATCGCTCGCAGAAAAATAGAAAGATAGTAAATGTAAGTGTAGAAGTACACTTTACAGAACTTTTTAACGTACTTTATGTTGTCCTTAAGTAAGTTTAAAGTACATTATTTGTACAACGTAGTGTGTAGTACAGCCTGGTGTAAAAATGTTTGTGATAATGACTCTGAACTTGCAGGTTTGCCCGGCTGGTGAACGGTGCCTCAACCAGGCATTCACCAAGCGTCAGTACAGTCAGGTGGAAATATTCAGGACACTGTCCCGGGGCTGGGGCCTGAGATGTGTTCATGACATCAAGAAGGTAATCCTGTCCTGCTAACGTGATTAGTACTGCTGACACTGAAACAACTACTGTACTTCCAGTTGCTGCAGTTACCATCAGGTGGTGTAGGTTTTTGATATTCAGTGGCTCTAGATCAGGCTAATTAATGTCTTCTGTACTTTCCTTTCAGGGTCAGTTTGTGAGTGAGTATGTTGGGGAGGTGATTGATGAGGAGGAGTGTAGGTCAAGGATCCGACACGCACAGGAAAATGACATCTGTAACTTCTACATGCTAACTCTGGACAAGGTACAGCTCCGTGCCATAATGTGGGTTTACGCTGGCGCAGTAATACAGTTTGTACTAATATGTTAAAGTCAATTAGAAATTAACTTAAATTGTTGCAATGTCTACACTTTGAGCATTTTTTACATGCTCTCGATTTCTTTGAGGTTTGCTGAACGCCAGTTGTCAAATAAATTGAAGAAATCAAAAATTATGTTTAAAAAGAAAATATTTAGTAAGTCATGTTTTTTTTAATTCTTACTGATTTACTATTTGTACTGATTGTGTGTGTCAGGACCGGATCATCGACGCTGGACCAAAAGGGAATGAGGCTCGCTTCATGAACCACTGCTGTCAGCCAAACTGTGAGACCCAGAAGTGGACCGTGAGCGGAGACACCCGAGTGGGACTGTTTGCACTCGTGGACATTCCTGCTGGTATCTCACACCTCTTACAGTTTGCTCATAACAGTAGCACTTACAGTAAATAAGGTGATCTGTTAGATCAAACCTTTGAATTAATCAGATCAACTGACATCAGTTTTTTCTGTGTGTCTCTTCAGGCACAGAGCTTACCTTCAACTACAACCTAGAGTGTTTAGGAAATGGAAAAACGGTCTGCAAATGTGGAGCATCAAACTGCAGTGGCTTCCTGGGCGTCAGGCCAAAGGTGAGAGGAATTAAACATAAGAAGTATAATTCTCATACTAAAGGAACCAGTTGTGCTGATATAATGCTAATGCTGATACCTGATGTGCAGTTCATTTAGGTAAAAGTTTTGTTGTGCAGTATTCTGCAGACATTGTCTTTGGCTTATTAATATATACAATTAGTTTTAATTCAAAGGTCTTTTCAAAGGGTGCAATGTATTTTTGTCTTACTATTATTAATTTTGTCTTAGTCTTAATATTATTTTGTCTTGCTATTATTGAACATCTGTGCAACCAGAACAACCCTCCATCTGATGACAAAGGTCGGAAGTCGAAGAGAAGAGGCCACGGCAGGAAGAAGAAAAAGGTGGTTGTCACCAAAGAAAGAGAGGATGAGTGTTTCAGCTGTGGAGATGGAGGACAGATGGTTTCTTGCAAGAGACCTGGATGCCCTAAAGTTTACCATGCCGATTGTCTCAACCTCACTAAGAGGCCTGCAGGTCAGTGTAACACACTAGACTGATTTATTGTTGAGTTCTGTGTGTGTTGTTGTGTAACTGTTGTGCTGGGTGGAGTAGGGACAACTCCCATGTGTTAGAATGTGTTAAGAGCAACAGACCTGCGCTTTCTCAAAGTTTACTCTTTGTTAAATGGGGCATTTTAAACGGAGGCAACAAGGAACTAACAGGACATATAAGGAGCTGGTCTCAAGTCCTGGGGTGGGCGTCTTTCTGTGTGGTTTTGCTCCAGCTTTCTCCTAGAGTCCAAAGTCAGAGACACAGTCAGGTTAATTAGTGACTCTGACTTGCCCATAGGTGTGTGTGAATACTTGCCTGCATCTGCGTGGCAAATTATACTTTTTTCTCTTGGAGCCAAACAAGGAGTTCATGTTTGGCCCCAGTAGTTTAGCTCTGTCCAAACTTTTACTGCAAATAATATCACACCTACTATTTGTTGTAGGTCGTTGGGAATGTCCTTGGCACCAATGTGACATATGTGGTAAGGAAGCGGCATCATTCTGTGAGATGTGTCCCAGTTCTTACTGTTGCCAGCACCGCGACGGCCTGCTCTTTATCTCCAAGCTGGACGGGAAGCTGTCCTGCAGTGAACATGATCCTTGTGGGCCTGAACCACTGGAACCAGGTGAAATTCGGGAGTACACACCCGATCCCAGCTCGCTGACGTCAGGACTGGGCATGGCCGTCATCCCCTCTGCTGCTTCTAACACTACCACCAGTTTGAACCCAGCCAACAGGAGGGTGCAGGGTATCAGCGCTGGCGCTGGCACGTGTGCTTCCGAGTCATTTCCTACCTTTTCGATCCCTGTACCTATCACCATTCCTGTTGCTGCTCCTGCTGCATCATCTCCGCGCAACAGCTCTGATGCTCCCAGCAGCCCACATGTGTTCGACCTCCCGCACTACTCACCCATCTCCTCATATGAGGAAGAAAGAGATATCTTAGATGATGATGATGAGGATGAGGAGGATGAGGATGAGGAGCTGCTGGCAGAAGCAGAGGAGGATTTAGTGGAAGAAGGTGAGGTGGGTAGGAACAAATCAGATCATCACAAAGAGGATGGAGAGGCATCAACAGACGAGACAGAGTTGGAATACCTGGAGATGAAAGAAGAAGATGAGGAAGATGAAACTGAGGAGGAGGACGAGTGACATACAGTGCATTATTATTTACAGTGACACTGGACATGGAGGCAGAACAAATCAGACACTCACTACAATGAGAAGAAACAATCACACTACACAGGTGGTCCAGCTTGTCCAGTGAGCAGATGGATGTAGAATTTGTAGGATAAAACTAAATCAGTATAGAAATACATTCTGTTCAGTTTATAAATAAAAAAATAAACAGCATAAATACTGTATTGACTTACATGTACATAAACAGACATTACACACTTTATTTATTATTGATTTACATTTGTCCTGTGATTCCATATTAGCGGACCTCGGTACGCGCCTGCTTCAGAGACGGTCACTTTGCACACACTGGTCGTACTTTCAGAACTCATCTGACAAAGAACTACCTGGGAGTGCGACATAAAGCTTGTTATTTACAAACCAGTTTCATTCATGTTTGACATTTTGGCCAACTTTACCTGCTAGTTTGTTTTGCTAGTTCAGTGTCATATACAGTACATCAGCAAGTTGGAGACCTTGTGTTTGGTGTGTAGGTGTTTCAGGTCTGCACCATAGCTTCCTGCTAGACTCCTCCATGAGACTCGCACATTACCCCACTTAAACTTCTGCAGTGTCTGGTTGTACTTTCAGACATGAAAGCTTCAATGTGACAAGCATCACTTGCCACAACAGCTGAAATCAGCAGAACTCAGCTTCATCCGGTACCGATTACCTGACACACAGGACTTAACTCCAGTCTCGTCTCCATCTCCAGTTCTTCATGACGCCTCGGATCATTAGATGGTGGTTCAGCATCTGAATTCTCCAAGATCTATGAAAATGTGAACGTGTCGGATGAATGGCTACCTGGCGTAGTCGTAACCATGTGTTTCCATCACTACAACTTTGTGGTCATCATTCAGATGTTTATATAGGTGCAGTCAAACGCAAAGAAAATGTCTGTTTTGCAAACTGACATATTTAACGTTGGGGTCAGAATAATCATCATGTCCGAGTGGGAAAGCCAAAAAGGAAGAATTTTGGCCATCAGTGGAAAAACTTAAAAAGAGCAACACTAAACGTTAGCTCAGCGTTTCGCTCATGGTTGCTGGGTGTTTGGATGCAGAGCGACTATGTTTTCTCCACTTTGCTGTTTATATACTTCTCTGTTACGCACAAATGATGGTGGTGGTGGAGAGTTGGGGTCGTAGCGTTCCCTCTCTCCCTCCTCCTACTGAGCGGGAACAAGTCTTCAACTCTACAATGACATGAAGGACCCCTGCCATGATGCTTGCACTTCAGTGTGTGTTATTGCCATGTGTGTTTTGCTGTCTTCACGCTTATATTATTGTCTGTGTGTTATCTGCCAATGCCTTAGAGTGTATTTCATTGCAGATATTTTTAAGGAATGGTTTGGCGCCAGTGAGAGAGAAAGTTTCCCTAGTAATGCCTTTTTACAGTTGCCCATAAGAAATGTTTCATTCCACTTTAATTATGACCTGTTAGATATCAGCCATTGACCTGTTCAAACAACTGCTATATGAATATATAAGAAGACGTTATAAAATGAGCACTTTGTACTGGCCTCAATCATTTTTCATGTTTTGGTACAACATAGATCTTACAGACAAAACATACTGTTTATCTGTGCATTTCAAAAATTAAGCCACATTGTACAATATATAATTTTTATAGCATCTATTAAATTATTTTGATCGTCAGACATTTTTAAATCCTAATTGTGTGGGTTTAAATTAATTAATCTAAACACATTATAACCGAAGTAAACATTCCAGGTAAATTTCATATCCATAAATTCAATCATTTACCCTTTCAGAGGCTAGAATGTTTTGTTTTGTTAGCCACACTTGTTTAATTGTAGTTGTGAATCCTGACAAGGGGTGGTTGTTGTACAATGGACTGCTTTGTTAATGAGCCTACCTGGATAAGTTGATGGATGTTAACAAATGTTTTTACAAATTAGATCAATAGAAACGGACTAATCCAAGCCAAGCCTTTGCAAATAACACTTTGAATATGGGACCATGATTATGTTAAAGTAACATAATAAACAAAAACTCAGTAAAAACCTATGATAACAAAGCCCACAATTCAGATTTAATTTGGCTTTTAACACTGACAGGTGTTATCTCACAGAAACATTTATCAAAATAAGCTTAAAACTCAGAATAATATTTATTCTGCTGCAATAACGGTAAATAATAGTGAGCTTCACTTGTAAATAGCATTTTTTCTTTCACCGGCATCATGCCTGAGCTGATGAAGTGGTTAAGAGCACCCATGTTCTTGTGTGAGTCCAAAAATCTGTAAATGTGGTGGCTCAGAGGTAGAACAACTGGTGAGACGGTGTCAGAGTCAGCAACATTACTAATCCACCAAAGACAATGTATGGGGCACTAAGAGATACGTCCTTTAACAGAAGAGTGACTTTGCCTTAAAACACAACCAAAAGTCAACAAAGTGGAAATACACTCTCAAAAAATGAGGTTCACAGCATCATTTAGTAACAAGCTTTTGTTATTGACAGTATCAGCCCAAAACGATTGACAGACACATTTCCAGTCAGACTCAGAGCCTCTCAGGTGAAATTTCATTCTCAATGTATTGAAAGATTTAAATAAAGTTCTACAAAGCGAACACCTTCATATAGAAATAGTTTAACAAGAAAGCCGAGAGCCAGGCTGTCAAAATAAGTGTAAACATGTTGCAAAGCATTCACAGACTGCAGTGAAGTCAGCAGGTGTTCAGATGATTTAAACCACAGTATGGATTCAACTGTTCAGCTTGTGTTTGCTTTTCACAGATATCTGTTGAGTCACTCGGTTCATTTTATTTGGTCTGTGTTAACATGTCTTTCAAAGGCACAATCATGATTCTTTCAGGGTGGGGACAGATGGCAACATAGGAATCACTACTACCCGGTCAGACTTATGATGCAGTACACTTGGATTTTACAGCTGAACATATATAGTTGGTATTAATTCCACACAAATGCATTAAAAGCTCTGATATACACAAGAGCAAAAAAATAACAATTCTGGGTCAGTTAGTCAAAATGTAGTTTACCAGTGGTTTGAAACAGAGGTCTCAGTAAAAATACGTTGCATCAAAACATCAAAGCAGCAACATCCAGGTCAAAGTGGTGCAACGTAAAAGGCAGTAAATGAGTGACTGGGTCTTAAATATGACTGACGACGCTGAGAGAACAGTTTGTATCATATTTCAACATTCACCTTTTTCCTGTGTTGGTTAAACCTGTAGCTTCTCACCACAGCTGAGGGGAACTTACATCATTTCTGTACAAGGGGAGTTTTCCAAAACCCCTTCAGAGCTTGACGTTGAGGAAATATTGCAGTTCTAGACGTGATGAAATGATTTGACTGTGCGTTTAGAAATACTAAATGGAAAATACAGTTTAAACGTAGAAAAGTCCTTTTGTTATGAGTCAGGCTTGGGGGCTTCTGATTTAACTGATCTCTTCATCATCCTTATCATCAGGTTGAACTATAACAGCCAAACACCAGACAACAAGTTGAAGTCTGATGAGCTCCCTGCATTAGTGTTTCTCCCGCTGAACCACAGCTTCCATACTAGGATGATGTCATGCAAGTAAAAATGTGTTTCAGAATTATTATTCACGTGTTTACTCACACAAACAATTTGTCGTTGGTTGCAGGTGGATACGTCCTGTCAACAGCTTGACACAGGTCTAATTTGTACAGGTGGTCTGTGCAGGCCTTTTTTGTTTCATTGTTCACATTCAAGCGTAGCGTCGCATGGCACAAAGTCAGAGCCATAGCTCCGCACACAGACCTACGAGGTTTCCTCCAGATTTAAAGCCAAGGATCATTAATATTATTTTGCTCATGTTACATCAGATAGACAAATAGAAAGGCTGTTTTGTTTATTCTACATTGACTTCACTCCATTTGTGCAGGCTTAAAAGCTTGGTTTCCTCAACAAGGGTATGGTTGGAGGTAAACAAATACTAATTAGTGTAAACACACCCTCCACCACCTTGAAGAACTTCACAAAGCATAATCACTTCAAACAGGTTTTCTCCGATAGTCCAGGTTTAGTGGGTCCTTCTTTTCTGTCACTACTGTTTTATTTTGATCGCAACACCACAGGTCATCTTGAGCATAGCCGTAGGGCTCTGCTAACTTCCAGGTGATGGACCAGTGCACAGCTACAGAAAAGTGACCAACCCATGTATGATAAAATATAAGACAAGCCCAGGTGAAAGGTCATTCCATCCAGCAATAGTTGCAGCAGTAGTGGATCTTTTTCCATAAAGTCTTGCAGCCCTCAGTTCTTTATGGCACAAAAGATAAACATATATAACACAATATAAACAGTTTGTTTCCTCTTTCTGTGATTTGGATACCAGATCCAGAATTACCAGACACCCATCAGCAAATCCAGATCTGACTCCAGCCAAGGGAAGCGGACCACATTTGATTTCCTTTCTGTGCCCAGCATCAGTTGTTATGGCAACAGGAGTAGAAATAGGAGTCCTTCTTCTGGCCCAAGTCAACGCCCGTTTCTTCTGCTGAAAGGAAAGGATTTTCAACAATACTTTACAGCCCTAGATATAGCTGCCAGGGAACCAATCATATCTTCTCTGTATAAGTGGATTATATAAACTAAAGTAACTGGCTTTCAAGCTTTACCTTGTTGTCTTCACTGGCAACAATTTCCACCAACAGTAAACCGCAAGCCTCAGAATCTATGTTGTGTTTACTTAATACACAACTTTAAATTCAAGATTACAAGAGTTGAAGCTGTGTGCAACACGCACCTGTCATATACTGCAAGGCAGTGTTGTTGTAATCCTCAGCTACTTTCTGGAACAACTCATCTGAGAAACAGAGGAAGAACAAGACACTTGTTAACACAGCATGATAACAAGACCTATGACTTAACAACCCAGGCTGCAAACAACTCCACAAGAATTTGTTTATAGTTAGTCCAGTAAGAATCTGCAAAATCTTGCTCCTTTAATCTAGCTGAGCATTCACAAGTTCATGATGAATTTATTTCATGAGCAGTGATTGTTTTGTTCTAACAAAATAAATACTATGATCGGATCTATGTTAAATGTGTGGCCAATGACGTTGTGACTCACCAACACTTTTTCCCGTTTTACTGGAAGTCTCAAAATGTTGTGCGCCAATCTCTGCGACAAAAAAGAATTTCAGTAGGTAAAGTAATATTAGTTCGGTTGAAAAAAGTTGTACATCAGCCTAGAACTAAAGTTAAGCCACCGTCAGACACTCACAGATGGTGGCATCAGCCATAAAACCAAGAGGTCAAACCACCTGTTCCACATCCAAAAGCAACAGCAGAAGTTTAATCTGTCATGCACAACATAACTGGAAAACAAAGGAGGGAGTAAACAAAAAGAGACGCTTGCTTGTCATTAAAGCCCTTTTCAGACATGTAATCACCCCCGTTGATCTTACATGTCAGCCTCAGGTCTCTAGAGGTTACGATGGTAGTTCTACTAAGTCCCACCCCCTAACACTGACATGTCATAGTCGACACAGCAGAAGTCTGAACGGCATACAATCACATACGCACCAGGGTTATTACCTAACATGAAACCTAGGCGTTAGTTACGTGAAGTGAGGTCACAATGTCTGCTGGGAATCATGGGAACTGTGGAACTAGTTCAAGGTAATAGTGAAACAGAGACAATGAAACGTCGCAGTGTTTATTTTACTATGGTGTAGTTAACCAAGGAAACACCCTAAATGACTAAAAGAAATCTTTGAATAAACACTGATTAGGTGTACAATAAAAATGCAAGTAACTGCAGTTACCTTCAGCAAAGTCCTGAGCATCATGGTAGTCGATTTGACGCAGGCTGCGATCTTCTTCTATCAGGTCATTCTTAGTGCCACACAGGTAAATCTTACAGTGCTAGATTATAGGAAAAGTCTTACATTGTGTCAGCTGGACAGTTCAACAGTTCAGTTTTTTTCAAATTACGCTTTTCAACCAGAAAAGCTCTCTCACCTCCTCACAGTTCTGTAGCTCTTTCACCCAGAACCGAGCTCTCTGGAAGCTGCTGCTGTCAGTCAGATCTGAAAGTCACAAATTACAGTCTAACTATTGTACGCAATCTGGAGGCTGTATAAAGAAAGCTGCCCCAAAAAAGTAGTAACATAAAACTTGACGGTAATGTGAGTAATCTAGTGGGAAACACCATCAGCCAAGTTTCCAAATATCAAAGTTCCTCAATATAGAATGAAGCAGACATAAAATCTATTTCTGAAAATGAGCAGTAACTAGTCTGTGTGCGCAGAATTATGTATTTACACATAATATGTGCAGTTTTTCCACATTTGAAGGACATGTTGCTTGTACACTTTTGGACAATTCGTTTTTAAGCAATGATGAAGATGAAAATGTGGTGAAGTTCAGTGGATTAGGTTAAAAAGAAGGCTACTCTATGGCACAATACAACAACACTACCGTGCACATATTTTTAAATTGCAGGCATCTGAATAGTTACACTACAGACAATTTGTACCAGCATCCAACACAAGCAATATGTCAAGTACTAACCAGAAAAGGTAAACAACGTAGCCGTCTCTCTGTTAGGTGAATATTGTATGTTAAGTATTTACCATAGCAAACTATGGCTGCTCGGGCTCCTCTGTAGTAGATTCTGCTCATAGCTTCGTAGCGCTCTGATCCAGCCGTGTCCTGGATGAATATGAGAAATTGTTGAGTGCTGCTGCTTTTTGTATTTTCAGATCTGATGTCACAACAAGTCAACATTCTTACAAGCAGCGTGCAAGCTTTCACTCTTATGTAATCCCCAGTATGAAAAGCTACACAGTTCATTTGATTTAAAGGAGTCTGAAGGCCGCAAGTTTGAAAATTAAAATAATAGGAAGGATTCTTGTGAACTGGCCAGACTAACTCACCCAAATTCCCAGTGTTATCACTTTGTCCCCCACCTGGATTGGTTTGGCAACAAAAGCAGCACCGATTGTCTGAGTGAGAGACAAGTGCAGTAAAGCATTAATCTCTGGTAATAAAATGTTTTTACGCCATTCTTTTTGTTGAACTCATAGGACGGAGGAGATGAGAGGTAAGTCTGTATGATCATCACATCAATGTGGCACATTTTTTTCAAAACCACTGAAACATTACTGCTGCAGAGTTCCTATCAAAGCCCTAATACAGACTTCAAGCTCTTTTACCATAACGTCCCAGGGGCTCAATACAAAAATATGCCTTCCATAAGGCAGCAGGCACAGGGGGAATAAGCAATAAACAAACAAAACTGATGAAAACCACTTACGTTCTGGTACGGGCCGACCAAGAAGCGATGATGAACATATCTTTCCACCAGACTGGTCTTCCCGACACTCTCCTTTCCGAGCATCACCACTTTAGCATCCACACGCATTGCGCTCATAGTACCAGTTTGGAAAAGCCCAGGAAGGACAGCTGCAGAGTAAACAGGCGGGGGTGGGGGGGTTGATTTATAAGTCAACTAGGCTGCTTAGAGCCATAACAGCCATAAAGTCATGGGAAAAAATACGTTTATTGATGTTATGATTAAGAGTTGTTTTAATGACTGTAAACCTTAATCACTAGGTCATAGATTAGAGAAAACAAGAGTGAGTATTAACATGAAGCTTTTATCTATAGGTGCAATATAACCGCAGTATTATACTTGGTTTCTCAGAGTCTAGGGTGTTAACATGTGAACATGTGTAACACTGTCTACACCAGTTACAATGATAATAAAACAGGCTGGAAATCTACACAACAGAAAGTCTGCTGTGCCGTTGTTAGAGTTCATCTGAAGGCTTCCTGAAACCAAACGCGTGCTTTGGTTGTTTACAGTACAGCTGTAGGTCTGGACGGGACACAGAGCTAACGAGCTACTCTGGCACATCCACAGACCGTGGACTCACCTGGAAGCTAGCTTGACTCAACAAATCGTTGCCACCACCGGGTGTCTCCTGATCAGCAGCCTCTCCGGGCGCCCTGTGCCTACAACAGCGGTCTCGAGGTGATGTCCGTCACAGCCAAGCCGCTTGTCACCCGGACCAGCCTCGCTGTTACCCGGCTGCTGCTTGTACAGTGACAGGGCTGACGAACGCTAGCTCGGATGCTGAAAGTGGCGCAATGGCTGCAGTTACAGCAGGTCGTCGGGTCAGATGTGACAGCCGCAGACTGTGGACGTCTGGTCGCGTCTGCTTTCCAGCTACACGGCTCTCTAAAAACAAGCCCAGACCTCTGGCGGGGAAGGACTGACCGGCGGCTCTGAGGCGAAACAGCTGAGCTTTGTTTGCTGGGTGGGAACCAAAGAAGCATCGGAGGCGGTTTCCAGAAGGAGGAAGTACCCGAATTGCGCGAGACAATAACCGGAAGTTGAATAGAGGTAAATAGGAAGATATTTTCAAATTAAAGCATTATTATTGAGGTGCATTTTTGACAACACTTTATAGCGTTTGCGCGAGTAAACATTAGCTACGATTACTCACAAAATGATTTAAAGCATGCTATTACCGTTTTATGTCTACATCATCTGTGTGTTGAAACACAGTTGAATCAAAATTGCATTTCCTTATTTATTGTACGTGTATTTATACCAATGAATTTCATCTTTATTGACGTGAAGCTCTGGTCTCCGGGACAGAATATGGGTCATAATCAATAATGTGATTTAGTTTATCTTCATTTTATTGTCCAATGCTTGTTCCTGTTAAAAGTTAAACTGAGAACGCGGTGTTAAAAATGAAACTTTTGCTGAAGCCTCATCGCGTAAACTTGTACAATTTAAACTGCATTCAATTAATTTGTTCCTCATCACGTATTGACAAACCCATTAGGAATGTGTTTAAATGAAAGCGGGCAAAACGTGTATGTGGGAAGCTGAACATTGTTGTGAATCTAACGGAGACACTTTGTATTAGTTTGAGGCACAGTTATAAACGCGTGATTGGTGCGGACAGTGGCTTTTAGCCGTAGCAGCAGTGATTGGTGCAGCATTCGTGTCATCTACCAGTCCCACCCCGCACACACACACACGAGCCACGGGCAGCACAGACCCAACATGGCTGAGTCCGATGGAAGCGAGGTAACTTCTGGCGGAATCTTTCAGGAGATCTTCACGTCTCCGCTGAATCTGACCCTGCTCAGCCTCTGCTTGTTCCTCCTCTACAAAATCTTCCGCGGAGACAAGCCGCCAGACTTCGGCGAGGTCGAAAAGCCGCTGCCCAAGATGAAAAAGAGGGACTTTACCCTCGCAGAGTTGAAGCCCTATGACGGAGAACAGGACCCACGGATCCTGATGGCGGTGAGCGGCAAAGTGTTCGACGTGACCCGAGGGAAGAAGTTCTACGGCCCAGGTGAGGTCAGCGATCCGCTCGGTGTCGCCGCACGGTTGGTTGTTGGCACCTTAAACTCTCGCTAACGCCAGCTAGCGCCAAGTAGCCGCAGAATTTACGCACATTCCGCCCATTGCACACAATTGCAGCATATAATGAGTAGTTTTAGTTAAAAAAACGTTAACTTTTTAAACGGGATATAACGTCACTCCCCCAGTAGTTGCTTAACTCAGGTCGCCTTTCACAACAGTAGAGCTGCTGTAGCCTTGAAACCAGAGATCGTCTACAAAGAAGTTGTCTTACTCGCCAAAGGAAAACGCGTCTGACACAGTCACCATGTTTCCAAAAGTGCAGTAAGAAGGCGACCTTAGCTTGTTATTAAGAATTTATACGTCTGCTCATAAGAAAGCGACTTTTGTGTTAAGGCAACCGTTCGCCAAAGAGAATAATTATTGTATTGTTACAAAACTAAACTTCATGCAACTTAGTGACACCTGCTGGTAAAATATTTGTATTAATTTCTTCGTTCTTTGCAAATAACTGTGCCTTACCATAAATTATTAACCAATTATAAAGGAACACATTGCACGAAAAGAAATAACCAAAAAGGGATCAGAGAGACGGCTGTAGCAGTTCATGCAATAAATAAATAAAAGGCCGCAGCTACATACCTTTGGATTTAAGAGAAACCAGTTGATGACATACAAATGTTACATTTAACCAACAAGGTTATTTATTCAAAACTTGCTAAGTCTAGTGTTGCAAAACTGCGTTTTTTTTTTTTTAAATAAAAAGTTAAACCATCGTTCTTGTGGATGATGGTGAAGTTTCATGAGGCCGTCAGAGATTTCTCACAAATTGGACTCACCTAATTAAATGAGCAGTACAAATATAGTAAACAGTGTTTTATGCAAAATGAAACCTTTGTGCTAATGGGTAGGTCTTTCTTTGTTCCTCTATGCCTCTGCACAATGTTGCACTTACTTCTCTGGAGTAAAATAGTGCTCTGTCATTCCTCGCTGTGACTTCTCCCTTACCTAGAAACGCAGTCAGAGTTGGACCTCGCTGTTTTTATCTTATCCCGTTTGGTAACCTCTGCTGCGTGTAACCTCTGACCAACTTCGTACCTCCCTGTCATGCAACCCTCTCAGTGCGCTGCACGCTGAAAGTTACGGAAAATCTTCAGCGTCTTCCTCAGGGACAGGCTGGTAGCTCTCGTTGTAGTGGCTGGAGCATTTGTAAAGACATGCAGCAAAAACAAAACTGAAGGTCACAAAATGATCTACAACAACCAGGTTCATGTTCATGAAGGATGATGTCACCTGTGGCAATCGACCGCAGCTTCTTGTCCATAGAGAAGTGACTTGAATTGAACTTGCAGTGGTCAGGTTTCACCACTGTCCAACAGTCACCATGTGCTTCCTGCGTCTTTCCCTGTGGAAGGTGGCCCGTATGGAGTGTTTGCTGGCAGAGATGCGTCTAGAGGTCTGGCTACGTTCTGTCTGGATAAAGAGGCCCTGAGGGACGAATATGACGACCTGTCTGACCTGAACGCCATGCAGCAGGAGAGCCTCTCTGAGTGGGAGTCCCAGTTTACCTGTAAGTAGGGACCGGTAACTAATATGGCCAGAAACATCACTGTTAATTGTTATGGAAAAGTTTTATCAGTTATGATAATGAAACTTTCTGAAGTACTGTTATCAGAGATGACATGTAGTAAAATTGCTTCACTGATAATGCACGAAAAAGCATTATTATAGATATTTTATTAAATATCATTAAATTAAGTAATTAACGAAAATATTTTGTTGAATCGATAATCGATAAAGAAAGTATGAATCAATATTTTATGATTGACGGAAGACTCGATTGTTAAATGATTAATGTTACATTGTCGTTCAGAAGTTGTAAACAAATGAAATATTTACCTTCACGGCCTGGTCATAAGACATAGTTCTGTGAAATCACTACAAAACCTAATGAAAAGACTTTGGTTGTTTCCTCTGAACAACTACTGATCGCAGCCACCCCCCCGAATCTGAGAATGTCTGATACAATAGATTTTCTGTTTTGCAGTGAAGTATGACTATATCGGTAAACTTCTGAAACCAGGAGAAGAGCCCACAGAGTACACCGACGAGGACGAGGGAAAGGACAAGAAGACGGACTAGAAAATGAAAAGTGACCAAGGCGGAAAAATGAAAGATGCCTTAATGTTTGTTTGCATTTCAGTGCCTGTTTGGAGACGACTATTCCGCTTTCTGTACACATTCTAGTATGTTTGGACCATCACAATCTTGGATTTGACTTAAATATGGCATGACACCCTGGGATTCCACATCAGTGTTATGTCCAAAGTAAAAATGTAATGTGAGGAGCAGTGACAACATGTCGAAGAGGGAATATAGGGCAGTTATGGGACAGACAGATGCATCAACAGAAAGGGTGAGGTCAGGTAAAAGCTATGGTTAATAATTTATCAACATGATTTAGAGGAACATTGTTCTAATTGAACATTTTAAAATCAGTCAGTATCAGTAAAAAATTTATATCACATGATTATTTCAACTGAACAAAACTTTTCACTTCTGACAAAAAGGGTTATGTCCCTTTAACTCCACTTGTTTCCATTATTGCTATGTGAAACCATTAACAGCTAATGAGACTACATTCTGATGAGATAATTTACACTCAAACTGGATCTTTAGATTGTTCTTAAATATCTAATCCAACTTTTTATAAAGATGTTTTTGACTAACTTACCTATAGGCATGTTATCAAAATAGATCCCTGTTGCTGCTGCCTTTTTATTACACGTTGTACACATTCCTTTTAGACAAAGTGCAACTCAGTTTGCTTCAAATTGATCACTTCACAAAGTAATTTCATTCACAATGAAAAGCTACAGTATGTATGTTTTTCAAATATCTTCATAGAAGATGTGCTTCAAGCATAAATTAATGTGAAAATGTGCTGTTAAAAGCTTCTGTGAACCAGACCTCAACAGTGCAGACATATGTTTTGTTCAAGTCATTAAGCTCACCCACTTGGGGCAAACCAAGATCAGGAGTGGGACGGAACAGAAGAGAACTGAAGAGAATAACAATGAACAGTAAAAGGGTGCTCATGTGGTTTTCCTGACCGAGCACTGATGAGCTATATTCATTTCTTTGACATTAAATCTGATTTCACATGAGCACTGACAAACACCTTTGCATTAAGATCATATAATTTGCTGAATCCAAAAAGTAAGTTAATTATTTATCACATGATGCAAAGCAAATGTGTAGGAAAGTACAAAGAAATTGCTTCACTTATTCAAACACTAGAAAAGCACCTGTCAGTTACCTGTGTTTTGGAATTTTACAAAACAAATGCCTTTGACACTAAACCACTCATGGCAGACAAAATCATTCTGATTCCTTTAATTCAATCCACTACACATTCCTTGATTTACAAAATTTTGCCAGGCTGAGGAAACTACATAGTTTTATGTTCTGAACAGTCTGATGTCATTGTTTCCAAACTCAGAAAGTGCTGAGAAGAAGAAAAAAAGTAGATGATTTCGGGAGAAAATTACATTGCACCCATTGATTTTAATCCCAGATTATTTATAAGCAATATAATATGGCTTCAGACTGTTAGTGTGTGATATTTTATTTCATAAATGTTTGTATTTCTGCAGAAACTTTATTATACACTGTAACTATTAATGGTGTTAATTTTTAATCCTGTAGTTTGTGATTTCTTCTCATAGTTGGAAATAAGCAGATTTTAGTAACCTGTTAATTTTTTCCCCACATTTACCCATATGCTGGAGACACTGGTCACATTCCTCAACAATACATTCAGTGTGGGAATTAAGTACATTACATAAAATACATGTTATCTTACTGTCATACAATTATAACCCTAAATATTCTGGATTTAATAAAGGAAACTATATAATAGAGGTTTTCAGTCTGTTTACTTCAATATGTTTATGAGGTTTTTTTGTAGACAGGACATTTAGAAAAATCCAAGATGTGCAACAACTGTACAAACAGACAAAGCAAAGGGTAAAGGGTGTTTTAGCTCAGCTATGTTGCAAGATGATACTGACATTGGCTGTTTTACACAATACAGAGTGTCAGCCAATCATCTAGACAAAATATATAACTTACCTTTAAGTTTAATATACTGCCATCTATAAAGGATGGTTTAGATTATACACATCTGAATGGCTAATGCGTCTGCTATCACAAATGCGGAACAGCTGAGAATGGAATATATGTACGCGTTGCCAGTTGTTTAGCTGGTATTTCCGTAAGTTCTGAATAGCAATAGGTAAAACAGATACGTAGACGTCTGATTGAAAAAGTTTGTGTCAGAAGTGGGATTCGAACCCACGCCTCCATTCGGAGACCAGAAGTCCCGTCTGAGCGGAAGGAGCTTATCCTTGAGTCTGGCGCCTTAGACCACTCGGCCATCCTGACACGGCGTCAGACTTAGACGACTGTAATGCTTTTATTTATAATAATACAACTAGTCACAGAGCTACGTTCAGATTTCTTTTCTATACATTAAAAGCAACAAAACTAATATGTTGGTCTGCATTTTAAATTTATATACTATAAACATTTTATTTTTTGATCTACGTATTTTCACGTTTTTTTAAGGCAAGCTCGTTTGAGCGTCGTCACTTCCGCTGTGCGTGTGTACGTGCGGCGGCCATATTACACTTCCGCTCTTCAAGGGTATCTGAAGACATCAGGCTAGTCAACATGTACCGCTTTGCGAAAGCTGCAGTGAACGTTACTGGTAAGCAAAACGCCGTTTTAAAGACTGTTGTTGTTGTGTGTATGCGTTTAAATGTGAAGGCTTGTTAATACAAGTAGTCCGCTTGTTTGACGAGCCTTTGTGGTCGGTGACCGCGTTTAGCATGCTAGCAGACTGCTGCTGTCCTGCTATCCTGTCCTGTATCGCTCGAAGAACTTGTACTAATGCTAGTTAGTTAGCAAGTTCACGTATGTACGTTAGAGCATGTTCTTTAGAAAAATGTCGTTTCTAATTGCATTGTTCTCATTGATGTCCGCGTCAATCACGCTGACATATGTTGAGTTAGGTAGCTCACCTGCTTGTGTTTATTTCCTTGATTATGGAAACGTATGCGTTGTGTTTAATATCACTAACAAACACTGCGGGGCACAGTGGTTTCTGTTGAAGTGTACTTTGTTATAAAGGGACGGCAAGTAAGCACTTTTCTCAGCTGGCTACATATTTGAAATCATTTTGCTGACAATAGTGCTTTAAAAAGAACTTGAAGCTATGTTTTAGATAAAACTAAAATCCAGTATGATGAATAAAAATACTTAGCTGTCCTGGTTGGAAATATCAAAGTATTCAATACTATAATTGTTTTGTTTTTTCTATAGTTCAAAATACAACAGGGTCTGTCTCCCAGCTGTCTGTATTAGTGTTTCTTTCCATACACCCACCGTGATTTTTATGGTCCTCTTAATTTAAACGAATATCAAGTGACGTAATTGTATATTGCCAGTTATAAGCATGAAGTCATGAGGTGTCATTTGTTGTGATTTAGGTCAGACCATGCGGCAGGTGAGGCATGGATCCACTGAATCCCAAAACTTCCACTCCAAGTACGGTACTGGTTTGTTGATAAGCGGGGCTGCATTCTGCACAGTTGTGTGGGGATATGTAAGTGTACAAACTCAGTTTTCCTACTCCTACGTATTGCAATACATAAGGGACTTGGATCCCAAAATATGGCAAAATATAAAAACATATGTCTGTCTTTTGTAACAAATGTTAATTGCTTCATGTGCCCCTCACTCAGGTGTATTTGTCTTTAGGACAGAAATTTGTTTTGTCTAATTAAGGTTGAATATGTCCATATTTTTGTACTAGAACGAGTACAGATTTTAAGCTGCATCATCTTCTATGTTAAATTTGACACCTGTCATACCTTGACAATGGTGTGGGATCGGTTGAGCATTTTATTCATGTTATTTAACTCCAAATGTCATCTACTAGTTATAACCACTGGAGGGCCATCTGAGCATGAGCTATTCTTTTGTGCAGCATCTTAGTGTGTACAAGTCTTTCATATGTGCAAGGTTTTGTTTTTCGTTAGTTTGATTTAATTTTATTTACAGCAGTAAATGACAAACCAGATTTTCTTTGGTTTAAGGACCACACACAGGATTTTAATGATCACTTGCCCCCCCTCCCAAAGGTTCACAGCTACTAGTGTTTCTACTAGTAGCTGTAAAATTTAATTGAATGATGATAAAATAATGAATTTAATTATTCTTTAGGTTAATGTTGGTGTAAATGTTAAAGTGTGGTGTTTTCCCCCAAACTTGCAGGTACTGACTCAGACTGGCATGACCTGGAATCTGTCACCAGTTGGTAAAATCATGCCCAAACCATGGAGACAGGCGGATGAGTAAAGAGCTGCTGTGACGGATCCCCATTCCACCTAACAAACCTTTTGGTTGTACAGATCAGTGCATATCCACATGACAGTGAATGCCTGTGTTACTTTGTCCAAATAAATTAAATGTGATTCTACTGACCCTTGTGGTTGTTGCTTTTTCCATTTTATAATGAACAGGTGGAAGAAAAATCCAAAAGTAGCCAAACCTGCATTAATTCATTCTGATGTGATGCATAGAATAAATTATGGTCCAATCCTTTTTGTTTTTTGTTTTCCTCTTTAAATTATACCGTGGCAACAGAAGAAATTAACGGTTTGTTACAAGATAAAAGTCCATTATGCGGTGGGTTGCATTATTTCTATACATCCCCTACAGAAATACTAGAGCTCTACACGGAAGTAACATTACTTTAACGTTGCCAATACTACCATATAGATTTGATTGTAGATAGCTGTATAATTGCTGTTTTCTTTGGCCAGTTTGAATAAAGTTTTTTCAAAGGTGGTTGACGTCAATGAGCAGACAGTAAAACAACCCAATAAAGTAAAAGCTCCTATGCAGCTGTAGCCAATCAATAGCGGGTAAGTGTTGCTAACCCCGCCTCGTAGGTGTCATCCATTGCTGCGCTAAGGTCACTGCTGACATTCACAAGCCGGAGGAGGCGGAGGAGACTCATCCAGGAAGGTGCAGGAACCAAGCAGCACAGCCAGCAACATGTCTCTGTCTAACAAACTCACCCTGGACAAAGTGGACGTCAAGGGGAAGCGGGTAATTATGAGGTGAGCGTTTAATACCTGACATTAGCGCCTCGCTCCTGGGCCGTCGTTGGCACGTAGCTAATCGGAATCGGGAGTATTTAACGTCAGCTAACGCCGTGATATTTTATCGTCAGTATCTTTCCTCCAGTAACAAAATGCCAGGTAGTAAAACAGTGTTGGTGCGAAGACATTAAAGTGATATTTAGCGCTGTTTAAACCAGTTGAGGCCACTGAGATGAGAGCAGGAAGTGGAATGTTGGTTGTCACGTTTCCATCCATGTTACGTGCCTGTGAGGCGATGCTGCATGGATGAAGCCCACTGCATCACTGCGTGGTGTTAAAATGACTCCGTTAGGTTGTAGTGCAGCAACAAGGAAACGATCAAAAGTCTAATAAGTGATCCTCCTTGGATCCTTATTTTTAGGACGTGGTGGATTAACTAGTTAATACAGACATTAAGACGTCACAAGACGTGTGAATAATTGTTCTGTGATGGAATAAAACGACCATCACGTAGGTTTCACAATATAAAGTAAAACAAAGTATATTTTCCAAAGACAAGATAAGATTAATCAAAATCCTATTCAGACCTAATAAATGTCAGGGTTTGTTTTTTTTCTCAACAGTGCTATTTGCAATTTACTCACCAGATGCTTCTGCATACTGTAAAGACAACTAGTGACAGAAGCACACTTGAAACTGACACCCTCTGGAAATGTCAGAGGGACATTTTGGTTTGCTCTGCTTAGTGGCGCCACGACAGGCAGCTTAGGACAAGGTTCATCTGTTGCAGCAGCCACTAGTCTGAGTGTTAAAAGGTCAAATTTTAATTTCAGTGTAGGCTTTAAATTGCGACAATTGAAGAGAGAAATCCTCTTTTATCATACCAGGGCCTGTCCTAGCATGTCCTTTACTGTAGGCAGCATACAGGGGAGGCCCTGCTTGCTCAGACCCAAAAAGAGGGGAGGAACCAGAACAGTACCTCACAAAAAAAGAAACCACAAACTTCCTGTAGTGGAAACTGCCATAGTCAGACTTTTATTCATGAGGTTACTCACTGTTGCAACATTAAATCCAGGGTTTCTTCAGCAGTGCACTGTTAAAGTGGTACAAACACTTTTTAAAGACTGCTGAGTTCATTTTAATATAGATAGACAAAGATGGGTGAAGATGACTGGAGGAAGATCATGTTTTTTAAAGCTGATCACGTGGTTTAGCCACACTCTGTAGTCTTCATTAGTTTCCTGACTGGCAGTGTGAGGCCACAGCTCAGGAGCGCTGTCGTTATTGTTCTTCATGCTAAACATCTTAGCCCAGTGATCCTGTGAAATGCTGACTGCTGGGCTTTTTTAGGACAGTGGATTGCTGCTGTTGCAGTGTGTAACCATGTCTCTCATCAGGCCAACAGACAGAGAGAGGAGATGGTTTTGTAACTGACTGGAAGGATGCAGTGTGTACCACAATGCAAGAACAAAACAATTTGCTTTGTAGATTCACTTTTCACATCTGAATAAGATGTCATTATAAACTGATGGTGTCAACCCTGTTTACATCTGAAGAATAGAAAGGGGTGGGTTGTTCAAAAGAATGTAAAATCAGAAAAACTCTTTTCTTTTGTAGTAAAGTTTTTGTTTTTTTAGGGTCGACTTCAATGTTCCAATGAAGGACAAGCACATCACAAACAACCAGAGGTAAAGTCTGCCTCTCTTTCATTGGCATATTTTCTACCTGTAATAAAATAAACTTATTTTGAAGCCTACTTGTTCTTCAATGACTTGGTATTGAGTCTCTTCAAAAGCAGACTCAGAAGTAAAATGGGTGGCTGGAATATGCAACTTCTTGCTTGTTGTTCTTCAGGATTAAGGCAGCAGTTCCAAGCATCCAGTTCTGTCTGGACAACGGAGCCAAGGCTGTTGTGCTGATGAGCCACCTGGGCCGCCCTGACGGAAACGCCATGCCTGAGAAATATTCCCTGGAGCCTGTTGTGGCTGAGCTCAAAACCCTCTTGGGAAAGTGAGTTTTTGAACTGAGGGACTCCTGTTCAAATTCTAATATAAGAGGTCTCCTTGTTGATTTGGTTAGACCTGTGGTTATTGCTCATGAGTGCAACTGTATACTGTGAGCAAATCGCCAGAAATTCTCCTCACTGACCATCTGCAGGAACATCACCTTCCTGAAGGACTGTGTGGGTGCAGAGGTGGAAGCTGCCTGCGCTGACCCTGCCCCTGGATCTGTCATCCTGCTGGAGAATCTCCGCTTCCATGTTGCTGAGGAGGGAAAGGGCAAAGACCCCTCTGGAAACAAGGTGAGTCTGTTTTGACTCATTGAGGTTCGAATGAATTTAAAGCCTCATGGTTACAGTTAGGCCAGCAAGAGAAGCGTAAAGATGTAGATTCAAACGAATGCAAAACTACATAAACTACTTTTTCCTAACAAAAATAAATTTCTTTATGGATTTGGCTTTTGTTGTGATTATGGAAATGGATGGAAACACTGTGAGATGTTTTGTCTTTGCCTATACATTTATAACTGTAACAAACCTCTGTTTAAGGGAAATAGCACGTCATAATTGTAATATGAAATACTTGGAATGAGTTAATCTGGGTCACGTTTGGTAACTTGGTTTGGAGTTAGAAAAAACAGGGGTCCAGAATATCTCACTGCTGGGTAACAAGAAAGAAAATCCTCAGTCATTTCTGCTGCAGGATCCCCTGAAGAAGCTACGTCACTGTCCTATGATGTCATTGTCGGGAGTAGGGCAGACTCATAGTAATACTGTGCTCTACAGATTAAACAAAGAAGAAGAAAAATGAACACCCCTTTTAAGGGGAAGCATATGAGCCTCTTGCACACTGTTACTGAAGTCTGGAGTCTTGCAATACCATGATACAATATCCAGCATTTCAACACACTGGTTTTCCAAGTTTTTATTGAGATATGTCACACACTGAGAACAGACATACTGCCAGACTATTCAGCCAGTCTAACACAGTCCTTGTCCTTACAACTAAATGGTGCTGGGGCCTGCAGTGGGTCTGCTGCTTGACCCTGCTGACATTTACCCTGAAGGTCAGGGGGCTGTCCAGGCTGGACATGCTTCTTTTCCTGTCCTGGGAGCCCTGCTTGGTATGCAGCCTGTGTAGATTTTTTTACTGTACCATAACACACGCAACGTTATTTTATTTCAGTCAAACACCATTTTCACTTCCAAGTGTGCAAGGCCCTTTCAAAGATGTGCAAGAAACACAAGCACATCTTTCCCATCTGTCATGTAGACTCAAGGGGTAGATGTAGGAAACCGTAACCTGAGCCTCCTTGTGTCTGACATTTAGATTACAATGAACTTTGACCTTTTACTGCACTGTAGTCTCTCAGCCACAACCTTTGCCTCTTGATGTGCTGAAAACAAGCTAATGCTCAAGCTGTGTCAAGAGGATAAGAATTTAACTAAATTGCACTTCGAAGGACTCGTGAATCTTGGTTATTTTGTTTGCCATGTTTTAGGTGCTGTGTAAACTAATACTTGTTACGACTCCATATTATATTTGGCTAAAACACAAACGCTTGATGTTTGGATTTAAGAGAAATGTAGATTATAGCCACTGACTATGTTACTTCTTTCTGTTTATCCTCCTCTCAGACCAAGGCCTCTCAGCAGGAGATTGACTCCTTCAGGGCATCTCTCTCTAAACTGGGTGACGTTTATGTCAATGACGCTTTCGGGACAGCTCACAGAGCTCACAGGTGAGTGGGACGTCCTGATACAGTGGTGATCTTAGCCCTTCATGGGTGCCTAGATTAGGTTAAAATGTCTTCCTATCCCTTTCTCCCAGCTCCATGGTGGGAGTGAATCTGCCTCAGAAAGCAGCTGGTTTCCTCATGAAGAAGGAGCTTGACTACTTTGCCATGGCTCTGGAGAAGCCTCAGAGGCCCTTTTTAGCGATCCTTGGAGGGTGAGCAGAATTCATCACATCAATTGTGTGAGCTGGTGATCAGGGTGAAGGCAAACGCAAATACAGTTCCTTAAATCCGGTTTGTTGTTCCATTCAGTCTGAGAGCTGTCTTACAGGAACATTTAAGATCCAGTAGAATGTTAAATTTTAATCTCCTACACTGTGTTTTAAATTGAGGAAAAGCTAATTCGAGCCCCACTGAAACTTGACAGTTAAAAACAAGAGGACAGTGCTGAGTCTCCAGATTAAAGTGGACTAGAAAGTAGTTCACATGTCATCACAATGCAATGATATTGATTAAGTCACACAGATTTATCAGCTGATACACAAATTAAAACAATAATATATCTGTAACAGTAATAATACAAGAAATAATGAAAATGTGTAAGACGGTGAGAGCAACCAGCTGGTGCCAGAGTATCTTACAAGTTCACTGAATCATTTCCTGTGTTGGTCCACGCTGTGGCACCACAGTTGGATGAATAAAAAGGAAGCTGCTACACAATACATTTTATTTATCTAAGCTGTCCTTGCAATGCTGCCACTCAGCATTGTGAAGAGCACCACTCACTTCTAGTTCACAAATGGACGTTGACCATTACTGGGTAATGATTAGCCTTTGACGAACTGAGTTCAGACAGTTGTGAAGACTTTAGTTTTATATTGAACTAGACGAATCAATTCAAAGATGTCACCTTTTTTTTGTCTGCAAATATCACCTCTTTTATCTTGTGCGAGCCCACTTTGTGTCTTATCTCTGACGTGTTTTGCTTTTCTGAACCCTTTCAGAGCGAAGGTGAAAGATAAAATCCAGCTGATCAACAACATGTTGGATAAGGTTGATGAGATGATCATTGGTGGCGGCATGGCCTTCACCTTCCTCAAAGTCCTCAACAATATGGAGGTGAGGAAGATGACAGATTGAAATGTTGGATCATTTAGGCCTGAAGATAAATTAATCATGTTATAGGTGAAAATTGAAATATAACTTTTATTCTTTTTCTTTTTCAAAGTGTATACTACTCAGTCAAACTAAATGACGACAGTAGTACTGAATTTCAGGTGTTTCACAAATTCATTGTGTTCCCTTCTCTGCACGTTCTCCTCATCGTGCTGCTGGACTTTTTGTTGAACGTGGACACTGTTTAAACACACTTGTGAAACTACTTGGTTTTGCGTCACAGCTCAAAGATTCAGAATCAAGTTCATGACCACAGTTTGAATTGAGGGTCTGAACCTTTGCTATGATTGGAGATACTGGATACACTTGACAAATACAAAGACCACTGCTAGACTGCTACTCAAAAGCTTCACTTTCACAAATGTTTATTTCCAAGGTCAAGCATTGGTCATGATAATGATTCTTAGTCTGTGTTTTGCTAACGATCTCAGCGTCTAGTTATTTTTTATAGCAAATGATTAAGTGGAAACAGCCGTTAAGAATTAGGTTATTGAGCTCATGTCATTGATGTCAGTCACATTGCGAAATAAAATGTACAAGGATAAGCTGATTTGTGTGCTTTGCTGTGTAGATGTTCTGTTTTTGTTTTTTACATCCATTTAGTTTCACTGTTCACTTGTTTTAGATCGGTACCTCCCTGTTTGATGAGGAAGGTGCAGGCATCGTCAAAGACCTGATGGCCAAAGCTGAGAAGAACGGCGTCAAGATCACACTGCCTGTCGACTTTATCACTGCTGACAAGTTTGATGAGAAAGCTGCTACTGGCACTGCAACTGTTGCTGATGGCATCCCCGCTGGCTGGATGGTCAGAAAAGAAACTGAGATTTAATATAATCAAGTTCCTATACAAATGGGAAGTTTTCTTTCTTTTTAGCCTCTGTTTAGAGTTTCTCATTAATCTCCCCTGCAGGGTTTGGACTGCGGACCAGAAAGCTCTAAGGCCTACGCAGAAGCAGTGGCCAGGGCCAAGCAGATCGTATGGAACGGTCCGGTTGGTGTGTTTGAGTGGGACAACTTCGCCAAAGGGACAAAGAACCTGATGGATAAAGTGGTGGAGGTGACCAAGTCGGGCTGCATCACAATCATTGGTAAGACAAAAACTGAGGTTTTACACATTAAACACACACCTTGTTCACCTTTAATCATGTATCATCGGTGCCTGTTTGTAACCAGGTGGAGGTGACACTGCCACCTGCTGCGCCAAGTGGGACACAGAAGACAAAGTCAGCCATGTTAGCACAGGAGGTGGTGCCAGCCTGGAGCTGCTGGAGGGTGAGTGACAGAAAAACAAATAATACTACAACAACAATCAATTCATGATTGAAGTCTCATTGATTGAATATGCCAAGGCTGACTGTATGCGGCCCATTTGTGTCCTTAGGTAAAGTTCTGCCTGGTGTGGATGCTCTCAGCAGTGTCTAAACCTCCCGTCAGTCCACTTCTGTATTTGTGTGTGAATGAGTGTATGAGAGGAGGTGGGTAGCATCGCATCCAGACCCTGTTTTACCTGCAAAGAACACACCTGCTTATGAGTCTGTGCAACGTAGAGCCTTCTGCCTTATTTCAACACATGGGGAAAAAAAACGGTCAGGTCAAGGTGCTGAAAATGGGACACATTACTTGAAAACAAAGAAAGATGAAATGGCTCATTGAGGTGGAGGCAAGGTGACGCAGTTCTCACGCTGAATGGATGGTTGATACATGGCCAACAAAGTTACAGCCTTAATCTCCTGAGTACGAGCTGAGGTGTAAATGTTGGGCTTCACTTCTTGGCTCGTTTTCTCCCATACACAAGGATTTCTTCTAAAACGTAAGAGCAGTTGTTTGCATCAACCCCTGACAAATTTAAGCTCTGGCTTGTGTGTGAATGAGTGTATTTATTCCCTTTCCATAACTATCCTGGGAATGTGACCACACCACCCTGGACAGTGGGTCTACATACAGTAATATAGTATATATATATATATATATATTTAGAAACGGTTAATGTGGCGTGTATGTGTGTAACTGCGTCTTTTCCGTCTGTTCCCACTTACATCCACTGCGGTCATCTGTGTTCTCTGGCTGTTGGATTCTGATCGGCCTCAGCTGATCTGTTCAGGCTAATAAAACCCTTCCAGCGTAAAGTCTGTCTCTGACTGTTCCTTTGTTTTCTCTGGGTTTGTAAAATGTATTTTGTGTAATAATAATTTAGTCAAATCCTAGTAATTCATCTGATTTACATTAATTAATTCTTTGAGATTCTTATCTCCCGTATAGAAGATACTTATGTGAAATTGTGAAATTGAAACAAAATTGTATAAAACATAATTTGGTGCCAGAATACACTGATGAGGTTTCTGAGTTGTCTGAAAGTTGAGTCTTGGCCACTGGACTTCTTTTCTTTAGACATTTTGCCACTTATCCAGGTAGCTTTTCATTTTGCCACTAGATGGCACCATCAGATTTCACAGACAACACATTTAAGGTCCATAAGTATTTATTCACACAGCTGCCCACATCATTTGCACGTCACACAAACAACCGTTGGTACTTTCAGTTTAACATGGCAGATACTGCAGTGTTCTGGCTGTTCACGGGTGTTCTCTGGTGATCCTCAGTCACACTCCCCATTCTCATTCACATAATCTGGCTCCTCTGCAAATGAAACAATGCAGTGATTGCAATGATTACAAATACAGAGCAAGTTGCAATTTAGCGCTCAAAGCTAAACACGCTGCACAGCCCTGATAAACCCCGGTTCCTGAAAAACACTGCTGTACTTTTACTTCTGCCCATTTGCTCACACACATGTGTAAAGGACATGACTTGCAAAACCAAACTGTACCACAGATTAACATCATGTTATACAATAAAAGAGAACCTATATAAATACACTGCCTTCACAGATACAGTGTGAGCATCACTAACCATCCTCTTCTTGTTCTGCCTCTTGTTTCTGTACACCTTGTTCCAAGAAGTCCGTGTTCTCATAGTCGTCATCATCTGTTTGGTACAACTGATTTCAGTTTTCAGCATGGGTGTGTGATGCATCATAGCGATGAACATGAGTTGCTTTGATACAAATGGCCAGACATACCTTCTTTTATTGACAGTGATGTGAAAATGTTCGCATAGACGTCTGTATTCTGCTCAGCAACTAGTCAAAAACACGATGGAGGTTAAGATGAATAGCACCTCCATCAAAGCGGGAGTGACTGGTAAAACATGGCGTGTACATGTATGTTTAAGGGTAGAGATGAACCAGTAAAACGCTCACCAGTTATCCTTTCTGGGGTTTGTTCATTTACATACAGTGAGGCAGGCAGCGGGTCTCTGTAAAACAATACACAAATGTTTGTTCTGGGTCTAAATTGATGTATACATCTGTGTGTGTGACCTTTATTCTTCTGTTTGAGTTGAAGATATTGCTAGAAATGTTCCACATGTTAAGGTGGTTGTGGCACCAAGTTCCGGTTTTAGTCACGACTACATCACTGTCTATAAGTGATAAATTTATAAATGAAGCCACAACAAAATAGCAGTAACACTTACACATACATATGTTCCGCATCTGTTTGTATTTGAGCTGCTGCAAAACAGGATGGTAGACAACAGTGACAGAATTCAAACCGTTCTTTGTACTTTTTATTTATATAGTTTGGGCTGTTTGCTAAGCATATAAACCTACCATCTGTGATGTTTTCATAGTCTGACTGCTCATCAGTGGGACCTGTAACACATGGTGGTTAAATATAAATGTCTTGTGGAACAGGAGCCGTTGCTGTTCTTGCCTTCGACACTTCACATGTTATTTTGACTAAAAACTTGCAGGAAATACAAAGCACTTGCCTGGTAAAAATTCCTCTTCATATGTTTCACTGTAAGACATTTATTATTATTTATGGATTATTCTTCATATTTTGAATCACCCACCGGAAACGTGTCTCTCAGTAACTTGGTCTGTAAAATGAACACCTTAAAAATTGTTTCATTTGAGAGTTGAATGAGATCAGTATCAGCAACAGTAGCGTGACTCGAACCAAAGACCTCTACACTGTAGACAGTGTGGCCTACTATATAATGGTTTCTTTCTAATATGTATTATACTGTATGTTCAGACACAACATCCAAAGTACTAGGTTAGTAAGGTTATGGAAAAACTGTGGGTTTTGTTAAGTGTTAAACTTTGCTGCTTACATTTGCCGTATTAAACCGAACATGTTTAGTCTGGATCTTGAGCTTGATATATATAAATATATAAATGATGAAAATGACATTAACTACGACCCGCTATAGAGGTTACTTTGAGCTTCGATGTAACAATATACTAAACTCAACCACTGATGTGCCCTAATGAGAAGAAGTGTTCTATTGCCTGTCATTATATGAAGATGACCCCAGAAGCTAATTTACATTTTATAGCTACTGAACATGTCAAAACACACCCAGACTCAAAGCCTATTGAACGCAAGACACTATGGAAGCCAGAGGCCTAAATGATGATTATTTCATGCCTTGTACCAGTAAATGAGGGTTAATTAGCGGTGATCTTGTCTTTCTCTACCACCAGTTATGTGCAATTAGAACAACAATTATTTCTGCCTTAGTCAAAGTCTTAATAGCTTTATAAATAAATAAAGATAAAGAAATAATTCATTATTCTATTATAATTAATAATTTATTCAATTATTACCCTCATTTATGTTTTGTTCTAAAGTTTCTTAATTCCTTGTTTCTTTTTACTAACATATTGCAACATTGTATTTGTTACTGTTGTAAGCTGTAAGCCTTTGAGGTAAAGTACAGTATATTGCATTATAGCATGTGCTATACATATAAATTACATGAGATAAGGTCATGTTTGCTGTAATATACATACATTGTAGTTGAAGTTATGTGATTGGATCTGGTGACTGGGAAAAAAAAGTTTAAAGTGAGTTAAATATGCTCAAAGTATAATAAATAATGAACATACTGAGCCTGTGGTGAAAGGAACGTTGTGACTGACCTGTTTTTGACTGCATGACAGCAAACACACTTCCCCCACGCTGGCTGTCAACACAATATTTTACTGTTAGAATGTTGTTACCTCACAAACAGAGGGTTGGGAGAACGAGCAGATATTGTACTCACAATGTCTGAGGGTCATATATCTGAGTTTCCTCATGTATGATCTCTGCAAGAAACAAACAGGGATGAAACGTTGTATGTTGTTTTGTAAACTACCTGTTGAATACAGTAAAAATAAGGGTTCACTCTCACAATGGTGACAAACGTAAGAGTTCATCCATGTAATTCGTGCTTATCTCAGTCTCCACGTGATTCATGAATCCGTGTTATGATTCCTCAGGATTTATTCTTTTCAAACTTTAAGATGGTTTTCTTCCATCAAATGTGACCTATAATGCTGCCAGTAATTAATATTATCATTATCAATGCATCTGGTAAACAGGTTTCTTCAATAACTACCTTATCATTTAAAATACATCAAACAGATGTGGTTGAAATTGGTTACTATCATTACCTGTTAAAATCCTAACCAGTTAACCAGAGAAAATGAGAACTATTGTTGTCACATGCCTGCAGCTTGCTATTTGGATTTACATTTATTTATTGTTATATGATATCAGTATAATCATTGGGTACTTGTTGGATTGTAGTGGTATAGTATAGTGGCTATATTATTTATTTAAAATGTACAAAACCTCATGTGTAATAAAGAAAACTCTCGTAGAAGTTAGACTATGGAAGTTTCATATTTACTGTGACAGACATGTGGCACCAAACTACTGGTGAGTGCACCAAGGAAAATGTTGACCTGCTCCTTTTGGTTTTCTTTAGTGACTAATATAGTTCATATGAAAAGATTTAAAGACACTGTAGTAGCTACGATCACAAATGAAAACACAAGGCTCAGTTGTTCTTATCTACCCAGCAGGCTTACTGGATTTCCGTTTGCAGCGAAGACACAGAAGCGACAGCAGACTCAATGACACCACTGATGCAACAGTCAGGACTGCAGCCAGCAGACTGGAGTTTCCAATCATGCCTATACAACACAAATGACCATGTGTTACATGACAATAAGCCTATGCAGGAAACAAAGTGATTAAATAACAAATTCCAACCAGATCCACGTTATTTGTCTTTAAGTGGCGTTTTTGTACAGATTAAATGAACCTGGTCATTCCTGGTCAGCAATCAACAAGTATTCACTCTTTCATGGTTTAAGTAGCTGCTGCTTTCCTGTAACAAGGCAAAGTGAATCACAGGATGTGGTTGGCCGAAACAAAACTGAAACACAGTTTGTAGCTCCTTTAAGGGACTTACACCCACATACACTGCTGTTTAAGAAGCACCACACACCCCAAGAAAGGAACGCTGATATGTTTCACACCATGTGCTGAAGCACAACCTTTAACATAATCCTCAAACATAAACTGACTTTTTAGTTTACTTTTCACACATTCTCTTAGTGGACACTTCTTCAATGTGGTTTCTTAAGATTGTCAAGCAGCTCCTCCTAGTTTTTCTAGTATTTAGGACTGCATGCTCAAATGGTCTCCTTATGCACCCGTGTGATGGCAAAGTTAGTTTAAATTAATCTATTTAAGTCTGCTTTGAAATGTGCTCATCTGAGCCCTGGAACAATGCAATCGCCTCGGTTTTATGGTGGCCAATAAAACATCCTTCACAACTCGCTGTCAATGTAAGTGATCGGGAACAAGGAAACATTATACACATTATATGGCAAAATTCATCATGCGTCTATTAGAGGCTCACCGGTCTGACTTCGACACATGAAGTGGATCAAGTTTAGTTCGTTTCTACTGCACCTCATCAGACAAACAGAGTCACACACACACTACAGCCGCTGAATATGAAGCGAAGATAATCTTTCTACGACTATGTCTACGTCATGTGCTTGTCCTTTCTTAACAGTAAACCAGTAGTCAGAAAGTAGCATAACACCTTTATTTTTGCTAAAATAAAAATGTTATTTTTATTTTTATACCTGACGTATAGTGATTAAACAAAGAACTAGAAGATTGTGCGTGTTCAGTGTGTTGAGGGTTTTTGAAAAAATAAGTCTCCATTTTGGATATTTTAGGTCTTTAAACATCGTGAGAGTCGTATGTAGAGCTTTTGTGTACTAGTATATTTTACTAGTAAGGTTTTCAGTTGACCTCAACAGTGTTAAACATTGGGTGTGAGGCTGCTGAACATGCACAGGTAGGGTGTTTAGCCCACCGTTACGGGCCAACACGTACCAGTTCTTGGCAGAGTGCTGGGGCAAAGGCTTACTGTCGACCTGAAGGAGAGGAGGGTTTTCAGCACACAGCGTCTCAGAAAGAGGGCAGAGAAATAAACAGCCATGTGATGTCTTCTTTTTCCTTTTCTTGGAGCTATTTTGACTGTAAGAATAACCCTACTTAATTTGTCTGCACATATTGTGTCAAATCAAGACAAATGTCAACTAAACGAGTAACATATGTTTATAGATTTTTGTGGTTGTATATTAAACGATACTTTGTTTTAGTTGAATGCAAAAATCAGTCAGTGATACTGTAGCTCTGGAAATTCATGCACGTGAGTCACTCCTTCTACCGCTTATGTTACACTTAGCCATGACAAATAACCACCGCAATCTAATTCATTTACATATTCTGGTTAGACTGAGATGTGGGCGCTGATTGATCGCAGGACACTGTTGTTGTTTGCTGTTTGGTGGTAATTCTGGAAAGTAAACCTTTCAAGCAGGAAAGCAAACGTTTCCAGTGGCTTGCAGTTTTCCATTACCTGTGCGTATCACGCTGTATTTGTGCTATACTCGCATGGCTGAAAAGTTCAGCCTCACTCCCACATTCATGAAGCTGTAGCTTCTGACAAGCAGTTGTACAACTGCTGTGTCTGCAGTTTATAGCTGCCTGTTTGCAAATCGACAGCAAGGCAAGAACATCAGACTTTATCAACTCCATTATGTGTAGCAATGTAACAGATTTCCCATCCACGAACAACAGCTGTCTGTTTTATGTTAGCAAAGGATTTTTGTTAACTGTATACTATGATGCTAATGTCTTGAACAGAGAAATATGAGCTACATTAAAGGAATGACCCCGTACTCAATTAATACATTGTGCGATATGAAAGTAAACAATTCCAAAAGATGAGCTGTACTATACTGGCTTTTATGACCTTACATTACTCAGTTCACAAACCGTAAACATGAAAGCTCCTTTTATCATGTTTGATTTTAAGATGTGAGTTAGCATTTCATTTCTTTTATTTGTCAATCACTGCTTCTACTATTACTAATAATAACGAAAGTACTCATTAGGCAATGATCTAAGCACATTAATCATTATTATTGATAAATAAAGTAGCTTGTTAACCAGTTATATCTGGTGTATTGAGATGCTGCATGGAAAGTGTAAAGTAACATACATGTACTTGGCTGCATTGTCTGCTGAGTTTCTGTGTTTCTGGTGTCAAATCATTTCTTTTTTGTTTATGGAAAGACGCTAATGTGCTATGCTAACTTCCAGCAGATGCATGGTGTGCTCATGAATCTGACTTAGATTAGTTTAGACTAATTGTCTGCAAATAAAGTCCAGTCAAACACAAACATTTAACCATCGCCTCTAAAGTCCTAACTGCCAGTGAGCACGCTGCTCTATATTCAGGTAACAAAGATGAGCTTTTAAATGTGATATGTTGGCGTGTTACCTTCAGTGGTCCGACTGCCTTCATTCTTCACCAGCAGCAGAACAGCAACTGCTTCCTCTTTCAATACCTACCCACATCCGTCGTGCTCAAGACAGACACGACCTCCCACAGGCGCATCTACCATCAGTATGTGGTCTGAAGTGGACACAAAGAAATCAACTGCTTATCTCTTTCATACTGTTGTAGCTTTAGTGTTGCATTGATTTAAAAACCTGAATGACGTTACCAGTGTATTGTCTTTTATCTGTCCAAAAAAAAAAAAAAAAAACCTAAAGGCAGTTGACATTTAAAAAAAGTGTCAAGTAAAATAATGTCCCGGAAAATGTAATTTCAGTCAAACAGAAATGAAAAAAAACAAAATGAAAATGGAGAATAACTACAGCCCTCTGCTTAAAGCCTGATAGCTTACCCTTCTGTGTGGTTATTGCCTTCACAAATTTCACAAATTTTAAGAGACGTGTGTATTACTAATTATATAATAATAATATTATTATACTATATAAATTACCATTCACTAGGTAAATGTTTCACAGAATAATTACAATTTGGTGTTTATGTTTTACTTGTTTTATTTTTCTTAAAATACTTAAGTAGGATTTTTTCTTTTGCACGTTCACTTCCACAATAAATCTGAATACGACTTCTACTAACAATGTCAATCTGAATTCTAGTTCAATACAATAGCTATAACTAATAAATCTGCTCTATCTGTGTATTTGGGTCAAGATGTCACCGTGTACCTGACTGTTTCCCCCGAAGCAGCAGACGAGAATTCATTAGAGGCTAATCTGTGAACAAAAGCAGGAGGTGTAGGATGCTCAGCCACACGATGTTTACAGCATGAAAGGTGAGCTGTTAAAGCTCTAGGTGGAACAACATGAAGAGTATGGATGCGGCATGATTGACGGGCGATTTCAGGACTGTTTTACTTTTATCTCAAGGAAAAATAAACAAGAGATAGATTTTCATGTTGCATAAATGAGCTGCTTTATTTATCACTGTAAGTAATAAGAGTTATAGTAATAGCTCTACCATAACAGAGGAGCAGTCTACATTCTGTGTGTGTGCGGGTGTGTGTTGTGTGCGTTTGTGTTGCACTGAGAGAGAAAGTTCAGTCCAGTGTTCTTTTAAATAGTCTTTTTTCTCACTTTTAAAACTTCCACTTGTCATTAAAACTTATTTATCAGTGCTACATGGTTTTTGGACACTCAAAGGGACTATAAATAAATCTGAATTCCTGTATTAAAATATTACTTTTTGCATAATACATTTGCTGTTTAGGAAGTGTAATATTTTATTAATTGTTTTGTGTAATACATTTTTTGTGTAATAAATTTTTCAAATTTCTATTGAGTAAAGTAGTAAAAAGGGAAAAACTAAAGTTAAAGCACTGTTCAGAACTAGTCTGTGCTTTTTCTTTAGTCACATTTTCCACCACAGTTCTCAAGCTTTGTTGTGTCAACGCGTCATTATTTGGGGTGACCTTTGTGTTTGGTTTATTTTGCTACCAGCAACTTGTTTCAGCTGAACAGTTCACTACCACAGACTGTAACCACCATTTTGTCAGATCTGTGACTCAACAACAGAGCTGCCAGACACTGAGCGTGACAGTAATGCAGTCACACTCAGTCCTTCGACTGTTGCACAATATTTGCTGTATACAAATATATACTATTTTACTCTACACTGTGCTGAGGCAGAATATTAAAGAAGCATGCGTTGTAAATACTTATGAATAAATACTGTAATTACCACTAAAATATGCAGGTGAAGCTAGCATGTAGCATCACTGCTACTGGGTCCGCTACTGTGAGTGAAAGTTTATCTGCCCTCACTGCTCTATTTAGACTTTATTATATTATTCTAATTTGGCCAAATTATGAAATCTTATTACTAATGCCAGTAATACGCTTACCCTGAATAAATAATAAATAAATAGTTTTGTTATGGTCTATAGGGAAATTGGTGAATAGAAAAGTGGCCATGCAATGTGTACATTTGTTATATAACTGAGTCAGGTATGGGGAAACTGGTGCACAGTCCTTGGCATCAGTGAGAAGCACATATTAAAATTTCCTTTGGCCTATGCACGTGCATTTAACCAATAGGAGTTTGGAAATAATAATGTATTTGTTTGTGTATTTATAGCTTGTTGCTGTTGTTTGTTCATTTGAAATACTCTATGTCATTAGGTGCCCAGCAGTAGTCTTTGGCCCGCGGCCCCGCCACTGATCCGCCCCTGGCCATACTACAAACTGTGACTCGACTCAGTTGATTTCGTGCCTCGTTGCACAGAGCACTCGCTGATTGGACGTGATGACGGCATCCACCTGGCCCGTCCCCGCACGTAAGGCATCACAGCACCACGTATGACAGGCAGCACGGGCCCAGTCCTGACCGTTAACTCTTCAGATTAAACATCCAACATTTCCTTCTTGCCGCTTTTCCCACTTGATTTCAGGAATTCCCCTACTTCTGCTGTGGCTCCGTTCACAGGCGGCGTGTGTTCCTGCAGCTGCTGCGGCCCCACCCACTGCCCGCGCGGTGTTGTTGTTGTCATTTTTCACCAACAGTCGCGCGCCGTGGCTCGTGCCATCATCCCCGGATTTCTGCCGAGACCTGGCTCGTCGCGCGCATGCAGCAGAATGGCTCGAGCGGGTCCAACGGTTCTGATGGCGGCAGCAGGGAGCGACAGACTCTGTCCTTCAGCCCGTTGCCCGCCGCCGCTACTACACGGGTGAGACGCTTCATTCAGGAGAGAAGGACTCTGCCTTTACCCAGAGTGATGGTGGTGTTCTCGGCCGCAGGGGACACCGACAAACCGAGCGATGCCATGTCCAGTTCGGACGCTGCGGAGGAAGATTTCCGAAAGTCGGCCTGCCCCGCGCCGAACCTCACCGTGAGCAAACCGCTCCGCGCCCCACTGAACAGCCAGGAGCAGGACTCCTGCCAGGAGGTAGGCCGCTTCACGGGGAAGCCGCGAAACTGCTCGTAACAGCGCTGAACTACCAGCAAGACAGGAGAAATACACGCCCAGCACCGAGAGCCAACATTACTGTAAATACCATGTGGTCCACACGTAAAGTACTGCTTAAATTACGGCTGCTCTAGTGGGGCTGTCAGCAATAAACGTCTTCCTTGTCAAACCGCTGATAGGTTGATTAAATGAGTCTAAAAACAACAACATAGGAGATGTTAATGAATAAACTCCAGTATATAGAGCCACAACTTAATACATAACTATATAAGATATGAATAATTTACACAGTGTATATGCAGTGACAATAGTCTATATAGTGTCTTATATTATCAACAGATACATCAGAATCAACATTGTTTGGGTTTGGTTGACAGTTGTCACATGACTGAATTAGCAACTCTGTGTCTCCCATGTCCTGCTTGGACTGTGCAACTGTTCATGGATCTAAACATGGCCACAGCAGAATAATCCTCTTATGAGGCTTGATGCTCAGAGCTTGTACAGCACCTCATCACACACACGATCAGTGCCATTTATATTGATTCATGGGTTGGTCGTACATGTCCTAGTGGTGGATAATGTTGACAGCAGCACTGCCCTGGCATGCCTTCACGTTAGAGTTAATTTTCCAGCTGTAAGCAAACAGATCACTGATGCTACATACAGTAGATACTATTCAGCAGAAGTGTTTGGAAATTTGACTACAATTACACTTATACCGATACAAAAGTTGCATAACTACATCTGTCCTTAAGGGGCAAGGGTTCTGGAGCCAATTACAGCTGTCACTGGGTGAGAGAAGGGGCCCTGGACAGGTTGCCAGTCTGCAACAGACTCACGCTCAATGATATTAGGAAGTGAAATTACAGGCTGTTATGGGTTTACACGTATTAAACAGGTACATACTACCTGAAGCTGGATGGAAATACAGCAAATACTACACAAATAAATTATTGTATACAACCATACAAAATGTAAACAGTCATTTGACAGGATTTGACACCAGTGTTTCCAGTCGCTCCAGACTGTAGTTTCAAAAGTAACTAGTAAATTTAAACCCTGCAGTTATGTATATTTATTCATTTATTTAGCCTTTTGGTTTTTGGATATCAACCAGTCTCCTGCTTATGCATAAATGTATATTCTAAATTATCCAAATCAGGGCATTTTCTAAATTTTCACGGCATAAAACATATAGTGTGGATTGAATTGCTGACATTAGTTGTGTTTTTGACACAGTGTGTTACAAACAAATATAATTCTATGTTATATTGTTATCTTATTAGCAAATATTCGGGGAATACCGTTTTACCTTCTTGTGCATATTTATTTGTCTCCACCTCAAATAATAATAATAATAAATTGTTGGGTTTTTTTTAAGACCACTGTCGCGTCTTTAGATTTTTGTCCTGATATTTGCATGTTTTATTTCCATTTTCATCTGAAGTTTCCAGAAGTCATCTGTCTGAACGTGGGGGGAATGTACTTCACCACTCGACTTTCTACACTGCGGCGATATGAGGACACTATGTTAGCTGCCATGTTCAGTGGCCGTCACTACATCCCCCATGATTCAGAGGGACGCTTCTTCATTGATCGGGATGGAACATATTTTGGGTGAGTAGCACTGTGACTATGTTGTAACCTGACTGTTAAGACCAGAATGTTGACAATAGATTCACTGGAGATACAAAGTAATTATTACAATATCATTAACATGGCTGTTCTATATATATAGAAGATTGATCTATTCATAACATTTTAATAATATGAATTCTTTATCTAAATGAGATATATTTTATTAAGATATTTTATTTTTATTGAATTAAAATGTCAGCTTGAGTGACTGACATTTCTCTCACCACATTAAACATTTAACCTTAAACTGAAACAGGTCAAGCTAGAAGTGTGCGTTAGTCAACCGAGATGTACCGTAGCAAAGAACAAAGGTTTCAAGCTCATGAAGACTGTTAGAAGTGAAATTAGATTGAGAAGATTTTGACTGCTATACATTTTGATTCTGTGCTGCCGTTGCTGTATATTCTTACCAGTTGAGAAAAGTCAATACTGGGTCTTAAATTTTTAATCTGCATACAAAGAAAACAACAAAGGCTACAATACCCTTTGGCCTTTAGTAATATGTTGTTCTGCACTGTGGAGGAGTGAAAAGTGCGTTTGAGCGCAAGCAGCGGAAAATGAGTGAGAACTTGTGGCTGATAAAATGTTGTGTGGGTTGTGCCTGTTGACAAAACGTAACTTTTCATTTACCATTTAGATGCATCAGTGGCCAGACAAAACAAATCATATTTGACTGAGGTGATGACACAGACAACAAAACAGTACAGTGATGGAAGGCAGTAACACAGAAAGTAAGGTTACATTTACGGTTAAGTACTACATCTGAGTACAGTCAAGCAGCCATAGCCAGTGGAATGTTTGTCGGTACAGCATGAACGTAACGCTCAGCGTCAGCAGCATGACATATAGACAGAAATAACATATTATACAATACATAAATATATAGTGTGAGGATTAGAGATTAGCAGGCAAAATTCAGGGTGCTACTTTTAAAAAATATATTTTTTAAGAGTGCCCGTAGTGCCTCAGAGAGAGTTATGAAGATCATGAAGGTCTATTCTGTATAGAAATTACTCAACAGCTGTCCATCAGTAGCTGCATATAAATGCCCCAACCACAGATGTTAACCTTATGGTGGTGCTAGATAAGAGCTGAGAGGTTCATCAAATTCAGTGGGATTCATCCATCTGGGGACCAAAACGTGTGCACAGAATTTAACAAGATATTTCAGTCCAGACCAAAGTGGAGCGGCATCCCTAGAGCCACAGCACCAGCATGACTAAAACGGAAAAACAAATTACTTTAAATATGGATGTGATAACAAGCAGAGGCACGATGTTGGACTTGTGTAAGTAGTGAGGTGCGGTAAGGTCAGTTCTGTAGAAATGTCCCAGTATGTGTCTGTGTGAGGGGGTGTGTATTAAAGATTTAAACACATGGATGTGAAGATGACTGATGCGTAACTACATAAGGACATAAAAAATTTAAAAATGTGGAGGAGTTTTACGAACACTTGTAAAAGGAGACTTTTAATTTGGAACACACTGGTGTTTCTGGGGCTGCTGTCTTACTGGAAAACAAATCCTCCTGATGTGCTGTACACTGCAGCAGCTTTTCCTCCTCCTCTTTGTATTTTTTTTCTCTAGTTGCTGTAGTGTCTGTATTTTTTTGTCTGTGTTCGCAAAGCTGCCACATTCTGCTGCAGAGGAGCAGAATCTAAATGACCTTGAAACTAATTGTGAACTAGTCAAACAAAACAACTAATTACCTTCAAACAACGTAGAGGAGTCTGAACAAATGATGCTTACAGCTAACCAGAAAGATTTTTAGTATTAAACCTATTAGTCTCTTAAAAACATTTTCAAACACCAGTGATGTGTAAGTAGTGAGCTAAACAGTTTTCTGCTATCAGGTAGTTCAACTAGCCAGTGTAGTAGCATCGTTAGTTTTACGTTACCTACTGGATTAAAAAAGCACAGCTCCTGGAAGAATTTACCAGAAGAATGTGCTTCAGTCATGTTGTATTCATGCTGTTTCATCCAAAGGGACATCCTGAATTTCCTCAGAGAAGGTGAGCTCCCCCAGAGAGACCGTGTGCGAGCAGTGCTTCGAGAGGCTCAGTACTACTCCATTGGCCCGCTGCTGGACAGCCTGGAGGACATTCAGCCTCTCACAGGAGAAAAAGTCAGACAAGCTTTCCTCGATCTGCTGCCCTACTACAAAGGTACCTGGAGTCTGCTAATCCCTTGCTGAAATAAACATAGCAACACAGCAGAATTTCAACATGAATTTCATTTAGTACTTCTTAAGAACTAAATATTTACAGTCTTACTGAAACTGTGTAGTTCAACTGTAAATTATATCCTTACATGTGGGGAACCTGAATTCAGTTTTCCTGGCTTCTTTGTTTCAGGTGCTGTTAGCTAAACAATTTATGTTAAAACGTGTGTCTCATTTATGTGGACAAAACAGATTTGAAAGAACCACAGATGGCGGTTTGGATCCTTTGTTGGGCTGCTTACTGTGGTAAACTGTACAGCAGACAAAGGGTAGTTAATCAACAAATATCTGCTTCACACTAGTAAATATGATCTAAATATGACCTAAATATGATCATGTTTGCAAAGGAGCCAGAAACAGATATGAGTGGCAGCCTAACTGCTTCTGTCCCAGGTAAATTCTGACTACTGACACTGATGAGCTGCAAAGACGTCGATGTGGAGAGAACCATAACAAACGTCTGCTCAAGCAAAACAGCAACACACTTCTTGTTTAGTAGAGTTTGGTAACAACACATGATTTGTTTAACTGTGACCTTAAGTGATGAGAACCACACATAATATACTGCAGTGAAGCAAAGATCTGAGTTAGGTGTGGTTTGACCACCCACACAATACATAGCAGCATACACACTGTCACTGCACATCACTAACTACCACTTAGGGACGGAAGTTACAGTACATATGTCAAGCATAGCTTTGATGCTTTTTTTTCTAATGCAATTTGTCAAACAACATAAAATTTGCTACTATGTATTTTTGAAATGACATTAATAATGTAACTGTTAACATTTCAGACAATCTGGAGCGTATTGTGGAGATTGCCAAACTCAGGGCCATGCAGAAAAAGGCACGGTTTGCCAAATTGAAGGTCTGTGTCTACAAAGAAGAGATGCCTATCACACCATATGAGCGTCCGCTTTTTAACTCTCTGCGCTTTGAACGCTCAGACAGTGAGGCCAAGCTCTTTGAGCATCACTGCGAGGTGGATGTCTCCTTTGGACCTTGGGAGGCAGTGGCAGATGTGTATGACCTTCTTCACTGCATCGTCAGTGACCTGGCTGAGCGAGGCATCGCTGCTGAGCAGCAGTGCATTGGTGTTTGTGACAAGCACCTCATCAACCATTACTACTGCAAGAGGCCCATCTATGAGTTTAAAATCACGTGGTGGTGAAGCTGCAGGGACAAAGCCATGGCTGAATGGACCAGAAAGACCAAGAGTGGTTGCTCTAGTTTTACTGTAACTCAGCTGATATTGGTTTTTGATATGAAGTTGCCAATATTTTGTGCTGATGTTTTAAAATCACATTGCAGCAAAGGGGAATATAAGTAAAATACATTTTTCTTTCTGTGCTGCAGAGAGGTTGTTATTTGGCCTCAGCGAAGGTCAAAATAATAGACACAACCTTTAAAGTCCTGGTGTAGCAGAGCTGCCTACGGGTTTACTCAGGCTACATGTGGGTCCATGTGTATCAGAGACACACCAGAGGTGGAGCAGACATAAGACTTGCACTGGATATGGCAGAAATGCTGCTGTTCGGTTAATTTAGTAACATTTAAAGGCCTGTTCATTTAGGACATTTGACTCATTTTTATTTTGAGCTAAAATGCTTTTATTCTTAAGATTTTTTTTTTCACATATTCAATGGGATATGGTCAGTGGGTCCGTTAAGTCAAAGTTAAGCGTTTACTTTTTGTTGTGATGCTGTGGAAACACACTCCATCCACTACAATGCAAAATGATGTAAATAAGTATTCGTCTAACTAACATAAGCTGACCAGACTATCAGACTTCGTATGTAGCTGTCAAATTGTGCTGCATATTTTTCATTTGTAATTTGAAGAACAAGTTTTCATATCAGTCCTGCTTTAAGACCCATAAAGAGTTTTCATAGGTTTTGAATCTATTTTCATTCAACCTAGTTGAGTAACTGTAGTGACTGTGTGTTGGACTGAGGTCTTTCCCTTTCAGCAACATGACTGATTCAGTGACTCTGACGAAGGACTGAAGCTGTCAAGCTGCCCTCCTTGTTCAGCCAATGTTGACAAGGTGAAAAGCGTGAAGTTCTGAAGCCTGACATGACTTGTGCGTCACAAGGATTAATGACGTCAAATTGCTGCAGTGCTGCTGTTTTTCACTTAATCTTCTAATTCTTTATTATTGTGTTTATTTGATCACTCATCATTGCATTTGTAGCTTCGCCCCAATTGTTATGTGATTGGGTTTGGGACCTGTTGTCACATTTCCAAAGTTATTATTGAAAGAAGTTATTATTAATATTGTAAGCAATGTAGTACATTTAAGACATATATGTATTTTAGCACTAAGTTTAATTTCAGGAAACAAATTAACCGTGTTCCTTTTTGATAAACAGTATATTTTAATTATGCAATTTTCTGATGAGTGTTTTTAAAGTTTTAAAGAGTTGAGTGTTTTCCATTGTGTTATGTTTCTCAATAGTCTTCATGTTTTATTTGGTTTTGTGTTGATGTTGTTTCACACATGGCTGAAATAAGCTATTTTTTTGCACACAAATTTGCAAATATGTAGGACAGTTGTCCTAATGAAAGAAGTAACCTTGTAATCAGTACAGAGAGAATCTTTAACTTCAGTAGCTGTTTATTGTCAACTTTCATGCTATTTGTGCAACATTATAAATTCAGTACATTTACAATAAACAGCATCTGACGCTAAAGGGGACCTCATGCTGTGGGTGATGAAATGTGTGATCTAAACACAATATTTTTTTAATGTAGTTGAAGGTGCTGTGCCACACAGACAAATAACAGTAATAGCTATAAAAAGCAGCAGGTTACACACCTTAGTTATCTGAGAGAGCCAACACCCTTATTTATTCAGTTGATGCAGGAGATCTGCTATATTCATCATTTTGAGCACTAAAGTTTATTTATACTGTTTTGTTTCCATTGCCTTCAACAATGTTGTATTATTTACTTTTTCTGTTAGCTTCTAGGAAGCTATTGTTCCACAATGTAGTTCTATTAACTGATTAAGTTTGTGTGTACTGAAATTGGTAAATTGTGATAAAATAAAAAACCTAAACAGTTTTCCTCTCTTATTTACAAATGTCTCTATTGGACGTTTTGATAATAAAACAAGACATTTCAGCAGGATGTTACTATATCATTATATGAGTAATAAACTGCATGCGACATGCTTTCTGTGGAGGAGTTTGCAAACACCTGCATGGCTACAAACTTTGACAGGTACTGGATGTAATTGCACCTGGTCTCCTGGCCCATCATGTGCTACTCATGGACCCCTGTGTCATGTGATGTCACCCAAGACTGTTCATAAACTCAAACTGACTGAATCAGTAGATTTTGATGGGTGAAATCACTGGTAAAACCAAATTAAAAGCTTGCAACCATCACAAATCATAATCTTACCACTTCCTGAAAAGAACATATTTCTGATCTGTTAATAATGAATAAACAATGGGGGTTTACTTCTCCAGACTAAATCAACGGTCAGGACATTTTTTACAAGTCACCTTTGACAGGAAGAATCTTACCAGGGGATCCTCTGTCTTGTGCTGTCATCCCACCAGCAGCATGATATTTTTGGCTTTCAGTGGAATATCTCAACAGCTACTGGATGGAGTGACTTGAGAGCCCAGGATCAGCACCATGGACAGCGCTGCACGACTACGTACTGTATTATAGCCTGGTCCTTAACAACCACATTTTACAAACCCCTTAAATGTTTTGTATGTAAACATCAAATAAATAAATTATTTGAAGATGTTCCATTACTTAGCTGCAATTAAAATGATATTTTCTGCCCATTTCAGCTGTAGCAGAGTAGGGACTTTAAGTGGCACGCGAGTGGATAAATGTACTTTCATATGAGGTTTCAGTGAGAGCTGTAAATCCGATTGCTGTTATTAAGCCCGTTCATATTTAATTTTGAGAATTTTGATGTTAATGGTTTTGATTTAAATACAACATAAAATGAAAACAGACCAAAAAAAACACCCCGGTAGCAACCGGTAGCATACGTCATTAAGTTTTTAAAAGATAATTTACCATCAACAGTGTTTCATTATTTCTACGTTAAATCACTGAATCCTCCTCAATGTGAAATTAATTTTGAGTCTCTTGTTTTCTTTGACTGTAAACTCAACATTAATTAGACGTAAAAGGTTTGAGGTGGACCTGAGGCTTCTGAGGATCTGGTCCCCCAGGCCGGTACCTGCACTGCCTTTAGGTAATTCATTCTTGCTTATCGCTGTTTCTCCGCCTCTCTCTCTCTCTGTCTCTCTCTCTCTCTCTCTCTCACAGTGTCCAACTAGGTCTCTCTTCCAGCTGAGGGGTGGAGGCTGACGGCCGATGCCTTTTTCTGTGGAGAGGATGGAGGATAGGGGGAAGTAGTAGCTATTCTTCACTCGGTTCTCGCACAGCGACTTGATAATCAACGACCACGACCTCAGCGGAGCATCTTATGGGAACAAAACGGCTTAAAATGACCCGGGGAGTGAACACTGATCTGCTGCACAAGGTATGCACCTGCCCTCCGCTGTTCCTTGTAGCGACGATAGCTTGTTAAATGTTAAATGTTATAAGGGGGACGGTGGGGGGTGGATAGTTACATAACAGTGCAAGACGAATCATAGATTAATTAGGGGAATAATCAGTATGCACGAAATCACGCGTCTGGGTGGGAATATTAAGTGAGAAGCGTCTCGGTAGCGGGTTTTCTCCTGTGACACGGCGAAGGGGAAGCAGCCCCGTTAGATGGAAGAAACTGGAAGGTGTTGAAGGAAATGTTCCAGGCTGTGGGCGCCTGCAGGCCCGGGCCTCACATCACCCCAGGACTACAGCACAGATAGAGCCCGGATCATATGCACACACACAATGAACCAACATAAGGAGGCTATTATTATTTTCTGGATCCCCTTCATCTCCATGACAACAGGAAATTCTCCAGCCTGTTAGTTTGCTCTCTGCTACACATGCAATATCTTTTAGCCTGTTGTGCAATAAAAAAACTCTTGTTAGGCTCAACAAGAGTCTTACCGTGAACGCAATTAGCGCTAATAAAAGAGACGCAGTTTATGACAGTGCAGGCAGAGGTATCCAGGATTATTCAATCTAAAAAACAAGTTTTCACATATAGCTTGTGAGAGAAGCTGTGGTTATTAGACCAAATCTGCACTGCATGAATACAATTTAAAAAAACTGTTTTATAGATTAAAATCACGGTTTTTGTCATGTTGCCAAAATGGAAACTGTTGACCTATCGTTACCACTTTCTAATAAGTTATAGATTACAAGATGTCTTTTATTATATACACTATTATACCATTATTATATATAAACCATTATTATATACAAGCTATTGTTGTTTAACGTCCTTTACTGAGGCTGTGCGTAAGTTCTGAGGTTGCCAGGTTGTGGAAAATCCTCCTTCAGCACCACGCTTTGGTTGTCTTTTCAGCGAGTTGTTTAATTCATTATAGAGGCCGGTGTTGTGCACTGTTACCAGCCTATCATCTGGAAAAGAGCTGCAGCACATTTGCTCCAAAATACATTAGCTACTAATTAACATTTATGACAACATAGATTCAATAGACTGTAGAACAGAGTATTTAAATCAAGCTGGTGATTAATATTTGGTGTTGTGAATAAAGGACAAACCTGAGTTTAAATTTAACCTAAAATAGTAAAAAAAAAAAAAAAAAAAAAACACAAGCTGCTAATCAAGCACTGTGTATACGCTTATAACCCTATAACCTGCAATAAACAGTTTATAAATGGATTCTGATCCAGCTGTCCTGGAGCTTTTCTCCAGCCGATAGCAGGTCAAACAGTCCATTGGAGTCTCCCTGATGAATTAAAGTGCTAAAAATACATATTATGCTGCAGGAGGATTTTCCACAACCGGCAACCAGCAACTAATACATAAAGCAGTTATTTATTAAGCATTGATTGCAATGTATACACGCTTCAAAAAAGCACAGAGAAAGTTCCCTTGTTTTAATCAAATATTTATTTGCTCATGATTTATACTTTGGAGTATAAACAAATTTAATGAGTTATAATTTATTTAAGCAGCTAATCTCATTGAGACTGAGATCTCTTGAGACCTAAGAACAGGGGAACACTTTTAATTCAGTTTGTCAATCACCACCAACTAAGATTCATGTTAAACCTTAGGAAATCCAATTGATCTACAACTTAAATAGATGTATTTCTGCAACAGAACCTTCCTTAATGAAATAAAAACTTAACTATAGCTGTTTCCATCTTTATCTACATGTGCTGGGTCAGTGTTTCGTTTTAGTTTTTAGGATTTTGGGTGAACTGATTCTTTAATAGCTGGAGGGGCTGATGGGCTTCATGGATCATAGTAAAGAGAAAAGTGTGGTAAGATTTGAAAATGATTTGTGACGTCTATACAGCCTGTGCTCAGCTGTTTCTACGTCTAAAAATAGCTTGTATCCCCAAGTGGCCTCAGCTCGATCTTGGCCACATCTGGATCTGGATATATGGTTGGTGGAGATAATGAAAAAAATGCAACGATAATTAAAAAACATGTCTGCTGATGTGTTTACATGTCTCCGTGTCAACACCCTTTCCTGTGTACCTCATCTTCAAATGTGCTTGTTCAGTATATGGATTTACAGTCTCTGTTATGTTGCAGTAACCTTTACAGGTTACAGTTTGTCTTTAACAATGGACTGACAGGCCGTGCTTGCTTGCTTTTCTGTTCTTTTAGCAGCAGGGCCAAGATGTAAATGAGCTTTTAAATCCTGTAATGTTCTGTAAATGCTAAAGATAAAGTTGACAGTGTTGAGAAAACTAGGAAATCTGCAGCCTGGTGGTTTAGTAGTTTGCTCTGCTCTGAGCCCATGAACAGCCTGTTCTGCTGTATTTAGACCAAAGCTGTTATTGGGAAGAAATGGATGCCGGACTACAACACAGCAGCCACTTCAGTGAAAGTTAGTTGGTGGCACAGTTTTTATTCTTTGTGGTTCCTTTGTGGCCAAGAATATTACCCCAACAATTCTCATATTTATGGATTTTCTTAATGTATTTAAGAGAATGTAATTTAAACATTCTAGTCCCGTCCTCTTTCATATGTAAACAGGGTAAAATTAAATCATATGAGTTATTGAAATTGGAAATTACAATTTCTAAACTTTCTAAACTAATGAACTAACTTCAGGGATTTCTGATGCTGAGAAAATTCACTGTTTTGGTCAGTGAAAAAACATTGTGTTCCCACAGTTTGGCTAAAACTGGTTCACTTGACCACTTTTGACATTTGACATAAATCCATCCACTGTACCACTACATGCACAATGTAAAGCTCAAGACCTTCCAGATTACAACAAATCTCATTCGAGTCATACAAGTTGACAGAAGAAAAAGACCCTTTAAGAGAATGGACCTGTAGCAGAACCAGGCCCATGGTGGGTGGGCATTAATCCCATGAAAAGATCAATAGCAGCACTGCTAAATAACTAACCTGGCCTAACTAACAGCCACATAAAGTATTTGTTAAGCTCAGATGATGTTCCCAAACGTGAGGAAACAGTGACTGTGTTGGAGGCGGTTACAATAGTGGATCATTCAGCTGTAGTGATTAGCAGCATAATAGTGAACATAGAGCCAGCTCAAACTAAGATGCAGACATCGGGCTGATGGTAAAGAAGCAACGTTTTCAGACTGCGTCATTTCACCACTTTTATTCTGTAAATGTACTCTATAAAATACCTTCCTGGTATGATCTGTCTGGCAAATCGTCCGTTTGAAGCTATGTGTCATCGCTTATTTTAACAATTCAGCAGGTGAAAATTTGCACCTACTGTGTTGCATCTTTTATGAAGATAAAACATTCATTGCATAAAGGCTGATACTAAAACCAAAAGTAAAAACTCTTTCTGTGTAAGTAACTTGTTCCACTCAGTAACACAGTCCAGAATAGATGGACAGGAAGTTAGATCAGACACGTATATTACCTGATGAGGTTTACTACTATTACTGGTCTCTGTCCCACCTCTTGAGAAATACCACAGCTACAGTATATGTACAGCTACTTTAACAAACGACTCACCAACTGTGTCTACACACGTATATATACACAAAGAAAAAAGAAGGTGAAAAACCCTGCTTTACTGAAGCATCTCGAGGTTGAAAGCTAACTGGACCACTAGTAACAGTAAACTGCTGTTTTCTCATGTTTCCTCCATGATGACATGCTGTTAAACTTCTTGTATATTCACGTTTTGATCCAGATATTCATATGTTAGATCCGAAACAACAGACATGACATGACTGACGGTTTTATGTACGAAGCAGCTGCAGAGCATTGTTCTTCTTCGGGCCCTGTGAAACACGATGAAACAGACAAATGTTATCCAACGCTGTGGCCTCATCCACTACATTCCTGCTGTATTATGAGCACTCGGTAGAGCGAGCTGTGTGTTGCCACGGAAACCAGCGCTGCTCAAGCTCATAATATTCCCCTGTGAATGAAGAGCAGATCGTCTTCAACACAGCCATTTGTTCCAGTGGTAAAAACACTGATGGTGGCTTAGGATGCTCTGATCTGACAGTCCACAGCACAGCGGAAAAAATACTCTTCATGTGACAGCAACATCAGAGGGATCACGGCGTAATTCTACTCACAAGCGCTGGATTTATTTTTATCCTTGTGGTGTCTGACTTAGCTCCTGAAGGAACGTGATCTGAGCAGTTCAGAGCAAGTACTGGGATGCTTTCCTTAAATAAAAGTAGTAATACAATGTTTAAAAAATAACAAAAGCCCTGAACTAAAGACGGTACATAAGTAAAGGCATGTTAAAGTATTGTAAATAAAATGAGATGTAGTTTTAGAAGTACCCTTATATAATCACATCACACAAGAAAATGCAAAAATATAGGTTGTAACAATAATAATGATAATATATGAAATGTCCTCTATTGTGTGAGGGACACGTTGAAGCCAGATCAAGGTCCTGAGGTCACAATTTGCTATTGTCTGCCAAACATAATGATGCTATGAAATCAGCATGGTAATGAAATCTACTGTTAGATGAAAACTGCCTTTGAACTTCAGCATTTGTTTCATTCTTGAGAAGCTGTCTAAAGCTTGTTCAAACCTCTTTGGACTGAGAATAAATATATTGGGAAGAGGAAATCAGAGAAGCTTGTGCCGATCCAAAAAGGCTTCAATATGAAATGTTATGGGGATAGAAATGGCTTATGCAGTCTAGAGTCTACTCTGGTGGTGATGTGAAGAGATGGGTGGAGAAGATGTGAGCTGAGCGGAGAGTCTGGGAAGAACCTCAGGAAGGAAGTGGAGGAGGGTTAGATTGATCCAACACAGAAATGACAGCTGTGCCACGATGAACAAATTCACCATGGCAGGAAATGACTGGTCCGAGGTCAGCTGACTGGGTTTGGAAGTAGAGACGAAAAGGCGCAGAAGGTGTGAAAGAAGGATGTGAATTCTTCACACAGAGCGGCCCCGATTACATGTACAATAAAAGTACTGATATGATGATTCTGGGCTTTTGTCATTGCTCAAGGATAAATCAGAGCATCTCTGTCAGGATCTGTCAGGATACCAAGAAAGTTCAAATAGACAGGACTGTAGCAACAGTTTAAAGTCTTTGACACGGTTTTAATCTTCTATTTATCCTCACTTGATAATTATCTTATTTTGTCAGGCTGGTGTGATTTCCCTCTAGGAGCTCCCAGGCACCCACAAACTATCACAAACTTAATTCAGCGTTACTCGCTCCACACTGCTGGAGTTACTGTGACAAAGTGTTGCTTGCTTTTGGCAGAGTGGGTGGTGACACGTTTTCCCACTGCCTTACTGTAGCTCTAGTTTCCTGCAGGAACTATTTAGCACTACTGGTGAATCTGCACACTGGACTCCCTTTAGCGCACGTAGTGGTAATACTGGAAATAATGGCAGAGTAGGACGTCTATTGTGTTGATATTATTAGCATGCACGTCTTGTTGTCTTGTGTACCTGTCACTCAGTCGAGAGCATGTCCCCACGAGGCAGATTCAGTTTGTAATAATATCTTCCTTCTCTGTTTCAGCCTTGCAACCGAAGCAAAGCAGCTTTTTCCTCCTGAAACAGTTTTTCCAAATTGACCTTCCGAGCTTGTGAATCTGAAAACACAGCTTTAGTGTTTCTGTGTAAACTGACCTTTAGCAAAATGATGATTACGTAAAACGCTCAGTAAGTCTGGCAAACTGCGTGGCTTTAAAATCATCATTTCCTTAATGATTATGCATTTGAAATGCCAGTCGTTCAGCAGACCATGCATTTAAATAATGATTGTGTCGCTGAAGCACAGCGGCTTAAAAATGACTGATGGTTAGCTGTCAGATATATATATATATATATATATATATATATATATATACAGTGAAAGTTCAATATTTCCTCTGATGTCTAGTAAAACTCAAACAATAGCTTTAGATGAAAGTGTGGATTTCGAAACTGGACTTACTGAAAGCCTCTATGATCTGAATAAGCACTGATTCAAAACAAATACAAACCACGCTGTCCTCTCTTCTAGGTTTGAATCCACCTAGAAACCCCATGGAGCAGGATGTGGAGAGCCCAGCCATCATTAGACAGCCCAAGGTGCCCAAGCAGGCCCGTGAGGACCTGCCTAAACAGCTGGCAGAAACAGACAGGGCAAAGAAGGTCCAGCGGTACGTGCAGAAAGACGGGAAGTGCAACGTTCATCACGGGAATGTTCGAGAGACGTACCGCTACCTGACAGACATTTTCACCACGCTGGTGGATCTCAAATGGAGGTTCAACCTCTTTATCTTCGTGTTGGTCTACACGGTGACGTGGCTCTTCTTTGGCTTCATGTGGTGGCTGATTGCTTACCTCCGAGGTGATCTGGACCATATAGCAGACAACCAGTGGACTCCATGTGTCAATAACCTCAACGGGTTTGTATCAGCATTTCTGTTCTCCATTGAGACAGAGACCACTATTGGGTACGGATATAGAGTCATCACAGACAAATGTCCCGAGGGAATAGTTCTGCTTTTAGTTCAGTCAGTGCTGGGATCTATCGTGAATGCTTTCATGGTGGGTTGCATGTTTGTTAAAATCTCACAGCCCAAGAAACGAGCTGAGACACTAGTGTTTTCCACCAATGCCGTCATCTCAATGAGAGATGGACGACTGTGCCTGATGTTCAGAGTTGGAGACCTCAGAAACTCGCACATCGTGGAGGCTTCAATCAGAGCCAAGCTTATCAAGTCTAAGCAGACCAAGGAAGGGGAGTTCATCCCTTTGAACCAGACGGACATAAATGTGGGTTACAACACGGGGGACGACCGGCTCTTCCTCGTGTCACCCCTCATCATCTGCCATGAGATAAATCAGAACAGCCCCTTCTGGGAGATCTCACAGGCCCACCTGGCCAAGGAGGAGCTGGAAATTGTTGTGATTCTGGAGGGGATGGTCGAGGCCACAGGTGAGTCATGAGTCAGCTTCATCAAGTCAGAATTTGCAGGCCACACCTGGAAATTATATGTTTGGTGCCGACTTTACCAACGGGTCCCAGTAAACCATGGCCACAGGTACAGACCCAGCGTGTGTTCAGACAGACACCAAGGGACCAGGGATTGAAGGGACGGGCGCACACTTCATGTAGAAGGCAGACAGGGAATATGATCAGAATAATTCAATTGCACGGATGGAGTTATAGATGCCAAACACAGCACAGTGGTTTGTAATATTCAGAGACAGAGTTGTATAATGCAGTTACAGTTTATCACACTAATCACGAAGTTACTAAGGCAGCAACTGTCAGGATCGTTTTTCCCAGTCGGCCAAAACACTGCGTGTAAGTCAGATGATATCTCTGCGCACTTCATTTTACGGAGCTCCTGCTTCAGCACCACAGGCCCCGTTCTCTGTGGGGCCACTTCTTATTGCATAACACACTCAAATGATTTGATTTATTTACTTTACTCCATACATTGCATTTCTTCATCTTCACATCCACTGTGGTTAAATGTTGTGCCAGAAGTTTCCAACATCACGTTCACATTGTTAATAAGTGTCCCTGAAGTATGGCGTGAACATTTGACCCCTTTGGACTGTTTTTTTTATTGTGCCACATTTTTTATCATAACAAGTGACATGGTGACCTTTAGAGTGAAGACAAACACCCACAAGCCCACAGTAAGTGAAATAATCTGTATATTCTTTACCTTTATCACTGAGCAGACCCTAAGCACTAGGCTGTGACACACAGTGTTTATTGTTTAAGAAGAAATGATATAATTGTGCTGCGACATCTTTCACACTTAATCAATTGACGTTTTTGCCACTTCTCCACAGATACAGTGATAATACGTAACAAACAAGTCCATCTGTGTAAAACCCAGATGAACATGGAGAAAATGACATTTCCATTGGAATTAATGTAGGATTCTGTAGGAAGAATAAAGAAGCATTGAGTAATGTATTTACCGTAGTTATTGGTTGAACAACATCTGAGCATAATCATAGGTATATTGTTGATAAAACGTCCCGAGCTGAGACTACAGGAGCTGCAGGTTTCACCATACTGTGGGTTTACAGTTTATAGCTCACAGGGTAGTCAAAATACCCAATTAACACATGTGAATATGTGACGGTGCCTGATGGCTGTCGGACCGGTGTGTGATCATTTGTCTCACCGTGAGCTATAATAAAACGAACCGATTACATAATGCCTGCATGGCGTGTTTTGAAGCAGCTGCTGGAGGCTCACAGAGGACACTGCAGACAGATGAGCCGAAGAGCGCAGTCAGAAAGTATGTAGCTAAAGAAGTGCTGCAATGGAGCTGAGTACACGCACTCAGATACAGTGTGCCACCTTTTCCTTTCATCATTTACACGACATTATAATCCAGTAGGTAATAATAGTAGGTATTCACTCAATATGTCATATACATAGTATAAATCGATATAAAATGTGAAGTGTTGTCATTAATCAAACGGAACAATAGTATATGAAATTAAAGATGAAATTATTAGTCAACATTAACCATACACGTTGTAGATCTGTGAGGCGCAGTTGGTGAGTGAGAGTCCAGCTGTTCTTGAAACAGCATAAGCAGCTGATTGACACATACCTCATCAAGGCAGATTTAAACCATTATCAACCAACTGTTGCAATTAGCGTCAACAGTCCTTCTGTCAGAGGCACATTTCAGTTACATCACACACTCATGTTCACAGATTTTTTGATTCCACTCCCCGAGGACAGAGTGAACGCCCATAAAAACAATTAGCACTCGTGGAAAAACAGATGCACCCTGTAAGCAGTGAATCAAGCTTTCCTTCGGTTTTTAACTATGCCAGTTTTTTACATGAAAACAAACAGAGCGGAGGTTACAGCAGCATGGCTCACTGACTTAGACCCATCCACATGTCATATGTTTTCCTGAATGTCTCTGCAGGGATGACGTGCCAGGCCAGGAGTTCATACATCAGCAGCGAGATCAAGTGGGGCTACCGCTTCACACCGGTCCTGACTCTGGAGGACGGCTTCTATGAGGTGGACTACAACAGTTTCCATGACATCTATGAAACCAACACTCCCACCTGCAGTGCCAAAGAGCTGGCTGACATGACCACCCGTGCCCGCTTGCCCCTTACCTGGTCACTGGCCAGCAAGCTGAGTCAGCAGGGCCTCCCAGAGTCTGAGCAGGAAGGTCAGGAGAACAAAACCAGCCCGGAGGACGAAGGGAAGAGCCAGCAGACTGAGCGGAACGGGGACATCGCCAACTTAGAGAGTGAGTCCAAAGTGTAGCGAGTGTGATGGAGTAGGGAAAGACGTTTAAGGTCCGTATGAGATTACTGAACTGTTCCGTGCCTCTCCCTCTGGAGATGACCACACGAGAACCTGAGGTACTGAACAAGGATGTATGAGCACAGTAGACCAAGTATCCCTGCACCAAGAACCACTTTTCTCAGTGAGTCACAGTTACCCCAAAAACAACCAACAACTAAACATCTAGACATCGCAGAACTGAAAAACCTTTGCGGCCAATGCATGTTTCAAATATAATGTGATGTCCTCCCGATGAGATTCCTATTATTTTTTCTATTCAAATATTCCTAGGGGCATTTGCATAAGTATTTTTGTATATACTATAACATGTTTTAATTCTTTGTTTTGTTGCAGTGTGAATATTTGACAGATGTTTGATACTAATTCCTTTAGGTTAGTTCTGTATATATTCTATGCCTTACTGTTTGTATAAAGCCTTCTTTATTTGTTTTTCAGAAATATATAAGCATGTATAAACATGATCTGCAATTCATTTATCTTGTATTGTGTATATACTGTACGATGACGATGTAAGATAAACGTCTCAATGGATGCAAACTCTAGTTTAACCAATGACAAATTCTTCCCCATGATGGTTGTTTGTTTAAGGCAGTACAGTACGAATCCTCGAGAAGCCATGACTTGCTGTTTAAAGCTGAGTGACTTCAGACAATGGCCCTTTAAAACTGCATTTTGTCACTTTTGCACATTGGAGGCCTCTGCTGGAGAAAAGTAGTTACTATTTCATTCTCCAGACATCCCTCACATGTCACCTAACAGTATCAAAAATAAACAGTAAATTGCATATTATGACGTTTTCTTTCTTTGTGCATGTAGAGGGTTTTTATGGCATTATTGTATTTAAAATATTTTTATGGCACATGTTTTACACTGGTGACGTTACTGAGACCCTTTATTCATGTAACAATACTTACATGTTAGAATACTTGACAAGCCATTCACTTAAAATGTCATCAGAGGATTAAATAAAAGGCCAGTGGTTCACGATAGTTTAAGGAATTTTAAAGGGTTAAGAGCCATATTACATTTTTCCTTCCGAGTCTGTAAAAGCTTCATTTTTAATAAACACTAAAGTCACATTTATCGAAATGAAGAATCTTGTCTATCAAATCGTGCAGTGTCATTCAAGTCTTTTTGTAATTGTGCTTGTTACTAACTTTCATGATTCCCACGATATCTTACCTGTTTCAAGCTGTGCTAAAATAATTGCAAAAGTTTTTTTTTTAAATCATAAAACACAACTGGAACAAGTGCCCTATGTGTAGATATCCCATAAAACAGTTGCTTGCAGCTACTGTGCATTACAACATTTTCAATGCCTACATGGTAATTTTGATCAATGTGATGTTACCAAAGCTCTCACGCTTTCAAGAACAAGAATATGTTAAGTGGCACGTAGCATTTGAAGCACCGCGTAGGCAACTGCAGTCTTTGTCTGCGGGACAATCAAGCAACCAAATGAAAATGGCAGCAGTAATAGCGTCATTGCTTTCTCTTCCGTCTCCAACACCGTCCTCATCAGATGAATATGACAGATGCAAGGTTGGGCACCTTCAAAACGTACACAAAGTGACGTTGATAAACATAAATGGGCTTAACTGTATATCACATAAAACTACAAAATATTGTCTAAAGATGTGAGCCAGTGCAAGTAAAGACATGATGCTTTAGAATTAATGCCATTATTTTATTTGTTTTCTTGCAGTAAACATAAAAAATCATATCAACAACACCAAAATTTAAAAATCACAATAATTTAATGGAAACTTTCCATGAAATGTTTTAGATTTTTAAACTGAAAGCATTTCGTACAAATTTACTACAGGAATATATGAGATTTAACCAAAGTTTTTTTATGACTACGTAAACAGAAGCAAATTGCATCAAAGTACTGATGTGACGTATGATGAAATCAGAGTGAACTGGCATTTCAGATCATTTCATTTTAGATTTGCTAAAAGCCAAATGAGCAGCTGATGCTGGAACTTAACCAGAGACAATGTAACATCAAGCTGTGTTTAAATGCACATGATGTTTCCAAGACTAGTTATTGGTATATTGACATTGCTCAGTTTAATAGTGTTAAAGCAATGTTTAGCAACAAGTACTTGACAGCAAACAGACTTTACTTACTGTAATATTACACAGTACATGAAACAGTCTATGGATTTAATGTGAGCTACCTAAACCACACAAACCAGAATCTGTGGCTACTTCAAGTAAAAACAGCTACAATATTTTTATTTTAAAAAGTGAGCAATGGAAGCCGCACCTTCACATGGCAAAGATGACTCAAAGAACAAGTTCTAAAATGATGTCTGTTAGTATTTTACCATTAGCCAAGAATGAATGAAGAAATATTTAGGACCAACTTAGAGCTGATACTGATTCATAACCCCTGACACTTAGTTTTCATGATTTTAGAGTTTAGTTTATTAAAGGTTATTCAGCAGGATAAATGATGCCTGACCACGAACTGTGACTTAATTCATACTTAAAATAAAGTAGTAGGTAGTTGATTGAACCATTAACTGATAAAACATCATTAACTCAGTGCTTGTAGCATTGAACAAATATCGCTGCCACTACATTTTTATTCTGTTGGGGGTTGATGAGGGCTAAATATTATAAAAATTATGCACAGAATTTAGTGACCTGCACCTTTAAGGTGCATTGAGCCAAGCAAGACCAGGCTCCAACAGGAGATTTGTGAGATTTGTAGTACGTTACCATCAAGCTCAAAACATTTTTAAAAGCTGGAGTACCGCGTCTGGGTTGGAAATGTTTAGCTTCCCTTTGTAGACTCCACTACCCGGCAAACACCTGAGGCGTGAGGGGTGGTGGCAGGTTGTCATTGTCCATGTTGTTGGCATCAATGGCAGAAACTGTGCATGTCATAATCTCCAGCGGGTACTTTTCCAGGATGTCGTGCACCTCCCTCTGCACCCTTTCAGGCCAGGACTCGAGGTCAGCCTGCAGGCTCCGAGCAGCCTCCATCAGTGACTCCTGCCGACTGCTGAGGCCTGACAACAGCTCCAGATTGTGATTGAGCTGAGTCAGCACAGGGTTAGTATCAGTAACACCAGGTGTTGAGCCTGCGTGCGGCCAGTCTCCCTCTGAGCTGCTGAATCGTGGTGAAGCTTGGCCTGACATGTAGCGCTCAAACTCTTCTGGAGACAGGTTGAGAGATTGGGCATCCAACTTTTCTATGAAGGCTGCTGCACAGCACTGAAAACAGGTGACATTTAAAACTAACAGGTTTGGTATTTTAAAGCCCCAGAATAAAGTTAGCTAAAATACTTTTCTATGACAAGTAATCTTCACGAGAAGGAATAAAAAAAACTTACCAGGTTGGTGAAGTAGTATCCGTCCTCTCCGGTCATCAGTCTGCTAGGGTTGCAGAATCGCGTGATGTACTGGATGTTGGACTGAAGTCGCGGAGGGTTAGCTTTGAGCACAATGTAAATGAGCGCAGGGAGAAAGTCGTCAGCAGAGGCTGGCTCTTTCTTGGTGATCCTGATCGCACTGAAGATTTGTTTACTACAGCGCGTGATGCAAGCGAGTTTGTCCCGAGGAACCCGCTTAGAGTCCATCTCAATAATATCTGGAACAGACATAGTTTATAGATTAAGCACTTACAACCGTATCAATAAGGAATCATAATAGGTCATAATTAGAGCTAATACTAAGTAACTATCGTTTCTGAAATGGGAAAATGAGGATTCGCTTTTATTTTAATATTTTAAACAGATGAAAAGATTAACTAGTAACCAGTGACCAGAAGAAAACCCACAGGTAAAAAGAACAATGCCATTTAATCAGATGGATTAAAGTCACTGGGTGTCCAAGCACAGTCTCTGACCTGTTATTGCTTTGACCACATTCTCTGAGACTTCAGGGATTTCTTCATCCATAGACACACACAACATCTGGATGGTCACCCAGTGTAGGGCCCTGCAACACAGGAAATCAAAGCCGTGTTAGAGTGAGCAAAAAGCTTTTTATTTTGGGGTATGGGGTATGATGTAACCCAACACATTTGTTTCAGTCAGTTCCCCCGTAGGTGACAAACATAAGCAGTCAACAGCTGCCACTGTGCATTCACGTGTAATAAAACACACACAGAACAATGCTAAATATGGCTATTGTGTAATCAGCTGCGCAAACAGACTGACAGGATTCAGACAGGGGCCGAAAACTAGCACCCCCCCCCCCAACCAACGCTGTTGACTGCTTGATGCCCACCTTATCCTGTTCTGTGTAGCCAGGTCCTTGTTCTCATCATCAGATGTTTCTGGACAGAATACGCTCTTATACAGACGAGTCATAATGTACTTTTCCACTTGATCCATCACATGCTCCACAGAATCTGTAGAGCCTGGTGAACAACGATTAAAAACATCAGTTAGAGCGGCAGAGCAGAATTTAAACACCGTTCACACCTGGAATATCTTGTAGTCCCCTTATCTATTCACACAACAGCAAAAAACTATTCTGTTTTTGTTTGTTGAGTTTAATGATATCACCAAGCCTGAATCATGCAGACCCTTAAAGCCCCACTAATCAAGTTTTGTGGTGTTGTGTTCACCCAATTTGAGCCTCTTTTCCTGACAGGATTGTTGAACGTGGTGGAATTCGAGTACTGTGTGTACATTCTCTGAACTAACCTTTAAAATTACTCATCAGGCGATCAGACATGTTCTGATAGAAATCTTGGACACATTCTGAGAGTTCATCAGCACCAAGCTCCTGTTAAGACAAGTTTAGAGACATGAATACAAGCATAATATCTCAAATGACCGATTTGAAGCTTTTTTCTTACATTTTTTTCCGAAAACAGAAAATGAAATAAATCAGTGGTTCATTTAGGTTTTACAAACTGCATATACATGATAATGTGAAATTAATAACAATGCATTTTGGAATCAAGGGCTTGGTTCTGAAAACATCTGATGAAGGCTTATAATGGCAAAGTCATTTCTTTCTGAGTAGCACAGACCTTCTTACTGGACATGTTTACAATGAACGATCTGCACTGCTTATGGATCTCCCGACCAGGCTTTTGGAGATTTTTCAAGAAGTCCACGAAGTCCTTGGACACTTGTTCTGTTTCAAAGCTGGCATGACGGCTAACAGAAGGACTGGGTGTCTTAGTCTCTTGAGTTTCTGATGAAACAAAGAAGAAAACATTTCAAGGAAAGAAGGTCATTTCTGTTTCAAACTGCATAAACACCAAAACATTTACAAGATAACACAGTCTGAGCACTGCTTTATACAATATGTTGTTTAAATGTTCTACCTTTCTTGGGAGGAGTACGTGACGACGGGCTAAAGAACTTTTTAACAGTGGTTACTTTGCGCGTCTTCTCATTGGTCTTCTTCTCCTCGAACTTAGAAAAGGGCCCCAGAGAAGCATTTCCTGTCTGGGGTGGCGTAGACTGGGTCTGGGTCTGGGTCTGCACTCCCTGACTACTGGCATATGCTGCCTCCTCCTCTCGTTGCAACCTGAAGTTGGGAAAATTTTACAGGGAATATAGTAGCGATTAATCACTGAAAAAGGTGCCTGAGAGACCTGCTAAGTGAAGACGTTAGACAGTAATCGTCTCACTTTTCTGCCAAGGCCCAGTCGTCCTGGATCTGCTTCTGTCGTACCCGCTGGTACTCCTCCCTCCAACACTTGGAGCACAGTCCCTGCCATGCTGCGTTGCCGTAGTAACCACATCCCTTTTTGCACAGCAGGTCTGATTGGTCCACATGTATCCCCCGCCGTCGCTCTGTCCGCTGACTCATAATGCGCAACAAGCTGGAAGGAAAATTTTGTTACTGGATCTGCATGACTGATCTGCACAGCCTGCAAAATCATTATTACATATTTGATAATAATATATGTACAGAAACAACCTTTTCATATAACACCAGTAAGTAATAATAACACACACCTAAGATAACGTGTCTATTGCAATAACATTTTCTGTTGTCTAGGACAGTAACAGACTTTAAAATGACTGGCTGGTTCCAAGTGAAAGTGTCAAAGTGTCAGTGCCATTGCACCAGACCCTCCAGATCGGCTTTAGTGCTCTGTGTCATGTCGTGGCCCTACTGTCAGCAACTACTGTTTTTTGTTTTCTCCAGGTCCCCAAACTCAACCAGTTCTTCACGGCCCATGTCTTATTGCTGTGTTGTAACTTATTTGAGAGGAAATCACTTTCTCAGATTACTATTATCAGAAACTCTTGTATATTTGACTGATGTCAAGACACCAAAAAACTATGTCAATATGTTAAGAATGTTTTATTGTGAGGGGCTTAAAACTGAATTCGTATACTCCCCCACGATGGAGGAGGACAGGGAAGGGCCAGTCATGAACGTAGTTACACTAACGCTAATGTAAACCTAACACACCTAAAAACAAGTTGGTTTACACGATCTGTTCTTACAGCAGACACTCCCTCGTGTTGTGCTGCAATGATGGCGGTGGAACTGTTTAATCCCACTGGTGTTGAATGTGTTTAAGATCTGATCAAAACACCTCAGAATATGACTGTACTGTATGACTGGTATATTGTAAATGACCATTAGATCGTTCAGCGAGTTCTTTGCCCTCGGTGTGTTGTTTCCTTATCCCGTGTCGTCTGCAGGTCAGCTAGCTAAAGCTGTAGCTATACTGGCTGTAACAGAAGTTAGCCCAGAGATCGTGGTCCTGGCCTGATCGCCGATGTTTCACTTTAGCATAATGACGCTGGCAGACTGGAGACCTACCTGTGTTGTTTCCAGCGACGTCGATGCAGAAACAGACCTCCCGTCTCTGCCGTGTGCGACGGAAAGTCTAACAGGGTCAGGACAGTGACGTGCCTTCACCTGGCGATTAAACACAATTACACTGACGTTACCGGCGGTTTTCGCCTTCTGGTCAGAAAGGACAACTGAATATATCTGTGTTTCGACAGCAGTGGAATATTTTCCGAGACTGCTCATTAAGTCAGTAGTTTGTTTACTTCCGCATCAGGGACGAACCTACAAGGATTGGTCCATGTCGTCATGAGCACAAGCAGGAGTCACGTGACAAAGGCGGAACTAGCCGCAAAAACGAAACCGTGCAGCAGGGTCTGTGTTTCGACTTTTCAGTAAACGTTCTAGGCCTTTTTTCTGTATCTTTTATGTTGAGTAACATCAGTGACAAATGCGACCAACACATGAGAAGTGAAATATATCAAAATAATGTCCCAATTAGAAATTAAATATTTGGGGATAAAAATAATTTTACAGATTATGTTGCGCCATCTGGATTTAGCTGGTGCCTGCAAATTAAAATACTACTGACATACTATAAAATGGTCTGTGAACGATTTAATTAAAGTACAATTATGAGCATTTTTTTGGCAGAACATGTAGTAAAACATTTGAATGTGTTTCTACCCCAGAATTAATTCAGGAATGATTTTCAGGGCACATATTTGATCAGAGCACTGGTTTGAAATAACATACAGATGATCAGACAACAACAACAAAAATGTAAACTGTAAACATTTTAGAACTTTTTTTTCTTTTCTTCATACCAGAATGTGTAATAACTAAATCTATTTATCAGGGTGAGCTTGTCTTTTTTACTTTAAGGTTAATGTTCATTTTTATAATATTAATCTAAATACACAAAGAAGTCATTTCAAATAGTTGACTCTGTAGTTGAAGATAATGCTTTTAAACTGTAGTGATAGTTATTGCTTTAATTATTGCAGTTCTTTCCCTGTATTGAGCTGAAAGTATACCATAGAGGTGTTTTTCATGAGTTTTATCCTTTGAAACACACATCAATAAAGTCCTGAACTTTCAACATTTGGCTGGAGAGGTGGATTTGTTTTTATAATGTAAACAGACTTCAATCTCCTGTGGTGATTAAAGTGGGTCAGAAAAATGTCACAAAGGAGAAAAATTTGATGAAACTTATTAAACCCTTTATAGGCATTAGAAAACTGATGAACTATTAATAAACCATTTTTAATTTGAACAAATAGGATTTTTATTTATGTGCTTAGTGGACTGGACATGCTGATAACGTCATTCTCACAGGGGCAAATAAACACACAGCGGGTCAGAAGCACAGATAACAAGCAGACTTGTTTCATGCACACGTGGCCATATACCCACACACGCACATAGCCATGATCCTGATGGGTCAGAGTTTGTGCATTCCCTCGCCATCCATTGTCCAGGAGTTGTTCTCCGTGGCTCGAGACGCCAACATTATTCCTGATATTTCCTTGGATCCGATCCTCACCACCTTCCTGTCGCTGGACTCCTCTGCAGCTCTGCAGCATCAATATGCTTTCTTACAGCGGAGCATGAGCAGCGAGCAGCAGGATAAATTCAGCTTCAATCTGACTGAAGAGCTGGGCGGCAGCAGGGTCACCTATGGAGGGGTAGGGGTCATTGCTCTGGCTTTGTCTGTGCTATTTGATCAAGTTGCTCAACAGGTAGGTATGTCTTTATTTATCAGTATCTAATTCACTGGGGTGCTTTAAACTGGTTTAGAAGGGTGGACTATGAGTGAAAAAAAGATATGGTTGAACTTGTTTATGCAGCATGATGGTACATGTGTGCATTCTAAACTTGCTCACCAGGTTCGAGCTCAAGGACCAGCACAGGGTGGGCTTTCAACTCCCACATCCCAGCCTAAAAAAATGTTTGGCATCAGCACCTCCTCAAGAATTGGGTGGATAATTAACAGCTACCTCCAGCTGATCCCTGGCATTGCCAACGATGGGGAGAAGATGGCTGAGACTACAGAGCTCTATGACCAGTGGTTGAAACTTGAGCTTCTTGACCATTATGAGAGAATGACCACTAAGAAGAGAATGAGTTCAGTGTCCATGCAGCAGTGGCTGACAGGAGCCGCAATTCATCTGCACATGAGAATCCATCAGGTTCAAGAAAATCCATCCTTTCTCATAGCAACCTCTCCTGTTAATGGACGGTTAACAAGATAAGATGTGATGCTTGGAAACCTTTATGCTAACAGAATGTTATTTCTGCCAATTATTAAATATCTGACTCATAATATGCTGATTAGGCCACTCTTGCTGCTTTCACAGCACTATTCATGAGGCAGCTGTTTTGAGTGATAAAGCCCTAAATAGATAAATAGGTTTTTCTGAACAACTAAAAAATGTCATTGTGGTGATTGACTAATCACGAGGCATGGATCTGGTGTGAACATAACCTCTGCCAATCCTGAACTAACTGCTATCACATTTTTTATTTGTTCCAACAGGTCCGGCTGCATTCTGTGCCATCAGGATCCGTTGAGTCGCTGCGTCTCTCTTATAAAAGTGGGTTAAATCGACTGGTTCAGGGCTACACAGCCTATCTACGCAGAAACATTCAGGAGACAGAAGCTTCAGGTCCACAAAAAGCCAAAACCAGGACAGCCAGTGGACTAATAAGACAAAAAAACACATCTAGAATAGGCTATAATACGAACTGCTCAAGCAACCACCGTTTTAACACCAGCCAGCTTAGTCCCAGCAACTTAACTGAGGGATTTAACGAGACTGCTGCACCCAATTCAACTGCTGAAATCAGCACAAGTTGCATAGGTTTGATCAACAGAAGGACACTCAACAATTCAACAAGTAATAGCACAGAGGAGCAAGCCGGGGCACTGGGTCTGTTAATCATTGAGCCTTGGAAGAATGTGAGCCACAATGTGCAGCATCATCCCTGTGAGTCTCCAGCCATCCAGCAAGCTCTGGTGGCTCGGATTATAAATGCCCAGGACCCGGAGCGGAACAGAGACTTTTTCCTGTTCCCTGAGAGATTCTTCCACAGCCTGCTCAGACAGAAGGATGACTTTGAGTTGAAAAGGAATTAGACTTGCGTAAAAAGTGTGTTAAAAATCTTTTTAAACTTGAATTGTATTGATTTTCCAACTTCTACTCAAAATAGTGTGTCTGTAGGTTAAATATGGAGTTGAAACCTAGACATGGTTATGTCAGGGGTAACAGGGGGAAACAGCTTATCTTTAAACTTATCTTTGCAAATGGCCTAACAGCACCTACTGCATACAGGTCATTAGCCAGATCAAGTTGTTTGTTTCATTTCTACCAGTTCCCCTGGCCTTGCTGAACTTACTGAAGGTAATAAATTCCGTCTCTGGCTTCATATACAGTAAACAGACTCCCAACAATAAGACAAATATGCTTGTTAAAATGATGAACTCTTCCAGTTTATTGATTATACCTGACAGAAATAAAACTGAAATGAAAATGCAGAAGTGTTTATTTTAAATTGCAGACCATAGACTGTATACCTGCACAGTGCCATTGTTTGTGAAGAAGAAAACAGCAGCATATAACCAGGCCAATTATTTCTTTTATACTATATTTGCATAAAACTGAGACACAAACAGGGATTGAAGAGCAGCCATGACAGCACCCAGACCACACCACCAGACAGCTTTTAAAACCTTAACACCTAATGATGGAAGATAATGGGCTTTTCTCAATCTGCAATACATCATTATCTCTCGCTAAATAGAAATATGGCCAATTTAAACATCACATTTTTTGGCATTTCCAAAAAGAAGGCTAATGTGATATCTGCTGGAGGATTCAGCTTTATTATATGTTGAATCCTTATTTGTTTACAATTAAAAGCCATCAAACATGAATAAACTAAACGTATACATTACACATAATAAATTCTAAATATGTGATAATTAAAACAGTATTTAAGGTAAATGTTATGAGCTCCACCTTAACCCTGCAACATTCAAGTGAGTGACACAATAGTTCATCAGTAATAATAGAAGTATTAATTGAAGTGAACTTAGTTATTCTGCAGCAAGAGTCCTTTTGCTCTGGGTAGTTTGGTTGAGCCGCACAGCTGTGTGGTCATGCGCTCTGAGGTCGGAGTCGCGAGACGACATCAACATTGGGCAGTAGGTGGCGGTAAAGCTCAGGATCGCGTGGGCGTAGAAGAAGAACAAAGAAGTAGCAGAAGAAGAAACAACATTAATGTTGACGAGTTGCGGATGTTAGCGGGTGAACGGTGCTTCCGTTGTACTTCTGGACACTAATATGATCTAGGCAAGTTATTGGTAATCGTTTACACGATAGTTACCTCACGGTAAGTGTCTTTGAGTCGCTAGTTGAATGTATCGTTGGTTAAGCCCAGTGATGTTTTCTGCATACATATATGTTATACTCGTGGTGGCTGTGTCGCACTAACATTAGTTAGCATCGAACTAAAGTAGGAAGAAGAGGTATCCCCCTGTTATCTAGTGTTATCTAGGCTCAGTACGCTGTGCCACGTTGTTACGGAACAGCGACAGTAAAATCGATGCCTACATATCAGTTTACTTTACTTCCAGCTGAACAAAGTGTGCTCTCTATATAAAAACACCCATTGCGTGGCTACATGCTAACATTTGGGAGTGGTGTTAGCCACATTGACATTACCTCATGTCCGAGAGAGTTCATAAAAATGGTTTAAGTCTGTAGAAAGTAAAATCTTTAAACATCCACAGTGCCCCAGTGGGAACACGGTTTAAATGTTTGTTTACCTGTACGGAGACGTTTTCAAGAAACAAAATAAGTGTAAGAGTAATTATTCCATTGTTGTTCTGCAATGAAGTCAAACTAGACCTTAATGTTTAACATGAATACACCCAAACGTATCTATATATAAAGTCAAACTACTATTTTTATAGCTTGTAGTTTATGGTTTACTCAATTTCGAAGTGTTATGTTGCTGTTTTGAATTATGTCTATGACTAGTTTCATAATTAATTAGCAAACATTGCTGCTTGTAGGAAAATAAACAGGTGAAAGGCTATGCACATCAAGCAGCCTTTGAAAACTGTGTAAGTGCCTTTTCAGAAGCAGGCTTGAGATGTGTACTTCATGTTGATCAGAATACTCTCATACAATTGTTAGTATGTGCCCCTGTTGTGGCCAGGAAGGTGATCGTAAGCACATGAATCACTTGGGTGTGGTTGCCAACCCTTTGGCTGAGGGCGGAGATTTGTGCTGTTTAAACGGATGTTAAGACTGTGCAAGTGGACAAACCAGTTTCATTTATTTGATGCACTTACGGTATTGCTTTAATCTGACTGGACAGTGTCATTAAATACAATCAATGAGATACATATCTGCTTATATTCTTTGTGTATTAGTACTGTCTGAGACTTGCTGACTGATCACTTGCAGTAAATGTCAAGTTGTCAAGTGTTATTGTTGCATGCAAATGTTTTGTTTTTTTTGCTTTTCAGTGCGCACATAACAGCTGACATACCTCATTAAAGTAATGTAACTCTGAAAGCAATAAGACCATCACTGTGCCCGCTGAAATGTAAAACACGTTTTTTTTTTTTTGCAGCTTTGGACAAAATGTTCGGTTCATGTCCTGCATACAGTTGTGGCATTGAAGATGAGCACTACTCATATGTGAGTTACTAACAAATAATAAAAACAAAAGGATTTAAACATCTCATGTTTTTCTGTACGCCACTTAAGCTTTTCTTTTTCCTTTTGGCCTGTCAGGTGAACGATCTGTCCTGCTGTCCACCACGTAAGGCCAATTTAATTTTGAATTTTAACATTCAGATTAATAATCATTACAGTGCTACACAACTGGGAAGCAAATTTAATCCATTATTTGTAAAAGGGAGAATTGAAAGACTAAGCATTTTTTGTGTATTCCTTGTGTGATTTTGACGTTACAGATGTCAACAATTGTTACTGGCCTTATTTAAAAAATCAGTCAAGAAATTCCCGAATTTACAGACTTAATCAGCCCTTGCTTTCAAAATTGAGAGCAAATTTTCCATACTGATGTCAGTTGAGTTATGTCCATTCTGTTCTTTGCATGTTTTTTAGCCGAGGTGTTTGAGCAATGGGGCCGCATCTCTGTCGAAACCAAGAGGGATGCTGGACAGCGAATGAAAGTTTGTGCCTTCTGGCTTCCCATTCTGCTGCAGCCAGAGTCCAGCCGTGTTCTTGCCTTGGCTAGAGACGTAGGGATCGTCAGCCAGTGAGTGCAGTTATGGTTGGGATTTAAGCACATGTATCCACCTATGCACACAATTAACGGGTTAAATTAACACTTTATTCTTCATTGTTTAAATTTTCAAAGTTTGTCATTTTGTTTTTCTAGGTTCTACGATAGTCTAAGTCTACATCATCTGCACAAGATAGAAATTTTGGATGCAATCCTTAGTGTCATGGAGAAAGGAAGTGTAAGTTCATGAAGTAATACATTTTGAGACTCCATTCTGCTTAACTGAACAGTCTAGTTTATGCACATGTTTCTTGCATTCATGTAGTAATGCATGTATTCAATTTCAGTCTGCATGTTATCTGAGATGGTGCTTAGCACTTCCTATATTTAGCTCTGCAGAACAAAGGGTGTAACTGTAGTTTAACTTGTTTCTTTACAGATGAAAATCGAGCCAACAAGACAAATTTTCATGTTAAGCCACAGGCTAAACTCTGTAAGTACTATGATGTCATGTTTAACGTTTTTGGCTAAGCATAAAGTAAAGTCTACTTGCATCTTTTACACAGGTACTCGTGCTTAACTGTGAAAATGTTTTTCATGTGGTAAATCCTTGTGGCATTAATTAAAATGATTTTAAACTTAATGTTTAGGTTTAAATTACCAAAAAGTGCTGATTATTATCAGTGCAGTAATTAATCTAATTGCAATCACACAATATCACCAACTGTTTAAAAGACTTTGATTTAGTGTGATGAATGTGTTCTTACTGTCTGCATTCAGCAACAAATGTTATCTCTGTTGATTATTCCTGTGAACTATTATGGATTTTGTTAATTTCAATTTAATTTGACTATTTAGGTAGAATCTTTATGTGGCATTAGTGTATTGCAGTTGCAATTTGACTGTTACACCTATTGTGCAACTCTAAAAATAAAAGATACAGTAAGACTCATTAAATGCCAAGATAGAGGCTGCTAAACAGCTATGAAAACACAAGTTGTATTTCACAACATACAAAATATTTAAAACAATTACAAAAAACTTTGAGAGAATTGTTCAAATAACTCTTCATCAGCAGCAAGGGCCACAACTTAGTCTCTCACAGAAGGTGGACATTTTGTGGTTGCATCCTTGCATTCTTTTGACTTTGATTTCTTTCATGGCTTTGTGTCAGGATCGAGATCTCTTCGCGGCTCTGCGCATGGTAATAGACTGGTTGGAGAGAGTAGGACCTGGCATTGCTGATCAGTTAGTGGAACTTGGTGACAAACTTGCCTGCGTTGCAGTTCTACAAATTGTCTTCACAGAGTGTAAGATTACATTTCAGACTCCTGATTGAGAAACATTCCCCTGTGCATGAAATACGTGACTTGAGATACAGACACACACTGAGAATTTTTTTTCTTAGAATTAACACACACCTCTTCTGCTTTTGCTCAGTTATAAAGTACATTCAGCAAATGGCTAGGAACACACAAAGGACAATGAAGGCACTCATGGCCCGACCACAAGATCATCTCGTAGAGGTAAGAAACAACAGGATTCACTGACTCTCCCTGTTGTATAACTAAACAGTTAATCAGACACACTACTGTAATATATTTATAGCCAAAAGGTGATCATCCGTATTACTTGTGTGGAAGGTTTACATTAGGTAAAAATTCTTTTACCCTGTCCTTTAAGATACCGTATATGAAAATACTGCATTTTTAAATTTCAACACAAATATAACGTACACAAGAAAATAAAAGATTATATTTTGGTAAATGTTTAAATTCTGTGAATCTTCATTGGTAGTAGTACAGACTGTGACAGAAACTCTTTCTTCTAGGATGTTTGGTGCGTCGTAGTTATCTGTTGGTGCAGTTGGCTTTAAGCAAACAAGTTTACTGGAGTGATTTTTCATTACCAATACATATTTTTCACCTGCTTGGAACCTGCTGTCCACATAATAAAATAAAGTAAAGTAAAATAAAAATCAGTTTTTGCCTTCTTCCTCATTCAGAAATGTGAAGAAATGAAAAAGAGAGGAAACGAGAGGTATCAGAAACAGCAGTATGAAGATGCTGTGAAGTTGTATTCCAAAGCCGCCCGCTGTTAGTAAGTAACAACTTGCATCAGAATTCTTATTTTGTCGTGTTTAACATACACATGAAATAAATTCATATTATAACAGCAACACCTCAACATACATACTTTGATAGTGGTGGTAGTCAATAGCAGGTTTTGTCCGTTAGATCCTGTAATAACTTCAGTAAGTCAGTGTACTCTTGTAACTGCTGTCTTATATCGTTCTTGTTTCTCCTCCAGCCCTGACAACCACATCATTTATGGGAACAGAGCCCTGTGTTATATCAAATGCAAAAACTATCTGTAAGTATGATTTATTCTTGAGTATATGGTGTAAGTACAAATGTTGTTTGACCTCATCAGATGAAGTGATGCTCAGCATTGATGTTATCACTACAATGAAAGTTTAACAAAGCGTATTAAAATGTTCATAATTAATTTTTTTTTCTTAATGTTTACAGAAAAGCAGTTGTTGATGGAAAATGTGCTATTCTAATAAAACCACACTGGGCAAAGGTACTGCTATACTCAAACTGAGTCTTCATGTAGTACTAAGCTTTCACTATATGTAGACTTTAATTTGGATCAGACATTACTTGTATGTAGACATGAACTGTTCAGGCAGCTGCTAATTACTCACTGTATTATTCATTGTTTGTTTTCAGGGGCACTATCGCTACTGTGATGCTTTGTTTTTACTCGGTGAGGTTAAAATGGCTATTAAAGCCAACCGAGCGGCGCAGAAACTGTGCAAGGGTGACCACGAGGGACTGAAAGACCTGGAACAACAACAACAAAAGTTCTTCAATGAAACAGCAGATCCCACAGGTGTTTTTACTGCAGATATTTAGTATTTGGATTTCTTATCTGCCTGAAAGCATAAACGTGCCTAAAATGCCCCTTTTGGTTTAAAAAGATTGATGTCAAGCACACTGTCTGTGTCCATCCTCTTTAGTCTAGTCTTTGTGTCTTTGACCTTTCTAAGTAGTATTGTAGTTGGTGTCCCTCTAAACTTCTCTGTTTTGCTTTCAGCTGGACAACTGAAGAGTAAGAATAAAAGGTATTCACATATAACCAGTGTGTGTCACCTTATCCATATTTTACAAACAGGATAAAGAAGTTCTCTCAAACTTATGAAGGATGATGTTTTTTTTAAATGTAGATCAGGCAGCGCTAACAGACCAGGAACAGTGGAGTCTCAACAACAGTCTGCAAAAGCTAATAATAAAGTTGGTGCTACGAGCAAAGCTCCACAGACTAAGGTTGGTACAAGGTTCTAGTTATAGACTCAGAAGCGTTTGGATAGATTTGTCAGATCTATTTAATACTTGTTGTGTTTGCAGGTCTCAGGTGTTAAACTGGACAAACAACTAGGTGAGTTAAAACCCTGTAATTTGACCAGTTTTTATTAATTTGGTTTGCTATTAAATTGCTTGCATGTGTTTTTCTCCACAGCAACAATTATTACTATTTTATTTTTAAAGTCAGCTTTGCACAAAAACCCTCATTGGTTTCAACTTTTTATATTTATGACTGTATTGATATGATTGTAAATTGAAGCCTTGTTTTAGATGGTTCAGACACAAAGTCTGTTTTACACTAGCATTTCATATTTGTGTTTGAACAGCTTTTAGTCTGATCTTAATTTATTTTGAGTATTGGCTAATATTCTCTGTGCAGTGAAAAATGAACGGACCACACAGGCAGGTAGCAGCACCAAAGACTCTAAACCCTCCAAAAGGTTAGTACTGTTGCTGTTGATTGTGCTTTAAGGGGTCCAGTTTACAGTTGTATTTCTGAATTAACTAACTCTGTGTAGTGTTCTGTTAATTTTATAACCAGTGTATATCCATGAGTGAAAGAAGACAAACATGAACGTTCCTGCATTTGGCTTCTCTGCTCTCTGCCTTTATTCCACTTTTTGTGGAATTAGTTTACATTCTCCTGCCTAGTTGGTTTCAAAGACAAACAAAGCAATAATAACAGTAAGAGCAGCTAAAACGCTGATTTGTTCATTAAGGACATATCCACCTGAAACCATAAGGGCAGCATAGTTGTATTTGCTGGATAGGAGAATTCTACCATGGGTTTTTCAACAAAAGGAAACTGGCCTTTCACCAATCTCTTGAGCACAACAATTATTAGCAGTATATAAATCTATAATATATAATCTAGATTTCAAACTGTAACTGATCCTGTGCTTCCAGTGATTCTTCATCAAAGAATGGAAAAGAAGAGTCTATTACTGCAGTGAAAAAGAAAACAAAGAACATGTGTTTTCAGTCTGAAGAGGAGGTAAGACCAGTAAACGTCCCAATAAGCTTATGTATTATTTCAGTGTTACTAGAGTTAAAACATGTGAACCATGTAACTAATAAAGGCAAATTTATACCCAAGGATGCTAAGTCCTAAATGTGAACCTGGATTTCGCACGATTACTTAAGTTATTCCGATGGCCGACCTGCTGTGTTTTGTGCTCTGTTTAAATACAGAAAGTGGACGATAGCAAAGCAGCTGTGTGTAAAAAGTTGAGCTCCACAGTGCAGGATGCTCACACCGCCCTGACTGACCTCCGCAGCCGAAATGCAGAGCAAGCCTTCAGCCAGGCACTGGCCATAGTGGAAAGCAACACACCTAAGGTAATCATACCTCTGGAAACGATGCCAACAACAGCTGTGGAGCAGATTCCACAGGAAACTAAAACTTTCTGAAATGTTTCTCAGGCTAACAATGCTGCCGATCTTTAAGTCCTTAGTCATTTCCTTTCAGGGTCTTGGACTTTCCACCGTGGATGTACTGTTGCTACTCTATGGTCGTGCATCTGCTTTGACAGAAATCGGCCAGCCCGAGGTAACTCCTGAATGCCAGCTCATGGCCTTTTACTTGCAGTATATCAGAGGTGTTGTGGAAGTAACATTTTATTGGTCCCACTATTGCCTTGCAGAGTATCTGTGAGTAACATGACAGAAATATAACATTTTCACATCACATGTGTATGTAATAGGAAATCCAACGTTTTCTTAGTGTCAGCGTTTGCTTGATTTTTCATTTTTTCCATGTGGACATACAAAGGGAGACCAGCTTGAGGAGCTTTTTGTGGCTGTTTTAACATATATTTGCGTCATGAAACAGGAACTGGCTGAAGCGCACAAACTTCTGGAGAAGATCAAATCATATGAGGAGAGGACCTTTCAGTGTCTGGTGTACTATGCCATCGGCAGAGTGCATCTCAAAGAGAACAGGTACTGTACTTCTGTGTGATGTCACAGATTCTCACCGTCTCCTGTGTCGAACTGTTCAACATATGTGTCTCTTCTGCCTCTGACAGGTTTGCAGTTGCTCTGGTGCCATTTTCAGATTCACTGCAGATGGTCAAAAATCAAATAACTCCTGGTAAACTCACCTGGCCTCTAACGAAAGACATCGTCAAAGAAACCGTACTAGACTATTTCAAGGTTTGTTGCTGTTGATGTCTGTGCTTGGATGTGACAAATGGCTATTTCAGTAATGTTTTCTGGTATTTGAGTGTATGTAGAACAGACCAGATTTAAACATGTGAAATGTCTGCAAATTGCATCAATACGATTCATTCATTTAGTGTTTTTATCATGTTTTTAGACATACTGATTTCAAATTAATGGCATCATTAGATTAGATTGATTGGATTGTTTTTATTGTGTGTTTTTTGTTTAGAAAAATTTGGAAAGTGCTATAGAATTGTGCAAATTTCCTCCTGTTCCTGATGCCATTTGCCGACTAGAGAACTGCCTTTCCCCACTGAAAGCTGAAATCTACTTCACTGACCCAGATTTTAAGGTACATGGCATTGACACACAGCCTAAAATAATTTGAATCTAAATAGTACAAATACAGACGATTTCAAAGATGTGTGCTTCTTTATGTAGGGCTTCATTCGAATAGGTTGTTGTCACAAGTGCATTGTTGAATACCACATCGCCTGTTGGAAGGTCTTGAAGAGCTCATCCTTCTCTGAAAAGAATGAAAAGGTAACTTAAGATTTCTGAGGCTCTGTACTGAACCTGGTGGCTCCCTGTCTAACGTCTAAACCTGTGTAAATGTCTTGCAGGATTTTCTTCAAGAAATGTGTCTGACTCCTGACTGTATTGGCAAAATCTGTAATATCCAAATCTACGGTCCAACGGGCCTGCTGAAATGTAAGGTAAGGGAATTCGTTGGAGGTAAAATGAGCGTAAGCGTGGCTGTTAGTATGTTACAGGATTAGTGTTGACCTGATCTTTCTTTCTGCAGTTTGAAGCTGCCATCGTCAGACTACAGACTCAGAAAAAGCCAAAAGTCAATCAGAAATGTACAAGGTAAGCCTGCAGTGACACAGATCAATCAAGGGCCACCAACATTCTTTGAACTGCATACTTGAGATTGATCTCAGTGGCTCAGTTGCTCTTTTCTGCCTTCATACACCGATGCCAGTTTGGAGCATATTAGAAAACCCATAGTAATGATAATAAAGTAGTATGATAGTATATTAGCAATAATACAAGTGAAAAAATATTAATTTATAAATAATATTTGTCATTAAGTGATGTGCTTAGAAATTGTACAAGTTCTAATCTGGCAGAAGTTGACAGAAAATTATATAACAATGTGCTAGAAGTCAACAGTCTTTTTTTTCCCGTTATTTTAAAAATCAACTGCTTCTGTGTTTTCAGTTTGAAGAAGTTGACATCAAAAGAGGAACGTAGGCTTAAGAGGAAGCAGCATAAGGTGTCATTTCAAGATAAGGAGACTATTATCATCCATGATGATGATCTGCCCAAAGAAGAAGACACAGCAAGTCAGATTCAGCAGAAAGGTAAACTGTATCTGTTGTATTTCTCTCTGGTGTAATCAGTTTCTAATGTGATCTGTCTGCAGTTTTATAATCAAATATATATATAAATAGTATCATCACATATAATCAAGATGATCTGACTAGGTTTTAGTGTGCATCCCTGCATACGTTCTCAGTGAAACGTGGTGATGACTAACTAGTACCTTGATTAAATGTGTTCTTTCTTCGTGTTACATGAGGAAATACAGGTTTATGTCTTAGTAGTAGTAGTAGTAGTAGTAGTTTGCCTTTTCCTTAGAGCTGCGTGCTAACTTTGTTTTTGGTTCAACAGCTGTTGATGAATGTGAATGTTTGCTTTGTGTTTTAGCCTGGTTATTGTACAGGGATCGGGTTGTTCTTCAGATCAGCCAGAACATGGAGCTGCTGAGGAACGAGAAGGGCGTCCAGGTGTCAATCCTGACCACCAGTCTCAAACCCTGGCTGGAACTGGACTTGTCACGGGGGAACCTGTTGGCTCAGAGGCTGCTGAACTGGCAGCAGGAGGCTTTAGAGACTCTTGGTCAGGTGGTCGAGCTGCTTCTAGAGAGGAACAACCGGGTCTGGGCTCGTGTCTTTATCCAGGTGCTCAGTAGCTGTAAGGATGTTAATCCCAAATTGAACGCCTGGGCATCCAAGCTCAACGATGCAGGTCATTATTTATCATGGTGTTGTAAATACTTGTGTAATTTCCTGCTTTTTGCTATATATATATATGTATATACAAATATATATGTATCATTATTGGTCAGGTATAAACTTCATGTGTGTTTACTTCATTTCTCTCAGGCCTGACTGCTGCAAAATCTTTCATTGAGCGCTATGCAGAGCACTTGGAGCAGCTGGACTTAAGTCTTTTGCTCAACTTTGGTCCAGTGGAGGAGTTGATAATGGAGAAGCTTGGTACCAGGCCAGAGCTTTTATCAAGCATTGGTTTGACTGTGGCTGAATACCTAAAACAGGCCCCGCCACATGACACAAGACTTTTTATCTGGGCCCTGGAGGAGCACAGGGATGAGTATCTCTCCTGCCACACTATACTGGACGAATATTTTGATATGATGGGTAAGCATGTTTAATTTATTATTATTATTAGCATGTTTGTATATTTTGTTTGCCCTGAGTTTGCAACTGAACGTTTTAATTTTTGTTTTTCAGATGGACATTGTTCAGTCTTAAAAAAGTCTGATGAAAGTGAAAATGTGAGTCTATTTCACACTCAAACCGTTTTGTTTTCTTGGGTTTATATAACAAACATAGAATTTGGTTGACACAACCTAGTTTTTAATATTTCTATTTTCTACCTCTTATTTTCATTCATGTCAGTTTAATTCATTAATAATTTGGTAATTCCTATAACATAAGCTCAGTTGTACTGAGAAAATAAATGAACTTGATGGTAGAACTAATAGTTCATTACAAGTATGTATTACATTTCAGTCTTGTGTGCCAGCATTTCTAAAGCTTTTATTTACCAAAGTGTAGAACAACAAGTGTTTAACGGTCAAGTGGTGCGTCTTCCCAAAAACGTTGACACATTATGCTTAACATAAGTGAACCCATAAGATTTGTCTGAATCATTCTAACAGTACATTGTTTGTTTGCATTTCAGAATTCTCTTATGAAAAAGAATCGAGGCCGGAAGAAAAAACAGAAAGAGCCAAAGGTCAGGATCTGGATCAGTAGTTGTTGCACAAAGAGACAAATGTAGTAATGTAGCATCACTCTGACACGTTTCCTGTTTTCCACCTGCCAGGGTGTCATTGTTTTATCTGGAATGAGAGGTGTAACGCCAAGAGATGAGTGGGACCAAGACTTTTTTGAAGATGATTCTTTGTAAGTGCCACTAACAACATATTTTGTACTTAGTAACTATAATTTTCCTAACTGGTTTCATTATTTATTTATTTATTTAATTTTATTGTTAACAGGTCATTCCTACATCCTGCTGATCCCTTCAGTGTGCCGAACCACCTTCGAGATCAAGTTGCTGATTTTGAGGACCAGTACAACAGCACCAGAAACAGAAGCCATTATAAAAACATTTTGGACAACAACCCTGACGCAACAAAAGAGATTTTGTATGAGTAAGTGCAAATCGAAATTCCTGGGTATTGTAACGGGTCAGTAACGTTCTAATCCACCAGCACAGAACTCTATTTTATTGGCCTGAGGTCATTTGCACAGTTTTAAACTCCCCATAAAATGTATGCTGCTTTATAAAAACTGCTCTTTTCCCTAAGCATTCGTTCCTGGTGTGTCTACACTTAACCCTCATTCTGCTTTGTATCTGCTATATTCTCCCAATATCCTGGATTTTTCTTTGACTCTATTGCCTTTCTACTACTGCAGCTACTTTGCCCAGATCTTGGAGGAGCATGGCCCCCTGGTTGCTGAGGACCCTCTGTTGGTGGGTGAATTGGAACATTTTCCTTCTGTGGCCCAGTTGAACATCCAGGAAGCAGGCGGCTTTGAGTCTTTCCTCCTGGATTCCCTGCGTTTCATAAAGATGGGGAGATGTATTGGTCTGGCTAAGCATGCTGTGTCGCTGCAGCAGGCCGTACATGGAAGCCGTCTTGATGAGCTGGATGACCTAGAGGATCCTGACACAAACTCAGAATTTTCTGAAGCTGTTTACACAAGCTATCTGGACAATTATTTATCTTCAGAGGCTGAAATGTATCTCCCAAATCCTTATGTGTATGAGTCTGGGACCAATCTTTACACCCACTGGAGCAATGGGGATGATCAACAGCAAGATCATTACTTTTTAAATAATGACTATGGAAACATGGATCTTTATACCTGTCAAGATGGTTGGCAAGTGGACTCAATGACTACTGAGGAAAACCTTTTGTTCAAGCATGCAGCAGTACAGGTTAATACCAGCATTTAGCTTTCTGTTAAATGAACTAAATGTAATGTATAAATGCATTATTTCAGTTTGTTTTTAATTTTCTTAGACCTGTCAAGAGACCATGAGAAGTGTAGCAGTGAATACAGAACTTCATGAACCTGTTGAAAGCTGCCCGGTGAGTTGAGTAACCACATGCCTGCTGCTACTCAGAGCTCAGCAGGTATTAGATTTAGATTTTTTTTTTTTTGCTGCCTTTGGACTGAATCTGTTAACGTTAGAAACCAATTCATAGCTTCCTGAGCCAGCGTGTTTCTTTCAGAGGGTGTCTTTCACTGGGTTTTCTTGTTGATTGACCCATTGACTTTCTTTTAGGGTGACCTCAACAAAAAGGCAAAACACAACCAGGAGTTGGAGCAGCAGATGGAAAAGATGGCAAATGGCTGTGACGAAGTCAACCTAAAGCAGAAGAAAGAAATCGCCAGCCTTGAGGAGGAAATACAAAAGATCACCACCAATATACAAGTAATTGCATGGACAGTTCAAAGATATGGGCTGAATTTGAATGACTATAAGCACTAGATTGATTTATTTTTGTTTATTTTTTTTTTAAGGTGACCAACACAGAGCTGATGTTGTTCCAGCAGAAGCTGGAAGAGGAGGTAAAGAAAGATCAGAAGGAGAAGAAGGCCAACCAGGAAGTCCTGAAGTCCCTCAAGCTGGAGACTGAAAAGTTGGTGGAGGAACACGTAAGGTAAGACTGAAAGATTACTTTTTCAACAGTTTATTAAAGCATTACAATTATTACATTCATTGTATATTGATATGTAAACATTATTGTTTAGCCTGGCCAGAAACATCAGAGAGAAGAAAACACAATATGAAGCAAAGCTGACTGATTTCCTGGAGTTGGGGTAAGACCACAGAGTAGAAATGATGATGCCTAAACTCACATGTATCCCACACATTTTATTCACTTCTCCTTGTTACTCAGGAATCAGTCAGCAGCTGAGAAGATGAGTCTGGAAGATGAGATCAACCGCTGTCAAGCCATGCTGGCCTCAGCTACCAGGAGGTCACACCAAGCTCAGGTGACATTTAAGTTGCTGTAAATTAATTTAAATATGGCATTTTTTGCATTAATTAGTGTAAAAGCATTTTTGTTAGTGACAGAAAAGGAGAAAGGCTGGTCTACTAATGGATGATAACTTTGACTGATGCCTGCTTGATTTGTGTAGCACAAACTGCTGAGGACTCAAAGGCCATATAAATTGAACAGTATTGTACAAAAGGAGATTTTGTTGTTGAGAAACAGTTGATTTACTCCTTCAGCTGTCGTTGGTGGAGAGCAGCCTGGATCAGAGTTTATACAGCCTCTATACAGAGCTGGCAGATGCCAAGGCTTTGCTGAGCAAACTCGATGATGTCACCAACAGGTAAGGAGAGAAAAACCACAGATGTGGATTAATCAGTGCAGAATGGACTAAACGTAGACCACATGATGTGTGGACTTCTAAGTGATGCCCTTCATATTTTCAGATACACAAACCAGGACTTGGAAAGGATTAAAAACTCCTGTAGGGCCACCGTCCAGGAAGTAGAAGAGAAAATCTCTACTACTCAGGTAGATGACTTGGTTGACAAAATGTTTTCAAATAAGTTTCATTTTTTGGTAGCATTTCTGTATCTGATCTGTGTTGTGTGGGGCAGAGCCTCTAATGAATTTGTTGAACCAGCTGTTTCATAAAACGGGCTTTTCTGTTTGGCAGACACAGTATCAGCAGCAGATCAACCAAGTGAAGAACGGGAGAAGAGTCAGTGAATTGATTCCAGTCAAAATCAACAACCAGCCAGACCCTGCTGCAGCACCAGTGAGTCCCCTGAACCACGACACGAATCACTTTGATTCTCTTCCTATGTAGATTCTGCAAAGCTCAGTGTACAGCTTTGAACAGCTTGTAAAAACAGCTAAATGTGTTGATGTATTTACTTAACATTTAGGTAACTGGACGGATCCGATCTAAATGTGGAGTTTCACGTTCTGTGTTTCAGCTCTCTGTGGCAGCCAAAGAATTTACTTCCCAGTCTTCAGCCCAAATGTCACAAAAAGCTCCATCACCCGTGCATCTGCCTGCAGCTGAGGCACTGGTCGCTTCAGCTCAGCACAAACCTAACAGGACACTGGCGCCTGCACATGCCACCATGTTCGACAAAGCCATGGATCGCCTTGCAGCCATCTTCCCTGGCTATACAAGGTAACAGTGGACCGCTGACAACTTCAACACACTTTAGTTAAGTTGTAGACTACAATTAATGGAAGTAAAGTAAATGAGGACACAACAGCGGTTTGCACAATTTTGCTGTAAAGCCAGCATATGTAACAAAGTGATGTACCGTGTGTTTTTAGATCAGACTTAATGAGGTTTATTCAGGAGTTGCGTTTATCCAGCGGTGGAAGTTTCGGCAGCATGACGTTGGAGGGCGTTGTTGTTGGAGTAACCCAGCTTATCCTGGATCATCAGGTAACTCCAGTTTTTTTTTCTCAGAACCTACTATTACTTTACAAGTTTAATTTGGACTACTGACCGCGTGTCATTTGTCTGAGAATAATCCCACTGATGGTCTCTCTTTCTCAGGACAATATTAATTCTGGTGGCTCCAATGCTGTGGGACGTAGGGATCCAGCTCACAGCGTTACTCCTCCTCTGGTGACCCCAGCTCCAGTCTGGCAATCAGTTGGACACCAAAGAACACCACATTCTACTGCAGTAAGTCCAAACTATCCACCAATATAAACTGGCATCACAAAAAGTTGTCGGGTAACAATCATTGACATCAGTCACACAGTGCCTTACCAAACCACCCGTAACCCACATTTTGTCATATTACAGCCAATAAATGTGTTGGTCTATTACCCGAAACCCCAATAATACAAAGTGACATATAATGAAAGGAAAATGGTAAATGTTTTTTTTAACATGTAACAAATAACATTTTAGAGAGCTGAATGCTTTAATTACAAAACATAAAATGTAAAATTAAAACAAAATCCATAAACGGGTAATTTCTATACCAAGTGCTTACTGTTAAGTCTTTTATAAAAGTAAACTGCCTCAGGTCAGATGAACAAACTAAGCAAATTGAGCCACTGGGATGCTAACGTGTTAATATATCAGGTGTAATGTTTACCATAGGCAGCAGTTTGACGTGAAAAATATAAAACTCAAAAGAACACATGAAACATTCATCCTCCTACAATTCGTCTGGGAGGTTATCAGTCCGTAATCAGCATTTGTCTTGACTGCAGCTAAACATGGAGGATCCTTGCATCATCTGTCATGAAGAGATGAGTCCAGAGGACATCTGTGTGCTGGAGTGTAGACACAGCTTCCATAAAGAGGTGAGGAAGAATTCTGAATTGGTATTTGAGTGGGGGCAGCAGTGGAGGATTTTATTAGCTCTTTGTAGCCTTACAGGAGACTCACAGTAGCAACAACAAAACATGCTAATCAAATGAAATCATTTTAGTTTCTGTTAGAAGCATGACTGTTATGGATACGTTGTGGTCTGTATCTGCTGATTTTAATGTGCACCACTTGTGTTCAGTGTATCAGGTCATGGCTCAAGGAGCAGAGCACCTGCCCCACCTGCAGAGATCATGCCTTGCTGCCTGAAGATTTCCCTGTGCTACCTGGCAGGAGACGGCAAGTCCCATAGTGTCTTAATTTGGACCTGCTTTTTAACTACCAGTGTTTCTTCTTTTTTTTTTTTTACTTATTTCATTAAAGTCTACAAAATATTTGTCTGTAGCATGTTGTAACAATTTACCATAAATATACAGATGTCAATACCTGTTGTGTGTTTATTTATCACCCGATGCTGGTCAGGTTTAGAAATGGGCAAACCATGGGCAGCACTTGACTTGTTTGGTTGAAAAATAGAGGGTCCTGGGTTGGATGCTCGAGGGCGGCAGCAAGCCTCCTGTGTGCTGATAGGATTTCTACAGCTTCAGATTCTGCACAGCTTCAGAGGGAAGTTCTCTGTGATCAGATGATCATCATGAAGCACGACCACAATGTTGACTTCAAACTCTGAAGGACATCACATGAAGAACATAATTTTTATCTGTTTTTAATAAGTATGCTTATTAATAACTGGCAGCAGTCTGTACCAGTAAACTGTGGGGAAACTTTCTCTAGGTAGTTGTCTCCCCAGAACTCAATTTCTACGCACTCACCGACTTTAAAATTCGTGGTCTCCAATGTGGGGCAGGTGAACAGTCTGGGGAAGATCATATAGATGGGAATAGAGAGGCCATGGCAGACATCACCTTCAGCTATCTGGATGTTCTGGATCTCTGTGGCATCTCTGGCGTAGCCTTCAGCACAACCTGAACAAAGCAGGCATTTACAAAAAAGAGCCAAGCTAAGCCAAGACTGGTCCAGTTACATCACAGCAGCAACTTACCGCAGGTCTCAACTCGCACAAGCTGCAGCTCAATACTCTTGATGGGAACGTCAGAGTTCTCCACCACCACCTCTCCAGTCATGGGCTGGCTGATCACACAACTGGTGGCGTCTAAATGACCTCGGATTAGAAACTTTGGCAGTAAACTCTAAAAACAAAGGAAGTTCCTCTTTTCAGTGCTTTAAGTTACACAAAGCTGTAAAATGAAAGATCTGACTTGTTTTTCTCACCTCACGAATGTTCTGCAGTGTGTCTGGAGTGATGGTGAAGTTTACCGGTGTTGGGACAACTTTGGATTTCTGAGGCTATAGATCAAACACAAATTAATGGCTGACACCTGAGGTTACAATGTTGTCATGTTGTCCTGAGGGTTCACATCCCACACAGTTCGTTAAAGGATTATTTCAAGATGGAATGAAGTGGATGTGATATTTTATGAGATCATGGGAGACGTCACTTAGAGGTAAGAGCTTTGTATCCCAAACATTCATGATGTTTGTATAGAAAACATGGCATGAATTGGATTTACAGAATCCTTGAGCAGTAATCAAGCTAACCACATCTCTTTATAGCATTAACCTATGTGCAGCCTTCAAGGACGTCAAAAGGAAAATAGAGGGCGCTCTAAGCTCACAAATCACACAAGGGTTGGAAGAACCAGCCAATAAATTACAACACGCTTTATCTAGATGAACGGTTGTGTGAACTTGTTCATCTGAAGACCTACACGTGTTCATTGCTTGGATGTAACGCCCCCGAAGGCTGTTTTATCCAACCTTTGTTTTTTAGCTTTGAGCGCCACCTATATTACAGTGGGATCGTTTTGACCCCTCAAAGGCCCCACAAGGGTTAAGCGACAATGGTCGGGTTTTAAATGTGGTCACAGACTTCTGAAATTCCTAATCCTAAATTCCTGTAGCCTAAATAACAAAAAAAAAGTCAATAAGCCTAATTTACTACATCATAATAGTTTATAGACAAATCTGTTACACTGACCTGACAGTGCACAATGAACTCACAGCTCCTGCTTAGGTCTTTAGCAAGCAGAGAGCGCTTCAAGTCACAGCGGAGGGTGTACTGAGGAGACACAAGTGAGATGATTTAAACCCAATAAAAATATAGTAAAACCTTATCACAAATACAAGACAATATTTGTTTACTGTATGACATTTTGTATGTGCCTTTAACTTCATGTGGGCATAAAAAAGCAAGCGAAAGTGTTTTGTTACATCTTTCTCTCATGTATTAATCTCTAACTGCTAAATACATTATCTGATCGGCCTCATTTTATTACTATGTGAGTGCCTGTATTGTTCCAGTACATCACAATGTCAAAGTGTTTAGTGCGTGTTGTACTCTGTGTATTTAAAATCACTCAATATACATACAATAAGACGCTACTACACAAGCTTACAGTACTTTAGCACCAATTCCCCCCCTTCTCTTTCTGACATTATTTTGACAAACAAAGTACAAGCTTCAGTGTCCCTCACTCACCTGGATGTTGACGAAGACACCGTGGTAGGTCTCGTACAGCACCTTGTTGCCTTTTGCGTGCAGAGGGAACTCAAAAGGGATCTCAGTCTTGCCTCCTGGGATCTTTCCTGCCTTTGCCACCTCAATGTTGGTGCTGATCAGCTGGATGGGCTGCGACATTTAACAGGAACGTCAATAAATCATCATACAAAAAAAAACTATATTACTATTTATTATATATAGTAATACAATAATACAGGTTAATATTGTTTCTACATGCAGTTTGTTTTGTGTTAGAAACAAATCAATCTATATCAATCAAAATATATTTTTTAAATGTTCCAAGTGCAACACCTAATGCTAACTTTGCACCTGGACGAATACAAAGTTGAAGAACCAGACAGGAGGCTTCTACAAGTAACCTTTACCTGTATTTAATATTGTGCTTGCATTCTGTACTCTTGATGAGTCCTATCAACCTGAACGGATCTATGAGGTTTAAAACACCGTGTGACTCGTAGTTCACCTTCACAGAGTTGTAGAAAGCTTCAAAGACTCCGACACTCTTAGAGCTCAGCTGCAGGTTCACCAGTCCCTCCATGCTGAGATTGATGCCATGGTGCTGCATCGGCTCCTTGCACACCAGCACGACGACACCAGCCACCACCTCCTGTGGATGACAGCCATGATATCTAAAACTCAGACAATTAGGAACAACACATGCCTTCACCTTTACATGTTTATGTTTATGTAGAGATCTAACAGCAAATTAGTGCAACTAGTATCAGCTGTGACCCATCTGATAAAGTGACCAGGAGGGGAGGACAACAGCTAGTGACACAATAGGATAGAGATCTACTTTTCTACAGCACCAACACGTTCTCTTGTGAAAATGTATCAATGTTTTCTTGTAGCTGATCCACAGTCTGACGGGTCACAGCTTTTAGCTCGGGCTCATCAGCTGCTACCTGGTCATGTGACTAGCTTAGCAGCAGGCTATTTCAAATGAATGTCTTTTCAAAACCACACAATTTGCTGACATGAAAAGCTTCTTTAAAAGTCAAGACAGAAAGGTAAACCTGAGGTAAACATGGTACAGATGAAGCTTGTTAGTACATAGAAGCGGTACTTGTGTGTAACGCAGTTAGCTACTTACCCCTTCACGATAAACCTTATTGGCTCTTTTTAGTCTTACGTCCAAAGTGGCGCTCATGGCTGCATATGAAACATCAGACAGATATTTAATTAACTTCTTCCCGACTCGTCTTTGGTGAAAGAAAGAAATGATCTTAAGCTGTGTGCGTTTGCCAGCACTGCTTCCGTTCTGATAACAGCAGTGGCGCCACAACTTCCGAGTGAGAATCCGTCACAATAAAAGTGAGAAGTCAAAGAGTTTCCGGTCCAAACCCTTCAAAGTAAACGCTGTAGTTACAGCTGAAAGAAGCACATAACAAATAAACAAGGAAAGCAGTGATATTTTAATTCAACGCCATAAGTAATACATAATAAATAATATTCCAACTTACCTCTATGCAGTAGAACAAACAGATCCTACATTTGATACAATGTCTTAAGATGTTTGCCTTCACGTTTATACAATGATTCATTTGTGTCACATCACTCATAGAACTTTCACATTTAGTGGTGGTTAATAGTATTATATATTTACTTTATGATATTAATTTTGTATTCCAAGCTATGTACCACCAGAGGTAAAATGGTTTGTATCTTTACATCAGAACCTGTTGGAAAAACACATAATATGCAATGGTGACATTCAAAATATTGACTCCACAAATCTCTATTGTTTGTTAATAAACCAGCTAAATGTCAAAGTTCTCCTCTTTACCCAAAATGTAAAGACAGTGTTTTTGCGGTGACACTTTGACTAATGTGGTAACTCACATTCGTGACATTTATGTTTTCATATTTCAAGGATATAATATTTTCAAGTAGCCTGCTTGTGTGGATAAAACTTTTACTGCTATGTCTCTGAAAGTAAAAGATCAGATGTGCTTTGGTTTGATTGTTTTGCCCAGATACAATCACCGGCAGCCAGGTCAAGCTCCTTAGTGTTGTCACAACAAGAGCTGGGAAGGCAGCGAGACGGTCCAGCTGTTGGCTGAACACGTTTCATCCATCAAAGGCCTTGATTCATTCTTGTTTCTACCCACTCTCTCACAACCAGGTACATGTGAACAGTGACTGATCTTTTATTAAATTAATCCACGATACCGGTGTGAAAATGCTGTACAGTAATTGAAGCTTTTACGTTGGAAACGTAACACTTCAATAAATGTAGTACAAGTATCAAATGTCCATACAGAGTATTATGCTATAATAAATGACATATTACATTATTATTACAGATGTATTAAGATATTTGCAGCAATTACAAGATAAAATACCCCTAAACTGTACTTAATTACAGTATTTGAGCTTTACATTGTTCTCCACCACCAATATGTTCTAGTGACTGAGATATTTATCTCAACTTCCATAAAAATGAAAATGTTACTTAAGCACTTAAGAAATGTTCACTTACAAAACAGAAGTGCTAGTTTCTGTTACCCTCTATATCAATTCAGCAAAACATAACAAGGTAAATCTAGTTTCTAGCTATAATTTTGTGTCACACCTAGAATGTACAATATGCATTTTTTTTAAAATGTTAAAAATGTTTTTGTTTGTTTTTTTAATTTAAGGTTGCATAGGAATAACTGCCTGATCATAGATTTGGTGAACAGTATCACTCTTATCTATTTCTCAGCAAGAAACCAAACAGGGGTCCGACAGTTCCTTTAAATGGTGGACTATTAAATTATGAGGACTATTATATTACTTCCATTGAATGTCTTGATGACTTTCCTGTCTTTTTCATTTTGTAAAGAATGTATTGAAATGCACAGTTTGTAGGGAAATGTGATGTACAAAATCAAAAAGTCACAGTATTGTTATGAAAAATAGGATTGAAACAGTTTGCATACCTCGGCAACATTTCAGCTATATAATATAAAATGTTCACATAGGTTGTGTTTGAATGTGGTCTACGCAGAGCGAATAACTGATGACCAACATATCACATTTTCATGAAACAGTAGCAATGATATCACATCTGTCCTCTATTCATTTTTATAGTCCTCTTCGAGTTTTTGCTTCTCTGTGTAGTTACTGACCAGGGCTGGGTTGTTTATGACTTGGACCTTGTCAAAGAACTTGAAGTCTGCTACATAACGTCCACCTGTGGTGCTGAACAGCACCGGCTGGAACTCATAGCCCCAGAGGATCTCCTGAGGGACGTAGGAGGTGCGACTCTGACACGTGGCTGCCGTCGACTCCATCGTGGCATTGAGGGTGACCAGCAACTCAAACTCTCTTGTGTGAAGATTTTCTGCGTTCAGTCCTGCCAGCGGGCTGTGCTCATCTAGGACATGGTAGAAGGTGATGGGCAGGATGAGGAAGGGGCACTCGCTGCTGGAGTCCATGTGGAAATCGACCAAGCTCTGATGGACTTGCGTCTTCTCGCCCTCCTCTGTCACATTGGAGTGGAGGAGCTTTCCTGTTAGCTGGCACTGGATCAAGGGGCTCTTCCTCATGTTACCCACCCTCACCATCAGAGACAACTTGCTATGGTGCCGGCAGATGACTGCCAACTGGCTGAACTTGATGGTCTCCGCTCGCTTCTTTGGCCGAGCCAGTTTGGCTAAAAAGGCACCCGTGACAAAAATTTCAGCCAGGCCAGTGATGACGAGCTGAGCCACTAGGGTGAAGATAGCCAGAGGACATTCCTCTGTGATGTAACGAAAGCCATAGCCAATGGTGGTCTGTGACTCCAGAGAGAAGAGGAAGGCCCCAGTGAGGCTATCTACGTTCATCAGACACGGTGTGTGGCTGGAGTTTGATCCAGTCTCAAAGTCTCCGTTGCCCAAGCTGATGAAGTAAAAGATGACTCCGAAGATGAACCAAGTCATGACGAAGGTGGAGGCAAACAGAGTAATCTTGTAGCGCCATTTCATGTCCACCACAGTGGTCCAGATGTCATGCAAGTACAGCCTGACCATGCCCTCAACGTTGTCAATCCGCACATTGTTGTGGCCGTCTTTGGAGATGATTCTTCGCTTGACCTCCTTCCTGATGGCCATGATCTGGTTGAGCTGATGAGGTTTCTCCTGAAGGTTTATTGTCGCATTTCCAGTGGAAAGCTGACAAAATGCCAAAATAGATGAATAGGTGAATTAATAACTCTAGACACACTATACACATTAATTACACATTCTATTATTAAGGACTTTTTACATATAAAAAACAAATAAAACTACATTGTAATTGAAATCATAACAGCACAATTTCCTTCTCTTTTAAAAGCATCTAACTGATTGTTTTAGTTACTTTTGTGATTTCTGCACTGGCCCCAGTATAATAGCATGAAATTCAATATGCAGGGCTTTCCAGGAACAGTGAAATACTTACTAACAACAGAATAGTCCCTCAGGAAAGAGTTCACATTGTTCTGCTGAGCTGCTCCCACACAGATTTACTCTGTCACACTACTATTAAAGCCATCTTTGATTTGTTTTCCTATTTTCACTATTTGTCCTTTTAGTTTTTTAGTTTTCATTTGGACACAGGTAAACACTATAAAAGTCTAGTTTCTTAGGCATTTAGTTTATGAAATGTTTTACACATAAATAAGTATGTTGACAAAACATATTTAGCCTAATTTAATCTATTACAGTAAATAAAGGAAATAATTGAAACAACTTGTGATGTAGAAACAATAAGGATGTTCCCAAAAACAAAATACATGACCAACTCATACTGTACAGTTACTTTCACTAATCAAAGATGAACTGAGAAGAGCTGAGATGTTAATAGTGGTTGTCCTCTGACTGAATATAATAACGCACTCAATTTATTTGAAATGTAGCAGTGAGCAAATAAGCAAAATAAGTAAGTAAAATGAAATCAATCAGAAAGTGGTAAAAAGTAAAACGGAGCAACAAACACCAAGATAAAATGATAAACTTCAGATTACAATGAATGTTATAAAATATTTCACAGTATTTAATGTAAAGAGAACAGGCAGTGTCTACGTGACACATCGCTATCGCAGATTGTTTTAACGTCTTACAGTTAATACAAGTCGAACCTTATAGTACAGTATTACAGGAGCACGACATAACTTGATTTGGTGTAAAATCAATCATTGCTTCATTAATAATTATGCAGAATGGATTATACTCACATTCTGTTGTGCAGGGTTGTTGATTTATCCCAAATGTCTTCACTTGTCACACGCAACCTGAAAATTGAAGGTAGCTCTGCGTCTTCTTTCCTTCTATTGTTCTGAGTTGTGTGGGCTGAACTTTGGCACAGGTCTATTCACGGTAAAACAGAGATGGGAGACAAAGCCAAGCTGTAAACGCTGTTCTATATGTGGGCTGGCTTTTATCCTGCCACCTCCCCTACCTGAGCACAGGTGAGGACAGCAGCCCTTAAGCGTCTGGTTTGGTTTGCTCCTTTTATGTTTGCTATTGCTTTATACACTGTCCCAGATCTACTGCTTTTATGGGCCAATAATTCTTTGAAGTTCTTGGGACCCTCTTGGTGTCATTACAAATAAGCAGTGTTTTGTCTCTATTCCGGGCTGATATTAGAATTCATAACTACAAAGGGTAGAAAATGTGTGTGTGCTTCCAGTGGAAAATGTCTAGTTGAAACTAATTCAGTGACTCAGTATAATGATGTTCTGAATTAGGTATGTTAAGTTAAATAAGGTTTAAGTGGTATTTATGTGAGTAGTTCTGATAAGTAATAAGAGCTTCGCTGGAACTTTTTATACAGAACAGATTTGAACTTTGACCTAGTCCTTATTGCAGTTTGACCTGAGGTAAGAAATAAATGAGGAGACTCTTAACTCATGTGTAGCGTTTGGATCCAGATCAGTAGTAGATGTTTTCTTTATTCCTCAGTACCAGTAAGACAATGGCAAACAGGAAACCACTAATACGTTTATTATCTTATCAAGTAACAAAATGTTTTTAATATTTAAACACAGGCTTTTACAACTGTGGGGAAGGTATTTAAACTCTTGCGAAATGTATCATGTGGCAACAGTAGTTATCCAGGATCACTGTAAAATGATTGTATCATTCTTTGGATGACCAATCAACATGCATATTTATTTGAAGATGATTAGTTGCCAGTTCATAGACCTGAAAAATGTGAAAGTAGTGTTTTTTACACAGGAAAAGGAACCTGAGAGGGTTCTGCCCAAGTCTGAAGCCACAAAATACAGTGTATTTCAAATGTAAAAAACTGAAAGAAGAGAGCTCTTTAAAGTTTAAGCAATGAAAGGAGCTGAAGTGTTGAATGAAGGGGAAGTATTACATAAGGTGTGAAAGTTAAACAGAGCCTGAAAGGTCAGATGAAGTGGAAATGCTCAGAGCAGATTCGCTGACATGTAAAATACAATAAGCCAATGAAGTGAGAGTGGACATAAACATGCTAAAATAAGTGCTGCATGAAACTAATCAGTTAAAGAGCACTGCTCACTCAGTTCGCAAGCCAAGTTGACTGTTCCTTTAAGTCTCTGCAATTAAACTTCTTGACCTTGAATCACACTGCAGCGCTTTGTTATTAACCACATTATTTCTACTCACATTCCTGAAGGCTGTGTTACTGAAACCCCTTTTCCATTACAGGAGCTTCTTATAACCAGTCCAAAGGTGGTCAGATCTGGCTGCACTGTATTTTTCCTCCTCCTTCTCCTGACACCAACTGTTTGTCCCTGGATGTTGTGCAGGTCTGTGAGACCATTCATTTATTTTCCTATTCCTTGTGTTACATCTTTGTTTTTTATTTTTTTTTAAAAATCCACAGTACCTCCTGGACACCTCCCCCACTTTTAATGCATCTTAGCCCCACACTTACAAACCAAGCTGGCTGGCAGGGTAACGGGGTCCTGTCTTGCTGCCCCTGGCTCCTCCTCGGATGGGGGTGGGGGAGGTGGCTTTAGAGGTGCCGCGGGTCCTGCCCGGGGCCCCGCGGGTACTGGGTCGGAGACCAACCCACCTCATGAATGGGACTTCGCGTATGGTGTGGGTGTGAGTGTGTATAGTATCACGTATGGATGGGTAGGTTCTGGGGGGAATGTATGTGGCAGTATGTGGGTATGTATGTTAGTGGTGTGGCTGATGTTTGGGTGGCCCGATCCTGGCGCAGGCTAGGGGATCTTGCTGCCTGGGCGGCCTCCTCTGCTGATTCCCACTAATGCCTACCTAGTGCTGCAAGCCCACCATGACGCTGGGGGTGGTGTCTGGCCGTGGGGGGGGGGCTCTTCTCCGTCTTTGCGGGGGACGCAAACTGGGGGTGGGTTCCCCTCGGGACGCCGGGGGTCATCGCCTATGGGTTCCTTGCAGACTGTGGGTGCCCGGGTTCTGCTCTCTGGGGCTGACCCCCCCGGTGGAGGGGGGGTCTGCTTCTGTTCTTCCCGGGGTGGGCTGGCGCTGGCTCATCGGTGGCCGGACCTGGCTCCTGGTGCTGTCCCTGTGGCTGCTGCGGCCCTGTCTGGGGGGCGTGGGTGGGCGCCCCGGTTCAAGGCATCTGCCCTTCCGGGCCCGAGAGGTATGTGGCGCACTGGTTACTGGGCCCTTTCTTGCTGCTTGTTGGAGCATTGGGACGGTAGGGACACATTCATCACCTTCCCCCATCACCCTGGTTTCTGCTAGTGGCACTGTGCACCAATGCTTGTATCACCACAAGCGGTGAATGATGTTGTTTCACTGTTTCGGGGTAATGGAACAAACTATATGAGCAACAAAGTGCATACGTGTTATGTTATGATATACCTTCCTCTTATGTATCTATTTACTTATTTTAATTGGTTTTTGTGTTGTTGTTTTTTTTTTTTTTTTTTTTCACAAATGAAGTTATCATGGTGTTGGTAATGCTGCACTTGTACTTATAGTCGTTGTGTGGTTATTGTTGTTATTGCTGCTGTGGTTACTGTAGATGTCGCTGCTTGTCATTATCATCATACCTACCAGGACTGTTAACAATCAATTTCATCACTATAACTTATTTACGTAATGTTAGCTATACCCTGTTGGTTGTACTATGTATCTTGTTGTCTGTGCTTCCTCTTCTCACCCCCCCCCCCCCCCTTTCTTCCTGTCCAATCCAGAGACTCTCATTTCGTCTTGATAGACCAATTAAAACAAAGATCTTCAAAGAGGGGTTCATAGTTCATGTATCCCTTTTGAAAAAGCAAAACTGCCCACCACAATACAGCATCCAGCACATACATGATGGATGCTAAACTGCTGGACAGGACAAAAAAAAAAAAAAAAAAAAAAAAAAAAAAAAATCCACAGTAACAGAAAAATACAGACTAAATGCAGAGGCACCTGAGGAAACAAGTCTGGGCACAAACAAAATACTTTAGTGAAATACAACATCTAAAAATGATTCCTTTCAACTGTTTCTGCAGACGAGTATGTGATTATTAATAGTCAGTTTATAAAAATAAACCAAATATATGTGAAAGCTTGTAAACACTCACTCAATCACTATCTTGGCCTCTTACTTCTTGCAAAGCTGGCAGGTGTGCTGGAGCCTGTCCCAGCCTACAGTCAGGCGAGAGGCAGGGCTCACCCTGGACAGATCGCCAGTCCATGGCACGGCCACAACCTAATCTGCATGGACTTTGGACTGTGGGAGGAAGCAAACCTGTAAACATTTTAAGCAAAATGATATTTTGCCTGCGATCATTTAACAAAAGGAAGGAAGCCCAGCGCCATCTAGTGCCTGGTATGTTGTCATTTACAAAATGAGAGAGATCGTTTATTATGTGATCTATGTTGCTAATAATGATAATTAATACTGATGACATTTAGAGTGTAACCCTTTCTCACCTCCCAGCTCTGCATCATAGTTATACTGAATAACATCGGACACAGAAAGGACCGGTAATTGCCTTTATTTACAAAAAACATTTCCCACTCCAATACCCAGAGTTCTTGATAATGTTTGGATGGTCACAGCAGTATCTTTCAAACCAGTCACTAATGTGTAATTGTGCACAGCTCATTTATTGTTGATCTGGTTATTTTCCTAAGATTGAGTGTAAATAAATTAGATCAGGTTCAGAGCAGGTGAAGTTCTTAATCCAAGGTTCATGGTGGTGCAGTATTTGCAGTGGTGGCCCTCAGGATGCCCCGTAGCACCTTGTAATTGTTAAGTGGTTGATTTTCTTTAGGTGGGTAACAGGGTCCTCGATCTGTTGCGTATGAATAAGGGAACCGCAGGACCCAAAGACTGTCAGGGGGCAACACGATGTCTGTCTGCTCTGGATGGAAAACTGGACAGGGAGGAGGACCAGGCTGCACCTAAAATGATAACGGAAAAAGACATTTAATGACATTCCTCATTAGGACATAATACATTAATTTAAACACATCAGCAGAATTGAAACTATAACATACAACTCACAAAAAATAGGACTATGTATAGTGTCCTTGAAAGAGCAGAATTTCACCTGTGGGTTGAGGGTAATTTCCAGCGGGGCATCAGGCACCACAATGAAAAGGCGAGCTAGCTGGGCAAAGTGAGGCTTCAGGCCACGGCCCTGAGAAGGGGATGCAATATAAAGGGGCATGTCTGTGTTTAGCACCCTGGTGGCAGGGTCTTTGGCGCCTCCTGGCCCCATCACCTTTACTATTTTATCAGGCCCAGAGCTAATGAAACGTCTTCCCCTGCTGTCTTCGTACTCAAACCCCACAAAGACCCGAGCCATGTCATCCCTCCTGCGACTTCTACCAAGCCCTCCAGTGCTCCCTCTCTTTCCCACCAGTGTCTTGTTAGGGACTGGCCACGAGGAGCTGCTCCCATTTAAAGGCTCGGTTAGACCTGCATCGTCCTCAGATCGAGAACGGATCACCAAGTCCCACGGCAAGAGGAAGGAGGAGCTTGGGACAAAACCTGGCTGTTCCAGGCCTGTGTGGCAGTTGTATGACTTTGCTGGTCCCAGTTTGACCAGTGACCAACTGGAGAATTTGGGTAACAGACCTTTGGGACAGCCAGAGTGCATCATACCAGGGAGATATTCCACTGTGGAGGGCTGGCGATCTACTAGGCTCGGCCTCTTTTGCTGGACTTGGGCTTCAGCTCCTTCTCCATCGCCGTAGGGTCCCAAACTGTCTGTGGACTGGCCTAAACTAAGAGCTAGACTGAGGCTGGTGTCTCCAGGTGTGTGGCTCTGTGCAGTACTCGGCTCCTTTAGCCTCTCCGGCTCACCAGACCCCGAGGTCTCACATGGCTGTCGCTGAGTTTGGTTACTGGCTGGAGCTGGGTCTGGAGTGCTGGGCTGGAAAACTGGAAACTCAATCCTCTCCAGCTTCCCACAGCATTTCTCATCCAGGATCTGTTCAGCAAAAATAGAAATATCAAACATGTAATAAAGAAGTAAAAACCCTGATATTAGAAATTGGAATTTTTCTTTTTAAAATATATTGTTTCAAATCTTAGAACAACGCCAACATGTCATATGTCCATACTGAGCAAAGGAAGCAAACTCACTGTCGACATTATGTCGATGTATGACATTATACATGTCATCATACATACAGCTATAAAAAATACATGTATGACATTATGTCATACATGTATTTTTTATAGCTGCATTAGGTCAGTGTAGGCAACATTGCAAATCAGAGAGGGAGTGAGTGTCTCTGGAACAAAGAAAATAATTCCACCCACAAAAACCACTTAATCCAGAAGAAACACATCAGCCAGTTTGACTGACAGCTGATCTCCATAAAGTACAGAAAAGGGCAACCCACATATAAGATCTTTACCCGACCACACTAAACACACGTTGTGTATCACGTTGCGATATTTGACAACCGGCTGAGAAGAGCGGAGTGTGAAGAGCACCCTCACCTGATAGAAATCATAATTGGCAGCTTGGACATCAAAGGGATCCTCACGGGGAGCCTGTTTCCTGCCACAGTTGCAGGAGCTGGTGGAGCGCCCCCTGCTGTTGTGATTCATGACGGGTGGGTTGCGATCCACGTCGGACTTCTCTCCTATAAAAAGTGTGTGTTGTGTAACTGGTTTTGTTCCTATTCCTCTAAAATATAATATATATACATGTATAATAACAGCATAATCCACAAAGCAGTTAATACAGGTCATTTTTGGACTTTACATGCACAGTTTCGGTCCTTACTACCCCAGATGCAGTGTAGCGGAGGACAGAAAAGTAGAAGACAGTGCTCACCTGGCTGCGGCAGCAGGTGGAACTTGTGAACACAGTGTTGGTCTGTCAGGCTTCGCTCCTCACACAGCTGATGGCCGCTGCTCCAGAACTTGTAGCAGTCCTCATGAAGCTGCAGTGCGTAGCGCTGGAAAGCCACACCACGAGCATGCTGGCTGTACACCCGCAGAGCCTGCGCCAGCTGGTTCTTGTGTACTGTCGTGGTGTAGTTATGGGGAAGGTTGGACTGGTAAGCACTGTGAGCCAGTGGCAGAGCTTTCTGACATCTGTTCTCAGAGAACTTAGTGTCAGCATCAAGAAAACCCTCCAAAACCTTCAACTGGCTTTGCACTTTAGTGGCTGCCTCAGCTATTTCTTCTTCTGTGTTAGTAATTAAAACCTGGTAAAGTCTGGAGGCGACCTGTACCCATTTAGAGTAGGTCGGCAGCTCAAAGTGTGAAGGCTGTGGGTTGCGTCCGACGCTGTCATCAAAGCCTTTCTTAGTTAACACCAGCTCCACATGCTGCCACAGGAATTCTTTCAAGTTGCAGTCCACAAGCTGACCGCTCAATGACAAACTGCCCGAGTCTCCACTGCAGCTGGACTGCCGAGCTGAACGTCGCATCTGCTGATAACGCCTTGGCCCTGACACTACAGGGGTGGGGTCTTGATCACACTGAATGCAATTGGATCGCAACTGAGCAAGCAAGGTCCCCACAGGGTCCTCGTCTGCTGCAGGTATTACGTACACAAACGCTTGGTTGGCAGGCACTGTGAACAAGCAGTTGCTGCTTTGGTTGGTCAGTACCCTACTTTTACGGAAGATGCGATAAATTTGGTCCTCCAGGGCATGCTGCAGCCTCCTCCGGGGAGAGTGCTTTTTGGGTTTGTCAGCGTTTCCTCCAGAGTCTGAGCTGTTTCCAGAAACCTTGGAATAAAAATCGAAATTTAATCACATGCAAAATTCTTGAGTTTTATTATTATTACAGCATCTAACTCAGTTCGTGCCATAACAGTCATGGTCACTTTCATTCACTTTCTACTTTCAAGTTGGTCTGAATTTTAAGACGATCATTACCATCTGTCTAGTTTGCAGTTTCAACACTGCCCCCACTTTCCATCAATGCCTCCTCAGAGGAGAAACCATTTCAGTTCTTTGGAATTTGGGTTCGTTCTGCATCTAAAGTATCTGTGCTTACCAGATGTTTTAGTCGTTTCTTTTTCTTTATGATGTCATTTAGTCATTATATGAGGTCACAATGAAAGCAGTTGGTTATGATAGAAAATAAGTAAAACACTAAAAACCTTGAGAATGTCGTTTATCTGGAAGACGAAGAGCAGGCGCGGGGGGCACGGCCGACAGTTCACCTTCCACTCCTTGGACACCGGACACTCTTTGATGGCAGCTCGGATCAGAGGCAGGACCTTCTGCCGCAAGGCGTCCAGGGCTCTGAAGAGCCGGTCGTAAGTCACGTCGAAGGTCTGGTTCGGGTGGACGAGCAGGAGGACGTGGCACACGGAGAACATGTAGAGAAGGTGCAGACAGTGTTGTGTGTCGAGGCCTTTCCAGAAGTCGTGGGCGTCGGAGTGACTAGTGCCGGCGCTCAGCGACTGACAGGCCCGCAGCAGCTGCCGGCTGTCGCAGACGGACGACAGGACCAGGTAGAGCACCCGGTTCTCCTGGTTGTAGAAAGCCTGGATGTGGCTGTCCGCGGTGTCACCGTCCTCCGGTTCCCCGAACAGCGAGAAGATGTGTTTGTCCGCCAGAGTGTTGATGAGAGACTCCTTCAGCGGCGCCGACTGCATAATGCTTTTACCAAAAATACCGACGACACATAAACCTTCGTCCCGGTAAGCGGCGTCCTCAAGAAAGTCTGACTGCAGCAAAGCCCCCATGCTCACAGGCAAAGCCATGTTCGCTTCCTTCATGGTGGCAATTAGGGGACTACAAACATCGGCACACCAATTTCCGGGTTTGTGAACTAAAATGTCCGAGTAGACACAACATCTGCTTTACAGTTCCTTGTTGTTGGATAGTTTCGACGATTTTGCTATGAAGTATTTAGAGTTACGTTGTTCTGCGTCAGTGTATCATATGTTAAGTTATGGATTTTTACTTTGTGAAGTAATTATTGATTATTGCTGTCAAATCAGTGTTTGTGCAAAAAGCACAGTCTGTTCTATTCAGCTGACTATTTGTATAATTATCAACTAATATTTCAACTGGTTTTGCAGGTCAAACACAAATAATGTAACAAGAAACAAAACCTTGAAAAACGATTGAAACAGAAAATGTCTTAGATGGTAAAAAAAAGGTACAGATACAACCTATAATACTACAATCAATAATATTTATTTAATCCGTCTAATCCCAGTGTGGTTGTGAACCCTTTTCCAAGGGAGACACCCCATTACACAATATCACCAGAATAGTTGATTACAAACAACATCATACACAGAGTTTGGTGTCCTATAGAGAAATAGCTGATGGCAATCTGGGGCCGCCTGTGCCAACAAGCCGAGCTACACTACTGACAGTCAAGCAGAGTTTACAATATCCTTATAGAATGACATATCAAATAAACATTGAACTGAGAGATGATTAAAAATGGACTTTACGTCTAAATACAATTACGGCATTAACTTAATAATGTAGTATTTGTGAATATACGTTTTTAAAAAAATCATTGGTCAAGGTCACCCCTCGTATTGACGTGCGTCTCTTTTGTTGCTGTTTGTTTTGATTCCCATTTTTCGTCTCGATCTAACATTAACCTTCCCATAAAGGTCTCAGACGTCAGACGACGGGGCGCAGTTCTACGTGCGCGTTCATACCGCTGCGTTCTCTCTGACGTCACCGCCCTCTGATCGTCTGAAATCCCTGATAACGCTCTGCGCGCTCCCTCTCGGCACTGAATGGGGGGCTCAGTCCAGCTTCTGACAGCTCGTCCAGTAGTACTATCGTAGGCGCCACGGTCCACTCTCCCAGTCAGGTCCGCTGTGTTCAGACTCGGTAGCCAACGGCCCTGCTCCTCCGGTAGTACACATTTATTCAGGTAGTCTGGTTGGCGCACTGACAGCCCAACTAGTTCCGTTAGTGTTCTGACTCTTCTCTTCTTAGCCCGGCAAGTTAGTGTACTGACGGGCGGAGGTGTCTCTGTCTGTCCAGGAATGAGAAATGATGGCCGGCTCTGCAGCAGAGGAGAAAACCTTCCGGCGGTTCCTGGAGCTCTTTGTTCGGGAGATGAGGATGCCTCTGCAGGAGAGCGACCCGCTCCCGACGCGCCCCTTGACGGACCTGGTGTCTGAGGAGGAGGTGGAAGGTGAATGCCTCGACCTGTGTCTCCAGCACCTCTACAAATAGTTAAGTGTCCACTTTATTCTGTCACGGCATGCTGTTATTTCCGTGTGTCCACTGCTTCGCTTGAACCAACTGTAGCAGGTCCGTGGACGTGTTTGACGTGTTGTTGCGGGGAGGTGAGCGGGCTGCGACCCTAACCGGGTCCACATCCGCTCAGCACCGGGGTGCCAGCAACCTGCCCCAAGCCTCGCTGGGTGTGTCCGGCACAGCGTGTGTGTTGATGCCTTATGTGAAATAAAAGCAAAAGGAGAAGTTAGGAGCTGTCGTCCACCGGGGCTTTGTCTGATTTTTACACGGTGCCACATGCGCGCACAGCCCGTCGCTGGCATTTCGTGCCACGCTTACCCCAGCGGTGATGGAGCTGGAGGTCTGCAAAAGGTGAACCCCTGGTTTGCGTAACAGCGCGACGTCATGGTGGTGTAGGAGGAGGAGGACGCCATCGCCATCACTGCTGAGCGCATCTCCGTGCAGGCTAAAAATAGCCCCACCGGTTACGTTATTAGCCTCAGTCGTCGGACTGATCTTTACAGGGTAAAATCCAAGATAACCTGTGAGTCCGCGCAGAGTGAAAAGCAGTTGTCTGTTAGTTCACGGAATTACGCAAACCGTATAATGGCATTTTGTAGATCAAGGATGTGCCTCACCTACATTACTTCATTTATTCCTTCGGAAACCAGACGCTGCATGTTCACCGCCGAAGAGAGTACACAATGATTTACATTAATATAACAGCCTCAAACTAGATTCTCAAAACTCTAGTTTTTCAGATATAGAAAAACTTGGCAGAAACGCTAAAACTGAGATGAGCTCCGTCCTGAGCTCTGCTGCCTGCCCTGGTTTTGATTTCAAAATAGGTGCAGAAACTGTGCTGGGAAGAGCACAGTGGAAGGACTCATCTAGGGCACTGAGGAGCAAGGGGACTGCTGCGTGCATGTACATCTGTAACTGACTTTGCACAGAGACCCTATAGGCTCTGTCGCTCTCAGAAGGTCAGGATGCCCTCCAGCAGTGATACAGCGGCCAGTGGTGCCTTCAGGTGTTTGTGCCAAGCTGGAGAACACGATGACTGTCATTGTAAGCGTTCACACGTTTGTGAACAGTGTCTGGGTAATGAAGCTATGAAGGGTAAAGGAAAAAAATGTGATTTGTGTGAGAGAGGAAGTGATTGAAGTATTTTCTCCTTAAACAAAAGGTAAATTTTTACAGGAGCTAATTCTACTCACATCCACGACAGAAGACACAGATTTTCAAAGAGTATGTCTAATCTGTATTATAATTGTGATTATAATTAGTCATCATTATTTCTGCTTCTATAAATGACTATGCATTTAGCCGACATGTAGAGTTACTGGTTATTTTGCAAATGTAACCTGCTTATAACATGTTTTAAAGATAAAGTGGCGTCCACCTTAGCTAACTGCAACAGTAAAATGCATTTGTGCACATGTTACTGCATAAACATAAATCAATCAGCATGATAATGCCGTAGTAAATAGTTTAGATACTGCTGATACTTGCCAATAACAGTACTTTTACCTTGGTAACATTTGCATGCTAGACCTTTACTTGTAAAGAAGTGAACATTTTCCATTTTCTGATTTTACACTAGTAACAGATCTCAGTATTTCTCTTGTGACTGGAAAATACGAGAAGTTCAAAAATAGAGTTTTTAACAACTCTCTGGGCTTCCTGACAACTACACGCCTTCTGATGCTGAACAAAGCTATAAACAAGGCACCGACGCGCACAACGATGCTGCGATGTATTAGTGGCCCGCTTTCCAAAGCACACGAGACCAGCCATGTTGGTGTGTGATGCTGGTGACGCTGCTGCTCGCGACCAGGTTTGGCTGGTGACTTGAAGTTGCCACGTTCAGATGAAGTCTGTCCAATCTGGCTTTGTGAAACAGCCATTAGCCGAACTAACCAAAATAAATGCAGTTCGCCGCCAAAGTTTGCTTTGGAAATGATCTCTCTGTCTCTCTTTCCTGTGTATACAGTACATTTTGAGTTGAGCTGATGAATTAATCGTCGGCTCTTCTACTGTACGTGGAGCAGTTTATCTTACAAAATAAAACCACACACAGGAGCTTGTCTCCCAGCAGTTCACACGTTTTGTTGTTTTATGTACAGCGCCAACAGCGTTTCTTATGTGGTAAATTGTGATGTGCTAGTAGAGGTCATAGTGTCTCCAAACCCACAAGGGATCATCTTCTTGGCAACATCATTATCCCAGACTGCTATTTCAGTAAAGGGTGTAAAGCATATGTAGGTGCATGTGAGCAAGAGGTAGAATTTCTGACTTGTTGAGAGCAAAAGAACAAATACGACAAAGGTACTGAGTCACATGTTTGAGTGTTGAGTATGTGGACAGTTCAAGGTGAATGGATTTGTCAACAAAGCCTCAAGTGTCAAAATGAGAGGTCATTATTTTCCATTTGCAGCTAAATGGAAAACAAACCTGGGTAAGAATTTCTTTGAACCATACAGACTGAGCTAATTGTTAATTATTATAAGACAAGGTGATGATTATTAGTGGCTATATATATATTTTTTGTGACATTACAATGTATTATATTATGAAAGCAGCCCATTGTTGGTCTGTCTAGTCTGCATCTTCACAGTTTAATTCACTCTGCCACTGTCAAAGGATACAGACGTTTTCTTTGGAAAAGCTAGCTAGAAAACATAGTGAAGCAAAGCCGCTGATGAGCCAGATATTTCCTTAATAAGCAGGTGGAGACCAACAAATGAGCCAAAAGAAAGTAAATGTTGGGTTTATACATAATTACTTTAAATTTAGAAAATAGTATTTTAAATTAGTGAATAACATTTATTGCAGGATTAACCATGTGTAAATGTTATTGCAAATTTGCATTTCCTTAAACCTAACTAACTGGAGGCCTGATGTGATGTATTCACTGTACATTTCATGCCACCCCAGCAGTTAATAATGTAGCTTGCATTTGATATTAATAATGAAAGAACAAACTACTTTCATGGAAGAGCCTGCAGGATTTGATTCCATCACTTTAGCAGCTGATCTGTGAGACGGACAGATTTCTGTCGGGTTTCAAGTGTTTCACTGTGTAAAAGGAGCTGCTACAGTAATTAATGGGAGCCTCCAGACTCATTCTCTGCTATAACAGTTACACCAGTTACAGGGAACACAGATCATGTATTAACTCTCATTCAGAGGTGATACACCGTCTAATATATCACTTATTTCTCCATTAACGTTACCTCTGCTGTGCTTTCGGGCACACAGGAGCTAGTTAAACTGTTCAGTCTGAAGAGATCTGATGTGTTTGTTTGACACTTCTTTGCATCATATACATCAGTCGTCATGGTAACAACCCAGGCGTCCTTGCACAAAGTAATAATGGCTTTTTGTAGTCGGTATGAATACAGAAGGAATGTTTCAGTCAGACTTCTTTATACGTGGCATTTTGATAGCTGTGCTATACACAACACCAGAGCCAGTGCAAGAACACCTGCCGACATCAGGACCTGAGTGGTTCCTGAGAGGAGAACTTTTGCCGCAGGTCTTGAAGCAGCCTGATGGTTTGTGTATGTTAGTGTGGTGGCCAACATCCTACATGCCTGTCTACTGTAGCAGTGCTCTGAGTGTAATGATAGTTGGAGGCTGCAGCTCTGGTGATTCATCCCAACGTGTCATTAGTTTGTCTCTGGGTTGAACAGCTAATAATAGACTTCTGCAAGAAGAGAGATCCCCTCTGTGTGTGAGTGTTTGTTAATAGGGGGTGAGTGAAGCACTTGGTGTGCTAGAACCAGTTTGGGGGAGTGCACAGGGTTTGTGTGTGTCCACATGCGTGTTTGTTAATATTACACCAATTAGGTTTTAATCCATTTTCCCCCAGGCAGCTGGGAGTCACATCTTAAAAGATGAGTATTCGGTCTACTCCCCTCCTAAACACTGTGATTTGGTTTGGTTTGTGGAGGGTTTACACCAAAGGACCGTGTGAAAAAAACTAGATAACATATAGGAGCTTAGTGCTACAATTGTTAACTTGTGTGTAAGACTATCATGTATGTACAGTAATAGTTTGAACATTTTAACAAAACAAATCTTACCATAACCTCTTACGAGCAGCTGAACTAATACAATTCGATCTATTTGCATATACTGTCTGTAAGTATATGTATGTTTATCTGCTGAGACTATAAAGTTAGAATAGACAGAGTTTGTAGACTGAGTAATGATGGTGTTACTGCTTTGAGTACTTTCAGGACTACTTATCAGCAGCTTCCTTTTAGGACTGTGTATAGGACACACACACAAACACAAACTGAGAGCTGATAGATAGTAATTGAGGGGAGAGCCTTCCTAGACCTCATTAAACCGAGATGTCCCCCACAGCTGTAAAGAACCAGGGGGTAGATCCGGTCTCCACTAGCACATAATGCTCTGAAGTATGTATACACACACAGGCACCATTAGAAGAGCAGGCTGTTTCAGAGGAGCTGCTCGTGACAGGTGTATTAAAGGATAAACAGACCGGACAACTGCAGCAGTATCAATGGCTCTGGCTTTGCATGTGCTGTTATAATAGGCTACAGGATGTTTTTTCCACTCTTTGTTGGGGGATGGCTTCAGTGAGCTGTGAATAGGAGTCATATAGCCACCGTATAAGTAGACTTAAAATCAAAGCCACTGTTTTCTTCTTATTGAATGTTGCAGCCTGTTGGATGAGTTTCCTTTAAAGATCCATCAGCGAAGAGGACAACGCTAAGGTCTAGTCTTCAGTGGACTAACATACTCAGTCAGCAGTGTCAGTGAATCGGTGGCGTTTAGCAGCGTAACTCAGTGCTGACTAAGATCAGCTAACATTCACAGCAGGCTACTTCCTTGTTAAAAGTATAAAAACACAGTGGGAGCCACAGAAACGATTGTATTCAGAAAGAAACGCTGCTGCTGGCAGCTTCGTGTGCCGTGCTAGGTTTGCACTGAACAGACTGTAACGCGGCTGCGTTGATCGTGATTGATGCATTCTCTCATGTTATACAGCTGAAATTGAATGCTGAAGAAACTTTGAACAAGTTAGTGCAAGTTCAAACCAAATCTAGGAGCGTTTGCTATGCATCGCCAGAAACCATCCTTTAAAAGCCTTTCAGCAGCTCCATGAAATGTAAAAACGAATTGAACAGGAATAAATGTTTGAATCACTTTCAGCGGTTCTCCCTGCTCTTGGCGGGACAGACCTCAACAATTGCTAGTCAAGTCGTCTACTCTGGTTCAAGGACGGGCTCGCCTTGTTTGGAACAAGCAAACCTCTCAAGGGCTTTATTAACGAGGACTTCCCTCAGGCCATCAAGCAGAAGTAGGATGCTGCACAGGAGAGAGGAAATACTGCCAATACAGACGAGCATAGCAGCGTTAATGTCCACCTGCCCACACGCTCTTATCACTCCCACTCTCCAGGGGCTGTTTTCACATGTAAATGGTACTTATCAAAAATTTGTGACCTTTTCTTTTGTAGTAAAATTGAGCAATTTGTATAGAGTAGAGACAGTTTAATTAATAGGCAATAAAAGCAATTTAAGCAGTAACGTGCCATGATATCGTATGACAGGCTTCTGAGGAATGTTAATGCTGATAATAATTAATCAAAAGTAAGTGTTTGGAAAAAAAATTTTATTTCTCTAAATCATTTCTGTTACTTGCTCATAATTGCTGCCTGAATATCTGCAGTTTTCAGCCTACCTGCACATGTTGGTGGCGTTGATGTGCGTGTTTCCTTTTCACACTCTGACTTCAGGCCTACATTTGGTTTTCTGAGTAAGAGGCTGTGGACTGTCTCTTATGAACCATCCTTTGTAATGTGGAGTTGGCTAACAAGGCTCACTTGCAGAGGAACACGTTTTATCACCCACTTCCCACCAGAATAATAATCACGTTCCATGTCCCCCCACTTAAAATTGTCGTTATGTGTGGTTGTGTTGTGATCACAAATGGCCATATGAATGTGAAGGGACTGTGGAAGGGGAGTTTTAGGTTTTCTAAGCATAATGAAGAGACTTCGCCTCAAGTGAAAGTTAAATGCTGACTTACAAAAGATGTGCAGACAGACTTACAGACTTAGCTTGTGAATGCCTCCACTGCATGGGGCTACACACAATTAGGACTATGTGGTGTTGACAGGTGTGGCAGTTATGTGTGAAAAGCATGCACTTATGGCAACACCAAGTGAAGTGTGAAAGGAGCTGTGCAACACCCACAGTCTGTCGAGCTGCCCACATCTGAGTTAACTACTGTAAGACTGATACTGCTGTCATATCTGTCTGTTAAATGCTATGTTACTGTGAGCAGCTTAGTTTAGCACAAAGACGGGGAAGCAGCATAATTCTGTATTTCATTAACGTACAGTACGTACATACAGTATTGTTGGTGATCTGTATTCCTAGACAGTGGACTGCGGCCTTATTAAGCTCACAAATGTCGACATGGAAATGTTGGATGGAAAGGTTCATATTAAAAATGTTGTATTTCAGAAATTCACAGCTAACTTTTATTTAATCTCTTAACCTTCAAACGCTTGGTAAAGGCTGCATTTGCAGAGAACCATCTTTAGGATATCTGGCAGTTTGCTCCTCTTTCTGCTTTAATTAGAACATCAAAGGTCAGACCCTCAGCAGACCCTTCAATCGCAAGGTGTTATGTGATAGAGGGAAGTGCTGTGTGTTACCACAGGAATGAATGCACAGTAAAGCTGCACTCCAGAGTTCAGGAAACTGCAGTGAGCAAATGTTGGACGATTTCCTCACTTTACAGACGAATCAGACCATCGACTGAAGTCCCTCATGTACTGTCTCAGAATGAAGCGACCTCCTTTTCAGCTGAACTAGTTTCAAAGACAATGAATGCAGCTCTGATCACATTCAATGTACACGAAACGATGCCGTCAGACAGTCAGCCTCGTGTGATAGTCGCGTTTCCCCATGAAGGAGCATTAATGTGAGCAGGCTGAGCTTTAAATGAAAGTCAACACACGCTCAAGCACAGAAAGTGCATTTGCTACCATCTGGCTGTTCACTGTTTAATCAGAGCAATGTAAAGCCAGGAGATTTGATCTCTCTGGAGATATACCTCCTCTGGGGCTCCTGGGAAGTAACAGTGTGGCTTTCTAGAGCACTTCTGAAAATTGAAACTGTTTCAGGCCTCCCCACTCTCTCTTTCTCTCTCTTTCTCTGTCAGCCTCTGTTTCTTCTTAAAAGATTTTTGACTTTTGAGGTATTCTGTCTTAGAAAAACACAGTGGAAGTAAAGCAGAATGAGATTGTGTGTTTTCGTATACATATCTCCATCCATCCTCATAGAGCAGACTTTGGTTGTGTGCTCAATCTGTCATTGTTATGATTGACTCTCCTCTGTGCCTCTGAGTTCTGGTCTGGTCTTTCCCAGTGTGTGAAATTAGTTGCAGGAGTAATCCCTTAATCAGTGTCTCGCTGAGATTACCGCAGAGGGCAGTTACTGCTGTCCACCACCGCTGGCAGTTGAGGAGCCAGCATTATTTGATTTGTCAGTTGCCTCAAAAGCTTTAGAACTAAACTTGCTCTCCTGTGATGTTATATATTATATGAAGAATGATTCACCCAGATAATCAATCTTTAAATGTATTGATAATTGGAGTGATATAAAATGTAAAGTGATTTATTTATGGTTTCAGCTTTTCTGGTATTTGGATTTTTTATAGTTCTTCATATCGCTAAATATCGTTTGTTTTTAGATTGACTAGAACAGGATGATAATTCCTAGACAGCTTCTATAGTTAAAACTATTTATTAATCAAACAATTAGGTTATTTTTACACTTGCACTATAGCATAAATAAGTGTATTCTTTCTCTGTATCCATTCATTTTGCCTTATTTGTTGGCTAAAAAAGTTCATTTTCCACGATTAGCCCTTAGTTTTCTCAATTCAACACGTTCATCTTATTGTGTAATGGTATGTTTTAGCCAAATTTGTGGTTTGTCCACTTCAAGCTTGACTGAAATATCTCAACAACTATCAGAGGGAGAGATGTGGAATTTTCTAGACATACTCTGCTCAATGACCTTAAGGAAAAACCACAGTCGTAATTTCAGTCTCCTCTTCACCAGAGCTGTGGGAGGAAAACCGAGCTCCCGAAGGGAAACCATGCAAATACTGAGAGAATATGCAAACTCCACACAGGGACACATGGACTGGGAACTACAGCTCCTTTGTCATGTGCTACATTATGTTGCTACAACAAGATGCACATGGATTTGTTCAGCAAATTTAACTGCTTGAAGGGACAATCCATCAATTTTATATCAATGTCAGCCAGTTTTTTACTGCCAACCAACTACAAATGTCCACCGTGTCCAGTTTCTGTCTGACAGATGAATAAACAACGACAATAATATTTTCATCTACTGTCCTGTTCTAAACGCATAAACCTGGACAAATAATTGTCAATGGATAACATTTAAATCTTGATAACTGCTTAATGCTAATGTTCAGTTTTACTACATTGTTGGTTCCTGGCTTGTGGACTGTAAGAAACGGTGAATCACTCACACTGGTGTCTCTAAAACAGGCTCCTTAATTAATTTCTGCTCTGGAGAGGCCCCATTTTTGGAAGTGCAGTGACCTTCAAAACTGTTCAGCGTCCTCTTTTCCCTCTTACAGCTTTATGGACACTTTCGCTGAAGCATTTCCAGTCTGATGCTGTTTCCAAATACCAGGTGCTCAAAATTTTGGCAGATGAACTTGGTGCCAAAGAGCACAGCTCGCATTAATGCCCATCATCCTTGACCTGTGTGACCATGAAAAATGCAATTGCAGAATAGACAGAGTTTGTGAAAAAGGCAGACTGTCGTTTACAAAAGCACTGGATTATCAATAGATCTGTGTATTATTTTCCTGATTAATACTACATTTATTTATAAGTGAATACCCAGAACAATATCTTGTAGCACTGAGATTTTAACAGACATTTTAAGACAATTGTCTAAATAAGTCCATTTAAATATACAAGACCAATTTCTCATATTTGATTAGCAAGAAAACAATGGTTAATTATCTATTTATTCAACTAAGTGATGGCGTGTTTGCACTAAGTAAAAGATAACATCATCACTACTAATATTGCAATATTACATATTCTGTATTTAAAAACACATGCACTCAACAGAAATGTGACAAATTTATAGGTGGAAACACAACTTATATACATTATTGTTGCCTAAAAGACTAAAGCTACATACATTAAAACTGTCTGCTGACATAAACACATCTGAAACAATTAGAACTGCATTCAAAACATAACCCTAGATAATAGTTACACAGACATGTACGTTAATTTGACTGCATTTTGAAATGGTAAATCAGTCATCGCACCATTCAAGACAAAAGAAACAATACTTTATGTGGAATTCAGCTAAAAGGTGCTTCCAGAGATAGTTCAGGTCAGGACACGATGCGGCTCCCCCAGGCCCTCACCAATCCACCAATGATCCAGCTGGTGGATTACATAATACTGCCTTAAGGCTTTGTGCAGAGAAGCACTGTGCCTGCTCATAAACCTCAGAGGGAATTACATGCAAGTTCCCTGGTGGATCTCGGGAGGCTGGGCAGAGGCCGGAGGCTTATCTGGAAACTGACTACACTTAGCTACAACAAATACACAGCCACTTCAAATGCGTGACACATGCAAAGCTTTACGCCTCGTTTTCCTTGTTGCCTTGCGTCACCTTTGCATCTCCAGTTGCTGTCATATCATATTGAAAGAGTACACACACTGCCTACACACAGTCCCGTATGTACTGTAAGCTGTTTTAGGAGGTTTGTGGCTGTGGAGGTTTTTCTAATTTTACGACAGATTAGACACGCCTCTCTGCAGCCAGCATTGTGCACTTCAACGCAAGTGGAACGCGGCATTGCAAATGCGTGGAGCAGCACTCAGTGACGTCTGTAGCCACCATCATTTCCACGCCGTTTGAAGCGCACAGCCTTACGTCAGCAGAGAGCAGAAAACATAGAGGTGTACTTTAGGTAGAACTGCTGAGAGGGCAAAACGCCGCACAGGTTCTCTTGACATCTGCTTGTTTTGCACTGCTGCACTCTTTAGATTTCACAGTTTGCTACAGATGGCCCAGCCAGTCAGACAACACATCTGTATAGAATGACAGTCAGACACTAAGTCAGTACTTTGAGTTCTGAATTGTTACGCGGTGTGGCCTCTGGGGATGAAAAAGGCCACTACAACTGTAGTTCTCTATGGTGAATCGCAGCTCAAAGTGTGGACAAACTGCTTGGTGCACGGCACAGTGCTTTACTGTCTCCCACATGAATAAACAGATCTGAGTGGAGATATGGATGCACGTGTTTAGGTGACAATACCCTCTAGTAGCTTTAGTAGTTGTGCTTGTTAGCTTGTTATAAGCAAAGTCAGGAGCTTGTGTGATCAGACACAGAGGGATGGTATCATCCCCTTATAGTGTCATTGGATCACAAAGCACGTGCTGTATTATCATCGTGTTATCTTCTGATTGCTCTAACAATCAAACGATTAAGAAATGAATGTGGTAAAACAATATCGGATTAATGTGCATAATAATGAATGCATACAGACATCAATGGATAAGGCTTTCAGCCATTTTGAAAACCCAAACAAAGTCAAATGAATGAACCCCAGACAAACCGTTCCAGCACCATAAAGCATAAATATGTATTCTCACAACACATGTTTTGTTTTTCCACTTGTGGGAACTGGTGTGTGCATCGTTAATAGACGTAACTTTGCTGCTTCACTGCTGTAAATACTCATGCACCAAATGCTCTTTTATCCATGGCTGAACATAATCTCCAAACAATTCTGCATTTACTCAGATTTACATTTGCTATGAATGAAAGCAACCAGCTGTTGCAGAAAATTCTGCAGCAAATACATCAAAAATATTTTTGACCTGTTTTTCAAAGATTTACATCCTCTGCAGCAACCAATGGGTTTGAGGCACAGATAGGATTAGAGACGAACTCACACTAACGTTAGTTTTAGGTTTTTTTATGGGATTTGTTGACAATAATGAAAACGAGCTCTCGTTTTTAAAACACTGAACAAAATGTTTTTTGAGATGCAATAATCCTTCAAAAATATTGCCAAAAGCTCCTCAGTGAACGTGTAGAGTGTGATGAAGGTGTGTGTAATGTTAAAATAAGTTAATGCGTAAAAAGACATCAGAAATTTGGATAATTCTACACAGGTTCTTGTATCTGACTTTTAATTTAGCTCATTACACAGTCTGGGTGGAAACAGAACAATAGGTTTTACTCCCCTGGGCCTGTTGTAAAACATGTAATAAAGGCTTACTCTTTGATTTCCAGCAGTGTAGATGCAACATCAGTGGATTCCTGCCACTTAACATTAGATGCCAGAAAGCCCAGCAACAGACTAAAGCACCACATGGTGTGTGTGGACTGAGGAGACAAATTAATTCATCAAAGTCATTTGAAAGCCATCTTAAGGGAGACAGAGCAGTAAATCACTGAGATTTAAGGGTTATGTAATCGTGTTATACCCTCTTGAGGATACTGTGTTCACATAACTGTAGTTGCTAGAAACAGACCAATTTGACTTTTTTCTCTTTACCACATTTTGGAAGATTGGATAAAAATGTTTGGCTGGAAATAGGCGGAGGATTTTCTATGTTCCCAGAAAAGCCTGTGCTGTCTTCCAGGTTTGATATGAGGAATGCCTGGTGGAAACAGAGCTTATCAACAGAGTGGATCCACACTCTCACCTCCACTTGGCACAGAAAGGCTCAATATTTAAAAGAATGAAGTGGGAGCTTGTTCTGTGGATTTGGCAGCAGGACGACTGACACCACCGACTGTCAGTCACTCGCTTCTGTGTTGCTATGGAAACAACCTTGTTGCTCGACTCCGGGGCTAATTCTGTAGAATAGAACAAGCTTGTAGAAAAGCGTTGGGAAAAAAATGGCTGCATACATGAGTCATCTGCTAACACATCTCTCCGGTTTTATCACTGCGAGCAGCCTGTCAGAGCTCTCTGCACGATTGAAGCTAAGCACGGCCGCAGCAGAAGACCGCACCAAACTACCAAAGCAGCACCTGACACTATTAGAGGCCGTGGGACCGCAATCACTTGAGCACGTCGCCATATCCGGCTCCAAATTTTATCTCCAGTCAAGACTGTGGGCAAACGACTTAACCGAGGTCCAACAGCAGGTGTGGGGGTTAGCCTGTAAGAAGAGGAGGGACAATGTTACAAACAAAGCTGAAACAAAAAGTCGGTTAATCATCAGCTGTTGTGTTAATCTCCCATCAGTTTTTTAACCAAATGCAAAAAGTCATTTCCAGCATAGTTTCTGCAGTGTGAAGAGTTTGTCTGTTTTATAGCGGTGGAAACAGAATCTCTTTTGGCGCCTATCTGCCTCTCTGCATTAATGGCCTGTATGAATGGAGGCTCGGTAGTTTTCCGAGCCTTTCTCGATAGATGCTCTGTACAGCAGTCCTCTCTATTTGCTTACATTCGTTTTCATGGCTTCGCGTCACGTCGTCTTTTACTGTGACATAGATCCATATGAGATTTGACACAACGTTCTTAAGTGAGTTTGCTCAAGTTTATTGAACTTTCCATCACTGCTGGCAAACATACGATATCATTTCCCAAAAGTTATTTTCCCATCGTGCTGGTTCACCACCACATGTGTGTTTTTGCTCTAATGAAACCCAACCTACTGTAAATGCTACTTTAACAAAGCCGCTATTGCTCAGTTTTTTTTGAGAGTCAGTGGGGAGCTGTTGTGTTATTTGTCCATGTGGGTGTCTCTCGCCATACAATATGTGTTACATACAGAACACACTGTAAAATACATTTACACGTAGACAGAATGATGCTTATACGTTACTATAAATGTATTGCTGGCCAGTCTAACCAGTTTAACCAGTTGTGGTGTATGCAGTCAGTCGTGCTGTTGCAGTGTGATGGTGTGAACTGAGATTAAACTCTCCTAATCCTCCTCCGCGCCACATGACCTCACTGTGATGCAAAAGCCACCAGGAGCCATCATTGGTGCTCTGCGAGTTCTCCTGTGCAACCTGCAGCCAATCAGGGCTCCTCAGCTCAGCATCCACCCCCACAGGGCAGCCAGTGGTGGAACAAGAGGAGAGAGAGGTGGGGACATGCAGTGGGTTTCTATGAATTGAAAAATGAAGGAGAGGACACCGGTGATGAATCAACCTAAATACTGTTCATCTTCTCCAGCTCTCTTCTCTTGGCCTCTATTTCTCTCCCTCTTTTCTTTATTTCTTCTTTTGTCTAGTGCGCAGCTGTTCAACATGTATCTTTATTGCGTGATAGCAGAAATCCACAGTAGGAGCCAGTTATGGAAAGTAACAAGTCTGGACAAAACATAGTTTTGCTTACCTTAAATATTCTCCTTTATAACAGTTTGGGAGATGAAGAAATTCATTCTGTTCTGTTCTTTGTGCTGCATTATTACTGACTTATAAAATTAAACTCCAGGCTATATTTACTACTCATTTATGTAATTCCTCAGTGTTGTTTGTAGACACATTTCACACTTTGCATGTTCAGCTCATCTGTTATCCTCTGAATAAAATTATCAAGGTTGTGCCACCTCATCATTACAGCATGTAATTAAAAAATAATGGGGGGTATAGTTGTATATGCAGTATATATTTAGTACATGCATATATAATAATAATAATCTCAGCTGTTTTTGACAAAAGTTGTTGCCCTTTAAAAAGGAGAGCAGGATATGTCACAGATAGAGCTGCCACATTTTCAAGGGGAGGTTTACCCAAGAGGTTCCTATGGTTACTGCTTTATGGGGGCATGCTTTAACTACTGTGTTCCTGATGTTTCTAGCCCTTGACCCAGTTTTAAAACAAAATCAAGGACCCGATGAAAAAGACGTTCGTACAGACTGGATGCACATAATTCTCCTTTACGTTACTCTGAATGTAATGCCATCGGTGGAAGACACTAACATGAATTCCCATAAATTTGGACCCTAACAAACATTTTTTTACCTTTAAGCCCAGTGAACAGCAGCCTTCCAACGACATAATAGAACCATTTGCACTTAAATGAGTCAGAAAAACAAGTAACTAGCACCTGCTATAGGACACACTTTGCAGAAGTGGTTGTTGAGCACTGCTACATGATGTTAGGATTGGATATAGTGTCTCATAAGCCATAAACTGTTAACCCGCTTTACTGGACTGCATGCTCTGTGCTCGCATTCCTCCACTTTCTCTCTGTGATTAACCTAAACCTGGTAAACTATGACAAACACACTTATGGATATCAAGTCATAATTCAGGTTTGGATATTAGTCAGTAAATCAGCATCGAACACAGAGTCAGTTTGATATTAGTTGTCTGACTTTTGATTGTTAAAATATTCAGAGAAAAGTGGGACAAGTGTTGCTTGTTGCTTTGTCGGAGTATATTCTGTCCAGTGACGGGATTGAAATGAGTAATTCATGGGGCTTTTTTTAACTTGAATGTCACTGAAGTGATTTCTAGTTTATGTGGTTACCATGGAGAATAGACATTCTGCTTTTTGTTTAAGTCCTACATTTAGTAAGTTCCATGAACCAAAATGTACTGAAGAGTGGAAAAAGAAAAAAGAAGCAAACTATTGAAAAGCCAAGGTTAAGTTTGTTTTTCAGGGTTATTTACTTTAGTCTTAGTCTAAGTTAGTTGGATTCAAGTTTGTAGTTTTAGAAATGAGACAGTTTTGGATTATGTATTAAAATGAGCGACTCAGAGAGGTTTTCCTGATTAAACCCATCATCTGACCTACGAGCCACAGGGGTCTTATAACAATTAGTAGCTGTAGTTCATTGTAGAATAAGTCTCTGTTGTATTTATCTAACACCTCTTTGTATTCGTGTAATTAAAATTCAGTCCATTTGTTGCTGTGTAAATGAAAACACTAAGGCCAGAGTAACTCCTGTGTGAAACAGTTGTTTAGCAGAGTGATACATGAGTGCTGGGATGCAGGCTGACATTTCCAGATTGTAAATGCTAATGACTGTGGAGATCCTCTGACATTTCCTCTACTCCGACCAAGAGTTTGACATTTGCGGAATATCTCTGTAATTGTTGGGTGGCCTGTAATGAAATTTGGCTTAGATGTTTATGTCCACTTTCTACTGTGGATTGTACTGAGTGGTAATGAATTCACTGTAACTAGGCGATTTTTTTCCTTGTCCAAAAATAGCTACAGAATTAACAGTTAGAATAAAGTTAGTCCTAACGTTTAACTACTGAGCATGTTAGCTTTGTTCTAGCGGGCAGTAGCATTTAGCTCAGAACATGGCGATAGCTACTGTATAAGGCTCTGTTTTTATCCCACCTGGTCTTCAGTCCATGCGTCATTACTCCTTCCTAAGGTTTACTTATTTGTCACTGCAGTTAATCAGATGCATTTTTTTTACAGATGAATAAATAATTTGCTTTACTTGCTTTAATTATACTTTTGCACAGCACTGAAACAAGCTTTCACCCTCGCCCCTTAATTAATGAGCCGTTAAGATAATGTCAGTTTAGTTTATTTCCAACTTGAGTATGATGAAGAGCGTGCAGAAGTTGGGTTACCATGGTTACCTCCATCTGGAGGTGGCCTAGTTATCTTAGTGATTCATGTACTGCAAGTGTTCAGTCCTTCAAATGACCCCCTCCTCCTCCTCTTCCTCCTCTTCCGTCTCCTTAACCTTAAGTGGAGACACACCTCCTCCAGCAATGACACTCATAAAGCAGATGTGGTAGCCAGATGCACGCCTGCACTCAAACAGAGCTGTTACATCATTGTACTGTTCTTCAAGGTACAAGGCTTAATTAGGAAGTTACTTTGCAGGTTTGTCAGTAGTTATTGATGCTTGTATATAAATGAGCTGTTTTCTTTCAAAATGTCAGAAGAACATTTTGTCTGAAAGTTCAGGCTCTTTTTAAGATAATGATGTAGTATAATGTAGTCCACCTTCTCCATTAAGTCTGATGAATTCTGTCTTCACGAGCTTGATGATTCGATGACCAGTTGTGCAATATATCCTGACAGGCATCAAGGCTGATAATGAGATGTTCATTTAAGAGTCTGAGAAGCCGGCGATGGCAACAACACTTGCTGGAGGTTTCCCTTTTGAAAGTCTTTATCACATCTGATTGACTGATGGCTTGTCCCAAATAAATGCCTGGGCTGCTGTCGTACTGTTTTGCAAGTGGCGTCATAAACCACAAACTGTAGCTGGCCTCCTTTCCTCTTGTGTCATTTTTCTTCTGTGGCCATAACGTGTACACTTGTGTCTAATTTGTCCTTCAGATGCAGGTGAACTGCTGCTTCCTGCCTTGAGGACCTGCTTCTCCTGTGCCGAGTTGTGCCACTTGTGGAGCAGTTTTATTTCGTTACAGGCTGCAGGCGGTGTCCACTGTTTTGTCCATGCTGTTAATGTTTGGTCTGTTAATGTGGACCTCAGGAAGAATTTATCATTACGATGTCAGCAGGCATATGTAGTTTGCTGATACCAATATCTGTGATCAGCAAAAATCAGCCGATAATATTTGCCAAGCCAATGCCTCAGTCTGTTCTGTACTGGCAAAGAAAAACGTGCTTCTATTCTAAGAATAGCGTGAGCATCAGTTAGGTGTCTAATCCATCTAGCAGGCTGGTATTCGCCCAGACCCATTTCTACTTAAAGGAAGATTTTGTGGGATATGAACCAAAATGAACCATGTGCAACACACCTCTGAACAAATCAGTTGTATTTCGTGTCACAGTGGGTTCTTATGGGTTAGGGCTGCTGCATATTCATATAAGATTTCACAGTGGTTCTCATAAACTGGCCAAATAATAAAACATCCCCTTGGTGGATTATAGTACTGAGACATCGTTTTAATTCCTGACCCATTCCTAACTGTGTCATCTGTCCTCCCCACAGTAACTGTCCATGCTCCTTGGCTGCAGCCCTGGCCAGAGCCACGGCAGACAGCATCCTGCAGACTGATCTCTCCATCCACCACCTCAATAAGACCGTAGAAGATGGAGCTGACCCATTACCACGTGAGTCCTCAGGGAGCCCACGAGACCGCTCTCTCTCACTACCCCTCTCTGTCTCGCTCGCTCTCTCACACACGTAGATGCAGAGTCAAATTAGGTCTCTCTCTCACTTCGTCCCACACACATACATGTAACCACCAGGGCTTTGTCCCAGTTCTCCCCCGCAAAGTTGCATTAAGTGGTATTTGACCGCTAGAGGGCAGAAAATATACTCACAGCTAAAAGCCAGGATATACTACATCCATTACGGGCCAACAGAGTTTTATTAAAATGGTTGTCTGCTCACACTTTTATTATAGACGTAATCTAACACAAGAGTACAGTAGAAACACTTTGTGCCCACTCAGGAAGTTATCAAGCAACAATAGCTTTTGTTTTTCTTCATGGTTTGGATTTATTTACAGTATGAAAGATATAAGAGCTTTATCATTGTGCAGAGGATAAGTCTCCCTAACAGACACTAACTCTCTGGAGTCCAGGTTGGCTCATTTTTTACTCCATTTATTTGGCTGTTGTGTCAACTTGGACCTTATTCAACATACATGGCATCTTTTTTCAGGACCAGTGCATCCTGAAATCCAAAAGCAATCCTGCTTGCTTGTATCAAACAGCTGTTTGATGTTGCCTCATTGCACCTGGGCTTTTTGCAAGCGGCCCCATGTGGAGCAAGAGGAGAAGGGGCTTAAGTCAGGTCACACAGTGAAGTTTGGTTCTGGGACATGGTTTGATGTGCTCGTACTTTTGGAAGGTGGACGGGTGAAGCGAGGAAATGGGACACAGTGTCTCCCAGCCTCTCGCTGCCTCTTATTTGAGAGCAGACTTAGAGAGAATACAAAGGCAAATATAGAGAAGACTTTGTTACCTGCAGCTAACATTAGTAGGTCAAACCCATTTACTCACACAGCTTGTGTCTTACAGAGAGCCAAGGCTTTGATGCCACCTCCAGGCTCTCCGCTGTTCCACTAACTTTTGTAACTCTCTCAAAGAGGGTTTCTTTCATCTGCCTCTCTGAACAAGTAAAACAAGTCCCTGGGAGTTTATCTGGGCACAAGGGTGTAAATTCCTACTGGGGAAAATTCTGACACAACAGAAAAATGTATTCAAAACCTTTAAACTGGTGGCACGCTCACGTGAAACACGTCTACCTTCATATCATAAACCACTCAAATAAATTCTTAAGACTCTCCTCGAAAGCTGGTTGACTGACAGGAATCAGGAATCATGTTCTCTGCTTGTCGGTTGCTGCTGGAAATCACAGTGAATAATAACAGGAGCCAAGCAAAAAAGGTGAAATGCTACAACTATCATATGTAATAAAGAAGAACACGACTCACACGTGTTTGTGTGTATTTTAGAGATCGAATCTGTGAAGCTGGCTCGGCTGGTGTTTAACAGACTCTTTGAGATGTGCTGCCTCTGGCTGAAGGAGCTTCCCTTCCGCCGCCGTCCACAGCCGTACTATGAAACCTCTATCCATGCCATTAAAAACATGAGGCGCAAGATGGAGGACAAGCATGTCATCATCCCTGACTTTAACACACTCTTCAAGATTCAGGTGAACACAGCTCACACTCATGTTTGACCAAAAAGAAACACCTTGACTAATCTTATGTGACCTGAACCTGACAGGGCTGGAATTTCATGCTATTATTATTAACAATGTGACAAATGCCAATGGAATTTCAAAATAAAGCTTATTTCTTCTTTTCCAGAATTACTGTTTGGGGGTAAAGACAATGACAGAATACACTGAAGATGAATTATGTGCAATGATAAGTCACTCGGTGAAAACAGTGGCACTTAGGAAGATCTGACAATAATATTTATCATAACTTTACCACGCAAGATCACTTTGTCAAATCATACAGTATGTCCAAACACTGTCTATAATAATTGCAATTAATAAAATCTATATTGTTGCTAGATCTTTGAATTTGTTAGTTCAGTTTACATATAGGGCTCCCACACTGTACAGTACGTTGTTTGGAAGTAAACATATTGACTTTTTTCAGTTTTGTCTGTTATATGTCTCTCAAGGATCAAGAAGAACAGGCCTTCTTTGCGGTGTTCGACGGTCACGGCGGTGTAGATGCCGCCATTTATGCAGCCAACCACCTTCACGTCAACTTGGTTCGGCAGGAATCCTTCAACCAGGACCCCAGTGAGGCACTGTGCAAAGCCTTCAAAGTCACTGATGAGCGCTTTGTGAAGAAGGCGTCGCGAGAGGTAAACAGCTGAGCAGAGAACCAAACTAATACACTTTAGTTATTGAGTTATATGTTGTAATGTGTGACTTGTCTTTGGCAGAAGCTGCGTTGTGGCACAACAGGTGTGGTGACGTTTCTGCGAGGCCGGACACTGTATGTGGCCTGGCTGGGAGACTCTCAGGTGATTCTGGTGAGGAGAGGGCAGGTTGTGGAGCTCATGAAGCCACATAAACCAGACAGAGAGGTAACATACTTTGAACTTAAATTTGTAATACTGAACAATACATGCAACTAGTAACATGTTCAGAGGTTGCTGTATTGCTTTACATTGTACAGAGACTCGAATATGGTTTTTATAAAAACACAGTGTAATACTGTAAACGACATCTCCAACAGAAGCTCTGTGCACCACTAAAGTCAGCTGTGCTCACTCTACAGGATGAAAAGCAGAGGATCGAGGCTCTGGGAGGATGCGTGATCTGGTTTGGCACATGGAGGGTGAATGGCAGCCTGTCTGTATCCAGAGCAATAGGTAAGATACAGGGTCAGTGTCTGCTGTACATTTTCAGTTTCATCTAAAAATATGGGAGACAGACTGAGCTGTTATCTGTGTTGACAGGTGACTCAGAGCACAAGCCCTACATCTGTGGAGATGCAGACCATAGTATCTTTCCATTGGATGGTTCAGAAGACTACTTGATTCTGGCCTGCGATGGCTTCTGGGACACAGTGAGTCCAGATGAGGCAGTGCGGGTGGTCAGTGACCACCTCCAGGAAAATACTGGAGACACTACCATGGTAGCCCACAAGCTGGTAGCCTCAGCTCGTGATGCAGGTTCTAGTGATAATATCACCGTCATAGTGGTCTTCTTACGGGACCCTCGCTCCCCGCCACCCACCAGCACCGAGGATGAGGAGGAGGGTGTGGTGGAGGGAGAAGTGGTAGAGGAGGAGGTAGCAGAAGTGGACGAGGAGGAACAGGAAGATGAGGAAGAGGAAGACGAGGCAATGAGGGTAGAGCGCGATGGTGGAGAGGGAGGCAGCACTGCGGACATTGGGGGGAAGGGTCGGGGAGGCTGGCCCCTGCAGCAGTGCTCGGCTCCTGCTGACCTCGCCTACGAGGACCGAACAGACTCGTTTACAGACAGAACTAGCCTCAGCCTGCTGGGCCCCTCACTGGAGGATCGCATCTCACTGACCCAGGGATCACAGCAGGCTTCCTCTGGTTGGAGCCCTAACACCTTTGCAGCCTCCTACATCTACCGAGAAGAACGCCCACTGAGGCGCAGGTCTTGTATCCCCTTTCAGGAGGCCAGCATCTCCGGCTTTACGGACTCACTGTGGCCCCAGACAGCCATGCTGTTGGGCCAGGCAGTGAGGCGAAGCTGCAGGCTTGGTTACGGCAATCGCCGAAGGGTTCGGAGGTGGCCTGGAAGATCTGAGGAGATGCTGGGCCTGTTGCCATCTGGCCACTTGCTGCCCTACGTGCAGCGCCGCTCCAACCAAAGGCCTGGGATGGCAGTGCCTCAACTTCCCCGTGATGCCACCATCTGAAGTAGTAACCTAAACCATTTCCTTCATTTATTCAACCCCGCACCCTGCCCTCAAGGCCACCCACCCACATCTGCCTTCAACAACATGTCTTTCTTTGATAGTAGATAGTTGTGGCTCCTGCAGTTGTTATGTGACTGTTGAATGTCTGTCAGAAGAGTGGTGCTTTCTGTCCTAAGCCGAAATGTTTCCAAATGTGAGCTGGCCCACTAAACACAACTCCTTCCCCTTAACGCTGTAGGTAAATCACAAAGGTGCATCCTCTACATTGTGAACATTAATCATTCATAGGCCGGAGCTGCAAATGCCGGAAAACAAGATGAGTTCAGACTGAAAGTGAAGTGAAGCAAAGGTTCACTTGAATTCAGTCTGAACACTCACTCAACTTTTAATTTATATGCTTGGTCGCTTCACACGCTTGGCAGTGTCATTAGCCAGAAATGTGTTTTGGATCCGAAGAAGCGTTGAAGGTCAAACTTGATCTAAGGTAGTGTACACACTGACAATAATGGCCACTGTTTCCACAAGGTTGAAAAGGAAAAGGTTTCTGTCTAAAATACCATTGTAGCTGTACATTAGCAGTAAGATTCCCTTTCATTCTAAATAAAACCAACAGTATACTAAATAGTTGTGTATCATCACTAAAGAAAAATGAAAGAGACTGACTTTGGTCCCTTAGTTGCACCTTTTGTCTGTCCTTCTGGTTAATGTTGGTAGAAATACAATGTGAGCTAACAAATTATCTTAAGACAGCTGTCGAGAATGTCAAGCGGCTGAGCGTTAAATTAAGCTCTAATGGCTCAGCCAGTGGCAGATGAAGAAAAAAGTCATAGAGGAGGCCAGAACAGTTGTTGCTCCTGGTTTGTGGGACTGAAAGGATATGTTGTCTGCCATCATCCAGCCATAGTTTACAGATAAAAGCACTTAACAGTGGATTATAAGAGATAAGTAGTCACGTGCAGTACCTGAATAAATGCTTAATGTAGTCCAGTATTCCACGTAGGGAAGGGATACACTGCTGAGTTAATGGCTTTCTGTGGAGGGAGGGTACGGGCATTTAAAAGTCTATTTTTGTTATTGCTACTGTTGGGCCACATAGTTATTGCAAGTATTTCAGGTGTATTTAAGGTACTTTTACAGGACAAAATGTTTGGCCAGACGGACGCTAGGACCAGGGTATGTGAAAGCCGCAGAACATGTGCCTTCCACGTGTCATTTCAAATGAATAAATAGTTTGACATTTTGGGAAATACACCTATTCACTTTCTCGCTGTCTGAGGACATGAAGCAGTGGTAGCAGGGAGGGCACAGTGTTCGCAACAGCTGACCACCTACAGTCAACACTGGACTACACAAATATCAGATACATACATTTCAATATATTATGTTAATTAGCTCACTATCTAATGAGCTCAGCTAATAATTTGTTAAGAACCTAACGTACAGACAGGTGAGAGGGATCAATGTTATCACCGGTGAATAGTGGTGTTTCTCAAAATGTCCTTATAGACATTCGTACACAGTAAAAATCCCAGAGAGAATTTGCTCTCGTTCCGGGGCTTCGCTAGCTTATGGTAAGAAAGCAGGAAACATTTAACTGGAAAGAAAGTAGCTGTGTTCACACACAGCAATTAACGCTGTCATCAACAGCTCCAAGTCACCTTCCCCTGCTTTTAGAGCTGCACATACACGCGTACAACTCACTTTCCATTGGTGTTCATTGATTTTAATATCTTCATATATATATGTAACAACAATACCATAGTCACAATTAACCAACAACTATGTAATCATCAAATAATAACCCTCACATATAAATGGTGTTTCATATTGGATTCCTATTACACTCATCTAATAAGGCTAATATCACTCATATCCAGTTTAACTTGGTGGAACGTACAATGACTTTACTTTCACCTTGCATTGAATGTGCCGTTTGCAGTATAGTATTAATGTATGTAACCATATTAGAAAACTGTAAATTACTTTACTGCACATTTATTAAGACAGCTATTAAAAAGGTAAAGCCTGACCCACTTTATAACTCTGTCACTTTCACAGTACTAAAATGACCCAGTTCCCATTAACACACTTAAACTCCCTTCACCCTCTTACTGCTTTACTTTTGATCTGTTGAATAGTTTGCTAAGCCCCGTCCCCCCAGTTACTCCTTTTTCATGTCTTGTATGGCACCTCACATAGTTTATCCAACCACAAGCGTGATAGTTACTCAGAGATCCTGTTCATTTTAAAAAGAAAAGATGACAAATGTGCTTTGATGATTTTGCCGTGTGAAAGGCGGTGCGGTGCAGGAGCATGGTCGTTTTGTGCTGAGGCGGAGCTCGTTAGCGGCACGATACATGTAAGGAACATGACAAACTGGAAGATTACAGTATAAACGTGCTTTAAAAAGCAAGACAGACATATGCTTTGTATATTTGATATCAATGTTACAAGTGAAAAGACACTGAAGACGATGACTAGCTGATGTGTTTGGAAAATGCTATCTCAGGTATGATCAGACTGGACCTGCCAACTTTAGTTCATCACTGATATCCTCTTTGGTTTTTTAGTGATCATTGTAGGGTTTACTGAACAGCTATTACAATGTTTCAGTGTTACAAGACTTTCTTCAACATTGTAACGCCATCAATTTGCAGTTTACAGGTTGGCAGAGCAAATTTCCAAATGCCAGACAGGTAACAGATAATTTGTGTCGACAGTGCCGCTGAGGAAATGTGATATAATAAGAGAGGATTTGTCCAGCAACTGGTTTGTCATCTCTGACACTGAGAGGAATCACTTCATCTTTCTATCCTGATAGATGGTGACTCTCCAACTCTGACTTCCTGTAATCATCCCACTGTACGAACTAGTAAACATCACCATGAGAGCATCAGACTGTCTTTGGAGCAGAATGTACCTCATGTCCCTGAATGTCCTCAGACTCACTGGATGCAAAGTGTTTATATATTTTTTCAGTGGTGGCTTTTTTTCTTGGGGGCATCTAGCTATGAGGAATGTGCTGCTGAGACACAACAACAGAAAGCCCCTGGATCGCTCTGTCCCTCAGTAGCATAACTACTGTCATTACATCTAGCAGTGTTGGTTAATAATACAGGGGATGGGCAACGTGAAAGTCGTACAGTTATCCATGGGCATTGGCTAGATAGAAGCCATCATAGGCTGGAATCATGAGTGTGTGTGTGTGTGTGTGTGTGTGTGTGTGTGTGTGTGTGTGTGCGTGTGTGTTGAGTACAAATTGTGAGTCCTGGAGAAGTGTACATATATTAATTCTGTCTTGTGAAACAATGGTTTTGATCCATGCTCCACAAGACTCAGCAAATAGGTCACAAAAAAACGTTCACCTTGCTTTCTCACCCAACGTAAAAAATCTTGGTAAGATGTAACTAACTATCAGCTTAAAATGTCTTCTCCTAATGTATCTGCAGCTTTGATTTTAAATTTACAGCCTTATCAAACATCTTGCCAATGACATTACTTACTAGTAGTGTGTAGGTTTTCACTCCAGCTCTGAAGGTGTAAAATGATAGTGTGGCGTTAATTAGAGATTAGGTGTGTGAGTAAACGGAGCTGCTGTGGAGTGTAGACTCCAGGGAGGCACAACTGTGAGACAATAATTATTTCATCAGATCTTGTTATAATGACAACGAATGAAATGCTTGTATTACAACTCTACAATGAGACACATTACTTTCAACCCTAATGGCAAACATACATAGTATAAATAAGATGCAATGATGATGATGATGATGACAACATATCAAATGCTGAAACAGAAAATTTTTATTGTTATTTAACTTAATGCCAGCAACACACGTTTAAAACTGAAAGGTCCACAAAATACAGGAAAAGTTATTAGAAAGACATCTGATAAACAGCCGATGACTTTTATGGGGAGGTTTGTTTATTTCAGCAAGACAATGCCTGACTGTCACCCACTGAATGCATTTGTTGCATCATGAAGATGGAAATATGATAAAGGAGGCCTTGAAGGTTGAGCAGACGTGATCCAACGCAATGAGCAACATGCCTCTTTACCTGCTTTTTTTCAAATGTATTGTTGACATGAGAAATGAGAAAAGGTGGTTTTGTCTTTAAAAGAGGAAAAGAAGAGTCAAAACAGGTTTTATAAAAAAGATTGTCATTATAGCAACATCTCATCGAATGAAGCCATGAGACTGACTCTGTGTATTCAGTGACAAGGATCCATGGTTTCCATTAGTGAAACAGTACCATATTACTCATCATGCGGAAAAGTCTCCAGAAGCTGTCGCTGTATAAGCAATAAAAAAAACCCTAAACCGTCATTACTTGTGGTGAATCCTCTGCCTAATCTTAAGAAACGTGCTCCCTCGCTCACGCTCTGCTGCTTGCACTAAAGGCTCCTCTGAGTCATGTCCCTCTCTTGATGATGACATCAGACAGAAGTTCAGGTCCACTCTCACATAGTCTCTAACTATAGGGCCCTCCATGAATCTGCACTGTCTCTACAGTATGTACACAAAAAAGCTTTTTCCTTTTCTATGTAAGCAATAATGACGTTGCATAAAAGGCTCTCTGAGGGTTTGTCTTCTGCTGAAGGTGCATCGAAATGAAGTTCTGCCAGCCATATTTTAAAGGTCACAGAGCATAAATGCTGAATTCGTGAAGTCAATTTCACATCCATTTTTCCCCATAGAGAATAGAATTGTGAGTCACAATTCACTGCTAGTGCTAAAGGTTCACCTGACACACTCCTACGCCTCCTGCAAGAAGTCATCAGACTTTCACCAGATCGCTAGGACTAGTTCTGACAAACAATCTGCGTATTCATGGAAAAATGAATGTGAAGGTTTCTTCTCTGAAAATAAAAGTAGTGATAAAAGGAGGCAGGACATTTGAGTTGTATCGCAACCCTCAGCAGTTAGGACGTGTGTGTGTACTGTACATACAGTATGAGAAGACAAAGACCGCCTGGAGTTTGAACCTATGCACTCTGTTCAAACATGAGCGCGGTAATGACCACGGAGGGCTGGGATTGATCCAGCTCACTCCCTTTCCTGAAGACAAACCCCATGACCGGCTCTTCTTCAACATGCAGGTTAGATATAAAAAAAACAATAACAAACGGTGAAACACTTGTTGCGTACCTGTATTATCTGTGTTCCTGTAGTATATAAATATGAGTCTTGTAACTGGTGACTAATTATAATGTATATAAAGATTAGACTGAGTCCTGGCTTGAAGACTTTTCTTTCATCTGTTTTCGGTTTCTTTCCTGTGGGGAACTCTGCACCTGACATCACTGCATCTACATTTAATTACACACAAGTGTGGGTTTAGAAACATCTGAGTGATGAGGTCGGGCAGTTTGAAATTAAAGATCTGCTTCTTGGCAGTAATAAACTGTATTAGTAACACTACACTGTTTATTTGACCCTAATTATTATTAGGGGTCTATGGATAAAACATTAACATACTGTATGTGAAGTATATTAAATCTTATCCAAACACATATTGAATTTATTTTAATTTTTTAGTTTTGTAGATATGTGATTGCCCTTTTCATTTTGATGTGTTTTAGGTCTTTGACCTGTCACCTCACAACACAAAAGTGCAGCTAAGACGTCTGATTTCCTCCTACGAATCAGTCCAAAGACATACAGTTAAGATTAATTGGTCAGTCTGATTGCTCGTAGGCGTCAATGTGAGCTTGAGTGGCTTTATGTGGCAGCCCTGTGGTGCTGTTTAACAGAAAACCACATGTGCAGTACTCTGATAGCTCAGCTGCAGGCGACTGGTCAAGAAGGATTAACAACAAGTACTTTGTTTAAATTCAGCTTAGAGTAATAGGAAATATTAACAAACTATCGTCATGTAGCAGAGTAAAATGCCAGTAGCCACATCGTGTGAGGCAGGTGAGGGGATGCTGTAACAGGGCCTTCATGTTAACAGTACTATCTACGGTTACATAAACAGCTTGTCCTCCACATTCTTTCTATAAAAAGACTGATCATTTCACCCCACACATAATCTGGCTTTATTATTTGGACTTTGTGGAAGACAGAGATAAAATCCAGAGATGGAAAGACGGAACAGCTTTCATAGAAACAAAGGCAGAGAGCACATTTATTAGACAAGTGAAAATGTGTCAGGAGTCAAACATGTCTCAGTTCTTGGCAGTAATTACTGGACGTGTGCATAGTTAATGGTTAGTGTACATCGTTTATTCAGTCACACAGCCACGGGCTGATTATGAGGCACTGGGCCCAGGCTCAAAACTGAGAGGTCTCTCTCTCATCATGTGATCCAAATGCTCAACACCATCACATAAACACATGTGATTATTGCCAGTTTTGTAAACAGTTTATTAGATAAAAGGAAAATGTCACATAACAGTGCATTCTGGGAACAGTAAAAATAAAAGCAGTATATGACACAACAAGCACTTATAGGAAAGAAAGGTTCAACAGTGGCAGCCTGTGTTAGAGAACATAGAAATTAATCAACAAAAGGACAACATTAAAACCACATGAACAACTGGTCTTGAATGCACTGCACACATCAGGTTCACTTTGGTGGGTGGTTAAAGTTCAACTTGACGTATCCTGGTTCAAACAGAGTGTAAATCATCTTAGCTCTTCCACTAAAGCCATATGTACAGCAGGCTGATGTTACGTTAACATATTTACAGTGTAAACTAATATTAAGTGCTCTTTAAAATAAGAAATGGCTCAGTGATGGAGAAATGACCAATCAGTCTTGCAACGTGCAGAAGGCGTCCATGTTGCCGTACATGTTCGCATCCTCGGCTATAAAACATGTGAGATGCTTTCCCACTTAAAGCTATGATTCCTCCCAGACATTTGCAATGTCGAAGCAGCCTAGTATGCGTTAGTGCGGTGCAAGCATTTATATGAAAATAACACATACACTGAGAAGTGGCAGAAGAGTAAGCCATCAGTGCAGCAGAGTACATGCGACATGAATCAATGCGTATGATATGCTGTGAGGTTCTGCCTCACGCAAACAGCAAAAACAACAGCGCCCTGCTCTAATGGTAGCTTAGCATGCATGGTTTCTTCTACTTGACTGGGTTTGAAGAGATTATGCATTCTTAGTAATCATCATCAAAAATCATCATTTTAAATGCCAGAACATCTAATTTAAAGATATTACATTTGTCAACCCCACAAACTACACCAAAAAAATGATGATTCAAATTTATTTTTTATGAGGAAAAAAAAAGAAAAGAAAAATCAATAAATTCTACAATTATAAACAGAAAGCGAAACCAGGACTATATGCATGACTGGACAGATAAGACTACAGCAGTTAACTGAAACTTTGCTGTGGCTTTTTACAGCACTGAACACAAATCAGAGTTTCTCAGACGCGCTGACAAGTCCCAGTGGGAAACACAGGTGTTTCCTGTAACATTTATTAGCTGCATGCTTTCTATTTTGGTCACACCAGCCCATAAGTACCAGAGCAACTGTTAACTGCATTAGCAACAGTGAAATGCTGTGAAAAAGCCTTTCACAAGTATTTCTGCATTTGACAGCTGACTTTGCCACTTAGGGCCAACATTCTTAACTGTAGAGAGCAGCACTACTAGAAACTCTACCTCCATGTAAACAATGTAAGGACTGAGGAGGAGACGATATTTTAAATTAAGACACATCAAAATTTGTTCTTAACGGAGTACAAGCTGTAGGCTTTCGAACTTTTAGAGTGCAGATATGAGTTGTTAAATCAGCCCTTAGAATGAGTAATAATGACTGGATGCTCAGTTGTGTAGTGCATAAACTGTAGTGCAGAAGTTCTCTGTGGGTGGATGCTTTCGAGCATTTTGCACTTAGTCAGTGATGTCTCAGCAGATGTTGATGGCATGGACAGATCTGCAGCATACTTCAAAGTTTAAGCCCACAAAAAGCTGTTCTATAAGTCATGTGATTCTGTCTTTAGCCATTTCACCTACAACCAAAACAACAAACTAAGCACTACAGCTCTACTTCAGGAACAGAAGCAATGAATTTATGCAGCAGCATTTATACAGCAAAATGTCACAAAACTAAGAGCTGAGAGGAATAAATAATGTCTTTTAGCCACCACCACTGGAAGGTGCAGGGACATTACTAAAGGAACATGAGACACTGTTATAAAAGCACACAGTCTTAATTGAAAGGCTGCAGTTTATCCCAAAGCTTGTGTAAGCATCTTGTAAACTTGTCAGATTTATGAAAGCAATACACAAAAACTGAATGTAAATGACCCTCTGACCGGATAAAGTAAGAGGTACAGGGTAAAGACGTAGTGGTTTGTAATGCCTAAATGATTTTGAAGATTTGTCACTTGTTATTCATGTTTTCCTCCATGTTTACTAAACTATTTAAAAAGTGCAAGTAGAAATAATTGCTATCTGAGCAGAAAAGGCAGCAGACAGGGTGAAAACATCAAACGGTTCAGGTCAAAAGAAACAAAACAAGACAAACTGCAGTGGTGATCCTCCTAAAGAAGTGTTTATGTTAATCATCTGGGCATCTGAACTCTTAATAAATAATATTAACACGAATACAAATGGTCCTGGAACTCAGGTAAATCATCGCATTGCTTTCTATTTGAGTTCATGCATAACAAGCAGCTTCTATTCTACAGATCCGTGTAACTAGCATGTGTCTGGTCATTACTGCATCACTGTCTGGTCACTGGGGATAAAGCAGAGGGCTTTCCTGGTCTCACAGCAGAGAGAATCACCTTTCAGTGGGCACACTCAGGTCATCAGACAGAAGCTGCTCTCCTGTAAGAACCAAGAAAAGATATATTCATCTGTGTGTCCTTTATTGTCTACACCCTATGCAGCTTGAAATAAGGTACAGTATATAATAAAAACACCAGAAGATGATGCAGTAGAATAACAGCAAACATTATTATTCCATATTATAAACAATGAAAACTGACTTTTTGGTTACACCAGCTGTATCAGTAGTTTGCATGAGATGGAAGCAGACAACTATTCTTAGAATCTAGCGGCTGAACGACCCCTCCATCACTCAAAAAAGAAAACCCTCAGTGGAAATGCCGAGAGCAAAATGGAAACAAACTCAGTGAATAAATCATGACATAAATGAATCATGTGGCTTAAATGTCCACTGAAGCTTTTGTTTATGACTCTTTCCCAAATTAATACATGAAACATAAATGTAATACTGGTGCTGTTTTAGTTACATCATCTTGTTGCACCGTTTTCTACTATTCAACTGGAGAATTAGTGCCAGTAACAATTGATCTCTTGATGAACCAATGTTCACATTACAGTGGTGGATAGAAACACGCATTAATTTGCACTTTGCTTTTTTTTTTGTAGAGAAGACAACACTTGGATTCAAACTAAATCTAGACATGAGTGCTCTACTGGATGTTACCAGTTTTCCCTTGAAACTTCATTAATTCCAAATGTTTTACACCTTTTATATGTGATAAAAGCTCTTTGAAAACTCTGGTATATTCAGTACACATACACACATCACACTGTTAACAGGCTTAAACTTTTGATGCACAACTGCAGCTTGAAGTGAGCATCATCAGGGACATTTTGTATGTGTATGATACCTGTGCACGGAGGGGTTTGGTTGTCGTAGCGGGAGTTGCTGCTCTGCAGAGCCTCATCCTCAGTGTCACTGTCGCTGCTTGTTGCTGCCACCAGGACAGATGACGGCTGATCTACTGTACAAGCAACACAGGATACGACTGCAGAAGTGTTCTTTCATAAAGCATTAAGACTAAAATATGCCCTCCATGCCTCGAGCAGAAGCAGTGTAGGTACCACTCATACTCATGAGCCCTAGGTTGTAACAAGTGTTATTTTAATATCATCCATTGACAGCTTTATATAACAGATGGGATACTAAAGAAAGCAGAAATTTCAAATTAGAGCAATATCCTTCCAGTGACTCATACTACACAGCTGTACTGAAAAAAAAAAAAAAAAAATCAGTGTGTGCTCTTGCGTTCTTTGTTGCAATTTCAACTTCATCAGGGAACTATTGCTGCTCTAAACAAGCACTATAGACATTCATTCTTGAGAGCAGCAGAAAGTAAACTGACCTTCAATTGACTGAGCAGAGGCTCCATCCAACAAGGACTGATGGGAGTTCCCTGAGCTTTCCGATTCACTTTCCAGCATGGCTGCCCTGCAGTAGGAGGAAACGGCAAACTTATAAGACAAGTGAATCTCTTTTGAGGTCTAAAACAAATGGCTACATTTGTCCTGCATCAGACGAGTCGCACCCTAGGGTCCTACTGCCACAGTTCTTGCTAGCAGACATGTAGCTTGGTCCTCCCAAGGAGAACATGTCATCCCTGGGCCCAGAGGCTCCATACTGCTTGGAGGATGAGGCCTGCTCCAGGGATGAGTTAACAAGAGAGACGAGGGGGCCCTGTAAGCCATCAGCCTTCAGCCCTCCTGTAGCAAAGACACAAGCAAAGTCACACTATGGAAATGCATGGGTGTGGGTTTGTATTTAAAAATCAAAACAAAACATGAGTATTTGCTGAAAGTCAACTTGGTGAATGCTGTATTCAAGAGCAGGGCACAATTGATGTTGTAGAAGAAATGTCTGCTGATCTCACAACTTTCTCATCACTGATTAACACTACATTTATTCTAGGCCAACAACGTTGCTCGTGAGTAAAAGTCATTACTGGTAGGAGCACGTGGGTCTGAATAGAGGCTGACACCTGAAATAAGGTCCAGGAAGTCCATGTTAATACTTTAACTCTGCATTAAAACCACATACAGGCTGGGCTCATTCAAAGTTGAAAGTACTTCCTCTTATGGTTTTGGTGTTTGTATGTGTACATTTTTGTTGACTTCCTAATACTGAGAATGTAGAAAGACGACGAAAGTAACCCATCTTAGGGCAATATTAAAATAGTAACACTTCTTAAAACACTACTGACCCTCTGCACCTCCCAGTCCCTCTTTAGGAAGCAAACTGAACTCTGTGGCTGCCTCTGCTCCTCTCACATCCTTCTCCATCTCTTCTGGACTCCTTCTCTTGACAACCATGTCCATGACGGGGGAGAGAGATTTCCTGGCTGTGCACACAGACACAAACAGTTCCATACACAAGCATTCAGTCTGTTGAAATAATTGTGATGCAGGTCAACCAAAAAAGTTCTTCTTAAGTCCCTCAAAGTTCACTGTACTGTAATGAATTAGTCACAAGTAATTTCCAAAGAAGCACCAGGCAATAAAATGTGGTTTGGATTATGATGCGACTGCAGTATTCAGCATTTAAGCTACTGTAAGTGTGAACAAGCCTGGTAAACTGCTGATGCAAATGTTTGATGGGAGACAAAGAAACTAAAATACTGATCTTTGATGAAACTAAAAAACATTTTTGTCAAAAGTAAATATCAGTACCTAATAGAAAATTCCCTTTTCAAATATACAAAACACCTCTTCGTGTACATTTTCTATGATGTGAATTCATTTTGAAATTAAAAGCCGTGACCTCCATTAAGATCGAGTTAACCCATCGTTAGGGTTAGGCTGCAGATGGAGCATGTGTAGATGTTGTGGCTTTCACTGGTAAACTAAAATCTATTACATAAAGTTCTGTCTAACTAATAAAGACGTCAGCCCACACATGCAACTATTTTTAAATAACTACTCTTTTCAGTTACTGCTTTGGTTCAGCTGCCTTTGCAGACAACCTTTTTTTTCATCCGCGCACACTGGTAGACCTTGTATGGTTTCAGCATTATGTGGAATTCAATACAAGTATTCATCCATTTCCTCTTTCAAAAAGGAATAACAGTTTCTCACCAGGGCGGCAAGACCTAGACCGAGCCGCAGCTGCTCTCCCCAGCAGGTCCAGGTCACTGGGCTTACGACAAGAATCAGAATCAGTGTGGTGAGAGGGTATCTCCTCCACACTAAAGGCCCCTGATGGGCCTGGTCGGGGCTCTGCAGAACCCCGTGCCTCCAGCACCTGACTCTTGACGTCAGACATTTTGCTGCGGACCTCGGCCATCTGAGCCTTGAGGCGGATCAGGACACCCGAGTCAGGAGCTGATCGTCGCACCACCTGAGGCCGCCTCTCTCGTTCTTTCCTGGAGTGGGAATGAGCTGAAGAACAAGAAAAAAATTAAGATGAAATGTCTGACAGCTGAATCCAGTAAATCCTTTGGAGAAACATTTCAGTTAAGAAAGAAGAACATCAAGATTAGTCAGTAAGTCAGTCCTCTAATTTGTCAGTAGTTGCTTAGTAAATGGACACATCTACCATTGAACTGTACTGAATAGTGGTTATTGCTACATTTGTTACCACCCATATTAGACATGTTTAGCTTGTTATGCTGAACTAAATTTTGAAGTTGGAGCTCCATCTACGGTTTGATGTAATGTTGTTGTAATGTTGCATTAGCTGCCACAAAAGGCAGCATTACACACCAATAACTGAAATGATCTCAATCACTGGCAAGAACTAAGATAAAAATACATTAGTGCTCTGCGGGATTGGGATACAGAAGTTATGTCAACGTACAAAGACACTGTTTGTTTTGGAAGGTATCCTGAATGTGGGTATCGATTCTCAATTTAGCTGGAACTATTTGTTGTTAGTAAGTTGGCAGCTGTGTTTACAGACCTTGGCTGTGCAGAAGAGATACAGGAGGCCGAGGCTGGAGGCCCCACAGAGACTCCACGCTGCTCCGCTCCTTCAGATCCAACAGTTGGATTAAAATGACTGGGTCTATCTCCAGGAGACTGTTACTACCTGGCCCAACAGCACCACCAGCAGCTCCGCTACTACTGGTACCACGAGCTGCACTCCGATGTGTGGAACGTGCACTGGAGCTAGAACCACCTGCAGATCAGGTAGAAGAAAAAGAAACCGTAGCAACATTTTACTGATTTTGACGCATCTAACTGGGCAAATACATACACACACACACACAATTCATGTACACACCAAGTGTTTCTGTAACAGAACACTGCAAGGGGTCCAGTGCACCAACAATGACTCATCCTCTTTGTGCCTTTGAACAGCAACACAGTCAAACACACTGAAGCAATACAACTACATGCGCTTTGATGGTGGACCTCAAACAACGCAGATAGTGAATCGGTCTTTATTTGCCTCAACTGAAGGCAGAACAGAATTTTTATATATGCTGTAGCTTCAGGTTTGCCAATGTATCCTTTCTTTTACTTGTTTCAGTATCACTGGCTTTCTGCCAGTGACATCCAGAAAAATATGCATATAACCCATTATTTTGGGAATAATATTTATATATATTTTAATCCTGTTTTTTATTCTTATATCACGAAAAACTATTTTATACCTATGGCTCCAGACAAGTCATCAGGAAGCTCCCCTTCTTCGGTTTCCAGGTTTCCAATGAAATCCACATCATTCTCTCCTGACCTGTGCAAATGTAGGCAAACCCAATGTAATGCATTATGTAGCTCTGTGTTATGTAGCAAACAGTAACTTCATTCCATTTGTTACGCACATTGTCTCCTCGTCTATGTCATTCTCCTCTGTGTTGCTAGTGGCTGTTGAGCTGCCTGAGGTGCTGCTGCCATCCAGCGGGTTCACCTCCTCCTCTGTTAGACAATCCACCTCCAAGTCACCGTCTGATAACTCCTGGAAAACGCAGTGATGATAGAACCACAACAGGTTAGTTTGTGGTAAAGATACATGCTAACTGTATTTTAATCTGTAAAGATCACTGCAGCTCCAGGTCCTTAGTTATTTAGATAATTCAATCTTGCATCAGTCTTACACAAAACTATCCAAAATTAGCTTCCTCTCACTCCAGATATTTTATAAAATACAACTCACGTAGAGTACCTAGTAGTTTGTCTTACATTAGAGTCATCGTGCTGGGTCCTTTCTTCTTCTTCACATTTTTTAGTGCTGTTTATAGACGTCTGGATGTCATCGTCACTCTTTACAGAGCGAGGCTCTCTGTCAGAGGATGTTGTTCCTGTAGCAAGCCTCAGGTCTGGCGGTGAGGAGCTGCGTGATGTCTGACGTCTAAACAGCTCAATAGCCAGTCTCTGGAATCAGAGATATTGGAGAACAACCCATCAATCATGTGTTTTGTTTTTTAAAGCATTTCCTAAGTAATAGTAAAAATTTTGTTTTACAAACATAAAATGTAATGTGTGTTTTCACAAGTTGAGTGAATTATACAAAACATGACATATGCAGGTAATGGTTGTTACCTGAATCTAAAAATTCCAGATACATGCACACACGCACACGCACACACACACAAGTACCTCTTTGAGGTTGTTGATCTGCTGTATGTAGCCACTTTGGGCTGATTCCAGCTGGCTGATGTACCAGTACTGATCCCTGCACTTCTGGAAGAACGTGGGTGAGCGAACCTGGTAGCTGAAGAGAACATGCGTGAAAACCAAAAACATCAGACCGGCTGTGCTGCACTGCTTGTGACTATAATATCAGAAGGGTGCTGCTGTATATGTGTGTGTGTTTACCGAAGGACCAGTGTGTCAGTCTGCATGTTCAGATAACCTTCGCTTGCCAGAAGGTCCAGTCTGAAGAAGCGGTTGTAGCCCCAGCATTCACCAACTTCGAAGTCTGAGGCAAACTCTCGAATAATGTTCTTAGTTGGGTCACTTGAGGCCTGATGGACCATTTCCACACGATACTCATACCTACACAGAAGCATTATAACCTCAATATGCAATGCAATAAAATATGCAATGAGAGGTGAGAAGTTAAAATATCAAATATCCAAATATATCTGAATGACATTAATGACTGATTTACAATTTCTCTTTTTGAAGAAAAATGTTTTTTAAAGCATCCAAACAAAATGCTTTAAATGGGAGTTTGTGATTTGACCCCACTCTATAAAGAGAAACTATAAAGAAAAAGTTAGAAAACAAATGATGATTCACTACAAGGGTCAGCAAAGAAATAGAGCAGATTTGCAAATAAATAATTCATACTTTGATGTTTCAGGAAGCCCAGCAGACAGCTCCAAAAACACAGACAAATAGTTTCCACGGACCACACCATTCCCATCCTGAGAAAACACAAGTTATGACAGAATATTACACCTCATGATATTTATATCTGAGTTTCTAGCAAAACAGTAAGCACTGCATGGTGAACAAACTAGATAACACAATCCATAGCTACCTGTAAGGTTGACCATTCTGACCACTGACAGGTGAAGTGAATTACACAGTAGCAAGTAGCCTTTCTTTTAGAGGAAAAGAACAACATAGAGGAAATTAATTCAAACTCACAGGGTAGACTTTGAGTCTCCAGCAGAGTCCAGATATCTGTAGAGGAGGGCTGTACACCGGATCAGCTCGCTGTCTCAGTGTGCTGCAAACATAAAAACACACTACTATCAAATCCTGCAGACAGCCTAGCAACATTAGACTACTGTCAAAGCTGTTATTTATGGCATTTGTATGTCACCATCATTTTCTTCACACTCTGTGTAAGTGGGGCCTTCCCCCATTTAACAAGTCTCAACATTCATTAAACCAGGTTTCCACTGATTAGAGGTGTAGAAGTTTCTGATACTAATAACAATTTCGTAACAAGTTCTAAAAGACGCAACTAATGTAACAGAAGGACTTTTTTATGTTCTGCTTCCTAGCTAAAAACAAAAGCGCATTTACCTGAAGTTAACGAGAACAAAAGTGCTGGAGTCATAGGCAGGAACCAGCTCACTGAAAAAACGTAGAGGAAAGAAGATCACACACAAATTAACTAAAGGTGAAGTTTGCCATGACAGTCAGGTCTTATTAGACTTTTCCTACAGCTGGCAAGTTTACCTGGTAAAGTCTGGCGGGACAGGTGTGGTGACAAAGGACTGCATGGGTTTCCGATGGACCTGCTGGAACATGAGCAGGATCTCTGGGCTCTTTGAGATGAGTTCACTCTTACTGCAGGAGTGAAGCTGTTCAACAAACAGACTCAAACTATCAGAATTCTGTGGCTACCTGGTAATATATCAGAATAGCACACCACTTCAGCAAAACTCACTTGTTATATTGCACAACAAGATAACAACACAGTAGAATGACCAACCTGATGCTCCACTTCCTGCAGAAGAGACTCCAGCAGCTCTGTCTCCTGCGTCAAGGACGTCTTCTGGCCTGGTAAGGAGGAACAGATTTCTATTTTCAGTGTACTTATGCTGAAGGTCAACCCTGATGGAGGCTGGTGAGTATGAGTTAGTGGGTGAGCAGGGCGTGTGTATTGGAGCTGAGTGCATGCATTCACCAAGTCCAGATTAATATTTCATACGAACATTACATTTATATAGGTATAAATGCCAGCCATCACTTCTTTCAGAGGAGAGTCCGTAAATTTAATTTTTTTTATTTTCCAGGGCCAACCTTAAAAGAGATTTTTGCAAGTCTTAAGCTGTCAGACTTAAGAATGTCAAAAAAAAAACAACTCAGAAATGAGGAATGCATCAGTGAAGATTTTAATCTCCTGAAAAGACCCTTTGTCATTCACTCTTTGTGTGGATGTCTTTTAAAGAACATTCCTTTAGTCAGACATGAGAGGACATTTATTAATTTTATCTGTTTGTACAACATCTGGCAACTGCAACGGATTTCAATAAATACAGTGATGGCAAAGTTTAATTAATGACACGAGGAGAACAAGGTTGTTCACCCAGTGCTTTTGCTATAATGAAAACTCCAAATGAATTCTTCTCTTTCCAATACAGATATGAGACTACACTCACAGTAAGTGGCAAATTAATCACAAGACGAGACAAACAAGACGTGCACTCAGTGTCATTCACGGTATTTGACCTTGTATTGCTGCAGCTCTGACATAACTCGACTGCTACTGTAAGTTAAAGCTGATATAATGTAATAAGGACCATAACTACATTTACTAAATACATTGGGTATAATTAACATTAAAACACAGCTTCTAATTGAGCTGTTTCACACTTTATTTAGTCAAATCCTGTTTAAAGTCAAGATTTCAAATAAATATTTTCTAATTATATAGCCTGTAAAAAGGTCACCAGTGAGAAGAAAAATGTTTAATAAAACCATTACAGCACACATGTTTGTGTGCTGCTTATTAAATCACCACAGCGGCCAAGTGTGTCCTGGTGTCCTACCCATGAGTGTGATGAGCTTGTTCTTGAGCTGGTTGTCCAGCCGAGCAATCATCATTTCCACTGCGTTTCTAATTTCTCTGACCCTCTCGTCCTTTGCTCCTCTAACAGCCTCTACGTTCCTCTCCTGAGAGACACACACAAACGCAAAGTGATTAACAAGTCTTGAACTTTATTCTACTCACTGTTTAGTGAGTGAGTTTAGCATGTCAGTGCCATCTAGTGGATGTCAGCAGCAGAACGAAGTCATACTGCCATAAAGTCACCATAATGTTCACTAGTGTACATGACACATGTGAGCTCTCTAAACTGACTCATCAACTTATTTTTTATTTTACAGTGCAACAGACATGCACATTTTTCAATATGATATTTTTATAGGAGCAGTATTAATTCCTCTATTACTGTGCCTACATTAAAATCAGGAGCTAAAGTTACAGATGTGTATAAGAACATCAGCTGTTCAGACTGTTAATTTTAATTTAAAATCACGTAGCAACATGTTAAAATCTAACTTTAATGCAACTGACTACTACCTTTTTGCAGTAATCCAATTAAATTGGAATATACAAAAACATTTTGGAATAAGGATGAGATAAGAATAGCATGAGGTCCACTGTAAACACAGAGGACAAGCATGCCAGAGGGCTGCACTACAGGAATGCTTAAGAGAGTAAAAAAATAGAAAGGTTTCATCCTCTGAGCAGTCCTTACCACTTCCTGCACCAGGCTGATAAGCTCCATGAGGCGGCGACGCAGCTTGGCAACCTCCTCCTTCACCTTGGTCACATGTTGCTCATAGATCTCCACTAGAGGCTTGAAAGTGTGTCCTCCGTGCTTAACAAAACAAACACATCCATTACAGTGTTTTTAGTTTTTTCTATGTTTTAAGCTGTGACATGCATTTTCTTTCCAGAGATTTTCTGGACTTTGGAACATTAGTTAATAACAATCAGTAAATATAAATACAATACAATACAATATAATATAAATATATTGTCCCAATTTAACTCCATGGAAAAGAGTTACATCTAACTGAGGGTCATGTAAATCATAACAGAAAATAAATGTGAAACGTTACCATGCCTCCCCACAAAGCACACTGGTGACAGATGCATTTCTTACAAGTCCAACAGAAAACACTCAGCTTCTCATGGTGATTCTCACATCTGCAGGGAAATATTATAATAAATCATTACATATATAATATTATATAACGACAAGACGCAAACAGACAGAAAAAGTTTTTTTTAAATATACAGTATCATGACTCAAAATGTAGTTTTCCTTCAGGCAGTCTACACAGTCTTTAACAACACAATAACAATAGTGAAGATGTGGATATATATGATATATCACCAGTAATGGAATGGGCAGTGAGGAAATAAGGTAATAAGAAGTGCTTACTTGTCCTTGTCATTGTCCTCATGCTTGGTGAGGCTACAGAGCTGTAGTGTGTCCAGCTGCTGAGTGACTTCCTCTGCCCAACGACAGTTGACCAGCTCCCTCAGTTGGAGAGGAGCCCTGTGTATGGGAGAATATTCACACATTTTCAGCATACACTTTAAAACATACCATGATGGTAAACAACATAAACATCTATCACGACAACAAAAAGGTTTTCTAGTAAAGTAGTGTTTTCTGGGACCAAAGTAAAATTCTATCAATAACAAGTGTGACATGATGATTAAAGTAAAGTGTCAGGAGCAGCTTACCGACAGTGTGGACATTGAGCTCTCTGCTCTGTCAACCATCGCTACCAAACAAAAGAATTTAAGTTTATTAATTTGATTGAAATACTTTTGAAAAAGCTATTACCGTAGTATGAAATTGTATTTCCACTTTTACTAAAACTTACTCTCAAAAAAGCTTGTATGTGAACTAGGACTTGGAAAGACAGGTTTTCAAGTGTTATGTATAATTAACAATGCTCATGTCTTAAAACCAGAATAATGTATCTGCCTGAAACTCACTCGTATGCAGCTAAAGCAGCACAGTTTAGAGCAGTGTGGGCACAGACGAGCATCCCTCAGTTTCTCCATGCAAATAAAGCAGCGAAACACCTCCGCGATACTCTGCACAGGAAAAAGTAGATAACCAACAACTTATTACAGCCGCAGAAATCACCACAATGTTTGATCAAATTACTTAGAAGTGGTTCAGGTTTCTTCTCCATCTCTTTCTGACAATAGAGTTTTAATTAGTACATCCTCAACACTGTTTCATAGAAATGGGACACTATCATACAAACTCATACAAAATACAACATTTGCATTAAAAGGCCATAAATGTGTCCTCCTACTGCTGGTTTGACTCATAGGCCTCAAAATCTGATGCACTATCCAGCTATCCAACTGTCACCACATGGACACTGTGAAGCAGAATTCACCAAGCATCAGATTGTTCACCCACTAACAGAGAGCTTGAGCTACAATTATACTATAGTGGGACAGATTAGTGTAGTGCCCTACTGAAGCTGTGTTGTTGCAGTAGAAACTCTTTCAGAGGTGATCAATAAAGACCTGTAGCCATAGGATTAATGATTTGACATGTGTAATACATACCTCAACGCTTTGTTCATCCATTTCAGCCAGTTTGATCTCAAGGATGAGCAACAGAAGTCGTAGCCAGTGGTCTAAATAGAAATGTAATATCAATTAGTTTTAACTGTGCCCTTCTCTGTTCTTTTACTTCTTTTTCACCTCCTTTCATCATAACCTGGTAAAAAGCAGGTAGAACAGGTTTTTCGAAATACTAATCATCCAGTGAAATATAGCGATGGGAGTAAAATTAAGTACATAGAATTTGTTGTAAAATGATTACAACATTTGTATAGTAATTAAAGAAAAGCACACAAGCCAGAAAGCACAGTCTCACTTGAAAAACGATGCTGTCACCATCGCTAGCTTAAAAGCAGTGTAAGCCTCGATAAAAGGCCCAGCATCAGCACTGACAGCGAGCCTGGCCGGAGGCAGGCATGACAGTTGTGATATTTGGTGGAATGCTTGTCATAAATCCGAATGCTAACGCGGGGTAACGAGCAAAACTGGAAACGTAGAGACGAGATGCTAGCTAGCATGCTGACACGAGCAGGGTACTGTAGCTCACTTACCTTCCAGCGCCTCGGCTTCGTCTGTCACACCTGATAAACGGACGGCTGGATGCTACATTATACAGCGTAAGACGCCGTCGCTAGTTCAGCTCGATAAAGAGATCAGAATACGGCCCAGTTCGACTGCGTCCACTAAGAATTTACACTATGGTCAACCCAACATGAAAACTGCAGCTTTACCCTAAATATAAGGTGTAACGGTAGCGCTTCCTCTGAGACTGTTTGTCCCCTAGCAATCACCAATCAAATGGCTCCTTGTCTTCTTCTCTGCATGTTATTGTTTCGGCGTTGTTCAGCAGCTTAAGTGGTAACAGCGACACCACCTGGACGGGAAGTGGCATATAACGTACTGTGTGACGATACATCACTTCTCCTCAAAAATGTAGAATGAATTCCAAAGCACTAAATTACTTAAACATGGTTTGCGAAGCGTCCATGATTGTGCACTCACTGAGATGTATCATCTTTCTAGAAAATCACCAGAGCAGTATCTTGGTATAATTAAGCAATCATTCGATTATCTATACAATAGAAACAGATGAACTGTGCGTGATACATAAAGTGCCTGGGCACCATGCTAGCCCTTTATGTGGCCACTTCACAATCACATGACCACAGCTCTGTTCAAAACGCTCCCGTTCTTAAGTTGAAATATATATTACATTTAGATTTTACATTATTATTATGTTGGTCACCTCATTTAATGTGAATGAAAGGGCCCTCTTAGCAAAATGCGCTCCATGATTACCTGCTTCAGGTGTGTTCAGCCAATCAGAAGCTGTAAGGGCGCCGCGTGGAATGAAGTGGTCAGTGGGCATAATTTTGCTGCACTAAATGGATCTGCTGGAGAACACAAGGGTGGTTTGACCAGTGGGCGTAGAAGGCCCTATTTCATGTTAATTGTACCAGCAGGAATTATTTTAGTCACATCAGAACTACAAGGGACAGGTGTATGTTGTGTGTGTGTGTGTGTGTGTGTGTGTACACAGACAGAATCTGTGCCTTTATCCTTATGGTTTTTATTCTAAGGGTTTTTTTTATTTTTTAATTTAATTTGAATCGTACACACTGCAGACAAATAAAAGGCATACTTTTAATCTTGTAGTCTTGTTACCATGGTGACACTGCTACTCAACAGGAAAACACTGTCCATGGAACCATAAAGAGGAAACTTCACAATACGAGCTTTAAACACACATTTGAATATGTTCGTGCACAGGACAACTGTGGATATTGACCGTGTGTTTTCCACTGATAGGGCTACAGGAAGTCATCTCTTCAGGGTTAGTACGAAGAGGACAAGTGAATTCAGCAAGTTAGATCTTTCTTTGGCCTGATTACTGTTTTAAGATAAATATAATAAATAAAAGATGATGAGTTTTACAAATGGTGAAACATAACCATTCAATGGCAAAAAGTTTTCTTTTATGTATATTATCTCAGTCATTTCTACTTCAAAGGTGTACGAGAGTGAGAAAAGTCAGAAGAATAAAAGAGCTGTGACTGCCACAACAGACGCGGAGCTTTATCAGGTGGTAGGGCTATTACAAACCTCATCTTGTTATCCATACTACTTCAGAGGGCCGTCTGTATGAACACATGCTGTAAATTTGCTGTAACCCCATTGTTGTTTTATGCAAACAGTCTGAAGCTGGATAGGACACACAGAGACATATGCAAATCAGGCAGCACAGGCTGCACTTCAGAGGTGAACGTTTCTTCACTTAGGAAAATGCCAATGAGCAGCCGTGGATTTCAAAAAACTTTTTATTCCGCAGTACTAGTTTCCTTTTGAATAATCTAGGATACAGACGACAGTGGAGCAGCACAAACTATTTACCTGAGGTGAGTCACTCCTCCAACACAGGCGGCTCAGTGTCTGTTTAAAACCTTCACTATTTAATGTCATACTCATGACCAGAGTTTAAGTTTGTGTGATTATTCCATCCAGAGGCCACTGTGCTTTGTGGTAATGTGCGCCTTGCTTATGAATATTATAACTAGGGCTCACACAGGAGAGTGTAGAGTTTGTGTGGCGGTGTGGAGGGGAGGGCCCATTAGAATAAACTCAAGATCATTTTCCTGGGTGGCCTGAGTGTTTCATTGTCCTGGTAAAGTTACAATCCTGTAGGAAAATCAGCTATATTTATCATTACAGATATTAAGATGAGCGCAGACACAGTGGAGCAGTCGGAGACGCCAGTTGAACAGACAGGTAAGGAAATTTCACCTTCCTCTTGATGCACGTAAACACGGTTGAATTATCTCAGCACACAGACAAATCAATAGAAAATTGTGTTGTGTTTATTCTGTCACTGGTGGTGAAGTTCCACAGAAAAGGTCGGTGCATTGACTCTTGATTCGGAAGATGAATGGTGCATTTTCTTAGTTGTTACTGTTTGGTTTCTTGCTCAACGTGATCATATTTTAGCGTGGAAATATTATGATAATGCAAAAATCATTTGGATTACATGAGATCAGTTGGACTGTGTCTTAACTTCGGTAATGAAATATCTTTTACATATCAAATTGAACATTTATTATTTTTCTTTCTTTTATTTTTTACTTTGTTCATTTCTTAGTTTATTGACTTTTTGGTTCTTGGTTCAGCGATTTCTGCTGCAGTGTTAAATGTTTCATAACAGCTCCATCTAACTTCACACTTGCCTCAAACAACTAATTATTCCTCATACACCTTCCCGTGATGCCCAGTGCGATACATGTAAAATCTAAACAACCAGTATTTTGGCTTGTGTTTGTGTGTGTGGGGGCAAGAAGCTGAACCCGGCATGTGGATTATTGCATTTCTCAGTGATCACCTGGTTCAATGTGTGAATTAGGTCCCTGGGAAGTGACTCCCTGTAAAGTCCTCATAAGTGATGAAAACAATTATGTGCGTGTGTGCGTGAACTGGCAGTTGGCTGAGATACCAGGATGCACCTGAGGCTGTTTGCTGAGAAACGCGTGCTACCTGGGGGCTGAGGACGGCAACCGGCCATGAAACAAAACCAGGAACCAGCAACAGAAAATGTGGAACTTTTATTTAGACAATAGCTGTGAGAGAAGTAAACAGCGTTGTTTCATGGAAGTGCTCATTTTTGTCAATATGTGACCACTGAACGTTTTGTCAGTATGAACTGGATGTGCTGCTGCTTCTTTTTTTGCATCCCTGGTCATTGTCCATTTTAAAGAGGCTTTGCTATGTTTTTTCAGCTATTGGTTAAACTAAATTAAAACGTTTTCTGTTGTGCCTTCATTCATACAAACAGATTTTCCCAGGGTTTGAAAAAATATATTCCTCTGTGGTTTTTGCCACTACGTCACAACAACTGATATGAAGAAATAGTCCTTAACTGAAAACCTATGATGACAGGCAAATAATAATTGAATAATGAAATTACTGTCATTGATGTGAGCATCAAACTAAATTGCTTTATGCATGTGTGTGAGTTGACGCCTGGAAGGCTCAATATTTGGTGAACTGACCCTTTAACTCTTCAACTGCTGAAGTGAATCCAGTTAGAAGCAGCAGCGTTGGATCAGCTGCTGTTCAACTCTTCATGTAAACAGGCTTCCTTTGAACTTATGCAGATGAAGTTCAGGGCTTATAACCGCAACTCTGTGCATCAATGTAAACAATGTCTGACGTTTAATAATCTCAACAGTGATCGTAACTAAAACTAAGAGCTGCAAGTGTCTCAGCGCAACCATAAAAAACAGAATCTTGATTCAGGTGCTGAGAGTGATGGGATGTGACTGTGGCGAATATAAACGCAGCAAATGTTCTGTATTTTTTTAAATTGTGCAAGTGAATTTTAGTTTGACAACAAATGTTTTCACTAGTAATTAGTTGAGGCTTGTTGAATTGGATGCAATAAGTCATGACAGAAAGCTCAGCTATTTATGCTGATGGTTTGGAATTATTTTTTATTTAACGTTTTTTTTTTACTTTTACACTTTTTCAGGCAGTAGGTTCATGACACGTGGTGCTTGTTAAATCCTGTCCTTGTTTCTATATGATAGTAACTACAGTAAGCAAGGTTTGAGTTACTGGACATGAGGCCACATCTGCTGGATATCTGAAGTCACTGTCAAAAAACTAACTAGTGAAGATGTATTGCTTTGCTTAAAATATCTCTAACCACTGAGCTCCAGTGTTAATGACAGAAACACCAATGCAGAGTGGGACATGTTCCTTCATTAGCATGAACACACGCTGCAGTTTGTTATGATACAATCCTGCACACTAGGACACCAAATGCATAATAATCATCAGTTAGAAATAGTCCACTATGGACAACCTACATTACTCCTGTTTGAGTAAAGCTGGCTAATAGATAGTTGTGTCTTGTGCTTTTAAAGATCTGGCTTCAATAGGAACTACAGAGTAGGGAAGTTAAAACATACTGAAGTGAAATAACACATTCCTGGTTTTTGGTTCTTTTCGTGGTATTTGAAGTGAATAATACCTGGTTTATTTGTTTTAGAGTCAACAGCATATTTATAAAACAATATTGTTAGAAAACAAAAAAGATTATACTGCAAAATATTAGTATATAGTATAGTGTGTATACATGGCCTATATTAATATGAAATGAAAAAGTCCTAAAGAGTATTTAACTGCATAATTATAAGAAATGGATTATCACTAATTATATATTATACACAATATAGTTTTCTTTTTCTGATTTCTTTTTACTTTGCTAAGTTTGAGGATTAACGTCTGTTTTGGCCTGCAACTGACTTTTGTGTCTCTGCGAACACACAGCTCTAATACAGGCTTCATGTGCCGAGAGCTGATTTGCATGTCTTGATCATTTCCATACTGGAAGTTTCACTGCGGAGCTGGTTGTGCTGGGGGGCAGTAGCATAACTGGGTGAGGGCTGGGTTGTGTGTACGTGTGTGTGGGATGGAGGTGAGGGTTATAGGTGTATTTGCATTGTGTGTCTCCAGCAGCTCACAGATCACTGCCAATCGCTCCCACACGTGCACGCACACACACACACACACACACACACACACGAAAAGTCCAATTTGACATTCAAATGATGTGATATTCACTGCAACACACCTTTGCTTTCGCTCTCAACTCTGACAGCTGTAGATTTCAGGAGGGAAAGTGCACTTCTTGAATATGTGTTGTACACAACCAAAGTGTGTGTTTATGTACACACAGCTCTGTGTGTAAACAGGTAGGAGTGTTGGAGGAAGTGTCCAGATTGCCTAAGTAAAAGTACTAATCCCACTAGAACACACAACCACATTAGAAATATAATTTCAGATGTCAGTGTGTCATCAGACATTTCCTGCCTGTGGACATTTTCCCAAGACTGATATTTAGTGCTGATTTATTCGAAGACATTTCAGTTCCGATAATGAAGGTGTTTAATCGCAGAATTGTCAACACCACCAACAATGTTGAGGTCATTTGAGGGTTGACACACTCATGATGTCATGATAAACAAAAGCTCTTCTTCAACAGACACGTTCAGCTGCTACCAAGAAGCGTTTTGTCAAATGTCAATTAATAAATAGTATATTATAAAATAAAAACTTTATATGTATTACTGCATGTATAATTGGCAGTTTAATACATAATGAGTGTAAAAAGTTACTTTCTATTAATTGAAAAATTGAAGCAAAAAAAATGTTAACTTGCGTGTTAGAAACACTGACCTGACATTTTCTGACCTCAAACTTCTCTCTTTCAACCTACAGAGCAAAACGGAATTGACTTCAGCCGACAGGTGAGCAGCATATTACCTCATGATACCTGCTGCTTGTTCAGTTTTTACTCTGAATTTGGGTTTTCATTCAGTTAGATTCTCCCCTTAGTTGGCCACACTCAGGGACACTTTGTCAGTCTTCACCCAAACTGAACCAAAGTGAGCATTTGGACTATTTTCAGCAAATACTTGCACATAATGTGTCAGTGAGTAGAAATACCGCAGCTTTGGAAGCAACATTATTGTGGATTTACACAACAAAGCTGTTGCACTGAGGAAAACGCCATAATGAGGCCTGAGCACGCAGGCAAATGGTCAAAATGGCACCAAGTGGTTCGGTCTTTCTTTATAACAACACTATCTGAAGACTGTCTGCTTGGTTTGACAGGCTTAATGACCGTGTTGAATTGGAATATAAACAGCCCAGGGCCACGTGAATAGTTCTGAACCTGCCTTTACCCAAGACACAGTGTTCTAATGGTTTAAAGACAGCTAACATCCTCAGGAAAAACTACCTGCTCTGTAATCGCTTTAGAAACTCCTCAAATAGTTTGAAGCTATTTAGATACTTCTCCAAATATTATTATAATATTTGGCAGAGGAGGGACCTATTTTTGTGTTGTTTTTCGTGCCCATGCTTTCAGGAAGTACTGTGGCTTTACAGGGGTTGGGGGGGGGGGGGGTATTTGCATACTGACTCACCCAGGGGGAGGGAGAAGGTGTGTGACTCTTTGTCTAATGTTTTGTGACCAAACTGGTCCTGGAGGCATGTTCTGCTCTGCTCAGATCATCCTCAGAAACTCTCTATCAGACTTTGATGTTTCATTTGCTTATAAGTTAATGTTGTTTGTGTTGTCAACGTCTCAGATAAAAACAGAAGCGATCAGCGACTCGCCTCATTCTGCTTCCACACTGAAGACATGTCACCTGACACAGAGCTCTTCAGGGCCTGGAGGTCAGATGACTGGGGTAAGACACTCACTCAGCATTGTACAGTATGTGAGCCTTTCATGATACACTGGGCTTCAAACGGAAAAATAACTCATATCATATTCATATCTTTCTGAAGGGGAACTCAGTTGGTTTTACACACAGACTCAGTTTATCCATTGGTTTTGGTTTTGCTCTAGGAGCTCACCTCCCTACACACCATGCAGCAGCTGGTTCTGATGCCACCGTCCCACCTGTCTTCTCCTTCCCCCTTCCTGCTGTCCCAGAGCCCAAGCAGCCATCAAGGTGGAGTCTCAAACAAACTGCGTGAATCATAATCTCATCCTTTTTATGTTCAAGAATTCTTTAAATATATCTTTAAAGTATGATCAACATAATACTTGGCCTCCTCAGTTTGAAGCCATTTCACCTTGGACTGTATGACTTTCATGCAGCGTGCAAAATTAATACACATAAAACCTAGTTAAAAATAAAGGAAAGCACCATATGCAGAGGTGTTATTTATATCATTATTATTATCATCAACCAGGTAATACATTTATAATAAATATGTTGATTTGAATTCAATTGAAGCAAAATATCGTATTGTTTTTACAGAAAATGTTGACTAGAGGGTTCGAACATTCACTGTACGAGTTGGTAAAAGTGTTTGTTCCCTTAGGCTAATGATAAAAGGTGGAGTTAACGAACCTGACACAAGTTTCCTGTTTGCCATCCACAAACAGCATCTGCTGGAGTGAACGCCGCCTCGTGAAAAGATCACAGGCGACTTACGATTAAAACCTGTGGAGCATTATGAGGCTGATTTAAGAGGCTGATTAGAGCACATCTACTCAAGTAGTCGCTTAATATTCATTAATGCTAAAGGGTGTTGGACCACTTCATAAATATTAAATATATTTAAATATTATTACACTAACACTTATATTTACTGATCATACACTGATTGTCAGACATTAGAAAGTCACCTTAAAGAGCTGAGATTGCTTGTGCATCACTGAGAGTGTGGAGGTCAGCATGTTAGTATGTGAACATAAACACTCAGTTCAGTCAAAATTGAAAAAAAGAAGAAGAAATCTAAAATGGTTGGGTAATGAAAACATTAATATGTGATCCAAACCCTGCTGGTTTTCTCTGCAGCCCTCCTGCAGCAGAACCTGCTGTCGCTTCCCAGCCAGAGTCAAAACAGTCTTCTCCAGCACCAGCCCGGACTGGCGCTCACTCCACAGGTGTGTCCAGACAATACACAATAACACAGCAACAACATCACGCGCTGACCCAGTAACGCCATCACTGAGTCTGAATCTGAAGCAGTTTTTCTGACGCTCTCTACTTGTTCCAGGCCATGAGTCGCTCCGGTCTGGCAGGACCCTCGATGGAGAACCACATGGACATGTCCCACCTACAGATGCCCAAACACATGTCGGTACCCTCACAGGAGGAACCCAGTGACCTGGAGGAGCTGGAGCAGTTTGCTAAAGCTTTCAAGCAGAGACGCATTAAACTCGGCTTTACTCAGGTACAAACATGGAAAAATAATAAGCTACAGCATCATATTATTTGTTGCTCCCTGATGATCAGATGGAGTCTGTTCTTACCAGCACGTTATTATGTCAAAGAGCGTCTTGTGAAATGTGTGGGTTGTTCACAGGGAGACGTGGGCCTTGCAATGGGAAAACTGTATGGGAACGACTTCAGCCAGACAACCATCTCTCGCTTCGAGGCTCTGAATCTCAGCTTCAAAAACATGTGCAAGCTCAAGCCTCTGCTGGAGAAATGGCTTAGTGACGCAGGTACAACCGAGTGACCACCATTTTTATTGTCTTGTGTTTATGATTATTCGTGACCTGAAAGTATCTTGAAAACAATCGAAGCAAATGCCAGAGTCAATAAAAGTCAGTTGCAGCTAAATATTCAGTACCAACAATTATTTATCAACTTTATTTATCATCACAACATAAGTGCCCTTGTTATGCTTGCATGGTGTCAGAGAACTCTCCGTCTGACGCGATGAGCAACCCCACCTCTCTGCCACCTCTGATGGAGGGCTACGGGCGCAAAAGGAAAAAGAGGACAAGCATTGAAACAAACATCAAGCTGACTCTGGAGAAGCGCTTCCTCGATGTGAGTTCAAGAAAAATAAAAGAAATAACATAAAAGACTCTGTTGACAGAGCTGTTGCTGAGGCTGTAACCATGCAGACACACATTACAAGATTTCATTGTGAACGTTTATTTTTCCAGAACCCAAAGCCCAACTCTGAGGAGATAACCCTGATCTCAGAGCAGCTGTCTATGGAGAAAGAAGTGGTCCGAGTTTGGTTCTGTAATCGGCGTCAGAAGGAGAAGAGGATCTACTGCCCGGTGGCAAGTTTACCTGTCAAATCACACAGCTACAACTCCAGAGTGGTTAGCTGTCTTCCTCTTATTCATTTTGTAAACATGATAATGTTCCACACAGCATAGTTCGTCTGTGGCCTAAAGAGGAACGCTATTTTTTTAGAAAGTGGAGCTCAAACAGGCCAGATTTTAATCCTGCTGGGTGATGAGTCTCTGTACTGATGGGGAACGCTCAGTCCTCTCGGTGTAAAACTGCAATGTCAAACTAGTTTTTCAAAGCAACTCGCCACAGCAGGGACATTGTGTCTAAAAAACCAATCTGATCTGATCTTGCCAGACCTGTTTGAGTATCCAGCTGTAAACTGTGAATTTTAGTTTAAGGTGCTGATGTGAACTGGCTTTCATCGCATACCTCTTTGCTCTGTTCCAGGCCTCTGCATCCAGGTCCTATAGTCCTCTGGCTTCAGGCGGAGGCAAGTTCTGTTTTCCTACATTCAGCTGCTGATAATGTTGTGTGGTTGACACTAAAGGTTTCAAACCACACAGACAAAGCTTGTGCTTAGTGATGTACAGTATACAATCTTCATTTCCAATAAAATGTTGACATTTTTCTTTCAGTTTCATCAAATTCCTCTCCGAACAGCGCGAGCCGGGAAGCTTCCCCCAACGGTCTGTCCACAGCCTCTGTGTCCTTAGCATCTCAGGTCAACCCAGCCTCATACGCCCCATCAGGGTAAGATGGAGCCAACTTCACCCACTTGAAAACTGTCTCCACAGCAGACGACTGAAACGGATCAGCTTAGCTTGGTTAACTTGGTTCCGAAAAAAAAAACACCTTTCTTTTTTGATTTATTTGATCACATCCCACCTGGAAAGTGAGATTAGAGGATCAACATTACACGAGTAATCAGATTGCATCATAAATTAGTGTCACGGTTAGCTTGCTGTCAGTTTTCATGACTAAATATTCTGTTATCCTCTGTCTTCTTTCAGGTCCTGGTACCGCACATGGAATCCTGCTGCATATCATCACTGAGACACATGAACTTTGTCACATGAAGGTTTTTTTAAATTACATTTTTAGTTTTATTATTTTTTTAGAAGGATGCACACTAAAGACATGACAGGAAATCACAATATTCCTGTTATGAGCTGGGTTACAGCTACACGTCAAATTCAGATGGACCCTTAGGAGAAAGCAGCAGAAGGAGCAGAGGACTGCAACACACCAACGGGCAGCTGTCGACACTCACACACGTCGTTGCAGCCTTGAGCTGGTGGATTTGACTTCTTGTTCTCTTTACTCTGCTTAGATCAGCTACAAAATGAAGAATACACAGAAATAAAAACACTGGTAGGAATTCTAATGTTGAAGCCTACACGAGAATAAGTGGGTTTGATATCTCAAGACGCAAATATTGTATTTAAATGATGAAGGATCCAAGTCCAGATTCACTAAGATTGTGTGCCCAACTTATTTATGCCATCATTGTAGTTGGCTGCAATGTTCTGTTACATTTTCATGTTCCTGATGTACTTGTGTGTATACTTTGTGATTTTGATGCGTACTGCTAGCCTGTCTAAAACAAATACATTTCACACAGCTCTTATCTGCATGTTCATGACGACACCAGCAGTGAAACAACCAGGTTTAGTTTCATTCCTCTTTAAGGAATCTGTTTTGAATCAGTACAACTTTTTTTAGTGCTCTTTGGCCCAGCATTCCTTTCAGTTTTAACTCTGTACTAACACTGTACAAAATGATTGTTGAACTGTGACTGAATGGTGACATTAGAGATTATTTAGAGGTAAAATCAAAAGAAGGCTAATAATAATAATTATTATTATAGCAGACTGTAGCAGTTTGTTAAAGTTGACCTCTGTATTTGTTCATGAAGCAGCCACGCTCCCTGTTTGGCTTCCTTACTTTAATATTGTTGTGTTACAAAACCTCAGGAATTAATTTGGAGAGTCTAATGTTACATTTATCAAAGGAAATGACACAAATACAAAACAAATGCAAGAACTGGCTTGTTTTGATCTCAATAAAATCTGAGAAAACATCACCCTCACAGTTGTGATGAACCAAACCACATCTGTTTGCCTTAATATCTTAAGTCTAAACAGTTCATCTGTGACGTTACAGGCCATTTAAACATTTAGAAATGCTTCCATTATTGCATTAGTTTACTCCTGTAAGGAAGGTCGTAGAAAGAGGCAGGGTCTCCATTTGATCACAGGCTGAGCAATACGGAAATCTATCCGTGAAAATGTTTGCACTTCACACAAAAGTCGAATAGATTTGCAAAAATGTAAGACGCAATCTTGAAACACACTAGTTACTGTGAAAGGAAACTCAAACCTGGAGTCTAACTGAAGTTTGCAGTCAATGAGATTCTTTCCCAGCCCGACTATTGGATTGTTCTTCTTAAAGAGCTCAGGACTCAACTTGTGCTATGCTTAGACAAAAACGTTGCCCTCTGCTGGTCTGACCTGGAGCCTTCCCATTAGCTGTGGTGTGTTTCTATTTGGTTCCTGCTGGGTGTCCTGCTGTTTGCTACAACCACTTAAAGACTGCCTTTCGGACCTCAAGTGTTGTTTGGTTGCTCATGATTTTTTTCGTTTGTTTGTTTCTGTTTTTTATGTTCATTATACACTTAGTTTTATTTTTAGGGAAGCGCTTTGCAGTGGTACAAAACTCTAATTATCCTTGTCAAAATAAAAATAATCACCATCATTATGATGTTACTGAATGTTTAGTAGAGTAGTTAAGTTTTAAACTGAACTTAAAACGACCTCCAGGGATGGTTATTAACTTATATTTACCCTCTAACACAAAAGATTTATGTCCTGGGTTTGGCTCTGCTGCATTTAACTGACAGAAAACATCAAACTTCTGCTCCATTTGCTGAGCGTTACTTCACAAACTACCGTATTTGTTCTGTGAAATTACCATGACGAGTTGACGTAAAACACAGGAAACAGGAAGCTAATGATGCTTGATTTAAAATTCACATCATATTAAACATGTTCTCTCTTTAACTGTGTCATGTTGAAATGTTCTCATATTTTCCCAAGATTTCATCTTCCATTCAAAAGTAGAAGACAGAAACAAACAAAAAGTCAATATTTTTTCATTTAACGCGAGTTTCAGTACAGTATTTTTTTCCTCCATTCAAGAGTCCCATTCTATGGACAGTGAACATGTCACATTCCCAAAATTAAGGTGATGGGTTTTGTCACTCAGCCATAAGAGTCAGTTAAGTAAAGTAAATAATCCTTAAGGCTTTGTTCAGAACTGTTACTGAGAGCTCACGCAACGTTTGCTGCACGAAAGCGACAGCAAATATGTCCATATATATTAACTCTAAATGTTTTACTGTACTGTGCTGATGACAACAGCCAATTTACCTGAAAAAGTGACAATTGTATAAATGATAAAAAACACAGAAAAACACCAAATTAAGAAAATGGACAGTATATACATTTTAATGATAAAAGACGTTTTTAAACATGCTAGGATTAGTAGATCATAGATTGCATAGTCATAAAAAATCTCTATATAAAGACATATTTCTCTGTGGTTTAAAATAAGCAGAAGGCTGGAGGGTTTATTAGTGCCTTGACTCCTTCTGATATTCATGGTTTGGCTTCATGGTCCGCGGTACGGTGAGGTCAGTTTCAGCAGCGGTTTCCCTCTTTTAGATGTTTGGTTCCATTGCATGGGTATTTCAGATTTCTCTAAACCTGCAATAAACATTTTAATTAACGCAAAGCCACAGTTTGACTATTAATGCTGGAGCACGGCTTAGTAAGTTGCCAGTAAGGCAAGTTAAATTTGTAGATTGTTGTAGGGGTTTAGTTCAACAATCATTTGACTTTCAATCTGAAAAGGTACGGTGAGATAAATGCAAATAAAAATCATACTTTTATACGTTGAACCAAATGTACAGCTGAAGGCGATATTCATTCTCTGGGAGCCCGTCGACACCAACCCTGAGCTTCTTTGTAAACAAGCCTGAACAGAAACTGTAGACAAACAAACAATGTGTCAGTCAGGATGTCAAACCATCGTTATCTTAAGTCCTGGCGGTTCAATTACCGGTATACTTGTTTTTAAACAATCATTAGTGATAAAGAGCTAATTCTGAGCCTGGTGTGTAAAGTTTGCTATGAGGTACTAAAGAGCCACAGATGAAGTGGTTTCTGACCAGACAGGCCAAGACGTCTGCAGAGATGAGCATGTAGAAGACGTTGTTCCACCCAGTGGGAGAGATCACACCAGCGAGCAGAGGACCCAGTGCAGCTCCTGCATAGAAAACAGCAGCAACACACTGAAGTCTCTGCACAGCGCCACAGACAGACACGAACTCTCCATGCGTACCTATTGAGCCAGTCCCGTCAATAATCGCTGTCACTGTTGACAGTGCCCTGGAGTTTCCTCTCAGACTCTCATGAGTTCCCTGTTACATAACAACAGACCAGTGTCAACATCGCACAATCATCACACGAGTTGAAGATTTGACAGATTCCCATGATGCTCCGGGTCATACCAGGTCAGCAGATACAGCAGTAGTGATGAGGGCGTACGGTCCATTCACCAGGCCTCCACACAACAGCAGCATACCTACATGTGGACAAAAACATCTTCTGAAGCCTAAAACACGTTTTTTCAAATTGTATAATGGAGATATAATGAAAATATAAAGCGTGGGGCTGTATATCAGACTTGTATTTATATAATACTCAAGCCACATGAACCTAGTATGAATACGTAGTCATACCGATGGTAGTACTGAGGCTCCTTTGACCAATACTGTTGTATACAAAAAGCTGAAACGTGAACAGAACAAACGATAATGAAACATCATACATGTAACTAATATTTGACCATATTTATTCTTTGTTGTTATATGAGGTGACACTCACCATCGGGGCAGCAGCGACCAGCATGATGAAGCAAGTTGTTGCTCTTCCACCAGTGTAGTCAGATACGACGCCTGCCAAAATGCCTCCTGTGTACACAAAGATGCAAAACCTATTCAGTCAGGTTACAGCTTCCTGGAGGCATTATATACAGTGCCAGAGAAGATCACACTCTTAAGCTCAGTCAGACAAACCACTGACATCATATCTATTTATAGTAAAGCTGAACAGAGTGAAACACTTACCCACAATGCCTCCTGCATCAAACAATGTCGACATGTCTCCTGCCTGCTTCGCCTCAAAATGTGCTGAAAATGACAAACAAATTACTAAAAGCTATTTTTAATAGGTTCATATCACTAAGTAGAGATGTGATTTCCCTTTTGACTCGATTTGAAAATGTGTGTATAAATACTGACCGACATTTGAAATGTAGAGCGGAAGCCAGTACAGGAAAGTGTAGCTGACCAGTTTGGCAAACAGCAGACAGAGCGAGAACTCCACCACTCCCTGCATGCGACACAAAATATTATGATAACAATGTCTGGATGTGTACAAACTGTTTAACTTGAATTTTATGATTGATTCATTACAGTTTCAAATTGTCATGTAAGTTGGTGCCAGTGTGTTCATTCCTTGCATCACCACTAGAGGGTGCTAGGTAATCATAAATCCAACGTGGCTTTAAATCAATACTATACAATTTGGAATAATCTGTTTCAAACTACCCACCATATAGCAGAGGACTAAATAGTTTTCACTCACTGGTATCCGGAGGGCCCCACAGAAGCTGATTGCCTCGGGATGTTCTTCAACAATCTCTGGAGGCTCGGTGACGATGGCACCGTTGATGGTTCGGTCAACGCTGGGCGAGTTGTGCAGGAGCGGCTGCGTCTCACCGTTCTCCACGTCACTCTAACACAGGAACACATGTGCATGAGCTCAAGCAGGTCTGTTATAGAGCAGTCAAACAGATGGTTGTTCTTGTAGCAACTCACGTGATGCTGGGGAGGACTGCAGTTAATGTCTTCAGGTTCTGAATGCGAGAAAGCGAAAAGACATGAACAGGTCAACACTAGACACACATTCAGGTTTGTCAAGTGCTCCAACAAGATAGAGTGTCTGCAAGAAATTTAACACGTTTGAAAATATTTTTTCATTGCCAGTCTCTAACTTTCTCTTGCAACTTCCTCTATCACTTCTCTTTAATAGCCAATAGAACTCAGTTTACGTGTTGACACATTGAACGCACCACACTAACAGGAGCAAGACTATATTAGTCAAGCTCTGATAATAGCACAGTTTTAATGTAATGGTTTTGTTCGATGAACAGAAACTGACTCTCAACCAGGAAGAAGAAGCACAGAACCCCAGTGGAGGCGATGATGACACCAGGGACGATGAAGGACATTCCCCAGGCCGATGAGACGAAGACTCCTGCAATGAGGGAGCCTAAGATGTTTCCCACTGAGGTGTGGGAGTTCCACACACCCATGATGAAGCCACGCCTGATGGTCGAAACACACAGAGACAGGGGCAGAAAGCAGACCTCTTTAACTGCTGCGTCTATTATCAGTGAGCAACAATTAAAGGCGTTGCTTCTCTCTAAAAAGCGCTTTTGCATGCATGGAAATGCAAATTATAAGCAGCTCATTTAATTAATCAGCATCCAAACTGAAAGAGCCGTTAACAGACAGACAGTCTTTCTTTACAATATCAGGATTAAAATCTACAGCTGGAGTCAGAAGCAAACCTGTCAACCACCAAGACTCAAGATTAAGCTCCATTACAGCACCTGGCTGTAATGGAGCTTAATCAAGAAATAGTCTGAGCACATACTTCCTGAAACCACTTTCTGTTCTGTCTAGCGACGTGGATTTCACAACTACTCTGTTAGCTATCAATAATTGACTATTTAAGGCTTAAAAAAGATCACTATTTGTACCTTTGTATTGATCAGCTCCATGTAAACACAGGCTTAAACACATGCCTGATTTCTCTGAGAGGCCTGGGTGTGGCTGCTGTTTTAATGTAAATGTGCTTTGTCTGGGTGACGAGCTAGTCTGCAAGATCCAGTTTGACCTGCTCTTAAGATCCAGCACAAATTAAAGAGGAGGTTTAGATTGATGGTGTGGATTTGGATATAAATCAAAGCTTGGTTTTACCGAGCTGTCAAATCACGACCATTGAGTGTGAAAGAGCCTGCCAAAAAAAGCACCTGATACTGATCAGTCAGCAGCGTGTGTACTCACTTCCCCTTTCCAAACCAATTGCCGACACAAGCCACCACTGCTGGCCAGCCGGTGGTCTGCACGAGCCCATTCATGACCTGCAGAGCGAAGCAGACACAGGGGGAAACAAAACTGCATTAATATAATATGCATCCATATGAATATAGAGGAAAGGGAAAGAGAAACAAACGTGTGCGCTTGTTAACATTGCCACATCAATGCTCTGTACGATCCCACACATGCCAGCAGCAGTCATGTGACGCAGCTGAATAAGCTTTGAGTCATGTGTTGTGTGTGAGTAAAGCCTGACTAAGCCTCAGAGAAACCTCTGCTTTTTCTAAAGGGAGGCAATGATGCCTTTGGTACTGATCAGTGTGTTCCCTGTGATCCCACCTACAATGGGGTAAATGGTTGAATCTGTGACTTTTAGAACAGTTTGAGGTTCCAGACATTTCAGATTTTGGTCTTTAATCTCTACGTCGCTACATCAACGAGGGATATTTTCTTCTCAACTCATCACCGGTTGGAAGAGTGTGCGTTTGACACATGCTGGCTAGCACAGTGTAATTATCACTTGTCATAGGCTGTGCATTCACACATTCACTGTGCGGAATCACGTGAGTCACGTTACGGCGGGAAGTTCGGCTGACACAGCTAGAAAACTTCAAAACCAAAAGCATTTTGAAGTTGTTAAATAAATGTAATCAAATGCATTTGTGTAAACTGCAGGTCAGCTCATCTGAGCTTCCCTGTTTGTCTTTAACGTGATTTTGTTGGATGCAGCAGTTTCTGCCTGCAGCTGTTCAGTGATGCCTTATCCTGGAGGATACAAGAGGCAGAGCAACTAAATAATAACAGAAGGGTTGAACCACCACACAAACTTAGTGCACATTGAATGCAACTTTGCTGCTATTCCTCAATGGATAAGCAAACAAAAAACAAATCAATTCAATTATTGAATTTTTTTTGGAGAAACAAACAGAAGTGTAAACAACATTATTTAAATGGTTTTGATCCTGTACAAGCATTGGAGTACTGAGAAAGTCATGTGAATCCTGCACCGATGTGCTGCGTGCCGAGTTTCAGTTATCTTTACTGAGCCGCCTAAAGCTGAACCTGCCGGCAAATAGGAAACAGTTACAATACATATTGATGTGATAACGCTAATGTCCAAGTCACACCCTGGAGGTTCGTATGAGCTCCACTGTGTCATGTGTCAAGCAGAGTTTGAGCACATGTGACTTGGACAATGTCCTGCTGTCACTACATATTTGGAAGCACAACTCAGCACAATGTCTGGGCCTGATTCAGATGTTCATATGTAAAATACTGTATGTACGACAGTTCAATCAGAGATGAGAACTGTCTCTTAGCTACAGTCTACTATTGTTACATTCACTGTTCCTAATGAAGGGGCTGACTGATCAGCTGACATTATGACCCTCATGTACCCTCAACCACATGATCAGTCCAAACCATCAAAACGTTGCCCCCAGTTTTACAAAGAACTTGTGGAAAAAAAAAAAAAAAAAAAAAAAAAAACGATCAGAGGGTAGCGAGTAGTGAGTTTACCTGGATGAAGGCGTAGTATCCTAACGAGTGGATGTTCCAATAGAAGCCGAGGCCAAACAGAGCCGTAAACAATCCGCTGCTCAGCATCCCAACACTCAGGTAGTAGCGCAGAGGAAGGCGCTCTCCAAACATCCCACTGGTAACACGAGGAAATGATTACAGCTCACTATGGCACAAAAACTCACAGGCATGAAGTTCGGCAAGCACACACAAACCTGATGAACATGCCAATGGCATAGGCGACCAGGAAGCAGTTATCCAAGACCCCAAACAGTGTCTGGTAGTTCGGCTGGTCTACACACGACACAGAAATGTTATAATAACACCGTTAAAACACATTTATTTTTAAATATATAAGGACAAGTTGAGGTTTTACCAAAGGGCGCCCAGTCGCACCATGTATCATTATCGGTTATGTTCAGGTGTGATGGTCGAATAACTGTGGAGCAGTTTCTGTGCAGCTCGCTCTGAAAGAAAAACGGAGACGTGAGCAGATGAAGCAATGTAAGCCAAACATCACACGATAACAACACACTACAAACAAATAAGTGAAAGTCAGAGGTCTTGAGCCCAGTAAAGGTGTGTTGTTATTGTCCTGAGCAATAACAAATGGCTCAACGAAGCTTTGCCAAAATAAAAATGAGTCAACTTCTCTGAATATAAAACTATGACCGAGCCTTTGTCCATTAAAGTATATTATGAATGAATATTGAATATTGTAATTGTCCGAGAAGATACCTTAACGATGCTGATGGGTTTCCGTGACAGATGGTACGCCGTGTAGAAGAGGAAGGTGAGGAAAAGGATGAAATAACGATACCTGCAAAAGAAAGACGGGACAAACATGTGGCGGAAAAGTTATTCAGATAAGAAAACAGGCAACTCAGTGTATATTTCACTAGGAAGCAAAAATTATAGAAACATTAAATTCACACAGAGCTTTTATCCCACAGACTTGAGACATAACACATCTCTGTGGGAACAAGTTTCTAATAACACAACCTACACTTGCTACTAACAGATCAATGAAGCATTAACACATTTATGTCTCCAGGCTGACAGTCATTTTTTATTTTAGTACATATATATATTAAATTATCAGTTGCTACTAACAGAATTGTTAGAACCAGGCCTTGGTCTCTGTAGAAGCAGCAGCAACCCTGTTACTGAAAGGATTTATTAGGTGCTAGACAATCGATCCCTGAAAGGACATTTGGCGGAGAAATGTTTTCTGAGAGAGTTTGTCGTGCAGAAGTAAGAAGTAATAATAAGTTTATAACGTGGAGTCAGACATGGAGAACTGGCCCCGATGGAAATTCACAGAATCCGTGTCCATCGATGCGGTTAATCATTAGTAAGAGCGACATAAGCAAACACAGACCCGCTGTTTGGACCCGGAGGCTCCGCTCACACGGTCTGAGTATGTGGAGACAATGGGGACAGACCACGATGGAAACTTACCCGGTGTCTCTCGAAAACGATGATATGAGTCGTATGCCGGGCGCCAGGGCGGATTTCATTTTCGAAGGAAACTTTGTCACACGTAAAAAAAAAACAAAACAAACAAACCCTCACACCTTGATTGCAGACATGTCTTCGAAGAACCAGTGAAGTAACCACGGCAGGCAGCCGGCTGCTTATACGGCGGTTTGAACGACAGTAAGCGGGTCACAGGGAGCCGCTCGGCCTGTCTCGGAGTAGAGAAACCAACTGGAGGCGGAAAGTAAACGCTAGCTACTCTGGAAATAAAAGAGCAGCCGCGCCGCGGGCTGTAGACGGTGCCTAGAGGCGCAACGGTTCTCCATTATGTACGGCGGAGGTTATATATACGCAGCAGAGCAGAGCCAGCCTACCTCCAGCACCGAGCCGTCACAAGCACAACACGGCCGGTATTATTAGACTAAACGCGTTTTTTCCGTACGCTTTCTCAGACGGAGCGTCCTGCTGACCGAGCGAGTCGCCTGCTGTGACGCCGGAAACAGACACTGGGCTGACTGCTCTGCGCGGAAAAATCAATTCAATAACACAAGAAGCGCAGCATCTAGTTGTTTATGTACATTTGTGATCTAATATAAAAAGAAAAACTAATAGTTATAAATAAAATAAAGTATTGTGTTCATATTATACGTGTGTATTACTGCACACATGGGCATCTAAATAATTTTATATTGATTAATCTATTGATGTTTGTTTAGTTTGTGAGTGAAAAACTGTTTTTGTTAAGTTGCTCACAAAGACTAATGGTTACAAGTAAACAAAGATGTCTTTTAGAGCTATTTATTGAAAATTATGTAGTTAACAGGGTGTGTATTCCCATCACTACATCTAATAAAATGAATGCAACATAGAGTTAAAAAGAGGACACAACTTTTATTTTTTTAACATTACAGCAGATTCCTATAAATCACACACAAACGGCAACTCCTAAAATGCATCCTGAACTTACACGTGTACCGATTTCCCTGACTTCACCATCTGCCTGTACTGAGGGAGTCTCATAATTATTAGCAAATTAAAAGTACATTTCTGTGATGTTGTAGATACTTACAATACATTAAATGCATTCAATAAACAGATATGACCTTCAAAAACAATCTCCACAAAGACAAAAACTGAACAAGACAAGTTTCAAGACTTGGGTTATATCACCCTAAATGTTCTGCTGCTGCTTTAAAAAGAAAGAAAGAAAGTATCATTTTCCCAGCAGCTTATTCTGTAGTTGAGGAGCTTCAGTTACCGCAAATCCAGACTCAACATCGCTGAATGTAGCGCCTGGGCATAGGCTGTGAAAAAGACAAATGTGCCTGTTAACATGATATTTATATTTTAATGTTCCAATAAAGCTCAGTGGTGGTGCGTGTAAGAGTGTTGCAGTTTGTGCAGCAAGTCTTGTACCTTTAGGATTGTTGTGGAAAATGCAGTTATTAGCACAGGTTTCGGGGTGAGAGTCCCAAAAAGATGCTGCACAGCAGCAGAGTGGAGGGATCTCCAGCTTCTCCTGACACAGACGCTCCTTCATTTGAGCTCTCAGAGCTTCAATGAACCTGCCAAGAGTTATGATCGCACTATTACTATTTTTGATCATGCACATTAATTTGCAGTTTGTTTTGCCTTTTTTGTTTACTTCGTATTACCTTTCGGCTACTTTGCCTTTCTCCTCTCTTTTTCTTCTCTGCAGGCCCACCTCTCTCTCTTTCTCTTCAAGTCTAAGTCGCTCCAAGATCAGAAGTTCTCTCTCCTCCAGCCTCTGTCGGGCCTCTGAAAGCTGCTGAGCTCTTTCCAGCTTTGTCTCTTCCTCCAGACGAATCCTTTCCTTCTCTGCTTTAATCCTGTAATGATGGCACAGAGATATTCAATACATGTAAGGTTTAAAAAACCCACCGGTGCATTTAGCTGTGTCTGTGGTGTGGTATGGTTAGTTTCGAGACTGTGTTTATTACAAAAACAAAGTCAATGTTTAGCTAAATTATGACTGAATGCAAAGAGACAGATGACAGCACAAAAGCAACAATGAACCATTTGGTAAAATACTTGAATCTACCATTGTTGATATGTGATATCTGTCACACCGACAAGAAGAAATGCTGTAGGAGAAAATACAACTATCTCGGCACCTTGCCGTCCTCTTCAGGTGTCTCCTGTGCTGATTGTTCTCCTTGACTCGCTCTCTCTCAGTGTTCATAAACAGGCGGCGCTGCATCAGGAACTGAGACTGGTGCTGCAGAGAGAAACATAGTGTGGAACACTTGGTCTAACAAGTCAAAGGTAAATGCATAATAATAACTTATGTGTATACCTGTCTTTTCAGCTCTTCTTGGTCAGTCAGCGGCCACAGAGCCTGTGGGACTCTGGCCACGGACTTGAAACCAGCATCAGGATGTGATTTGTCACTTTCCCACAGCACATGTTCACTTACCTGAAACACAGACACCACCAGATCTGAGTTCCAATCAGTATATCTGCAAACTGGACTTAACTAAATCTAACAAATCAGGGACAGTGTGGATTTGAATATTTAACAAAATACTTTAGTACAGCTTAAAAGTCACAACTTGTTAAACTTGAAAATTAAAAAAAACAAGTGTGGCACACTGACCCGCATTAGGTCTGACCTTTAAGAACAAATAACCTGAACTATTTATGGTGAAAATTGGGAACATTAGAAGGAAACTGAAATATATGATATGAATATCATTAACGTTGGACATTTTCATTAGTGAAAGTGAGGTCAGGAGTTTAATGGACATAGCGCCCTCATAAAATTTTAAGACACTTGGGTTCATGAGTCTTTGAGTCTGAAGCCATGAGTTAAAATGCAACAATCAGGCCTTTCCTAAACTCTACAACATATCTTTGAATGAACACAGTGTGAAACTGCCAAGATGGCCATGGATAATATAATAATATGTAACAATATAATGTATCCTAAATACAAAGAAAACTATAAATAGTAGTGTCACTGGTGTGGAAGACAAACTGAACCATGGTTAAAGCTGCCACTGCTGCAGCAGAGTTATTCATTAACCTTCTGCTTAACAAGGGGACATCCATGTTGGCCGGTGAAAAGATAATCATCCTCTGCTTCTTGAACATCCTCCTGTTCCTCCATATCACGCTCTCTTCCCAGTATATGAGCTTCTGCTTTCTGGTGGGAGTAGAGGAAAACAAGTTTATAAAACCTTATATTTGTGTATGTGTAAGCAGCCAAACAACAATAGGGACAGTAAAGAGGAACAAATATGTGACAGACGCTCACATGTTTAGTTGAAGAGATGTTCCATGGTCCTCCAGGAAGGTCTGACATCATTTCCTCATGTGCTATTGTCTGACAGGCTGCTAGTCTGAGTCGAACCTGCCTCATGCCTTCACCAGACTGGAAAATGATGGAATGAAAATAATCCTCCAGATTAATCACTGTCACATTACTTTATCATTCACAAAGGAAACAATCCAATCATTCTGACTGCCAAAACCATCACTTATTGCAGAGCTTGACACTATGAACTGAAAAAAGTAGTGTGGTATGATCTGAAGACATGAGACAACACCACAATCCTGCGTTTCTGGGCTGACACTGACTGCTCAGCCCTACAGTCCTCTTTGTACAAACTGTATAATTGAGATGCTAAACAAATGACCTTATTCCTTATATTTATACATTAGCATTTTTAGGTAAACATTATACCAATTTGTGATTAAGTCGTGCTACTTTAAAAGTTACACAACAAACTGGAACAACATTTTGTTTAACTTCATGCCTGTCCAGTTAAAGTTTATCAGTAACACAATTTAGGCCCAAATAAAATCAGTAAGCAAGTATTAATCTTGTAAAAAAAACCTGGAACATAGAACATGAGTCATTTTTGTTGACTGACTGACAGACTGTTTATATATTCTCCAGCAGAGTAATGTTGTGTAACACCTCACCTCCTGAGAGCTCCCCTCCATTAACCTCTGTTCTGTGCCACGCCCAGCAGACATCAGCTTGTCATCAGCAGAAACATGCTGGGTCCAGATTCTATACTGTGGTTGTGGGATTTTCCTGTTACATTTCACCTAAACACAGTGACAAAGTGAATCAAGCCACAACAGCAGGCTGGCTGAAAAGAGTCTTCAATCATCGTAGCGCAGAATATGAATAAGGATTATCTTGTGTAGCAGTGACTATTAATTCATCAAAAACAAGGACCGCACAACATAACCAGTCTTCATTTTGTATTAACATTCACTGTCAAATGTGACCTAGTACCTTTGGTTCTGTTTGAGGCCGCCGTGTCTCCTTGAAGACCTGAGCTTGCTTTGCCACACGGTGGCGCACTTCATCTTGAAATCGCCGAAGGCTTTCTTCATTCTCCTTCCTCCTTTCTGCCTGGAGCTCCTCAGTTAGCAAAGCAAGAGTCTAAACCAAGAAACAGACATGGTTTGGATCACTAGACGCACAATCACTAGTTAATTCCACGTGACACTGCAGTAGGACTACACCATGCTACGTTTGAGGTATTTAATTTAGACGCACCATCGATAAAAATACATTTTTAAGATAATAGTTATTATCACACAGACGATTAACACACAGGACTGTACTTGAGCAACTGTGATGTATTCCACTCCTTTTATTTGATAGTTGTAGTAAGATCCCTGCAGCTGTCTGGGCTCAAGCCAAGATCCCTCAGCAGCCTGGCAACGGGTAAGAGCTAGTACTGTTTGCTTTAAGTGAATGCTAAACTCACAGACGGGTGCTGCAGGAAGTCCTCTCCGTCCTCCACCCAGGCTCCCACTGCCGCCACTGGTGGGTTCCTCTCAGCCAGCACCTTGTGGGCTCCGGAGGTTCGGTGCTGTCGGCTCCGACTGACCGGTGCTTTGTTTCTGCACTTTGCCGAAGTCCTACCGATGATACCTCTGTTAGCATTCATAGCTAGCCTAGTTAAATTAACGGCTCAAAATATACAGGTGTGATTATTAAATAATATTCAGGATTTGAAAAAAAAACCCCAAAAGAAAACCCCACAGTTTAAGGTAAAAAAAAAAAAAAAGACCCAGAACGTTTATTTCCCCGCAACAGGTTTGTTTGAGTTTGCCTCAGTTCATCTTCTTTTATTTTCTGGCGTCTGTCAAACAGCTCAGTAGGTCACTAGCGCCCCCTGCAGGACAAATATATACGCACAAACTAAAAGAAGAAATAGAACTAGTCGATAATGAACTAAACAAATAAAAACAATATTGGATTCCCATATCTACATGGTAATACTCTACAGTGGTTCTTTTTTATCCACCTCTAGATTTAAGGAAGTACTGCTGGGTACTGACTCTATTTACAATATTGAGACCACTTTTGTAGCAATTCCATATTTGACCTTTCACTCTTTACCAAGAACATGCACAACCTGATAATGGACGAGTCGGGACCTAAACAATGTAAAATCTTCAGCATTGTCAGCAAGTATATCTGAAAAGAAACATCTATGATGTGAAAAGAGTTCAAAGCTTTATAAAAGGTGTGATGCAGGCAATATGAATTAGATTGATTCAGAAATGTGTAAATCAAATTAGCATCTATTTGCAGTTTTAAATATAATTCACTAATAAAGTAACGGGACCCATTGTTGAGGTCAACTGTATAAATTAAGTAAATCATCACTTATGGGTATTTGTTTAATATCTTTATTTTTTTATTAAAAAGACAGTATTTTACCACAGGAAAATACAGTTACATTGTACTGCACAGTGTGCAACCTGGTCTTTTCAGATGTAAAGATTACTCTGGATGCCGGTGGTTTTGATAAACTTGCGGAGAGTGTCTGTGCTCGGAGACGAGTCCAGCTGAACAAAGACAAATGCACAGCATTGAAATTAAAACAATGATAAGGAGAAACTATTTACATTTATCAAACCCTTGGTAATTTCACCATCGCCGTTGTGGGTTTCAATCAGAAGGTATCACATTCTTTACTTTTTCGCTGTCATTAAAATTCCTGAATTTGCTTGAGTGCTCTTTCTTTCTTTCCCCACTTTGACTTATAAAATGCCTGTCAGATATAAAAAGAAAAGCTGCTCACCTGTATGGACTTGCCAAGCTTGGTTAGTGCAGGTTTATAGGTCTCCATGGTGACAGAGTCAGGGCCAATTATATCACTGTAGCAATTGTAAGCAACAGCGGCGATATGATAGACCTGGCAGTGATTCAGTACTAATGAAAAAGCACAAGGCAGAAACATGCAAGGTCATTTCCAATGACATAATGAAACAGTCAATGATTTGAGTTACATGAGGTGTGTGACCTATTAGCCCTCACTGAAAAAAATCTCTAGGCTGTTGTTTATTTTAACTTTCAATGTAGTTAAGTAGAAATGCACCTAAATAACCAAATCAGAATGCAAGACCATGTATGCTGAGTAAGTGGAGATCAGCCTAATGGCACTACATTTCATTAGCTTGGCAAATGTATTCGTCCAAAGCAAGTTGTTCCACACGTACATACACACCAGGGATTCAGTGTCTCACTCAAGGACATTTCAACAGAAAGAGCAAAGGATCAAAACCCAGCTACAGCTGGATTTACAGTCCAAAAAAGGGGGTTATTGAAGGTCCCACCGGAAAAGTCAGTCTGGGGCACAGACCTTCGAGAAATAGGCAACATTTATAAGAGATGAATCTGAATTTTCCCAATCTCATCTGAAAAATTTCTAAAGGTACTGCTTCACTAAACCTGCAGAGCAGTTTGAGAGACGAGGTAAAGCAGGAGAAACACTGTATGTGTTGGACAAGCGCCAGAGAAAGGGAAAACCTGTGGAAGTATTAGTAATGTGAGTTTGAGAGACTTGAATTAATGATTGAACAAAAGTATTACCTGCAGCTGAAAGTCCAGTAACTATGTTAGGTTGCTCCAGGGACTGGCAGACAGGCTGCCCACTAAAAGCACTGGTGTGCAGAGAGCGAAGGAATGGAGCCGTGCTGCTGCACAGATAGTCTGCTGTCTTATAATCAGCCACAGAGGTGTCTGACAGCACAGTCACATTCAGCTCTCTGTGCTGCAGACAGTCAAAAACCTACAAGACACACAACACATTTATCATGTTGACAGCCTGAAAAACTACCTGTGTTTGACACAGACCACTGTTCACTGGGACAATAATATACCAACTTGAGCAAACTCCCTTGTCACTTTATTAAATATACATTTTAATATAGGGATGATGCAGTTTGAACACTTGGATACTGCAGTGTTGTAACTTGGTTATTAGCTCAAAAACCACAGCCGGTCCATATAAATATATATGGATATATATAAATCTGCTATTTGTGTGCAACATAACTTGTCACAGTTAGTTGGATAAAAGTACCTTTTGTGTCCATTGAAAAAGCTGATCTTCTGCAATGTAGCAAGTGACTTGGCATATCAGGACCTTCAGAGAAACAAATACAGATACTTTAATTTTTGATTAGAGTGAACGCCTATTGATCTGAAACATACATTTTATCACCAGGGCACCAAGAATGTTTCTTTCAAAAACATTACAACTATTTTTCCCACCTAAACTGATTTACAAACTCAGACTACGTCGTCTATATTCATTTAAAAATGTCAAAAATTGTGTAGAAAAAAAACAACTTTATGAAAATGTCAAAAGGTTTATGATGAAGGCGTAAGTCCCTCTCAGTGTAAATACGATTCCTTAATAAATAAAAAAGTTAAATTAGTGTCAAATATAATTCTACTTATTGAAAACGAATGAGATTTAAATCAATCTCTACAGTTGAGAATACTTGGGAACTATGGATAAGACTGAGGGGTGAACTCACAAATAGATCTGTTTGGTCATTATGTGACCATGACATTTGCTTTTCCTGTCACTTCTATATATTGTACATATTGTAACTCTGACACAAATGCTAGTTGAATCTTCTAACTATACACACACTAACACGCTCTCAAACATTTAGGTGTGTTTAAATCTACATTAACAACTGGGCAACATAAATCTATACAGAAACCAATCACTTCTATAGCATCCATTTTCTACAATGATTCCCATTGTAAGAAAGGCTTTTCATTTAGTTCTTTAAATTCCTGCAACCAGCTAAAGGAAGCAGGACAGAAATGTGATAAATGAGCAGCGTCCTAAGCTCCAAAGTGCCATCACTCACAGCCATTTACTATGTTTATCTTGATTAAATCACACCCAAATGACACCAGGCTGAAATTAACCTCACACAGCTTTGCACACTGACACATTGCTCATAACTCTGTATTCTGATGGGTAACACAAGACATGTCAGATACCAACACTCATAAATTCTGTCTCCTGCATGCTCTATTCTTGAAACGCATTAAGGTGCAAACAACACTCTTCACATCGGTAGCATTACAAGCGACAGTTCTGTGATGGCATCTGAATTCCTTATGTTTCTACCGTTTATTCAGGTTCTTCCTTTATCCTGTCACATATTTATAACCCAAGTATAAACTACATACTACTATTACCACACACTTTATCTAGTAGCATTAAACAGATTAGGGTCAAAGTTGTTTGTGAAATATTTTTGTGAAATGTATACTACCATTTGTGAAATGTTAAGTGTGTGTTACTCACTGATGGGTTGTCCTTGTGTCTGTAAAAAACACATGTTGAGTCCTCGGTAGTTTGCCCAGTTACAGGCCGACTTCTCTCATTCCACAATGATGCATGTCCCACTGCTTCCCAGTTTTCAGAGGTGAGAAGGTACACTGACAAAAACCCTGTGAAGACCAATCCTGTGAGGACTTTTAACAAACTGAACCTGTTTGACATAGTCAAACAAATGACTTTATGATTCCCCACATTTTTCAAGTACAGTAAGGGAAGAGGAACAGTGTATGTACACTGCTGTGCAAGACATGTAATAGCAGTTGTTTTAAGCCAACTAATGAATTATTGTTTAACACTGGTACTATATATCAAGGTCTTTGATTTTTTTTCTGAACATTAATTAAAGACGCCCTGAATCACAGAATGAACCTAAAGTGACCTAAGAACGTCACCTCTTTACAAAAGCCTAAACTAAAACCTGGACATGGAGTGTTTAAACAAAGAGACCAGCAAGAACAGCTCAATTCATGTAGAATCTATTCCATAACAAAATAATTATTACATCAATTAATTATAAATGCTGGAGGTCAAAGTTGATCTGCTCCAAATTGCAAGTGTGTAGGATGTGATTTACATTTAACACCTTCAGGGAAAATGATATACAATATAAAAATCTGCTCCTAAAGCTGTTACTCCAGACCACAGCTACCATCAGTGGGCTCCTCTGGGTTGCAATGTTCTTCACAAAGATCATTAAAGTTTGATTTGATCTGTAATAATATAGCGTACACTGTCAGAAGGAATTATCACAGGTAATGTATCACACAAGAACCACTTACTGGCAGCGCTGTGGCCCACGGCGAGAATAAAGTCTGAACACTGCAACTTGTTCCCAGACTTCAGCAACTCAGAGACTTCAGGGGTCCAATTCAGATGCACCTCCCTGATGAAGAGTAATGTTTAAGATGAGGAACTAACCAAAGTTTGAAGACTTGCAAATCAGCAAATTCCTACTGTTATCTCAAAGGAAAAGAAAGCAGCAAAGTAACTCTGAGAAGCATTATAAAGAATGAACTAAGAGTTATTACTTTCCTTTGCTTATGTCTGCAGATTTCAACCAAAAAGTGTCTTTCTTAACAACCTAAACGTTGTGTAGATGCAGCTAATCATTATTTTCACCAAAGCTGAATAGCTTGACTTATTATTAGTTTATTAACTTATTAACGTTCATTAAAAGTCCAAAACGGATCTTTAGGAAACCTGATCTCAATAAGATTAAAAACTCAACACACAACCCAGTAAACACAGAAATGCTTTCACACCAACTACTGCTAACTCGAGTTTAAAGCTTTCTGCATAGTTCAGGTAGCTAGAAACTTAACGCTCCAGCTCAGCAATAAAAACTCACTACCTGCAAGAACGAAAGTGTTAGTCGCGCTGAGCATTGCTACCACCAGCCTCCAACAGCCTCTGAAATGTCATGCGTCATGTTAGCCAGCAAGAGCCGACAGGCATTGACGTGGGTGCGGTGCGTTTTAACGCTACAGAAAAGCTTCAAAAATGCACCATTAAATCACCACAAGCATAATTTAATAACTCTGTCATCCATCTACAGCAAGACGTCCATGCGTTCTGATTTAACACTTCCTGTTTCTGCATGCTAGCTAACCGACGCTATTTACCTCTTTTCCTCCAGCTCCCTGCGGATTTGTTCATCTTCTTCGTTTTCATCGAGCTCCTCCTCATCTTCGTCCTCGACGGCCCGGGAACACACGGACAAAACTTCGCCAAAAAACGTCGCCATAACCAATGTGTGTAGCTGGAAAAATGAAAGTTTATCTAATGATTCAGACCTGTTACTATGTCACACTTCCGCCGGCAGTAAAACCCTTTCAGAATAAAAGTCGATCAACTTGAACGCGAGTTTGTATTAGACAATAACAAAGAAAAGAGAGACGCTCTTTATATTATATGCACCCATTGACCATGATTAATCAACACGTCTTGAATACCTTTAAAGGTGACCTGTCTATTTAATACATAGTCAAATATCATCCACAGGCATCCTGTTACTTAAATTATTGGACAGCATCACTTGCTCTTCATGTTTCATGTGCCTTGTGCTGTTTATATTTCTACACAGCAGCTTAGAAATATCACGCTGTTTACAGAAACACAGTTACGATGTTGTACTAAAAACTCAGTTTAGACATAAACACTGCAGATGCTGCATGTTTCAGCTGAACTTAAAAACGCCTTTTAAACAGAACAGCGATGGCTTTGTCCTCCACCACAGCGGGATCTCAAAGTCCAAGTCAAAGTCAGCTTTATTTGTCAATGCTGCTATATGTACAACACAACCATACACAAAATATACAAGATCTCCTACAGGCACGAGAACTGGTTTAAGCTACAAGATGTCAGTCTCCTGTTAAACAGAATTTAGTGAGACAAGAATTCAACCAAATCAAGGCTGACTAAATATTTCAAATGCACAGAAGTACTCTCATCAGAATATTTCTGTCCATGCACACTAGTCTCTCCACACAGTCTCTGAGAAGCGTAAGGCACAGATATGCATGCCTGTCCCATATATTTCTGCCTGAGCTGTTTGCTCAATGGAATGAATGATTTAAGGCTGTGGTTCTCCAGTGGATTGTCATGGTATGCTGTTAAACAATACACTTGAGCTTGAACATTACAAACAATTAGTACAGGAACACTTGATGCACTGTTTTAGGGCCTGGTGCCAATCAAGGGTCAACTTGTCTCCACCTGCTTTTTACTAGTAATACATAATTGAAACAAGTGAAAGAAGAAAAACTTTACGTAAGATGCTGGCAGTCAGTGCATGTTTAGTTGTATAGATAGTTGGAAGCATAAGCCAAGTCATGTTAGGGCAAATTGGCTTCAAGTTGACTGCAGAGCATCCATCCTTTCCATTGTGTTGTATAATTCATTTTCCTGTAAGCTGTGCCCTGGGAGATGAGGGACAAACAGAAATGTGATGACATCAGCATAGCCATAAAAATACTTCATCGTCACCAGAAAGTGTCATGTGTTGGAAATAGAAATTGGATTGCAGAGCCGAGTCTGGAGTAGAATAGAGCGTCGGCTCCGTTACCAGCGCAGTGCAATAATGTCGCAAGAAACCATAAAGTAACAGCAGAAAGGTTTCCTGTCACAAAATGGAGCAACATGCTAGGAGGATGCTTCAGGCTGCTGTTAATGTAATTGATAGTAGAGGGAGGGAGGGAGAGAGCAGGACAGGGAGGGAACGCCTCCAGACTCAATACACCAAGAGACAAATGTCAACAACAGGACAAACAAGTGATGTCACCACATCCTGTAATATGACTGTTAAAAAGGGAAAGAGACAGTCAGAGGACAAAAACATTCAGACTGAGGTTGTCTGGCTTTACTCGGCCCAGATAACAGCATTGTCTGCAGCTGGATTGAGACGCTGGCTCCATCTGTCTGTCTGTCCTACACTTTAGTCAAGAGCAGCAGATTCCTCCTAGTACAGACTGCTGTGGTAGTTGGCAGTGATGTGCAGGCATTTTAATGGCCTCTCATTTAATCACAGCACATCCCATCTGGTAATTACTAATTCATGCATGCAAATTTTACATTTTAGCACATTCATTACTACCGTGTGTGCTCAAATCATTTTTTTTTTCTCCATAACACCTGTCCTGCTTTACATAAACAATAAGGTGTTTGTTGTATAAATAAATACTTTTCATGCATTAAACTATTATCAAGAGAATGAACTACTTTACAAAGACCATGGCAATATTTTTGTAATTTCCAATAATTATGTAGCACAAACACACTCACACACAGATAGGTAACAGAGAAGTGCAACATCAGTCAGACACTATGCATGACTGCTGCCTGTCCAATATATTTCTGCCTGAGCTGTTCACTTAAACGATTAAATGATTTAAGGCTGAAGATCTGGGTTCATGTGCTGTGTGGTTCTACAATGCACATCTGCTTAAGAACCTCTGATATGCAATTTTCTCTCCTCTGTATTTAGTACTTGTAACAGTTAAGGCCAATCTCGGTCATCATTTTTAAATTTACACATTATGCTTCTTTCTCTTTCTTTGCTCTTATCGCTCCTTGCTTACATTAAATATAAATATAAACAATAAATCAAACTGTAAGTATTTTTGTATACAGGGTATCTACAGTACAGTAATTGGAAACAATACTAAAGTTTGGGGAAGACAATTTTAACAGCCCTATGTTCTTAAATTCAAGACAAGCCACACATTAGATTACAGCTTAGTATTATCACTCAAAAGCAAATTGTAGTTTCAGTCGTTTCAGTCTTTAACAAAGGTGCGTAGGAGAAAACACAATATAAAATATGGGCGCTGAGTTGCATCCACATGCATTTATCATCACTTTATTAACTGATATGAATAAGGACGATGGGTCTATATTGCTGAAAATTTGTTCTTTCTTGGAAGAGAAACTTTGTAAGTAAAGTAGTGATCCAACATATGCATCTTCCAAATATAAATGAATAGTAATTATTGTTTGAATATTTATTATCATTTATCCTGTAATACAACGTGGGGCCATTCTCCCCTATTTGCTCTTCAATTAAGCAAGAGCTGTTCCTCAAATGTATAAATGATCTCACCAAAAAAAATCTTCCCCATATGAGTTTTCTGAGCGTGACTGTAATGCTTCTTTCTATAATTCACATGGGGATGGAGCTTTTCACACGCACGCCGTTCCATCAGACCACCTACAGACTCTCGTCGAGGGGCAATTTAGAGCTCAGCTGCTTGTCTGTGTGTTGTGGGAGGAAAGTGAAGAGCCTGGAGGAATCCCACACAGACACGCAGAGAACATGCAACCCCCACACAAAGAGAATCAGTTGCTTAGGAACAGAATAGTTCAGCAACTGTGGGTGTGATCGCTTGTGAGCAAGGTGTGGGTTTTATTCATATGAACTTGTGTGTAAATGGAGTGAGAGCTCTGTGAGTGTTCACAGTGCACTGAGGTGGGTAGAAAGGTGAACTGCTAATCCTGTAACAGCCACCAGTTTAGACAAAGATGTACATTTACAGGAATTTAAGCCTGTAATTCAGCCTAATGATTGAAATATTGTTTTCCTTTCCTTTCCTTGAGTCTTAATTTACTACGTACTCACACATTTAATTGTATAATTTTCTTTAATTAAAGCAAACATGGCCCAAACATTCAACAGTTTATCAAAGTCTTACATCCAGGTCAGCGTTTTGTCTACCGCTTGTTGTTGCTCTTTTTCCAGACTCACTCCAAACGGCCACTGAATTTCCATACACACGTTGTTTTAGCGGCCTGGCGCTGCTGTTCGCTCCTTTCTCTTCTCAGTGCTGCATATTAGAGATCGTAATCAGCAGGATGGGGTACACCTGGGCCCGCTGTGCCTCCTGCATACAAACCAGAGTCGCAGTCCGTTTCTGGGCCCTTTCTTGTACTTGTAATATGTAAATGTCTTAAATGTTTAAAGATGCATTAGTGTCTTGTGGAGGTGAATCCAAGATCAAAAGGGTTCTTAGTTTAGTCCAGCTTTAAGCCCCTAGTTCAATAAAACTTGCTTGGTAAAAGTTATACGTCAAACTATACTTAATCTTTACAATATAGGTGCAAAATAACTAAATAACCAGCGAATGACTCGACTAGTAAAACTTTCTACACCAGTGTGGAATAATTTATTGGTAAAAGTAAACAGCAGGTAACTCCCACTGCTCTATACACAAGGGCCACTAAAACATTCCTTCAGACAGCCACCAGTTTTTTGTTTTTGGTCTACATACCACTCCATGAATGCCTTTAAAATCGTGATCATTCATTTGGACACGCTTGTGTCCACCGTCTTCATTTATCCCTTATTTATCTTTATTTGCTTAGGTGTAACTGTGTGTGTATGATATTTGGCGCTGCAGTCTGGCTTATTCCCGCTCCACAGTTTGAGTGTGATCATCAGTGAGCACGTATTCCTTTGATGGTGACGCACACAAAACGGGTTGATTCTGTAAGCGTTTTGCAGTGATATGAGCAGTGCTAACAGCAGTTTAAAGACATTATAATGTGTTTAACAAATCTAATTTAAACCTCTTCTCACAGGCTCAAATGTTTCCTGAAAGAGGTTTTAGTGCTTGGAATTAGATGAGATTCCAGTTATAGAAATGTGGTTTGACTGCAGGTTGATGTCTTGTGTCCTGCTACTGTAATTGTACTTATTTTAGCACATAATATTTCAAGCAGATATAGAACGGGTTCAATAGCTCTAGAGAGGGAGTCCACGTTGCCTAGCAATTCATGCAACATCTGTTGGCTCAGTTCAGGCTGAGGACTTTTGTTGCATAACCCTAAATCTCTCCCTATGTTTCCAGGCTTCACTGTCACCACCCAAGAAAGCCACATGTATAATAATTTTAAAACACTAAATGCGTAGCTTTCACTTGGTTGGTAAGCTGAACAAACCAGGGAGGTTTTATATCTTCATTTAGGATGCCAAAGCATAAAATTCTAATAAAAATGCCCACACTTTGTCATACACCAATTCTTGGTGACAGGGCAATCATTAGGAAAAAAGAAAAATCAATTTGTGGAAGGCATTTCCTGTGTGAGTGTGAAAAAGCCTCATTCATTCTTTCCTAAAGCCAATTCTGATGTGCACAAAAGAGAAGTGCGTGTGTGTGTGTGTGTGTGTGTGTGTGTGTGTGTGTGTGTGTGTGTGTGTGCGCGCGTGCATGCATGGTAAACCCAGCTTTTGTGCAATTCATTAGAAATTCTGCTGACACAGACTTGGAGTGAAAAAGCAGTGGTGTGTGTACATGGAAGGAATATCAAGAGGATTGTTTCTGCCTGGAGATGGCCTGCAGCTTTACAGATATCAGCCCCATCATATGAAAACGCATAATGCCTCATACACACACTGACTGGACAACAGTGTGTACGTCAATGTATACTTAGCATTCAGGCCCACAAACTTTTCTCATTACAGTTAATAATCCAATTTAAGACAAGCTGCAGTGGCACTAGAAGAGAACACTATGACTCAATAATAGGCAGACACATAATCTACAGTGTCAGGAAGAAAGAACAAAATGTAGTTCCTGTCAAAGTTTTTAGTTTATAATGAGAATATAAATCATCTAAAAACTAGTGGACTTTGTTGAACTATTGTGTTCTGACCCATAAAGACGTTAATACTGGCTTTAATGAAAAAATTTTATATTAAAATGAAAAAAATGAAATGACTTAGTTATCAATTAACCCTGCAGTTATCAGGTTTTAGTGTCTTAGCAAATTTTTTCTCATCTGTGAATGTTAATACATGTCTCATTTGACTTATAAGACTATTATATAAAATAGTATAAAAAACAAACTATTTTATGCTAACAAATAAAAAGTATGATAGTGGTGAAAAATATGCATGACTTGCTTTAGACGCAACAGGTGAGGTACGGTGTGCACATGTGTGAAATTGGACTTCCTTCCTAACTTTTATCGTTCTTCACAGAACCTTTTGATCATCCATTTCATATATATACCACAGACTGCATTACTATTTGCACTATTTCTTGTGTACCATGTTCCATGCACTGCCTGCAAAGACACAGGAAGGACAGCACATACTTATGTACTTAAAGTATGGACACAGCCTAGGGGAGGCCGCAGTGCCGTGTTTTAGCTCACCAGGGGAAACATTTTCATTTTTTTTTTCATCTGGCTGTGGCTTTTTGAAAATTATTCATGTTAACCTTCAGATTTTGAAAACCAAAATAAATATTATGTCTGTTTAAGATATTCAATAGTCGTGGCAATGAATAAACATTGGGTTTATTGTGCTGAGTCTAATCTGGGTCACTTTGACCTGCACAGCCAAGTGAGCCTGTATGAATATTAAAATAAGTGCTATAATCACTCTCCATTTAACAGCCTTCATACATCCGCTGTGCTTTAAACTGTGCATGAATAGTTGTATAAATCTTTCAGTAGACGCTCATCTACAGTGAGTTCATCATCCAGGGACCCTCACTCTCTCCAAGGTCATTCATTTTTCATGGAGCCCCATTGGTGGTGGAGTATGTGCAGAAGTAGGGATTTTACTAGGAGTAGGAGAGTTTAGTGAAATGGTAAAACACACAGAGGTCTTTATTAAATGAATGCCTTTGCTGTAATCTGTTATTAGCACATACCATGATTTTTGTGATCCACTTTCAGACACAATTTGTGACATTGTTATTTTAGTTTGACTTTCTTGAGTTGAGACTTGAGTTCTGAAATCTGTTATGTTAATAATGAGTTTATATGAGTTTAGTTTATTATTAAATATCACAAATTGTTTGATTACTGTTTTTATTAGTTTTAGAGATGAGGTAAAGTGAAAGAGTGTGGAGCAGCAGTGCAAAGACAGAAAACCTGTACAACATACATCTGTTCCACCCCCAACAACTCAGACCTACAACTCTCACTGTTTCTGTCAGCTCTCTGGAGACTCCACTATTGTGGCTTGTATCAGCAGAAAGAGAGAAGAGAGGTGCTGTGGACAGCTTTGATGACTGCTGTGAGCTGAACCACCTGCTGCTCAGCATCACTAGACCAAGGTGGTGGTGGACTCCCCTGTGCCTTGTTACCGTCAGACGATGTAGAGGAGGTTAACAACTGCAGGTAGCTGAGACTCCTCCTGGGTGACAGACACGACTGAGCAAGACTGAGTTGACCTTCCATCCTGTTAAAGCTGGGGTGTAGTGTGACTGTGACTCAATACCGACCTCCTCGTTTGACAGTAGAGCTGATCGCCCGCTGGTGGTCCGTGATTTCCTCTGTGCCTCGATGTGATGAAGCTGCAGAATAAGAGCAACTGAGACCAACAGGATAACAAATGTCAGAATCAGGAATCCGTTTGCATACTGAAACATCTAAAATAATCTACTAGGGGGATAATGTCTGAGTGTGGCAGGATGGGAGTTAGATAATAACTTGTTGCCTGCCTGCATCACATCAGATGGTACACTGCAAAGCAGTAATGACGCCGGTTCACACATTACAAGATGCAATATGCTTATGTGTTAAAATATTACGGCCATTCAAGCTTCAAATACACAGCAAAACGATTTAATGTGACGTGACTGCTCTGCTATTACTGTGATCACAAAGCTCGTTGGTCTCCTTGCAGTGTGTGTATTTTAATATCCTAGTCATCTTTAGTTTGTGCAAATTATGAGAAAACTGGTTGCATCAACAGCCCATATTTACTAACTAAAGGGAGGACGGCTTCTTATGATATACACTGAGTACTTTAAAGCCTCAGTAGGTCAAGGTGTGGCCTCATTGTGGAAACGTCTCCTTGTGTTCTCCTTCACTCATCTATATTTGGAGTTTGTGTCGTGCTGCCTGCAGTAATCTTTCATTCAGGACAAAGCTGAGCTCAGTGCGACGGTGGTTGAAATGAGAGCTTTTCAAACTTTCATTCAAAATATTCTTATTTTTATAAAAGATTAAATCACCAAAATCTGGAATGCATTCACAAGCAGTTTTAATGTGAAATCAAGTGCTTAAGAGGATTCTGTGCACTTATATTTAAGCCTCTTATGCTACATGTCTTTAATTCCACACTGGCTTTAAGTAAGACACAAATACCCAGCCAGCTGATGGGTTCGTCAGCCGTAGAACGAGGACTAGGATAACTTTGCAAACTATGATCTATGAAATACTATTATGATTTATTTGAATGACGTTCATTGATTGGATTATCATTGGATTTTGTGAAGGACGTGTGGCTTCAGTTTACATAAACCCCAAAATAGACCTTAACCTAATTATTTTGACAGTTGGGAGCTGTACATGTGCAAAAATACACAATAAATGTTTTCAATAATGACTCAGAAACCCCTTCTACATAAAGTTGACATGTAGGTGTGTTGACTAAAAATAAACTTTCTGCCCACTTTTTTTAAGATTAGGACGAGATGAGGAACGAACACATACTTAATGGACCGAGTTTAGCACCAATTAACAGGTTTTGTGACAACTGGACATGATCTGCGACCTTGATATAAAGTCTTAAAACGCTTCGGTTCGTGTATGTTTGCAGCATTTATCCGACCACACCCTCAGGAATGCATGTGATTATAGATTGGGTGTATATTTGAACTAATCGTTATTTAATTCTAGTAATAATTAGTGAGCATGTTTAACTGGAGCCATTACTCGTGGTTGGTGGTTATACATAGACTACATTAGAAAAAGAGAAGCCCTGCCAGCTGACTATACGGGACCTTTAATGCAGCTGCAGCTCTTCATTCAGATGCTGAGTGGAGCAGCGGATCACCAGAGGAGGGACGTTTCTTTAGGAAAACCAGAGCCCAGCTCTTCTATAATCGCATTTCTAAAAGCCACTTTGATGTAGGCCGCCGGATTTTCCCATTACGTGTAGTATTTAGGTGGGGTTTTGCTGTCCTTGATGTAACTGAGCAAAGTGCTGCAATAAAAGCGTCCTGGACGATCGGAGCTCAGCATCAGCATCACATTGTATGAAATGCGTCACCGTGATCCAGTTTTACCATTTATCGACTCCGCTCACGGACTGTTCCCTGCACTGACAATTTCACCAGGTAAGAATGAGCAATTCAGTATTTCCTAGAATTTGGTTAAGCTCAGCGGCTCGACATGAGACGAACGCAGCCATTATGCTCTGCGTAAAACTGGCATCCTACCCCTAAAACGCTGCTGCGTGGAGTGGAGAGGATGGCTTTTGTTAAGATCAGCCTAGGCCTACGCGTTACAATAGATGGGGTATTGTCCCGAGTTCAAACCTACTGTACATTCATTTAAACGCACGTTTTCAAAATGATTTCCGACACATGCTCTGGCCAGTGAACGGTAATCGCGCTTTGTGTGACATTCGGACCGATGGTGTGATCGGTGCGCACTGTCCATGTTAATTGTTCACAGAGGTGTTATCGATGTCGGCGTCTGAGGTTGGTGGGCGTGTTTCTGATCAGTCTGATGGGAAGATGCTGCCGCTGCTCACTGAGCGACTCTCATGTGTCCTCTCTCCGGTACAGGTAACCACATGCGCGGGCCGGTGTCGCCGCGCTGAGCTCGGAGAGCACGAAGGGTACGGGTGTCACAGAGACAAGAGTGGCCGGTAAAGGTGGACCGGATGACAACCAGAACCGCTGAGGCCCCCGGACTGTCGGTGCCCCCGCACCGCTGTCACGGGTCTTTCAAGGCCAACAACGGCACATGTGCGGAGCAGCTCAGCCTCTTCCCGCCGTTCTCCTCCACCCTTGCCCTCCTCGTGCTGGTGGCTGTGCTCGTGGGGATCGTCCTCGTTTCCCTGGCAACTTTCCACTTCCACAAGAGGAAGCTCCGGAATAGGAAGATCCAGCGCGCGCAGGAGGAATACGAGCGCGACAGTCGCAACCCCGCGCGCGGTGGGGCCACCGGGGAGCCCGCGAGGCCGTGCGTCATCGTCCGGCCCGTGCGATGTGAAGTGAAGCTCTCGTGCCAGAGCACGGAGAACGGGGATGCCCCCGGAGCGGAGGAGGACAACGAGGCGCAGCAGGAGCCGGGTCCTCTTGACTGTTAACTCGGTGCAACTTCAGGGAACGAGACTGTGGAATAAACAGGAAAAGCAATAAGGCACAAAGAACTCCCACTCCCACCTCCGCTGCTTGTAGATGACTTAGAAACCGTAGGAAAACATGCAGAATACTGAGCAGAACATTAGGCCTAGAGGCAACGTTAGCATAGGTTAGCTGTGTGGGCACACACGCCTTAGTGTTTAGCCAACTGGTAACTGCTCATGAGGCTGTATAAAGTATTTGCCTGCTTTGACTTTTGGACCTCTTCCTCTTCCCCAGCCTAGAACCGTTTAAACATCCAAGATGTTTAAACATTAAATCCTCCCTGGGATGTGACACAACGTTAAATTATTAAGAGCTGGAGACACAACACAGTCCTTAATGCTCTGATCTTCCTCGGCATGTCCTCTGACACACTACCAGTATGTAGTTAGACTATAGTGGATGTTGTGGTGCTGTTAGGCAGTGCAAAGCTGCACATAGGCTACAAATGGCTTATTTGTTTGCGTAGTATTTTTCCTTCAATTAAGTGACTTAGCATATTTGCATTACGTACTGTCCTCCAATGTCTATTAGACATCTGTAGGTAGCTCTATTTAGAATAACGGGATACCCAGACTTTTTGCTGTTGTTATGCACATTTCTTCTTTAACGTGTCAGATAGTAGGTTTTAGCGCTAATATAGCATTTTCAACTTTGAATATTTGTAATGTATTCTCTGACATGTGATAAACAGAAGGCTTCAGTTCAATTTGCTTTTTTTGTTCATTCCTTCCTATTGTATCATAGTGGACCTAATAGAAATTCAGTGTAACTACATGGATTCACTGTAAATGTATGCCATTATGAGAGCTGGAATGTTTTACAGTAACATCGACGTTATGGAGTTCATATAATCTGCCTTATCGAAGAAAAGATGTAATATTCAAAGTTTATAAATAAATACATTATGTTAATCCTTTCAATGTGTCAGTAACCTTAAACGCTCGTAGTCTCTTGACCATTAACAAACTTGAACCTATTCAAGTCAACATGCATCTGCACTGTACTGTTCTCCCAGCATAATACAGTAGGTGACATACGATGATATGCAAATGTATGAATGTATGGATTTTCATTTTGTCAACCCCTGCACCAGACAAATACAAATGACCTTCCCAGGAGAGATCCATAAAATCTACACAGGCTCTGCTGGACTTTTATTGCTACCAAAGAACCACATTGCTGACGGTTTTATAGTATATAAGACCATGTGAGCTACATGTAATGGAAAACTATCTCCATCAAATACATAATCAGGTCTGCTGAATATGCCACAACGTCTACTGTATAGAGCTTATGAATCTTTCAGTGTGATCTGTTCACACGACGATTAACCACGGAATTACCATTCTTTATCCCAACATGCCCCTGTAGTGGCACCGCAGCATGTCTTGGTGGAGGACAGTGGGTGTGAATCAGCATCAGTCATTGTGCTGGCCAGATATCAGGACACCATGCTCCTAATTGTCCCCAGCAGAAAAGGGCTGGAAATATGAAGCAGCCTTTGGCGAGGCTCCAGCCCTACAAGACGTCTGACTATCTAATCTCATTGGCATAAGTGCTACTAAATGAAAGCATTTATCTTCAAAGGGGACCTGAAGATACATTTTACATTGAAATAAGTCTCCTGTGGGATTGAAGCATGTGTTTGTAGCATGAAAATGTAGTCATGACCAGATAGAGTGCATTTTGCTTTTTAACACCCATCGGATATAGTTTAATCAGCCGCAATATTAAAACCACAAGGTGGTAATAACTTTGTGGCTGATTGGTGTCGACTTTACCTCTTCCAATTTGTGGTGGGTGAAAGATGAAGCTGAGTTATTGTCAGCAGCAAGCAACTGACATTGTCAGTGAATACTGGCAGCTGGAGATTGATGGGCAGAGGAAAGTGGCCAGCAAGCTGAGGGATTAATGAGGGTCAGTGGTGGTAACCAGCCACAGTGGGAATGGTTGGAGGTCAGTGTCTGAGATGTGATGGAGGTCAGAGATCAGACGTTGGCTATAGATGAAATGATGGAAGTCATTACTCTGTGGTAGATTGGGACTTCTGTTATTGATTGTTTCACATGCAGAGTAGACTGAGAGCAAGAGGGAGAGGATGTGTGATTTTAGCTTGGTCAGGGAATAGCCTAGTTATTGTGTCCAGCCTAATTTAGAATTAATGAGGACAGTTTTCAGGGTTCTGTTGTCCCAGGGGGTCTGCTCATGAGATGAGTTGGTTGTGTGGCTGGGAGTCGAGTGGATCCTGCGAGGATGTTTATTATAGCATTTTATAGTTTTATAGTCACCTCGGACAAATATTGTTCATTTACACTTTATAACTGTTTAGGTGTGGCCACGTAATGCTCCCAGGTTAATACAATTATTCATAAAAATTAATTAATTCTGCAGTTCTTGGTTTAGTTGGTTTGGCTCTTCCACTAACCCCCCGTCAGGACACGCTGAAGAAAATCGCTACCGCCCTTTAAATGATTGCTGCAGGAACAGGACGACTGGAGCCCAGCAGGCAGAGTATTTAACAGGGTGATTTGGGTCTTCTCCACATAATGGCAGAACAACTGTGGTTGGTCCTGCGAGGCCTGGCGAGTAAACTACTGGGCCTGGTAATGAATAGGTTTCCGGTTGCGCTCAGCATAAAACTAGCACCTACCAGCGGGAGGCCTCACCGCCTGCCGTGGAGCATCACACTCCAAAGGGCACACTGTACCAAAAACAACATGGGTGAAAACAAATACTGGAATGATTAACATGCCACAGTCCACTGTGACGAGAAACGTCCAAATAAAATGTTTCAGAAAGTGAAGGCAGGAATCAGCTTCGTTACCACTTCCACATACTGATGAGCTTCTGCCCTCGACTTTACGACTTATTCTGAGTTGCATTAGCAGATTGGTTGTGTGCTTTATATCTGTACCCACCGCGATGACAAGTGACAGTTCACTGTCAGAAAGAGAGGACACAACTGCTCCGACTCTCACCTCTGCTGTCACGATTCGAGGCAGATGATTTGTCACCACGAGTGTGTTTATATGCTTCATTACTGCAAGTTCAAGGTGCGGCTGTGAAGATACCTCCGCTACTGTGCAGGCCAAATAACACACCAGGCTTGTTTAAAGTTGGAATATTTTCATAAAGAGGTGAAAACCATAAAATCATCTGTTAGCCGCATACAGCAAAATCTAGATAAAAACAAAGTGAACCACCCTGATAATTCTCTTTGGCTTAGTCATTATGAGCGACCTCATTTACAGAGTAGCCATGGGATCCACTGTTAACAGTTATTATTGAAGGGAGCATATTCCAGACTCAAGCTTCATTGATTTGCATCATGTACTGCGAGTACATGGTAGTATTGGTCCAATACAGGATCACACAACTAATATCTCGTTTGAAGGTTCCTGCAGTGGTGAGAGGCTTTAAAATGAGAATACTGATTGATAGAGCTGCTGCCTGCCTGACATTCACGCAGATTTATGGCTGTACAGCTTCATGTCCCGTACAGTAATCCATTTGTGTGACGCTACATCATTTTTTTGACTGGTCAATTAGGGTTCTTTGTGATTACTTACCCTAGTTTACAGCACAAAGGCTTGCAACACCGAACACTGTGCGAAGGCTATTAACATTTAATAAGAATATTATGCTAGAGAGTTGCATTTCTGTCACTGCCTGCACCATTGAAAACCGAAATTTAATTTACCACATCACAAACTTTGTACTTTAGGACAGATTGTGGCATTTTCAGGCAAACTTTAAAGTATTGCATAAAGGTTTTAATTTTACAATACAAAGAATGGAACCTACACAAAGAGTTGCACAAGTATACTTAGCGAGTCTAGTCCTGCAAGATAATCTAACTTTCATCTAGACATTTATCGCTTGGATTTCCTGAAAGTTAAACAAATGTATTGTTATTTACAACAGCAGTCATCTATAACCTCCCATTAATTCACTTTCTATACATGTGTTCACTGTGGACCTGTCACACGGAAAACTGCCAATATATTGAAAACAAACAAAAATGTCTTTAAAAGGAAATGATCAAAATCTTCTAGGCGTCCTTTAAGCAGTGACCATTCTACACTTGGCCTCCAGCCTTCTTCTGTTTGGGCTTCTTCTTTTTCTTTGATTTGTTGCTTTCAGGTTGTGTTTTGCTCTTCTTGGCTGGGTCGGGCTGAGAAGCAGTCGCGCCGTCGGCCGGTCGTTTCTGTTTAGCTTTCTTGTCATGTTTCTTTTTGGCCGGTGCTTTGTCTGCTCCTGGCGCATGCGTAGCAGTGGAGTTGTCTGCTGCTGGCTCTAAAATAGGATTGTTGCGCCTTTTTCTCTTTTTTGTTTCTGGTAGGAAGCCTTTCTTGTTCTTAGGAACTGCCACTTGGTCTGACCCTTTGTTAGACTTAGTCTTCTCAACTTTTGGTTTCCTGTGGGTGTGAATATGAGAATACCCTAGTTCAACACCATGACTTTAACACAAGGAACACTGGACTCAGTTTATCGAGCAGGAGCATCACTAAATACATTTCGTGTTCATACATACACATCTACAATCTACTTCTCTCACGCCACAATGACTCACATGACTCCAAAGTGCTTCATCACAGCCCAGTAGATGTCCTGCAGCTTGCCTGTCTTCTTAAAAGTGATCGTGGTGGTCAGGGACTGCAGGACCGTCTGAAGGGGCTCCAAGTCCACAGACAGCTTCTAAGGAAATACAGGCCACAAAACCAGTCAGGACCAAAAAAAATACATTAAAAAAAAGTCCTCTCACAGACCAACGTACCTGCTTGTGAATGAGCTTGACCACATACAGACAGAGCTCCAGGGTTTGCACCACCTTCTCCTTCACTACCTTGCTTTCAGTTGGACAAAGTCGCTGAAGACTCTGGGAAATGGCAAAAAACAACAGTTTTTAAGCATTCGGTCAGCACGTTTCAGACAATGGACAGTTGGTCTCAAAGTGGGATGTTGTGATTACACAGACATCATTTTAGACTCCTGTCCATGCAGTGTTTCAGAGCGACTGGTGGCAAAGAAGTGATTTTATTACAAAGCTGCAAAAGACTCAGAAATCAGTGGCATGTGTGCTAACGTCTTATGACTAACTTTTACGGAGGTGGTTATATCATCCGACAGGTCTATTTCTGTCTGAGAGGAAAAGGAAGAGGCAACACAGCGGTGGCTGGGTTTGGTGAGGAACAGTAGAGGCTTATAATTAAGCTTGTCTTTAGCCTCCCGATGTCACAAGGACACGCAGAGGACGGCGAGTGCAGTAATGGCTCTAATCATCATTTATCTCACGTAACTTTGAGAAAAATATAATTAAAACTTCTACAAGCCCCAAGTATATTGGAGCATGACCAACTGGACTTAGGTTGATGAACTGTAAATGTACAGTCTCACTATTTCTGAACAGATTTACATCTTAAAACCTGATAGAGGGAAAACAATTAAATATTTATATATTGTAAAACTTATATAGGATCTGTTTGCGGCAAAAGTATATGAACCTTTAACTTAATGCCTCCAGTAATCGTTTACCAGCACTGACAGATTTGATCAAATTCATCTCCACTGAACAGCTTCTACTCAGATATGTTGGTTGACTTCTCCGCCTGCTTGTGGTCCTTCCACTGCATATTCAAAGGTTACGGTCAAGACTTTTTGTCATTGCATTTCTTTTCATTCAATAATCTCTTCTTTTTTTATATTACATGTATTTTTAAAGGTCACTGTCTGACTGGGTGATTCACTCGTTGTTGACCATCACATTATGGATAAATACCTTGACATTTTCCTGTAGAATCGTACAACTCATGATACTGACATCAACATGGTTAATAGATACTGACTGGTGGAGCTTGTTCCTCAACTGAAAGGTTGGGCAGTGTTGTTTCAACCTGTTGTTTGGCTGTAATAATCTGTAAAACTCAAATATTGAATGAACAAATGTATCTGAAGACTGTGTTGACTTACCGCTGCTAGTTGACCTGTGACCTTCACGCAAAGCTCCAACCACTGAGCGTCACTCAGGAGCTGCTGAACCTCCCTGCTCTGCATCGCCCGCAACACCAATACACATGCTTGGCCCTGACCACACATCAAACAGCACAGTCAACATCCAATGGACTTAAATTTTAAAAAGGAAATGAATAAGCTTTTAATAGCTCACAAGAGGAGATTTTCTTTGGTGCTTGCAAGAGCTACATTGGCTTAATTGGCATAATTCTTCCTTATTTCTTTGTGTCAGCGTGAAATTTGGCCACATACTTGTTCCTAGAACAGCAAAATGCAAAAATCTTTACCTGCTGATGTTCTCTGACCCCAGATGTGATATGCTGGACTGCAGTATCCAAAAGATTCACAACCAAAACCTGAAAATAACAACAAATCTGTTGTTAGATTATGCCATTGTTTCCCATTCTCCGGCTGACACCTCGCTGTACTCACGGGGAACCTGGTGAATAAGTCCATGAACATTTGACTGGTCAAAGGGCTTTTCCTCTTGCTCATGAAGGAGGTCAGAGCCCCTCTGAAGGTGTTTGAGACACGGTCCACATCCACATTTCCCATAAAATTCAACTGCACACAAAAACACCATAAAATGTCATGCAACACACCATCAAGTATCAGACTTCATGTATTTGCAATTTTGGGAGTGTGAGCATATTTTTCCAGCTTCTATACGGATGACAGTAAAAATGGAAAAGTAGAAATCTTTGTTAGGAGGAAACTGGGTAAAAGCAGGCCAAGTAATGCAGCACTGACCCACTTCCTGACCCAGTAAAATACAAGAACAGACCTGGAATTTATTGGGTTAAAGGAACGACACAATAAAAGAAGAAACTTCAACTGTAACAAAGGTGGCACATGGCTGCGTTAGTGGAGAACTTACCTCGCTTGCTCCCGTGTTCTCTGCTGTAGCAGCTCCTCTCAGCACTTTCAACACATACAGAGATGCACTGCAAAGACAGTTGAAAATCAACAAGACAGAAAAACCCTGTGGCACAATTTAAGTACAGTTCACAACAGTCTTGAATAATATGTAGGGCTTGAAATGTCTTGGCCTTTAAAACAGACTTTTTAGGTAATGTAGTCATATAAGAAAAACAAAAAATGCTGATTAATTTTGCGCATAAAGCCCAAAAGCTAAGAACAAGTAAGAGATGAGCTCAAATTTTACATATGTAACAACAATGTGCTGAAATATAATTTCATATTTACATAATTCATCATATTCCAAATTCACAGGCTCCAGTCTGTTCAGCGTTAGTGATGAGACATATTTTACCAACACTCGTCAGCTCAGTCATTAAACATTAGGCTGTACCTGAAGTAATAGAGGCTGACTGAGGAGTCGGACAGTTTCTGGGCTTTAGTCACGAGTTTGTCCAGCAGGTCGTGGAGCTCCCCCTGTCTGTCACCAGCCGTTCTGCAGTAAACTTTGGATCTACACAGCTGGTTCCTAAAACAAAGACAATATAATCATTCAGTAAACAATCCTACAACAGCCTGGATCGTTGAAACTGTAGCCGACCATTCCATGGTCTAAATAAATAAGAGCATTAAATAGGCAACTGAGTTGGAGAAAACAATGAATGTGACACAAACGCTCTGAATCATCTTGCGTCTACAGCTCAGCATTACCTGAAGATGTCTGCAACTCGCTGGAGGAACTCCTGCTCCTGCTGTTCGCTGTCAGAGTTCATTCCTCTGTTGATGATACTGAGCAGAGGTTCCACCAAACCCAACATGAGAGGACTTCCTGCCTGCCTGGCCACGAACACCTCAATGAGGTCCAACACCTACAACAGCCAAAGGAGGAGCGATGAATTCTTTAGATTAGAGGAGGAACTTGTATATTTTCCCTCTTCTGGTGGCATAATTCTAACGCTTCCCCTGCGTCTGGCCTCTATGCTTCAACTGGGCTATGCACACACTGAAGCTATATTTCAGGCTATACAGATACTGTATTTGTATGTGATTCTAAAAGAGCAAATAAACATGTGCGCTCATTCTGAGCAGACACCAGACAGGAGGCGATACCTTGATCTTGAAGTCACGGACTAGGGTCTTCTCTTTCTTTACTTTTGTCTTCTCATCCTTCTTGGCCAGAGTCTTTTTCTTCTGCTCCGTGAAGAGCACTGACAGTTTTTTATCCAGCTCCAGCATGGCTTCATCCTCCAGGTCTTCATCACTGCTGCCATCCTCCTCTGTGGCCTGAACATTCAACAGAGGTTATGATTTGTTGTCAATCCCAAACAAAGATACTACAGAACTCACATAGGACTTCAACTTATTGTGCCAGTGCACGCAGAGCCTGAACACCCACCAGAGCGTTCTGTTGTTGCAACACCTTCATCACTTCCAAACGGAAATTTTGGTCGACTCCTTCCGTTTCATCCTCCTCCTCTTCGTCTTCCTCCTCCTCCTCCTTATCCTCCTCCATAGCTTCATCATCGTCATCTTCATCAGAGGATTGATCCTAGAGGAGTCACCATTGAGTGTTTGGTCTAAATCAGCACATGCATTTAGAGTAAAAGAAAACTCAAGTGAGTCTGTCCCACACAAGCCATCAAAGGATAGGACAATGTTGCCATTGCCTTGTAAAAGCACTGACCTCCATCTCCTCATCGTCATCGTCATCGTCTCCATCCATCGGTTTCTTCTTCTCGGCCTTGTTGTCATCAGTGACAACCACGGGACCATCCTCCTCGTCATTGCTCTCTGGGTTGAGGACCTACAGGGAGCAGTAGAGTGAGACTCCATTATGTCTGCATGATGCTTCAGCAAAGGATTAGGGTTACTCCTTGAATACAAATAAAAACTATTCATCCTGCTTATGACACCTGAAGTGAATCCTGTGTAGATCACTCACAAATATCGGTGAACAGGGAACGGAATCAAATTTAAGAAAATAGTTTTGTATTTGTTACTTACATCTAAGATGGCGGTGAGGGCAGGTGCAGTAACATGAGGGCAGATGGAAGAGAAGACAGTTTTGCAGACTTGTCTCATGTGTCGGCTTGGCTGGGACAGCAAGGATAACAAAATGTCCACCATCACCTCTGCCCACTCAGGCTCCTCCTTCTGACCAGTGTCTGCAGCAGACACACATTCATACACTTCAAATGAGTACAAATTATTTGCCTTCACCAATTGGGTGCAGAAGACCGAGCAACACACGTTGATCTCTATAGGACCTAACCTTTCTTCTTCTTCTTCTTGGCTGCCTTCTCCTGGGCTTTGTCCACACAGCTCTGCAGGTCCTTCAAGGTGTCCAGCAGCTCTTCAGGCGCCTTCCAAAGAAACACATTTGTGAGTGTTCAGGGACCGATAGGAAGTGAACTATTCTTTACACAAGTATATCAATACAGCAACAATCCAGCAACAATGTAATAGGAAGCTTTACCCTGAACAGGTGAATGCCGACCAACAAGAAGAGCCGCTGGAACGCTCTGCTCTCTGCCGTTTGGCCTTTCTTTGCTTTCTTCTTCAGGTTTGCCACTGACTCCAGCATGCTGGACGAAAACCAGCGAACAGGCAGCGCTATCACACACATTCCATCCTTGTTTGCAAACGCTCAGCAGTGTGAAAAAGATTTTCAGATCTTACCTGTCCCAGGCCTGTCTCTGCTCAGGGGTGAACGGTTGGCTGCTCTGGACAAACTTTGGCTGCGTAAGCAGGACTTGGGCGTACTGGACCAGGTGGCAGATCCACATAGTGCCGTCAGCTGCCACACCCAGTACCCGCTTTTGGTTGGAAGACTCCTCGCTGAGTGGAAGGTGGTGCATGGACAGGAGGAGTCTGCATGTGGACAGACAGACAGATTGGTGTTTTTCGAGCACATTAATATTCAGGTGGCAGCTGTCCAAGACCCGCAGAGATTCATCTCTCACCCAAAGAAAGAATTGGCGAGTGTTGTTCTGGTTTTATCATCCAGTGGGACAGAAAGCTTCCCCTTCGTCTCTGCGATGTCGGACGAGGCCTTCTTGGTGGTGAAGAATGCATGGAAGAACACAAACCTGGAGAAGAAACAGCACCAAATGATGGTCTGACGGACAGTTCATAAATCACAGGGATCGTCACGCTGCATCCACAGAGGCATGTCTCACCTGGCCACGTCCATGATGAGTTCCTCCGTTTTTTTCACCTGGTAGTTGTCAACGATTGAGACAAGGCGAGTAACAATCCACTTCCTTAGGCGGAATATGGGGTTCTCCCTTCTGAGGACGTGAAACAAATGGTTTTGTCTATCCCTGAGTGTTGACGCAGATAGATGTAGTTAACGATATTATTGGTATTAACTGTGCACTCACGGTTCTTGTCCTTCCTGATTTTCTTTCTGCTTGCGAGTGCTGAAGTCCAGCAGCTTGTCTTGCTGAGGCTGCAGGAACATTTTCTTCAGCCATTCCACATAGCCCTGCAGGGCTGCAGGCTGGAGGTGCTGCACAACCCTCCACACTGACGGCACCACTGGGTAGCCCTGGTTGGTCAGCGAGGAGAAGCCCACCATCACTGCCAGCTGCTTGTCTGAATCCTCGCAGCCCTGCAAGAAGTTTGACACATAGACGTCCATCTCTGGAGCAACCTTCAAGCGGCCTGGTTTCTGAAAATGGAAACGATACACAGACATTTCAATTAGTCATCTGAGTCACCACTTCTCTGTGGCGCCACCAAATAAAACTGAATAGTGTCACAAATCACATAATCTTTGGAATATCAAAAACAATGTCTTTTTAAATTTAAATGTGACTAATTGGCAAGTGTTTTTACAGCCAACTAGACCTGACCACTAACCTGAGCAAACACAACATGGTCGCCATACTGCATCATCACCTCTCCAGACAGCACCTCCTTCAGCTGGTCTACAGACAGAATGGGCAGAGCGCTGCCGAGCAGACGGAAGCTCAGGTAACTGGACACAAGCAGCACAAAATCAGAAGGTTAGGAGAATAAAGACATGTACAGGTGACTGTCTGCCCTAGACCCAAAAATTAACTCTAAAACCATCTAGGACCCAGTTCGGTGACAGTTTTCCCTTCTTTCCCTTTGTGAAAGCGTTTCTCCCTGTGAAGACTCACTGAGCTGTTCCTGGCTTCTCCTTTAACAAGCCATTGATGATGGCTTCATTCCAGAAGAGCTGGAAGCTGTCTTCCTTCAGAGAGAGCTTCAGCAGGTCCAGGGCCACTGCTGGGAGGACACCGTCCTTCTTGACTGAGTCGGCTACCTTCTTCAACAGATCTGTCAACCTGCCGGACAACATTGAGTTTACACTTTAGCTGCAGCTAAACGAACACATTTAGAAAATCCTCTGCCTACATATTGCTGCTAATATTAACTGATTGGCTGAAAGCTTAAAAAGCACTGCAGTAAAATAAACACGCAATAAAAGCTAATGTGTGTAATAACAGAAGGACTGAAAATCAAGACAATCCCCAGTGCTCCTACTTTGGGATGTTCTCAGCGTTGATGATGGTCGAGGAACCCAGCAGCTTCTTGAGTTTCTTGGGTTTGAGCGTTTGTGGAAAGCGCTGAAGCGCCACCAACAGCAGCTGCAGCTGCTCCGGAGTGCAAAAGGCTGCAGCCAGGTCAGTCTGCATAGCACCCAACAGGACCTCCTCAAACACCTCCTCTGACATCTGATAAAGAAAACACATTCATGCAAAAATTTATCAAACTGATGGAAATGACCTTCCTATTTAAACCGGTTGAGAATTATTTTTTGTGCGTGTGTGTCATGGTTATAGAAAGTAAATGAGATGTGTTGTTGTCCTTTATGTGATTAAGCAGTCACCTCGTTGAGGATGTCCGTCATGGTCTTAGTGGGCAGGTCCTTCAGGTGTTGTTTGTACTGGCTGAGGCTCTGGAGGAGCTGAACACATCCCAGCACCACCTCTGGCTCCTGGAGAGACAACACACACCTCAGAGACCACAACACTGCAGGCCCTATGCACATAGACCCACACTTACCACGTGGACCATGCCCAAACCTCCACATTACTCACTCTAAAAAGCAGCACTGAGTGCATTCTTTAGGTGGTGACACTACTTACTTTAGAGAGGCGGCTGGACTGATGAAGGGCCAGAACGCCAAACAGGCACCCAAATGTAACGTTTTTGACAACGTTCTGAAAAAAGAGAAGACCTTGATGGTCACATAGGTTGTTCATAAAGCGTTTAGAGCTGACAGAGAAACTGCACCACACAAACTCACCTTTTTCATGGTCTGTAGATTGTGTTTTTCTTTGATCCTTTCCAATATGCTCTGTAGAGAAACATCTTCAAATGTACTTAAGACCTGAAAACAAAAACATAGATCATTGCATAGCTAGTACTACAGACAATACCCTCAATATTAATGAAGAAAAGCCGTGGCTTCAGGTCAACTGATTTGGTGGTAATCTCCCTCACCTGTCCTAGAGCCAGACTGAATGCAGGTCTGGCGGTCTGACGCGTATGACCCAGTCCATCCACCAACCGCTTGAAGGTATATTCCAGTTCATCCGCCTGTAGCACGCACAGAACACTTCACAATAACACACAGCTCCTGATGCATTCAGCAAAGCCTGGTTTGTTTTGGTCACACTTATCATATGCTACTGCACTTAACATCTACAGGTGACAGGGTTCACAGTGCAGTTAATTACCTCCGCCCAGTCTGAAAGAGCCTGGCTGGATTAATAAGCATGCCCAGGGGAAGTGCCAGGTTGACTCTAATGTATTTCTGTCTACATAATTTGACTAATCACACACTTACTTTACATTAGCTGCAGCACTGATTATGACAGGTCGTCCATCTTGTAGCCATGCTACCAAGAGGGACTTAAAAGTTAGTTTTAAAGGATTTTAACTTTCTTCACTCAATATACTGTAAAGTTGTCTGTGATCAGATTACTTACTAGTATTTTCTGTGTCAGGTAATTGACACATAAACACACACACACACAAAACCAGAAGTACTGTAAGGCTATTTTTATAATTAGATTAATTGTTCAGTATAAAGAACAATTAAACAGCGAAACATTCAAATTAGTAACTCAAACAGTGAAACTGTTTATAACTGGTTCCTCTAGAGGGGTCATCCATTCATGTGCAGGAGAAATACTGTATTTCGTATTTCACCACATTCACTTCATTAGTAGTTATATCGTATATTTTACACGATGAGCTTGTAAAGAGCATTTAAGGGGAGTGAGAGAGAGTATTTAAGGAAGTTGGAATTAGCTCCAACTTCAGTAAGACATTATAGTGATAATAACAGTTGAATATTATGATAATAAACTAACAGGTGACGTTCTATATAGTAACTTCCACATTCACCTCTGTGTGGATGTGCAACAAACCTTGAGAAAACTGAAGTGTTTTCACATTACTGTACGAAAACCTTCTCCCACTCACCTTGTTGTTCGTTTTTAGATACTGGATCAGGTTTTCCACGGCTTTCAGGCGGACCTCCTGATCCGGTTTGGCCAAGTCCCAAAAAAAGTCGAGAAAGACGCGGTTCTGTTGCAGGATCCCAGCGGACCGAACCGGCTGTGGTTTCTTAACGGAGAGCTCCACCATCTCTACGGAGATCTGCTCACACTACTACACATGCTGCAGCAGGAGGAAAACGTGCCTCGTTGCTTAGTTTCTACTTCCGGTTCAACTCTTCAACCAACTTTATTGAGCATTGAAAACCGGAACACCACTAAATTTTACATAATAATAATAATAATGGAGAGGACTTCTCAGCAAATTATCCCTGAATGAAGACATACATTTATAATAAACTTAAAAAGAAACCGTTTACTGTTTAGATTTTTTTCTGTTAGTATCAGAAATTGTTTTTAAAGATCAATTTGCCCAATAATAGCAAACAAAGCAGTGGATCACATCTCTTACAGTTGTGTTAACGTAATTTCATTTGTGGTGAATGTAGTTTCATTAGGCAACAGCAGACAAACAGACATTTTTTTCCATAAAAAGATATTCTTTATTAAAACTGCATGCAATTTCTATTATTCCCTGACCAGATCACTTTGTGGTAGATGGAAAGCTGAAATTGCAAAAAGAGTCAGAGTCCACACTGTCCCATTCAGACCAAATTCTTGGGGTTCCTTTACTCAACAGGAGCAGCCAGCACAGTGTCCAGGGCGCTTTGAGCCTCTCTGATCTGCTGCTGCAATCTCTGCTTCATGCCCTCATTCTGGGCCTTCTTGAGCATATCCTGCATGTCTCTGATGGCAGCCCGGTAACCTGGGGCGTTGTGAAACACTCGGATCGCCTTATCACCACTGCTCGCCAAGAAACGCCCATTAATGTCAAATCTAAGGTCGGAGATATTCTGACTGTGGACACCGTGCAGCTCCTCCTCCAGCTCGCCAGTAGAAGCATTGTACAGAGCAATATTACAACCATCACTGACTGCCACCACTCGGCCGTCTAGAGACAAGGCCACCCGGCTACCTTCAGATGACGAACAGGGGACTGTCTTCAATAGGTAAGGATCCTGCTGCTTTTTGTACTCGACGTCTGTGTTCCACAGCTTCCACGTACCGTCTTTGGACACAGTCACCATTCTAATAAATACAATTAAAGGAAAGTGTATAATTACATAGCAGTCTACAAAAAACTGTAATGATGATGAATAATGTACAAATCTACATAATGTGTAAATTTTTGCAGGAAACTGTTTCCAAACAAATACCTGTGGGAGTCATTGGAAAATGCAAATGAGTGAACTCCTGCAGAGTGGCCCTTCAGGTCAAAAGCTCGCACCACTTCTTTGAACTCGCCTCCCTTACCAAAGCAAACCTCCCACACCTTTACGTCAGGAGTGAAGCCACATGATGCTACAAATCTGGACATAGAGACAGAAAGCACATAAAAACAATTACATACAATTCATATAATAATAATAAAGCTAATAAAGCAACATATACCGCAATTGAATACATAGATGCTCCTTCAAGTAAAACTGAGGGAAGGTAGACTTACCTGCCACATGGCGAGATGGCAGCATAAGAATTGGTCATCTGGTTAGTGTTGATAGAGGCCAATACCTCTCCTTTCAGGTCCCAGATGTGGATGGTGGTGTCAGTGGATGCACTCATAATGAATTTTCCTGTAGAGAAGAAGGACGACATGTGTTTTAGACGAGAGACAAATATCACTCGATGTTTGCATTTAGCCTATTTCTGTTATTGTGCACAATAAAAACTGTTTTGTGATTTACTGGAAGAAACAATCAGTAACACAACAATGAAAAAAAACCTAATTTAAACACTGTATTTATGTGCTGTACCTGTCTCTGCAATGCATATATTGAGGATGGGAGCCTTGTGTTTTTGCGGAAAGTCTTCAGCAGCAGCTTTGAAGCTTATAGTGCCATCATCTTTCTTGACCATTTTGAAGATTCTAATGGTATCCCCATTAGCCAACCAGGAGATAAATGCCCTGCAGAACATACAACTTTAATAGACTTTTCTTAATATGTCACTGCTAAGACATGGAGCCTGGTTTAAGCTTTATTTAGGCTTGGTATAGCATAAGCTTGTAGCTGTTTTGATCAAGGTTATTACGTGGACAGACACAGGACGCTTTATATCACTGAGTTAGTGTCGCAACAGAGACGGACAGACCTGCAGTCTGGGCTGAAGCGAACCAATGTAGCATGATCCAGCTCTACATTTGCTCTCAGACACTTGTGGTCCCTCTCCAGGAAATCTTTGGTGCTCCAGATTCGGACTGTGCGGTCATCGGAGCAGGAGGCGAGATACTTCCCATTACTGCTGAAGTCAAGGCAGGTCACATTTCCACTGTGACTCTGAAAAGTACAAGTGCACAAAGACACACTCATCTTTGGACAAGATGCCTTATAAGAGGCAACATTTGTTCTTAGATATCAAATAAAGATTAGTTCATAACAAATGAATCACAAAATGCACAGCCTGAGACTCTTGGACGCCAGTGCGCGTCCTTAAAATACCCGGTCTTACCTTAAGTGAGGCTGCCAGCAGTGGATGGCTGAAACTGTGCTGTGAAGCTTTGAAATTACGACTGCGCTGCTTCTCCTGCTTCTGTTTCCTAGATGCAGGACCTTTCACGCCTTCAGCTGACAGACAAACAGGGCCATGAACAACATTTGAGCCGGTCAATGGCCAGAGTGGTGACAGCGTTGCTGACTCACCACCCTTCACTTCAGTGACTAGCTTGAGTGAAGTTAGCTAACACGTAGCTCTTACCGGCAAATTCCGCTGCCTGCTCCGTTTCTTGTGTAATTTCTTCTTTCCGTCTGCCTACCGCTAAAGCCACTAATATAACCAGTGCACCCAGCAGCAAAGTCAAGGCGGCCAGGGCTGCTACCTCCATATCAAAAGTTTTCTGCCACGTATTTTGGAGCGTTAACGGTGACTCCTTGGACTGCACTCAGTACTAATGCAATGCGCATGCGTCCACTCTCTTTACTTCTAACATTACGTCTCCAGAAGATTACCGCCATCACTGCCCCCTAACGGACTGGAGTAGAGTTGACGGTGGTCAGAGCAAAAGGTCTGAAAAATAAAAATATCTCTAAATATACATATGCATATACTCTAAAACCCTTTGCTGCAACCCATTTGATTAGTAAGCATCGTAATATTAAAATGTAGATAACGTTTTTATTTTGTTCTCTGCAAGGTAAACTCCTTTGGTGAATAGGAAACGTCAATATGTCAACCTTTTTAACACGTGATAACTATCATTTCGTTAGTCGATGTAGATATAATTTATTGTCAATACACCAATGTACTAAAACATAAAAATCTGATGAGTAAAACAAAGTTGTACAACAAAAGAAATGATATTTGTACTTCAATAATAATTGAAGACAATTTGAAAGCTTGAATTAATTAATTTACTAGTCAGTAGTAAAGGCGTTCACCATTCAAGAACTACGCCCAAAGTCAGAATAATGTTCCTCGATGTAAAATATGCAGACAGAATACAACGTTGTCTACATTCATCATATCAAAAGTCTGTAGATATCACTTTGAACACACGATAGGCAAAAATTTAACTGACACAGTTGCCATGGGCCCTGCATCACCTGGGATAAAATGTTCCTCTTGTTATAAATCAACAACCCATTCAAAAACCTTCACTTGTGATAGCGTGCATTAGTGCTTATGCAGTGGGCAGCACACACATCTGGAAAGGCATCATCAAAGCTTAAAAATACTGTGAAATGTAAATGCAATACTTTTTCTTAAAATTGAAACATTGTATATGTTCTATTGTGAATAAAATATTGGTATATGAGATTAGAAATGAATGCTTTGATTTATGTAGATTTTACATAGTGTCAGCATTTCTGAAAGTGGCTTGTGAAAAGAATAACTACAGTATATTCTATCACCTTATTATGCAACATGGGGTGTTAACACATCTAACGTCATGGCAGAGAGAAAATGAAACCATGACAAGTTAACCATATTGTTTTTAGAACATTCACATCCATCTATTTATTAATTTAAAACCATTAAAAAAACAGCATCAGACATTTCTCATTTTTCACAACTGATGACCACTGAGATCAGAAATGAGTTTTAATGAAATAACTGACGTTAACGGATTTGATGTCTCGCTTGTCGGACAGAAATCCTTAAATCGTGCCATAAGAAACACAAAAACAAAACAACAACGACAAATGTTTCCATCATAGTTGGAGGCTCTATTGACCAAGCAGACAAAGAATTTCAATTCAACCGATATTATTTTTGGAATTCTAATTATATATGTATATACTGTAATGTATTTCAATAGTAATAATTCAAATGGTGATAACGTGTTGCTGTGCAGACACTTTAAATTTCACTTGGTTTAAGAAATATCTGCATTAACAGTAGTTGAAGTAAATCTTCTGATATTTGTTATGTTTCAGTGAAGTAACAAAGACTCAGTGCTCTGAAGTAAAGAGAGGTAGTCTGGCACATCTCAGGGTTTAAATAGGAGAGAAATCACATATTCTTTTCACATGTTTAAAGTTTGGTTCGTCAGCACATTTCAAAGTAGTCATACTAATTGTATATTAACGTAACCACATCAGTGTTGGCAATCACTGTCAAAAAGGCCGCCCACATGAGGACTCTGGGAATGCTTGTAATGACAAAAAAAGTATGAAACAATACAAAAGGTCTGCACCACCTACATTAAGACATTTACCAACTTGCCCTTGAGTGCAGATACATCATTTGTTTACAGGGTGAAATAGCCAATTTAAAAAAATAATTTAAAATGGAAATGTCCCATAAATTTACAATTTTCACCGCAGCGTTGTGTACCTTGCATTTCACGATACTCAGAATGTACTCAAATATTCTGTAACATACAAAGCAGTGACTGCGTCACGTAAAAAAATAAATGTTTGAGCCAAAGATCTACATCTTTGCCAGACTTAACTTTCTCCTTAAGACAACCCAACTGGAGTGTCAATCTTACTGTAAAAGGAAAAAGAACTTTGGATATGCTTTTTTTTTTCTTTTTCTTTTTTTTAAATGAACTAGTCAACTGTCTCACTTTTCAAGTATAGTACATTGTTCTGGATTTCCTTTCTCCGTCGCTACGTTCCCTCTCTGGGTCATGTAATCATCCAGACAGCATGAACTCAGCAAGCTGGTGTGCTCTCTTACTCCTCTGCAAACATTGTTTGAAGTTGGCACACCCTTTAAAGAGGGGGTTAAGAAACAGAGGGCATGATGGCAGCTGGGCGCTGTCGAGTTTATAAGAAAGCAAAAAAGCAGCAGCTGAAGTCTTGTGAATATGGTGTTGGACACACGTTGTGGATTACTTCTTCCTGTTGTGTTGCCTCCGTGCCTGCAGCCGCTGGCGTGCTCCAGATGGCTTTGATCCAGCTCCAATAGAAAATGATGGAGTTGCTGGAGACCCTGACAATCAAACACAAACAAATTAAATGAGAAAATCAATGACAATTACTGGAGTCATGTTAGTTACATAATTAAAGGTGCTTTAAATCTAATAGAAGGAAAAAGTACGAGCGGAAAAACATCAGACATTTCTTGACAAAATGCATTTTCCAGTTCTGTTTATTAGCATCTTATATCTTGCTGTGTACAGTTGAACTAAATTAGTTAATTAAATTAGTATTGTTACTCCTAAAATAATATTAAGACGTACCAAAAGGAACATTGTTAAAACCTTGGACTGGTGTTCCAGGACTTCCAAAGGGAATTGGACCTGCAGGAGCATTCTGGCCAAAGGATGGGGTAGACGTTCCTGCAGAAAAGCAGTATATAGCTTGATTAAACGAAAACAAATAATTCACCCTTAATTAATGGATGGAAACCAAAATACATCACTGTTAGTCTAGAGTTGGGTTTAAAGTACAAACAAGCAAAGAAAGATATTACTTACCAAAAGCTGGTTTGTCAGTAGCAGCAGCCCCAAAGTTGAAGCTTCCCATCTGTGGTGCAGCGTTATTAGACACTGGTGTTCCAAACTGGGGGCATGGCATACCAGCACCAAAATTAAATCCACCAGTTGCTGGCTGTGTAGGCCCAGACACAGCTGGCTGAGGGGCAGCACCGCCAAAATTAAAAGTTGAAGAGCTCTGAGTCTGAGTTGGTGCACCAAAGCTTGGTGTAGCTGAGGGAGCAGTGGTCCCACCGAATGCAAAACCTGTGGAACTAGACCCAAATGCAGGTTTAGCTTGGGTCTCAAAAGTGGTAGCTGTTGTTGTTGTAGCAGCCGACCCAAAAGGGAAAGGAGCTGGAGTCGAGTTAGATGTAGGTGTGGGTGCAGCTCCACTTCCAAAGGGGAAGGGCTTTGGCTGTGCTGCTGGGGGGCCAATGGTTGACTGTGCAGAAGGTGCTTCAAACGGTGCTTTTGGAAATAAAAAAGTGGACTGGGTAGTGGTAGCGGGTGTTGTTGAGGCAGTGTTGGCCATGCCAAAGCCCCCAAATGAAGCTGTGGTTGTGTTCTGGCTAGATGCTGCCTGGCCAAAGGAGAAGACCTTTTGACCCGTTTCTTGAGGGGCTGGCTGTGTGACACCAAATTTGAAGGTGCTGTTACTGGAGGTTGTTGTAGAAGAAGCTGGGGCCAGTGCACCTGCAGAAGTGGTGGTAACAGCTCCAAACTGAAATGTGCTCCCTGTATTAGATGCCTGCGCTGGAGTTGAGCTTGTACTAGTTGTAGTTGATGTTGACCAGTTTCTAAAAAGGGATTTCAAATCTGGCTGTGCGGTAGCATTGGAACCAGTGGAGGTGGTGGTCAAGCCAGAAAAAACTGCTTGAGTAGGTGTTGTGCTGCTTGTTGAACCACCAAATATTGACATAGAACTTGAGGAAGCAACAGAGGTTGAATTGGTGGTGGCGAGAGTTGGAGGCTGTCCAAAGCCAGCACCTGCAGTAGTGACTCCAAATATGGGCTTGAAATTTTGGACAGGTGGTTTGCTCTCTGGAGTTGATGTAGCTGAAGCTGTGGTGACGGCAAAGATGGGCTTGAACCCCGAGGGTAAAAGAGGGTTTGTGTTACTGACAGCCTCTGAGCTGCTGGTTGTTGCAGTAGTAGCAGTAATCGTGTTGGAGGATGGAGAAGCAGATGGGGTGCTGATCTGGTTGGCCAGGCCAAAGAAACTTGCACCTGCTGCAGATGGGGTGGTGCTAGAAGCTTTGGGAACCTGGCCCAAAACCTGAGTAAAGGCAGAGGGCTGCTCCAAACCAGCAGTGGAAGACTGAGGCTGAGATGCAGGGGGGAGCTGTGGAGCATCTGCTGTAGATGATGCCTTCAGATTTAAACCACTGGGGTGAATTGGTGTAGTTGTTACAGACGCTAGAGACACCAGAAAAACAATTAACATGTCAGTCACAATACAGTAACAATTAGTTAAAATGAAATTGTGATTTTACATATAATTGTAATTCTTTTTGCTATTGAGTTTAGAAGATTACAGAATTTTCATATGTAACAGTACCTGTAGTTGTGATGGCAGCAGGTGTAGAAGTAGCAGAAACACCCGTCTTCATTTTAAGAGCCTCCAGCAGTGGGTTGGAGGCAGGAGGAGCTATACTTTTACTGCTACCTGGGCTGGGATCCAGGTTGATGACTGGAATGGCAGAGGTGGTGTTTGTGGGCAAAGGAGCTGCCAAAAGGCTGCTCAAGGTTGTGGTTGTTGAGCTGGTCAAGGAGGTGGGTTGAGTGGAAGTTGTGGCTTGGGAAGAGGGAGTATTCTCCAGCTCTGGAGCTGACCAAAGAAAAAAAAATAATAAGAGGGCGAGAGCCTAGGAAAGGATCCAATCGACACTCATACAAGGCTGAGATAAGCCATAAGCCCAGTAAATTGTCATGACTCACCAGGTGTCTCCAGGACTTTCTGGATCTTGCTGATAGCAGCCTTTTTCTCTTCATCTAGGTCCTTCACAGTGATGGTGTACCCCAGCTCTGGAGGTGGGGGCTGAAATCAACAAGCACAGAAAGTGGAACTGACAAATCTAGATCCATTTAACACATGACTGCATACACAACTGTTGTCTAAAAGGTCAACATTTGCAGTTTTTTAGTCCTGTCCAGCAGTTTAGCTTGAAGCAAGTGCATATATATCTGTAGCTGTTCTTACTAGAGTTATGAGATCGTCCCTGTGGCTCGACACCAGCTGGATCTTCCGTTTCCTCTTTCCACCACTACCAGTTGAATCTTTTAAAGTAGCTACGGGGACCTTGGGGACCGGAGTCAATTTGCCTGTAAAATCATTTATCTTTTAGTTAATTCAATAAAATAACATTTTGCAGGCTCTAGGTGTGAATTATGATCTTTATATAAATCCACACACATATACAGTCAGGGAAAATATTATTTGAACCCCAGCCTCTCACTGTTCAAATAAACCTAGCATTGAGATTATAGACTGATCATTTCTTTGTTAGTGGGCAAACTTACAAAATCAGCTGGGGTTACACATTTTTTTTCCTGACTGTATGAGACTTACAAGTAACAGGTGCCTTGTCAGACGCCATCTGGTCTGATCTCACTGAAGACGCTGAGCTGGGAGACTGTCCATCATCCTCTCTGGTAACAAAATTACAAGTTACAAATTTGTCTTTGTAAATATGCTAGTTCTTGAGATATTGGGAGTAACTACATCAAGATTTACACAGACAAATAAGCCAATCAATAAATAGACAGGCAGAGTAGAATGACTACAACCCAAGAGGCATGTACTGGCTTAGCTGACCACCTGCAATTATCTAAAAGGTTGACATTCGTGTATGGAACCAGATGCAAAATGCATGCAGTCAACGTGAAAGTAAGAAAACCATCAAACAAATACCTCAGTCTCTTTGTGATTCCTTCTGGAGTCTGTGAGCGAGACGATCCTGGGCTGGACAAGGGGGGACTTGGTGCTGATGGTTTCTTCCACTGTAACGGTCAAAGTGCCAATAAATGTAACAAATTCATTCAACCTCTTCAGAGTATGTACTACGATGAAGCAGGTAAAGTGTGGATGGGTGTGGATATAGAGAGCAAATCCTGCTGTTACCACAGTTTGTATATCAGTGAAACTACTGTTGGCCTGGCATGTTTGTGCCCAAACGCTTACCTGGCTAAAGCCTAGTGATGAGCTGTAGGAGCTATGGATTGGGTTTCTTCTTGTGCCTGGGGTTCCTCTAGGAGCATGGATCCCACTGCCAGAGCTGATAGAGGAGGTGCGAGACCTCTTCATGATAGACTCTTCTGCCAGTGAGGTAATGCCTCTTTTCAGGCTTCCTGGCCTTGAGAAGAGAAATCATATTGTCTTATTTATATTCATAATAAAACTAATTGTGATACAGGTCTTAAGGTTTTAATCACTGTCAACACAAAATGAAGACAAGGTTTAAAGGTTTAACTCACTTGGGAACCAGTTGTGACGGTGTTCCATTGGGCAAAAGAGGTTCAAAAGCAGAGTGTGCACTTCCACCGCTGTCATTACGCCTTGGATAAGAAACAGATATTTGCTGTCTTTTAACCCGGGAGACTCACATATACTGCTAAAAAGAACATGGGACTGCATTTTACCATCCTTTACCAAATTTGTCTCAATAGCATTCAATAGCAACAGTATACGTTAGTTGCCTTTTTAACATGAAGATGCCATTTATGAATGTCTAATAAATAATCCCAATACAGGCAAGGGCCACCTCAAGAAGTGATCCAACAAATCAGCAAGGCAGTCATTTGCATGTCCTCATAATCATGAATAGCATGAGGAGAGATAAAATGCTCTAACTGTTCCTTGAGAGGTAATGGAAATCCATATCCATTAAGACCGTGTTCATATGTTGACTTTCAAATTATGTTTTAAACTGGTACCTTCTTTTACTTTTCTGCTCAGTTGTGAAGCTTCTATCCTCTTCTTCAACTTCTCTCTTACGGCTTTCCTTCAATACTCTAAGGACACTTTCTCTGGAGCAGGGGTCTAGAGGGGCCCTGGGGAGCACTGGACAACTGAGGTGATCCAAACTAAAAACAAAACAGAAGACATTGCACCTCTGGTCAGTCCACTGCACCATGTCAAGACAAAAAAAGATTAATTATGGCAAACGATGATAATTGCATTAGGTATAATACTACACAATCAAAACAATAACACTGTTTCGATTGCAGAATAAGTGTAAGAAAGTAAACACCTCGGGCTACTGTGGTCAGGCCTGGCGATCTTCACAGTAACAGGGCTGAGAGCACCTGGAGAGTTACGGGGGCTGAGGATGTTCTTCTTCCTGAAACCATCCCATTTGACAGGAGGTAGGACTCCCACCGAGGGGACACCTGGCTGCTGCAAGGGATAGTGTCGCTGAGGGGTGATAGTGAACCTGCTCACTGTGCCCAGAGGCTCCCTGCAGAGGAAAAACACAATGATGCAAGCAACCTCTAAAACAAGTGTGAAAATAAAGCCTTAAGAAGTAACAGCTCCACATCTTACAGAGCCTTCTTGGTAACTTTAATAAACACATCACTAGTAACACGGGATTTCATCTGCAACTGAGTTGCGTGCATAAGCAAATACCTTGTAAAACTCCTGAAGAAGCTTTAAACAAAGCTCTTCTTTAAGTGTCCCACGTAATAATGAGACACGACCTACCACGGTGTTTATTAACCTTAATTAAATCCCGCCAACTGACTATGGTCAGGCTGGCTACGCTACTATACTGAGATCCAGTTATCAACATACCCAGCAAATGACAGCCTCCTGTTGGGGGTAAACACCGCATGGTTGGGTCTGGACAGCTTTTCCCGCAGCTGCTCTCGTGGATTCCTCCCCGCTCTTGGCCTCCCGTAGTCCGTACTCGGACTTTCGCTTTTCCCGATGTAACTCCCCATGAGGATATCTCGAGGACTGAAAAGAAACGAGTCACTTGCTAAGGCTTCCCGGCGATAAATGCCGGTCTCACTAGGTCTTTGTCTGAAGTGTCCCCCTGATTCCCGAAGTTCAGTTCTGTTGTTGCTGCTCTTCGATCTGACCCGAGTGTTCGCCGACACGCCGGTCAACCACCAACGCAGCAACCAGCGCCGGAGAACGGCAGGGACGTTCAGGCCAGGCCGCGGATTAAGGCCTAACCTGGCGGGAAGCGGTCCTCCGCTATGATAGTAAAACACAATACAACAAACTGCAAGAATTAAAGTCGCGTAAAAGAAAGTAGGAATGTAATATAGAGCGAGACTAACTATGCCTAAAACAGAGAGAAGAACTAAGTGTTTCTCTCTAGGTGACATGGCGGCAACGCGCCGCCGGAGGACTCTCATATCCCATCATGCTATTCTTCTGGCACCACTTCTTCTTCAGCTTGGGAATTTAGGGCGTTTACGTGGACAAACTGAATCATCGCCATCTGTCGGGTTGAAAGCGAGAATGACGTTAAACGCCCCTGTTAACACCATGTTATTGTAACCCATTCAAATACTTTGTCTGTAGTAAATATAGACGGTTTGGGCTAAAAGCCAAAGAAGGCGCATTATGGAGACCTTTAAGATGTTGATTATTGTTCATCTTGTATAAATACCAAACAGACTATAAGGCAAAACATATAGAGCAACAACAAAACATTATTGACCCCAAACTGAAACCTTATGTTATGTATCAACTTTCTATTTTAACAAGCACAAAAGCTAAAAATACACTATCAGTTATATATCAATCCATTAAATGAAAAAAATAAATCATCTTATGTCATACCTTAATATTTGATTAAGTCTCCTTGGAGCAGTTTTCTACATTACGATGATTAACAAGTTAACATCTTATTAATTAGTTATATGTGTTATTCAGAAATTCCATGTGCATACCATACAGCTCTCTATGTAGTTTAGCCTTTAGATGTCATGAAGTTGTTGGTCATTTCCTGGTTGACCCCCTGGAGTGATTTCTTTTAAATTCTATTTTCCCAATTCATACATTTTGTGATGGTGAGCTCCGTCTTATCTAGAACAGATTAAAAACACATTTTGATAGGAGGAGGATGCACCATTGAATACACATCCCCCTACAAACTTAAAAATATCAGTACAGACTGGCAAGGCAGCGTGTCAAGATTACAGATATTTATAACCATATTGAGTCAAAGTTTAGAAAATATTATAAAAGGTGACATTTGACTTTGAAATGATAAATACATTACAGAAGAGGTCATTTATTGGCTTGTGCATGAAAATCCAGGATAAACACAAATGTTTTCAGCGGCATCAAGGTCTGGACAAATATGCCAACCATTTGTGACTTGACATGAGTACAGAAAAGACCTTTTTAGTTATGCAAGAAGCTTGACTAACAGTGTAGAGCAGTAATCTTGTCAACAGAAGCATTTGGTGACACAATGCCAGTTGCTTTCATTGTGATAAATTCCCAAAGCCTTATACCTGAGGCTGCCACTGTGGTGATGCTGGTGTCCCAGAGAGGGGTATAAGAGGACAATCACTGTTCAACAACCACTACTCATCAATGTAGCTACATAGCATAGTATATAACAGAAACTGAAAATTAACCAAGGCATAAATATTTTTTTTCCTCAGAGGAAAATGTGTTAGTGAATCTTCTTATTGAGCATTTGTTCCAAGGGTCTATTTGATTTTGGTCAGAGCTACAGCTCTCCTCTCTGTATTCTGAAACAAGGCTCGGATCAGGTTCTTCACCTCTGAATTGGAGAACTCCAATGCTAATGGGCCTTTACCATCGGCCCACCTGTGGAGAAAAGTAATTGAAAGAAAAGCCTTAAAATGATGACAATAAACAGAGGCATTTGTGTTTGAAGATATCCTGTATATAACACTTTTCTAATACGTAGTTTCCATCTTACCTGTCGACAATTTCCTGCAGGTTGGCCCGCAGCACAATAACCAGCTCCTTGAAGGTACTCCACTTCTTCACATAGAGAGGCACTTCCTCCTGATATTTCTTGTTTTTCTTTTCCTCTGTCAGAGGGATGAAGACAAGTGGACCTTCTTCAATAATGGTTTGGCATAGAGTGTGTAGGTGCTCCCCATCCTCAGAGGAAATATCCTGTAGATTATCAATTGGCAGTATTAGATGTACGAAGTAGGTCTTTTGCATGTCCATTACTGCAGTATTGCATTTTCACCAATACAAAACAAGACGTTATGTTAACATACTATGATAAAAACAAAACAAACCTCCAGCATCATAACTTTGGCAATGATTTCTGTGATGGCTGTGTTGAGGAGGTTTCCCATCGCTTTACAATAGATGCTGACAGGCAGGACATCCTGCCACACTGTGCCCAACTGTTTCAACTGATGAATGACCTGTAATCAAGCAAAATAAATTACACGTATGAAAAACACCACAAATGAAGAACAAAAAACGTTTTCTTACGCTTCTCTGAAGTGACATGTACATTAGTAGTTTTTCTTCTTACCTGTCTCACTGCTTTACTGGCTGCAATGTAATTATCTTCATCATCCAGATTGCAGAAGTTGTGAGCAGTTGAAAGTCTCTCTAACAGTTCAGCTCTCTGGACATTCAGCTGAGCTAAGAAGCATTGAGCACCTAAAGGGAGAAAAGACTGGAACATTAACATTTTATTTTGTTGTACAGTGTTGGTTATAGAGTCACCACATCATTATTAGTCCCCCACAACATACATTTCAAATTTTACAAGATCATAAGACACTGTATATTTTATTGAATAACAGCATGAAGTGCAAATTCGGCTCTGACCCTTTGTTTACCTAGTTTCCTAAATCCAGGAACCATGTCGACAAATGTTGCAACGCCTTCGCTGAGGGGCTGTGGCAGGTGAGCTTTGAAATGGTGGCCCAGGGTGAGGAGGTGGTGAGCTAAGTACATGCAGTTGTTGTGCTGGATGGCAGCTAGATGTGGAAATTTGAGCAGGTTCTCCCTGAATGAAGCAGCAGAGAAACAAGAGACACATCAGGTGAAATGTGTGGGTTTGGTCTTCTCTACGCACAAGTAATGGGAGTAAAACATCCTTACTTGTGATATGTGGGTACAACATCATGGAACAGCTGGAAGATATTTCTCACAGTGAAGAAAAGCTGTAATGCACTAAAAAAAGAACCAAGACTGAGTTTAAAATATATTTACTAATAATGATTTGAGAAGACTTTTAATCATAAGGGAAATCTGTATTTTGCTTAAAAGAAAACATAGTTCAGGCAAGCACAAACTGCAGAAAGAGAACAATACCTTTGTGTGGAGCTCCCAACAGCCTCACACAGAGTGTTCAGTGCCAGCTCCATCAGCTGCTGCACGGATTCACTAATGCGACAGGCTGGTAGACACAAACTCCACACAGACAGCTGCTTTGTGTTCTCCATTGTCACTTCCTCCTTGTGGTCTGTGGTGCCTTCACGCTCCAACTTCACACCGGACCTTGGAGCAGGCAACTTGGGGAGACGCAGTTTTGAGTCTGGTGTGATCTGACAATGAAGAAGAAAAAGATGAAAAGCAGAGTTAGGGAATTTTGGAATAACTTAAAAAAACTAAACACCAACAAGTATAATACCAAAGTCAGCAATCAAAATATACTGTATGTACATAAATACAAGACAGTGTGTTCTGAACATCATGATTAGATTATACCCCATTATAGTTTATGACAGTTCAGTCGATCAGTAATCCCTGATATATTCATAGAGACACGTAAGCACTTCACACATACTTTAACAGTATTGTGCATCTTAGAGGTCATAAGTTTGCGAGCTGCCACAATGACGTCCTTGCACTTCTTGCTGGCAAAGTGACAGTTGACATCCCTGGCATACTTAAGCAGGTCTGTGGAATCACCCTGCAGATACTGCATCTCCTTCAAAGACTTCTCAAACTCTTCTGTTTCCTTGATCACCTTTAAGAAAAAAAAAACACTTTTCAATAAATATTCTATTTGTTATTAATTGCATTTCTACTTCATTGTACAAAATGCCATACTGTGTTGTATTTCTCCAGATGACTGCTGTTGGTGGGGATGGAGTAGAGCAGACACTCATGGATGATGCACTGAGAAAGTTCTTCCCAAATTAGTTCCCCCAAGATAGCCGACAGCTTTTTATCACCAATGGACACATCTGAAAACAATACAAAATTAGATGGATAATACATGTGATGAACACGTCTGTTGTTTAAGACCTAAATTTAAGATGACACTGCCGCTATTTGCATTAAAATACATTTTTTCCTGCAGATTCGTTTCTACCAGTTCTGTTAGGTACTGAGATGTGAAAGTTATAGATTAAGTATAACACATAATTGTGATCAGAATGCAACACAAACTGACAATGAGCTACTTTAAAAATCCTACTATACCTAGCAGGTGTGAGTGCAGTGTCTTGAGCACCAGGAGAAGTTTGGTGTAGACCTGTGAAGGAGTGGATCGCTCTTCGTGACTTTCTTCCAAACACTGTAAGGCGAGAAAGGTTCCCTCACCCTGCTGCTCCGATACCCTCACTGAAAGTGACGAGTAAATCACCAACGGCTTCAACATATTCTTTAACAGCACTTGACCTGAGTGACAAAAACAATGCAGAAATGTACTGAGCAGAAGACTTGGACACACTGTCCTTATCAAGTATGTTCAAGTTCCAAAAATAATAAAAAATAAAACAAAAACAATAATCACAAATGTGGTGCAACTATCAAAAAGGCTGTATTGAAGTTATGAAAATAAATGTTAGTATAACAAAACCATAGCATTATTCAACGTAAGTAAGTAGTGTCACTTTTTCTTACTGAAGAGTTTGATCTTGTGCTGAAGGTCTCCTTGGATGGCCAGAGCTTGCAAAACACAGCACAGCAAAGCGGGTGGTTTTGCTTCACTATCCTTAATGAAACCTTGGCTCAGGTTCAGCTCCACTTTCAGGAGGGAATTCAAACCTGCAGGGTCTAGTAGTAGAAATTGCAGACACTGCTTATGCAACACATTTGTTTTTGAACAAGAAAAAATAAACACAAACTGCATCTACCTAGTAAGACGTTGCTGGAGAAAGTCTCTATAATGATTAATGATAAGAAAATCCTCCAATATTTGGCTAAGATGAACTTTTTCAACCAGTTTTCTTATAAGGTCTTACCCTTAGATGATGGTAACCTCCAAATAACAAGACGCTTCCATTCATCTCCCAGATGGTAAATCAAGTTTTCTCTCTGAACTGTCAACTCAGAGCTGAGAGCACTGAGCAATGGCAGTTGGGAAGACTTCCAGCTCTTAAGTGAATCCACACTGACCCTTGCCTGACAATATATAATCAGAATATATTATAAAGTCAGTGTTTAATTAATTTCCCAAAAATACCAGAGAGGAGTGCTGTGTGGACAAGATGTAAACGCCTCACCCGTTCCAGGTGGTTAGCTGCATCAACATAACTCTTCTTTTGTAAAGCTTTGCTGAACTCCTCCATTGCATTGTGAAACTGATTTGAAAAGACAATATGACATTCCCCAAATATTTTCAGAAACATGCATAATGAAAGTTCATAATACAATACACCACTATTATCATTAGTAATAGCTGTTTCTTTTACTAATGTTGCAGACAGTAAAAGTGACTTCTTTACAAAATCTAGAATCTCTTATGTTGTGTATGATGCTGTCTGATAATATTTTAAGTAGAATATGTGAGAACTCTTTGATAATATTACATAAAAATGTCAAGTATGATGTACCTCTTTTAGGTGTCCTAGCATTGTTATGATGCTAGTGTTTTTTTCCAGCTGTTGCTTCAGTTTTGCATACTCGGCCACAGCCACATGTATGTTTTGCTGCACCTGTGTTCACACACACAAAACATCAGTTCTGTTCCTTTCATGGGACGTGACTTAAATATTACTTTAGCTTATAAACAGTGTCACACATACCTCACTCTCAATGCAATTTTTAAGAGCATCAATTTCTTTGGAGACCTCGTCAACCTGTACCATTAGTTCCTCTGATCCTTGAAGACTGGGTAGAAAGTCAGCATATCCCTTATTTATCATATCACATACTTCTTCCTATAAAAAATAATAACAGAAAACTTGCAATAAGAGAGGCCCTTTGTTTTAGGTATCGTTACAAACATTATAAAACTGCACCTCTTGATACTATCCTGTTAATTAGTTTGTAGGCTTTACAGATCATTGACTGTGTACAGATAAAAGACGCTATTTCTTTGATAACTGACTTAGACAGGTGATAAAGTTAAACACTAGGAAAACTAATACAGAAACACAAACTATAGCCCCCGAAACACACAACGTGCACTCAAATAAGTCGTTATGCGAACAAAACGCATAAAAAGACTGCTAATGTAAACATCTTTCTAGATGACAGATCACATAACTCCCATAAGCCCTCTCGTTGTGGGACTGTTTGCAGGGAGCCACGTAGAAGTAACTGCATAAGATGCCCCGCGAATAGCTTCTATAGTCCAGCTAATGACTAGTTTTATTCAACCGGTCTCACGCTGTATTAACTAACATTCGTTGTTTTTTTTAAGTGGGTGTTATTGATGGGGCAGTGTAAAACGTAGCTACCTGTGATCACTACAGGTTTATGGCTAACATACATAATAGCGCTAACAGCTAAAGCTAGTTGAAACTTTACTTAACTAAGCTAATGCTATGCTAGGTAGCGGATTACCTTGGTATCTTCCACCTTGCGCGACATTTTGCTAACTTTGCTAGACAGATCCTCTTTCTCCAATTTGCCAGAGATGGCAAGTACTTCGGTCACAAACGACGCCATTCTGTAAAAACGTTGTAATAGTTTGAAGTAAGTATGACAGGTCAGCACAACGACTCAAGACCCGCCAGGCGGTATGATTGGTTCCGAGAGCCTGTCGTCTTCTTCTTGTGTTTTGCATTACCAATATTCAGCGTCACTGCTTCCTGGCGTTTGTTTGTGAAAATACAAATAAATCAATCAATCATAATCTCGACTCCTTATCCGTTATAATTCTTTGCTCATGCCAAGAATTTAACCAAATCGGTCGGCTTTAAATCATACTTCATTGTTGTTTCATTGGGAGGTGGCGCCGTAAAAATGGCCCCTAAAACAAACCAAAGAAGAAGAAGAAGTCGACGCCCCCCCCCATATCTCTATGGTAACGACACTTATCCATTTATCGTTCTTTGTGCTTGTCTTTAAGCTTGTTGGTATATCACGTTTAACGTCGTTTGCCTCCAAATGAATCCGCTTTTTACTTTGTTCCGCTTTTTACTCACCTTTGTTCAAGTATGCGTCTAGCGGTTGTTTTATAAGTTGCAATGTAATTTGCAAGGCTAACAAAACCAGCTCACTAGCCATCGAAACGTGTTAGTGCTAGTTAGCAAACCAGTGGAGTTTTACGCATGTAAACATAAAAAGCTAACATTAAAAGCTAAATAATATGACAGACAACTGGAACACAGATACGGGAGAAGCTGTGTATCGATCTCGGGATGCGATCAAAAATCTGAGGATAAAGTAAGTCGTAATAGTAATGTAATGTTGCAGTAAGCTTAAACTTAGCTTATGAGCTAAAACTTAAATATACTCCTATTACTTTTATTTCTTAAACGGGTACGGTCGGGATATGTCATTTACTCAATGCATGCATCTGTTTTCCACACTCCAGGGTGCGTGTAGAGAGGGTGACCTCCACAACAGCACTCTCTCAGCACCTCCAGCAGCAGGTCCTACACCAGCAAGACAGAGGAGCTATTGAACTGGAAACCCTGCCTGCTCAAGGCCATAGAGGTAAATATTGATTTTTATAAGACAATTACTACTATGCTACTTCCAGCAGTAACTAACTATCTTTGTGCCTTTTTTCATTGTTTGCATAAACTAAGGATGTTATTTGTCGTTTCTGTTCTTTTTAGTCAGCCTTATTCTAGCATGCAATCAAATGTGATGGTCAGAATGGTTCTCCTAAACTTATCATGGGTTAGTGTATTCCACATTTGACAAGTCAGGATAAGAAGATGCAGCCAAGTTAATTTAAGGTATTTGGTAGCTGTTTTTGCAAAACAAGTCAAGGATAACTTCAGCCAAGATAGCTCAAAAAGTAATGGGATTAATCCCATGTCTTGGTTTTGTGCAACTAATCAAGTGCTGCATGATTTGCACAACACAGAGATGCATTTATGTCTTTGTGTGAGGGATTTTGTTTAGGATGTTTTATATTTTGTGACTGAAGCCCAATTTTAAAGAACCTCATGAAATTTGCCATGGGAAGTAGAACCATTTTAATGGAACTGTATACATGTATAGGTTGTATATGTTCTAATAAATTAACATGGTACATTATGTTACTCTGTTCACAGATGATAATGAGGAGGAGCTTATCGTGGGTTGGCAGGAGAAATTTTTCAGTCAGGTAGAATTTTGACTCACTGACATCACACGGCAAATTATGATAAACACCACAAACAATGGCTTAAAGTGTCTTAGATTGGAATTGTACTTTTTTTAGTAAACATCATATATTGTTCTAGTATGAGATGGAGCTGTTCCAGAATGAGGCAGCGTGTCAAACACCTCTGGACCGGCAGTACCATACAGAAATAAAGGCCCTAAACAGAACCAGGGGTAGAAAAAATAACAGGCTTTTTACTTACACTGACCATGATCGCTACACCAACTGTCTGCCATTCCACCAACTGGTAGGTTGTGCTTAATCTTAAAACATCAACCCCATCCTCCAGTAATTCACACTGCACGTGCGCTTCCATATACAAAACAAGCATGACAATTTTGTTTTCAAATGAACCTGAATTACAGCTACCTTAATTATCCAATTTGTCTTTATTTTTCTTTTAATATCTTTATGTTTTGATCTATAAAGCAGCAATCTACTGACCTATTGGCCACAACTAAATCCACCCCTACTTTCTTGGCTGAGAGAATGGCCAGTGTGAGAAACAGACGTCAAGACAGACGCACCATGTAGGTAAAACGCCAGCTGAATCTGTGGAGCATACAGTAAAATTTTGTAAATGCATTCGATTTATAGGGAGATCAAATATATAGAATTTAACATTAAATTGTTTATATAAAGATGTGAAAAGGTAGTTTGATGTATTTTTCAGGGATTGCAATGTCCCTAAATCAAAAATCATCAATTGGGAGCCCACAGAAGAGTTTGTAAAGAGCAGTCATGTGGTGAATAATGCAATGCAGACCATGCACATCATGGGAGACCTGGGACTACCTGGGAGGTAAAGCCATTATGTCCAGTCTTTGTTAACCTACATGGTATTGGTTTGATAAATAATTACATAGCAAGGCAGCCCATTTTGTAAATTAACATTTAATTTTGTCCTTTTATTGTGATAAAATTTGTATCCATAGCTTGCCAATTACTGTAAGTAGGTTACGTTCACAAAATAAATAAAATCTTTCTCTTTACATATTTGCTTCCTCAGGCTGGGACAGAAAGAGAATGAGTATTTGTTAGTTACCATTAAAACAGATGGCAATGGAACAGTTATTTTAAAACCTGATTTCAACAAGGACAAAGATCCCTACAGGCAAGTTCACAACCTCTTTTGCTCCACAATTGAATGGAGGAAACGGCCAGGAAACAAGGTTTTGACTATTATAACTGTATGATAGAACATTAGCAACTGAATGTCTGCCTCCTTCGTGCAAACTGTTATGATATATTCTAATACTGAGTCTATTGTAATGAGACAAAGAAATGTAATTTATATTTATTATTGTGATAATTCTTTTTTTTTCTTCTTTTGATCACTTCACAACTGAGCAGGATTGTAACAGAGGGGGAAAAGAGAGAGGTTTGGCGCCTTTCTGTGGAGAATGTATCTACAGTCATGAAACCAGAAGACACGGAAAGGGAGCAGAACATGTACAACGATGTGAGCTCACCTTCTGTCTTTCAGGACCAGAGTAGAATGTATGTCTTATGATCGAAGTAACAATTTTTTCTGTTTCTAGCTCTATGTAAGACATAAGGAGTACCTCAACAGCCTAGTTGGGCAGGACTTTGAGATGGTAAGTAATGTAATAGAGAAAGTCTCCTAATCTACCATTTTGATAGTGGTCCCACTTACTAGAGCTTTCTCTACAAGCCGCCAGGTGGTATTCTGCGTTTTCTGATGAATGGAGAGATAGGTGAGTAGGAACCCTCTGTTCACCAAGGACTTTTCTAAATAACTAGTCCATCATAATTAAAATCTGCTCTCTTTTCTCTCCATACAGTCTCTGCTAAAGGGTTTGAATACGATAACCTATACATCCACTTCTTTATGGAACTGCCTAATAGTGAGTGTCATTCAGTATATACGGTACTATTTACACTGTACTTAAATGACTCTTGTTAACTTAAATGACTCTTGTTTGCAAAAGATTGGTCCAGCTTGCCATTCCAGTCGTTGTCAGGCGTAACACAGACCTGCCGGACTAAAACTCTTGGAAAGGTATGCATAGTGGAAAGGTAACCCAAGCTCAGAACTAATGAGGTTTTTTCAAACTTTAAAATTCTCTCTGCCAACAGGAAAACGTAGCTTTCTTCAGTTACCCCTTTACCTTTGAGACTTTCTACATGAGTGAAAAAGAGAATGATGGTTAGTAGAAGTAATAAGTAAGGAGTATTATATTATGTTGACTTTTTACTACATTTACAATGTTAGATTGATGCAGACATTTTCTTCGTATTTCAGAATCAGTCCCACAGTGGCCAGTGCTCTACTTTAAGGTTCTTTCTCTTGACTTCTGGCAGCGCTACCGGACTGAAGGCTATGGTTATCTTCTTTTTCCTTCCTCTCCTGGTATGCCAAGTGACTACTTTATAGTCAATATCAATCAACTGTGTAATAGGATTATTCAGTTCAGTGTATTTATATTGCTTGAATTTACAAAACATAGCGAGGGCATCTGCTTCCCAAACCTGAACTGGGCGCATTCTTTAGTTAACAAGAAAACATTAAAATCTTTTATGTACTTTACTACTTTACTTAAAGTAAATAAAGGTTCAATCAGTTTAACAAATCACATATTTTAGTTTTTATTGCATTTTAGGAAATGAAATGCAAAGCAAGTTTGATTTATAGAATATTGGTGAAAGTGGACGAATGCTCATAAACTCAACTCACCTACAGAATTAGAAAGTGCTTTCTTGTGTATGTTTTCAGGTAAATATGAAATAACATGCCACACATGGAGACCCATTCAGACAGGGACAGTGTCTGCACTAAGACGTTTTTTCATTGGAGGTTCGCCAGAGCTTGAAGACAACAGCTACGTCAGAATACCAGGAACCTTTAAGGTAGACTCAAGCTTTGTTTGAAGCTTTCTGGATATATTTAATTTCTTTCATTTTTGCCCATGATGTGTTAATTATAGCTTTTTTTATGGATGTAGGGAGAAAGACTGAGTCGCTTTGGCTTTCACACCGAAACCTCTGGAAGCGTCACTTTTAATCTACAGTGCATCCAGCAAGCGAGGTAAGTAGGTTTAAGTTATCCCAGGACAGAAGGTTGCTCAGGTTACACACTCGTCTTAATGTGAAAGTTATAAATATTCAGTTGAGTATGTATGTTTAAAATGGCAATGCAAAAGGTGACCTCTATGAGTTGAAAATTATTATAAATGTTGCATTTTTGTCCAAGTGATAGTTTAGTGTTAGTTGTGATAAATTATGTATTTATCTGTGTAGTACCACAAATTGTTGTCTATTTCATGTTCATTTAAGGGCATTTGTTGCTGCCTCCGTGTTGAAACAGAGGAGGCAGAAAGTTTTTGACCACCTTGGAGGATTTAGTCAACAGGGAGCTGTCTGCACTGTCTTGGGTAAAGATATCCACTCAATTATATGTAAAACAGTTGATAAACTCTGAGTATGTTTATACATGTTTTTTCTTGTTCAGAGGCCTTCCAGAGGGCCAGGACAAAGATGCAAGAAGCCAGAGAAAGTCTTCCCATAGACCTCATCAACACTACCTCCCTCTCCCCATTTGAGTCCTCTGCATAGGTGTAAACGTTGTAAAGTTTATCCTCTGTCAGTTATATATTGTGCCCAAATGGTTTATACAAACTATTTTGATCTGAAGCATTGGACCATTACAAGCTGCAATTCATATGTCTTCATGTGAACTGGTTTGCGAATAATAAAAGACTGATCAATTGGATCACAGGAGCCTGATCAATAATCGGATTTCATTATATAATGATGTTATAAGTATTTTAAAAGTTACACAATACGATGTAGCCGATATATACCTATTTATTGTTTACATATTTAATTCAATCATACTTTTTGTATTGTACATGACTGATAACCAGTACTGTGTGTTTTAATGTACACCTCTCTAAGCAATTACTTACAGCAGATCATGTTTTTTTCTGTCTGTTCTATATTTGTCAGGAGGCTGCTGAGACTAAGTTACTAATGAGCATTTTTAATTGCAATTGTTAAAATGCTCTCCCTGTCGTTAGTGTCCAACATACAAAAAATATTTAAATCCTTACAGTGTTCTTATCACAGATTAAAAATTGAAAAAATACAACAAGTCTTCTATAAAGCATTGGCTGTGCTACGTTCAGGGCACGACATAGCCGAATGTGTAGTACTCTCATGACGTCCAAAGAGGGAAGTTTTCCAATTTCCGACGGTTGTGAACGAACCATCACGATCCAGATTCTCCATCTTCCTGAAACCAGGCAGAGGAGTCGCCTGCGTCTTGAATCCGCTGTAACTTCACATTTTAGCGCTAACACCCTGGTATGTAAAGTGTTTCATAGGTTTTTTGTAACAGCGTTGTGTTTGTGTGATTTCGTGCCTATCATTTTGCTGGGTACCTTATCGCCTCTTATCTCCTGTCAATAGCAGCAGGAACTGGGCCGCTGGTCTTGCTGCTGCTTTTGGTGGTAGATTCAATGCGGTGGCGTCCAAGGCGGTTTTGGAATATGTTATTAATCGGTTATTCCGTTGTTGCTTTGTACATCGTTATCTGTCACCCTTAGTTAGCATTGCTAGCTTGCGCTAACGTTAGCGGCAGTCATTGAACTGATGCAGTTAGCATGCAGCAAGCCAGCTAGCCCGAGCCGAGCCAAACCGCGGCGGATTATGTTGAATGTTACACGTTTTGTAGGGTAATCAGCAATAACCTTTTAACGATGCCGTGTAAGTAGGCCGCGTGTTGTTGAACATGGAAGCTAGCTAACACCAACGGTTATTCCGACCGTTACTGGCAAAGCTAATTGGTATGTACGTAACAAACAACAAGCTGGTTAGATTTCTTACGCAGAGATATTAACTTGTCCTAAGATTGAATATTTGGTTCTAACAGGCGTTATTATGCTCCATGTTTCTATTTCACCATATCCAACAGACAACTGATAATATTAATAATGATAAATAATTACTAATGGTTGTCGTAATTGTAGTGTTGTTGTTTGTAACTCTGTAAGAGATGGGCAGTAAAACAACCTGTGTCCTTCTACAGACCTAAAGGAGCGCAATTATGACGGACTCCAAATATTTCACTACCAACAAAAAAGGTAAGTGTGGAAAAATATGACCAGCTCATCAGACTGTCTTGTGATATGTCACTTGGTCCTTTTGTCAATAAAATGATTGGAACCACAAATATCCAGATTTATACTTTCAGCTGTTCAGTAGTAACATGTTTTTGTGCACTGACACTGTAACTTTGGTTTGGACTTCTTTCAGGGGAGATCTTTGAACTGAAGGCAGAACTGAACAATGAGAAGAAAGAGAAAAGAAAAGAGGCGGTGAAGAAGGTCATTGCAGCCATGACTGTTGGCAAGGATGTCAGGTATTGCACACAAAATGTAAACTCTGACATAGGCATTAGCCCAGGCTTCTTTATCTAAGTCTTTTGTACCTCTTTCCACCTTAGTGAGCAGCAACACCTCTTCCTTGAATGTCTTCAAAAATCTCCTTTCTTCGAGACAGGTTATGCAGAAATCGAGAAAATTTTAGAATGATCTAAAATGCCAAATGTGATGTTGATGGTCTTAAGGGTCAAGAACAGCAAAACAGGCTTATTGTCGGTTTTGACCAAATTATTTTTTTCCCATCAGCTCTTTGTTCCCAGATGTGGTCAACTGCATGCAGACCGACAACCTGGAGCTTAAGAAGCTGGTCTACCTGTACTTGATGAACTATGCCAAGAGCCAGCCTGATATGGCCATTATGGCTGTAAACAGTTTTGTCAAGGTAAATCCCTCAATGAACCTCTTTGAATCTGTTTATGAAATAGTAAATATGGTGATACCTACACAGAAGCAGGTAAATTCAACCAACCAAACAGCATAGAGCTGCTGATTCTTCTTCCTTCTTTTTGACTTAAATAAGAAAATATGTATTTTTAAATGTAGCTGTCTATAAACAACCTGAGTCTTAAAGTCTTCTAACTGCTCTGAATACAGTGGTATGGGCCATAAAGTCTGATCTTGTTAGAATCACAACTGTCTTTCTTGCCCTACATTTTAGGACTGTGAGGACCCCAATCCTCTCATTCGAGCTCTGGCAGTCCGCACGATGGGCTGCATTCGAGTGGACAAGATCACAGAGTACCTGTGTGAACCTTTAAGGAAGTGCCTGAAGGATGAGGATCCATATGTGAGGAAGACAGCAGCTGTTTGTGTGGCTAAACTTCATGATATCAATGCTCAAATGGTGGAGGACCAAGGTTTCCTGGACTCTCTGAGAGATCTCATTGCTGACTCCAATCCCATGGTAGGCAGTTTGCTTTTCTCCTGCAACACTTAATCCATTTTGAAATCGTATTCTTTGTTACTACAAAAATTGCTATTTTAGGTTGTGGCCAATGCAGTTGCTGCCCTGTCAGAGATAAGCGAGTCTCACCCCAACAGCAACTTACTGGATCTCAATCCTCAAAACATCAACAAGCTGCTGACAGCTCTCAATGAGTGCACTGAGTGGGGACAGATCTTCATTTTGGACTGCCTGTCCAACTACAACCCCAAGGATGAGCGTGAGGCCCAAAGGTAAAAATGGTTTTAATTCTCTGTAATTCTTTTAGATGTAACCAGCTAATTAGGTTCTCTATGCCTATCAACAATTTTCTTTTTTAAAGCATCTGTGAGCGTGTGACACCTCGGCTGTCTCATGCCAACTCAGCTGTGGTGCTGTCAGCTGTTAAGGTCCTGATGAAGTTCTTAGAGCTGCTGCCCAAGGACTCTGATTACTACAACACCTTACTGAAGAAGTTATCCCCACCACTGGTCACCTTACTCTCAGGAGAACCTGAGGTCCAATATGTGGCTTTGAGGAACATTAACCTTATTGTCCAGAAAAGGTGTGTAAATATTATATGACAAAGTGAAGTGAACTTCACTTTGTCATTGCTTTAATATGTTTGCATTTGCTTGTTTGCAACAAACTACTTTGCATTACCTATGGTTTTGCTGTGTTAACAGCTGCTGTTTTGTGTGCTTTTTCTTTTAAATTGACATTAATTTGGTATAAATAATAATAATAAACGTATCAATGTGTAATGTTATATAACCATTGCAGACCTGAGATTCTGAAGCAGGAGATTAAAGTGTTCTTTGTCAAGTACAATGACCCCATATATGTGAAACTGGAGAAACTGGACATCATGATTCGTTTAGCTTCTCAGGCCAACATTGCCCAGGTACACAACTACGTTTTATGTAATATACATAATTTCTTTTTGCCTATTGTTGACAAATGGTCCAACTAACACCCATAATTTTAGTAACCACTTAATTATGTTTGTGTGGTTTTGTGTAAACATACTTCACTACTTTTGTGGCACTTTCAGGTGCTAGCTGAACTGAAGGAATATGCCACAGAGGTGGATGTTGACTTTGTGCGTAAGGCTGTACGAGCCATTGGACGTTGTGCCATCAAAGTTGAGGTAAGAAATGTTTTTGTTTTAATCATACTGTGAGTAATTAAGATATTTTTCACCCATCTAATGTTGAAAATTTTCCGCTCTCCTGTTCGTCTTCAGCAATCAGCTGAGCGTTGTGTCAGCACGCTGCTGGACCTGATTCAGACTAAGGTCAACTATGTGGTTCAGGAGGCTATTGTGGTTATCAGAGACATCTTCCGCAAGTATCCCAACAAGTATGTTTCCCACTGAATCACAGATAACTCACCAAACAACAGCTAACTAAACTGTCAATGATACAGCACCTTACTCAATATTTATATCCATATACTTAATATTACACATAGTATGTTAATGATGTAAGCTCCATCACTGAGACAGTGGTCTGCTTCAGGTATGAAAGCATTATTGCCACACTTTGTGAGAATCTGGACTCTCTGGATGAGCCTGATGCTCGTGCTGCCATGATATGGATTGTTGGCGAGTATGCTGAGAGGATCGATAATGCTGATGAATTATTGGAGAGCTTCCTTGAAGGTTTCCATGATGAGAGCACACAGGTTAGTTCATAAAGATGAAAGAGGGATAGGGTTTGACTGGTACTATGCACTGGAAAAGGACCACAATATAAAATAATATATATGTATATAAATATAAAAACACTGCGTGCTTGATTCACAGGTCCAGCTCACTCTGTTAACTGCCATTGTCAAGCTGTTCCTTAAGAAGCCATCAGAAACTCAGGAGCTGGTGCAGCAGGTCCTCAGCCTGGCCACTCAGGTGAGTAATGTCCTGTTGTTGTAAAGAGGTGCAGGTTTACAACAGTTTCCGTTATTTAGTCACAGTTTTTTGCTTTTATTTTCCAATCTTCATTGTTCTGTAATAATCCTATATATATATATGAGTTTTAATGCCTACACATGTTGACCTCCTCCCTTCTACAGGACTCTGACAACCCAGACTTGCGTGACAGGGGTTACATTTATTGGCGACTGTTGTCAACTGACCCTGTGACTGCCAAGGAGGTGGTCTTGTCAGAAAAGCCTCTGATCTCAGAGGAGACAGACCTGATTGAACCCACTTTACTGGATGAGCTTATCTGCCACATTGGCTCTCTGGCTTCGGTCTATCACAAACCCCCCAGCGCTTTTGTAGAGGGCAGCCATGGAATTCACCGGAAACACCTTCCTGTTCAGCATAGCAGGTCAGCAATAGACCAATCATTTATTTAAATTATGTATGTTTTCACTCACTTACATACTGTGTGTCATGCAAGTAGCAAACAAAGTTCAGCATTTAAGACAAAGAGAAAATTTGATCTGACAGAGTCGACTACTGTACCAGTTTAGACCTCAGGTTCCCATTTTGGGCTCTCAATCTATGTTCTATGGCCTGTAAACAGTTTGTGTCACACAAAAGTGTTGCATCAACTCAGAGATATATGTAACACTTTATATCTAATCTAAAAACACTCCTAGCAGCATTTTATGCGTCTCCAACTGTTCTGAAGAACAGGACATTACTCATCACACCACACGCCTCTCTGGCGTTAAACAGGGAAGCAAAACTTTGTCTGAAAGCAGATTCAGTGGTGCTTATGGACTGAAAATTCTTGGGATGTTGCATTTTTACTGAATGTCTAAATTCACCTTTTCACTCGTTCAGTATTACACTTCGTTCTACACCACTACCATGGAAAATCACAGCCAGCAGTTATCCTTATCCTCTCCTATCTTGAACCTTTTTTAAATTTTCTGCCCATCACCACACTCTTGTTTTCTTCTATGACAGCATTGACACAGGTGAGAGCCCAGTGAGTGGTGGGCCAGCAGCTGCCATGGACCAGCCACATGTGATTCCAAGCCAAGGTGACCTGCTAGGTGACCTGCTCAACCTGGACCTGGGCCCTCCAGTCAATGTACCCCAGGTCTCTTCTATGCAGATGGGGGCAGTGGACCTTCTAGGAGGGGGCTTGGACAGCTTGGTGAGCTTGATCGTTCGTTCGCTCTCTCTCTGTCACAAACACCTGGTATTAATGTCACTGTAAATAGGAAGCATCAGCTAAACATGGCTGAACAGTCGATATGTATTTTGTGTTTCCTTGCTTAATGTTCTTACTCCTTGGACAGTTACAGGTGCCCACAGAACAAACATCTTTTTAGCTGAAATTTATCACATTAATCATCTGATTCTGACTGTAATGATCAATTTTGAATGAAAAATGTAGACTTTCATACCATTTTAACATGACACAGTTAAGGCAAGTTAATAGTTGATAGCTAAATTGTATTTGCACATTTGCTGAATCTGTTATGTACAACATGACTTGGGCATTGTTAGCTTAGAAATTATTACATTTATGAATTGCATTAATTGATGTGTTCCAAATACTGAATTAAATCTGTCAAATTTGAATATATTTTATTATTTGGTATATTAACATATATCTTATAGAAATGTCCCTGCATTAAGCTCTGTGTTTTTACTTAATGATCATTTACCCACTTCTCCAAGCAGCTGAAATAAGTTCTTGAATGTCTAATGCAGATTGTGATTAAATTTGTACAGACAAGTACAATTGTTATTAGCATTTTCCCAGGATCTGAAGCTTCCTCTTGATAGGTTGCTATTGCTAAAAAAGTCTCTGTCTTTGTCTGTGTTTGTTTGTGTGGTCTGTGATATTTGAATGTCTTTCGGGCCTGTCCTCTCTCCTGTAGCTGGGGGGAGACCTGGGCGGAGGTGTTGGGGGAAGTCCAGCAGTAAGTCAAGCCCTTCTGTTTGGCAGCCAGCCTGTCTGCATGCTTGCTGAATTCAACCCACAACGCTCTTACATTTATTTTTCATTTATTACATTCTGCATCTGTGTGCTCGTGGTCACAAAATTTCACTAATGTGCATATTTTGTCTGCCATAAGGGTTTTTCCTAATCACGTAATCTTGATATAGTTGAAATTTAGTTTTTCGATATAATCAGCAACAACTTTCGGTGTCTGTTTTTATTCTTTGGTGTGACTTTTTGATTTTTACGTGTCAACATTGAAGTTACATTATTAATCAGTTATGCTTGTTGAAATTGTTACTTATACATACTTTGTTTGTTTGTCTGCATTATTTTTGTATTTGCTTTAGGTGGGTCAGAACTTCATCCCCTCATCTGTCCCAAGTACTTTTGCGCCATCACCTACACCAGCACCTCCGGCTGTCAGCAGCGGCCTCAATGACTTGTTTGAGCTTTCTACAGGCATGGCCATCACCACTGGAGGCTACATAGTTCCTAAAGCAGTAAGTTCGCATTTCAGCTTTATGTTTGGCAGTTATGACTTCAATAAAATAATGTGTAATGCCCATATAGACATACACACAATAGCTTAGTTTGAAAGTATTTAAATAGAATATTTACTATGTTGATTTGACTTTTTACTAGGTCTGGCTGCCTGCAGTGAAAGCCAAGGGACTGGAGATCTCTGGAACCTTCTCCCGCCGCCAGGGTCACATGTACATGGACATGACCTTTACTAACAAGGCTCTGCAACACATGACTGACTTTGCAATTCAGTTCAACAAGAACAGGTCAGTCTAAAAAATAATGGGAAGGGTGTTCTGTCACAGTTGGTCTAAAATGTATTCGGACCTCTGCAATGTTTTAAATATTTTACTCTGATGTTGTCTTACTTTTAAATTTATATGAAAAAGTTGGTCCGTTAAAACTACACAAAATAAAGAATAAAGGTACGTCTATGAACAGCCACCAATTTCTGTTTCTTTCCTACATCCAGTTTTGGGGTTATCCCCACTAGTCCTCTGCCCATTCACACTCCACTGATGCCCAGCCAAAGCATTGAAATCTCATTGCCTCTCAACACCATTGGTCCAGTTATGAAGATGGATCCACTCAATAATCTGCAGGTACAGAAACCGTAATTTACAGCAATAAGTATATTTGAGCAAAAGCATCTTGTTGACTTTTAACAACTTTTATTATTTTTCTGCATAGGTGGCTGTGAAGAACAGCATTGATGTCTTCTATTTCAGCGTACTAATCCCTCTCAACATATTCTTTGTTGAGGATGGAAAAATGGGTATGATTTATAATTTTAAATCATCTCAGCACTGTAACATTTTAGCTTCACAAATTTTAAAGATGGGAAACTCAAACTCAGACTTAAATTGATATATGTAATGACAGATGTCTGACATAACAAACAAAACAAGTTATCTAAAAAAAAGAGCTGCCAGCCCTGAATAGAATAGAACAGACCTCTGTCCCAACTTTGTTCATTCCATACATTCTATGCAAAACAATGGCATATAATTTACTGACCATTATTTAATGTCCCATACTGCCTCCATATGATATTTAATCTTGCTCGGTTCAAAAATCTGTTTTCAGCGTCACTAATGTTGATCAGATTCCCTGTGTCCCCTTTTTCAGAACGGCAGGTGTTTCTGGCAACCTGGAAAGACATTCCTAATGAGAATGAGCTACAGTACCAGATAAAGGAGTGCCACCTAAATGCAGGTAAGCCAGGTTTCTCTGGAAACAAAAGCAATAAACAATAGAAACGTCTTAACTAACAAAACATTAAATTAAGAAATCTCCTGATGTCTGCAGGAAGTAAAAGCACACAAAACAAATTACAAGTCACTCAGCAATCTCACTCTTGTCTCTTTTGTTTTCTTTGTCCACCCACATGCCTATCTTGGAATTCCTTCTTGAGAACCCAGAGGATGCCTTCAGCTTGTTAAATTTTTTTAAAACTCATACGATTATTCTTCTATCATGGTGACAGGATAGTTAACATCTCGAGAAATCTGTTGATAGCAGCAGCAGTGTTGTACAATATCCCATCAGATTATTAACACCCTTTATAGAGTTAATTCCTTCCCTGATGTCTTTGCAGTAGCGCATGTATACAAACATTTTAATGGTAGTTACAGTGATTATGCCCCCAGTAGTGGTTACAACCTTTGTTGTTTCCTTGCGTAGTAATTAGATTTCCCTACTAGAAGTGAGGTCTGTCTATTATCTAAGTAACTGATTCTTGCCTTGCAGACACCGTATCAGGGAAGCTGCAGAATAACAACATCTACACCATTGCCAAGAGAAATGTAGAAGGCCAGGATATGCTGTATCAGTCCCTCAAGCTAACCAATGGCATTTGGATCTTGGCTGAGCTCCGCATCCAGCCTGGCAATCCCAACTACACGGTAATGTTCAATGATTTGCAGATTATCTTTGAGTTTAAATTGTGTCAGGGTTGCTGAGATTAGAACATGTCACAGACTACAAAACACACTCTCTTTTTTTTTTCTTTTTTTTACAGCTATCTCTCAAGTGTCGGGCACCTGAGGTTTCGCAGTACATCTACCAGATGTATGACTCTGTGCTGAAGAACTGATCTGCTCTGATACTTGGGGATTCTGCTTCATCCTGGCAACAAACAGCAATGTTTTATCACTTTCTGCCATGTAGGGGTAGCTGCCAAAACAAGGGAATCCAAGCAATTAATAATGCATACCATACAATTTTGGAATTTTACTATGATCATACCTCAAGAGATCAAAAAGTATCTTCATACTCTTGGTTCTGTATCCAAGTTAAACATGCATCTTATTCCATTATTTTGGCAGTTAAAAAGCATTGAATCCTTTTATTCAATTCCCCTATTCCTTTTTTTAACTTCCAGTGAAAACCTGTCCATTTTCTCCTGAACTAACTTGGTGTCTTATTGTTGTAAAGATGTGAGTGATGGTAACACTGTCCTGATTGGGAAAGAAACATCTTCCAAAGTGTCCATGAAGCCATTTTTTATTTTGTACAGTAAGTGGCTTCTTTGCTATTTTTGTTATTGGCTTTGTACACACAGAATTATATAATTGTTGAATAGTTTCTTTTTACAGTTGACATGTCCAAGGAACCAACAATGTGTATTAATGCCTGTTGACACCACACTAACATCTGGACATGCTCAGCCAACAAACATTATTCGTTACGTGTGCATTTCATAGTTCACGTTACAAACATTTCTGATGTAGTGAGTTGTGTGAAGACTGTTTAGTGGAGAGACATAGTCAGAAAAGAAAGAAGCTTCTGAGCAGTTTGCCAACATGTAAAGTTTGCAAGACTTTGTTTGTTAGCTGTAAACCTCTACACTAATTACATCTGCTATTGATGTGTTCTCACACCAGTGCCACTCCAACTTGAAAATATTTGTTAACTGATCTGAGATGTTAATATTTTCATGATTTCTGTGTTTACTGCAACAACGTAGTTGTATGTATGTCTGTACACCTTATATTGCCATTTCTATTTAATGTGCATCTACCTCTGTGTGTTTCATTTAACTGCTTTCATTTTAGTAGGGGGCTTTAGATGTCTTCACCTTTTCAGGATTGGTTTTATCTTCATGCCATTGTCTAGCCAGTCGCACAGGACCAAACATTCACATGAATTAAATGCCAGGTGGGTTTAAATGTGTGTCAATATAACCTAATATTACCGTTGTATGTTATAGGAAATTAGTTAAGATACGAGTTACTCATATACATTGATGTCCAGTGCTTGTGTAGATTATGTAGCTCATCAAATGTTCTCTTGCAGTCCCACTATAGAATATTTCCAAATGTTGCCAGTAGACTGAATAGAGGAAACGATTATTAGGTTAATAATCAGAAATGTCATTGCTGTACTGTCGTTAATGATTTGTTATTCCCACACGTGAATAAATCATCAACTTGATAATTGTGTGTAGAAAATTTCGCCAGTACAAAAGGAGTGATGCATGAGTATTGGGATTGATCCTACAGTTGTGAAAGCTGAAAGATTAGACTTCCTCATCACTGGCAGCTCTGGGTACGTAAAGATGTGAAAAGATTTGCTGTTCAACGTGTGTACAAAGGCAGAAGCAGAGAAACCGGCAAAAAAATGCAATTAACCCACAGTCCTCCGCTCTACCAGCTGAGCTAGCTAAGGGCAGACATGTCAAAACCAAAGTCTACGCGTGTACGGAGGCAGTACCTGAGAAATATGCAGAAATGTGAGTATTTGTTTGATTTTGTGGCGCAATCAAAAACGTCATCCTTCAAGCCGGAATTGAACCAGCGACCTAAGGATACCTGCTGCAATTAACCTACAGTCCTCCGCTCTACCAGCTGAGCTATCGAAGGGCAGACATGTCACAAGGAAGGTCTACGCGTGTACGGAGGCAGCACCTGAGAAATATGCAGAAATGTGAGTATTTTTTTGATTTTGTGGCACAATCAAAAACCTCATCCTTTGAGCCGGAATTGAACCAGCGACCTAAGGATACCTACTGCAATTAACCTACAGTCCTCCGCTCTACCAGCTGAGCTATCGAAGGGTAGACATGTCACAAGGAAGGTCTACACGTGTTTGGAGGCAACACCTGAGAAATATGCAGATAAGTGAGTATTTTTTTGATTTTGTGGCACAATCAAAAACCTCATCCTTCGAGCCGGAATTGAACCAGCGACCTAAGGATACCTGCTGCAATTAACCTACAGTCCTCCGCTCTACCAGCTGAGCTATCGAAGGGCAGACATGTCACAGGGAAGGTCTACACCTGTTTGGAGGCAGCACCTGAGAAATATGCAGATAAGTGAGTATTTTTTTGATTTTGTGGCACAATCAAAAACCTCATCCTTCGAGCCGGAATTGAACCAGCGACCTAAGGATACCTGCTGCAATTAACCTACAGTCCTCCGCTCTACCAGCTGAGCTATCGAAGGGCAGACATGTCACAAGGAAGGTCTACACGTGTACGGAGGCAGCACCTGAGAAATATGCAGAAATGTGAGATATTTGTTTGATTTTGTGGCGCAATCAAAAACGTCATCCTTCGAGCCGGAATTGAACCAGCGACCAGACATGTCACATCCAAAGTCTACGCGTGTACGGAGGCAGCACCTGAGAAATATGCAGAAATTTGAGATATTTGTTTGATTTTGTGGCGCAATCAAAAACGTCATCCTTCGAGCCGGAATTGAACCAGCGACCTAAGGATACCTGCTGCAATTAACCTACAGTCCTCCGCTCTACCAGCTGAGCTATCGAAGGGCAGACATGTCACAAGGAAGGTCTACACGTGTTTGGAGGCAACACCTGAGAAATATGCAGAAATGTAAGTATTTTTTTGATTTTGTGGCACAATCAAAAACCTCGTCCTTCGAGCCGGAATTGAACCAGCGACCTAAGGATACCTGCTGCAATTAACCTACAGTCCTCCGCTCTACCAGCTGAGCTATCGAAGGGCAGACATGTCACAAGGAAGGTCTACGCGTGTTTGGAGGCAACACGTGAGAAATATGCAGAAATGTGAGATATTTGTTTGATTTTGTGGCGCAATCAAAAACGTCATCCTTCGAGCCGGAATTGAACCAGCGACCTAAGGATACCTGCTGCAATTAACCTACAGTCCTCCGCTTTACCAGCTGAGCTATCGAAGGGCAGACATGTCACAAGGAAGGTCTACACGTGTTTGGAGGCAGCACCTGAGAAATATGCAGATAAGTGAGTATTTTTTTGATTTTGTGGCACAATCAAAAACCTCATCCTTCGAGCCGGAATTGAACCAGCGACCTAAGGATACCTGCTGCAATTAACCTACAGTCCTCCGCTCTACCAGCTGAGCTATCGAAGGGCAGACATGTCACAAGGAAGGTCTACGCGTGTACGGAGGCAGCACCTGAGAAATATGCAGATATGTGAGATATTTGTTTGATTTTGTGGCGCAATCAAAAACGTCATCCTTCGAGCCGGAATTGAACCAGCGACCTAAGGATACCTGCTGCAATTAACCTACAGTCCTCCGCTCTACCAGCTGAGCTATCGAAGGGCAGACATGTCACAAGGAAGGTCTACGCGTGTACGGAGGCAGCACCTGAGAAATATGCAGAAATGTGAGTATTTTTTTGATTTTGTGGCACAATCAAAAACCTCATCCTTCGAGCCGGAATTGAACCAGCGACCTAAGGATACCTACTGCAATTAACCTACAGTCCTCCGCTCTACCAGCTGAGCTATCGAAGGGTAGACATGTCACAAGGAAGGTCTACACATGTTTGGAGGCAACACCTGAGAAATATGCAGAAATATGATTATTTTTTTGATTTTGTGGCACAATCAAAAACGTCATCCTTCGAGCCGGAATTGAACCAGCGACCTAAGGATACCTGCTGCAATTAACCTACAGTCCTCCGCTCTACCAGCTGAGCTATCGAAGGGCAGACATGTCACAAGGAAGGTCTACACGTGTACGGAGGCAGCACCTGAGAAATATGCAGAAATGTGAGATATTTGTTTGATTTTGTGGCGCAATCAAAAACGTCATCCTTCAAGCCGAAATTGAACCAGCGACCTAAGGATACCTGCTGCACTTAACCTACAGTCCTCCGCTCTACCAGCTGAGCTATCGAAGGGCAGACATATCACAAGGAAGGTCTACGCGTGTACGGAGGCAGCACCTGAGAAATATGCAGAAATGTGAGACATTGGTTTGATTTTGTGGCGCAATCAAAAACCTCATCCTTCGAGCCGGAATTGAACCACCGACCTAAGGATACCTGCTGCAATTAACCTACAGTCCTCCGCTCTACCAGCTGAGCTATCGAAGGGCAGACATGTCACAAGGAAGGTCTACGCGTGTACGGAGGCAGCACCTGAGAAATATGCAGAAATGTGAGATATTTGTTTGATTTTGTGGCGCAATCAAAAACGTCATCCTTCGAGCCGGAATTGAACCAGCGACATAAGGATACCTGCTGCAATTAACCTACAGTCCTCCGCTCTACCAGCTGAGCTATCGAAGGGCAGACATGTCACAAGGAAGGTCTACGCGTGTACGGAGGCAACACCTGAGAAATATGCAGAAATGTAAGTATTTTTTTGATTTTGTGGCACAATCAAAAACCTCGTCCTTCGAGCCGGAATTGAACCAGCGACCTAAGGATACCTGCTGCAATTAACCTACAGTCCTCCGCTCTACCAGCTGAGCTATCGAAGGGCAGACATGTCACAAGGAAGGTCTACGCGTGTTTGGAGGCAACACCTGAGAAATATGCAGAAATGTGAGATATTTGTTTGATTTTGTGGCGCAATCAAAAACGTCATCCTTCGAGCCGGAATTGAACCAGCGACCTAAGGATACCTGCTGCAATTAACCTACAGTCCTCCGCTTTACCAGCTGAGCTATCGAAGGGCAGACATGTCACAAGGAAGGTCTACACGTGTTTGGAGGCAGCACCTGAGAAATATGCAGATAAGTGAGTATTTTTTTGATTTTGTGGCACAATCAAAAACCTCATCCTTCGAGCCGGAATTGAACCAGCGACCTAAGGATACCTGCTGCAATTAACCTACAGTCCTCCGCTCTACCAGCTGAGCTATCGAAGGGCAGACATGTCACAAGGAAGGTCTACGCGTGTACGAAGGCAGAACCTGAGAAATATGCAGAAATGTGAGATATTTGTTTGATTTTGTGGCGCAATCAAAAACGTCATCCTTCGAGCCGGAATTGAACCAGCGACCTAAGGATACCTGCTGCAATTAACCTACAGTCCTCCGCTCTACCAGCTGAGCTATCGAAGGGCAGACATGTCACAAGGAAGGTCTACGCGTGTACGGAGGCAGCACCTGAGAAATATGCAGAAATGTGAGTATTTTTTTGATTTTGTGGCACAATCAAAAACCTCATCCTTCGAGCCGGAATTGAACCAGCGACCTAAGGATACCTACTGCAATTAACCTACAGTCCTCCGCTCTACCAGCTGAGCTATCGAAGGGTAGACATGTCACAAGGAAGGTCTACACATGTTTGGAGGCAACACCTGAGAAATATGCAGAAATATGATTATTTTTTTGATTTTGTGGCACAATCAAAAACCTCATCCTTCGAGCCGGAATTGAACCAGCGACCTAAGGATACCTGCTGCAATTAACCTACAGTCCTCCGCTCTACCAGCTGAGCTATCGAAGGGCAGACATGTCACAAGGAAGGTCTATGCTTGTACGGACGCAGCACCTGAAAAATATGCAGAAATGTGAGATATTTGTTTGATTTTGTGGCACAATCAAAAACCTTATCCTGCGAGCCGGAATTGAACCAGCGACCTAAGGATACCTGCTGCACTTAACCTACAGTCCTCCGCTCTACCAGCTGAGCTATCGAAGGGCAGACATGTCACAAGGAAGGTCTACGCGTGTACGGAGGCAGCACCTGAGAAATATGCAGAAATGTGAGATATTTGTTTGATTTTGTGGCGCAATCAAAAACGCCATCCTTCGAGCCGGAATTGAACCAGCGACCTAAGGATACCTGCTGCACTTAACCTACAGTCCTCCGCTCTACCAGCTGAGCTATCGAAGGGCAGACATGTGACAACCAAAGTCTACGCGTGTACAGAGGCAGCACCTGAGAAATATGCAGAAATTTGAGATATTTGTTTGATTTTGTGGCGCAATCAAAAACGTCATCCTTCGAGCCGGAATTGAACCAGCGACCTAAGGATACCTGCTGCAATTAACCTACAGTCCTCCGCTCTACCAGCTGAGCTATCGAAGGGCAGACATGTCACAAGGAAGGTCTATGCTTGTACGGACGCAGCACCTGAAAAATATGCAGAAATGTGAGATATTTGTTTGATTTTGTGGCACAATCAAAAACCTTATCCTGCGAGCCAGAATTGAACCAGCGACCTAAGGATACCTGCTGCACTTAACCTACAGTCCTCCGCTCTACCAGCTGAGCTATCGAAGGGCAGACATGTCACAAGGAAGGTCTACACGTGTTTGGAGGCAACACCTGAGAAATATGCAGAAACGTAAGTATTTTTTTGATTTTGTGGCACAATCAAAAACCTCGTCCTTCGAGCCGGAATTGAACCAGTGACCTAAGGATACCTGCTGCACTTAACCTACAGTCCTCTGCTCTACCAGCTGAGCTATCGAAGGGCAGACATGTCACAAGGAAGGTCTATGCTTGTACGGACGCAGCACCTGAAAAATATGCAGAAATGTGAGATATTTGTTTGATTTTGTGGCACAATCAAAAACCTTATCCTGCGAGCCGGAATTGAACCAGCGACCTAAGGATACCTGCTGCACTTAACCTACAGTCCTCCGCTCTACCAGCTGAGCTATCGAAGGGCAGACATGTCACAAGGAAGGTCTACGCGTGTACGGAGGCAGCACCTGAGAAATATGCAGAAATGTGAGATATTTGTTTGATTTTGTGGCGCAATCAAAAACGTCATCCTTCGAGCCGGAATTGAACCAGCGACCTAAGGATACCTGCTGCACTTAACCTACAGTCCTCCGCTCTACCAGCTGAGCTATCGAAGGGCAGACATGTCACAAGGAAGGTCTACGCGTGTACGGAGGCAGCACCTGAGAAATATGCAGAAATATGATTATTTTTTTGATTTTGTGGCACAATCAAAAACCTCATCCTTCGAGCCGGAATTGAACCAGCGACCTAAGGATACCTGCTGCGATTAACCTACAGTCCTCCGCTCTACCAGCTGAGCTATCGAAGGGCAGACATGTCACAAGGAAGGTCTACGCGTGTACGGAGGCAGCACCTGAGAAATATGCAGAAATGTGAGATATTTGTTTGATTTTGTGGCGCAATCAAAAACGTCATCCTTCGAGCCGGAATTGAACCAGCGACCTAAGGATACCTGCTGCAATTAACCTACAGTCCTCCGCTCTACCAGCTGAGCTATCGAAGGGCAGACATGTCACAAGGAAGGTCTACGCGTGTACGGAGGCAGCAACTGAGAAATATGCAGAAATGTGAGTATTTTTTTGATTTTGTGGCACAATCAAAAACCTCATCCTTTGAGCCGGAATTGAACCAGCGACCTAAGGATACCTACTGCAATTAACCTACAGTCCTCCGCTCTACCAGCTGAGCTATCGAAGGGCAGACATGTCACAAGGAAGGTCTACGCGTGTTTGGAGGCAACACCTGAGAAATATGCAGAAATGTAAGTATTTTTTTGATTTTGTGGCACAATCAAAAACGTCATCCTTCGAGCCAGAATTGAACCAGCGACCTAAGGATACCTGCTGCAATTAACCTACAGTCCTCCGCTCTACCAGCTGAGCTATCGAAGGGCAGACATGTCACAAGGAAGGTCTACGCGTGTACGGAGGCAGCACCTGAGAAATATGCAGAAATGTGAGATATTTGTTTGATTTTGTGGCGCAATCAAAAACGTCATCCTTCAAGCCGGAATTGAACCAGCGACCTAAGGATACCTGCTGCAATTAACCTACAGTCCTCCGCTCTACCAGCTGAGCTATCGAAGGGCAGACATGTCACAAGGAAGGTCTACGCGTGTACGGAGGCAGCACCTGAGAAATATGCAGAAATGTGAGATATTTGTTTGATTTTGTGGCGCAATCAAAAACGTCATCCTTCGAGCCGGAATTGAACCAGCGACCTAAGGATACCTGCTGCAATTAACCTACAGTCCTCCGCTCTACCAGCTGAGCTATCGAAGGGCAGACATGTCACAAGGAAGGTCTATGCTTGTACGGAGGCAGCACCTGAAAAATATGCAGAAATGTGAGATATTTGTTTGATTTTGTGGCACAATCAAAAACCTTATCCTGCGAGCCAGAATTGAACCAGCGACCTAAGGATACCTGCTGCACTTAACCTACAGTCCTCCGCTCTACCAGCTGAGCTATCGAAGGGCAGACATGTCACAAGGAAGGTCTACACGTGTTTGGAGGCAACACCTGAGAAATATGCAGAAACGTAAGTATTTTTTTGATTTTGTGGCACAATCAAAAACCTCGTCCTTCGAGCCGGAATTGAACCAGTGACCTAAGGATACCTGCTGCACTTAACCTACAGTCCTCCGCTCTACCAGCTGAGCTATCGAAGGGCAGACATGTCACAAGGAAGGTCTATGCTTGTACGGACGCAGCACCTGAAAAATATGCAGAAATGTGAGATATTTGTTTGATTTTGTGGCACAATCAAAAACCTTATCCTGCGAGCCGGAATTGAACCAGCGACCTAAGGATACCTGCTGCACTTAACCTACAGTCCTCCGCTCTACCAGCTGAGCTATCGAAGGGCAGACATGTCACAAGGAAGGTCTACGCGTGTACGGAGGCAGCACCTGAGAAATATGCAGAAATGTGAGATATTTGTTTGATTTTGTGGCGCAATCAAAAACGTCATCCTTCGAGCCGGAATTGAACCAGCGACCTAAGGATACCTGCTGCACTTAACCTACAGTCCTCCGCTCTACCAGCTGAGCTATCGAAGGGCAGACATGTCACAAGGAAGGTCTACGCGTGTACGGAGGCAGCACCTGAGAAATATGCAGAAATATGATTATTTTTTTGATTTTGTGGCACAATCAAAAACCTCATCCTTCGAGCCGGAATTGAACCAGCGACCTAAGGATACCTGCTGCGATTAACCTACAGTCCTCCGCTCTACCAGCTGAGCTATCGAAGGGCAGACATGTCACAAGGAAGGTCTACGCGTGTACGGAGGCAGCACCTGAGAAATATGCAGAAATGTGAGATATTTGTTTGATTTTGTGGCGCAATCAAAAACGTCATCCTTCGAGCCGGAATTGAACCAGCGACCTAAGGATACCTGCTGCAATTAACCTACAGTCCTCCGCTCTACCAGCTGAGCTATCGAAGGGCAGACATGTCACAAGGAAGGTCTACGCGTGTACGGAGGCAGCAACTGAGAAATATGCAGAAATGTGAGTATTTTTTTGATTTTGTGGCACAATCAAAAACCTCATCCTTTGAGCCGGAATTGAACCAGCGACCTAAGGATACCTACTGCAATTAACCTACAGTCCTCCGCTCTACCAGCTGAGCTATCGAAGGGCAGACATGTCACAAGGAAGGTCTACACGTGTTTGGAGGCAACACCTGAGAAATATGCAGAAATGTAAGTATTTTTTTGATTTTGTGGCACAATCAAAAACGTCATCCTTCGAGCCGGAATTGAACCAGCGACCTAAGGATACCTGCTGCACTTAACCTACAGTCCTCCGCTCTACCAGCTGAGCTATCGAAGGGCAGACATGTCACAAGGAAGGTCTACGCGTGTACGGAGGCAGCACCTGAGAAATATGCAGAAATGTAAGTATTTTTTTGATTTTGTGGCACAATCAAAAACGTCATCCTTCGAGCCGGAATTGAACCAGCGACCTAAGGATACCTGCTGCACTTAACCTACAGTCCTCCGCTCTACCAGCTGAGCTATCGAAGGGCAGACATATCACAAGGAAGGTCTACGCGTGTACGGAGGCAGCACCTGAGAAATATGCAGAAATGTGAGACATTGGTTTGATTTTGTGGCGCAATCAAAAACCTCATCCTTCGAGCCGGAATTGAACCACCGACCTAAGGATACCTGCTGCAATTAACCTACAGTCCTCCGCTCTACCAGCTGAGCTATCGAAGGGCAGACATGTCACAAGGAAGGTCTACGCGTGTACGGAGGCAGCACCTGAGAAATATGCAGAAATGTGAGATATTTGTTTGATTTTGTGGCGCAATCAAAAACGTCATCCTTCGAGCCGGAATTGAACCAGCGACCTAAGGATACCTGCTGCAATTAACCTACAGTCCTCCGCTCTACCAGCTGAGCTATCGAAGGGCAGACATGTCACAAGGAAGGTCTACGCGTGTTTGGAGGCAACACCTGAGAAATATGCAGAAATGTGAGATATTTGTTTGATTTTGTGGCGCAATCAAAAACGTCATCCTTCGAGCCGGAATTGAACCAGCGACCTAAGGATACCTGCTGCAATTAACCTACAGTCCTCCGCTTTACCAGCTGAGCTATCGAAGGGCAGACATGTCACAAGGAAGGTCTACACGTGTTTGGAGGCAGCACCTGAGAAATATGCAGATAAGTGAGTATTTTTTTGATTTTGTGGCACAATCAAAAACCTCATCCTTCGAGCCGGAATTGAACCAGCGACCTAAGGATACCTGCTGCAATTAACCTACAGTCCTCCGCTCTACCAGCTGAGCTATCGAAGGGCAGACATGTCACAAGGAAGGTCTACGCGTGTACGAAGGCAGAACCTGAGAAATATGCAGAAATGTGAGATATTTGTTTGATTTTGTGGCGCAATCAAAAACGTCATCCTTCGAGCCGGAATTGAACCAGCGACCTAAGGATACCTGCTGCAATTAACCTACAGTCCTCCGCTCTACCAGCTGAGCTATCGAAGGGCAGACATGTCACAAGGAAGGTCTACGCGTGTACGGAGGCAACACCTGAGAAATATGCAGAAATGTAAGTATTTTTTTGATTTTGTGGCACAATCAAAAACCTCGTCCTTCGAGCCGGAATTGAACCAGCGACCTAAGGATACCTGCTGCAATTAACCTACAGTCCTCCGCTTTACCAGCTGAGCTATCGAAGGGCAGACATGTCACAAGGAAGGTCTACACGTGTTTGGAGGCAGCACCTGAGAAATATGCAGATAAGTGAGTATTTTTTTGATTTTGTGGCACAATCAAAAACCTCATCCTTCGAGCCGGAATTGAACCAGCGACCTAAGGATACCTGCTGCAATTAACCTACAGTCCTCCGCTCTACCAGCTGAGCTATCGAAGGGCAGACATGTCACAAGGAAGGTCTACGCGTGTACGAAGGCAGAACCTGAGAAATATGCAGAAATGTGAGATATTTGTTTGATTTTGTGGCGCAATCAAAAACGTCATCCTTCGAGCCGGAATTGAACCAGCGACCTAAGGATACCTGCTGCAATTAACCTACAGTCCTCCGCTCTACCAGCTGAGCTATCGAAGGGCAGACATGTCACAAGGAAGGTCTACGCGTGTACGGAGGCAGCACCTGAGAAATATGCAGAAATGTGAGTATTTTTTTGATTTTGTGGCACAATCAAAAACCTCATCCTTCGAGCCGGAATTGAACCAGCGACCTAAGGATACCTACTGCAATTAACCTACAGTCCTCCGCTCTACCAGCTGAGCTATCGAAGGGTAGACATGTCACAAGGAAGGTCTACACATGTTTGGAGGCAACACCTGAGAAATATGCAGAAATATGATTATTTTTTTGATTTTGTGGCACAATCAAAAACCTCATCCTTCGAGCCGGAATTGAACCAGCGACCTAAGGATACCTGCTGCAATTAACCTACAGTCCTCCGCTCTACCAGCTGAGCTATCGAAGGGCAGACATGTCACAAGGAAGGTCTACACGTGTACGGAGGCAGCACCTGAGAAATATGGAGAAATGTGAGATATTTGTTTGATTTTGTGGCGCAATCAAAAACGTCATCCTTCGAGCCGGAATTGAACCAGCGACCTAAGGATACCTGCTGCACTTAACCTACAGTCCTCCGCTCTACCAGCTGAGCTATCGAAGGGCAGACATGTCACAAGGAAGGTCTACGCGTGTACGGAGGCAGCACCTGAGAAATATGCAGAAATGTGAGTATTTTTTTGATTTTGTGGCACAATCAAAAACCTCATCCTTTGAGCCGGAATTGAACCAGCGACCTAAGGATACCTACTGCATCTAACCTACAGTCCTCCGCTCTACCAGCTGAGCTATCGAAGGGCAGACATGTCACAAGGAAGGTCTACACGTGTTTGGAGGCAACACCTGAGAAATATGCAGAAATGTAAGTATTTTTTTGATTTTGTGGCACAATCAAAAACGTCATCCTTCGAGCCGGAATTGAACCAGCGACCTAAGGATACCTGCTGCAATTAACCTACAGTCCTCCGCTCTACCAGCTGAGCTATCGAAGGGCAGACAAGTCACAAGGAAGGTCTACGCGTGTTTGGAGGCAGCACCTGAGAAATATGCAGATGAGTGAGTATTTTTTTGATTTTGTGGCACAATCAAAAACCTCATCCTTCGAGCCGGATTTGAACCAGCGACCTAAGGATACCTGCTGCAATTAACCTACAGTCCTCCGCTCTACCAGCTGAGCTATCGAAGGGCAGACATGTCACAAGGAAGGTCTACGCGTGTACGGAGGCAGCACCTGAGAAATATGCAGAAATGTGAGATATCTGTTTGATTTTGTGGCGCAATCAAAAACGTCATCCTTCGAGCCGGAATTTAACCAGCGACCTAAGGATACCTGCTGCAATTAACCTACAGTCCTCCGCTCTACCAGCTGAGCTATCGAAGGGCAGACATGTCACAAGGAAAGTCTACGCGTGTACGGAGGCAGCACCTGAGAAATATGCAGATATGTGAGATATTTGTTTGATTTTGTGGCGCAATCAAAAACGTCATCCTTCGAGCCGGAATTGAACCAGCGACCAGACATGTCACAACCAAAGTCTACGCGTGTACGGAGGAAGCACCTGAGAAATATGCAGAAATGTGATTTTTTTTTACCTGCTGCAATTAACCTACAGTCCTCCGCTCTACCAGCTGAGCTATCGAAGGGCAGACATGTCACAAGGAAGGTCTACGCGGTCTACAGAACCTGAGAAATATGCAGAAATTTGAGATATTTGTTTGATTTTGTGGCGCAATCAAAAACGTCATCCTTCGAGTCGGAATTGAACCAGCGACCTAAGGATACCTGCTGCACTTAACCTACAGTCCTCCGCTCTACCAGCTGAGCTATCGAAGGGCAGACATGTGACAACCAAAGTCTACGCGTGTACGGAGGCAGCACCTGAGAAATATGCAGAAATTTGAGATATTTGTTTGATTTTGTGGCACAATCAAAAACCTCGTCCTTCGAGCCGGAATTGAACCAGCGACCTAAGGATACCTGCTGCAATTAACCTACAGTCCTCCGCTCTACCAGCTGAGCTATCGAAGGGCAGACATGTCACAAGGAAGGTCTACGCGTGTTTGGAGGCAACACCTGATAAATATGCAGAAATGTGAGATATTTGTTTGATTTTGTGTCGCAATCAAAAACCTCATCCTTCGAGCCAGAATTGAACCAGCGACCTAAGGATACCTGCTGCAATTAACCTACAGTCCTCCGCTCTACCAGCTGAGCTATCGAAGGGCAGACATGTCACAAGGAAGGTCTACACTTGTACGGAGGCAGCACCTGAGAAATATGCAGAAATGTGAGATATTTGTTTGATTTTGTGGCGCAATCAAAAACGTCATCCTTCGAGCCGGAATTGAACCAGCGACCTAAGGATACCTGCTGCAATTAACCTACAGCCCTCTGCTCTACCAGCTGAGCTATCGAAGGGCAGACATGTCATAAGGAAGGTCTACGCGTGTTTGGAGGCAGCACCTGAGAAATATGCAGAAATGTGAGATATTTGTTTGATTTTGTGGCGCAATCAAAAACGTCATCCTTCGAGCCGGAATTGAACCAGCGACCTAAGGATACCTGCTGCAATTAACCTACAGTCCTCCGCTCTACCAGCTGAGCTATCGAAGGGCAGACATGTCACAAGGAAGGTCTACACGTGTTTGGAGGCAACACCTGAGAAATATGCAGAAACAAAAGTATTTTTTTGATTTTGTGGCACAATCAAAAACGTCATCCTTCGAGCCGGAATTGAACCAGCGACCTAAGGATACCTGCTGCACTTAACCTACAGTCCTCCGCTCTACCAGCTGAGCTATCGAAGGGCAGACATGTCACAAGGAAGGTCTACGCGTGTTTGGAGGCAACACCTGATAAATATGCAGAAATGTGAGATATTTGTTTGATTTTGTGTCGCAATCAAAAACGTCATCCTTCGAGCCAGAATTGAACCAGCGACCTAAGGATACCTGCTGCAATTAACCTACAGTCCTCCGCTCTACCAGCTGAGCTATCGAAGGGCAGACATGTCACAAGGAAGGTCTACACGTGTTTGGAGGCAACACCTGAGAAATATGCAGAAACGTAAGTATTTTTTTGATTTTGTGGCACAATCAAAAACGTCATCCTTCGAGCCGGAATTGAACCAGCGACCTAAGGATACCTGCTGCACTTAACCTACAGTCCTCCGCTCTACCAGCTGAGCTATCGAAGGGCAGACATGTCACAAGGAAGGTCTACGCGTGTTTGGAGGCAACACCTGATAAATATGCAGAAATGTGAGATATTTGTTTGATTTTGTGTCGCAATCAAAAACGTCATCCTTCGAGCCAGAATTGAACCAGCGACCTAAGGATACCTGCTGCAATTAACCTACAGTCCTCCGCTCTATCAGCTGAGCTATCGAAGGGCAGACATGTCACAAGGAAGGTCTACACGTGTTTGGAGGCAACACCTGAGAAATATGCAGAAATGTAAGTTTTTTTTTGATTTTGTGGCGCAATCAAAAACCTTGTCCTTCGAGCCGGAATTGAACCAGCGACCTAAGGATACCTGCTGCAATTAACCTACAGTCCTCTGCTATACCAGCTGAGCTATCGAAGGGCAGACATGTCACAAGGAAGGTCTACACGTGTACGGACGCAGCACCTGAAAAATATGCAGAAATGTGAGATATTTGTTAGATTTTGTGGCGCAATCAAATTCGTCATCCCTCGAGCCGGAATTGAACCAGCGACCTAAGGATACCTGCTGCAATTAACCTACAGTCCTCCGCTCTACCAGCTGAGCTATCGAAGGGCAGACATGTCACAAGGAAGGTCTACACTTGTACGGAGGCAGCACCTGAGAAATATGCAGAAATGTGAGATATTTGTTTGATTTTGTGTCGCAATCAAAAACGTCATCCTTCGAGCCAGAATTGAACCAGCGACCTAAGGATACCTGCTGCAATTAACCTACAGTCCTCCGCTCTATCAGCTGAGCTATCGAAGGGCAGACATGTCACAAGGAAGGTCTACACGTGTTTGGAGGCAACACCTGAGAAATATGCAGAAATGTAAGTTTTTTTTTGATTTTGTGGCGCAATCAAAAACCTTGTCCTTCGAGCCGGAATTGAACCAGCGACCTAAGGATACCTGCTGCAATTAACCTACAGTCCTCCGCTCTACCAGCTGAGCTATCGAAGGGCAGACATGTCACAAGGAAGGTCTACACGTGTACGGACGCAGCACCTGAAAAATATGCAGAAATGTGAGATATTTGTTAGATTTTGTGGCGCAATCAAATTCGTCATCCCTCGAGCCGGAATTGAACCAGCGACCTAAGGATACCTGCTGCAATTAACCTACAGTCCTCCGCTCTACCAGCTGAGCTATCGAAGGGCAGACATGTCACAAGGAAGGTCTACACTTGTACGGAGGCAGCACCTGAGAAATATGCAGAAATGTGAGATATTTGTTTGATTTTGTGGCGCAATCAAAAACGTCATCCTTCGAGCCGGAATTGAACCAGCGACCTAAGGATACCTGCTGCAATTAACGTACAGTCCTCCGCTCTACCAGCTGAGCTATCGAAGGGCAGACATGTCACAAGTAAGGTCTACGCGTGTACGGAGGCAGCACCTGAGAAATATGCAGAAATGTGAGATATTTTTTTGATTTTGTGGCACAATCAAAAACCTCATCCTTCGAGCCAGAATTGAACCAGCGACCTAAGGATACCTGCTGCAATTAACCTACAGTCCTCCGCTCTACCAGCTGAGCTATCGAAGGGCAGACATGTCACAAGGAAAGTCTACGCGTGTACGGAGGCAGCACCTGAGAAATATGCAGATATGTGAGATATTTGTTTGATTTTGTGGCGCAATCAAAAACGTCATCCTTCGAGCCGGAATTGAACCAGGGACCAGACATGTCACAACCAAAGTCTACGCGTGTACGGAGGAAGCACCTGAGAAATATGCAGAAATGTGATTTTTTTTTTGATTTTGTGGCACAATCAAAAACCTCGTCCTTCGAGCCGGAATTGAACCAGCGACCTAAGGATACCTGCTGCAATTAACCTACAGTCCTCCGCTCTACCAGGTGAGCTATCGAAGGGCAGACATGTCACAAGGAAGGTCTACGCGTGTACGGAGGCAGCACCTGAGAAATATGCAGAAATGTGAGTATTTTTTTATTCTGTGGCACAATCAAAAACCTCATCCTCTGAGCCGGAATTGAACCAGCGACCTAAGGATACCTACTGCAATTAACCTACAGTCCTCCGCTCTACCAGCTGAGCTATCGAAGGGTAGACATGTCACAAGGAAGGTCTACACGTGTTTGGAGGCAACACCTGAGAAATATGCAGAAATGTGAGTATTTTTTTGATTTTGTGGCACAATCAAAAACCTCGTCCTTCGAGCCGGAATTGAACCAGCGACCTAAGGATACCTGCTGCAATTAACCTACAGTCCTCCGCTCTACCAGCTGAGCTATCGAAGGGTAGACATGTCACAAGGAAGGTCTACACGTGTTTGGAGGCAACACCTGAGAAATATGCAGAAATGTGATTATTTTTTTGATTTTGTGGCGCAATCAAAAACGTCATCCTTCGAGCCGGAATTGAACCAGCGACCTAAGGATACCTGCTGCAATTAACCTACAGTCCTCCGCTCTACCAGCTGAGCTATCGAAGGCCAGACATGTCACAAGGAAGGTCTACGCGTGTACGGAGGCAACACCTGAGAAATATGCAGAACTGTGATTTTTTTTTTGATTTTGTGGCACAATCAAAAACCTCATCCTTCGAGCCGGAATTGAACCAGCGACCTAAGGATACCTGCTGCAATTAACCTACAGTCCTCCGCTCTACCAGCTGAGCTATCGAAGGGCAGACATGTCACAAGGAAGGTCTACGCGTGTACGGAGGCAGCACCTGAGAAATATGCAGAAATGTAAGTATTTTTTTGATTTTGTGGCACAATCAAAAACCTCGTCCTTCGAGCCGGAATTGAACCAGCGACCTAAGGATACCTGCTGCAATTAACCTACAGTCCTCCGCTCTACCAGCTGAGCTATCGAAGGGCAGACATGTCACAAGGAAGGTCTACGCGTGTTTGGAGGCAACACCTGATAAATATGCAGAAATGTGAGATATTTGTTTGATTTTGTGTCGCAATCAAAAACCTCATCCTTCGAGCCAGAATTGAACCAGCGACCTAAGGATACCTGCTGCAATTAACCTACAGTCCTCCGCTCTACCAGCTGAGCTATCGAAGGGCAGACATGTCACAAGGAAGGTCTACACTTGTACGGAGGCAGCACCTGAGAAATATGCAGAAATGTGAGATATTTGTTTGATTTTGTGGCGCAATCAAAAACGTCATCCTTCAAGCCGGAATTGAACCAGCGACCTAAGGATACTTGCTGCAATTAACCTACAGCCCTCTGCTCTACCAGCTGAGCTATCGAAGGGCAGACATGTCATAAGGAAGGTCTACGCGTGTTTGGAGGCAGCACCTGAGAAATATGCAGAAATGTGAGATATTTGTTTGATTTTGTGGCGCAATCAAAAACGTCATCCTTCGAGCCGGAATTGAACCAGCGACCTAAGGATACCTGCTGCAATTAACCTACAGTCCTCCGCTCTACCAGCTGAGCTATCGAAGGGCAGACATGTCACAAGGAAGGTCTACACGTGTTTGGAGGCAACACCTGAGAAATATGCAGAAACGTAAGTATTTTTTTGATTTTGTGGCACAATCAAAAACGTCATCCTTCGAGCCGGAATTGAACCAGCGACCTAAGGATACCTGCTGCACTTAACCTACAGTCCTCCGCTCTACCAGCTGAGCTATCGAAGGGCAGACATGTCACAAGGAAGGTCTACGCGTGTTTGGAGGCAACACCTGATAAATATGCAGAAATGTGAGATATTTGTTTGATTTTGTGTCGCAATCAAAAACGTCATCCTTCGAGCCAGAATTGAACCAGCGACCTAAGGATACCTGCTGCAATTAACCTACAGTCCTCCGCTCTACCAGCTGAGCTATCGAAGGGCAGACATGTCACAAGGAAGGTCTACACGTGTTTGGAGGCAACACCTGAGAAATATGCAGAAACGTAAGTATTTTTTTGATTTTGTGGCACAATCAAAAACGTCATCCTTCGAGCCGGAATTGAACCAGCGACCTAAGGATACCTGCTGCACTTAACCTACAGTCCTCCGCTCTACCAGCTGAGCTATCGAAGGGCAGACATGTCACAAGGAAGGTCTACGCGTGTTTGGAGGCAACACCTGATAAATATGCAGAAATGTGAGATATTTGTTTGATTTTGTGTCGCAATCAAAAACGTCATCCTTCGAGCCAGAATTGAACCAGCGACCTAAGGATACCTGCTGCAATTAACCTACAGTCCTCCGCTCTATCAGCTGAGCTATCGAAGGGCAGACATGTCACAAGGAAGGTCTACACGTGTTTGGAGGCAACACCTGAGAAATATGCAGAAATGTAAGTTTTTTTTTGATTTTGTGGCGCAATCAAAAACCTTGTCCTTCGAGCCGGAATTGAACCAGCGACCTAAGGATACCTGCTGCAATTAACCTACAGTCCTCCGCTCTACCAGCTGAGCTATCGAAGGGCAGACATGTCACAAGGAAGGTCTACACGTGTACGGACGCAGCACCTGAAAAATATGCAGAAATGTGAGATATTTGTTAGATTTTGTGGCGCAATCAAATTCGTCATCCCTCGAGCCGGAATTGAACCAGCGACCTAAGGATACCTGCTGCAATTAACCTACAGTCCTCCGCTCTACCAGCTGAGCTATCGAAGGGCAGACATGTCACAATGAAGGTCTACACGTGTTTGGAGGCAACACCTGAGAAATATGCAGAAATGTAAGTATTTTTTTGATTTTGTGGCACAATCAAAAACCTCTTCCTTCGAGCCGGAATTGAACCAGCGACCTAAGGATACCTGCTGCAATTAACCTACAGTCCTCCGCTCTACCAGCTGAGCTATCGAAGGGCAGACATGTCACAAGGAAGGTCTACACGTGTTTGGAGGCAACACCTGAGAAATATGCAGAAATGTGAGATATTTGTTTGATTTTGTGGCGCAATCAAAAACGTCATCCTTCGAGCCGGAATTGAACCAGCGACCTAAGGATACCTGCTGCAATTAACGTACAGTCCTCCGCTCTACCAGCTGAGCTATCGAAGGGCAGACATGTCACAAGTAAGGTCTACGCGTGTACGGAGGCAGCACCTGAGAAATATGCAGAAATGTGAGATATTTTTTTGATTTTGTGGCACAATCAAAAACCTCATCCTTCGAGCCAGAATTGAACCAGCGACCTAAGGATACCTGCTGCAATTAACCTACAGTCCTCCGCTCTACCAGCTGAGCTATCGAAGGGCAGACATGTCACAAGGAAAGTCTACGCGTGTACGGAGGCAGCACCTGAGAAATATGCAGATATGTGAGATATTTGTTTGATTTTGTGGCGCAATCAAAAACGTCATCCTTCGAGCCGGAATTGAACCAGGGACCAGACATGTCACAACCAAAGTCTACGCGTGTACGGAGGAAGCACCTGAGAAATATGCAGAAATGTGATTTTTTTTTTGATTTTGTGGCACAATCAAAAACCTCGTCCTTCGAGCCGGAATTGAACCAGCGACCTAAGGATACCTGCTGCAATTAACCTACAGTCCTCCGCTCTACCAGGTGAGCTATCGAAGGGCAGACATGTCACAAGGAAGGTCTACGCGTGTACGGAGGCAGCACCTGAGAAATATGCAGAAATGTGAGTATTTTTTTATTCTGTGGCACAATCAAAAACCTCATCCTCTGAGCCGGAATTGAACCAGCGACCTAAGGATACCTACTGCAATTAACCTACAGTCCTCCGCTCTACCAGCTGAGCTATCGAAGGGTAGACATGTCACAAGGAAGGTCTACACGTGTTTGGAGGCAACACCTGAGAAATATGCAGAAATGTGAGTATTTTTTTGATTTTGTGGCACAATCAAAAACGTCATCCTTCGAGCCGGAATTGAACCAGCGACCTAAGGATACCTGCTGCAATTAACCTACAGTCCTCCGCTCTACCAGCTGAGCTATCGAAGGGCAGACATGTCACAATGAAGGTCTACACGTGTTTGGAGGCAACACCTGAGAAATATGCAGAAATGTAAGTATTTTTTTGATTTTGTGGCACAATCAAAAACCTCTTCCTTCGAGCCGGAATTGAACCAGCGACCTAAGGATACCTGCTGCAATTAACCTACAGTCCTCCGCTCTACCAGCTGAGCTATCGAAGGGCAGACATGTCACAAGGAAGGTCTACACGTGTTTGGAGGCAACACCTGAGAAATATGCAGAAATGTGAGATATTTGTTTGATTTTGTGGCGCAATCAAAAACGTCATCCTTCGAGCCGGAATTGAACCAGCGACCTAAGGATACCTGCTGCAATTAACGTACAGTCCTCCGCTCTACCAGCTGAGCTATCGAAGGGCAGACATGTCACAAGTAAGGTCTACGCGTGTACGGAGGCAGCACCTGAGAAATATGCAGAAATGTGAGATATTTTTTTGATTTTGTGGCACAATCAAAAACCTCATCCTTCGAGCCAGAATTGAACCAGCGACCTAAGGATACCTGCTGCAATTAACCTACAGTCCTCCGCTCTACCAGCTGAGCTATCGAAGGGCAGACATGTCACAAGGAAAGTCTACGCGTGTACGGAGGCAGCACCTGAGAAATATGCAGATATGTGAGATATTTGTTTGATTTTGTGGCGCAATCAAAAACGTCATCCTTCGAGCCGGAATTGAACCAGGGACCAGACATGTCACAACCAAAGTCTACGCGTGTACGGAGGAAGCACCTGAGAAATATGCAGAAATGTGATTTTTTTTTTGATTTTGTGGCACAATCAAAAACCTCGTCCTTCGAGCCGGAATTGAACCAGCGACCTAAGGATACCTGCTGCAATTAACCTACAGTCCTCCGCTCTACCAGGTGAGCTATCGAAGGGCAGACATGTCACAAGGAAGGTCTACGCGTGTACGGAGGCAGCACCTGAGAAATATGCAGAAATGTGAGTATTTTTTTATTCTGTGGCACAATCAAAAACCTCATCCTCTGAGCCGGAATTGAACCAGCGACCTAAGGATACCTACTGCAATTAACCTACAGTCCTCCGCTCTACCAGCTGAGCTATCGAAGGGTAGACATGTCACAAGGAAGGTCTACACGTGTTTGGAGGCAACACCTGAGAAATATGCAGAAATGTGAGTATTTTTTTGATTTTGTGGCACAATCAAAAACCTCGTCCTTCGAGCCGGAATTGAACCAGCGACCTAAGGATACCTGCTGCAATTAACCTACAGTCCTCCGCTCTACCAGCTGAGCTATCGAAGGGTAGACATGTCACAAGGAAGGTCTACACGTGTTTGGAGGCAACACCTGAGAAATATGCAGAAATGTGATTATTTTTTTGATTTTGTGGCGCAATCAAAAACGTCATCCTTCGAGCCGGAATTGAACCAGCGACCTAAGGATACCTGCTGCAATTAACCTACAGTCCTCCGCTCTACCAGCTGAGCTATCGAAGGCCAGACATGTCACAAGGAAGGTCTACGCGTGTACGGAGGCAACACCTGAGAAATATGCAGAACTGTGATTTTTTTTTTGATTTTGTGGCACAATCAAAAACCTCATCCTTCGAGCCGGAATTGAACCAGCGACCTAAGGATACCTGCTGCAATTAACCTACAGTCCTCCGCTCTACCAGCTGAGCTATCGAAGGGCAGACATGTCACAAGGAAGGTCTACGCGTGTACGGAGGCAGCACCTGAGAAATATGCAGAAATGTAAGTATTTTTTTGATTTTGTGGCACAATCAAAAACGTCATCCTTCGAGCCAGAATTGAACCAGCGACCTAAGGATACCTGCTGCAATTAACCTACAGTCCTCCGCTCTACCAGCTGAGCTATCGAAGGGCAGACATGTCACAAGGAAGGTCTACACTTGTACGGAGGCAGCACCTGAGAAATATGCAGAAATGTGAGATATTTGTTTGATTTTGTGGCACAATCAAAAACCTCGTCCTTCGAGCCGGAATTGAACCAGCGACCTAAGGATACCTGCTGCAATTAACCTACAGTGCTCCGCTCTACCAGCTGAGCTATCAAAGGGCAGACATGTCACAAGGAAGGTCTACACTTGTACGGAGGCAGCACCTGAGAAATATGCAGAAATGTGAGATATTTGTTTGATTTTGTGGCACAATCAAAAACGTCATCCTTCGAGCCGGAATTGAACCAGCGACCTAAGGATACCTGCTGCAATTAACCTACAGTCCTCCGCTCTACCAGCTGAGCTATCGAAGGGCAGACATGTCACAAGGAAGGTCTACACGTGTTTGGAGGCAACACCTGAGAAATATGCAGAAATGTGAGATATTTGTTTGATTTTGTGGCGCAATCAAAAACGTCATCCTTCGAGCCGGAATTGAACCAGCGACCTAAGGATACCTGCTGCAATTAACCTACAGTCCTCCGCTCTACCAGCTGAGCTATCGAAGGGCAGACATGTCATAAGGAAGGTCTACGCGTGTTTGGAGGCAGCACCTGAGAAATATGCAGAAATGTGAGATATTTGTTTGATTTTGTGGCGCAATCAAAAACGTCATCCTTCGAGCCGGAATTGAACCAGCGACCTAAGGATACCTGCTGCAATTAACCTACAGTCCTCCGCTCTACCAGCTGAGCTATCGAAGGGCAGACATGTCACAAGGAAGGTCTACACGTGTTTGGAGGCAACACCTGAGAAATATGCAGAAACGTAAGTATTTTTTTGATTTTGTGGCACAATCAAAAACGTCATCCTTCGAGCCGGAATTGAACCAGCGACCTAAGGATACCTGCTGCACTTAACCTACAGTCCTCCGCTCTACCAGCTGAGCTATCGAAGGGCAGACATGTCACAAGGAAGGTCTACGCGTGTTTGGAGGCAACACCTGATAAATATGCAGAAATGTGAGATATTTGTTTGATTTTGTGTCGCAATCAAAAACGTCATCCTTCGAGCCAGAATTGAACCAGCGACCTAAGGATACCTGCTGCAATTAACCTACAGTCCTCCGCTCTATCAGCTGAGCTATCGAAGGGCAGACATGTCACAAGGAAGGTCTACACGTGTTTGGAGGCAACACCTGAGAAATATGCAGAAATGTAAGTTTTTTTTTGATTTTGTGGCGCAATCAAAAACCTTGTCCTTCGAGCCGGAATTGAACCAGCGACCTAAGGATACCTGCTGCAATTAACCTACAGTCCTCCGCTCTACCAGCTGAGCTATCGAAGGGCAGACATGTCACAAGGAAGGTCTACACGTGTACGGACGCAGCACCTGAAAAATATGCAGAAATGTGAGATATTTGTTAGATTTTGTGGCGCAATCAAATTCGTCATCCCTCGAGCCGGAATTGAACCAGCGACCTAAGGATACCTGCTGCAATTAACCTACAGTCCTCCGCTCTACCAGCTGAGCTATCGAAGGGCAGACATGTCACAAGGAAGGTCTACACGTGTTTGGAGGCAACACCTGAGAAATATGCAGAAATGTGAGATATTTGTTTGATTTTGTGGCGCAATCAAAAACGTCATCCTTCGAGCCGGAATTGAACCAGCGACCTAAGGATACCTGCTGCAATTAACGTACAGTCCTCCGCTCTACCAGCTGAGCTATCGAAGGGCAGACATGTCACAAGTAAGGTCTACGCGTGTACGGAGGCAGCACCTGAGAAATATGCAGAAATGTGAGATATTTTTTTGATTTTGTGGCACAATCAAAAACCTCATCCTTCGAGCCAGAATTGAACCAGCGACCTAAGGATACCTGCTGCAATTAACCTACAGTCCTCCGCTCTACCAGCTGAGCTATCGAAGGGCAGACATGTCACAAGGAAAGTCTACGCGTGTACGGAGGCAGCACCTGAGAAATATGCAGATATGTGAGATATTTGTTTGATTTTGTGGCGCAATCAAAAACGTCATCCTTCGAGCCGGAATTGAACCAGGGACCAGACATGTCACAACCAAAGTCTACGCGTGTACGGAGGAAGCACCTGAGAAATATGCAGAAATGTGATTTTTTTTTTGATTTTGTGGCACAATCAAAAACCTCGTCCTTCGAGCCGGAATTGAACCAGCGACCTAAGGATACCTGCTGCAATTAACCTACAGTCCTCCGCTCTACCAGGTGAGCTATCGAAGGGCAGACATGTCACAAGGAAGGTCTACGCGTGTACGGAGGCAGCACCTGAGAAATATGCAGAAATGTGAGTATTTTTTTATTCTGTGGCACAATCAAAAACCTCATCCTCTGAGCCGGAATTGAACCAGCGACCTAAGGATACCTGCTGCAATTAACCTACAGTCCTCCGCTCTACCAGCTGAGCTATCGAAGGGTAGACATGTCACAAGGAAGGTCTACACGTGTTTGGAGGCAACACCTGAGAAATATGCAGAAATGTGATTATTTTTTTGATTTTGTGGCGCAATCAAAAACGTCATCCTTCGAGCCGGAATTGAACCAGCGACCTAAGGATACCTGCTGCAATTAACCTACAGTCCTCCGCTCTACCAGCTGAGCTATCGAAGGCCAGACATGTCACAAGGAAGGTCTACGCGTGTACGGAGGCAACACCTGAGAAATATGCAGAACTGTGATTTTTTTTTTGATTTTGTGGCACAATCAAAAACCTCATCCTTCGAGCCGGAATTGAACCAGCGACCTAAGGATACCTGCTGCAATTAACCTACAGTCCTCCGCTCTACCAGCTGAGCTATCGAAGGGCAGACATGTCACAAGGAAGGTCTACGCGTGTACGAAGGCAGAACCTGAGAAATATGCAGAAATTTGAGATATTTGTTTGATTTTGTGGCGCAATCAAAAACGTCATCCTTCGAGCCGGAATTGAACCAGCGACCTAAGGATACCTGCTGCACTTAACCTACAGTCCTCCGCTCTACCAGCTGAGCTATCGAAGGGCAGACATGTCATAAGGAAGGTCTACACGTATTTGGAGGCAACACCTGAGAAATATGCAGAAATGTAAGTATTTTTTTGATTTTGTGGCACAATCAAAAACCTCTTCCTTCGAGCCGGAATTGAACCAGCGACCTAAGGATACCTGCTGCAATTAACCTACAGTCCTCCGCTCTACCAGCTGAGCTATCGAAGGGCAGACATGTCACAAGGAAGGTCTACGCGTGTTTGGAGGCAACACCTGAGAAATATGCAGAAATGTGAGATATTTGTTTGATTTTGTGGCGCAATCAAAAACGTCATCCTTCGAGCCGGAATTGAACCAGCGACCTAAGGATACCTGCTGCAATTAACCTACAGTCCTCCGCTCTACCAGCTGAGCTATCGAAGGGCAGACATGTCACAACCAAAGTCTACGCGTGTTTGGAGGCAGCACCTGAGAAATATGCAGAAATGTGAGATATTTGTTTGATTTTGTGGCGCAATCAAAAACGTCATCCTTCGAGCCGGAATTGAACCAGCGACCTAAGGATACCTGCTGCAATTAACCTACAGTCCTCCGCTCTACCAGCTGAGCTATCGAAGGGCAGACATGTCACAAAGAAGGTCTACGCGTGTACGGAGGCAACACCTGAGAAATATGCAGAAATGTGAGTATTTTTTTGATTTTGTGGCACAATCAAAAACCTCGTCCTTCGAGCCGCTCTACCAGCTGAGCTATCGAAGGGTAGACATGTCACAAGGAAGGTCTACACGTGTTTGGAGGCAACACCTGAGAAATATGCAGAAATGTGATTATTTTTTTGATTTTGTGGCGCAATCAAAAACGTCATCCTTCGAGCCGGAATTGAACCAGCGACCTAAGGATACCTGCTGCACTTAACCTACAGTCCTCCACTCTACCAGCTGAGCTATCGAAGGCCAGACATGTCACAAGGAAGGTCTACGCGTGTTTGGAGGCAACACCTGATAAATATGCAGAAATGTGAGATATTTGTTTGATTTTGTGTCGCAATCAAAAACGTCATCCTTCGAGCCAGAATTGAACCAGCGACCTAAGGATACCTGCTGCAATTAACCTACAGTCCTCCGCTCTACCAGCTGAGCTATCGAAGGGCAGACATGTCACAAGGAAGGTCTACACGTGTACGGACGCAGCACCTGAAAAATATGCAGAAATGTGAGATATTTGTGGCGCAATCAAATTCATCATCCCTCGAGCCGGAATTGAACCAGCGACCTAAGGATACCTGCTGCAATTAACCTACAGTCCTCCGCTCTACCAGCTGAGCTATCGAAGGGCAGACATGTCACAATGAAGGTCTACACGTGTTTGGAGGCAACACCTGAGAAATATGCAGAAATGTAAGTATTTTTTTGATTTTGTGGCACAATCAAAAACCTCTTCCTTCGAGCCGGAATTGAACAGCGACCTTAGGATACCTGCTGCAATTAACCTACAGTCCTCCGCTCTACCAGCTGAGCTATCGAAGGGCAGACATGTCACAAGGAAGGTCTACACGTGTTTGGAGGCAGCACCTGAGAAATATGCAGATAAGTGAGTATTTTTTTGATTTTGTGGCACAATCAAAAACCTCATCCTTCGAGCCGGAATTGAACCAGCGACGTAAGGATACCTGCTGCAATTAACCTACAGTCCTCCGCTCTACCAGCTGAGCTATCGAAGGGCAGACATGTCACAAGGAAGGTCTACGCGTGTACGGAGGCAGCACCTGAGAAATATGCAGAAATGTGAGATATCTGTTTGATTTTGTGGCGCAATCAAAAACGTCATCCTTCGAGCCGGAATTTACCCAGCGACCTAAGGATAACTGCTGCAATTAACCTACAGTGCTCCGCTCTACCAGCTGAGCTATCGAAGGGCAGACATGTAACAAGGAAGGTCTACACGTATTTGGAGGCAACACCTGAGAAATATGCAGAAATGTAAGTATTTTTTTGATTTTGTGGCACAATCAAAAACCTCTTCCTTCGAGACGGAATTGAACCAGCGACCTAAGGATACCTGCTGCAATTAACCTACAGTCCTCCGCTCTACCAGCTGCGCTATCGAAGGGCAGACATGTCATAAGGAAGGTCTACACATGTTTGGAGGCAACACCTGAGAAATATGCAGAAATGTGAGTATTTTTTTGATTTTGTGGCACAATCAAAAACGTCATCCTTCGAGCGGGAAATGAACCAGCGACCTAAGGATACCTGCTGCACTTAACCTACAGTCCTCCGCTCTACCAGCTGAGCTATCGAAGGGCAGACATGTCACAACCAAAGTCTACGCGTGTTTGGAGGCAGCACCTGAGAAATATGCAGAAATGTGAGATATTTGTTTGATTTTGTGGCGCAATCAAAAACGTCATCCTTCGAGCCGGAATTGAACCAGCGACCTAAGGATACCTGCTGCAATTAACCTACAGTCCTCCGCTCTACCAGCTGAGCTATCGAAGGGCAGACATGTAACAAGGAAGGTCTACGCGTGTACGGAGGCAGCACCTGAGAAATATGCAGAAATGTAAGTATTTTTTTGATTTTGTGGCACAATCAAAAACCTCGTCCTTCGAGCCGGAATTGAACCAGCGACCTAAGGATACCTGCTGCAATTAACCTACAGTCCTCCGCTCTACCAGCTGAGCTATCGAAGGGCAGACATGTCACAAGGAAGGTCTACACGTGTTTGGAGGCAGCACCTGAGAAATATGCAGATAAGTGAGTATTTTTTTGATTTTGTGGCACAATCAAAAACCTCATCCTTCGAGCCGGAATTGAACCAGCGACGTAAGGATACCTGCTGCAATTAACCTACAGTCCTCCGCTCTACCAGCTGAGCTATCGAAGGGCAGACATGTCACAAGGAAGGTCTACGCGTGTACGGAGGCAGCACCTGAGAAATATGCAGAAATGTAAGTATTTTTTTGATTTTGTGGCACAATCAAAAACCTCGTCCTTCGAGCCGGAATTGAACCAGCGACCTAAGGATACCTGCTGCAATTAACCTACAGTCCTCCGCTCTACTCACTCCGCTCTACCAGCTGAGCTATCGAAGGGCAGACATGTAACAAGGAAGGTCTACACGTATTTGGAGGCAACACCTGAGAAATATGCAGAAATGTAAGTATTTTTTTGATTTTGTGGCACAATCAAAAACCTCTTCCTTCGAGCCGGAATTGAACCAGCGACCTAAGGATACCTGCTGCAATTAACCTACAGTCCTCCGCTCTACCAGCTGCGCTATCGAAGGGCAGACATGTCATAAGGAAGGTCTACACATGTTTGGAGGCAACACCTGAGAAATATGCAGAAATGTGAGTATTTTTTTGATTTTGTGGCACAATCAAAAACCTCGTCCTTCGAGCCGGAATTGAACCAGCGACCTAAGGATACCTGCTGCAATTAACCTACAGTCCTCCGCTCTACCAGCTGAGCTATCGAAGGGCAGACATGTCACAAGGAAGGTCTACGCGTGTACGGAGGCAGCACCTGAGAAATATGCAGAAATGTAAGTATTTTTTTGATTTTGTGGCACAATCAAAAACCTCGTCCTTCGAGCCGGAATTGAACCAGCGACCTAAGGATACCTGCTGCAATTAACCTACAGTCCTCCGCTCTACCAGCTGAGCTATCGAAGGGCAGACATGTCACAAGGAAGGTCTACACGTGTTTGGAGGCAGCACCTGAGAAATATGCAGATAAGTGAGTATTTTTTTGATTTTGTGGCACAATCAAAAACCTCATCCTTCGAGCCGGAATTGAACCAGCGACGTAAGGATACCTGCTGCAATTAACCTACAGTCCTCCGCTCTACCAGCTGAGCTATCGAAGGGCAGACATGTCACAAGGAAGGTCTACGCGTGTACGGAGGCAGCACCTGAGAAATATGCAGAAATGTGAGATATCTGTTTGATTTTGTGGCGCAATCAAAAACGTCATCCTTCGAGCCGGAATTTAACCAGCGACCTAAGGATACCTGCTGCAATTAACCTACAGTCCTCCGCTCTACCAGCTGAGCTATCGAAGGGCAGACATGTAACAAGGAAGGTCTACACGTATTTGGAGGCAACACCTGAGAAATATGCAGAAATGTAAGTATTTTTTTGATTTTGTGGCACAATCAAAAACCTCTTCCTTCGAGCCGGAATTGAACCAGCGACCTAAGGATACCTGCTGCAATTAACCTACAGTCCTCCGCTCTACCAGCTGCGCTATCGAAGGGCAGACATGTCATAAGGAAGGTCTACACATGTTTGGAGGCAACACCTGAGAAATATGCAGAAATGTGAGTATTTTTTTGATTTTGTGGCACAATCAAAAACGTCATCCTTCGAGCGGGAAATGAACCAGCGACCTAAGAATACCTGCTGCACTTAACCTACAGTCCTCCGCTCTACCAGCTGAGCTATCGAAGGGCAGACATGTCACAACCAAAGTCTACGCGTGTTTGGAGGCAGCACCTGAGAAATATGCAGAAATGTGAGATATTTGTTTGATTTTGTGGCGCAATCAAAAACGTCATCCTTCGAGCCGGAATTGAACCAGCGACCTAAGGATACCTGCTGCAATTAACCTACAGTCCTCCGCTCTACCAGCTGAGCTATCGAAGGGCAGACATGTCACAAGGAAGGTCTACGCGTGTACGGAGGCAGCACCTGAGAAATATGCAGAAATGTAAGTATTTTTTTGATTTTGTGGCACAATCAAAAACCTCGTCCTTCGAGCCGGAATTGAACCAGCGACCTAAGGATACCTGCTGCAATTAACCTACAGTCCTCCGCTCTACCAGCTGAGCTATCGAAGGGCAGACATGCCACAAGGAAGGTCTACACGTGTTTGGAGGCAGCACCTGAGAAATATGCAGATAAGTGAGTATTTTTTTGATTTTGTGGCACAATCAAAAACCTCATCCTTCGAGCCGGAATTGAACCAGCGACGTAAGGATACCTGCTGCAATTAACCTACAGTCCTCCGCTCTACCAGCTGAGCTATCGAAGGGCAGACATGTCACAAGGAAGGTCTACGCGTGTACGGAGGCAGCACCTGAGAAATATGCAGAAATGTGAGATATCTGTTTGATTTTGTGGCGCAATCAAAAACGTCATCCTTCGAGCCGGAATTGAACCAGCGACCTAAGGATACCTGCTGCAATTAACCTACAGTCCTCCGCTCTACCAGCTGAGCTATCGAAGGGCAGACATGTAACAAGGAAGGTCTACACGTATTTGGAGGCAACACCTGAGAAATATGCAGAAATGTAAGTATTTTTTTGATTTTGTGGCACAATCAAAAACCTCTTCCTTCGAGCCGGAATTGAACCAGCGACCTAAGGATACCTGCTGCAATTAACCTACAGTCCTCCGCTCTACCAGCTGAGCTATCGAAGGGCAGACATGTCACAAGGAAGGTCTACGCGTGTTTGGAGGCAACACCTGAGAAATATGCAGAAATGTGAGATATTTGTTTGATTTTGTGGCGCAATCAAAAACGTCATCCTTCGAGCCGGAATTGAACCAGCGACCTAAGGATACCTGCTGCAATTAACCTACAGTCCTCCGCTCTACCAGCTGAGCTATTGAAGGGCAGACATGTCACAACCAAAGTCTACGCGTGTTTGGAGGCAGCACCTGAGAAATATGCAGAAATGTGAGATATTTGTTTGATTTTGTGGCGCAATCAAAAACGTCATCCTTCGAGCCGGAATTGAACCAGCGACCTAAGGATACCTGCTGCAATTAACCTACAGTCCTCCGCTCTACCAGGTGAGCTATCGAAGGGCAGACATGTCACAAGGAAGGTCTACGCGTGTACGGAGGCAGCACCTGAGAAATATGCAGAAATGTGAGTATTTTTTTGATTTTGTGGCACAATCAAAAACGTCATCCTTCGAGCCGGAATTGAACCAGCGACCTAAGGATACCTGCTGCAATTAACCTACAGTCCTCCGCTCTACCAGCTGAGCTATCGAAGGGCAGACATGTCACAAGGAAGGTCTATGCTCGTACGGACGCAGCACCTGAAAAATATGCAGAAATGTGAGATATTTGTTTGATTTTGTGGCACAATCAAAAACCTTATCCTGCGAGCCGGAATTGAACCAGCGACCTAAGGATACCTGCTGCACTTAACCTACAGTCCTCCGCTCTACCAGCTGAGCTATCGAAGGGCAGACATGTCACAAGGAAGGTCTACACGTGTTTGGAGGCAACACCTGAGAAATATGCAGAAAAGTAAGTATTTTTTTGATTTTGTGGCACAATCAAAAACCTCATCCCTCGAGCCGGAATTGAACCAGCGACCTAAGGATACCTGCTGCACTTAACCTACAGTCCTCCGCTCTACCAGCTGAGCTATCGAAGGGCAGACATGTCACAATGAAGGTCTACACGTGTTTGGAGGCAACACCTGAGAAATATGCAGAAATGTAAGTATTTTTTTGATTTTGTGGCACAATCAAAAACCTCGTCCTTCGAGCCGGAATTGAACCAGCGACCTAAGGATACCTGCTGCAATTAACCTACAGTCCTCCCCTCTACCAGCTGAGCTATCGAAGGGCAGACATGTCACAAGGAAGGTCTACACGTGTTTGGAGGCAACACCTGAGAAATATGCAGAAATGTGAGATATTTGTTTGATTTTGTGGCGCAATCAAAAACGTCATCCTTCGAGCCGGAATTGAACCAGCGACCTAAGGATACCTGCTGCAATTAACATACAGTCCATCGCTCTACCAGCTGAGCTATCGAAGGGCAGACATGTCACAAGTAAGGTCTACGCGTGTACGGAGGCAGCACCTGAGAAATATGCAGAAATGTGAGATATTTTTTTGATTTTGTGGCACAATCAAAAACCTCATCCTTCGAGCCAGAATTGAACCAGCGACCTAAGGATACCTGCTGCAATTAACCTACAGTCCTCCGCTCTACCAGCTGAGCTATCGAAGGGCAGACATGTCACAACCAAAGTCTACGCGTGTTTGGAGGCAGCACCTGAGAAATATGCAGATATGTGAGATATTTGTTTGATTTTGTGGCGCAATCAAAAACGTCATCCTTCGAGCCGGAATTGAACCAGCGACCTAAGGATACCTGCTGCAATTAACCTACAGTCCTCCGCTCTACCAGGTGAGCTATCGAAGGGCAGACATGTCACAAGGAAGGTCTACGCGTGTACGGAGGCAGCACCTGAGAAATATGCAGAAATGTGAGTATTTTTTTGATTTTGTGGCACAATCAAAAACGTCATCCTTCGAGCCGGAATTGAACCAGCGACCTAAGGATACCTGCTGCAATTAACCTACAGTCCTCCGCTCTACCAGCTGAGCTATCAAAGGGCAGACATGTCACAAGGAAGGTCTATGCTCGTACGGACGCAGCACCTGAAAAATATGCAGAAATGTAAGTATTTTTTTGATTTTGTGGCACAATCAAAAACCTCTTCCTTCGAGCCGGAATTGAACCAGCGACCTAAGGATACCTGCTGCAATTAACCTACAGTCCTCCGCTCTACCAGCTGAGCTATCGAAGGGCAGACATGTCACAAGGAAGGTCTACACGTGTTTGGAGGCAACACCTGAGAAATATGCAGAAATGTAAGTATTTTTTTGATTTTGTGGCGCAATCAAAAACGTCATCCTTCGAGCCGGAATTGAACCAGCGACCTAAGGATACCTGCTGCAATTAACCTACAGTCCTCCGCTCTACCAGCTGAGCTATCGAAGGGCAGACATGTCACAACCAAAGTCTACGCGTGTTTGGAGGCAGCACCTGAGAAATATGCAGAAATGTGAGATATTTGTTTGATTTTGTGGCGCAATCAAAAACGTCATCCTTCGAGCCGGAATTGAACCAGCGACCTAAGGATACCTGCTGCAATTAACCTACAGTCCTCCGCTCTACCAGCTGAGCTATCGAAGGGCAGACATGTCACAAGGAAGGTCTACGCGTGTACGGAGGCAGCACCTGAGAAATATGCAGAAATGTGAGTATTTTTTTGATTTTGTGGCACAATCAAAAACCTCATCCTCTGAGCCGGAATTGAACCAGCGACCTAAGGATACCTACTGCAATTAACCTACAGTCCTCCGCTCTACCAGCTGAGCTATCGAAGGGCAGACATGTCACAAGGAAGGTCTACACGTGTTTGGAGGCAACACCTGAGAAATATGCAGAAATGTAAGTATTTTTTTGATTTTGTGGCACAATCAAAAACCTCTTCCTTCGAGCCGGAATTGAACCAGCGACCTAAGGATACGTGCTGCAATTAACCTACAGTCCTCCGCTCTACCAACTGAGCTATCGAAGGGCAGACATGTCACAAGGAAGGTCTACACGTGTTTGGAGGCAACACCTGAGAAATATGCAGAAATGTGAGATATTTGTTTGATTTTGTGGCGCAATCAAAAACGTCATCCTTCGAGCCGGAATTGAACCAGCGACCTAAGGATACCTGCTGCAATTAACGTACAGTCCTCCGCTCTACCAGCTGAGCTATCGAAGGGCAGACATGTCACAAGGAAGGTCTACGCGTGTACGGAGGCAGCACCTGAGAAATATGCAGAAATGTGAGATATTTTTTTGATTTTGTGGCACAATCAAAAACCTCATCCTTCGAGCCGGAATTGAACCAGCGACCTAAGGTTACCTGCTGCAATTAACCTACAGTCCTCCGCTCTACCAGGTGAGCTATCGAAGGGCAGACATGTCACAAGGAAGGTCTACGCGTGTACGGAGGCAGCACCTGAGAAATATGCAGAAATGTGAGATAATTGTTTGATTTTGTGGCGCAATCAAAAACGTCATCCTTCGAGCCGGAATTTAACCAGCGACCTAAGGATACCTGCTGCAATTAACCTACAGTGCTCCGCTCTACCAGCTGAGCTATCGAAGGGCAGACATGTAACAAGGAAGGTCTACACGTATTTGGAGGCAACACCTGAGAAATATGCAGAAATGTAAGTATTTTTTTGATTTTGTGGCACAATCAAAAACCTCTTCCTTCGAGCCGGAATTGAACCAGCGACCTAAGGATACCTGCTGCAATTAACCTACAGTCCTCCGCTCTACCAGCTGCGCTATCGAAGGGCAGACATGTCATAAGGAAGGTCTACACATGTTTGGAGGCAACACCTGAGAAATATGCAGAAATGTGAGTATTTTTTTGATTTTGTGGCACAATCAAAAACGTCATCCTTCGAGCGGGAAATGAACCAGCGACCTAAGAATACCTGCTGCACTTAACCTACAGTCCTCCGCTCTACCAGCTGAGCTATCGAAGGGCAGACATGTCACAACCAAAGTCTACGCGTGTTTGGAGGCAGCACCTGAGAAATATGCAGAAATGTGAGATATTTGTTTGATTTTGTGGCGCAATCAAAAACGTCATCCTTCGAGCCGGAATTGAACCAGCGACCTAAGGATACCTGCTGCAATTAACCTACAGTCCTCCGCTCTACCAGCTGAGCTATCGAAGGGCAGACATGTAACAAGGAAGGTCTACGCGTGTACGGAGGCAGCACCTGAGAAATATGCAGAAATGTAAGTATTTTTTTGATTTTGTGGCACAATCAAAAACCTCGTCCTTCGAGCCGGAATTGAACCAGCGACCTAAGGATACCTGCTGCAATTAACCTACAGTCCTCCGCTCTACCAGCTGAGCTATCGAAGGGCAGACATGTCACAAGGAAGATCTACACGTGTTTGGAGGCAGCACCTGAGAAATATGCAGATAAGTGAGTATTTTTTTGATTTTGTGGCACAATCAAAAACCTCATCCTTCGAGCCGGAATTGAACCAGCGACGTAAGGATACCTGCTGCAATTAACCTACAGTCCTCCGCTCTACCAGCTGAGCTATCGAAGGGCAGACATGTCACAAGGAAGGTCTACGCGTGTACGGAGGCAGCACCTGAGAAATATGCAGAAATGTGAGATATCTGTTTGATTTTGTGGCGCAATCAAAAACGTCATCCTTCGAGCCGGAATTTAACCAGCGACCTAAGGATACCTGCTGCAATTAACCTACAGTCCTCCGCTCTACCAGCTGAGCTATCGAAGGGCAGACATGTAACAAGGAAGGTCTACACGTATTTGGAGGCAACACCTGAGAAATATGCAGAAATGTAAGTATTTTTTTGATTTTGTGGCACAATCAAAAACCTCTTCCTTCGAGCCGGAATTGAACCAGCGACCTAAGGATACCTGCTGCAATTAACCTACAGTCCTCCGCTCTACCAGCTGAGCTATCGAAGGGCAGACATGTCACAAGGAAGGTCTATGCTCGTACGGACGCAGCACCTGAAAAATATGCAGAAATGTGAGATATTTGTTTGATTTTGTGGCACAATCAAAAACCTTATCCTGCGAGCCGGAATTGAACCAGCGACCTAAGGATACCTGCTGCACTTAACCTACAGTCCTCCGCTCTACCAGCTGAGCTATCGAAGGGCAGACATGTCACAAGGAAGGTCTACACGTGTTTGGAGGCAACACCTGAGAAATATGCAGAAACGTAAGTTTTTTTTTGATTTTGTGGCGCAATCAAAAACCTCGTCCTTCGAGCCGGAATTGAACCAGCGACCTAAGGATACCTGCTGCAATTAACCTACAGTCCTCCGCTCTACCAGCTGAGCTATCGAAGGGCAGACATGTCACAAGGAAGGTCTACACGTGTACGGACGAAGCACCTGAAAAATATGCAGAAATGTGAGATATTTGTGGCGCAATCAAATTCGTCATCCCTCGAGCCGGAATTGAACCAGCGACCTAAGGATACCTGCTGCAATTAACCTACAGTCCTCCGCTCTACCAGCTGAGCTATCGAAGGGCAGACATGTCACAATGAAGGTCTACACGTGTTTGGAGGCAACACCTGAGAAATATGCAGAAATGTAAGTATTTTTTTGATTTTGTGGCACAATCAAAAACCTCTTCCTTCGAGCCGGAATTGAACCAGCGACCTAAGGATACCTGCTGCAATTAACCTACAGTCCTCCGCTCTACCAGCTGAGCTATCGAAGGGCAGACATGTCACAAGGAAGGTCTACACGTGTTTGGAGGCAACACCTGAGAAATATGCAGAAATGTGAGATATTTGTTTGATTTTGTGGCGCAATCAAAAACGTCATCCTTCGAGCCGGAATTGAACCAGCGACCTAAGGATACCTGCTGCAATTAACGTACAGTCTTCCGCTCTACCAGCTGAGCTATCGAAGGGCAGACATGTCACAAGTAAGGTCTACGCGTGTACGGAGGCAGCACCTGAGAAATATGCAGAAATGTGAGATATTTTTTTGATTTTGTGGCACAATCAAAAACCTCATCCTTCGAGCCGGAATTGAACCAGCGACCTAAGGATACCTGCTGCAATTAACCTACAGTCCTCCGCTCTACCAGCTGAGCTATCGAAGGGCAGACATGTCACAAGGAAGGTCTACGCGTGTACGGAGGCAGCACCTGAGAAATATGCAGAAATGTAAGTATTTTTTTGATTTTGTGGCACAATCAAAAACCTCGTCCTTCGAGCCGGAATTGAACCAGCGACCTAAGGATACCTGCTGCAATTAACCTACAGTCCTCCGCTCTACCAGCTGAGCTATCGAAGGGCAGACATGTCACAAGGAAGGTCTACACGTGTTTGGAGGCAGCACCTGAGAAATATGCAGATAAGTGAGTATTTTTTTGATTTTGTGGCACAATCAAAAACCTCATCCTTCGAGCCGGAATTGAACCAGCGACGTAAGGATACCTGCTGCAATTAACCTACAGTCCTCCGCTCTACCAGCTGAGCTATCGAAGGGCAGACATGTCACAAGGAAGGTCTACGCGTGTACGGAGGCAGCACCTGAGAAATATGCAGAAATGTGAGATATCTGTTTGATTTTGTGGCGCAATCAAAAACGTCATCCTTCGAGCCGGAATTTAACCAGCGACCTAAGGATACCTGCTGCAATTAACCTACAGTCCTCCGCTCTACCAGCTGAGCTATCGAAGGGCAGACATGTAACAAGGAAGGTCTACACGTGTTTGGAGGCAGCACCTGAGAAATATGCAGATAAGTGAGTATTTTTTTGATTTTGTGGCACAATCAAAAACCTCATCCTTCGAGCCGGAATTGAACCAGCGACGTAAGGATACCTGCTGCAATTAACCTACAGTCCTCCGCTCTACCAGCTGAGCTATCGAAGGGCAGACATGTCACAAGGAAGGTCTACGCGTGTACGGAGGCAGCACCTGAGAAATATGCAGAAATGTGAGATATCTGTTTGATTTTGTGGCGCAATCAAAAACGTCATCCTTCGAGCCGGAATTTAACCAGCGACCTAAGGATACCTGCTGCAATTAACCTACAGTCCTCCGCTCTACCAGCTGAGCTATCGAAGGGCAGACATGTAACAAGGAAGGTCTACACGTATTTGGAGGCAACACCTGAGAAATATGCAGAAATGTAAGTATTTTTTTGATTTTGTGGCACAATCAAAAACCTCTTCCTTCGAGCCGGAATTGAACCAGCGACCTAAGGATACCTGCTGCAATTAACCTACAGTCCTCCGCTCTACCAGCTGCGCTATCGAAGGGCAGACATGTCATAAGGAAGGTCTACACATGTTTGGAGGCAACACCTGAGAAATATGCAGAAATGTGAGTATTTTTTTGATTTTGTGGCACAATCAAAAACGTCATCCTTCGAGCGGGAAATGAACCAGCGACCTAAGAATACCTGCTGCACTTAACCTACAGTCCTCCGCTCTACCAGCTGAGCTATCGAAGGGCAGACATGTCACAACCAAAGTCTACGCGTGTTTGGAGGCAGCACCTGAGAAATATGCAGAAATGTGAGATATTTGTTTGATTTTGTGGCGGAATCAAAAACGTCATCCTTCGAGCCGGAATTGAACCAGCGACCTAAGGATACCTGCTGCAATTAACCTACAGTCCTCCGCTCTACCAGCTGAGCTATCGAAGGGCAGACATGTCACAAGGAAGGTCTACGCGTGTACGGAGGCAGCACCTGAGAAATATGCAGAAATGTAAGTATTTTTTTGATTTTGTGGCACAATCAAAAACCTCGTCCTTCGAGCCGGAATTGAACCAGCGACCTAAGGATACCTGCTGCAATTAACCTACAGTCCTCCGCTCTACCAGCTGAGCTATCGAAGGGCAGACATGTCACAAGGAAGGTCTACACGTGTTTGGAGGCAGCACCTGAGAAATATGCAGAAATGTGAGTATTTTTTTGATTTTGTGGCACAATCAAAAACCTCATCCTTCGAGCCGGAATTGAACCAGCGACGTAAGGATACCTGCTGCAATTAACCTACAGTCCTCCGCTCTACCAGCTGAGCTATCGAAGGGCAGACATGTGACAAGGAAGGTCTACGCGTGTACGGAGGCAGCACCTGAGAAATATGCAGAAATGTGAGATATCTGTTTGATTTTGTGGCGCAATCAAAAACGTCATCCTTCGAGCCGGAATTTAACCAGCGACCTAAGGATACCTGCTGCAATTAACCTACAGTCCTCCGCTCTACCAGCTGAGCTATCGAAGGGCAGACATGTCACAAGGAAGGTCTACGCGTGTTTGGAGGCAACACCTGAGAAATATGCAGAAATGTGAGATATTTGTTTGATTTTGTGGCGCAATCAAAAACGTCATCCTTCGAGCCGGAATTGAACCAGCGACCTAAGGATACCTGCTGCAATTAACGTACAGTCCTCCGCTCTACCAGCTGAGCTATCGAAGGGCAGACATGTCACAAGTAAGGTCTACGCGTGTACGGAGGCAGCACCTGAGAAATATGCAGAAATGTGAGATATTTTTTTGATTTTGTGGCACAATCAAAAACCTCATCCTTCGAGCCAGAATTGAACCAGCGACCTAAGGATACCTGCTGCAATTAACCTACAGTCCTCCGCTCTACCAGCTGAGCTATCGAAGGGCAGACATGTCACAAGGAAAGTCTACGCGTGTACGGAGGCAGCACCTGAGAAATATGCAGATATGTGAGATATTTGTTTGATTTTGTGGCGCAATCAAAAACGTCATCCTTCGAGCCGGAATTGAACCAGCGACCAGACATGTCACAACCAAAGTCTACGCGTGTACGGAGGAAGCACCTGAGAAATATGCAGAAATGTGATTTTTTTTTTGATTTTGTGGCACAATCAAAAACCTCATCCTTCGAGCCGGAATTGAACCAGCAACCTAAGGTTACCTGCTGCAATTAACCTACAGTCCTCCGCTCTACCAGGTGAGCTATCGAAGGGCAGACATGTCACAAGGAAGGTCTACGCGTGTACGGAGGCAGCACCTGAGAAATATGCAGAAATGTGAGTATTTTTTTATTCTGTGGCACAATCAAAAACCTCATCCTCTGAGCCGGAATTGAACCAGCGACCTAAGGATACCTACTGCAATTAACCTACAGTCCTCCGCTCTACCAGCTGAGCTATCGAAGGGTAGACATGTCACAAGGAAGGTCTACACGTGTTTGGAGGCAACACCTGAGAAATATGCAGAAATGTGAGTATTTTTTTGATTTTGTGGCACAATCAAAAACCTCGTCCTTCGAGCCGGAATTGAACCAGCGACCTAAGGATACCTGCTGCAATTAACCTACAGTCCTCCGCTCTACCAGCTGAGCTATCGAAGGGTAGACATGTCACAAGGAAGGTCTACACGTGTTTGGAGGCAACACCTGAGAAATATGCAGAAATGTGATTATTTTTTTGATTTTGTGGCGCAATCAAAAACGTCATCCTTCGAGCCAGAATTGAACCAGCGACCTAAGGATACCTGCTGCACTTAACCTACAGTCCTCCACTCTACCAGCTGAGCTATCGAAGGCCAGACATGTCACAAGGAAGGTCTACGCGTGTACGGAGGCAGCACCTGAGAAATATGCAGAAATGTGAGATATTTGTTTGATTTTGTGGCGCAATCAAAAACGTCATCCTTCGAGCCGGAATTGAACCAGCGACCTAAGGATACCTGCTGCAATTAACCTACAGTCCTCCGCTCTACCAGCTGAGCTATCGAAGGCCAGACATGTCACAAGGAAGGTCTACGCGTGTACGGAGGAAGCACCTGAGAAATATGCAGAACTGTGATTTTTTTTTTGATTTTGTGGCACAATCAAAAACTTCATCCTTCGAGCCGGAATTGAACCAGCCACCTAAGGATACCTGCTGTAATTAACCTACAGTCCTCCGCTCTACCAGCTGAGCTATCGAAGGGCAGACATGTCACAAGGAAGGTCTACGCGTGTACGAAGGCAGAACCTGAGAAATATGCAGAAATTTGAGATATTTGTTTGATTTTGTGGCGCAATCAAAAACGTCATCCTTCGAGCCGGAATTGAACCAGCGACCTAAGGATACCTGCTGCACTTAACCTACAGTCCTCCGCTCTACCAGCTGAGCTATCGAAGGGCAGACATGTCATAAGGAAGGTCTACACGTATTTGGAGGCAACACCTGAGAAATATGCAGAAATGTAAGTATTTTTTCGATATTGTGGCACAATCAAAAACCTCTTCCTTCGAGCCGGAATTGAACCAGCGACCTAAGGATACCTGCTGCAATTAACCTACAGTCCTCCGCTCTACCAGCTGAGCTATCGAAGGGCAGACATGTCACAAGGAAGGTCTACGCGTGTACGAAGGCAACACCTGAGAAATATGCAGAAATGTGAGATATTTGTTTGATTTTGTGGCGCAATCAAAAACGTCATCCTTCGAGCCGGAATTGAACCAGCGACCTAAGGATACCTGCTGCAATTAACCTACAGTCCTCCGCTCTACCAGCTGAGCTATCGAAGGGCAGACATGTCACAACCAAAGTCTACGCGTGTTTGGAGGCAGCACCTGAGAAATATGCAGAAATGTGAGATATTTGTTTGATTTTGTGGCGCAATCAAAAACGTCATCCTTCGAGCCGGAATTGAACCAGCGACCTAAGGATACCTGCTGCAATTAACCTACAGTCCTCCGCTCTACCAGCTGAGCTATCGAAGGGCAGACATGTCACAAGGAAGGTCTACGCGTGTACGGAGGCAGCACCTGAGAAATATGCAGAAATGTGAGATATCTGTTTGATTTTGTGGCGCAATCAAAAACGTCATCCTTCGAGCCGGAATTTAACCAGCGACCTAAGGATACCTGCTGCAATTAACCTACAGTCCTCCGCTCTACTAGCTGAGCTATCGAAGGGCAGACATGTCACAAGGAAGGTCTACACGTATTTGGAGGCAACACCTGAGAAATATGCAGAAATGTAAGTATTTTTTTGATTTTGTGGCACAATCAAAAACCTCTTCTTTCGAGCCGGAATTGAACCAGCTACCTAAGGATACCTGCTGCAATTAACCTACAGTCCTCCGCTCTACCAGCTGAGCTATCGAAGGGCAGACATGTGACAACCAAAGTCTACGCGTGTACGGAGGCAGCACCTGAGAAATATGCAGAAATGTGAGATATTTGTTTTATTTTGTGGCGCAATCAAAAACGTCATCCTTCGAGCCGGAATTGAACCAGCGACCAGACATGTCACAACCAAAGTCTACGCGTGTACGGAGGAAGCACCTGAGAAATATGCAGAACTGTGATTTTTTTTTTGATTTTGTGGCGCAATCAAAAACTTCATCCTTCGAGCCGGAATTGAACCAGCCACCTAAGGATACCTGCTGCAATTAACCTACAGTCCTCCGCTCTACCAGCTGAGCTATCGAAGGGCAGACATGTCACAAGGAAGGTCTACGCGTGTACGAAGGCAGAACCTGAGAAATATGCAGAAATTTGAGATATTTGTTTGATTTTGTGGCGCAATCAAAAACGTCATCCTTCGAGCCGGAATTGAACCAGCGACCTAAGGATACCTGCTGCACTTAACCTACAGTCCTCCGCTCTACCAGCTGAGCTATCGAAGGGCAGACATGTTACAAGGAAGGTCTACACGTGTTTGGAGGCAACACCTGAGAAATATGCAGAAACGTAAGTATTTTTTTGATTTTGTGGCACAATCAAAAACCTCGTCCTTCGAGCCGGAATTGAACCAGCCACCTAAGGATACCTGCTGCAATTAACCTACAGTCCTCCGCTCTACCAGCTGAGCTATCGAAGGGCAGACATGTCACAAGGAAGGTCTACACTTGTACGGAGGCAGCACCTGAGAAATATGCAGAAATGTGAGATATTTGTTTGATTTTGTGGCGCAATCAAAAACGTCATCCTTCGAGCCAGAATTGAACCAGCGACCTAAGGATACCTGCTGCAATTAACCTACAGTCCTCCGCTCTACCAGCTGAGCTATCGAAGGGCAGACATGTCACAAGGAAGGTCTACGCGTGTACGGAGGCAGCACCTGAGAAATATGCAGAAATGTGAGACATTGGTTTGATTTTGTGGCACAATCAAAAACCTCATCCTTCGAGCCGGAATTGAACCAGCGACCTAAGGATACCTGCTGCAATTAACCTACAGTCCTCCGCTCTACCAGCTGAGCTATCGAAGGGCAGACATGTCACAAGGAAGGTCTACACTTGTACGGAGGCAGCACCTGAGAAATATGCAGAAATGTGAGATATTTGTTTGATTTTGTGGCGCAATCAAAAACGTCATCCTTCGAGCCAGAATTGAACCAGCGACCTAAGGATACCTGCTGCAATTAACCTACAGTCCTCCGCTCTACCAGCTGAGCTATCGAAGGGCAGACATGTCACAAGGAAGGTCTACGCGTGTACGAAGGCAGAACCTGAGAAATATGCAGAAATTTGAGATATTTGTTTGATTTTGTGGCGCAATCAAAAACGTCATCCTTCGAGCCGGAATTGAACCAGCGACCTAAGGATACCTGCTGCACTTAACCTACAGTCCTCCGCTCTACCAGCTGAGCTATCGAAGGGCAGACATGTGACAACCAAAGTCTACGCATGTACGGAGGCAGCACCTGAGAAATATGCAGAAATTTGAGATATTTGTTTGATTTTGTGGCGCAATCAAAAACGTCATCCTTCGAGCCGGAATTGAACCAGCGACCTAAGGATACCTGCTGCAATTAACCTACAGTCCTCCGCTCTACCAGCTGAGCTATCGAAGGGCAGACATGTCACAAGGAAGGTCTACGCGTGTACGGAGGCAGCACCTGAGAAATATGCAGAAATGTAAGTATTTTTTTGATTTTGTGGCACAATCAAAAACCTCGTCCTTCGAGCCGGAATTGAACCAGCGACCTAAGGATACCTGCTGCAATTAACCTACAGTCCTCCGCTCTACCAGCTGAGCTATCGAAGGGCAGACATGTCACAAGGTAGGTCTACGCGTGTTTGGAGGCAACACCTGATAAATATGCAGAAATGTGAGATATTTGTTTGATTTTGTGTCGCAATCAAAAACGTCATCCTTCGAGCCAGAATTGAACCAGCGACCTAAGGATACCTGCTGCAATTAACCTACAGTCCTCTGCTCTACCAGCTGAGCTATCGAAGGGCAGACATGTCACAAGGAAGGTCTACACGTGTTTGGAGGCAGCACCTGAGAAATATGCAGATAAGTGAGTATTTTTTTGATTTTGTGGCACAATCAAAAACCTCATCCTTCGAGCCGGAATTGAACCAGCGACCTAAGGATACCTGCTGCAATTAACCTACAGTCCTCCGCTCTACCAGCTGAGCTATCGAAGGGCAGACATGTCACAAGGAAGGTCTACGCGTGTACGGAGGCAGCACCTGAGAAATATGCAGAAATGTGAGATATCTGTTTGATTTTGTGGCGCAATCAAAAACGTCATCCTTCGAGCCGGAAATTAACCGGCGACCTAAGGATACCTGCTGCAATTAACCTACAGTCCTCCGCTCTACTAGCTGAGCTATCGAAGGGCAGACATGTCACAAGGAAGGTCTACACGTATTTGGAGGCAACACCTGAGAAATATGCAGAAATGTAAGTATTTTTTTGATTTTGTGGCACAATCAAAAACCTCTTCTTTCGAGCCGGAATTGAACCAGCGACCTAAGGATACCTGCTGCAATTAACCTACAGTCCTCCGCTCTACCAGCTGAGCTATCGAAGGGCAGACATGTGACAACCAAAGTCTACGCGTGTACGGAGGCAGCACCTGAGAAATATGCAGAAATGTGAGATATTTGTTTTATTTTGTGGCGCAATCAAAAACGTCATCCTTCGAGCCGGAATTGAACCAGCGACCAGACATGTCACAACCAAAGTCTACGCGTGTACGGAGGAAGCACCTGAGAAATATGCAGAACTGTGATTTTTTTTTTGATTTTGTGGCGCAATCAAAAACTTCATCCTTCGAGCCGGAATTGAACCAGCCACCTAAGGATACCTGCTGCAATTAACCTACAGTCCTCCGCTCTACCAGCTGAGCTATCGAAGGGCAGACATGTCACAAGGAAGGTCTACGCGTGTACGAAGGCAGAACCTGAGAAATATGCAGAAATTTGAGATATTTGTTTGATTTTGTGGCGCAATCAAAAACGTCATCCTTCGAGCCGGAATTGAACCAGCGACCTAAGGATACCTGCTGCACTTAACCTACAGTCCTCCGCTCTACCAGCTGAGCTATCGAAGGGCAGACATGTTACAAGGAAGGTCTACACGTGTTTGGAGGCAACACCTGAGAAATATGCAGAAACGTAAGTATTTTTTTGATTTTGTGGCACAATCAAAAACCTCGTCCTTCGAGCCGGAATTGAACCAGCGACCTAAGGATACCTGCTGCAATTAACCTACAGTCCTCCGCTCTACCAGCTGAGCTATCGAAGGGCAGACATGTCACAAGGAAGGTCTACGCGTGTACGGAGGCAGCACCTGAGAAATACGCAGAAATGTGAGATATTTGTTTGATTTTGTGGCGCAATCAAAAACCTCATCCTTCGAGCCGGAATTGAACCAGCGACCTAAGGATACCTGCTGCAATTAACCTACAGTCCTCCGCTCTACCAGCTGCGCTATCGAAGGGCAGACATGTCATAAGGAAGGTCTACACATGTTTGGAGGCAACACCTGAGAAATATGCAGAAATGTGAGTATTTTTTTGATTTTGTGGCACAATCAAAAACGTCATCCTTCGAGCGGGAAATGAACCAGCGACCTAAGAATACCTGCTGCACTTAACCTACAGTCCTCCGCTCTACCAGCTGAGCTATCGAAGGGCAGACATGTCACAAGGAAGGTCTACACGTGTACGGAGGCAGCACCTGAGAAATATGCAGAAATGTGAGATATTTGCAGAAATGTTAGATATTTGTTTGATTTTGTGGCGCAATCAAAAACATCATCCTCTGAGTCGGAATTGAACCAGCAACCTAAGGAGCTATCACACAATGGCACAATGAACAATGTATCCTTCGAGCCAGAATTGTATTATGCAGAAATGTGTATATAAAGGTAAAGTATGCACTTAGTGGAGGGAGAAACCCAATCTCACAGAAATGACAACTTTCACAACATATAATTGGTGTATAGTCTCACTTTTCTGCCATCTTGTGGTCATAAAAGTGGCATCTTATATATTGTCGTCCCACAGAAATGGTTGAACCTCTACTCTCTGGCATACACGCATAGGATCGTTTTGTACATTGCATAGCTCGCAGTTACGACCCCTGACTACACACAGGCTGCTTGTTCTCCAGGTGTCGTTGTGTGGCTCTTAAAAGAGCCTTTGTGGTTTTGTAGCGCTGGAGCCTTTACTTTGAGCTGGTGTACTTTGTCACCGCCTTGGTGCCCTCGGACACCGCGTGCTTGGCCAGCTCCCCGGGCAGCAGCAGCCTGACTGCGGTCTGGATCTCCCTGGAGGTGATGGTGGAGCGTTTGTTGTAATGAGCGAGGCGGGAGGCTTCGCCGGCGATGCGCTCGAAAATGTCGCTGACGAAGGAGTTCATGATGCTCATGGCTTTGGAAGAGATCCCGGTGTCGGGGTGGACCTGCTTCAGCACCTTGTACACGTAGATGGCGTAGCTCTCCTTGCGGGTCCTCCGCTTCTTCTTGCCGGTCTTGCTGACGCTTTTGGAGACGGCTTTCTTCGAGCCCTTCTTAGGCGCTTTCGCGGGTTCCGGCATTTTGCTTTCTTTGAATTACTTCAACGCTCGTGGGGCTGGGTACTTATGTTCGTTTCATGCAAATTAGAACTGTACAGTTGCTATCACAGGATTGGCGGAGTTATAAACAGGCGCGCACGACAGACAGGTTCGTTGGTTCTCACATAGTTTCCTCTTTATAGTAACATATTAGATATTAACGACAAATGTAATAAATATTACTGTGGGGATTATTTGTGGCAAATATTTGCATACTTATTGAAATGAATAATCTATGCCTGAGAATGACAGTAAAACCGTTTGTAAACTAATTTGTGTCCTCTATTCTTTTCTCATTTTCTTTCTTTCTTATACATTAGTTATTTACAGTTAAATATTAAGCTTTTCATAGTGTTCTCTATACACGAAGGTTGGTAATACTTCTACATACATTTGTATTCTACGGATTAAAGATTAAAACACTATTCGTTCCACGGATGGGGCGTGTTATTGTCACAGAAACTACGCGGTTTATATTATGTATTTTAGTGAATATTGGTACCGGAACAACTGACGGGGGGGGGAAATCAGCAGTTTACATTTAAGATATTAAAGAGATATAAGATTTATTGGTTTGATATGGTCATTTTAGAATCCAGAGAACACACTTTGATCAAAAACGTAGCTGCTCGAAGAATTTTGCTCCCAAGTAACGTGGGCGGCTCTTAAAAGAGCCTTTGGTTGCTGAGTGCTCGGACCCGGCTTAACTGCCGAAGCCGTACAGGGTGCGTCCCTGCCGCTTCAGGGCGTAGACCACGTCCATGGCGGTGACCGTCTTCCTCTTTGCGTGCTCGGTGTAGGTGACGGCGTCGCGGATCACGTTCTCCAGGAAGACCTTGAGCACACCGCGGGTCTCCTCGTAGATGAGACCGGAGATGCGCTTGACTCCACCACGGCGAGCCAGGCGGCGAATAGCGGGCTTGGTGATGCCCTGGATGTTGTCGCGGAGGACTTTGCGGTGCCGCTTAGCGCCTCCTTTCCCGAGTCCTTTACCGCCTTTTCCTCTTCCGCTCATTGTGAAGCTTAGTGATTCAACCACGTACAGACAAGTGTGGCTCTTTTGGCAGGGCTGCGTATTTACAGACTAGCTGCGGACCTGATAGAGGACAGGAAGCCTGGGTTTTACTGGGCGGAGCTACATTCAGTAAAAATAACCTTACGACTTACGAATATTTCTCTACTTCTCTACTTTCACACAAATTGTTTATTTGCAGAGGAAGCTTTGTTTTAACCACCAGATTATAAGCCATGAACAGACGTTAGTATTAAAAAGTCTGCTGCTTAAGAACATGACCTAGTTATTTAGTCCTGGGTCATGACCTACTTGTGCTTTAAACAAAAACCATTATGATGTTATAGACGTCTGTTATGTAGAAAAGTCACTGGCCCTGCGGGTAAAGACTTTGATCTGATTGGTGCAAAATACATTCATGTGTACACACGCAAGTTGAGGACCTGCGGGATCCGAAAGGTGGCAGTAAAGCACCACGTCGGAAACAGGATCCATGGTTACTGTTTACGCCTACTGATAAATATTAACGCTGAGCTCGTTCATAGTATCACACACATATAAAACTACAATATATAAACTTAGTCATAATATTATTATAATATTACTATTATAACTGTTAGTTATAATATCACTATTAGTTATATTATTTATGTGATGAATATTATGAACAGGTATAATGTCTCCAGCTTCGTGTGTTGGCTCTGAAAAGAGCCTTTGTGGTGGAGCTGCCGATCAGCTCACTTCTTCTTGGCCGCGGTCTTCTTGGCTTTGGGCTTTGCTACCTTCTTGGCCGGAGCCTTTTTGGCAGCAGGGGCCTTCTTCACCACCTTCTTCGGGCTCTTGGTGACCTTCTTGGGGCTCTTGGTTGCCTTCTTCGGGCTCTTGGCCGCCTTCTTGGCAGGTGCGGGCTTCTTCACCTTCTTTGGCGACTTCTTGGCGGCCGCCGGCTTCTTTGCCGCCGCTGCTGCTGCTTTGGGCTTCTTGGCGGCAGCGGGCTTCTTGGCGGCGGCGGGCTTCTTGGCTTTCGGGGCTGGCTTCTTGGCAGCCGGCTTCTTGGCCTTGGTCTCGGTCTTCTTGTTGATCTTGAAGGAGCCGGAGGCGCCGGTTCCCTTGGTCTGGATCAGGAGCCCTTTGCCGACCAGATTCTTGATGGCGATCCTGACGCGAGCCTTGTTCTTCTCCACGTCGTAGCCACCGGCAGCCAGCGCCTTCTTGAGGGCGGCAGCGGACACGCCGCTTCGCTCCTTAGACGCGGACACGGCGTTGATGATCTGCTCGCCCACGCTAGGGCCGCTTTTCTTGGGCTTGGTAACCTTCTTCTTGGCGGCCTTGGCCGGAGCGGTGGCCGGAGCTGCAGCTGGAGCTTCTTCTACCATTTTGTGTCTGAGTAGTTTCCTTGTCACGGTGCGACTGGAGTGTGGAGAATCCCGAGCAGGAGGAGGCCCTTAAACACAGCATGAGAACCGTGGAGACTCAATCAGCACAGGCTCCTCTGGGCGCCGTGACGCCGGGACACTTGTGTTTTCTCTGCCCTGATAAAACCCTTCAAAGTCAAAAAGGGAGAATCGCTGGAGGTGGACAGTGAAGGGAGCCGACAGCGGACGCGTGTGTCTTCATATCCAGCCCATGTTGAACTCTTAGGGTCGTTTTGCTCCGTCCGTGGAGCCGCTAAACTTCGCCTATCCCGCCTCCTGACCAGCGCTACTCAGATAATTTCTCTCCAAAAATCATTCGAATCGGATCAAAACTTCCACAAAACACATTTTCCTGCTGCCCCACAAGTTGGTTCAGAGACTTCAAGTCCAAGCAGCATTAGCCGATGGCCGTGTTGAAGTAAACTGAACCTTTTGTGATGGCAGCAAACACACTGATGAGTCTCATGGAGGACTCCAGACAAACTTCCTCTCAGGACTGAGGATGACGAGTTTCATCAATGAACCGCAACGATGAAAACTGTGTGTATAAAATGATTAATAAATAATGAATAAATAACAACTGGCGTTAAAACAACACAACGTAGCTGCTAATGAACAGTAGGAGAGTGATGTAATCCTTAATCATCTTAACAGTAAGATTAGCAGATTCTATACATTTATTACTATTCAGTTTATGGTCATCTTGTGTCACAGGATTCTGGAGGAAATGACAGAAATGTAAAGGAGCACTTCACAAACTGCTTCACGTCACTTATTATTATTACTTATTACAGAGATCTCAAAACAGCAGTTTTGGCGTCCTTCAAATCTGAACGACTTGGAGCAGTTTGTAAATGAAGAGTGGTCCAAAATTCCACTAGAGAGGTGTAAGGAATTCATTCATGATTACAGGAAGCCATTAAGTTCAGTTATTTTGTTGAGAGGGGGTGCTACCAAATATTAAGTTAAGGGTGCCAATAATTATGTCCAGTGCATTTTTGTGTTCTGTGTGAATTTTTTATCAGATTTGACTTTTTTTCCTCTATTTTTTGTGTTGTTCCAGTGCACCCCCCGCAAAAAAACAAAAACAAAACAACAAACACACAAACACGAAAACCATTCTTAAAATTAATAAGAAAGCAATGTGACATACACATGCAACATGGGACACATTGCTACACAAAGAATATCACCAGATTACTTCAACTACAAGCTCCAGCTCCATCTATAACTAATCTTGTCTGTCTTGTCCAGTTGCCATGACTCAACCTTCAGACAACTTCACCTGGATGAATGAGAATCTCCACAGACATAACTAATCTTGTTATAAATATGCTGTTTCCTAAGTGACACACAAAACTATGATGAAGACAATACTCTCTCATAGATGCTGACATCACACAGAACCGCATCATCCACAACTTTCCTCTTCACACATAGATAGGATTTAATGCACAACACAATAACGGCAACAATAACAGCAATGTCACTATCATCACGACCACATCAATAACAATTACCTTCATTACATCATTAATATTACCATTATAATTAGCGGTTCGTGTAAAAATAATAACGGCAATAAGAAAACCACCTTATTTATCACTACCACTACCATTAGCCTCGTCATCATTGTTACAACTTCCTCTTGACCTATGACCCTGCTTCACACTAACAAATGACATAACTGGCATCGTCCACCGGAGGGCGCATTTTCCACGTATTCTTCTAATAAAACCTTTAAGATGCAAAAGTCCTGGGTTCAGTACCGACGTGTTTAAAGACTGACACTGAAAACGTGAAAGAATCGGCTAATGAGGGTCAGTTAAAACAAAGATTTATTGGATCGTTGCAAAACAAACAAGTCACGACTATTTGTCTTACAGTTTAACATAAGAACAAAGGATTTTCTCATTCATTTGGGGAACGCAGACAGTTTTGATGTGTAACAAGTGCTTAACTTCAGTACCTACCAAATCCACTGAGCTTTTCAGGATATGACTTGCACATAAAATAAATAAAGTGAAGAATGTTTATGTAATCATCACCAGGACAGAGTAAACAGGACTTTATTCTCCAGATCGTTTGTGTGGCTCTTAAAAGAGCCGTTTTTGGTGGGTCACAGCCGGTGCGGGTTTACTTGGCCTTGCCGGCGGGTTTCTCAGTCTTCTTGGGCAGCAGAACCGCCTGGATGTTGGGCAACACGCCGCCCTGGGCGATGGTCACTCCGCCCAGCAGCTTGTTGAGCTCCTCGTCGTTGCGCACCGCCAGCTGCAAGTGGCGGGGGATGATCCTGGTCTTCTTGTTATCGCGGGCAGCGTTGCCAGCCAACTCCAGGATCTCAGCAGTCAGATACTCCAGCACCGCCGCCAGGTAGACGGGAGCTCCGGCTCCAACGCGCTCGGCGTAGTTTCCTTTACGCAGCAGCCTGTGGACACGACCCACGGGGAACTGAAGCCCAGCCCTGGAGGACCTGGTCTTTGCCTTAGCTCTGGCTTTTCCTCCGGTTTTACCTCTTCCAGACATAATTGCTTCTTTTAATCTTAGTATTCGCAGGGAATATGCGTCTCCAGCCGCCAGAGCCCTGCTTTATAGGCCCCTCAGAGCGGGGCGGGTCGTGTCGAACCAACCACAGACGCAGCAGAAGTGCTGGCGGACTTTTTAAAAGACGTTCCTCCAATCAGCGGCAGAGATTCCGGCGGGGACCCACTTTTCAGGCGGAGCCGAACGCCGGAGGATGCGCCCACCAATCAGGAGCCGAAGATCTGAAGCTTCGTCAACGGTCCCACAGTTTAAGAGCAGGCGTTCTGTCCCCTTTTCTTCATTCTCTCTACGTCCCTGTTTAGACAGAAATGGCAAGAACTAAGCAAACAGCCCGCAAATCTACCGGCGGTAAAGCGCCCAGGAAGCAGCTGGCTACCAAGGCTGCCCGCAAGAGCGCCCCGGCTACCGGCGGCGTCAAGAAGCCCCATCGTTACAGGCCCGGCACCGTGGCTCTCAGAGAGATCCGTCGCTACCAGAAGTCCACTGAGCTTCTGATCCGCAAGCTGCCCTTCCAGCGCCTGGTGAGGGAGATCGCCCAGGACTTCAAGACCGACCTGCGCTTCCAGAGCTCGGCCGTCATGGCTCTGCAGGAGGCCAGCGAGGCTTATCTGGTGGGTCTGTTCGAGGACACCAACCTGTGCGCCATCCACGCCAAGAGGGTCACCATCATGCCCAAGGACATCCAGCTGGCCCGGCGCATCCGCGGGGAGAGGGCTTAGAGCGTCCGCTCCTGAAGCACCAACGGCTCTTTTAAGAGCCACAACATGAACTAAAGAGGGTTTTCCACTTTAACGTTACTCCCGCATGAAGCAGGAGACATTTTAATACTGAGCACTTACATGCGCTGATTTAGATTAGAAGATTTAAAGTTATCTGTACAGTCAAGTAACACATGAGCTCATCCTTCCGGTTTTGAACCAGCAACCTGATAACTAAGGCTTAAGAGTCTCATGCAGCAAAGGTCAACAAACTAGTACCAAATGCTAAAATTACACTAGAAGAAACTAATAAGATTTTATTGTTTCTGCCTCAGAGAAATTGACAAACAGCAAATGAAAGTGAAGGTAGAATCAAGGCGGACGAGAGAACCTCACTCAAAGGGAAAACATTCATGAATCAGTACACAACAGTTTCACATTTGAATTGGACTAATCACCAACCAACATTAGGATGGATAAGCGCTGATGATTCAGGGGCTCGCGGGGGGGCAGGCGGCTGGGTGAAAGGCGTGTACTCAGGGGATCTGGTGTAAGATGGCGGGTTGTCTTGTTCTGAAGGGGATCCAATGCTGTTGCTGGATGAGTCGTCCATGGACGGATCCTGCAAAATCGGTTGATTTCAGATCAAATTTTGAGTCAGTTAGTCAGGCCCCATGTGTCACTGAAGCATCATAAACTATGGGGTGTTCGGTGAGTAGGTTTTTAAAAAGCTTGTTATGCGTTTGATTGTATTATCTATAATGAACGTTGCAGCTTCTTCATATTTGTAGTCTTGCGGCCTTTTGTCACAGAATGTCGTAAAGTCATAGAGGAGATGAGAGGTGATACCTTTTGCTGCAGTATGTACAGTGACGTTTCTGCATTTATTCCATTACGCTCCGTCAGCTTGGGTAGCACATCACCTGTGGGACGGCACAAAACACGCTGTTCACAGGCATCGTCTGACTCTGATTATTTGTTTTGTAACAGGACAGAGGGATGTAACTATACCTGGACGTTTGATTGGCGACCGATGAGAGTTGTAAAATCTAGAGAGAGGCTTTCTGGGCCGATGTCTTTGCCTATGAAGACAAACATGTGCTGTTACAGTGTCTATTGCATTTCACAGTCAGAAGCCTTGTGGACATTCTTACTTTTTAGAAGGCGACCAGCAGGCACATACTGTTACCAAGGTGATGAGGAGGAAGATGCCCCCGGTAGAAATCATGATATAGAGGGAACTTCTTCCTAGTAGAAAACAAAAGATCACGGCCTGTGAACGGGTGAAGGAGGACAGGCAAAACTGATCTATTACTGATTTATTATTGTTAAATACACACCACTGGAATAAAATGAATCTTTGGGAATTAAAAACCTTTACACATGTAACTGTTTTACCTTTTAGCGTTATGATTTTATATAGTTTTCTGAATATCTTCTTATAGATAATTGGGGGTATGAGGCTGGAAAGTTAATATACTGGATTTTAAAGAATTACACTAGAAAACTGTTACCGTAACCTTAATTTCAGTAAATTAGTCTAATTGACTGACTTCAAAGACTGTGAGCACAAATGTAGAAAAAAAGCGTTGTTTATTAATATGTAAAACACTCAAATCTAAATCTGTCAGTAGAATATTATATATCATATAAACTGAAAAACAATGTTGACCTAAGTGTTTTAGACACCACCATGGTTATGGCTGTGGATAACACGTACTGTAGACGGTCAGTCTGAGAGGTAGGCTGTTTGCACTGCCCACAGGATTCTCCACTGCGCAGCTGTAGATGTCGTCATCTGTCATCACGACACGCTTTATGGTCAAGAGCTTTTGGTCTGCTGACAGCATGAATCTCGTCTCATTGGCCAGCGGCTGTCCACCCTTGAACCACCTGTACGTAGTTCTGGTTCCATTTTCATGGGAGCAGTTGAGGAGGACGTTTTCGCTGAGCTCCAGCACCGATGAAGACTCCATGTCGATGTAAGGCTTAGATATTGGCTCTGAATGAAGGCGGCAATCGTTAGTCATTATTGTGTGAACAGATCAAAAAAGACAATTTCAGGAAAGAAACTTAACGAAGCTAAAGCTGTATGTATTTACCACTGCTCTTGTTTTAAAATATTCCTCCATGGACGGTGACTGTTCAAGATAAAACTAAGCACAACTCAGCAGGCAAACACCAAAGTACTAACCACCATCTCAATGGCGATGAGTTTGTACCTTTCCACGACCCTGACACAACTGTACAGTAAAACCTGCCCTCTTACCATCCACAGAGAGAGTGATGCTGCCCTCTCCTGTAAAGATGTCATCTGTGATGGAAATCTCCACTTCATAGGTTCCATCATCAGAGAGCCTGAGATTGTGGAGGAGGAGCGTCCCATTTTCAAATACCATGATCCGATCGCGATACTCAGGCCTCGGGGTCCCAATGATGTCGGTTCCGATCGACTGAACCACAGTAACGGACTTTTCTCTCTTTAGCTGCCACTTGATCACAGGCAGGTCAAGGCTTAAACTGCTGTAGCGGACAGACAGAAGTGCCTCACCTCCAGCTGTACCTCTGATGAGAGTGACAGGAATAGTCATGTTCACAGCCAGAACTGCACCTGCACAGGAACACACAGAGGGACAATGCAACATATAACACATTCTGGCAAAATGCTGCTTTTCCTAATATCTTAAACATGTTTCATGATCAGGTATTTGCACACTATTTTGTAAGAACCAGTCTGTTTTAGTTTCGGAGACGTACAAAACAATTTAACCAATATTCACCAAATACCACCTTGTTGTCTTGCAACAGCTTTACATACAGTCATTATTAGGGTAAATAATCTCCACTGCTCTATCCTGGACCCAGTTTTCATGGTAACAGCTGACAGTCTAACAACAGGGAGGATTGTTTGTCTAAGTTTCCCTGACGGCAGTTCATGAAAAGAGCACAGGGAGCAGTCCAGATGCTCCGCCTGCCACCCATGAACAGAGCAGCTCAGTGGCTCTGCTGCCTGCCATAACAATAGCAGAACAGTGGTGGAACACAGTCAGGCTGAAATAGCTCCACACGTGAAAGCCCTGCGTGCGATACAGTCTGGAGGCACAATTAGTGTATTACGTAGAAAGAGTGGGCACAGGACCCACACAGTCTGATGCGATGCAATACTCCAGCAACAAACGCCACCTTTGTGAAGGCTGCAGTGTGTAGTTTACAGAGAATTTTCACATTTTCTAACGCCATACTTGTTGGTGATGTAAAATGCCAATGATGCCGCAAGCACATAGTTCCACGTCGCGTCAAACCCTGTGTGTGTTTTACTCTTAGTTGTAATAATTACTGTGTATTAAAATCACTGCCGTTGGCTCCGCTTGGTGCATGTAACACCTGATTGCTCATCCAGCAGGTTGGTGTTGAGCGACAATTCACCACAAACATCTGCAAACTGTAGCGTCTGAGCTTCACATAGCAACAACGAATTTAAAACAGTAACCAACTGTCTGAACATTAAGTCAACCAGTTATCTGGCTAAACCTCAATTCCTTCCAAATTTGAAGCAGAAACTGTGACGTACCCGAATTGAAGAAACCAAGAGACAGAAGTAAAACCATCTGGGAAATAGTTTTGACTTTCTTCTCTGTCTTCATCGTTGGGCTTAAGCTTTGTTTTCCTAGCAGGCAACCAGCATAATTTGTGCCTCTGGGCTGGACCGAGGACACAGTTCGTCTTTCAGACACTGCAGGGACTGAGTGCATGTTGTTCTCAAAAGCCACAAATGGGACAAAAGTCAATGCGTGTCTGTGTATTGGTTTGGAATGTATAGTTGTATTTATTTAGCAATTACATCATTCATTATTAATATGTAAAGTAGTAAAAACCTTTTCCAATGTTTTCAGCTGCTTCACTGTTGTTTAACACATTTATTTTGCTTATTTTTGAAGTTAAACTTGCACAATCTAGAATGAAAAAGTGGTTTCGTTCTATTATTGGGGTAATGAAATATTTCCATTGTTTCAATAATCGCTCTGTCATTTGTATTTTTGAATGTGAATATTTATTTCTGTTGCTGCATTTTGCGGCACCACCCACACACAAATACAAACCTCATGGTGGCGCTAAGACGAACCGCTATGCAGCCGATACATTTCTACACAAATACATAAGACATACAGACATGCATGAGATTAATAAAGTAATTGTTCTGAATGTCTTCCACACAGTGACAGGAACTGCGAGTGTATCAGTCAGGAAAAAACAGAACGACCGGTTGTGCGAACCGGAAATTGAGAAATCGATGTTTGGAGTGAAGCCTCTGCTCAATAGAGGATCTTCGTTACAAACATGGCAGCATGCATGTGAATGTCATGCCGTTCCTAGCGATTTACTAGTATATGCTCAGTTCATGTTAGGTTACGACTGGTATTTAGTTACATCTGGCGGAACTCGGCCTTTATTCACCGTAGACGGAGAAGAATCGGTAAGATCGTTACTAATTAATTACCTGACCTGCTCTCATGTTAGCATTTTAGCTAACCAGCTAACCAGACAACTTCAGGCGGAATCACGATGGATCCTGACCAACAGCTGAGAAATGTAAGTCACATTGATATTAAGTTGTATGGAGCTTGATCTTAACATAGGCGCCGTTTGATAAGTGATTGTATCTCTTGCAGCTGCGGGACTTTCTTCTGGTTTACAACCGCATGACTGAAGTCTGCTTCCAGCGATGCACCAGCAACTTCAACTACAGAAACCTAACCATGGACGAGGTACAATGCATGGAAACCGTGTCTAAGCTGTCACATAGCGTGATGCGCCACTATAAGGCATCAAGCCATCAAAGCCTCGAGATCCCCATAACGTTGTCCATATAAAGGTTTATGAAGACTGTACTGTGGTGATTGTTGTGTTTAGGAACGCTGTGTGGACAACTGCGCCGGCAAACTGATTCGCTCTAACCACCGTCTGATGGGCACCTATGTGCAGCTGATGCCCCGAATGGTGCAGCGACGGATGGAGGAGATGGAGAGCAAGGCTGCAGAGAATGCCAGGGCTGCAGAGGCAGCTGCTTCTGCATCTGTGGCATCTCCAACAACAGAGACACCACAAATGCCTGGACTGTTAGGAACTGATGCTAAGCCAGAGAGCCATGGCACAGTTAAAAAGCCAGCAGGATTAGACATTCCAAGTGAGTTAGATTCTGCTGTGTCCAAATCTACACAAGTGAAGTTATCAGCTGCTGCACCACTCACGCCTGCAACTGAAACGGTGCTTAATAAGTCTGGTGATGGACAATCTTATATGTCAGGATTTCCTCAGGCATCCGCAGCTGGTGCCCAAATGGAGTCTGGAAGTTTGACGCCGTCTAAACAGACATTGTCAGAAAGTCTAACGGTGTCGACCGCATCCTTAGTGTCTAAATCCACAGAGGGCTTGTCAGGCCAAGTGAGAGCTCCAGAAGTTCCCCCTCCGTCAGGCCAGTAAGGATTGTCAGGAGGTCAAACTGAAACTTTCACGAACAGCCCAAATGTGATGCTGTTTTCTGTGTTACTAAAAAGAATAGATCATTATTTAATTATAAAAATTAAATATAATACATTGGCATCGTGAGCCTTGTTATATTTTTCATGTCTTATAACCTTTGCTTAGTGGTTATAAATATGATTATATAAAAGGCAAGCATTAATATTTAGCAATTTTATAGTTTCACTTTCTTTTTTTGATGATACGCCTCTTAAATTGATCCGGTTGAGTATCTGCTTAGTAACTGTTTACATTTTTAAATCATCAGTTCATAATACATGAGGTCGGATCATTCTAATGTAATATGACACATTAACTGCAGAGGTCAGTCTTAATAAAAAGCAATTTGTTCTGTATACCTTTGTTTTTGTTATGAAAGGCCGCTGGGATGCCAGATGTGCACCACACACTGTTAGTGTTATGGGAGTGAATCCAGTGCCTGACCTTGATCAAATCATCACCTCTCTCTGCTCCCATTTCCTGTCTGTGCGCCACTATGCATGTTCTGCACTTCTGGATCTAGCAGCGAAGTTGCGATAAGCGATCGTAGAAATTCTAGTGGCTTTAATATTTGACCATAGACTTTGAGCTTCTTTGACCATTAAGTTAAATGGAGCAGGATGTTATTTTGTCAAGGCCCAGGTTGAAATGATTACTGCGACCCGCTGATAGTTTGCTGATACAGTAATCAGGTGTGTTTAGCTGGGCTGTTGCTGAAAGCTGATTTGTTGCTCCAGCCGGTCTGTGATGATATTTTCGTCGCCTCACCTCCCAGTTTTACAGGCCTGAACATTTATGCCCCTGGGTGTCGTATGCCCGCATTGCCTCCGGCAGGGGGCGCTGTCCTCCCAGCACAAGGCTCCAGTAGCGGAGCTCCTCTCGCCAGTAGCCCGCATCAAGTCGGAGGCGCGGGGCGTGGACTCGGCTCGGAGCGACCATTCTCTGCGCTTCAGTTTGAGGAGACGGCGACTTACGGGGAAGAAAAGAAAAGAAATCAAACATAAATCGAGCAGCAGGTAAGAGTGTGGAGGAGTCGCCGTGTGTTTGATGGACGTTTGCTCTGTCGTTTGAGATGCTCTAGCGTGAAAGAGCAACTTTACTTTGACTTTTAGCAGTAGGGTTCAGCGTTATCCAAAAGGCCAGCACATCCGACTCCACGCAGAGATAAGGCCACCGGGAAATGTGGGCATATTTTAGTACTTGAAGGCATATTTCAGTCCCTCTTCCCTGGCTGCTCTTTGTGCAGCAGATGTGTTGCTTTTAGGCGCAGATCGGTCCACCATTATGGGAAGGTACCATAAAAACTCATGTACAATGTAATATAATGTTCAGCAACACCGAGCGGATACTGTTGTTTTCGTCATTGATGTTACAACAATGTTACAATAATGAATATGCCAATAGATGTGAAAGGCAATGAGCAATGTCTGCGTGTCTCAGCTTGTGTAGTATGTGCAGAGGATCACACAGGAATTTAATTTGCTGTTCAGGATGAATCCGAGCGAACCCTGTCTTCTATAAGCAGCCTCGGTTCAACACCTTTTGCAGAATACATGTCCTGGATCCCAAAGGTGCGACCAGTCAAAGGAGGCCTGCAGTGTAACACGACATGGATGACATCTTCACACAGTGTCGAGAAGGGAACTCTGTGGCTGTTCGCTTGTGGCTGGACAACACGGAGAATGACCTGAACCTGGGGTGAGTGGACGTATGTGCACGCACCTCAGCCACGCGTTCATCGAGGTGGCTTCTCTGAAGCAGTAGAGCCAAGCTGTGGTCTTTCTACTAATGAATGGAGCACGGTCTCTAATGAGCGGAGAGCAAACGCACCACACTCAGTCAGGATGAGTTAGGGATGCAGGAAGTGATCCGTGACACATTCAATGTGGTCAAGTATTTTCCATGTGGCGCTCTCCCTCCTGATCATCACCCAGCTCTAGTAATTCCAGCTCCCCCACTTTTCTTCTTCTCTCCTTATGATGTCATCCCTTAAAACTGTGTGTATTGAAGCCCAGTGTGGTTCGAGTAGCTTGTGCAGTGACATAATGGCAACAGTTTACCAGCTAAGACTGATTTTGCTGAGAATTACTTCCAATATTTGGGATTTATGATGTTGGTCTGGTAAAAGAAGCACTGAAGGTAATACCGACTGCACTATAACAAACATTTAAACAGAGGATGAACTCATAGCAGCCCTGAAATGCAAACCTGTGAGATCTTCTAAAGAGGTTTGCAGTACACATCTGCCTGTTTACATAATTCCCGTGCTAGAGAGGAGCCAGAAGACCTCACTACTAAAGAGCTCGGTTATCTCATTCTTGGGCCAGGCCATATATGTGCAGACTGTTGACGTTGACTCGCGCTGCAGAGCTGCTGGCCAACCACGCATCAGCCAAGGCCATTTCCTCTCTTCAACTCCATACAGGGCCAGGCCCATGCTGACAGAGCTGCTCAGGCAGCTCACTGCAGTCCCACACAAACATCTGAGAGACCAGTCATTATGCTGGAGGCCGGATTTGGCTGTAAATCTGAGGAGGATCGAATGTTTGAAACACCCCGATTTTCCTTGACGGTACTCAGTACAGTCTATTGTGATTAGCTGAGAAATGTAAGACAGTGGAAAGTAAAGTTAATAAAAAGAAATATTATGTTATATTATAGAAATATTAAAACTAATGTAGCTTGAAGAGTGAGCTGACACAAGAAGACACATGACAAAAGAAAAAAAACGGAGAGACTTTCAGAGAATGTGTAGCTGAGTGTGTTTTCCACTCCGTCATTCCTGTTTTTTTTTCCGTTACTTTTTATAGCACACAGAGTTGAGTTGAGTATGGTGGCCCCGAGGTGCAAAATACAACATTTCATGAAGCACACAACACAATAGAAACGCTTTAGAAAACAACAATAGTCCAGAAAACATGCAGCATTTTAATAAACAGCAGATACATTTCAACAACAACAAAGGAGAAAATGTCACAGTTCAGGAAATATTTCACAAAACAGAAAACAAACACCATCCTGCTTTTGGACTCAACCTTGTGGTTTCTAAAAACTTTTTTTCACATGGATCACATTGATCAAAACTGATCAAATTCTTACCTGCTGTTCCACTTGAGTTTGTAGCATTTCCTGCAGGTTGCATAGTGTTGACCAGAGTCCAGCATTTGTGGCTAGACAGGAGGTTGGTCCAAGCATCAGCAGCTGCCTTGGGGTCAGCTAATGTAAAGGATTCTCTTGGGTGATGGGTCCAGTCACACGTAGGCGACAGTTTGGCTCCTTGCAGACTGCGGCGCTGCTGTGTTTGTGTCTCTGCATATGTTAGTAGGCATTCCAGCTTGCACACACATTCACCTCTAGGCCAGTCGTCAGATGGGTATAGGCTGCAAGCAGAGCAAGGAAGCACATGTGAAAGTCTAAATAAAGATTGAACTTGTGCTGCTGTCAAAGACAGGACCACACAGATCGAATTAGTCAGCTGATATATATGTTACTATATGAGGAGTCCTTTACTTGTGGGTACACGCTTCATTTAATGTGTTTTAAAACATTTATCCCAGTAACTGACGATAACGGATGCAGGATCTGACCGTAGCTCTTCATTGTCCTTGTTTGCGTCTTGTTTTAGTGACGACCACGGCTTCAGCCCCCTTCACTGGGCCTGCAGGGAAGGTAGGAGCAGTGTTGTGGACATGCTTATCATGAGAGGCGCTCGCATTAACGTGATGAACCGTGGAGATGATACGCCTTTACATCTTGCTGCCAGCCATGGACACAGAGACATCGTTGCGAAGGTATACACCCTTAGACATACTGTGGCTGACGTTTGTGAAAACGTGCCCTGTAGCTATATTTTCTAATTTAATGATGTGTGAATACCAGCTCATTCAGTGCAAAGCGGACCCCAATGCAGTCAACGAGCACGGAAACACAGCGCTCCACTATGCCTGCTTCTGGGGCCAAGACGAAGTGGCAGAGGTACAGTGTAAAGCACCTGCAAACGTGTCAATCTCGTGAGGGTGGATTGACCCTACACCTAAGCCTAAAACATAAACTACACACAGTTAAGCCTCCCTTTTTTTAGGACTTGGTGGCCAGCGGTGCCCAGGTGTCCATGTGCAACCGATATGGACAGACGCCTCTGGATAAAGCCAAGCCTCACCTAAAACAGCTGCTTCAAGGTCAGACACGCTAGCTGGGTATTTCGTTGCTCGCTGAAACAGTACTTTACTTTGCATCTTTTGTGCATGGTTTTAGAAAAGGCAGAGAAGATGGGCCAGAGTATGGCAAGAATCCCCTATAAGGAAACCTTCTGGAAGGGCACCATGCGAACGCGACCTCGTAAGTAACGCGTTTCATTTAAAGGAACAAATCATCATGTCCACTTAGTTTATTTCTTCAATTATTAATATGTATTTGCTCTTCCAGGTAATGGCACTCTGAACAAACAGGCTGGTATTGATTATAAGCAGCTCTCACTGCTTGCAAAGATCAATGAAAACCACTCTGGAGAGGTCAGATGCATTCTTTACTGTTGCATGTCAGCCTAATTGGTGTTATTTTTTTAGCACATCGATCGTTTACTTGAGTCTGTACCATGTGTGCAGTTATGGCAGGGTCGGTGGCAAGGAGACGAGATTGTAGTGAAGGTTCTACAGGTGAGAGACTGGACCACCAGGAAGAGCAGAGACTTCAACGAGGAGCATCCAAAACTCAGGTAGATGAGCATCAGCATCCTAACGGTGGAAAAGTAAAAGTGCTGATTTTCCATGTAACGGTATTTGTTTTCTGAATCTTATAATCAGTTCTAATTTGAACCAGAGATGACATGTGAGCACTTGAATAAACGGTCACAACTCGGTAAACACAGTCATAGTGGATGGATATGATTGACTGCGGGTGATTAAGGTCAGTGGTCCTGCAGAACGTTAGCCCTGCTGCAGGATTGTTGTGCAACGAGAAGACAGGTTTTTATTGTTAGAAGACAAGGAAGGGTTTGGTTAGTGTTGTGGTGAAGCTGTTTGCAGCTGTCTTGTTTATGCAACATGTTCTGCTCTGCAGTGTGGAAAACAAATACCAGAGACATCCTTCCTTTAGAATTGTTATGTTATGTACAAAGACCAGGGTCAGTGGTGGATCCTCAGTCCTCCTCCACACATACTGTAGGAGTGCTGCCCTCTAGTGTGTGGCAGCTGTCCAATAAGGATTTCCTCAAAGGGAACGACCAAGTGTGTCATTCTCTCATCGGCGAGTTTCCTTTCTCCATTACTATACGGGGGAAAAACTCTGTAATACTTTATGTGCTACATGCATTAATTACAACAAGAACAGTCAGAACTTGATTAGAATAGGGTCGGGATTTGTATGTTTCCTCCCAATAGTAAATAGATCATATCATATAAGAAAGGCCTCTTTCTAGAAAGTATAGATTTCTTGTTCTTTTTGTCAGCATTAATAGTAAAATTGGAATAACACACACTTTCGTCTTGTTTTTGTCGTGATAGGATCTTTTCTCACCCAAACATTCTTCCTGTTCTTGGGGCCTGTCAGTCACCTCCCTCCCCTCACCCCATCATCATTAGCCACTACATGCCGTATGGATCCCTCTACAACATACTGCACCAGGGCACTAGTAAGACATTAGTTACAGTATATGCATAAATTCTCCTGCAAATAGAGGACACAGCCAGTTTCATTCCACCTTTATCTCCCATCTTCTGTTCTTTGTCATCGTGTTGCTCATCCTCAGCTCTGGTGGTTGACCAGAGTCAAGCAGTGAAGTTTGCATTGGACATCGCCAGTGGGATGGCTTTCCTCCACACCTTGGAGCCAATGGTTTCACGGCTGCACCTCAACAGCAAGCATATAATGGTAAGGCATCATTCAGCTGTATTATACTGTACTACTGAGGTGACTTGCTGACTGGCCAGTACTGAGCTAATGTGCTTCATTTACAGATTGATGAGGACATGACAGCGAGAATAAGTATGGCGGATGCAAAGTTCTCCTTCCAGTGTCCCGGGCGAATGTATTCTCCAGCGTGGATGGCCCCTGAAGGTATTTATTATTTTTACCCCTCTGTTTCCTGTTCCCATTATGTCTCCTTAGACTGAGTCATTCAGGAAGGGATGTCCAGTGATGTATAATTTAGCGGTGCCTCTGGTCCCTCTTGTGGTTTTCAGCTCTGCAGAAAAGGCCTGAAGACATCAACAGAAGATCGGCTGACATGTGGAGCTTTGCTGTGTTACTGTGGGAGCTGGTTACCAGAGAGGTTCCCTTTGCTGACCTCTCACAGATGGAGATAGGCATGAAAGTAAGTGGGTACATGTTTACCTTCCCACAGGCCTTGGATCACTGTATGTTCAAATACACATCACAGCACAGATTTCTGGGACGTGCCAGACCAGACATGCTCTGCTTTCACATATTGTCCGTGTTCACCTCCTACCTCCTCCCCTTTCTCAGGTGGCTCTTGAAGGTCTGCGGCCGACTATTCCTCCTGGTATTTCACCTCACATCTGCAAACTGATGAGACTCTGCATGAACGAAGACCCAGCCAAAAGACCCAAGTTTGACATGATCGTCCCCATCCTCGAGAAGATGCAAGAAAAGTAAATACCATCGGAGCAATTTGTACACGCCTGTTGCTGTTTTATATCAAACCACTCTTTCTATTCACTTCTGTCATGTATCTGCTAAGCCACTGTAAATAAAGTCAAAGGCCACTTAAGCTACTGTATTGAACAATAAATACATAATGTATTGCCTTTCTTTTTTAATTTAAAGTTGAGGTATAAATGTTCTTTAATCTGACTTGCTCTTTAATTATGGCTAAAACTAAAGTACTGGTAAAACTTTGCCTGGTGTGAGTTATAATCAATAATGAACCAGGCAGAAATGCATCCAAAGAAATGTGTATGGAAACAATGTTTTTATACAAATAGCAATGCAATAAATGTTTTATATTTATGACATTTCTCATTTGGTACACTCATTTCTCATTTTAGGATTTGGTCTTTTACCAAATCCTATTAATAATTTGTAGTTTTAGTTTTAGTTTTTAGTTTTAGTCCTTTTACTTGTAAATAAAAAAAAGGTTGTAAGTTCTTCTTGTTTTTCTTAACCGTTGGAAATCACTGAGATGATTCAGTTTTTCAGTTCAATTATGAGGCCACATCAATTACAAAAGCTGAATATTTACTACCAGTGTCTCCCAGTGAAGCTACAGGCCCAAAGACTAGTTAACAAAAATATATTTTTGAACTGCACTGTGTAAACGGTGCAGAGTAACAATCCTGCCTGTAGATGGAGACATTTATGTACATCTTAGCATCTGAATAATCTTCAAAAGTTCTGATTGACTAATGAAGCTCTCATATAAGAAATAATAATAATAATATAATAAAATAACCTTTACCTTCAAATAAATCAGAGCAGCGCATCCAGATTTCCCACAGAAGCAGCCCCAACGAATAGATGTCTCCTTGTATGAGGCACATGCTGCTGCTTAGGTTGACGAAGCCTTTCAGGCAGGGGACGTGTGGCGCAGTGGGCTCACCTGAGCATGAGACCTCACTTTACTGCCCATCTACAGACTTTACTGTTCTTCTACAGACTTTACTGTACGTCTACAGAGTTTACTGTACGTCTACAGACTTTACTGCCCATCTACAGACTTTACTGTACGTCTACAGACTTTACTGCCCATCTACAGACTTTACTGTACGTCTACAGACTTTACTGCTCGTCTACAGACTTTACTGTACGTCTACAGACTTTACTGCTCATCTACAGACTTTACTGTACGTCTACAGACTTTACTGCCCATCTACAGACTTTACTGTTCTTCTACAGACTTTACTGCTCATCTACAGACTTTACTGTACGTCTACAGACTTTACTGCCCGTCTACAGACTTTACTGTACGTCTACAGACTTTACTGCTCATCTACAGACTTTACTGTACGTCTACAGACTTTACTGTACGTCTACAGACTTTACTGTACGTCTACAGACTTTACTGCTCATCTACAGACTTTACTGTACGTCTACAGACTTTACTGTTCTTCTACAGACTTTACTGTACGTCTACAGACTTTACTGCCCATCTACAGACTTTACTGTACGTCTACAGACTTTACTGTTCTTCTACAGACTTTACTGTACGTCTACAGAGTTTACTGCCCATCTACAGACTTTACTGCACGTCTACAGACTTTACTGTTCTTCTACAGACTTTACTGCCCATCTACAGACTTTACTGTTCTTCTACAGACTTTACTGCCCATCTACAGACTTTACTGTACGTCTACAGACTTTACTGCCCGTCTACAGACTTTACTGTACGTCTACAGACTTTACTGTACGTCTACAGACTTTACTGTACGTCTACAGACTTTACTGCTCATCTACAGACTTTACTGTACGTCTACAGACTTTACTGCCCATCTACAGACTTTACTGTACGTCTACAGACTTTACTGCTTGTCTACAGACTTTACTGTACGTCTACAGACTTTACTGTACGTCTACAGACTTTACTGTACTTCTACAGACTTTACTGCTCATCTACAGACTTTACTGTACGTCTACAGACTTTACTGCCCATCTACAGACTTTACTGTTCTTCTACAGACTTTACTGTACGTCTACAGACTTTACTGTACGTCTACAGACTTTACTGCCCATCTACAGACTTTACTGCTCATCTACAGACTTTACTGTTCTTCTACAGACTTTACTGTACGTCTACAGAGTTTACTGCCCATCTACAGACTTTACTGCACGTCTACAGACTTTACTGTTCTTCTACAGACTTTACTGCCCATCTACAGACTTTACTGTTCTTCTACAGACTTTACTGCCCATCTACAGACTTTACTGCCCATCTACAGACTTTACTGTACGTCTACAGACTTTACTGCCCATCTACAGACTTTACTGTACGTCTACAGACTTTACTGTACGTCTACAGACTTTACTGTACTTCTACAGACTTTACTGCACGTCTACAGACTTTACTGTACTTCTACAGACTTTACTGCACGTCTACAGACTTTACTGTTCTTCTACAGACTTTACTGTACGTCTACAGAGTTTACTGCCCATCTACAGACTTTACTGCACGTCTACAGACTTTACTGTTCTTCTACAGACTTTACTGCCCATCTACAGACTTTACTGTTCTTCTACAGACTTTACTGCCCATCTACAGACTTTACTGTACGTCTACAGACTTTACTGCCCGTCTACAGACTTTACTGTACGTCTACAGACTTTACTGTACGTCTACAGACTTTACTGTACGTCTACAGACTTTACTGCTCATCTACAGACTTTACTGTACGTCTACAGACTTTACTGCCCATCTACAGACTTTACTGTACGTCTACAGACTTTACTGCTTGTCTACAGACTTTACTGTACGTCTACAGACTTTACTGTACGTCTACAGACTTTACTGTACTTCTACAGACTTTACTGCTCATCTACAGACTTTACTGTACGTCTACAGACTTTACTGCCCATCTACAGACTTTACTGTTCTTCTACAGACTTTACTGTACGTCTACAGACTTTACTGTACGTCTACAGACTTTACTGCCCATCTACAGACTTTACTGCTCATCTACAGACTTTACTGTTCTTCTACAGACTTTACTGTACGTCTACAGAGTTTACTGCCCATCTACAGACTTTACTGCACGTCTACAGACTTTACTGTTCTTCTACAGACTTTACTGCCCATCTACAGACTTTACTGTTCTTCTACAGACTTTACTGCCCATCTACAGACTTTACTGCCCATCTACAGACTTTACTGTACGTCTACAGACTTTACTGCCCATCTACAGACTTTACTGTACGTCTACAGACTTTACTGTACGTCTACAGACTTTACTGTACTTCTACAGACTTTACTGCACGTCTACAGACTTTACTGTACTTCTACAGACTTTACTGCACGTCTACAGACTTTACTGTTCTTCTACAGACTTTACTGTACGTCTACAGAGTTTACTGCCCATCTACAGACTTTACTGCACGTCTACAGACTTTACTGTTCTTCTACAGACTTTACTGCCCATCTACAGACTTTACTGTTCTTCTACAGACTTTACTGCCCATCTACAGACTTTACTGCCCGTCTACAGACTTTACTGTACGTCTACAGACTTTACTGCTCGTCTACAGACTTTACTGTACGTCTACAGACTTTACTGTACGTCTACAGACTTTACTGTACGTCTACAGACTTTACTGTACTTCTACAGACTTTACTGCACGTCTACAGACTTTACTGTACTTCTACAGACTTTACTGCACGTCTACAGACTTTACTGTACGTCTACAGACTTTACTGCCCATCTACAGACTTTACTGTACGTCTACAGACTTTACTGCTTGTCTACAGACTTTACTGTACGTCTACAGACTTTACTGTACGTCTACAGACTTTACTGTACTTCTACAGACTTTACTGCTCATCTACAGACTTTACTGTACGTCTACAGACTTTACTGCCCATCTACAGACTTTACTGTTCTTCTACAGACTTTACTGTACGTCTACAGACTTTACTGTACGTCTACAGACTTTACTGCCCATCTACAGACTTTACTGCTCATCTACAGACTTTACTGTTCTTCTACAGACTTTACTGTACGTCTACAGAGTTTACTGCCCATCTACAGACTTTACTGCACGTCTACAGACTTTACTGTTCTTCTACAGACTTTACTGCCCATCTACAGACTTTACTGTTCTTCTACAGACTTTACTGCCCATCTACAGACTTTACTGCCCATCTACAGACTTTACTGTACGTCTACAGACTTTACTGCCCATCTACAGACTTTACTGTACGTCTACAGACTTTACTGTACGTCTACAGACTTTACTGTACTTCTACAGACTTTACTGCACGTCTACAGACTTTACTGTACTTCTACAGACTTTACTGCACGTCTACAGACTTTACTGTTCTTCTACAGACTTTACTGTACGTCTACAGAGTTTACTGCCCATCTACAGACTTTACTGCACGTCTACAGACTTTACTGTTCTTCTACAGACTTTACTGCCCATCTACAGACTTTACTGTTCTTCTACAGACTTTACTGCCCATCTACAGACTTTACTGCCCGTCTACAGACTTTACTGTACGTCTACAGACTTTACTGCTCGTCTACAGACTTTACTGTACGTCTACAGACTTTACTGTACGTCTACAGACTTTACTGTACTTCTACAGACTTTACTGCACGTCTACAGACTTTACTGTACTTCTACAGACTTTACTGCACGTCTACAGACTTTACTGTACGTCTACAGACTTTACTGCTCATCTACAGACTTTACTGAACAAAGACACCCCTAAACCATGACAAAATGAACTGCAATTGATTTAGCTTTTATTTAAACTTTTAGATAAGGAACCTTGAATACGCGAATTGCCACATTTTATATAGAATTGCCAATTGCAAAATGCATTTTCAGATTACATCACCAAACTGCATATTGAATTGCCAACTGACAGGTTAATTGCGATTTGAATTGTGAGTCTGATAAACTTCCGTTGTCCTGATAATACAAACAGCAAACTTTGGCACGTGACGTGTCAGCTGACAGCAGCGGCGACCTGCTCCGGTCCTGATAAACCTTCGAGCTGGGACGAGTCCGCGGTCGGCAGCGGTGCCCGGCAGCTCGCTAGCTAGCAGAGCTGTTAGCAGCGGATCAGTTAGTTAGTTGGTCGGCTGGTTAGTTAGCTGGTTGGTTGGTTATTCCTTAGTTAGTCTGCCTTCGCCACTGTGAGAGTCGTCTATCGTCACGGTAACACGTTCAGTCACACAGCGGGTGTTACTTCCTTAACGCTACTCGCTTCTTTGTCCGCGTTTTGAGGACGGTTCTCGGAGGACAATGTCTCTGCAAGCGCGGCTGCTCGGCTTCAAGCTGATAACCTGCGCCCTGGTGTTACTGGCACCGCTGTTTGGGTCGTGTCACCCGCCCCGGGCCCCGGGACAACCCAGGGTGGTGTTGATGGAGCAGCTCGTCCACCCCGGTGTGCGGTTTAACTGGAGGAACGTCTCCTGCCCCCTGTGCAAAGCTGTCTTCACTATCCTGGACATCGCTCTGCTGGTAACGTGTTCAAACTCTCGGACAGTGTAATAGCAGCTAAAACGATCTTGTGACATAATTAACCTGTTTAGTAAAGGCTAGAAAGAAGGTTCATTCTATTCCCAGAACTATGGTGTGTGTTTTTTGTTTGTATTTGTCTAATCTGAGATGCGTTTCCTGTGTCTACTATTTTCCTTCATTTTTGGTTGAATTCACTCCTCAGTATGGTGAAAAACAGCCCAACCCAGACTCAATCTGTGGCTCCTAAAGTAAACACATACACTGGACAAAATCAGCATCAGGAAGGTTTTAGCCAAGGTCCAGACAGCAGAACTGCCCCCATAATGATGAACACAGGGCAACTTATTTATTGCTTCTTTTAGTTGTTTCCTCTTTCTTTCTTTCTTTCATTTTAAAAAACAAGTTAAAGTTGTACTACAAACTGTGTTGACATTCGTGTTCATGTTTGACTACTGGTCGGTAAGTCAATAATAAAAGCAATTCAGTTCTTATTACGACACACATTTGATAAGTTAACACCAATTCTGCTGGAGTTGTGACTGTTCTATGTGGTTACTCAAGTTGTCAATAAAATGCAGCAACACTAAGCTCCCTGTGTGAAGTCATACATCTTGTTGTGTCTCTTTGAAAGCTCATCTCTTTTACCAGCCCAGCCAGTGTTTTAGCTGACTTGGCACAAAATGCTTGTGACATCTAGATCAGATGATGTCTGTGTTGTTTATGTCAATAGCCACGGTTGACCCCCCAAAAAGACTTTTAGTAACAATTCATTGAACCTGTGCTGCCTTTCTCTTATTTCTCCTAGAGTGATGCAAATGAAGAGCGCGTGGCACATGCAGTAGGTGAGGCATGTATCCGTCTCCATCTGGCAGATGAGCTGGTGTGTCGCGAAATAACGGAGCTGTTCAGGAGTGACTTCATCCGGGCCCTGCAGGAGTCTCTGCTGTGGCCCACTGAAGCATGTGCTCTGCTGGTGGGTCCTTCCTGTGGCAAATTTGACATCTATGCACCCTGGAACATCACCTTGCCCAAAGTCCCGAAGCCCCCTGTTATACCACCTTCCCCTCCTAAACCTGGTTCACCAACGAGCAGGGTCTTGTTTCTAACAGACATCCACTGGGACCAGGTCAGTGCGGGCTGTTGAGACATCCCTATGAAGTCAGTGTTCGTCTCACAAAGGCTCATGTTACATGTGAAGCGGAAAGGCATTCTTTTTAAATGCATCATATTCATCTCTACTGACAGGAGTACGAAGCTGGCAGTGTTGCAGATTGCAAGGAGCCACTGTGTTGTCGTAACAAATCAGGTTCTCCCACCTGGAGGCAGAGGAAAGCCGGCTACTGGGGAACCTATGGAAAGTGTGATCTTCCTCTACGGACGGTAGAGAACGTCCTGGAAAATGTTGCCAAAGCTGGACCCTGGGACTGGGTCTACTGGACTGGAGACATACCAGCACACAATGTGTGGTCCCAGACCAGAACACAACAGCTATCAGAGCTTAAAGTCATCTCCAAGCTCATCCAGAAGTAATTTGTCTTTTTGATTAACATTGAATTAGTTGATATAAAAATACTGACCCTACCACAAATAGCACAGTGAATGTTTAGTCTGGCTACCAAGGCAGATAATTTGTTAGCAGTCAGTTTGTTTTCAGTGGTTGACGTACTTCTAAAACCCAACCTCAAAATCCCCTTGTATACCAACTCTGAACCTCTTTTGAGGATGTGCTTCTGCTGCCACTGCTTTGGTCATATGTTTGTCACGTCTTACTTGGAATTGACCCAGACAGTTATTGGTTTTTGCCTTTTGTCCTACTTTCTCTGCAGACACCTGGGACCTAATGTGACAGTTTACCCTGCTGTAGGAAATCATGAGAGCACCCCAGTGAACAGCTTCCCACCACCTTTCATTCATGGCAATAGGTCCTCCACCTGGCTCTATGATACAATGGCAGAGGAATGGGCAGCATGGTTGCCAGAGCAGGCTTTAAAGACTCTGAGGTACTAGATGTTCATGTTTTATCATATCAAAATTGTATTTTTATTGTGTGTTGACTGTGGCGCAGGACATTCCGCTCTGTTAATTAGATTTGCTATGAGTCCAGCTTTTTTATAAGCAACTGAAAGCAAACTAAATTGTAGCAAACTAAAATAGGAACTGTGTTAATGCCAAACCTTTGTTCTTGCAGTTTCGCCTAAGTTGTAGTTCACAATCCTCTCGATTGCAGAAAGAAGTGGTCACATTTCTCAGTATATTATTCCCTTCTGACCTTGTGTTAAAATAGCAAACTCCTGTGTCGTTTGATCTTGAGATCACCATCTGTTGAAATGTTAGTAAGCCGTGGAGTAGTAGTACTTCCATCTATTGGATATCATGAGGCACCACTACAATGTCATTGCAGATATGGAGGATTCTACACAGTGGAGGTTGAGCCTGGTCTGAGGGTGGTTTCCCTCAACATGAACTTCTGTTCCCGAGAAAACTACTGGCTGATGGTAAACTCTACTGATCCTGCCAATCAGCTGCAGTGGTTGGTCCATACTCTCCAAGCCAGTGAGGACAAGGGAGAGAAGGTGAGTAGAGCCACAAAACCAAATGTTAAGACTCAGCATTGGGCCAGTTTGATCACTTGAGACAACACATCTTGTAAGATTGAGTGATGGTAAAAAAGGATGTTGGTGCAGACCCTTTTGGCAGCTGTCACTGACTGACTGGATAGGAATCACACCTAGGACTGCGTTAGCTGGTTCGAAAAAATCAGATTAAGTTTGTCCAAAGAAAAAAAAAATACAGGAAAATGAAAGACACTGAACCCAGCCCATCCACCAAAATGCTCTGAGCATCATACACAGAACAGGTTGGACAAGGAAAATAACAGCTAATGACAGAAGCACAGTAATACATGTGACAGAAACTCTGACATCATCAACACGTTGCAACAGTGTTACACTTCACCATTCAGTCAAGACTGGATGGGCAGAAATGCTGCTCTTCTACATAAAGCATTAAGATTTATGAACATCAGATATGAATTGAATTGACTTTGTCAAGCTAGTAAGCGTACAGCAAACTGTACACTTACCACCACTAAACATTTCTCACTTTAATGCTAAAGCCTCATTGTACTAGTACTAAACTATGCAGCATCTTGTTTTACTATTGCAATAATCAAGGTATCATTTTCCATGTCATTTAGGTACATATCATTGGTCACATACCACCTGGATTATGTCTTGGCAGCTGGAGCTGGAACTACTATCACATTGTCAACAGGTGGTTGCATTAATCATTATAGCAAACACAGGCACAGTATCAGTGCATGTTTTTGTGGCCTGTATATTAGCTGTGGTCATTGAGAAGAAACATGAAGAAACCACTGCTGAGTAAACATCACCCATGTGAAGTGTGACTGTAGAGGTTTCAGATCACTGGTTGCAATGAGTCGACCCCTAAAATGTTACATGTCCACTTACACCCCTTGTTCAGTTCATATTTATGGGGCCCACAGTGGCCAATAATGAACAAACCAGAATTATCACCTTTTCTGACGGCTTCAGTTAAAAAACCTTGAGTTGACGGTGGAGTTGTGGATTTCATTGCACATATAAAAATAACATATTACGAGCAGTGTTTGTTTTACTTCCTTTTTCGTTTCCATGGTAGCGTTAGTTGTGTGGTCCTCACTAGTTGATAAATATACAATACATGTTTTTCTGTTTAAAGGTCAGTGAATTTAACAACTTTGTTTTGTTGAAATTGCTGCAACCTGCCGTTTAAATAAGACCATAAATGAAACTAGTTGTCTCTTGTTACTAACATAACCTGTTGTTTTTTCAGATATGAAAGTACAATAACCGGACAGTTTTTTGGTCATACACATCTGGATGAGTTCCAGATGTTTTATGATGAAGCCACAATGGCGCGTCCTCTAGGAGTAGCTTTTATTGCTCCTAGTGTCACCACATACGTAGATCTTAACCCAGGTGAGTTTAGAAGCTATTTGGGTGACTTGCTGTTTTTATAAGTGGCACAAGTCCTAACTGTTTCCCCTCTTTCCAGGATACCGCGTCTATTATGTTGATGGAAGCTACCAAAGCAGCTCTCGACTGGTGCTTGATCATGAAACCTACATCCTCAACCTCACAGAAGCAAATCAGAGTCCAGGGGCACCACACAACCCTGATCCAAACCCCAAGTGGACGCTTTTGTATCGTGCCACTGAAGCTTATGGTGTTTCCAGTATGTTCCCATCTGATTGCCATGGTCTGATTCGGACCTTCATCAATGACGACAGAGTCTTTCAGAGGTTCTGGTACTTGAGATTTAAAGGACACGTGTCAGGGCCCTGTGGGGAGACCTGTAAAACCACTGCGCTCTGCTTCTTGAAAAGTGGGCGGTATGAGGAACTGGAGCAGTGCGACATTCGTAATGGTTTTGGAGGAAGTTTGGCCCGGGCGGCCAGAAATACTCTTTGTTGATCTGAGAATGTTAAAAAGCAATATGCCCAAATATGAAATTGAGCCAAAAAGTAATTTTTTTCCCTGTTGCTTGCGGGACAGCACATAAAATAAAATACTCAACAGTTTGTGAGACTTTTACAGATCTAACATTGAGCGTCAGATTCTACCTTTTGTTATTAGAAATGTTTTTTTTTTTTAAAACATTCACTCATTATTTAGCAACTGGCCTTGGTTCAAGTTTAATTGTGTAATTACTGCTTTAAAGTGTCCGAAGAGATGCTCTGTTTACATGAAAAAAAACAACATGGCAGAGGTTTAGTGGCTTGTCCTACTTTACTGGATGGCATGTGTCAGGGAAAATGTTTATTTGCAACACTTCTATGCTATTCTAAAACAGCTTGCACCCATTGATCTGAAGTGTTGATTTCTGAGGGGATCATCTGGAGGGTTCCTGTCATGCAGATCTTTATTCATCACTCAAACTATTAACGGACCTGTTAGCTCAACCTGAGGTAACATTTTCTGGCAACTAAACTTGTGAAATATTTCAGTAGGTCTGTATATTGAGTGGATAGGTGGTGTAGCGGACTTCGGACATTATGCATCATGTGAGCTTTGTTACTCAGTAATTCACATCTGAACTCAACATAGACTGTGTTTCATCCACCTTGTCAGGATAGAGCTGTTTGTAAATATGGACTTTGGTGTGCAGAACTATCTGCCTCAGCAAATAAGGAGTAGAAGCTAAAAGTCTAAAAAAACCTTTTACTTCTGGCTGCACTTTAATTATTCTGTTGACTCTACATTGTTTAATGAAGAGCATGACAAGAAATGCACCTTGTAAAATGAGCAATCATGTAGAGTGATTGTATAAATTATGAATAAACAAACTGAAAATCCTGTCAACCTTTTCTATAATGGAAAATACTGAATACAAACTAAACGGTTCTTTACATGTACAATGTACAAAATGACACATTACGCTTCGTATTGTAATAACCATTAATAATTGTCCGGTCTTCCTGCAAAAGTAGCAAAAGCAATTAGATAAACACAAACACAATTTGTGTTTTTTGCAAAAAGAAAAATCACCAGTCATTGGGTTGAATGAAAACCTGAGCTCAAGTTGGTGCTGTGTGACGTTTGTGGAAAAACGATTATGTCATCATGTTCTGGTAAACTGTTCTGTGGTTTCTATAGTTTCAGAGCACACCTCCATCGATTCCCTTTACTTATCAACCACGAAATACATGTAGTAGTAGTTAGACATATACATTGTGAAAAGCAGGTTTCATACTCATTAAGTGCTTCAGGAGGGATTAATCTGAAATTGTACTGGAGTTAAAGACCCAATAAATGTGTTTTAGGAATGGATATTTCATCGGGTACTACTTCAGATTTATATTTTAGTCTTCTGTGTTATTTTAGATCTCCAATGAGAGCGACGATGCAGAAAGACTGACTCATCAGAACATCTCACCACAGCTCATCAGTGCAACACTGTGGTCTACGCCATTCGAGTCAGCGGAGGACCCCTCTGAACGCTAAATCATCTAGATGTGAGTCACTTCAAGTCTTCAATTTCAGCATTGAGCTCGGATTCAATTTCTTGAATTAGTGTTAGATTTAAAGTTAGGTGCTGATCGATCTGTCACTGCAACAAGCCATTTGTAGTTCATTTTTCAAAATGGCCTTTATTGTGGTTCTGAGAAGAACACAGTGATACCAAAGTCCTCTTTGTATAAGTCCCACGTTTTAGATTTGTGTGGGTTGTCCACTTCCTCCCTGGGTAGAAACAGCCTGCGTAGAGATGGGGGTTAACCGTTAGAAACTGGAAACTTTGTAGTTGTGATCTGTAGCAATTACTGCATGAGTGTGTGAAAGTCACATACTTGTTGTTCTCTATGAAGGAGGTATTGAACCAGAAGTAGAAAGGAACATCTTCATATCCTTTAGGAAGTCCCTAAAGGAATGATGGAAGCAGAGGATGAGGACAATCGGGCTGAACACTTTCCCCAACATACAGTACTGATGTACACGGGGTACTCACTGCACTTGAGTCAAACATGACTTTGACATCCCCTTCGACCACAGGCCCGTTCTCTAGGCTGATGACCACTGCATTGCTGCCCACGTCAGGAAACACCTTTCAAAAAAGACCAGAAACGATGTAACTCAGTTTTCATTACGAGCTGACGGCTCTGTATCTACCTACCTTGCAGTTCTGCTGACTGGCACACACACAGTGAAACACCAGCTCTTTCTTCACAATTATCTTCAGCTTCAAATCACTGCCGTCGCCTTTACCCACTCCTGGATGAACACAGGCATAAAAAGAGTTGGGAAATGGTAAAGTCACCCCCTCACTTACTGGAGTGTCCGGCTGCTTTGGGGAGTTTCACCTGCTATGGAGTGGATGCGGATGCTCTTCATCCTGAGGGGTTTAACTGGTGGCAGCTGCCTGTTAAATTTGGTCTTCATAATCTCGTAGTACCCCACATACCGGCTCTGGATCACACAGGCCAAGATTAAACACAGAGAAGGGCTGTTGCAAGCTACTAAAGAGTTTACAGAAAACCTAAACAAATCCATACAGCACACAATGATAAACTGTAGAAAAAGTAACAAGAATGTGTCATTTATTTCCCACACTTTCATTTATTAATACTGCCACCAGGTGGTGCCAGTCAGAGGGATTAAGATGCGGGGCAATATTTAACTGATATTTTCTAGCAGATTTTTTATTTCAACACCTGTTTTCAATATATCATGAAGAGGTGCTTGTTGAGGTGAAACCCAGAATAGCCTGACAACACCACAGATATTTTTCAGTAAGGCTTCATTTCTAGCTAATTAGGTCATTTCTGACTTGTTGCAGTGTTCATTACACTAATTAATATCTGAAGGGGTCCAAAACGTGACCACTGTGACACATTTGTACCTGAGAGGGAGTCTCCACTCCCTGAAACTTAGAACTTTGACTCTTGTCTGTCCTCCTTTCACCAAAATAATCCAGACTGTCCTAGTGGACAGACAGAAATCAATGTAAGGAAAGAGTCTGTAGTTGCAAATTTGAAACTACTTAAACAAATCTCAGCTTTTATAAACTATACCTGTGCACTTTCAAACTGGTCACTGTCAATAAGCCAGGTGCAAACCATAGTACCTGTACGTCCTGTGGGAGAGAGCAGTCATCATCATTTAGTTACAATGAGCCAAAGTGTGGTCTTTATTAGACACATATGATTCAGCAAACGTTCATGATACCAGTTTGGATGGTTGGCATCACCTTTCCCCCCTTTACAATGAATAGCAATGATGTTTGTGGGATCTTCAGCCATCCATGCCCTCACACTTGCTGTGTATTTCAGCATGTCCCTGAGAAACAGTTCACCATGATAAAGTCAATATAAAAAGCTTGAAAAGTGTCAAGTATAGCTACTTAGTGACGTGTGTCTGTAATTGGTAATACTTCACAAAGATATTTGCACTAGCTAAAAATCCCATGAGGCAGTGGGGGCTGTTCTACATTTATATTTCAGTTACACCAAGATAACATCTGTGTGCTCCAATTTAATTCCAAGCAAAAGGAGAAGTAAAACAATAATAACACACCACAACAGAAAATGTTACTTACTCCAAAGACGGTACATTGTGGTCATCAATAAACACCCGTTCAACTCTGTAGTGGAAGAACTTTGGGTCATAACCTTTTTCACCTGGAAACAAAAAGAAGACAGTAACGTGGTTTATCTTGTTAGAAAAACTCAGTACAGTTCATGTGACGAGCAGAGATGCCAACTTACTGCACAGGTTGTAAACTTTATAGTGGCCTTCGTGTTTAGTGTCCAAGAACTTCGCCACCTCCTGCACAGAACAACAGCAGGTACATGTAAAACCCTGCAGATGCTTTTACGTTTCTTAAGGCTGAGATCTTAGTTCTTAGGATCGGACTCACGTGGATTGGGTTTCTGTAGAAGGACTGTTTTCCAGAGGACGGGAAAGACATGGCGATGACACGGTCTAAAGCAGTCAAGATTCAAACCAAAGAACTTGATTTCTTAAAAACTGATCCTAGATTTATTTTCTGACACAGAGCTGTGTACACCATATAGCACCTACCAGTGACGTATGTAAGGTCAAGATCAAATCCATCCTTCTGATAACGACGCTTATTCTCAGAAACCTGACAAAAACAGGTTAATAAGGTTAATTTCTACACGCATGCAATCCCCCAGGAAGAGTTAATGGGCACCTGGCATTGAGTGCATTGAGCTATTTACCATCCGCCTGGTGACTTTCTCCAGTTCTTTCTTCTGTGTTGCCAGTCTGAAAACCCTCACAAGGATTATTATCCTCAGGGCACGGAAGAAGGTCACCACTCTAATTCAGAAGGAAGAAAAAAAACTATATAAACACCTCAGCGTCATTTGGTTTACTACAATATTTTCAATGTGGGTTATGCACCAAGCAATAGCAACAATACTAGTTAACCATTTGAAACATAGTTTCATAATTTTTTATGGTCTAAGATCCCATCAACATTTTTACAGCAAGAGGTTCTATCTATGCCAAGTGACACCAGGTTAAGATTAAACAACAGTATTTTGTGCAGCCAGACAGGGTTTTAAATTAGAACTACAGCTGAGCTAACCTAGACATTAGTGTACACGTCTGTTAGTTGGAAATAAAGAGGATGGCACGTACCTAGGGATGAGACTGGCTCCTGACAACCCAGTGAATGTGTAAACAATGGTGACCACAAGTGTCACCACTACAACGCAGGCGTCTATGATGTTCAGTTTGGAGCTGAAGTACACTTTGAACCTCAAATGTGTCAAAAAAAAAAAAGGTTAACGGCTAACATACAGTGACACGGTGCTTGTTACCACATTTCTCAGTGAGCAACCCAGTACACGCTCTACATTTCCTGTCCAGCTTCCTCTTTAAAGTTTCCTGCTTCACAATCTCAGCAGGATTCTGCTGACACAGGACGGTTGGCATCACTTTTAAGCTTTTTGCAAATTTAAAAACAAGCAGTTGTGCTTTAATAATGGAGGACTGTGTCTGATAACTGAGGCACCAGAAACTACCGTCTGAACTGGCATCCGCGACCAAAATTGGGCAAATCTGCATGACTCCCCAGAGTACGAGCTGTCTTCTTTCTTACCCTTCAACGTAGACTCGCAGAAGAACGTCAACGAGAAAGAATAGGGAGATGGTGAGGGACACGGCCTCCAGGGTCTCTCCAACCTCTCTGCTCTTGTCAGACAGGGAAAAGTCTACGATTACCAGAACAATGTCCACTATGATCAGTATTACTCCAAAAATCCTGGATGTAAAGACAGACAGAACATCATCATTAAACCAAAAAAGAAAAATCACAATCCTACATTAGCGACTGAATTTCTCTCTGAATGAGTTGTGAAAACACACTCACCGAAATCCAAAGGACATAACGAAAGGAGTGATCTTCTTCCGTATGTTGCTACAAGAGAGGATGAGAGTAGTGGATCACTTAGAGTTAAATCTACTCCCCTTTAACAGGGTTTGCTTACAAGACCATATACTATCTGCAGTCCAGGCTCTACACACGTACTGATACATTGTGTCTGGCACCACACTCTCATCCTTTCCATCATCAATCTCCACTTTAGCGTCCTCCATCTTTGCAATGTTTCTAAAAGCAAAGCAGCACATCAGGAAGAGCACACCGACATATACAACAGGAATAAACAGGATAAAAGTGAGTTATCGTATTAAAACGTGTCAATTCCTCACCCATTTACACCCGCATCCGACCCTGGGCTGAAGTGGACAGAGGACATGATTTGCGTGTCTTCCCTTTTGAATGTGTAGTCTCTGAATCTGAACACGGACATGAAAATGTGCCTTTTAGGGTTAAGCAGGGAAGACAAGTGAACAAAACATTTTTTCTTGAATATTGTATCTCTGGCTATCAGCCCCCAACATACTTCCTCTCACTGTGTAATACAAACAAACACAATCACCAGCCGAGAAAAAAAAAGCGACAATGCTCAGATACACAATCATGCGCGAATACACTGTTGCACGCAAAACGCGGAGTAACAGTCAAAACAAAAGTCCCGGACAGACACACAAAGCCCCGTTTAGCACCTTCCCTCTCCTCACCTGAAGGGTTTGTTTGTTTGTTTGTTTGTTTATCCGCTGTGAGTGAATTAGTCCAAAACTAGCTGCACCTCGGGCGCCTGTTCACCGTCAGGACGGTCATTGGTGAACTTATACGACAGTTCGTCTTGTGACTCGTTGTGCAGACAGAGGAAGACGGTTCAAGGGTTACTCGGGTGGACGTTTTTTCCATCCATCCACTAACGTTACTCCGCATCGCTTTTTGCAGACGTAGCGCTTTGACACTTCCTGGACGCGACTGAGAAGAAAAACACGCGCAGCCTCTCTGTCCCTTCTCGGTCTTCGCTCATCGTTTCACATCGAAACCAACGCACCAAGCCTGACCAAGGGTTTCCTTTACAAAGCGAGAGCCACGTTAAAAACAGGCCAAACCACCAGATCTGCCCCTAAAGTCAACATCTGGTTTGAATTAACGCCTAACGCGTGTGTGGAGTAATCCGAGCTGACGAACACGGAACAATTCGCTACGCAATGGAGAGTTTGTTTGTTGAAATCATATTTATTTTCTAAAAACCTTGTGAGACAACTGGGAGAAGATCAACATTAAAAAAGTTGATCTTCAGAAACCACCTCAAACCAAAACAACTAATGTGCGTAGCACTAATATGAAATATATATATATATATATATTGTGCCTGTGTTGCTAGTTTTTAATTAAAATCCCTTTCCCAAAAACTAGATGGTTGCACGAGGTAATAGTAATAAAAAAAATTAAACGTTTAATTAAACAATTAAACACAAAAAGAAACATTTTATAAACGCAGGTAAAAGAAAATATACTGCAGACAAACTAAAACTCAGTGAAACTAAAATTAAAATGATAAATGTATTATCGCAGGTTTAAAACAATATTATTGCAATATCAAAACGTAACACAAGGAGGAGCTATTTTATTTGCCCTTCTTCTTTTCATTGTGTTATTAAATACATTTGTGTCTTTGGATTGCAGTTTATATATCTAGTTTATTTATATCAGATAATTTGTTCCATCTGTTTGTTTTCTCATCACACACCAAAGAGACAGTACTTGTGGTATGTAAGGAATGAAGTTCTCTCAACATGTTCTGTCCATGGGGCTAACTGGAGCTCAGCGTTTGGCATGGTCGCATGGATCCTTTAATGTGGACCATGCAGAACGGGCCCAGCCCATAAATAATATTGACAGATTTTAGAGGAAAGAACGTTCAACCTGGAGAAAACAAAAGGAAGCATTGTGGAAGGAAGGTAGGCTGGTAGTGCAGAGCTGGAGGCGATCTGAAGGCTAGAGAATTATACAATCTAGACCATTATCTTTTAGTCTATGATCGTACATTGTACTTGACTTCAGACAAATATTTCAGCACCAGACCTCTTGTCATGCCAGTGTTGCTGTTGTTGACTCTGCTGTGCCACATGTCTATGCAGTTGTCAGTAAGTAGATTATTTTATTCCTTAACGACTTTACGCTCTGTTTGTTTCGTTGTTCTCATATTGACGTTGAAAATCGACAACATGTTCAAACAGTGGTAGCGTCAGGCTGGGCTACATGACAGTACTGCAATTTCTGGACACTCTTAATTGATCTGTAGCTGAAGTGAAGCTATTCTTTCTCTGGCTCTTCTATGGATACTAGTTTACTGAAGTATTCAAACAAGCATGTAAATATCATAGATAACTTGAAACAGCTTTTCTTATTTCAGGAAATAGACTCGTGTGGGACACAGATTGCAGCTGTCAAGCTCAACATAAGGAAGTTGGAAAGGAAACTCTTGATTGGGAAGTGGCAGGTTGAACACTTGCAGAGGCACAAGTATTTCCGTCCATTTCGACCTGATGTGTCAAATATGGAACCAGAATCTCATGCGGCCCTTGGTGTAAATGACAACAGCAGTGATGCATCAAACACTGACATGACACTGATGAAGCATCTTCCACCAGCGGGCAGTTTAATTGTCCATGATAAAGGTAAGAAATGCTCACGTTATGTCATTCATTAGAGGAATTGTCATTATACAACATGAAGTATTAACAGTCTAATGCTACCTTTAAAGACTGCTCTGAGCTGTTTGACAGACTGAAGCCACAAAGTGGTTTCTACCGCATCAGACCCAAATTACAGCAGGATCCAGTGTTGGTCTATTGTGACATGGAGGATGGAGGAGGTTGGACAGTGTTTCAGAGGCGCCGCCATGGAAAAGTTGACTTCAACAGGTATGTAAGCTCTAGCATTTGGTGATAAAAATAAATGACAATGTAACGTACTGTACTGATTGGTCCAACATGGCCATTATAAGTATAAGTGTCTTCATTTTAGAGACTGGGTGGACTACCGAGACGGCTTTGGTGACTTCAAACTGTGGAATGATGAGTTTTGGTTGGGGAATGAACTTATTTATTCTCTGCTTTCCGAAGGTTTGCAATAATTAAAGTAAAAACTCAAATTTCACGTCAAATTACTGTTTCATGTATATATTGTATTGTGTTTGATGATGGGCTTCCTATTTATGTATTTTCCCTGTTTCTTAAAGGTAAGAACCTGGTAAAGATAGACCTAATGGACTGGGATGGAGTGAGAAGTAATGCATTTTATGAGAACTTTCGGATCACTAATGAGGCCGTAAGATAAACTGTTAACAATTGCAGTTCTATCTTTTCTTGTCAAATACAAGCGTACAATATTTCCTGCATTTCAGGATAAATATCGTCTGCAGTATGGACAGTACAGTGGGAAAGCTGGAGATGCTCTGGCGGGTGGTTCAGGGATGGTGGACCAGTGGTCTGCCTGTCTCAGTGGCATGCAGTTCAGCAGCAGAGATCAGGTCGGATCAGAGGTCTAGTCCTGCTTATCTCAAACTAAGTTTAAGGTTAAAGTGCAGATGGTGACTGTGATAACACTGTTTTGGTGGTGATTGACAGGACAATGACCGCTACCTTCAGGGCAGCTGTGCTCAGGAGAATAAGGCAGGTTGGTGGTTCAACAGGTGAGAACTTCCTTCACGTCCCTCTAACTCCTCATTGCACAAGCAATTTGTTGTGTTTTGTTTTGTTATCCAAATGAATCCCAACCATTTTGTTCAAAGTCCGGGATTCGTTTTGGCAAAAAACAACAACAAAACAAAAGAAACGCTGTTTAAATGACACCTTTGACAGACTTTCTGTGTGCAGGTGCCATGCAGCCAACCTGAATGGGAAGTTCTACAGTTCTGGGAAGTACCAGGGGCAGTATGATGACGGTGTGGTGTGGGGTACCTGGAAAGGTCTTTGGTACTCCCTTAGACACACCGCCATGAAGGTGCGGCCACTGCTGTTTTTGGATGACATTGGTAGTGGTGGAGGGGCATTTTAAGATAGAAATGAGGACCTACTGACTGTTGTGTTTAAATTTTGACATCTTGATTTGCTTTATTATTTGAAAGTATTATCTAAAGTCTTTAGTACATTAAAGACAACTTCCCATAAAGTGTATCTTACTCAAAAAATAAAACAAGCAGCATTTAACCAAATGTTTCACAGTTGTTCGTATTCGACAGTCGACTCAGACCACTGACCTGTGCAAAAACATGGCATCCTTACACAATTACACTGAACTGTACAGAATATTCAGTAATGTAGAAAAATAAGACCTTACCTGTGTCTGTAGTGTGGTGCAGCCTAAAGGTATATCTAAGTATATTCTACGGGTCATTTTCCTTTAACACACCATGCAGTGATCCACTTCCAGCTCAAATAGATGGTTAAGTTCTTCAGTCCAGCCTGCTTTATAGCCAATTAAACACTAAGACTGTCAATTTTATAACAATTGCTTTTTGCATTTCATGGTTTTAAACATTACATTTATAACTTGATTAAAATCTTGTCTGGCAGTTTTGAACATATAGAAAATTGTGTTTTTCACACTTTCACATTTTTCAGAAGTTGTATATTTATTGGTTGCTGATTTGTCCGCTCAGTCTTATTTATGTTGTTTTTATGTTGTTATGTTATGTTGTTGTTATGTTATGTCAACAACTGTCACTGACTTTATGTGTATATTGCGTCTTCATCAAGAAAAACATACATGTCAACGTTTAAACAGCAATACTCTTCGTAAACGGTATGAAAAACGAGGCAGTGACACAATTGGACCTGGATTTGTAAGTAGTATGATTCACTGTCAACAGTAGATTATTGAATTACAGTAAGCTATCTGGCAGCAAGTGTTTGCATGTATTGATTTTTCAAGTTTACCGTCTCTGTGACTCCAATGCAAGGTGACAGAGGCACAAGCTGGAGCTACAGGTCCGTAACTCTGGCCATTCCTGCTTTAAAAATTGTGAAAATCCCTCCAGGGACATTGTAAGCATCAAAAATGTTTAATCTAAGATCTGCAATATATCGTTCAGTGTATTCTGTATAAATCTGACAGGCTGAACTCCGTACTAGCGCCATTCTTCTCCACTTATGCGGTTCCTTACTAATATGCAAACATAAACAAACCCAGTCACGTGACGTCCGGAGTTCTATTAGCACATTTCTAGGCTCAAGGTCATGTTTTATGTTAAATATGACTTGTGGTTACAGGCTGTTCTAATGCTTAGTAAACAAAAAAGCCTAAGAGAAAGAAACTTTGAACACTCAAATATGAAAATGCATCAACAACATTTATTTAAATACAAACTTAAATATATAGTTTCATTTGATTCTAATATATAAGCATGCGTCCCAGAACCCTAACATTAGAATCAAATCTTTATCGATATGTTGTGGGTGACTTTATAAATGAGGGCTTGTTAGGGATGTCTGTCCCAGCTATAGTCCTACACACCTGCGTGAGCTACTCTTCTTCCTCAACATATGATGAGGACAAATCTAAGTCCAACATCCTCTGCTCTGCCTCACTCAGCCTGTAGGTAGATCCACCACTTGTGCTGTACTCTCCCGACATTGGCAGAGAGCGGCAGCGATCTCGCCTCTTCTCTAAGGACGATACGCTAAAGGTGGAGCTGCGCTGCCGCCCCTTGACCCCAGGCCGAGACTGAGCCTCCTTTAATTTCCGAGCCAGGATGTTCCTCTGGGTAGGTGATGGGCCACGGCGGTTCCAGTTCTGCTCCGCCCGCTCTGCTCGATCCACACTCAGTTGCTGTAACTCACGAACTGTGCCCGGCCCCCCAATTCCTGACATTCCCTCACCTTCTCTACCTCTGGGCTTATCGGTCCTTTGCCTTTCCACAGTACTACAGAGTTCTGTATTTGCATGGTTCTCAGAGGCCGATATGCCGTTGGTGTTGGTTCCTGTGTGCTTGAGTTGAGGGTTGTGAGTTGTCGTTGTATCTCTCCAGGTTCTCCTCTGGTCAAAACTATGAGATTTGGACTTAGTCCACTCTGAGGCCTCATGTTCTGGAATGGGGTAGGAGCGTGACGGCTGCCTCTCCCATCCTCCTTTGGTCCAACAACTTCCTTCAGGTAGAGTCCGAAATCCCACCTGCAAAGCATAACGTATGATTTTAATCAAGGATTTTGAAAAACACCCTCCTAATATGACGAGTCATAAATCAAAGGAGGCTTAACAAATAATAATGAAAGCTGCACTGGTGACCTGGGTCATGCTTCTCTCTCTAAACTGTGCAGAAGTTCGAAGCTGTGGTTTGGTGTCATTAAAACTGGAGGTCCGGCGGAAATGTGGGTTTTTCTGAAAAGAGCTTCCTGGTCCTGCTCCTCCTCCTCTGAGACCTGCTAACTGACTTCTCTCTACCATCTCGACCCAGTCAGCCGTGCGGTCACGCCATTCTGAGCTCCCCCCACTTGCATGAGCAGAGATGGCAGGACCTAAGACCAGCTCCACCCTGGGACTCAGTCTGTCTGCTGTGGCTCTAGAAGGCTGGGGCTCAGAAAACACAGCTGTGACATGAAATTGGGTTTGGTTGTTATGCTCCTCGAGGTCCAACGGGACGGCAGAATGAACATATCCAACCGGTGAAGTAACAGAGGAGCTGGTGGGTGAAACGGATGATTCTACCAAGGTATCATGGACAGGACTGGAAGAGACATGGTACAGCTGTGTTGCCTCCTTTAACCCCTTCTTCTTCATCTCTTTTAACTGCTGCTGGGCCAATCGGTACCTAGAGAGACAGCGATAAGACTGGAGCATGATAGAATAACTTCGATAACAAACGTCTAATGGCTGTGTGATGACGAAAATGAAAAAATGAAATGATGAAAAAATATTCTGAACATACCCAAATATTGGTGGCACCATCTTCTGACCTGTGGGAGAAAGCCTTTCTGGATCGGGTGAAAGAGGCGTCACCAGCGTCTGTGAAAGAGGCTGACTGCCCAGCGGAGGGCCAGCCAGGCCATGTGTTTCAGAAACGCTGGGTCTTTGAAGGCTTTGCCCACAAATGGAGGCCTCATCAGAAAGCTTGCGCCCTCCAGGGGAGTGCATGGAGCCTCTGTGGACCGAGCTGCACTGAGGCGTCTGGCATAGCTTTCTCCACACAGTCACCACAATGGTAGACAGAATCACAGCCAGGCAAAGAGAGATACCAGCCACCATGACCACGTTACCACCTAGGGGTGCAGCTCTGGCAGGTACAGAGGGGAGAGGTGGGGAAGGAGTGGGCAACACTGGGGGAGGAAAGGGAGACAACTATTAAGAACTACACACACTCCACAGTGCGTAATCTAGTTTATTATACATTTGAAGCTTAGCATGTTTCTCCACATATTGAAAGCTAGAGAGTTACAGACCGACACAGTCCTCCAGAGAGCAGAGGGACTGCTCCTTCACCATCCCAGTGCAATGCTTCCCTCCCACACCTGAGGGCAGCAGACACTCGCGCACTCGTTCCCTCACCCCCTCTCCACAGCTCACGCTGCACATACTCCATGGCTGCCAGGGACCCCATGCCTCTGCAAGCAGACCATCAAAAGTAAAGGTTAGAGATGAAAAACATTCATTTACATCATCTGCACAAACCCTCTGGCCCCCAAATTCACGTCTTAATGAACAAATCCGCACAGCCTTCATTCACCGACTACTTAATGACAAGTAAACGTCTTAAATCCCACCTGCACTCCTGTGAACCACCAAACAGGTTTGTGCTGGACTAGGGGAGCGGCTGAAGTTGAAAACAAAGCGAAAGCAGTACTTATTCCTTCCTGGGTAAAACACAGAGCAATTGAACTCGGTCTCATTCTCTCCCCGGGTCAGCCAGTTGAAGGCCAGCTGTGGAGAGGAAGGCTCTTCTGGGCCGGTGCCCAGCTGTGGTGTTCCACCTGCTCCTACTGCAGAAGAATCACCAATCCCTGTCCCTTCCCCTGCATCCTTATACAGCAGCACTTTACCATTTGCGTGAGCACATGGTGGGGTTATCAGTTTAACAGTCATAGTCCCTACACACCCACTCTTGTATGCGTTGGCGTTTTCCACCAGGAGTTTATAAGAGAAGATACGGGACAGGTAAAGAGGCCCAGAGCTCTTCACTTCCCGTTGTGTATGAGGAGACTGTAGAGCCACTCGTATGAAATCTCTGTCTGTGAAGGGGAAGGCGCAGGACAGCTCGATGCTCTGGGAATGGACGGGTTTGATTGGGAGGCGTGTGCGGACCCTGACTTTGTCGATGCTATTTCTCCCAATTTGGTTGTATTCCACGTAACTGACTTCTAGCAAGAGATCAGGCTCAAGCCTGCTGGAACAAGCCTGGAAGTGTTCGTTAGTAGAAATCCCAACCTGCAAAGAAGAAACATAAGAAGAGTCATTTTGTGGCACAATGCAGTTCATAAAGTGTGAGACCTTATTTGACTTGCCTGAAAAAATCCTGAATGATTTCCCGCCCGATCCACAGCGATGTGAAAGGTGGGCCACTGCACCTGCAGTTCTGAACTCCACCACCAGGAAGTGCGCTCCACACTAGTTTTGTCTGTTCCATTCGCATGAGAGACAGCAGTGGTGCTGGTCTGCCTGAGCAGGAACCGGAAAGTTCCTGCATACAGGAAGCAGGAACAGCTGAACTCCACCCTACCGGTCAGTTGGTTGTTCGGGAGAGTCCTGGTCAGAAGGGTGGTGTTGGTTTCCATGTTGACCAGAGACAGACTCATGTTGTGGATGGTGCTGGTATTGGATTCTGTGCTGAAGTCCACAAATACACTGGCATTGCTAAGTGCAATGTGGAACGAGGGCCAGATGTTGAGCCCCGCGAAAGCTTCAGGAAAGATGTAGACATGAGTCAGAGGGAGGAGGAAGAACATTTCATTTGACGTGTTGCTCATGTTTCTTCACAGTAATTTGACTCTTTTAAATATATTGTTTAGTTATGTTTGAAACATGACTGAAAATGTCAGTAAATTAAAAAAAGTTCACATATTTTAACAAACGACCTATAAGTTAAAAAAGGTCTAACTGAATGATAAAAATACTCAATTATAAACATAATGTGATTTAATTGCCACACTAATAAGTACAAAACAATGAATAACGATTAGTTTTCAGCCCAGACGTCATGGATCCATATAAATGATTAGTTTTCTGCACATTTCAAATAACAATTAAAAACTATATTACATCTGATTATTACTGTAGACATGAAGTCTCATAGCGTCGGGAATCCTATTGTGCACATCTCACATGTCCACAAAGTAAATGGATATGGGGCGAGTCTGACCCTCTTTTAACCCCAATTCTACTCTTCCTCCCTGTAGATGCACTACATCATACTTATATTCATCTGATCATACCTGATTTTTAAACACAGACTTTAGTTATCGAGCTGATTGGCTTGGTGACACTCACCGTATCCCATGAGCAGCAGCAGAAAGGGCAGCAGTGAGACGGCCTGTGGCATTCCGATGTCTGTGCCTGTTTTCTCAGACACAACATGACCATCGTCTTCCACCAACACTCACCTCTACAACTCAGAGACAAATCACAAAAATAAATAGATGATCCACAAGTAGGCACCAGGCAAATGCTTGCACTGTGTCACCAGGCAGAAGGTTTGCAAGGAGCCGTGCACTCATCTGAAGAATGAAAAACAGGAAGGCTAGAGTATGAAGCTGTGACCATGAGATTTTTGAATTTACACTGGCGTCTTCCTCTTCCTTCCATCTTCACAATGGGTTGGAGAGTTGTCGAAATCATACAAGTGTAGCACCCACAGGAAGAATTTACTAATTTGGTTGTCCTTAGAGGTTTCACTGATTGTTCTTTATCTCTTATTTTAAGCTGAATTGTTATGTCTTTATACACTATAGTATAAAGGAAAACTACTACTCTCACAAAAAACAAAAACAAAAATAAAATAATCATATATGCCAAGATATCAGCCTGTTGCTAGTTGGAGTAATGTGAACTTCTTTGACTAACTACACTAAATAAGATGATTGTTAGTATAAGATAAAGTAGCTCTCAAACGTTTACTGTTGACGCACAGTCTGAATATTCTCCCTGTAAACCCAAATGTATCTGTGCCTATAGCCAACGTGAAGCTTCATATTTTTTAAGTGGGATTTGATAAAAACGCCTTAACACAACCCCATTTTCAACACAGTAGTCAGTAATCGCAGAGTATAGTTTCCTGTAGGACATGGTAGTCGCAACCTTTGAGGTAATGAATAGTTAACTGTTGTACTCACATGCCTCGTTGAATAAATACATTATTCCATCTTTCCAACGCAGCAACCGTAAAAACGACCCGTGCGGCCAACACACGTGTCCAGCTGATAAATATCACTGACACTCAGCAAGAGGCAAAAGCAACGACGGTGCGCGCCGGTGTCTCCACGGCGCGTAAAAGAGACCCGTTGCGCACAGCCGCGGCACAGAAACACGCAAAGTGAAAACTATGTGGAGTCGAGACGACGCACGGTGGCAATTCCATGCAATTATTGTCAGTAAAAGCAGATTCGTCTGTGCAAGATACAGTTCATAAGGTTGCAGGTAACATGCATTAAACTACTCTGTAGCACAGGTGAATTAGGTTTTTCTCCTTCTGACAATTATTATGAAGCTTGACAGTTAAAACAAGAGGCACCCGGGTCATCAGGTGCCTGCAGTCAGTGACTATGTGAAGAAATATGTGAGATTCAGCACATTGCTCTATAACTTACTGCATGAAATGGCAGCCACACATAAATCATTCTTCATTTAAAGGGGTGATTTAAAAGCCAGAATTATTGTACATTACAAATATATCCTAGTGTAAGGATGTAGGCAGGGCTTCCATCAGACAACAATAAAAACAAACTGAAGTTTCCCCAACTCAATATATGGATCAACTTCAAATACACCACTGAGCAAACCAATACATGCTAACATGCAAGGACAGGACTTGTTTTGTGCAATAATAAAAATTCAGTGCTCTGCACCCCTAATTATTATGATCAGACCTGCCCGAATCCAGTTCTCCCTGAACAAGTGGAGATCATATACTTTACTATCATTAAACCACATGGCACCGTAATCTAATCAGTTCTGTAGACCCACATTTTCCCTAAAGAGAGAGCCAGCAGCAAACAGGAAGCTCCTCTGGAGATGAAGCACAATGGGAACAAAGAACGTTTCTATCCAGAGTGTAAAAGCCCTAAAGGGATGCACATATTAAAACAGCGTTGGAGTTTATAGCCAATATAACATTTAAACATGATGCTTCTCACATCACATAGTATCTGCTGAAATACCCACATATGCTATGTCACAAATTCTTATGATATAAAGTGTAAAGGTCAATTTACAAGAGCCCTTCTTAAGCTTCAGTGTGCCAGTTAATGAGGTCTTAAACTTTTGGTTATCCTTCAAACAGATACAACTGGATTTGCTGAAATACAACCTTTGCAATGAAAGGATTAGTTACCTGAAGAGTGACATTTGGAAACGTGCCCTAAATTTTATATGCTGTGAAACAAACTGACATTTAAAGTGTATCTTGTGTTTTTTGGCACGTACGTAGAAACACATTTAGCAGTGTTATGTATTGTTTACTTTAAAACGTATTATCAACAAATCAGTGGTGATAAGAAGAGGATTTAATAAGACAGCATCCCAGAAACTGTATATGTGGAGAGCCACAATTGTGTTGAGGTGATCACTCCACTAATCAGAACAAAATAAAAACACATTTGTTGTTGAACTGTTGCACAGTTTAAATATACATTTTATTGACTTTAAGGACAGATTCTAACATATATAGAAAATCCATTGAAATAACCACTGGTAGGGTCATCACTGTGCTCAAAATAAAGAAACCACTCTACATAAAAATGTACCACTTTATTAGATATATGTTTACTATTGAGGTCATGGTGAGCAGCGGAGTTGTAATGCAGTCAACTGTATTAAGAGGTCTTTTCCACTATCTACATTATATCTACATCTGACTATTTCAACAAAATTTAAGACATTTGTGGATGAGATGCTATATTGATGCGTATCTGATATATCAGGTGCACCTAATAACGTGGCCAAGGAGTGTACATGAGATGCCTAAAAGATTGTTTTAAAGAATTCTTCACAGGTCAAAAGAGGTTTGGGTAGAATCTCAATCCCTCAACAGAGTCATCTCTACACAGGTGACCCATCTTCTCAGCCAGCAGGAGCCTATGCAGGAAAGAGAGACGAAGAAACCAAGAGGTCAGGAAGAAAAACACCTTTGTAGCAAAGAGTCTTAATACTTTTGTGGTGAAAGAGCTTCTGGTGAACCCCACATAACATCTACAGTACTTGTGTGTTTTGAATATAGGAGATAAGTTACCGCTCTTTAGACAGAAGAACAGAGAGACCTAGGAGTTTGGCAAATTCCTCTGCTGTCAAGGAACCTTTGTCTGAAACCTGTATGAAATCAAGATACATCATAAAGCAAAATAGTTCCAGCCATCGTTTAACTTTAGAGATTTTTCCGTGAGCATAATGTCGCATCAATTTAGGTACATGTCATTATATCATTATAATCTGTTATTAGATTATATTAGGCTTACATTGTCCAGTGCTGAGGCTATCATTTCCTCTTCGCTGTGTGACTGCAGCTGGACCACCATTACTCCACTGTCAAACACACGCAGCCTAAAGAAAACAAGACAGTTGAAGGAAGGAGTCTATGGGTGTGGGTGAGAGAAACAGACTTCCGGTCAGTTTAATGCAGAGGTTTAATTTCATTATTATAAAGTTAGTGAATAGACATCAACTGGTTTGGAGTTACCAGAACCAGTGTGACAGAGGAACGGGTTAGGGGAACGTAACCTTTGAAACCCTAAGAAGTGACAGGAAATGACAGCTACAGAAGGCTGGACTTCAACAACAGGAAACCGGCAGGAAGAGCCTGGCCTCTGTGAAGCAGGCGCCTATCCTGCCGTTCTTTACATATAGCCTAGTCTACACAGAAGAATAGGTAATGCTATAAACATTACAACAGAAGGACAAATGTTTATCAGTCTCACCTTAGTGGCAGCTTCAATGCCTCGAACATCTTGCATGCATTTACCAAATCTTCTGGTGATAGAAGCTGCAGCAAGAGAAAAAACAGTGTCTGACAGGCCACCAGAGTCATTTGTGTGTACCCTGTACAAAGCTGTGTCATATTATCGATTCAGCTAGAATGAACATGCAGGTGCATGCTCACTCATGTACGATCTATTAAATTACCTCCATTCCTCTAGCCCGGTTGACGAGGCAGTACACCTCAGTCAGGGCCATCATACCTCCACGTTCCTAGGGCAGAGAGTGGTGGAAAGAGAAAGAGGAATAAGATTTGCACGGAAATGGGAACTTCAATAAGGAACAAACTAAAACTAGTCTTAGTATAAATGTTCTTGCCAACCTCTAAAGGGGCTTGTAGCATATCTCCCAGTTGCTTAGCTAGCTGCAGATGGTAATGTGTGCCTGATCCATGGGTTTCTCGGGTAACAGGGTTAGCAATACCCATGCTCAGTAGGTAGGACTTAAATCGAATTGTCTATTAAACAGAACAGAATTGTTAAAAACAATATGTGTGTGTAATAGTCCGGTAAGGTTTTACCTGATTATGCTAAAAAAAAGTTCTTACCTCATCTTCTGTTATATCTCCCTGTTTTTCTTTGATCTTGTTGGCTATAGACTTAGACAGCTCCACCATCTCTTTGGCCTGTTAGTTAGAATAGATTATCATTCAGCATATCAAACTGCATGAGTGTAAACTGGATGTGTCAGTGATGCAAAGACAAGTCTGTAAAAAGTCAAATAATTGTCTTGTGAAGCAACAACTACTACTAAAATGCAAACATACTAAGAAAAGTGCTTTTTACCTTGACCATCAGCTTACTGAGATCCTCAAATGCCTGAAAAAGCGAGACTAAATTGATAAGAGAGCTCAAAAATGTTCACCATTAAGGAAGCCACAAGACTACATGGCTACAAATTAAATTTTATATCATTCCACAAAATCCTCACCCCTCCTTTAGAACTGAATGCAGCCCTCACCACACATTTATTTTAATATCCTACCAGTCATGAAGCTAAATATATGATTTAAATTTTATTTTTTCATATTTAAGACAAACATAGAATCTATCCAGCAATGATTTTGTATAACCATATAAACTTAATTGTTGCCAAGTTTCTGTCATAACGCTTGTGGTCATCTTAAATTAATGTAAATTGCAATGAATTCCAGTTGTGGCAATTTTCTATAAAAAAAAAAGATAAGAACATTAATCAAAACATCTTAAAACCACTCTGAACTCCCACTATATTCATTTTGCTCTTCAAGAAACAAGAACTGCAGCTTTCTAGTACCTCAGAAATGTTTTTGTCAGTTTCTTTCCTCTTTTCCTCTATCTTCCTCTCAATACCAACAATCCCCACTGCACGTGTTCTTCCTGCCTGCAAGAGTGTGAAGGAAAGAAAAACATATGTAGTAAAACACAAGTAACTTAAGAGTTGGCACCAAAAAATGAAGGAGAAGAAAGAAGAGAACTGCTGTTAAAATACATGTATTAATTTAATATTTTTTATAAGATTTAGGATTCCTTTAATCTTACATACCTTAATGCAAAATCAAATATGAAGCCATTGTGTAACAGCCTACACCAAACATTACTCACTTTTACTTGAGTATCTAAAGCTGAGTCCCACTGACATGGGATATTAAACCTAATTCTGTCTGTAGTAAGGGTCAGAAGTTGATAAGTTCTGCTATAAATTAAATAGACAAAGTAACAACAGTGCCATCCTGTGGAATACACACATATTAGGCAGCCATCTTGTGAGGCAAGAAATCACACAACCTTCCTGTATTTTAACGTAAAAACATCCTGGAATTTAAGACAGAAGGAAAAAAAGAGATTATAGACAAATGTCTGTGAAGGTCATCATAGGTCATGTTTATCCCACAACTGATGGAGGCTTTTAGGCATAAGGTGAAATGTATTTAAAAGTAAAAATCCAGTTGTCACTGACTAGCACCACTGGCATATTATTAAAGTTTCTAACCTGAGAGCCAGTTCCTGTGGGGATAGATTGGGAAACTGGAGTATTCTCCCATCGCTTTTGTGTCATCTCCTCTGTTAGCCTCCTGTAAAACTGCAAGACAATGATACCGTGTCATTTCCAGAAAATAGCAGAGTCCATATTTAGAACATTCATTGTAGGTGAACAGTAAGACAAAAGCAAGAAAATGGCTGTTTGTGTCAATACCTCAATCTGCCCATGTTCTTTAAAGGACAGCTTGATGTAAGAATACTTGCTCTGTTGGTAGGGACCTGGCTCCCTGTTGGGAGACACTGGATGCAGATGGATAACTATTTTTGCACTGTGGGATAGGACATATTATAGTTAATATTAATATGTCTATGTCTAATTAATAGCTAATTAAAATCCTTGTTCTGTAATAAGTAAACAACACAAAGCTTTCCACATGGCACAATCTAGGCATGTAAAAATAAACAAATAAGTTAATCACTAATTCCCCTGACATGTATATATTTGTTTAATTTGATGAGCATTGGTTCTTTTTATGCATATGCCATAATGTCTATTTAGTCACACTCACCTTTTTCCTATTCCTGCTGCCTGCTCCTCAAAATAGATGATTTGTGACAGAGGTATGGCTATGCAGCATTCCTAGTCAAGACACAGATCCAGAATTTAAGACAAATAACAGCAGCACCGCTTCTCAGCACACCTTCATTTTTATTGCTGTCTTACATGATTTTTAATGTCCCTCCAGATCAAGCGGTGGGTGCTCAACAAGGCAGTGCCAACATCCAGTTTAACCTGTCAAAGACAAGACATTCTAACTTATTTGGTTATATTAAACTCTAGGTCACTTTCTATAGTACAGTCAAGTTTTATGACGTACTCAACCACAATAATCTACAATAATCAACGGCAGCTACTCTTAAAATATTATTTGTTATTTGTTATTCCGTGTAAGTTTTAGCTGCTGTTTTTGTCCTGCATCAAACTTATATACTAGGCAACAAAACTGTACCTTGTCATCGCCATCATACAGTCTCACGCCTCGTTGCTGTATCACTAAAGTTTCATTTATTTCCAACAATCCAGTTGACCAAGAAAAACGGTCCATTTCTGCTGTTGGAAGAACAATTTATTTCCTACTTTTCTCCGCTGCCAAAGCTGATTTTATGTTTACTTCCTGTGCATTGTCCAAGAACGGCCTGACTCTGCCTGTAAAAAACACTAAAGTTAAGTAATAAATAAAATATATGTTTAAGTAAAATTAATTAATAACTAAAGTGATTCTAAATGAATATCTTGTCGTCAACGTATTACATAAGCGACCCGTAAGGTTTGATTTTACATTGTTTTATTCACTTTTATTTCCGGACAGGCAGCTTCACTGGGGTCCTTTCGGTGTTGACGTTACTAGCGCCAGCTGTCAGTGGAAGCTAGCAAGACTGCTAGCACCCTCACCGCGTTGTTTCGATTTGTTTTGCAATTTAGTTTTTAATTTCCCCAGTGTCTGTTAATTTTTTGACGGCATTGCACTTAAACGTGCACAAAGGGAAAAAAAGCGCATTTTTTTATTCGCATATTGTGACGTGGTTTTGTTTAGCTACGTTCCGATATGAGGTACCCGTAGCCAGCTAGCTTGTTGTTAGCCGCGGAGAAATCTGGTGGAGACAGGTTCTGCACACACAGCTTGTTTGGGAGTCATTGTTCACGGGCGGAAAACTTGTATCATAAAGTGTAACGTGAAAGACCACGCGGCTGTATGACGAAGCTAGTCGTGTACAACGAATATTTTAAACGATGTTTGCGCAGCATTATGAAATTAATTCAGTGAGATTCTCTCATATTGTCGCAAAGCCTAATCTGAACTGAGCCCAGTTGATATTAAATGTGTAATCTTTTTTAACTTTTGTACTGTAAAAAGAGAGTTGTGTTAAAAGAGCGTTTGTTTTAAATAACAAATATGGATAAGAAATCGTTTGATATTGTCTTGGATGAAATAAAAAAGGTAAGCAGTGCATTGCCGCCATACAAACTCTTACAACTAGAAATCGTTTCATTGTCGGCGTCTGTAACTTTGCGTTTTGATTTGGTTTTAGTGCGTCCTGACCGATCAGCGCATCAAAGCCATAGAGCAGGTGCATGGATATTTCTCCAGTGAGCAGGTAAGTATTCAGACAGTAACACTAATATGTTTAGGTCTTGGTTAAGCCCGAATAATAAACTAACTTTAAGAAAACGTGGTGAAAAACACTGCAACGGGTAGAGTGTGATGACAGGCGGCACAGTCAAGCACTTGAACTTCTCTTGTTTCTTCCTGGCAATAGTCTGTTTCAAAACATATGCAATACTATTTTAGACATTATACATATTAGGCCAAATATGCACACTTGTGTTGTGATATAGAAACGTGACTATGACAACAGTCTAACGCTGTCTCACACATCTGCAGGTGATGGAGATACTGAAGTATTTCTCATGGGCAGAACCACAGATCAAAGCAGTTAAAGCCCTGCAGCATGTGAGTAGCAAGTTTATCAGTTTGTCTGTATTAGAACTCATTGATTTGTAATAATTGTGTTAAAATATGTACAAGTGAAGCTGTATTCTTTTGCCCTCTCTTTCTATAATTGTCATGTCTTTCATTGTTGTTGTTTTAATTCTTTTGTGCGTAGAAAATGGTTGCAATTCCAACATCTAAAGTTGCAAATATACTGAACTGCTTCACCTTCTCCAAGGACAAACTCATTGTTCTAGAGCTTATAGCTTTGTGAGTAAACTGTGAAAACACATTCAAACCTGCTTAAGTTATAACTCTGACACTGAAATTAAAGTGTTCTATGGTGACATCATCAGGCTTCGTAGTGAATGTTTGTTTTTCTTTCCATACAGAAATATTTCAGATGCTCAAAATTATCGCCCTGTGGAGGATCAGTTTCGCATACACTTGTCCGAGAAGAAACGTGCTCGCAGGATACTGGAGCAGGTTTTATTTTGTTTTTTATCTTAATTGTTTATTGTTATGCTGTTAGTTGTGTTCTGGTTATTGTAGGTTAGAAGGGAAATACTATTTTCTCATTTTAGCTGTATTACATTAGTAAACAAGGACTTTCATGCCTAGAAATATGTACTAGGAAAGGTTATTGATGAATGGGATAAATAGCAGAGTGCATGTAATAATATAGCATCTTGTGTTTGTCATATTTTTCATGCTGCTCTCCCTGTGCATGCACACATACTTTCTAAATTAATAGCACTTGTCTCTCTAGGTGTGTAAGGTTGGTTGCAAGGCTCCTGTAGCCATGATCTCCTCTTGTGGTATGATACCAGGAAATCCATACCCCAAAGGGAGACCCAGCCTGGTCAATGGTACATTCCCTGTAAGTATGTTTTACACTCTGCTTAGTTTTCTTGAAGGCCTGATTTAAGTGAAATACAATGTGAAATTGTTGTATTTGTTGTGTAGTTAGCTCTTGGATGACTTGATATATTTTAACATGCTTTAATACTACTAATACCACTATATGTGTTTATGACTACAGGGAATTCCACCATTAAAAAAAGAAGGAGAGAAGAAAGATGATGCTTCCAGCAATATGGAGGGAAAGGGAATTGCTTCCCGGATTATTGGACCCTTCAAACCTGTACGTGCTAGAGTGTAACTTTTTTTGAATGGAAATTTTTACTAACCCTAACCTTGACCCATATAGCAGATATTGTAAATAACTGATTAGGCTTCACATGACAACACTTGCATGTGATAGAATCCCAACCTAGATATCAAGCTGTATCATATAAACTACCGATAGAGGCTACGATGAAGGTGCTACTTAAACTTGAGTGACATATTAGCAAAATAAATGTGTTTCATATTTCTTGCATTTTCATTGTATAGTTTCCTTCAACGTACAATCCTCATCGGCCTGTTCCCTATCCTATACCACCGTGTCGACCCCATGCTACCATTGCACCAAGTAAGAAACCACTCACTTGCACACAAACATCCCTACTTTTCTCCGCTATGTACATTAATACAGAAAGCACAACCTACAGTATCAATAATCAAATATAAAACATACCAAGACAACAATTAATGTTTCTTCGAGAGGTTTAAAGTTGTAGTTAGGCATTTCTGTGTATCTGCACACAAATACAGTAAAAGACAACACAGCCATCTCCTAACAGTATCCCAGCCATCTGGAAATTGGTGAAATATAGCAAATTCATGGCTGTGCTGTTTATATGACTTTGTGTGTCTATAGCAGTGTGTGGTGGAGACTGTTAATATTTGCAACTGCTACTCAGGTGCGTACAACAACGCAGGCCTTGTTTCTATGGGAGGGGTTATAACAACCAGTGTCCCCCCTCCTCCCTACAACGCTACCCACAAAGTAGCAGGTACGATTTGATGGAAGCGAGTGTGTGTGACAGGAAATAGACACTCCCTCAAGCTTGCTGCCTTACTACCTGGCATGCTGCTTATCTGCACTTCTCCAGTTTAATGCCTTAAACAGGTGAAGAATGTGCTTTTTAATCTGCTGGAATACACTGAGTGACCAGAAAATTAAAACCCTCTGTACATTTTATATTCTATATGTATTCTATTTGTATAGAATAACAGCTATGTGTTGGATTGTAACCCTTTTAATTAAATGTGCTGATTCGATTAATGTAATTTGATTATGTCACATAGAATGCAACCTAACTTCTGTTATATTTCCTCTAATTATTTTGTTATTAACTATCTTGGTATATATTGCTGTCTGATACAACCTCAAGTTGCACCATAGAACGGACTCACCAGATAACTAACATTGTAATCTTGATGACAAACGAACAACAGGATGTTATTTGTAGTACATCTTGCTTTGATTTCTGTTTTCTGGTCAGTCAGTGCTTAAGTGTGTGTTGGTGACATGTAAGGATGAATCTTTGGATGCCTGGACTGGGAACTGCTTTAAACTAATGCCATTAATCTTTTTCTTTCTGTAATCATGCTTTGTTGGCATTTAACATGCATCGCTTGGAATAACTTATTTTGTGTACGCAGTGTTTTATCACTTTTTAAATGTAAGATCTACAGGGATACAATATTTGTGTCTAAAAGCCAGACGTCGAAACGAGAACACAGTGAGATGACAAAAATTAAGTGTGAGGATACTGGACCAAACTGCATGCAGATTATTAAACATTTTTCCAAGGGTAATATAAAAACTTACTATAAGAAGTACCAGAATTGTTACGTAGTACATTGCACGCAGTAACGCTCTCCGGCTTTTCCACTTCTCTAATTTTCTTTTCCTTTTTTGTGTAAGTGTCTTACTTCTTCGGAAGTAGCTCACTGCCCTTTAATCTATTCTTGCTTTGTCCTGGAATTAAACCATTGGACAGAAATCCCTTAACATAATTTGCTTTTACCATTTATTAAAATAATTTTGTTTTTGTTGCTTGTCATTATTTGAATTGATCTTTTTAACAGCTGCGATCTTTTACTTCCAGGTTACTCCAAGCCAGGGAATCCACAGAACACCACACCCGGAGTCAACAGTGGACCCCTCCTCATTCCGCATGGGTCCACGCCTTCTACCCCTGTCCCACCCCAGTCTTCTCCTGCACAGCCACCTCCCACAACTCCGATCACACCAGTTTTCCCTGGCATGGTGCCCTCTCACAACCCTAATGCTCCCTCTCCGTCCCCAGCTCCTTCTCCATCTGTCATTAAAGCAGGGCCACAGACCCCCAGTGATCGTGCTACACCTACACCGTCATCTGTCATTAAGACCCATACACCCACTGGTACACCTTGTGGAACTCCTGTCCCTGGCAGTGGGGGCTTCACCTCCTCCCCCTTCCATGTTATTTCCCGACCAGGTACACCTGCTACCTCTCGCGGTGGCCCAGAACCCCTACCTCAAGTGAACTCCATGGCCTCAGCTCAGCAGAAGGTTTTTTCCCAGTCAGACCACCAGTCTGGACCCACATTCGCTGGCATACACCCACAATCAGGTAACCTTTCTGGGTCAGTGATCCGCAGTTATACTCCCTCTGGAGCACCTTCTCTCACTCCTGGACCATCAACTCCAGGAATTCCAAGCTGTTCCACCCCAGGTCCCAGTCCTAAGCCCTCTCCAGCTCATTCAGCACAAACTCAGGCTGCCATGACCATGGCCCTGAGCAGACACTCTGGGGGTAACAATAGTGGTAGTAACAGCCCGGTGCCTTCTGCTTTCAAGGGTGCGTCTCGCTCTGGCACCCCATCTCTTAGCTCTCTAGGTGTAGCAGGTTCTGCACAGGTACAAACAGCCCTGGTGCGCTCCTTGAGTCTGCCACACCCTTCAGGTTCTCCGCAAGTCTCTCTGCCTAGTCCTGTTGCTATCACTGGACTCCAAGCTCTGTCCTCCAGCCCAGCACCCTCTCATTATGCTGGCCTGTCCCCTTTTCCCTCACTTTCCTCCCCTCTCCCTCCATCCACTATTCCTTCATCCATGCCCACAGCGCTTCCCACTACCAACATTTCTAATCACCAGCCAACTTCCATCTACCCAGGCTTGGCTCCTAGTGCTAGTCCCAGTGCAGCCTCTCCTTTTGGTCTTGGCCTCACATCTGCCCCCTCTATATTCCCAGGCCTTCCGCCTGGCCCTAGCCCCACTGCCTTCCCTGGTCTTGGCGTGTCGGGAGGCCATAGTGCCGGGAGCCCTGTGTTGTCTTCTTTCATGGGACTGCCAGGTGCCACTCCGTCTTCAGTAGCATCGGTGGCGCCTCTGCAGGCGGCAGCAGCCGCAGCAGCAGCAGCAGCAGCAGCTGGGGTTCCATCATCGTCACCAGTTTTACCAGGATTTGCATCTGCTTTCAGCTCCAATTTCCAGCCTGGGTATGTCTGAGGTTTTATGAACAATCACAGGAGCAGAGTCAAATGACTCTAAAATAACTGTGTTTAAATATACACTGCTAATGTTTAAGTTCATGAAGCAGTTAACTGCTTGTGGGATTGAAGCCATCGCAAAAGACAATTATAATGACTTAATCTTTTGTCATTACTAGACCACAATAGTTTAAAGTCTGATTTGGTATAATTATGTGACATTTATTTATTTATTTTTGTACACAGATTTAACCAAAAGCTTAAGTTTCCTTTGCTGCCACTTGACAGGTTAATTTTTGTATTGCCTCCTGAATGCAATTTTGCTAAGATAACATCATATCATGAATCATAAAAGTTTTCCCATTTTTGGGGGAAATGGAGGTAGTGTAATCTGTAATGTGTCATCTTTTTCTGAGGTGTCAGGCTGAAACTTTTTAAAGCAATGTCTGGAAAATTTCCTTAACCTCTACTAGTTGATTATTGACAGTTATATATTAACCCCTTATCTTGGCATTGCTTCAGTCTTGTAAGCACAAGGAGGAGAAGTCTCATTAACCCAAAGGATAAATACAAGGACATACAGTACATGACCTTACACATTATATATGAATTATAATATATGAAGTAAAAGAAGCACAATCCACTTTCATGTACATGTTTATTCTCATTGAATATGAACACAAATGGTGGGTTGACACACTGTACACTCACACCATAAAGACAAGGTATACTTTTAGAAATAATGGTTAAGTTAATCCTAAGAGAGTTCTTTACCTAGTACATTGTGTGTGTGTGTGTGTGTGTTACAGGCTTAGCGGTGGACTTCAGCCTCCAGGAAGCAGTGGTTTCCCTGGCTTGCTGTCTTTCCCTGGGGTACCAGGATTCTCTCCTTCTGCCTCCCCTGCTACCCTTGGTGGTCTCCACAATCCAACCATGCAGTCTGCACTGCTGCAGGTAGACACAAACACACCAATGTGGCAGGAAGTGCCAAGTGAATGAATGTTGACTCGCCTTCCTGCTACAAAACAATTTATTTCTCTGTTTTATTCCAGGCTCATTCCACATCTGCTTTGGAGAGCTTTCCTCCTCAGGCCAACAGTTTCACAAACTATCCTCCAGGCCCAGGAAACCCCTTTCCTCTCCAACCAGGCCTGCACCCCCAATTGGGTTGGCAGTGAAACCCACAGTTAGAATAGACCCTTATACTTTGCCCTACCCCTCAGGAGTTGACCTGTTTTAGGGCTTGGCCATGAACTCTACAGCGCCCGGCCCAACAGATGTGGGTTTTAAATGCTGTGTTACAGACAGAATGTCTTACTACTATGAGGAACACTACCATAAAATAGTGAAATCATGTACGGATAAAACGGTATGCATGGGTTAGTTACATTACTGACAGTGAACAGTTGTACATAACAAGTAGACTGTGATTGGTTTTAATGTTAGCTGATTTTGACAGTTTTTAATCATGTTTATCATTTATTAGTGAACAATGGATTATAGGTCAATGTACATAACATCATGCAATTAATTGGCTGCAGCCTCATGTAGTATTTTATAAATGAACCCTGTGACTTATGATACTTATTTAGTGTCCTGAATTGAATATTGTATTGTGACATTAATGTTTTTGATGGGGGCATTTCATATTTTTAATCTTTGTGCTAGGTCGACGGCGCTTTACACAAAACCTCCATTTGGCAGCTTCACCTGTGTTGTTGCTATCAGTGAACATGCTGTCAGCAGTTGTACACATTTGTGTGTAATGATGTTTCGCAGATGAGACAGTGCAGTACTACAGTATTTTACCAGATATACTGTAAGAGATTCCTGAGAAAGATTATTTTGGCTAGTAATGAGTGTATTAGGACGTACTTAAACGGTCATTGTTTTTCCGTGACTGTACAACCCAGTGGTAGATGAGGCAACAGGGGTTTTCTCAGTTATTGCTACTTCATTATTTAGTAATAGACATTTTATTTGTCACTCTGTTTTTTTATTTTTTGTATTTGCATGTTTATTATTTTGTCAGTAAATGGCTTGTTACTGTTCCCTTTGTGGTCTTTCTCTATTCTCTATTTAGTGCAATAGCAAGGTTCTACTATTATGTAATGGAAATATTGACTGAAATGAAAAACAATAATGATGGGAAATCCATATGGAAAATAAGGTATGATTATCCACAAACAAGGCTATTTGCTTTTTGCCACACCCAAACAAGTTATGTGATAATTAGCCTGAGACTTTCATCAGCCACTCAAGACAACGTTTTCTGTGTATGATTAACACTTAACAGCACATTAAATACTTTTTTAATGCGCAACTACATAGTACTTCCTTTTGAGAGAAAGTGGAAGTAAAGATAAGTGGATGTGTGAACCAGACTTCTGCATCAGGGTTGGTTCTGGTAAAGGTCTATTCACACGTTCAGTCAAGTGACAGGAACGTGTAGAAATCATGGAGCAACAGCATGACTCTGACATTGGAAACTGTCATTAAGAGATAAGATAAAGATTTATTATTATACAGTATGTTAGAGTATTTATTTCTTTTATAGGCAGCTCATCACATGTTTTGATTTTTCATGGATTATAGTCAAACCAGGAGTTTATTACACTCACTGCAGTGTTTCCCTCCTCACTGTAATTGACTTATTGTAATTTTTATTCTGATGATAAACTCAACACTAGAGCCACACCTCCATTCGTCACAACTGCTACAGTTTATTGCAGCATTGCAGCTTTAAAAGGCTGGGTGCCTCCTTCCTGGTTAACTGCTGCTAACCACCCTCTCAACACACTTTCTCACTCATATTTGACCAGCGCATGGAAATGGAGCACCAACTAGAGAGCCAGAAGAGAACAGGGATTAGCAGAGAAGACTTAATATGTAAGATAAACAGAATTATCTAATTAATTTCTCATCTCATTTGTTATGTAAATAATTGTTTAACAGGAGAGATAAGTAACTACAAGACTCAAGGTGCAACTCCGTCAACAAAGAAGCTGTTTTTCCTGTTGCTTACTGTTTAAACTCCAGGAATAGGATTATGTAATGTACACTGACTACAGTAGGGGCTCATCTGTGCAGGTAGAAACAACCAGGGCACAGGATTGTTGTCAACTCTATCGTCATAGAGACATAAATCACATGTTCCTGAGATAAAGAGTCCCAGAAGCATGTGACCGAAGTGGCCAAGGAGCGAGTTCGCTGTTTTTACAGTATATAGAGCAGTTTGGTCGAGTCCTGTAGACGTTCAGTAATTTGGCTGCTGATAAAAGGCTTGTTTTCATATCAAATTTCTGGATGCGACATTGGTTTACCAAGTCTTTGTTCTCAGCCTGTTGAAAGGCATCATGTGACATATAAAGCTGTGTGCAGATTATTTACATTTGCCTCAATGAGGTGATTATTTACACATGAAAACAATGACTGTGAGTCCCTTTATGTGTTATGTTCCTACTTTAAAAGCTTTAGTGAAGCAAAATATTAAACACATGTATGAGGAGTAATACAGTGAAAATAATAATTATATGAATTCATGTAAAGGTTTAAACCAACATGATTCTGTGTTTCCTAATAACTGATTTCTATTGATTCTGTAATGTTATAATGTTTATTGATGCGTCCTAGTGGTTAAATTTTTAGTTAAACAACAATGTGGCTCCTGTGGTGTGACTGACATAGAAACAACAGGATGAAGGAAACAACCAAAAAAAACCAACGTGCCTCTAACACACACTGTCGTCTGTCTCTCAGCCGAACGCACAGGGGCTTTGGGATGCGTCGGCTGGTTCATTGTCATACTCTCTGGCTTGTTCACAGCTTGCTTGTTCCCTATCACAATTTGGTTTTGTCTGAAGGTGAGTAAACTCAACAAATCTACCACATCTAACAACATAAAAAATGATTTCTCCTAAATAAAATAAATAAATATGAATTGAGCCAGTGTTGTTTTCCTGGTGGTACTGTAGATTGTCCAAGAGTATGAGCGTGCTGTCATCTTCAGACTGGGCCGCATCACAGACAGGAAAGCGAAAGGACCAGGTAGGTGCAGACTGTAACCTTATCTACAGTTACACATTTAGCACTTTGATACAAGTAGCATTGAAAAGAACTGTACTGGGTTCATAATAAGATAAGAATTGGCACTATAGATATAGATTTTAATAGAATAACTTAAAATCACAGTAGAACTCCAGTTAATTTCACTTTTGACACCTGTGTTTGTCTTTTGAGGCTTATCTGTGGTTTCCTGCTTGTGCACGTTCTTGATTTCCTGCATGCTCATAAAGGGCTTTCTGTTCAAAATGTACAACCTGTACAACGACATCCTGTAATTAGATTATTTTCTTTTTCAGTGGAATTAACTTGCTTCTTAAATGCTTCTATGGACAGAAAACTCCTCTTTAATCTAAATTTTTGCACTAAACTCTCTATTGTGCTGAAGTACAACCTGAAAAATAAAGGTTTGCAAAAAAGCTGAATAGCATAGGACAACTGGAATAGTAGAAACTTCATGATAAAGACATAGATGTCTTCTGTGTTCAGGAATATTCTTCGTTTTGCCATGCACCGATTCCTTCGTGAAAGTGGACCTCAGAACAGTTTCATTTGACATCCCACCGCAAGAGGTAGGATTGGCACTGCAAAAAAGGTCGAAGGGAGGATGATATTTCACAATCTTATAAAACGTTTTACTTCTAATTTAAACTGCACATAAACCATCATGCATTTCTTCTTTAGATCTTGACAAAGGACTCGGTCACAGTTTCTGTAGATGGAGTGGTGTACTTCCGGGTCAACGATCCCATCGCTTCTGTAGCAAATGTGTCTAATGCTGACTTTGCCACACGTTTGCTGGCACAAACTACACTCAGAAATGTCCTGGGGACAAAGAACCTGGCTGAGGTCCTGTCTGACCGCGAGGGCATAGCTCATAGCATGCAGGTACAGAATCTGGACCTAGAACATGACATTCATGTGTTACACAACCATCCTCTGCAGATCTAGGAGTAAAATGTCTCTTTGAATGGCATGAACATCTTCCCTAACCCCTGATAAACATAGACACTCTATTACACTATACAGCTACATGTAAATGCTATTCTATGTTTTCCAGGCCAACCTGGATGACGCCACAGACAACTGGGGCATCAAAGTGGAGCGTGTGGAAATTAAAGATGTGAAGCTGCCAGTTCAGCTGCAGAGAGCCATGGCTGCTGAAGCTGAGGCTGCACGAGAAGCCAGAGCCAAGGTTAGGACATTTAACATGACACAAAGCGTGAATGTGTGACTGTAGGATGAGTTGTGTCCTAATCTTCTTCATCAACGTGTAGGTGATTGCAGCAGAGGGTGAGATGAACGCATCTCGTGCCCTGAAGGAGGCGTCTCTGGTGATAGCAGAGTCTCCCTCAGCCCTGCAGCTTCGCTACCTGCAGACTCTAAACACTATTGCAGCCGAGAAGAACTCCACTATCATTTTCCCTCTGCCAATGGATGTCATATCTCACTTTATGCGAAAGTGAGATGCTATAGTGGTTTTGAAAATCACCAGTGTCTATTAAACATGCGCTGGATAATATTTCATTGTAAAACAAACTGTGATGAAGCTGCATTTGTTCAGAGCTGTCAGTAAAACATATTCACGGTTTGTATAATCAAGCTGTGATCAGGCCAATCCTGCTAAACATACATTTCTGCACATTCTGCATATTGAATTTCTCTTTCATATTATTGAATGATTCTGATCAATATTGTATTAAATCTTAAAAGCATATTCTTTAATATTAACATGTTATTCTCAGTTTTTCAACAAAACCAGGTTCATCTGTAATATTGCATCTCTAACATACAGTATACATAATAGAACATAATTGATAGACAGGCCGTGTTTCGACCACTTCGCTAGTGCAGGTGTTGGTGAATTTATCTCTCCAACTTTACTTATGTTACAACCTCTTGGTGATGAAGAGTTTGAAAATGAAAATTTTGAGTTTCCAGAATTAAAATTGAATTTGTTTAGAGTTTGTGTCCTACATACAGTAGTTACAGACGCAGATAACAAATTGGAGCAAGAAAATGGAAACACGAACATTTACTTAAAATGAAACACAAACATCCCAGACTTTTATTGGATATCTTTAATACTGTATTCTCCCAAGAAAGTCCAAATAAAACCATGTACCAGCATACTGTGTGTACATTACATATGACTCTTTGTCCTTCACGCCTCCTATGCTACAGTTACAGCTTGACAATCACAAATGCAAAGAGGCAAATAAGAGAACGGGAGAGTGATAAACAGCAAAGACACAGAAAACATGCTTCTATCACTTTGTTGGTGCACTAAGACACAACTAATGTAAATGTATTTACATTCAAACATACAGAAGAAATTCAGTAACATGGTCTCTGGACCAGGTCCACGCAGGGTAATTTTACTGTAGCTTATCTCAACAGTTTAAAATCTTGTGCTGAAAGCCAACACTGGCTACAACAACATTCAAATAGTAAAATGGATGTATCAAACCTTAGTGAATTAGATCAATTATGGTTTTGTTGGGCGGCTGAACCAAGTGCTACATATTGATTAGCTGCTACATTGTGGTCAGAGAAGAGGTCCTTTCATAATAAAAAAAATCATGTGAATGACTTATGTATAAAATGCAGTCAATACAATTTTGACATTCAGCGCATAGTGAGACACATTATAAATGTCCACAGGACACATTGAAGGGTCCATAAAATACCAGTTTGTTGTTTAGAAATCATTGTCTATTCAAAGGTGAACCGTTTAGATTAAATTGGTAACTTTACACCATTGTAAACAATATTTTTTGTTGCATCCTCGTAGACTGGAGGTTTTGCACCTGAAACGATCTTCAGGTGGATCCTGAAGAATCCTTTAATGATGTCCAGTAAGTGAACCTAAGGAGCCTAAACGTTTGCAAACCCAGTGACCTTCTGAATGGCATTGTCTTACAATTATCTGTCAGTCAAACACATTCTTAAAATCGAATAGTGTTGGTTCAAAACCAGTGGGAATTGAGATACTCTTCTCAAATCCAACGCTGCACTTGACATTCTTTTAAGAGCGCTTAACCCTGTGTACGCATCATACAAAAATCTGTAAGATTTATGAATTTTTTTTTCCTTTTCATAACAAAAGTGCTAGTATGACAATTGAAGGTCTACTCAAATGTTCTATTACTGGAAAACTGGTAACTTAAAATCGTCACTTATTACATGCTGGCAAAATGTTACATTTACTTAACTGGCAACAGAAAAGTAACCAGGGGCGTTGAAAGGAATTTCAAGGCCCTGTGACAAGCCCTGCTACTGCCCCCACCCCATGCATCTACTTAACTTTTAACAATTTTACATACGTTCCAATCCTAACCCATGCTCCCAAAAACAATGCTAACACAAACCTGCCCTCGTCCTTTTCGCGAGCCTCGTTTATGTACAGCAGTCTGAACAGCTTTAGTTTTCTTTGTTAATGTGCTATTACAACACGGAGATTACTCTGTAAAATACTTTAGATTCACTGTTAGCTTGTTTGAAGTGTGATGAACATTTAGGACCCTGAGGCTGTGTTAGTCAGCGGAGAACAGTACAGGAGGCAGCTATGACATACAGTATGCTAAAAAATTATTTTTCATTATATATAACAAATGTTATCTTGGGAAATATATTGAGAGCGTATAACGTTTTGCAGAGAATCTATACAAAAGAAACTTGACAGCATTTCTACTCTAAATTTAGAAAAGAATTCCCTGAACCATGTATTCTTGCACACCAAGAATTCAGTGTAGCTTGCAAAGGTTTTGAACATAATAATCCAGGAATAGAAAGTGTCTTCCAGACAAACAAACCAAATAAAGAAGCCAGAAGAGGAAAGTTTAGAAATAGCTACACAAATCTAGTACATCACAAAGAGGTAAACAGAAGGTTAACCTGTATTTTAAAATCTCCATATCTTAAATCTCCATAGCTTATATATTCATACCAAATCATAAAGCTGTTCCCATAACACCTGGTCAAAGTCGGGAGTACAGTATATTCTGCAGTATATCTCCTCTCTCTGGGTAGATCATAAATTCTACTTGTGCATCTGTACAACAGGTGGTGTTTTCCAAGGTACAATCATCACTCATTTTCCTCACACCTCAAGCCTTATAAAGAGACAGTAATAATTGACATTAAGACTGGAAGACTTTCACAGTACATGCTTGCCTGAATAGCAAAACACATGTAAGAAATAAATAAGCTATAAATATCACAATGAAACAAATTCACAAAAACATTTAAAACAGTGATTCCTGTGCTAGGTTTATCCCATAGCATCGAGCGCCATCCCTGGTACAGTAGCTATGTGTTTTTGTTGGTGTGGCTGTTGAGCTACAGACACGACAGACTGCACATTCCCAGTGAGGTAAGTACAAAATGGCAGACGTAGTTTTTGCAAGTTGACCTGAGGGATCCCAAAAGAGTAGCTCATGTGGCGAAACGCTGTAGGAAGACCTGGCAAGGTTATAAAAGACTCTGAACACTTCTGTGTGGAGGGTTTCAGGTAGGGGGCGTCCAACCCAGGTAGAACCTATAGCACTGAACCGATCAGAAACCTGCTTGGATGCTGAGAAACTTTGCTGTGATTTATAAATGAATCCTTTAAGTGAAGTCCTTGTTGGTTGTTCTCTGCTGGTGAAACGGCAGGACTGAGTGTAAGGCGCTTTGTTGGGGATTTTTCCAGATATAAACCAAAACAATTCAATTAAAAGCTGACTCATTCTTAACTATGGAAAACTAATCCCACTGAGAGAGAACATATATAATTTATAAAGGACATGGCCATGTTCTGGTGACGTGAGTGTGCTACTTTCTGTCAGTTCATCCGTGTTTCTGTGGTCATCGCAGGGGAGGTTTAACTACGTACTGACCCTATCAGTGTCACTATCATACACTATATACAGGCTACAATTCAACACCACAAAGAACTTGTAGCCATGTGAATCCAATTGTCCTGTTTCTTCAACATTACTACAATGCCAGTTCATAAAGCGACGAAAAGACCAAAACGAGAGAGGGAGTGAAGTGTAGAACGATTAAATGGAGCAAGAAATATTTGCTTATCGCTGTAAAGAGCTGAGACAAGCTGCTGAGCTACAGCGATTCGACGATGCTCTGTGTGTGGGCGTGGCCGGGCCCGGCGAGTAATTCTGATCGCTCGCTGCCCTGTGAGTGGGTGTGGCCGGTCCTGGGGAGAAATTTTGATTGGCGTTAGCTCTGTGGGCGGGGGAGCAGTACTGAGCCTGCTGGGGACAGCCGTGGCAGTGAGTGGGGGAGTCACAGCCAGCTACAGGTGAGGAAGAGAGGAATGGAGATGAAGGGAGAGAGGAGGGAGAGAAGGAACGGTGCAGTGGAGAGGAGGTGGGGGACATGAGGGGACTGGTCTGAAGACGCCACAGCAGCTCCTCGTTGTTCCGGCTAAGACGCTTTTTCTCAGTGTTCTCCTTCTCAACGGATTCCTGGAGGTTGGCGTTCTCCTCTGACAGTTGCCTGCAGGGAAGGCAGCACAGAGAAAGCTAGTGTTAGCAGAAAGCAGGGAACACGCACTGCTACACGCTTAATGCTCGTAATAACTGAAAATGCTGCTCGGGGCCAACAGGAGTGGGACGATGACTCTGTTCTTACCTGGACAGGGCAAGGTTCATTTCAATACGGGCCTTCAGATCTTCATTCTGCTGCTGCAGAACCTGGACCTTCTCCTCGAGCAACACGTTCTTTTGGGCCTGCTCATAAGCAGAAGACAACCACAGCGCAATCTTTCATTTACCACACACACTTACAATATGTGTACGTACAGCATGTGTGTGTTTGTCTCTGTGGTGGAGATGGCGTATTTGAGCCTACCACTTTCTCCAGGTCGGAGATTTTCTTCTCTTGCTGGTGGATCTGTTGGTTCTTCATTTCCACAACTTCTTTCAAGCTCTTCAGATCTTGGTCAATGTGCTGGTATGGAGCTAAAGCATCCTGGTACAGACATGGTGACAAACATGTAAGACATGCGTGTAGTCATGGACGTCACTGATTCCTTTATAGTTAAACTCACAACTATCTGTTCATCTGTACTCCTCCTCAAAGCCTCCTCAAATCGTTTTGCTTTGTCCCTCAGACTCTGGTTCTGAAAGGTGAGAGTGTCCACTTGATCCTACACAGGCAAGCAAACATTATTTGCGATTTGAGATTAGTACGTATCAAACAGCAAAATAAGCCTGCAGGCATCTTTTTATTTAATCATACCTGTAGAGAAAGTCTGAGTTTCTCAAAGTCTTCCTCCAGAAGCAACTTCTGTTGCTCATGAGCTTTTCTTAAGTCTGCGCAAAATCACACGAAATGATTAAAGAACTTTATTTTTGTACTTCCAGCAGTGACAGTGACAAGCGGAGCTATTTAAAAGAGATTTGAAATCATACCTCTCATGGTACGGGCATGCTCCTCATGCAGTGTTGCCATGGTGATGTTATGCATGTCTCTGAGCTCCTGAACGGCCGCCTGATGGTTGACTGTCATCTCCTCGATCTAACACACACACAGCAAAGCTCTTCAATCGTGGATTTTGTTTCATGGGAAAGATCGGTTTTCACCAAACCCAATAGAAAACCCACACGTCTCCCACCTGCTCCTGATGCTGAGTTCTCAGCTCCTCCATCTCTGAGCGGCACTCTGCCTTCAGGTGTTCTGTCTCTGCTGAGTGACACTTTCTTAGACCCTCCTCCACCTCAGCCAGCTCGGCCTCCTGCTGCAGCTGCAGCTCCTGCAGCTCCCGCTCAAATGCCACCTCCAGCGCCGTCTTTTCCCGCTGGAGTCTATCCCACCGTGCAGAGTTGGAGGCTGTGCATGGAGAAAAATGTGTGCAATGATAGTTACACTATTCTCTCTTCTGTAAGCGATGGCATGAACTGTATGCTTTTCATCTCCCACGCAAAACTTTTCAGAGTAAACAAACACAGTCTTACAAAAAGAACTGGGTTAAAAGAACAAACGAACAACTGCAACAGAAAATTATTTGCATGACAGTTGAATTTAACAAGTCCTATATCTAGTTAGGAATGATACAATAATTTCACTTGTTTAAGCAAATTCTCACCCATTTCCTCTCTGATCTTCTGCATTTCCAAGGACAATTTCCTTTTGTGTTCTTCTGTAGTTTTATTCTGAAAGTTGGAAATAAACATCATTTTAAAATAATGCTTGCTACTGTAGAAACAATTTCACAATTTCTTGTGAGCTGCTGTAGCTCTTTCATTAGTGGCAAAAGACACTGGACACTATGTTGAAGCTAGTGGTAAACATAATTTCTTGGAAATTATTGCGCAAAGTTTGGGGACTATGAAGAAATAAAATCTGCCACCGTCTTTTAATCATACTCAATAATCTAATTTATTGTCCAATTTTCAGATGCTAATCTCAGATGAACCTGCGTGAACTGCTGCTGTTGCTGCTTGTTGCCAGCAGAGGGAGATCAGTACCACACAAACAGGCTCACGCTTCATCCATCACTGTCTACATTGTAGACAAGGGTGATTGGAACACTCAAGATGGTGATCACAAAGAAATCAGACGGTCCCCTGACAACCTGACAACGCTTTTACGTCTGTGGCATCTCATGCTAAATTATTCCTCTCCAGCTTTGTGACATACTGAACTCTGAAAGACCCTGCTCACACATCGAGCTGTGAATCTTACCTCACGGTGTTAAATACTGAATGTGTTGTTGAGGTCACGTGTGGGTCTTGAGTGCATGCGTGTTGTACAGTTCAGTACAAGGTTAATGAAATAGTACGATATAAATCTACATGGAATTGCTTATTAACCTTTGGTCCTTCTTAATCAGAGGGGAGGAAATGGAGATGCTGTGATGATGATGGTTTGTACTGGCCATAAAGGAGCGAGCTGCCTTTTGGGTGGTTTCTCAGTTAATTAAGAAAAACAGCAGCTACCTGAAGACAGTAATGCTGAGTGGTGATGATGAAGGCCTCTAGACCTAAGGAAGTCTTCCTCAGCTCTTCTCTTAGGACTCTCAGCTGCCTCTCCTGCTGCTCACAGCGACCCTGCAGCCTCTGGACCTAGGGACCACAGTACAAATCTGAATAGAGCAGAGCTGAATCACAGTACTGCTGCACATTCATCCTTCAACGCACCTCCTCCCTTTGTTCCTCCTTTTCTTTCTCCTCCGCTTGCCTTTCTCTCTCTTTCTGTTGCGCCTCCTCTTTCTCTCTCTGCAGGCTCTCCTGCTGTTCCTGCTGCAGCCTCTGAAGGGCCACGCGGCGAGGGGACCCTGGGGGAGCTGACCCTCGCACTGCTGCAGGCCGCTGCACAGACTGGACTGTACGCAGCAGGAAAAGAAACAAGCAAACAAAAAAACGGCGATTAAATTATCAATCTGAGATGAGTCTGCGTGAGAAAAACGCTGTAAATACGTATTAAATGAAAGTATCACCCATAAAGTCATTAATTAGCTCTGATTTCAAAGTGCAACTGCAATAGATCTATGTATATGGATGAGATTGACAAAGACATATAGCAGAGGATATTTGACCTCATCTACTGCTAATGATGCTGTTCACATGATAAATGATAGTAAAGGTAATTGAATCCTCTCTTTGGAGTAAGCCTTGGGGTAATTCCCAGGCTGGTCTTCTTATAATGGACCATTTGATCTATTGTTGAATGTGATCAAGTAATTGAGATGCATGTACAACATACAGGCAGTGCTCAACTCAAAAACGTGTAGATGTATTAGTTGGGCTGTTTTTGTGTAAAAACACGTTGAGTTAATGAGTTAATGAGTGAATGATGAGTTAATTTAAAGACCAGACAGGCATAAACACGTGGAAGCCGTTGTTCTTTGGAAAGAGTGGTCAATAAGCTCCACTTCACACACAGGCAGAGTCATTTTCCTGTGTGTGAGTCACTTTGTCATGCAGCGTGAACACACACATCTGTGGGGATTCAAAGCTTCAGTTCACAGCATCTTTTACTTGTGAAATTCTTTTAAATTTACCATCTTCACGTTCGCCTTCATGTTCAAACTGACGAATTAGCCTGTGTGAGTGTGGATGTCTTTACACCCAATATTGAAATCCCTGCAGCTGCACACCACCTGCCTCAACCACCTAATTCAGGCCTAGTGAAGCATGGGTAATGGTTACCATGACAACACGAGGCTGAGCTTGGGGTGCAGGGTCCCAGGTAATGAACAAGAGACTGGGTAGAGGGAGGTGGGGATAAAATGATGGGAGTACTCTGGGGTGAGGGAGTAGAGAGACAATAGCATCACAAGGGGGGGAAGGTTGAAAAGGTAGTCTGAAATTGTGACGATGCAATTTAAGAGGTGATGAGGTATAAGGTACGGTAAATGAAAATTACACATGTGCAAATAAGCCCTGAAAGATGGAAATTCATCAAGGAACTACAGTAAGAAAACTGTGGACAAATGAAAAAAATGTGAGACTATTTTTTCCATGGCTTCTAATAATCCAGGCTTTGCTTCTAAAAACGTAAGAAGTGCACATCAGCAAATATTTTAATATTACATCATGTGCCTTTGGCCTGGAGGTACTTTGAATATGACTTCTAGAAGTTTTATGTAAATGATGTCTGGCCCTTTGGCAGACACAGACGCTTCGATGTCTGCAGGCTCTACCTGAGAGGTTACAGAGAGACTAGTCAATACTGGGTCTCAGTGAGTCTGTGTGAAGGCGTCATGCAGATGAGAGTGGAGGGGTTGAGAAGTGGAATAATGTGAGAAATATTGAGAAAAGGATGATGGCAGAGACTAGTGTGGGTGCGGCTGAAGCGATTCAGGACAGGTTACTGATGAGGTGGCTCAGTGTCATTTCATTTTGCAGGAACTTTGTCCACAGCAACTTCAAGCAGGAGCAACACAGCAGGCTGTCAATATCCGTGAATCTCAGTCAACAGGAGAAAACACAGTGCTTAGAATTATTATTACTTATTTGGTGTGGGAGGAGAGAAGCTCCAGCGACTAGATGAAACCAAGTGAAGGGTGAACAGTTACAGCAGTACTATGGTGGAAAAGCTAGAGTGGGCACAGAGAGAGTGAAGCCTGAGGAGGTGTGTGTCAACTCTGAACGGGAAGATGGGGAGGCCCTCTGCAATCTTGGACGAAAATAATTTCGTATCTGCGAGCCAGGAGAAAAAAAACGCATCCAGACTGCACAGATCAAACCATGCTTAAAGGAAGTACTGCACATCATGAACACCCCATTGAAGCTGTGTACTTTTTATAAATTGATGATTGAAAATGAAATATAAAGTGTTGTGGGAAAGACTCACCTGGGGACTGAGGTTTGGGAGGAACCACTGCGAGCCGTTTCGGGGAGGATGGGAGGGAACGCGTGAGCTCTGAACTCCGCTGAAACTCCTTCCTGCCAACTGTCAATCAGTGAAGTTACACTCAGTCACTTATGTGTCTTAATATAATAGGAAAAGCACACAATAGCATTTGAATGTTGGATGACAAAACACATGCTGCTGAGATGCATCAGCTTTATATAACATATTGTCAATCAAACTTTCTCACTCAGGCATCAAACATCCAGCCTTTCCTCTCGACTCCTCTCGCTCTGTCTCTTTTCCGTTGCTTCCATTTCTTTGCAGATTTTCCCCGAGTCCTAAATTTTTTCAATCCTTCTGTTATCATCCTGCTTTCATCTCCACCTATCTCCCCCCCTGCTGCGCTGTGTAACTATATCCCCTGGGATTCTGGGTCAAAGAGAAGCGGAGCATGCTGGAGGAGCTGTGCCCATCACGTCGTTGCTCTACCATGACACGACGCAGTGTGGATCCGAGACAGACAAGAATAACAATAAGATCTGATACTGTTCCTGTGCTCTTGCATTTTCCCCTGTTTGTCACATTACATCTGTTGCAGAGATGGTGTGTGGGTGTGATTTAAAATCATCAACGTGCAATATATCTCACAGCTCACGATACTGAAAACTTGGAAAGAAATAAAGGCAGATGATGACTAAGGGAGCAGGTTTGAAGAGGGGTAACAGAGAAAAGGCTGTAGAGCAATAAGAAGAGGAGGAGAGAGGCCTTGAAAATAAACTAATTAGACCTGTAATGGGTGAGAAGCCTCTGATCCAGAACAAATCCCCATATAACCCTGGAGAGATAGCTCAAACCTGCAGAGACACCGAGTGCGTGTGGGTTCACTCTTGGTGTAGTGATGCAAGCTTGGCTCTCAGTGACTCATTACTGCCACTGCACACACACACACACACACACACACACACACACACACACAGCAGGACTATTCTGAACTGCACAGTCCACCTCAAACCAACCCTTACTCCTGCTGAGTATTTCTTCAAATATGTCCACACGTTCATTGCAGGGATGCAGTGGCTGTGAGCCGTGTGTGTGTTCTGCATATACAATGTTTGCTCCATGCTTTCCGTGATAAGGCCTGCGACAGACCAACACTGAAAATATAGCACAGATAAAAAGTTGGGTGTCTGCATGACTTGCTTGTTGTCAGACTCCTCAGGTATTTCTTCATCCATAATTTAGAGCGCATTTAAAATGGGCTCTCGTCTACTGAAGCCTTGGTCAGATACATTTTTCACAGCCGCTACGCTGTCTGCATTCGTAACACACAGACCTGGTGGGAACAACAGACTGCACTGATGTCTACATTGTTGTGCTGCCTTCATGCTATAACTTGTTTGTTTTTGGCAGCTTCCATTCAACAGCAATGTTCTGTGTGTTTTACTGTACTGTAAACGCTTTGACGCAGCTGAGAAGTGTGAGCGAGCGCAGTGTCGCATTATAAGGCTTTAGGTGTTTTCATGCGTGAAAATACAACCGTGTGAAAAGCATCACTGCTAGTGCGGCTTCTCGTTTTGGCACCGTTAACAGGAACATGTGTGATCTGACAAGTTTGCCAACATTTATTAGCACTTAACTATAGACAACATGCTACATGAGAGATGCTTCTTCACTGTATAGTCTAAAGGCTGGTCATCATTTGGTTGGTTGATTACTGAAGGTGCTACGCTATGAAAGGGGCAGAGGAGAGGTTGATTGTGATATAAGCTATATTTGTATTTGTTTCTGTGTTGAAGTATCATCCTTCCACCAGCTCCCGCTCACCTCCAGGGGAGCTTCTTGGCTGGGGAGGCAGGAAGCGTCGAGGCAGAGCTGGGGTGGAGGGTGGCTGCAGGCTGTTGCTGCGACATGGGGGACCTCTCTGGTGATCTGTTGACGAAGCGCCAGTGGTCACTCTGTGAAGAGGAGGCTCCTCGCTCACGCTCAGACCTGAAATAGATGGGACAGTACATCCTATAAGGCTTTGTTTTTTGCTCCATTTCAGTTGATACGTTGGAAAATGGTTGGATACATATCGTTTATCGCCGTTTATCCTTCTCTTTGTAACCACATATTGGTTCTTCTATAGTGTGATGGGGTTGTGTTAACCACCAATTTAGGTTCACTAGACTGAGAAATGGTTTGTAACCTTTGGGCCTCATGGCTGCTGCTGCTCTAAATCTCTGTGTTAACCTGGAGCAGTGCAGTCCTGCGCACACACACACTTCACACATCACCACATGATCACATGAAAAGGCATTAACAGAGACTGTAAGTGAAGTGCTTATCGCTCATCCTGCCCTATAGTGCAATCCATCAAATGAATAGCACACGGTTTACACACGTTCGTAACCTGCATAATCTGCTTATCTCTGATCAATAATGACACAACAGATTGTCTGCACTTCACAAACAGGAAAGTATATATGTGAGAAGCCAAGCGATGAAGTCAGTGTACATATCCCTCTGCATCCCCACAGGACAGAAGATTGTATCACAACCACCTTCCTTGGGCAATAATAAAATATTTCACACAACAGCAGGATACTTTGGAATTTGCTAGAAAATGAACAAGGTCAAACAAACAGAATATTTTTCTTTCTTATTTTATTAATTGTGTTAGATCATTGTGCTTATTGAGAGAGTCCCGTCCTCAGGTTCGGAAACACTATAATATGTATAATATGTAACATGTGATGTGCTGTTAACATTCACCCTGCCAGTGATACCGCGTGATTACATTCCCCTGGGAGTTGATTAGTGAGGCTGTTTACAGCATTTCCATCCCATTAAGCAGTCAAGAGCATGGGCAGTGTGTGAAGGCCAGATATACAGTGATGTGGTTGAACCCTGTATTTACTCCCATCATCAGTTCATGAAGCCACAATATTACATTTGAAAATAAAAATTCAAATATTTATTAAAATCAAGGAAATATTTGGCTTTTGCTCGTACTTTATGATTGACACATACCAATTATTGGCTGAAAAGCAAAGTGAGTGCTCATCAGTCTAAGGTCAAATGAAACAAATTCCCAGAGCACAGAGCAGATAGAGGGCGAGCAAAGAAAGATAATAGGCAGCCAGCAAGGATCGTGTAAACAATTGAAGGCTAAAAGAGTGTAATTCCTGCAGATAGAAAGAGAGAAGCATGTACTTCATTAATGGTAAACGCAAGCATCTCTAATTAGCAAAATGCCAGCTGAAGGAAAAAGGAGGGAAGACGCTGTTTGGAGTCAGAAGGGAGCAAACAAAAGCACAGAAAAAGAGCTGCAAAGTGCAATACAGCAAATGGATGGTTCTGCAATGGAGCCGGCAGCAATTTCAGCATATTATGAAGATGAATGGAAAATATGAGGGATATTTAGAATTTACCACAGGAAAGAGGAAATAGCAGAGAATAAAAGAGAGCAGGTTTTTCTAGCTCGGTGGGAGACCGTTTTATTGGAGCAGACTGCCCCTCACAGCAAAACTAATGCCAGCAGAATAATGCTGAGTCCCATATCTGGGCCCTGAAAGGAAAACAAATATTCAAGTGGCAACATGAATTTGAGCCATGTGCAGTAGGAACGGGTTTGTCAGGGTTGCTGTATCTACACGTCACTTTCATGACCACCGGTTTTAATTTGATTTGTAAAACAGGGACAAAACCTCTGAGGTGTTTGATTAACTGCAGTCACATAAATCAGCACATTCACGTTCAAACTCTGCTGTTGTCCTGAAGGAATACACATGCACACAGTGGACGCACTGCAGAGCCTGGAGTGCTGACAAGCCAAGGAAATGTCTTATTCTTCAAAAATGTACAGCGACTACACTCTAAACAGAGAGAAATAACCAGAAAAATGCAATTAAAATATTTTGGCTAGAAACTCAGTTGAGTCACTACAGTAGTTTTGGAGTAAACACAATCACAATATCTAAACTATTCAGAACTTAATGTGCATGATTGTTTTGCACAACAATGTCTGCAAGTTGTGTGTAAAGTCAAGGTTAGAGCTGCAAACATAAAGCACACAACGGCCCCGCAGAGACACACGTAAGACAGACGACGATGACACAGGAGCTGACAGCAGCAGCTACGGACCCCCGTCCTCGCTTCATTCGAACTAGATGGACGTGTGGAGTGTTTCTCTCCCTACGCTCGACAGCAAGGTGACAACCGTCTGTGGTGCATCCCACTGTTTGACTGAAGTCTCTAACGTGACATTGTGACAGGTCATTTTTAAGCACTTCGTCTGAAAAGAAGGCCAAATGCTGGACATGGCTGTTTGTAAACTACTTAAGAGAAAACAGACCAAGGTTCTCTTCAGTACTATGCAGAATCACAAATGAAGGCCTAAATCTGATTTGGACTTTTCCCATTCCCAGCGTGTTTGACAGTCTGAGCCATCGGTTGAGCTCGTAACCATCAACATGGAGCTCAGAGCAATACGCTGGGAGTTTACAGGCCCATTGAGCTCATCCCCACTGTCACAGCTCTGCTATTTCACTACGCCACTGCCATGTTAGTTTTTCTCTCCTCAGTCGTAGAATGGCAGCCATATCTAATTGGCCCATCTAATTTGCTGCTCTACCAGTGTGTGTTTTAATGTGTGTATATACAGATTTGTGTGTATGTGTTTATGCACATGCACCATAGAAACCATCTGTTCACAGTGAGCCAGTGTGAGTCACAGACCAGATCTGAGCCATGGCATCTGGGGTAAAGCATCCACTCTCCTCTCTGTGCCAACCTCTCTATGCTTTGCTCGCCTTCCGCTCTCATTTTCTTTCATTTTCTCTCTTCCTCCTTCCTCTCTCCTCTCTTATCACTGCATCTTCCTTCGGTTCTCCTACCATCCACCACTGTCTGCTCACTTCTGCCCTTCAGTTAATTTGATTTGGAATAAATTTCATTATCACCACAAGATGGATGAAGGTGACAGCTCACTGTTTGTTTTGGCAATCGAGTTCCTATCATGGAGTCACTGTGGCCATGTAATAGACTCTGGATATTCTCTCTCTAATGTGTGCATGCATGCATGGGATAAAGGTATAAACTGAGGACTGGGTTAATGGCTAATCAATGAGTAACCCAGAGTCCCCCATAGGTTAGACTAGCACACGTTGAAAAAGATTAAGTTTATTATATTCATACTGACTATCTATTTGTACTATAAAATACTCCAACTGATAAACAGCTCTGGGCCAATAAGACGTTTGGTTTAACCCTTGTGCAGCCTTCGACGATATCAAAAGGAAAACAGGGGGCGCTCTAAGCTCAAAAACCACACAAGGGTTGGATAAAACAGACAATAAATCACAACACACTTTATCTAGAATCTAGATGAACGGTTGGATGAACTTGTTCATCATAGACCCACACGTGTTCATTGCTTGGATGTAACACCCACCAAGGCTGTTTTATCCAACCCTTGTGTGTGTTTTTCATCTTTGAGCGCCCCCTAGTTTACAGTGGGGTTGTTTTGACCCCTCGAAGGCTGCACAAGGGTTAAGTGTGTGATTCACGTGAACGGCTTTAAAATCATTAACATGAATTAAAGCAGGTGCAAACTATTATTCTCTCAAGTCAAAATACCCGTTTTCTCTACTTCTTTACAAGCACATAGCGCATTCAATAGAGTCCACGCACACGCGTGCATAACCCATTGATCACCACGGGCTGATGAGCTACAACAGCAGGGAGTTTAAACTCAAGGGATTTTCCTCTAACCCACTTTACTAGAGCCCTGCAGTCCTCACCTCTTCTCCTCCCTATCCCTCTACTGTGTAACGATTTCTCCTATCCATACCATCCGGAGCTCTAATGGAGCGCGTTTTGCTTGCTGATCAATGGGGAAAACAAGCAACTGAGCCTGGTCTTATATTTCTCTCTGGCTTGCTGCGGCTCCCCAGACAGTCTTGATGGAAAGATGTGTGAGAACGCATCTGCCAGTCTGATCTGAGCTGGAGGACGAACACGAGGGGGCAACGATCCCTGAGTGGAAGAGAGAAATCTAGCTTGTCAAACACCGTTCTGAGCTGCACACCTTGAGTATGTGGACACACGTATAAGCAGAAAGTAGAAACTTAACTTTTCATGCTGTGAATCACAACATTACACTCATAACATACTGCAGTTGTTCACACATTGCTTTGAACTACAGCACCAAACGCTGGCATGTTGCATTAATTACCTTTTGCTACAAGTTCTCCATTGTTGATACAACATGGCTTGTGTTACAATACGATGTAAAGATGTATACAGAATAACTTCCGGAATAAACAGTAAACAATAAACAACAGTAAACATAAACAACAAACAGAATAAACTCAACAAGTAGTAGAGGCGGAGGAGGATCTACACCCAAGCCCAGTTTAGTCTGGAAGGTTCAAATGCCTCACAGGTAAAGGTCACAAATCCCACAGACACTGAGAATTGAAAGTGAATGTTCCTGCTCTCTCACTGTCTAATGCACACACACACACACACACACACCCACACACGCGCACACACACACACAAACACGGAAAAGAACATCAAAGGCCTGTAATCTTGTGCTTCTCATGTCTATCATCCTCGATTCCATTTTGGTCGCACATTCAATGAGCAGCAGCAGTTCAGCAGCAGGAAGAGGAACATTGTGCTGCAGGCGTTACTTTTAAAAACTTCTGTCTTTCATGCTCTGCTGGCAGGTGTTCCTGTCCTCTGCGAGTGTGTGTGTGTGTTTACATGTTGCTTATAGAGTGTTGACCTACAGGTGAAAAACGATGTGGGTCTGCACAGTGATACTGGTCCTCTCATCTACTGTATTAGACAAGTAACAAACATTTAACAAATGCACTTATTACAGCAACGTGACTGAACAATGTTGCAGATATCGAACATGGTCTGTGTGGACTGTGCAGATACTTTCAGCCGTAGTGATGTTTCTCTTGATGTAATCCCATTTTCATTGATTCATGGTATTGATATTTGCAAATGCTCCACTACCATGTGTACAGCTCATTGTTCTACAGTGAACTTATCACAAAATACTGGGATGGTCTCATTAGGGACTTAATGAAGTCAAGACGTATTTATTTCAGAAATTCAACACTGTGTGAAAATTCGACTCCTGCCATCATATGCAGCTGAGTTACAAAGAACAAAGAACAGGAATATAATGAACAAATAAAAAACAAACAAAAAAGCAGACGAAAACAAGAAGAAAAGGATGCTACTATGTCTGCAAATAACCCCAGATATCAAAAACATTAATAAGGAACTGAATAGATTAACACAGTAAATGAGCTACACACACCCAAACACAGCATTCTGACAACCTCCAAACTTATAACGTCTAAAACAAATAAACAGGATCTGCTCCGGAGCCCCAAGGGACTTTCCTGCTTCACAGTAACTGCTGTAAACAGGTGCATTTGTTACATTACCACACAGCGCACGCAAAGAAAGAAAGAAGATGAGTGAAAAAACGAGGGTACGAGAGAAAGGACTGATGACATAACATGGGGCCTGACGTGCATGAGAGTGGAGGCGCTTACGTCAACTGTAACTGGGAGAGGAAGAGCAGGCATTCCCTATGTAGGTCACATTAAAAACACATGCAGCAACCACCAATTCAGCCAACTAACCAACCAGCCTGTCAGGCAGCATTGAAATCACAGCTATAAGAAGGTTTCCACAGTAGTTCTCCGTGAAAAGCAAGTCATTCACTTCCCTCAGCAGCAATGCAAAGTCTCATACCTACATATGTGTGCTGTCATATACAATATGCATAGACCTCTGCTAATGCTGACTAAATCTGCAGCTATCGGGCTCATACGCTACCAAAGACTACCATGTATATTCATTCCCCAAAGTCCAACTAACCCTTATGGTGCGTCCTCGCTGGTTCTATAAAATACGCTGTGTAAAACTGTAGCTTGTGAAGCTATAATTGTTATTGTAAGTGGGGTGGAGCTGTAACAGAGAGAACAAACTGTATCCTAACGAATGAGGGAGGGCGTCTTTATGCAAACTATATTCACGAGGGAAATACCTAGAAGTAGGGAGGGAAAACAGTATGGGGAGGATGATAGACGAGTCATTATGTGGCCAGAAACAACTAGTAGCTGTCACAGAGACTACAGATTTGTCTAGGTGGACTCACGGTGACTCGTCCTGCAGGGGTCACTCTGAGTGCTGTCAGCGGAGTGAGCCGAGGAGACCGATGACACGCTGGAGCTCCTGACGAAGCCGAATGCTGCCAAGCGGCCGGCGGGGAGACGGCTGGCGCCGAAGCCTGGCGAACATAGGCCTGACTGACTCGCTTTGGGGAGAAGGGACCTGGAGGCTGAGGCCAGAGGCTGGGCTGCTGCTGCTGATGCTGTCACTGGAGCAGGCGGAGGAGTGGGAGCATAATGGGTGAACACCTTGTCATCTGTTGGAAGATCATATAACAAAGAATCATGTAAAGTCTGTCAACTTTCATTTTATTCTTTGAAACACTAGGAGAAATCTTTACTGAAGGAGAGAAAGTAAAGTGAGAACTGACAGAAAAGATAATCATACAGTAGTCGTGCAGCTACTGTTAGTTAAAGTGATGAAACCGATGAAATGTGGAGGCATGATCCACACATACACACTGCAGGCTGAAGGCAAATCCCCTCGCCTTGGACAGAAGCCCCGTCTTGGCTGCCCCAGCCTGCAGTAAACGTCCAGAGCCCCAGCAAAAGCAGAGCATTATCCCCCTGCTGGCTGCAGAGATAAGGTGCAGCAGGTAGGCCCTGCTTTCCTCTCATTTGGCACAGCTGCATGTTTAGTGCATGCTATGGTGTAACCACAGCATCAGTATGTGAGGAAATAAAAGTTAACAACAATACCAGCTCTGTATCAACTCTAGCCAGGAGAGACAAAGTGGGACACAAGCAGGGAGAGAAGCATCTTGAGTGTGACTCCTCTCCCTCATCATCAAGGCTGCTGCTCCCTCCCCCACTCCATCCATCCTCTTAGAGAGCAAGTGAAAAAGTAAACCGGTCACATGTTCACTTTAGTCTAGTTTGCTTTAAAAGACCCATAACATAAAAAGGAAGGAATACAATGTGTGGTGTTTCATTTGTAGTCTCTTCCTTTAGTCCCATAATAAGCTTGTTTGTCTCTTCCAGTCTTTCTCCTACTGGTCTTCTGCATTTTTAGTTATTTCCCTCTGAAAAACATTTTCTATATTATGAACTAGACGAAATTGGTGAATTGGAGAATGCACTCGATCATCAAAGTACTTTCTCTTTTGAAATAAAAGAAAAAGCTATAATGGAAATGACACAAATCTCTGAGTCCATACACAAGCACAAAAACACAAAAACACTGATAAACAATGTCACATACTCTACTTTACTGTATCACTGTATTTTGGCAAACGGTGCATCAGAGATGAGAGATGATCCCAACAGGAAAATACTGATGGTACTTAAGTGTTAATTGCTTTGCACTTCAAAGCCTGTGGTTCCCAGAGGGCCAAGTAGCACTGAGACGCCAGGAAGCCTGGCACATCATAACCCCACGCTGATCAGTTCTATGTGTGCAGTTTTGGGTTGTGTGCTCGTGAGAATATGCACATGTACTGTAAATCGCTAACCGTCTAAGTTATCACAGCCCGGCAGATCAAATATGCATGGAAGTTCTAGGTGCCATAGCCTTCCAGCAGGGTGCAGGGTGATGAGCAAATTTCATACTTCAATATTCCCACAACTGTCAGGCTGTAATGTAAATCTGACTTCAGCAGGTGGTATCTGAATCATCTGAATTAAAAATGTGCTCTGTGCGAAGAGAGCGCAGGAGCAAGCCTTTATTTATTTATTTTGTTTTGTGCACGGCAGCTTTCTGGAGCTGGAAGGGTCCCCCCAGAGTATTACTTAAACCCCCCAAATCACAACAGCCAAGATGAATCTCACAGAATGCATTTTAATGAGCTGCCTTCATCTCAGGCCAATATGAGGAGAACAGTCTCACAACTGCTCATTGCAGAAAAGGAGAAGAAAGCAAAGGTAGCTCTCCAGGGTGTCAGATTTTAGGTTGCTGGGATTAGTTATGACACATGCTGTTGCTCATGTCAGACGCTTTCCATCTGGCATCCAAAAACATAAAGTGAACACATATTTTATTTACCCGTGTTATCATGGCTTCTCTGAGTCATTGCTGGGCTGACAGGTTGGACTGGCTGGCTAAAAACCAGTGCTGACCTCTGGCCTGGACTGGGTCCTCTGCCCTTGGCTGGCCCTGCAGTCGTTCTGGTAACAGCTCCCAGGCCCAGGCGGAGACCTCGGCCAGAGCGTAGAAGACTACCACTACCTCCGGCCTGAGCAGACGTCCTCGGCTGCACCTGTTCCTCAGCAGAACCTTTAAAAGTTGCAGCTTTTCCAGTCTAGAAAAGGTTAAATTCACCAAACGTGGCATTAATTAACACAACATGATGCAACTAAGACACGTAACAGCTAGAATCTACTAACATGAACTTCTACAGTCGGGTTACATGAGTAGATCTGGACTCAACGTAAGAAACAGTCAGTAATATGTTCAGTGACGAAACACATATTAGGGGTAAAAGAAAACTAAACCAGACCTGCAGGGAAATTCACAACAGTGCTGTTAAATATCATACGCATAGATCCAGACTACATGTTGTGTCTTACTGGCATTATTCTATGCATGCAACAAAATGTTAACATGCAGTAACGTGAAGCGTGGAGAACTGCCGTGCCCCTGCAGGCCTTGTACTTCACTATGCATTAATTATTTACTTCCATGCTGGTGTTTGATTCAGTGTGAAGATGAATGCCAAATGACGCTATTTAATCAGAATCAGAACGGTTTTAGGCAACAACCAGCAAACACAAACGATCAAATATCAAAACCATCACGTCATATCGCATCGTTTAAACGCTCACCTCTGATGGTGCACCAACGGTCTCCACTTTGCTTCCCAGTTTTGCCGGTGCTGCATGGCCATGTGTGTGCGCAGGCGGCACAGTGTTTGTGTGTCCAGGGGGCCTGATACTCCTGTTCGGCACACCTGACGAAAACACATTGGGCTGCATCTCCTGGCGGTACTTGTCATACAGCAGATTGGAGGAAACAAGTGCTGGAGTTGCTCTGGTTTCTGCATTAGGCTTGGCGGGCTCTTTGTTTGTGTCTTTGAAGGAAATTGCTGCTTGGCTGTGTGCGTATGCTGAGAGTCTGGATGGTAATGAAGATACCTGATAAGGTCCATCAGCAGCTTGGGGTTTAAACTGAGGATTCTTTCGAACATACGTAATGATTTTGGGACGAACTCCTTTAGGTTTGAGTGTAGGTGATGGGGAGCTCTCTTTGGGGCTTGAGTGGGGGGAACTCTGCTGGTTGTTAAGAGGCGCTTTGGGGATTCCACTTGTGCTCATATTAGTTCTGACTGGTGCTCTCAGGCAACTATTGCCATAGCCCTGAGCTGACGTTGTTACAGCAGGGTTGTGTCTAACCCCTCCAGGGACATTCCTGGTAACGAGGTACATGGAAGGCTGCCTGCGCGGTGAGCCCTGGGGTGTCCTGAGAGGGGAGTTGGGTGGGGTAGATGACCTGGAATCAACCCCAGTCCTGTTGGGACTAGAACAGTTCCTCCTGTAAGTGAGCTGTGTCTGGGGTCTTCTTTCTAAGGTGGAAGGGTTTGATGGGCTGGAAATACATCGTGCGGATGCAGATGGCTGTTTGTCCACTGGCGGAGCCTCTCTCTCGGCTGCCTGGCTGGGCTGTCTGGAGACAGCAGAGGTGGTGTACAGGTGGGAGAAATTTGATGGTTCACGTAAAGAGGACTTTGTAAACTTTCTGTTTGAGCCATTGTTGAGGGCTTCTGGAGAGGACCTAGGGGAATTGGCTTGATGAGCACTGGACTCTGCTAAGCTGCTTGCTCTTCCCATCTCTGTTTGACAGAGGGGTCTGACGAGCTGCTGCCGACGCGGTGGCAGCACCGTCTCCTCAAATCCAGCTCTCCTCCTTTGGCCCAGCCCCCCATCAGAGGACAACCCATTTTTTTGATGGCTTCCCTCCTCCTGTTTCTGATCCTGGGTGTAATATTGAGGAGAAAAAAATGTCTCCTGAGCATGCAAAGGCGGGGAGTTCTGATTTGCATCTACAGGAAATGCCCTTCTTCTGTTCTGGGCTGAGGTAGTGTTGTTACCATTGGAATAAGGATTGGACAGCGAGATGAGAGAGTGTGCTTCTCCGCTACTGTCCAGAGCACTCGATAAACTCCCGCTGAGAGCAACAGCTGAGAGACAGGAGACAAACACGTTTGTCTCAGACTTGGACTCTTTCAGACCTGGCTTCTGTCTCTCCCTGCCAGAGCTTCTGTCCCTTTTCTCCATTGAGCCTGACACACATGTGTCCAGCGCTTCTGTGCTCTGACAGCCGATCCTTGTCTGCACCTCTCTGCCTCTCTGTATTCTGTTCTCCACTTTGTTGCTGTCGTTGTCATTTACCCTCATTCCGATCGAAGCTGAACTGGCAGTCGAACTGGAGGATATGGACATGGGACCCTCATCTTTTCCATCTCTCATACTTCCTCCATCTTCCTCCTCCTCATTGTCCTCCTCCTGACCCCTGTTTCCTAAGAATGTATGTAAATCCTGACACTCCAAAAGGTCAAACTTTCTGACTTCTGGCTCTAAACATTGTTGTTCAGAGCCCCAGATCACAAACTTGTCTGGGGATTCACTCTGAGACACCAGAGGAGGAATGGAGCTTGTGCTGCAGCCTGTGTCTTCTATCAGTCCTCCTCCTTCTTGACCACTAATTGAAGATAATCGATTGGCATTATTATCCCCAGTCTTGGGGTACTGGATCTGGTTTATATTTCCAAGCTTGTCTCCTCTGTCAACATTGACTGTCACTCCCTGGAGACTGGTTGGGCTGCTCATGTTGGACTGAGTCTTCTGGCACAATCAAAAACACCTTTAGGCAACTGAGGCCATCTGTGGAGTTACAAATCCTTCCTTGTCTCTCCTCTTCAGAGTGATGACGGCCCTTCAGGTCATGTCATGAAAGTTTACAGTTCAACCCACTACTTATGCATTTAAAACTTATGTGAGTTTGTAAAATGTGGTTTGCAACGTTTCTTCGGGGTCTGTTGAGTCTGAAAAAGAAAAACAAAAACAAAGCAATCGTTAATATGCAAAACACGCCTGAAATATAGCCAGAAAGCACCTGTTATATTACAGTATGTTCATGTCAGTGTGATATGTGATGGGACAGTTTGCTAAATAAACTTAAGAATAATCCACATCGAAGTCAGAAAGAGCACAGCAGAATAAAGAGATAAAGTCTGCAACTCACTGAAGAATTCACCTCGGGGAAGCTGATGAACACAGGCGACGATGAAGAAAAGCAAGGGTGCAAAGTGTTTTGTAATGAGTTTCTGTCCTCAAGAGATATTAAAAATAGAAGGTAAGATGAGGGTATTGTGAATAAATCTTCACACAAGTTTGATTTCATGGAATAGACAGAACTATGCAAGGAAACTGTGTTATATTATAGTGTGCTTACAATAAACGCATCAAGTCAGAAAGAATAAATGAAAGGCACGGTTGCGTTGAGTTGATCTGTGCTGAACCTATTTCAATTCAACTGAGTTTGTGTGATGAGCAGATGGCAGGGAGGGCGTATGCCTGAGAGGTTTTGTCACAGCATGTCAGTGCAGGACAGATGCAGAAGGGTTTAAACGCCGCAACATAAAAACACAAACCAATAAACCACCTCCATGTCATTCATTTTCTATCTGTTCATAGAGGCAGTGGATATTATACATTTAGCCTGTGCTAGTCATTATGTAGACAAATATTTGTCTCCAACCATCATGGGGAATATTTGAGTGATTTCCACAGCTCAAATCTAATTCCCACTGTCTAATCATATGTGCAGTGGAGGACAGACTCATTAGCAGGTGCTTTCTCCACGTGTTCTGTGGCAGTGATATCTATGAACTGAGACAGCTGCAAGGACACGGTTACCAGCGTTTCCATGCCTGCTGCTTTTATTCATCTTTAAGTTGTGTATGCAATTAAACTGTTAGCTAATTATAAAACAAGCACAGACAAATCTAAAAGAGGCGGCGAGAGAGAGGGATGGGAAGGAGAGAGAAGGAGGGTGTGTTGTCTGAAAGGACGCGGTGGCAGATCGATTACAGCAGTGACACGGTACTCGAGCTTGTGCTGATGACAGCTTTCTTGGGAGGCCGAGAGCTGAGCGTGGTCACAGTTGCTGAACCAGAATAAGCTGCACAGCACCAGAAGAGGCAAACAAAAGCAATCTAGCAAAGCCCTAAACAAAGACTCGACAAGGCAGACAGAGGACGCCCCTTTGGAGAATGTGTATGGAAAGGCCTGAGGGATAAGAAGAATGAGAAATGAACGATGAATTGAAAGATAAATACGAGTGAGGCTAATTGTTAGATGGAATTCAGAATGTGCCAGAGAGGACACTGCTGATTTTATTCCTGCATATATGGATGCTGAGGTGATCTGGCTTAGAATATGTAATGAAGGAAGGCTTAGTTTCAGCTGATGGTGACACCACAGGGTGAGGGAACTACTCAGTCTGCTCTCCCCTGGGAAAAAGGTACGACGCAAAACCTGAGAAAAAAATGGACTAGTTCTGCATCTGTAGTCATGGTGATGCCATATCTCTTGGAAATGGGGAACAAGCTTTGTGACCCCTATGCTGTCCATCAGAGGAAAAGGTCAGAGTCTGAGGGAGAAAGTCTGAAGGTCAGCTTTGTGCTTTTATACTGACTGCTCATACAAAGATTCTGTTGTTCATTGCCTTCACATGCAAACTCTGTGCACAATCTTGGATGCACACACAGTATAACCTAAATACATGCAGCAGTGCAAATACATAATAGATCGCATTGCAGTGATCAAACTCAGGGAATGACTGAATTTTTTGTTGACGATGACGTTTTCAGATGGTTCCTAACCTAACGTGCAGTGTTGAACCACAGAAATCACTTCTAGAATGTGGGAAATGACAAGCTGAGAATGGCTGGATGAAAAGAGAGGCCACCCTCACTCTCCTATTTTCTCTTAATGTGAGCAGGACTCAAAGTGTGTGGGTGAAAGACTGAGACACAGATGTGATGTGGGAGAGATGAGACACACTGATAGATGCAGAAAGGATGAGATCGGTCGCGACAGAGCTTTGTAATGAATGGAAGGAATTTCGTCTTCAAAATGAGTTACTATGAGTTACAGGACTGAAGGACTTACTAAGACCAGACAAACAGAGTGAAATAACAAATGAAAATCAATACAAAATACTAATTATGAAACTAGGAATATTTAAATATTACATATATATTTGAATATATTTGCATATTTACATATATATAATATTTTATGCATCTAGTTGTCCAAAAGTCCAAAAATGTGACAATGAAAATATTTAAAGATCCCAATGTTTTTTTTTTTACATTTTTTATATTATTATTGACACCCAGCATGTCTAAAATAATTCAATTTAATATAATATAAAAACGATCAGTGTTCCATATAATATGCAGCCATTTGTTTATAGTCACCTGCTTCTTTCAGCTGCTTTGTTGTCGATCCAGCAGCACATGTGGTTATTACAGAGGCCATTTGTCTTTGGCACTTTGGTTTTATTCCTCTCCTCCCCCACTGGAGAGCAGACAGGTTTTATAGCTCTGTGGTCCCAAGGGAACCCCAACGACACACACGCACACACATGTCCTGTATCCATACATACACATACCTCTGCAGAGATGTGAATTCCAGCGCACTTAAATAGAAGCTGGAGAAAAGGAGCGAATGTAAATGGGCAGAGCAACGACAGGTGCCTAACTATAATTTATGACTGCTGAGCGTTGCAGTATGGCATAATTAGATTTAATGCAGGTTTTAAATTCAAATACAGTTCAGCAGTTACCCTTAAAGATGAAACTCTGTTGTTTTAATACAGCACTTTCCCTCCATGCAGCTAATCTCCATTGGCATCATCCTTGCGTATGCTTGAACACTTTCTCATGACTCGATGGTTGTCGATATGTGTGTGAATTTGGGAACATCTTCCCTCTTCGGGTTCTGGCACATTTAAAAATAAACTAGCAAAAGCTCCACAGACAAAAACATCTATTCTCTGTGCTACGGCAGTTCCCCCTTCTTGTATTTTATATAAATGTATGCATTTAGCCGGAAAAAGCTTAGTGTGGATGTCTATTCAGAAACAAGCTAAGCTGTAGGCATCCATCCCTTCTCCTCCCAACACAGAGAGAAACAGCAATAAAATAAGCTAATCGCTTCGTTTTCACACATCACACAATAGACACCATGTAGACAGAGTTTCACAAGTGATGATTCACTAAACTGTGCCTAAGTGTGAACCAAGCACTGAGTCACTATGCAGAGTGAAGGGATTACCACCAGAGCTGGGAGATATCCAGAAATAGTTGCTTGATGTGCATCAAACAATACAGGTCCTGCTCAACAATCTTTGCTTTTATGACTACAGCACAATACAGACTGAAAACTGCATTCAATTAAGCTCTGTGAGTCCAGTGTCCTTCTTAAAAATATTATTTCACATGTGCCTCCAGTTCATTTTCTCGCTTCGCTCCTTCACCTTTTTTAATGCAGACTTAACGAGGGCAGGGTTAGGTGGCAAATCCCACTCCACTCCCACATACACACTGTCAGAGGCCTTTTTGTGCCCCATGGGGAACCATTCTGTGTCACAGGGGGATCTGTAACAGGATTTCTGACGAACCTCAGGTCAGAGTGGGTGGTCACAGCTAACTGAATAAAGGGAATGGGGAAAATCAGATCGTGTGTAATAAAAGGTGGTTTATTTCCTTTGCTCAGAGTCAGGTGGTACCTGCTATGAAGGTGTTGGAAAATCACAATATACCAATAACAGGATTTAATAAAAAGGATACAAAGCCAATGAAGGCACATCTTCCCTCGGCCGAAAGGATTAAATCAGGAAAAGTACTCGTACAAAAATCCCAAACCTCTCAAGTTCCCAAACACGAAGTTCAATTCAACACTTATACACATGTGCAGGCAAAGTTACACAAAGAGACCTGAGTAACACCTACACAAATACTCCAGCAGTGACTGCTGCTACAGCAGGAAGCAGCAACAAAGAGACCGCTTCTCAGTGAATATGGCTGAATCGAGCTGTTTGACTCAGAAACGCACTAAACTAATGAATTTTCCATCTCGTGTGTGATATTCTTTCAGCACAGGGACTTGGTTTGGTGCATTTCAGACATGGCTGATCTACAGCTTGTCATGATAGATTTTAGCTGAGCTGGATGAAGGGGAAGACAAATGTGCAGGAAATAAAAAGAGAATTACCCGAGAATGAGATACGATAAGATGAGCGAAAAATAAATAGCAGATCATTGTGGGTAGACACAAACCAGTGGCTGCAGTCTGCAGCAGACATTTGAGATCTGAGCGTATTGGCTCACTGTGACCGGCAATAAAAACACAGACTAACACAGACCCAGACAGGGTGGCACACAGGAGAGGAGAAAAGGCTGTCTGTCCATGCTGATGGTTGGTTGGTAGCACCGCATTGTTATTAACAAAGCCCCTCCACCCACTACCCTCTCACTCCTGTCGCAGAGAAAAACGTTAACTCTTGCATGGCTGGTGGGCAAAACTGTGAGGGGACAAAGAGGAGGAGAGGGGTTCACTTGAAACGTAGACGACGATGATAATGCAATTGTCCGTGGGACATAAGGAAGTTGCCACATGCCCACACAAATGCACAAGCACAGGCAGACAGTGCACTGTCAGACATGAAGCTGCCAAAGCGAGAAACCCCAGACAAAGAAAAGCTGAGTGCAACTTAGACTGGCTGAGTCACTTCTGTTTATTTTAGGAAAATATGATAATAGAAACAAATCATGCTTCCGAGAGTGACGAGGGGCGGAACGAAATGGGGATGAAAGAGGATTCGAGCTTGTACTGAAATGTGTAATTGTCTGCATGTGTAATGTGCAAGTAGTATCAAACCCCAGGGGTGTGGGGGAGGGATTAGGAAGAGGTAAGAAAAGGAAAGAGCTGATAAAAGAAAATAATAATAAAAAAACATTGAACAAAAAAATTACAAATAATAAAAAAGAAAAAATTACAAATAATTAAAAAAGACTTTAAAAATTACAAATAATTAAAAATGGGGCAAAGAACTCCTTGGGTTCAAAGTTGTATGCAGCGCACTTTAGGATTCACATATGATGATTAAAAAAAAGTTTATTTGAGCAGCTGGACTCAAAAAATACATGTGGAGGTGTCATAAAAATGTAATTAATGATCTTGCATGGACAAATTCCCATTCATCACATGCCTTTTTTAAAAATAAGACTTGTAACATGCTGACACCAATATAATTAAAACGACCTTGGACAAGAATACATTACAATACATTACAAGGCCAAACACTTTAAACTGACAACGCATTTTCATGTTGACTCCCTATGGGACAGGGAAGTGTGTGTGTGTGTGTATGTGTGTATGTGTGTGCGTGTGTGTGTGTGGTGGTGGGGGGGGGGGGGGGGTGCCTCATATTCACCCTCTCCTGTCTTGCCTGTAACTGCAGGGGAGGAGCTACGAGCTCATTGCCACCTTCCAGACAAAGACAGTGTGAGAATTTGAGACGTGTTTGAGCGGGTGTTGTTGCTTCATTCACACCAAACTGACTCACATGTTTGCACATTCACAGATACACAGCTCTGACAGAACAGAACAGAGCTTCCTAATTATTTAATTATGACAGAAAACAACAATCACCAGTTACTGAAATAACTGCAGCTTTTCTCTGTTTGTGTTTGTCTCCCTTCCAGTTCACAACCAGTTTTAAGCCTGTGCATAATCATATGTAATAATATTCTTATATTCTATAATGTTCTAAATTAAAATGACATTTTATTCGCAATAACAAACACAGACAAATATAATATAGTAGTGTTGTTGACTGATTCTGACCCTGTTTCCTTCTCTCACTCACTTATCACCTCTTTTTACTCCCTCCCTCCTTCCCTCCTCTGTTCCGTCCTATAAAACGACCTTGAAGGTTGCACTGGTGTGATACACTCAGGGGCCCTGTGACAAACTGTCTTACCTGCACAAACACACAACAGCACCTGAGCCATTGGACATCACATCACTACTGTGTGTGGTTTTCCTGCTGGAGATCTGCTGAACTGATTGCTGTTCAGACATTGCAGAGGTCAGATGTAATGAATCAATCACACATGCATCAGCAGCTAGAACAGCAGCTAGAGCAAAGCCAAGGCCACATGCTCTGCTGCCCTGCTTTGATGCAGTGTCAAGCTCAACATTAACGGGACTGGGAGGGATTGGCAAGCTTTCACAAAATGGACTGGAAGATCCACACATGTGGGGAGTGTCTGAGGTTGGAATCGATAACGGCAGCAGACGATTCCACTAAACACGCTAAAGCCAAACTTCCCACACAGGTTTTATGCACAGCATGCAGGTAAGAATCACGCTGACCACATCATATTGGACACTGCAGACAATGGCTGAACAATGTTAACCTGGACCCACTGAACTGAAGAGTGTTAAACATTAGACAACTATTCAGTCAATTACTGAAACTGAATCTGCAGAATGAAGATAATCATTAACCTGATCATCAACCCATAGTGACACCTGAACATGAACGGCATGGCCTCATTCTGCTCATCCTTATTTATTACATCCATCCCTCACTGCATTTTTTCTCTCGCACCCCTTGGAGCCTAAAGGTGAGACCGAGGACGCAGGGAACGCTGCAAAAGTAACTACAGCACATGACACTGTGCATGGACATGAAACGAGAAGATACCAAAGGAGAAGTTCTGCATATACGTAGCTGCAGGAGCGTCCAATTTTCCACCATGGAGAGAAAAAAAATTAATTATGGTATTTTACAAATTAAACCACTATCAATGATAAATTGTGCAAAAGAAAATTACTAATAATGCTTAATGTTGTTTCATACAGTTTATTATTCAAAACTTCTGTTAAACAGCAGAATCTGTTTAAGCAGCAAAGTACAGGACCTCACATGCCCAGCAACACGACTAGACGCTGCGCTAAACAAACCCAACCTGTCAGCGCACTGGATCATAGTTGGAGCCTGGATAATCTATTCCTGATCATTAGAATCACCCACAGAGACTTGACCTGCTCCATCCATCACACCTCACTCTTTGTAGCCTGCTGCTCCACTGACAGCCTGATCTGCGCAAGTTGCACATTGCACTATGTTTATTTCTGCAAAAAAGAAACTGTACAATTTGCTACGTATACGCAGGCAAAATGCGCAACTACGGGCCTTCGAAAACAACACGAAGAGATCCACATTTAGCCGAGAACACAACAGCAGGACCCAAGTCCCAAAGCAAAATCAGTGCGACTCTTCCTCAAGACCTGTGTGGCGTCGTTGCAAAACATACCCACGGGGAGCGCGACTTACCTCCGCGCTTCTCTGGCGGTGATTCGCTGACGAATGCTGGTCAAACGCAAGACGAAACACACGCGCGTCTCTCCTCCACCATCTCCGCCTCTTCGCTCTCTCCTCTCTGAGTGGAGAGAGAGAGACGGAGAAAGAGAGCGAGATGCTGCGGACACAAAGAGGAGGAGATGGAGCGGTGCTGATGCTGCAGCCGTCACCTGGCAGCGCATCCTTGAGGGCAGGCGGTTTTCAATCCATGTGCGCTCTCTGCTGGATTGTGTGAGAAAGTCTGTCTACGTGAGAGCGTGTCCCTGCTGTAAACCTTGAAAGAAACAATCAAAAACATTTAATTATTATTATCGCGGAGTTGCTAGTTTACATATTGATGTGTGTTTGCGTGATGCAAGTTCTGAATATGAGTAGTTAAATCAATATTGATAAAAAGAGTTTCTGTTTGAGCTTTTCATTCTAAGGGCCCTGACCACACCTGACACCACCAGCAGATGGCGCCAGAGGAGCGAAACCGTGGAATATATTTCACTAAATTTAGTAATTTAGTGGAATTTGAGGTTTTTCCAAGCCAAGATTGACCTGTCACAACAATCACAGTGCACATTTATTTAGCAACCACGCTGACACAACACTTGTAAAGTCTGGTTTTGCCCACAATTGCGGCAGGAAGGAAGACAATGCTCCTCTTCAGGGACTCAGTATTTAGTACAAAGACCACAGCGATAAACAACAAGCAACTCAGTAAGGTGACCATAAAACACAGACTGCTTTTGTGCGTCTTCAAGTAACTGTACACAACTATAAGTGAGTAAATCAGAGCAAAATGACACTTTATGTAGATTGTATATAATTACTAGGTTCAGCACAAGCAGAAAATATGCATGTGTAGCTTTCAAAGAGCATGTCACAGTACTGTAGATGCTATGCTTTCAGAAATATAAAGAGAGATGATTGTTTATATTTGTCAATTTACAAAGTGAGCAAACAAAATGTAAATCAAATCAATATGTAGTGTTACTATGTCAGCAAGTGAAGTGAAGCCCTGATCTCAGCATCAAGGAGTGTGTCTGGGGTCACATGCAGAGACAGAAGGATGTGAGAAACCCTACAACCACAGAAGATCTGTGGTTAGTTCAACAAGATGTTTAGAACAACCTACCAGCTGAGTTCCTTCAACAACTGTGAGCAAGTGGACCTAGAAGAACTTCTGCTGCTTTGAAGACAAAGGGTGGTGACACAAAACATTGATGAGATTTGGATTCCTCTTTTGTTCATTTATGAAAATATTTACAACTATGTGTAATAATCTTATGCTTTCTTTTAGGACAGTAGGAATCTTTATGTGATTTGTAAAATGTGTGTGTCCACAAATAACCATAACTTAGTTTACTTAGTGCAGCTAGTAAAGAAGAGTTGACCGAAGTTATATTTGTAGCAGTAATGTAACATCACAGATTTTAGTAACACAAGGCATCTCCATCTGGAGCCCACTACACCTGACCCAGAAAAATGCTTCTGGCGATATCCCACCATCAAGACATTAACTGGTTGTGCTCACTACATGACAAAAGAAGGTGAAGGCAAAACCTGAGGAAACAGTCTTAGTTGCATGATTTATGTAAACACAATACAAGTAAAACACCAACAGACATCTAAAAGAAGCTACAGGTGTTTCTAGATATAGATTCACAAATGACACAGGCTTCCAAAGTAACGATTGAAAATATGTACACATCTTACTGTGTGTGTGTCCTGATTATGCCTTTGTAGTGAAAGGCTCCTAAAACCATAGTTGAGACACTTAAAGAGAGCATATTAAGCTACTTACGTGTATTATGCTACTTGTTATGTTGGACATCACAATGGATATGAAATTAAACAATCAGTCTGTGATCCAAGTGGAGACTTTTGTGGCAAATATCACACGGGAATCAAATGGAATATTATTAAAGTAAAAAGAATGAGATTCTTTGGACTGAGGAAACCAAGATGAATTACCTCTAGAAAAGAAGAAAGTATGGAGAAGGAAAGCAGCTCAAACAGGGAAGAGGCATAAAACTAAATTATGAAACCCCATCGTTCAAAACCAAACTGTCTCTCAGAGCTACAAAATTAAAATGATCTGAACTGATGCAATTAATTATAATATGGCCTCTAATGATGTGTGTTAATAAAGCATAAATTGACTTTTAATGGATGAACTGACAAAATGATCTTGAGAAAGCTGGATCAAGAGTGAGGTGACCGTAAGCTGGAAGCTGAAAGCTTACGGACACATCACTCAGCTTATCAGTTACCCGCTTCTCAGATTTTGCTGGAAGCTTCCAGCTTGAGTTTATATTAGTTACTATATACATAACACACCTGAGTCACACTGAGCCACACACAGACTGTTTGTGGTTGAGCTGTGATGTGGGTAAAGCAGGCACAAGGTTTTGACAAGGAAAAGCAGGTGTTTATCCACAGTGAGACCAACAGTGTTGTCAGGAAGCCAAACTAACACAGGACCCTTAGTTCTATGACAGGAGCAAACCCACCTGAAAGTGTGAGATACTTAAATGAAAACAACGAGCAATGGGTAGGAAAAATCTACCTGACTTTACAGGTTTTTACTTAACTGTAAAAAGTTGACTGAGAAGCACATGGGAAAGAAAGGAGTAATCAAGAAATTCATGACGATGATAAACAAATAAATTGAGGACAAATCCAGTATTAGTTTTGGCAAAGACCAAACAAATGTTAGATGTCACAGATGCAAAAACACAGCAGCCAGCACTGTGAAAAAACACGACTGTCGTTCAGCTACTGTCGAGTGTATTTTATTAACTATTAAAATCTGTATGTACAATATGTCTTTAAGGCTTTGGACTAAATCCTATCTATGAAGCTTCTCAATAGGATGTTTAATACAAATGCAAAAGTAAAAGCCTGGGAAAGTATCAATGTAACACTTTAGACATAAAGTTAGTCCCATGGAACCTGTAAGAAGCAGCTTCCTGCTGGTCTAATTACACGTGCAGCCGTTAGCCCGGCCACCACCTCTAGCTGGTGGGCCAGGGCAATTATACCATTGACAAGCCCAGGTGTGGTGAAGTGTGACATATCCAAGCTCCAATTAGTCAGAGAGAACTGATAGAGTGGCGCTTTAACATCAGTTGCAGAAGAGACTCTAGCTGAAGCACCAATCTGCATTTAATACTGCTGGGTGTCTTCTTATATTCAGAATTATTCAGATATTTACAGTAGTTACAATGTTTTAACAGGAAGATGATAAAAAAAAAAAGAACAACTGTTAAAGACCATCCAGACGCCAGCTGTTACAGAATGAGGTCATATGCTGCCAGCGATGTGACCTCCCAGAGAAGGAACTGCTACCAGCACGAAGCACAAACTTTACGGCCTCCTGGTATTTATGAAACAGAAGCGTTTCATGTCCACAGCACGAGCGCCCCTTTAGCAAGCAAGAGACAACAAGCAGTGTGACCTCGAGGTCAAGCACGGGAGAAAGGGGCGTATAGCCGATTACATGTTTCCATCTGTTATAATAACCCGTTGTCTTTGTATTAAGCAGCGGCTGAAGGGGAAAGTCTCAGGTTTTATTTTAGGCCAGAGTTGCGCAGCGTTACTTTCCCCTACAGGGAGTCCTGCCAGTGAGCCCTTCTACCTCAAATTGTTTCATGCAGACAGACTGGAACCAAGGCAGCTTAAAAGGTACACACACAATGTTGAGGGACTTTCTACAAATCTCTGTCGTCCTCTTCCCTGGCGTTAATTCCATGGTGGAGGAAGGCCTCCTTTTCTGGAGACATGCTCTCTGACTCCTGATCAGGCTTGAAGCTGTTCATCTCTGTGTCCATGGATGAGTGGGCCAGAGACGCCTCGGTGCTGTGATGAATACCGTAGCAGAAGTAGATCACCAAACCTGAAAGGAGGAAGCACGGCACAACATCACTGTTTGTGTCATATACAGGAGTCTCGAAAGCCTAAATTAAACCTATTGTTTTTTAAACTTCAGGTCTGTTGTGTCACCTCATGCCAGCAGATAACAACCTGAAGAAGGCTTAAAATAACTTTTCCATTTGGTGTTTTTTGGGTAAAACATACACTGAGGTTCAGAGGCCATGAACAATGAAAATGTCTTGTGGATAATCTTCTTGATTTGTAATTTTCTAATCTAGTAAACTAATGTCAACACTTAAGTATTAAAATAACAATATTTAATTGTGCATCTGCCAGTCGTGTGTGTGTGGCCTGTAAATAACAGCACCTCAATGTACAAAAAACTAACTTTTATCCTTATCTGGCAGAGTTCAGCGTCTACAGTGCTTGTTTCAGTGTTAATACTGTACCTAGAACCATCCAGACTGAAAACCGTATCCAAGTGCCTCTGTCTAACTGCATCATCAGGTAGACATTGACAAACATGCTGATCACTGGAATGAAGGGCAACAGAGGAACCTGCGCATCAAATGTCAGAGGAGCAGAAAGCACAGTGGCTTGTGTTAAGGCGTTGGGTACGAGGTCCACTCGTTGCTACAGAAAACTCCATCTATACACAAAATGTTTCTGGAGTCAAACCTTGAAAGAGAGTTTTGTCTTGCTCTCCGGCTGCCTCCAGATGATAAAGGTGAGAACGAGACATGCTACAGAAATAACGCTGAGGGCTACGATGTTCCACACAGCGGCTCCTCCCTGCACGGCCAATATACTGAACACCAGGATCAACATTCCTGCGGAAGAATAAGAAGTGATTTAATCTGAGGAGTAGCATATTGCTGAATGAATGGGAGCCTGTATGATGACATACCCATGGCTGAGGCGCAGATGTTGACTGTGGAGCCTGACAGCGTCGATGGCTCAGGGTTCTGTGGGAACAGCATGGTCTTGAAGCTGAACTGCTCCTCCACGCCGGGCAGGATGCCCATACTGGGGACGCTGATGCCGTCGCTCAGCTCCACTTCCTCCTGGGTGTTTGCTACATGATACACCAGACAGGGCTGATCCGGCTGGTACCTGAACAATCAAACACATCACATATAGGGTTTTTGTCATTTGGGGTAAGATTCGCTGAGAAGCTACTAAACACACAGCTACACACATTCACACCTGGACCAGGATGACGTATGGACGTTTGACAACAGGTTCAAACTCATATTTTTGTGTCTCCCACCAACCTGAGCACCAGGACGCAGGCAGCTACTAAGGTGTAGGCCAGCAGCGTCCCTATTGACATCAGGTCTACCAGGTCCTTCAGGTCGAACAGAAAGGCCATGATTGCTTTGGACAAAACACAGAAAAAAGAAAGGCGGAAAGATGAAAAACACTTGTCCGGACCCTAGGAACCTGTAACCTGCTCACATCAAGCACTGCTAACTGAAGCATCAGTTAGTTTAAGTAGATGACAAGACGTTTTCTATTAGACTGCTATAAAGTTTTGAACCTATCAAGTGAAATCCAATGTGTAAATGATGGATTCAATCAAGAGATGACAAAAGACGATCTCATTAACTTCCATGAGAGTCTGTCATCCAGTAAAACACTTCCAGTGAGCTCATTGTTCTTTGTGCTTAGTGCTAATAAAACATCATTCTCTCCCCTCCTTGACCAAAGAGATAACAAATATAAACAATTTCAAACAGTGAGATGTTCGGTGGTGAGAAATGGTTAATCCACTCCGGTATTAAGGCTCCTCATTTCCATCTGGTTATGGTTGTCGTCTGTTTTTCATATTACTTTTACTGTTTGCTGTTTCTGCCTTCTTCCTCCTCTCCTCCTTTGTCTTCTTTAAACTCCCTTTGCTGTAAATACTTTCTCCTATGCTTCCTTATTTTACATCCCCTATTCATCTTACCAGACATCACCCCGGCGGTCACTGTGGACGTTATGGGTGATTTCCTCTCGCTGACGTGGGCCAGGCAGGAGAAGAGCAGCCCGTCTCGAGCCATGGCAAAGATGATACGGGGTAGAGGAAACATGGACCCCAACAGACTTGGGGTGGTGGTGGTGGGGGGAGGGGAAAACATCAGATTGGGTTGGGTGAAAGTTGTAGGTGTACGGTAGAGGAAGAAGGGAAAAGCAAGAATTGAAAGAGGTCAGAAGAGCAGAACGGAAGGATGAGGTAGAAGCCGGAGAACGTGTGACAGGACGGGCTTGATATTGATTCACAGAGAATGTGATGCCAACATCAGCAGAGTCTGACCAAATGGTGCTCAGCATGCTGTTACTCATCAATCCAGTATTAAATGGTTGGTTGCGTCATCATGCACATTAGTCTGCATAATTTCCTTAGCTGACAAAATATCTGTAAAGTCACTAAACCATAATATAACAACGACAAAGCAGAGATACTGACTCGTCTACCTAAAGAGACGTGGTCGCGTGAAACACGAGTACAGTTAGAGGGTCCCTCTTTATGCCTCGGTGCTGATTCCCAGCACCTAAATTAGAATCTAGAATGAGCAGGCAGCAGCATGACAGGACGTTTCAGTGATCATGAGCAAGGTTTTAAAACATGCACGTTAGTGTCTCACCTGCTACTATGCCAGAGGTGAGAGTTGCAATTAGCGGGGTTTTGGTGCGAGGGCTGATCCCGGCCATGAACTTGAAAAGCAGCCCGTCGGCGGCCATAGCCCAGAGCAAACGGGGCAAAGGGAACAAAGCACCCAGCAGGCTACCGGAGGGAGACCAGCATTTACAGCTCACAGAAGGAGCATCATGCAGAATACACACAATACAGTTACACAGCATGATACTGAAGAGTGTGAGTATATTAGTGGCATGCGGAAACCTGTTGAATATAAAAATCATACATTTGTTCACACACGGTGACATGAAATGTATTCTGCACCTTTAATTTTTGAATTAATCCATTACTGTTGCATTTAAAATGAAATGTTCAAATGAGCCTCGTGGTGGCCTTTGGTGACACGACTCTACGTTATGCAATCAGTTTTACTGATGGTGCTGCCTATTCTTAGCACAGCTCTTCCTTTTAGTTAAGGCATCCAATGCCTTCTGGAGTTAAATATACACTTACACACAGATTTATGTGTCTGCAGGTTTATCCCAGAGTGTGAACTGGTGCACACACGCGCATTTCAGACTCATGGTAGAGCAGGTGAGGTGTGTGTAACTCCTTACCTAGTAGACAGAGCACAAAGAGAGCCTACAGCTACAGCATATTTGGCCCCCGCCCAGCCCACATATTTGAAAGCTACAGGCAGAGGGCTGTTGGTGTCCAGCAGGTAGTACGGCATCATGAGCGTGAGGGCAGCAGAAACGCAGAAGTACGCTACGAAGCAGATGAGCAGCGAGGAGACAATCCCGATAGGAATGGCTCTCTGGGGGTTCTTCACTTCCTCACCTGCCAAAGAGCAACAAGCACAGTTTCATGAATTTATTACTACACTGGTTGCTAATGTCTGTCTTTAAAACATTTTTGGAAGAGTTGAGTCTTTGTCAGCTGTACTAGCCGACACATACAAGACGGCTTTGCATTACAATAAACCTTTTAGTGACTGAACTGTTACCTTACTGTTGTTAAAATACAGGACAAAAGCCTGAATAAAATGTCACTAAAATCTAAGTTTTAGTCAGTAGTCGATACTTTAATACAACATTTAAGCAGATTTTTAATTGGTCACACTCTTCAGTCTTTCTAGCAAAAGTGGAAAACCTGGTAAAAAAATTACTTAGTAAATGTTTTCGTGTGATATTTTGCAACAAACTGAACAAGGAGCTTATTGTATCCACACACGACTAAAGCAACTACTGGGATATAACACGATTATGCAATTGTGGCCCTAAGGGGAACTGCAGTGAAATCACATTATGACGATGGGGTGTGTAAAACACTTTTCTTACCTCTCCCATTCATACTGACAGGGGAAAGGTGCAGCCTCCAACTAAAGGAAGGTTAAAGGTCACAGGCATACACAGCGGTAACAGTTCAGTACATGTATGTACAACCTAGATGCATGTGTGGGTCTGTGGCAAAAACGTGGTAGAACACACTCACACGCTGTCACAAGATCAACTTAAACAAACATCCTGAGTTAAGCTGTAGCCAGCCGAAAAACAGAGGCATGGAAATCCAGAGGGCCAGAAAGCTGGTAAACTGGAGCACACACTGTGTGCATTCGGCTTTGGTATAGCCCAGAGCTCCCGAAGCAATTACAGAGCGGTGTGTGAAGACAAACCCCAGGTTGGGGGACAGGAGGAAATCACTTATTTTTTAGCATTTGAACACTCTCTACCCAAATCTTATAAAGCGCCCCCTGTTATGTAACACTGCTGAGATGTTTAGACAAGCTCAGGCTTGGAATGGTCCCAACTCCTTATCCTGTTACACCCCCCACCTACTCAAACTGGAACATACCCTCAACATAGTCAAACGAACATGAGAAGTAGAGCAAAAAAATGGCCCAGAGACTGTTTCTGGCTTCATCCAGCACTGACCTGTAGTAGCGATGCAGTCAAACCCAACGAAGGCATAGAAACAGGTGGCAGCTCCGGACAAGACGCCGCTCAAACCAAAAGGCATAAAGCCTCCGTCTCCCAAAGCCTCTTTGCTTGGCATGTCTTCTGTCACGCTGGACAGGAAAGGAACATATTTTCAACTAACCCAAATATTTCTGATAAAAATTTTTAGGTAAAAAAAGCTTCAGTTTCAAATGAACATGTGCTAGAGGTCAGTGACCACATCCTTACTTGAAGACAGAGTTACTGGTATAATTGCGACTGAGGATCTCATCAGGGTCCAGCTGCCAGTTCTTCAAAGAACCTTTGACCAGGCCTGAGATCACCATGAACAACAAGACCAGGATGTTGATACAGGTAAAAACCTTGTTCACCATCGCAGACTCTTTGACCCCGAACGCCAGCAGACCTGAGAAACAGGAGAGAACAAAGACAGGAAAAGAAGGCCTGTTTGAATAAAGAGATAACGAACGCACAGGACGTGGTAAACACACTGAGGGTGAGAAGCTGCCCACTAAGACCACCTGTGCTCCATATGAAGCAGGTGAAATAATACAAACCGAAGCACGGCCTGTTTTTCCTACCTGTGAGGGTGATTATGATGAAAACAGCAAACATGTCCGGATACTGTGCCAGAATACCCGGAGCATTCATGGACATGTATTCCCTGCAGAAGTTCTCTATGTGCTTTCCTATCAACTCATCGAAGGTGGCGCTCCACGCACGGGCCACGCTGGAGGTACCTGAGATGAAGAGAGCCCAGAACATGCAGATCTCTTTTTGGTAACTTAACTGTGTCCTGTACCTCAACTAAAGGCAGAACAACATTACGGGAAATGCAGTGTTTTTTTTTATACATTTACCAATGACATAGGAGAGGATGAGGTTCCATCCAGTGATAAAGGCCCAGAGTTCTCCTACAGTCACATAGGAGTAGAGATAAGCTGAACCTGTTTTGGGAACACGGGCTCCAAACTCAGCATAGCACAGACCAGCCAACACCGAGGCTGAGGCCGCTATGAGGAAAGACAGCACGATAGCAGGACCTGGAGAGAGGGAGATCAAAAAATTACTTCAAGCTCTACGAATTGTCTGGCGGCACAACGTTGCAGCAATGTTACCTGAATTCTGTCGTGCGACAGCGCCCGCTAACACATAGACGCCAGCGCCAAGGGTGCTGCCCACGCCCAGGGCCACCAGGTCGAACGTGTTCAGACAGCGGGACAGACGCGAGTCCTCCGAGTTACAGTTCACCACCTTCACCCTTAGCAACTGCTTCCCGAAACGCAGGAGCTGTTTTAGCGCCATGGATCGCACCCTGCCGTCAGGGAAGGGATGGGGAAGAGAAAAAGATTGACCGGGGTCCAGAGGTCACAGGGGAGAGGTCACAACACCCTAATGAGAAGCACAAGATAAAAGCGTAAAAGGTCAAATGCATAGTTTGCGTGAGTTACATAGCAGCGCAAAGTCAGAGAGATTCCCTTTCACTTTAATTTGTTGCAAATTCAGCATGTAGTTAATCAAATACTGAACAAACCAAATACCTAAAAAAAAAACAACCAGCTAAACGGGCGCTGGGTTAAAAGGGAGCTGAACTTCTCCAGCCTGGTGAAATGTGTCTGAGCTTTTCTCAATATTATCACTCTTTGCATCAGCTGAGCCTGAGCCATCTATGAATAGTGTAGTAAAATGCCCCTGATGCTGCTGGCACAGTAACCTGCCATGTGCCTGAGTGGAAGTATAACTACAGTGAGCTTGTATAAACACTGGCCTTGCAGTGATTACAGTTGAGTAAAGAGGTTCCCTTGTGCTCACCAAACTTCTAAGTAGAGCAGTGTTTCCTGGGCTGTTGCATAACGTAGCCCAAATCAACAAAGTGTGACAGGCTCCTATAGGGACGATCCATCTTGTTGCTGGATGCGTTGCAGACATATGTTATGTAACGTAACACAAGTCACCAGAGAGGAAGCAAAGCGCTGAACTGCTCAACACAAAGAGAAGGCTTGACACAGAAACACAAACGAAGCTCGTTGCTGTTATCCATCTGTCTTCAGATGATTATCCGGGGCTTGTTCCTGGGATTTTGTCCTTTCTGACCCAAAGCTCATGACCATAGGTGACATTAGAAACGCAGATCGACCAGTAAATCGAGAGCCTTGCCTTTCAGATCAGCTCCTTCTTTACCGCATCGGACTGGTACACTGACGTGATTGAGACCCCAGGATACCTGAACGCTCCTCAACCTGGGGGAGAGTCTTTTCAAGAACCACAGCCATGGAGGTGCTGAATCTCATGCCAGTCCCCAAAAGGACAATGTCCTCCACAAAAAGCAGAGACGAAATGCTGTGACGCTCGACTATTCACAGCAACTGATTTTTCCCTTAATACACCTGTGGCTTATTTAGTTCTGCAGAGATAAACTGAATAGCTAAACGTACTTGTACTTCTTTCCTAAATCGTTGCTGAGGAGATTCTCTGGATCAGTCAGTCCAGCATCTCTTACACATTCCTCTGTGCTGAGTTCACTTACGCTTGATGGGGAACAGGGAAAAACGGGAGGAGGGTGTATAAACACTGTGCCTTACTGAGGTGAGTGACTGACATGCATTAGCAAAAACATGGCACCTCTCCAGAACCCAGTGAGAGAGGACACATACTCTTAGACAGGTCATGTGGACGGTCCTGTGTCACCCCATGGAAACTTCCACATAAGGGTAAATTAAGGTGACAACCTTAACCTATCAGCAATGAGGCTGGATGATCTTTAAGGACTGGACTGAGTTGTCCAGGTGTAGGACACAATTCTTCAGAAATAGGAAACACCTGGTACAAAAGTATATGACAATTACTTTAATGTTATTTTCCATATTTATATATGTTTTTCCTTGCAGTATTCAAAGTTTCAAATATCACCAGGCACAGTGAACGGAACACGTTTCCTTTGTTCATTTAACAAACCAATCACCAGCTTTGTTTTATTTATCTACTAACAAAAAGTGGTTTTCCAATAATACATTGCGTAACTAAAACTAAATTACTGGACAACAGTGAGACCCCTGAGCCTGTGCTCATTCATTGTTTAACCAAGATAAATAAGTAGCTAATTGTTACAACAGCTCATTATTGTAAAATCTGCTAAGTTCATTAATAAAAGCTTAAAATCCCAGGATAATCATAAAGTGCTTACAGATGCACGCACATAAACACAGTAGAAAGCAGGCCACGCGAACCACGTGAGCCCTCATTCACCTCAAAACGAGGGATGTGCAGCGAACATGTAGATGATAATTAAAACAGCAGATCGGGACCAACTCTGTGTTTGGACGCGTAACAAAGTTAATGTAGCAAGAAGCGGCAATGACAAAACGACGTAACCTGTGGCAGCACGGTGGACACGGGAAGGTCTGAAGTACTTACCTGCAACGAGCTACAGATACGATTCACCCATGCAGAAACTCAGGCTTAACAGAAGGCGACAGGCAGAGAGACCAAACAACGCATTTGTTAAGTCTTCCTCAGGCTGCAGAAAGTTGACAGCGTTTTTTTCTGAAATGGAAACTGGAGGAATCACATGGCATGGCTATTCCAAGCTACACACACACACACAAGCGTGGTCAGAGTGGAAAGGAGCTGGACGGCCAAGAAAGCCTTCGCAAACCGATTAATACATTAATACATCACAATCTGCTTGACATCCAACAAATTCACTTACAATTCAAGTTACAGTAACCATGTTACCTAGGAAATAACAATGCACTGCAGCAAACTCTGCATCCTGACAAGCCTCAAGCGTCGAAACCCACATTCATTTGTACATGCTTCATTTTTAAACAAAGTTCAGATAAGGATCAAGGGTTCGAAAGCATATTAGTTTCCTATCTTAGTGCATGCGCGCTGTCACACCTACAGGAGTCAGTCCGTCAGGTTAAAAAAAAGATTTGGCTGAGTACAGTAGATGTGAACAAAAAAAAAAGAAGCAGCAAGTATCAGGGGTGTGTGCGGGTGTGTGCTCTACCGGCCAATGAGACGAAGCAAACACTATGACATGGTTTGACATTTAAAAGACCTTTTCACATATCAATCACTTATAAAGGAGACATTTAAGGGCAAGTAATAGAAGAAATATATTTCACAACTCCACAGGAACATAAAAAGTAAGCTAAGACCCAGACGCGTTGCCGTAGCAACTCTATTCAGACATTTCTTTCTCTAGAGCTGCTTTGTTTCTCTGGTGCTACCTGTGTTTCCATCTTTCAGCTTCACTGCATATTGTTGGAATAATGGGAAAGTCTGATCCATGTTGTTCTAGCTGTTACCACCGCGTGGTTCTGATTTTGTTTACTGCGTCAGTAATTACTCACATACATACACTCACTGTTTGTATTGACTGTGTTGACATTTTCCATCTGTTCCCATTCCATGCATCACTGTGTCCACATGATGTTCACGCACTCTACTGCGTAGCCTACGCATAACATAGCACGTTTTTGCCATTACTGCCGTGCAATTACGTGTCATCCTAACGATCCCGCTAACAGCCGTGAACGCTGTTCACCTCCACACAAAGTGATGCTGCCGTTTGACTGGCTATGATGCTGGCGGTTTCACGCATGGTCTGCTGAGTCACCTTCAACCGCACTAAAGAAAAGTCCAACTTTGTGGACAGAGAACAAATATCAGCACTAAAAAGGTTTATAGTCAGTCTTTGAAAGTGCCCTTTGCCTGTAGCAACAGTCTGCCCCGATGCTGCAATAAATAAATATTTCAGGACACGGACGACAGACCTTTCACCGCCATTCGTACTTATTCACAAAGCCAGCATAAGAATGATGACAAAACACTGGGGTCATTTTACTTTTAGAGGAAACTAATACAAAAAGCTAATTGAGGGATATGTCACTTCTTACTTACCGTGGTAGAAACCAGTTGTGTGTGTGTGTGTGTGTGTGTGTGTGTGTGTGTGTGTTTGGTTCAGGGTATCACAAAGTTCATTCAAAGAATTTGTCTCCGTTTCTGTTCCAGCTACTAATCACTTCCGTAAGCGTGACAGCACACTGAGCGTATGACCCACTCTTACTCAAGACTGGAGTAAGTCTGTGATCCATGTTTTGTACACACTCCATCTGCTTACAGCAACTACAGATGCTTCGTTTTTCCACACTGCATCGATAAGATAATGGCAGTATGTTCCAGCATTTGCAGCATTGTACAGTAATGGTATTCATTAAAAAAAAAAAAAGCTAAGTTGGTGTAACGGAGCAACTGTTTAAGACAGAGATGTATCTATGAAGCCATTACCAGAATCTAAGAGACCGTGACGGCTCAGCGCAGCCCTGCATTCAGCAGCTCGTCTGCTACTGACCCAGTTTCAGCCCAGCTAAAGTTAGACCACACAGACTTGGTCTGGACCGTCAGGATCTAAAAGGTCAGGTCTTTTCACTGAGTCACTCTGGATCTATGTTTGCATATGAAATGTAAACCAGTTGTGTAATAATGTAGTCGTTTTTTCTACTTTCTGCTTTTACTCACCAATGTGAACGCATGGTCACTCGGCCTGTCTTAAATGAATTTAACTATCTTTCAGCACTGTAACACATTTACACTCTTGCTCAGATGTAGTAAATTGTTGCTTTATTGTGGGCTTCTGTGGGTTTGTTTGCTTTATTAGATGCATTTCTTCATCACCTCAGGCCCAAACGTAATTTTTTCTCCAATCTGATCTGGTTGCCTCAGTCAGGTTTGCTGCTGCTCAGTCGGTCAGTGCTGAGGGGACACTTGCTGCTTTCACTCCGCTCCGGACCACACGCACCACCCCCACCAGGTGCAGACCTCGGGAACCCAGGGCTGCGCCAAGTAACTCACTAAAATCTCACAGCGACCAGATCCCTCACGTGTATCACCGAGTCCACGCCGACGTAACCGCTCAGCGAGCTCCAGCTCGGGGTTATTCCAGGGATCTATCATGTTGCATGGCCTCAGTTACAGAAACTCCGCTCGAACAAACTGTAAATGTGGCATCACCCAACATTCCCACTAAAACGCGGCGGTGAGTTTCAGAAGGGGACGATATGAAACTCGCTTGCGGCTTCCTGGATGTGTGGATCCACAGGCACAGACACGTCGCAAGAAACGACAACTATGAGCAGTACAGTGCGTTAAAATGGGGTCCGACGCAAAACGAACATGTGGTTTACAGCGCGATCGAGCTCCACGTCTTTGTGGACTCGCTGAACTTTACGCACGGAAGAGCATTTCCCCAAAGTTTACCAACTGCGGTGTCTCGGCCGAAATCAGCAATATTAGATCAGATATTATCAAGTCGAACCGTTCAAGCATTTGTTTGCACGTGGATTAGTTACAATGCGCGCTACGTTGGAGAAGTGATTTACCTTGTATGTTTTCTGCGGGAGGGCATGAAAAGAAGTTCTTCCAGGACAGGGCCAGCTCCTTGAATTTAAGAAGAAGCCAAGCTGTAGAGAGCAAACCTAAGTCGAGCCACGGCGAATGCGGTCGCAGGTCTTTCTTTCTTTCTTTGCAGATGGCAAAGCCAATTTCAGGTTTGCGGTAGTTCAGCGTGTTCAGATGGAGGAGGGAAGACGGAGGATACGCGCAGCCCCGCCCGCTTTGCGCAAGGTTGCGCAATGGCCACCAGCTGAAACGGCGTTTGGTGGCCACAGCTACAAGTGGAGAACGGAGATAAATGAAAGTGTGTGGAAGAGAGTGATTCATATTGTAAATAACAGTCCACTGTCATTTTCAGATATTTCAGATAACTCTTGGGCAGAGTGTCCACATGAAATGCAACACAACACATCAAAGTCTTTTCAATTAATATTTTATTTACAGTGAAACCAAAACCTAAAACATGTCTTACAAAGCTGAATACAAAGCCGCCTTCATCAGGGCAGTCAGTACGTGACAGAGGAACACCTAGGATGAAATGGGCATCAGAGAACCACAGACGCGTCCACGGCCTCACAGGCTGTTAGAGAAGATGGGTTTCCATGTGCAGTGTTCACCTTTTGGCACATTTGAAACGAGTATGTTTGAGAAACAAGGTAGTTAAAGCAGATTTTACAAAAGCAAGGGTGAATAATTGATGAATAATTTACAAAGCACATTTTTTCAAAAGTCAACAAATATTAACTCCTAATAAATTATACATTAAAATATTGCCAGCACGAAGTTATAACAGTGTTTTTTTTTGAGCTGACAACACAAGGCCTCAGTTGGAGCAAGTCTTACGCTGAACACCTCTCTATACATTATTTACAATATTTACAATGTTCAGTTACCTTGTATTTAAGAGATTTTTTTTCAAATGTATTTACCTTTGCAGGAATCTGACACCCTGAACCTGCCGTTTAAAATGTGAACACACCAAAATGAAATGTTGCCCCTGCTGTGTCCTCCTCTATGACTTGGCTTCCAAGAATAGTTTGACATCTTTAACACCATGTTCTGCTGCCACAGTGATGATGTGGTCCAGGCCGTTCATGTGGCGCAACATTTTCACAATGTCTTTGACCTGTTCCCTGTTGGCAGACGCAGTACATGTTATGTTAGGGCAGCACTGACGCATAATCAGAGCATTACAGCATAAGCTAAATGTGGTGTTCAAGTCCATCAGGAATATTTCTTAGGAAGCTACCACAGATCCCCTTCTTTGCTTTTACAGCAGATGGAGCTATAGAACAAGTTCCCCAATATAAGGAGCATGTCTAAAGCCAGAGCATCTTACTTGGCAGTGCGCCGCTCCATGTCAGACCCGCCCAAGCTACTGCGGTACAATGAGTTGGCCAGGTGGGCGAGGTAGCGGCAAAATGGCTCCAACTGGGGCAACGTCTGTTGTCCCATCAGGCCAGAGAACCACTGCAAGGGCAAACACTCCACCACCTGAAAAATGTACGGCAAAGAATAAAACCCAGCACAATGTTGCCCCATTTCACAAAAAGCCAATAGTGACCACCTGAGCAGGTGTGTTTGTCAGACACAGGTTAATGGTGAAGAGCCGATCACACGATGTAGTCACTCACGTTTTTATTACAAAAACCTCATAAAGAAGCAGGGAGACAGTCTCCACTGCTAATATGGTAAAAAAAAAAAAACTTGTATTTTATGCCACAGAAGGCAGTTGATGTTGAAGTGACATTTATCATGTTGGGATCTGAAATATAGTACATTTTATTGCATTTATTTGTCATATCTCAGATTAAATTGTCTATAATTCAATGTATCATTTGTTTCTACTCATAGGAATGTGAATATGAAATTTCACAATATCCTCAAATTTATGTTTCGTCTAGTATCACAACATGCAGACAAAAAAAAGTTGTACACGGTCATAATAACACTGATCTGTACCAATATAAACTAAATGTATGATATTCTGCTTTTGCACAATTCCTGTAATGATCCCCCTTTTGACCCAGCGGGTCCTGGAGAAGGGGAGCAGGCGGTTGCAGCCCTTGCCATGCACACTTCCAAAAAGTTGACCTTAACCTGGTTACATGTTTACATGGCAGGATACCCAGTGTTTCACAGAAAGCTGACTGTAGCTTGTGCAAGTACGTGGCTATCAGTGCCAATAGTAAGATAAACCTCCCCTTTGTGTCTGGTACATATGACCTGTACCGGCAGGGCAGGAGTCATTTCATAATCTAGAACACAATTAAAAGGTACCAGTTGATCGATTAACTAATAAAATTCTTAATCTGACATGCATTTGTATGTCTAGAAGCATGCAGCATGAAATAAAAATGCACACAGGCGTTTCCTACCTTCTGGCATTTCTGAACATTGTCCTCCGCAGTATCTGTGGTCTGCAGCGCAGAGAGGATGTATCTATTGAGGGTGCTGTCCAATGCCAGGTCCCTCAGACAGGATGTGGATAACACACCGTCCCACTGCAAGATGTTGCCCAGTAGCTACACAAAAGAGAAGAACTGGCTTAGACTGTTTAATAGAGATCAGTGCAGCAACACAACAGTAAATGGTGTCACATTCAACACATACCTTCACACAGGACCAGAACTGCCTTTGGTAGAATAAGTAAGGGCTGCTATTCTTGTTCTCCAACACACTAAATAAGATTAGAAAACACTTGAAATCATTGTCGTCATTCAGAAGAAACGGTGGCTCACCTCTAATATAAGCAGTTGTGTAACGTACCTTTTGGGGAATAGTGGAAGGAAGACATCTTCATCCAGAGTCCGTCTGGTCCTTAAGACAACAGATTTCAAAAGCTCCTGCTCAAGGAAATTAAGATGCAATAATTTTACCACAACATCCAAAATAATCTGTTCTATTACAGATGTATGTCAGCAGGAAGGAAGCAGCCAGTACCTGAGTGTATCGATTATCGCCATGCAGCACAGTGGGGTAACCTTTGATAAGTCGATGAATGAAGCCTATGAGCCTGGCTGTCTGGCTGCTCGACAACGGGTCCCACACCTGCTCTGCCAACACTGAGACACACACACACAAACCAAACATATAACATACTTAAATAGCCTGTTATTAAAAAAAACAAAACAAAGTGCTGCAGATGTATCTACCTGTTAGTTTGGAGAGAATAACCTTCTCCACAATAGCAGGCAGCAAGCCAATATCCCCGTCTCCCATTTCCAACGCACTATGCTCCTCAAAGCCATAAAACAGCAACGACTCAAACCAGAGCATGTACTCAAAGTTTGCACACTGTCCCTGCACAGCAAAAAAAAGATAAACGAGTTTATGTAGCATCTTTTTCTGCCATTTTACACAGGAAACATTACACCAAGCACACAACCAGATGCTGTACCTCCAGAGGGTTCCATGGAATCAGCTCGAGGCGTACTAGTGGGCTAAAGAGCTTGGGCAGACACAGAGCTATGTAAGCATCTTTGTAGCAGTCAGCGTAGTCTCTCCTCCACACTTCAAAATGGGATTTGATGTAGTCAAGAGAATGAAAGTCCTCCACCACGTCCTCAAATACTTTCTTACATTCCCTGATGATGCGCTCTGGAGAGCACAAAAAGCTTTAGTTAGCACATTTGCTAATTCTCCGAGCTCTAACAACTTTGGGATTGTGGCAGCAAACTGACCTTTCTCCATGTTGAAGCTGGTGATGTCAGTGGAGGTTTCCTCATCATCAGATGATAACCCTTCTTTATGCTCGGCCCTCTTTCCGTTCTGCTCTCTGGCTTGTCGCCTTCTTGTTCTAAAGCCACCCACAAGCACACGGGCAGAACATTAAAAACAGCAACAGATTATTTCATTAGTAGTACACAGTAACTGGCTCTTGCATGAAAAGTTTTAACTTGGAAAGCAGAGCCACAATCACATCTGTATTATTGTGAAAAATGACTAGACTAGAAAAACTAGAAACTTAGATTTGACTGAGTCAAGCAGTTTAAAGACAAGAGAACCTGTAGCTTTACCTACAAACCCTAAAACGGTGTAAGTCTACAAATGCTGGAACATGTCTTTAAGTACAAGCAAGCTTCATACCGTCGTGCTTCTCTTTCTGCTATTCTCCTCTGGCGACTGTGTTCTTGGTATGCTGCACGGTCTCGACCAAATGAGTCTAAATTAGGAGCCATGACTGCTTTATCTGAAAGAGAAAGGAGAAATGTGAGAAGTGGTAATGAAAAGCTAACTCAACCCATAACCTACTTTTTTTTTTATCTCACCCAATACAGAAGTTATCCTTAAAAACAGATTAAAGGTGAAATAATTCTTGAGATTCATGATTTTCTTTTACAAAACATTTTTTTCTAATTTTAAATAGAACACAAAACTGCTCAACATACAACACGTCACCCTGAAGAAAAACAAGTCAGTGGCCTGGCTCGTATGCTACTGAGCTCTGCTTTGGAAAAACGGATGACTTCCACTCTGCACTGTCCATGAATGCCTCTCCTAACACTCAATACACACCTTGTATTTAGACACTGTCCCCTTTACTATAAGAGCTGACATAACATGATGTTTGCAGTCATAAGAGAGCCACTATGCAGAAGAGTCCTGGACCGTCAGGGTGAGTAGGAGCGAATCGCAAATGTGGGTTTATCACAGTTGCATCTTCCAGATCAGCACAAGGAGGCGATTTTTTTTATCTGGTGGTTTTTATCTTTGCTTATGATCCTTTACACCCACATCAAATTTTAAACTAAGCCTCCTAATCTGTTACCTATTACTGTCAATGACGAATATTTTTGTTACAACTAACTAATTAGTTTTCAGCATCTAGTCACTTACCTGTCTTTACTTTCTTACATGTTACAGTGAAAGTAACAGATGATGAGTCACTAACAGAAGACTTTGTCTTTATTGAGTGACTCATTACTTGACGACCAAGCTGACTGTCAGACTCAACCATTAAAGAGCAGCTGAAACAGCTTCTCCCCTTAAACATCTTCCATGTACACTCATACTCTCAAAATCACACCTTTAAACACACTGATGAAGGAAAAACAACTGGGTAGTGGGAGAAAACACACACACACACACACACACACACACACACACACACACACACACACACGCATAGAATCTAACAAGGCTGTTCCAATAAATCATAAAAACCTTCAAGATGGACTGACTTGAAAGGCTTGCAAACTCCGACGATTCATCTTTAATATCATCCTGTCTTCTCTGGACAAGCCGTGAAGCCCGTTGCCTTAGTAACTGGTGCATGGCAGCCTCCAGCTCCAGGACAGCAGGCACCTGAAAGATATGATGCCTTCTGTGACTTCTGACCAAAACAAACATGGGGCTCCGACTCACAGGGATATCTTGCTGGAGAGACAAGTGGAGCACGATGGAGGGTTAAAAAAAACAAAACAAAATGAAATAAACAAAAAAAAAACATTGGAAGCAAACTATCACAAATGTTGGGTAAAACCTCTCTTGAAAATGTTAGCGAAGATGCACTTGAGTGGGTTAATGTGGAAACTACTACAGAAAAAAAAAGTTTTGCCCAACACTGACAATAGATCAGTCCCAGTTCTGATGTTTAAGAGGTATTAATGGACTCCATCCTAAGTCATGCAGATAATGGCTGGTTGTCGCATATCCATCATAATGTTCTGCGTGAGTCACCTAATAGGATTAAAATAGACATTAGTGTGGCGAGAAAACACATGTTGGGAGTTGGAGGGCCAGTTCTCTCAGTTCTATGTAGTTGCTGCTGTAGTTGATATTGCAGGACCAAGACTATGTTATTTGTTTCATGCATTCAGTAGGAAGCTGCACAAAAACAAAGTTTGTGTCAGAGACTACAACACTACTCAATTATACTTCTCCTCAACTATGCTCACTACAATCCACATCATTAGTATTGGACTGTTAATTCTGTTAGTAGTTGAACACAGTGATCTGAATCACCTAAGAGCTGCCTGCAAACAAAGTCCTTTAGCAAAAATATGTAACTGAGACGCTAAATCAACTCTACCTCCGTCAGAAATGACAGCAGTGGTAAAAGAGAGAACAAAATGGAGCATGCTCCAAGTAACTAATTTGCAGTCACATTGACCTGTCACCGAATAGTCAGAAGACTTGCTGGTCAAAAATAAACTAACTAAACTAAAAGACTTGAAAGGAGATAATTAATTCTTATAATAATTAATTAATGCTTTGCACAATTATTAGCTTACATCTGAACAACGCCGAATAATTCGTCAGAGATCACACATACACAATACAAAGCTATTTCCACAGCAGGTAAATTCTCCCTTACCTTTTCACTGAAACACTCAAGCAAGTCTCCAACATACCCTCGCATCTCTTGCAAGAATTTATATTGATCTGCATGGTCATTGGACGAGCCCTCCAACTGCTGTATGGTGCTCTCAGAGACAGCTAAGTCTTCCTCGATCTGTTTGTAGCGCTTGACATTTGCATTGTGGCCTGCATGCATTTGGCTGAGCCTAAAGACACATGACATACAGGGAAAGACAGAAAGAGCAACTTAAATGGGGGTCAGGGTAAACAAAGTCTGACTAATGCTATGCCAAGCAGAAAACTGCTTTCAAATAAACAGACGCATAGGAACAGGAGAATGAAACCATCGCGAAGTCAAGCCAAAGAGCTAAAATAAACCGGGGAGAAGTTTTAATTTATGGGAATATTGTAACTCCTCTTTAGACGCCCCCCCTTCTCTCTCTGGCCTGTACATCCTCAGGACCACAGCACCGCTGAGGTGGAGGCTGATATTAAAGTTTGCTGTGGTTTTCCACTGAACCTACCTATCCTGCAGGCGTTTCTTTACCAGATCAATGGATACTGGAGATGGAGCACTAACAGAGACCCCGTAATGAACAGATCCGTTGTCTACTCTGCCAGTTGGCTTGCCAGTCTGAGGGGCCACTGTACTGTAGGTGAATGGCATACTGTAGGAGGAGCCATAGGGCTGGCTCTCATAGCTGTTCTGGTAGTACACAGTGTTGTCCTCAGGCTGGGTGCTTTGGACCTAGACATGAGAAAAAAAAAACAAGACAAGATTCAATCACCATTGCTATTGATGCTTTTGCTCAATGAAGATACTCCTGATTTGACAACTGTCTGGTTGGTCCTTTATGTGTGAGGACCACGTGAAGAGATGCTGCTTTTGGTGCTTGATTCATAAAGAAGCTATCTATTGTAACCCATCCCCACAGATTCTCCACTTACTTTTTAACTTAATAAACACCAATCAACAATCAGGCAAATATTTTGCAGACGTTCTGCGATTTAGTACATCTTACCTGGGGTATGCTGATTCCTTTCCTAATTTGCTCCTGCTCCCAGCGGCTCACTTCCTCATCCTGACCTGTATCCAGTGCCTCATCATCACTACCTTCAATACCTGTGTTTGAAAAGATTATGTGTTAGATTGGCTGAATGAAAACAACAGAAGACAATCAGTGACAGTGAAGTGTTCTAATACCTATCTCCTCAGCTATCTTTTGTCTCTGGGTTTTGTTCTTGACTCCACTGAAGCGGATCCTTTTCTCTTCTTCATCTTCATCGTCGCTGGCATCTTGGTCTTCTCGTACCAGACGTTTCTTCTGCGCCTCAGTCTCTACCAGCGGTGCTTCACCACCCAGCTCTCTAGCCATTTGGCGGCGCTTTCTGGCAGCATGGATGAACGCGGCATCAGGGATCTCCCCTAGAGTAAGAAAGAAACCGGTCAAAATCCACATGCTTGTGTAGTTTTGTGTACTAATGGAAAAATGCCTTTTAGGCTTGGTGCGTTAGGGGTTTAAAGACAGATTAAAGAATCAATAGTGCAAGTGAGGATACCAAGGTTATATACTAGCATTTCGGTTTTGAAAAACTGCACCTGCGTGCGGATATATTAGACTGTAGGTCCCAGAGTTGATAATCAAAACACAAGACAACCATGTTCATGATTGTGCAGAATACCTGGCCTCAGGCTGCCAAGAGAGGAAAGCGTATTAAAAGTTGCCCCAGCGTTGTTGTTGCTTCTGGGCAGCTGACTGTGTGCCTGGCCACCTTGACCTTTCCCTTCCTCCTCCTGCTCATCAGTACTGTCCACCTCCATTTCCTCCTCCCCCTGTTCACTTCCAGCTCTGCTAGTAACTTCTTCTTTGATGGCAATTGCAGGGTGAAGTGAAGCATCTAGAAATGAGCAACGCAGAAATGTTGTCACAAAGACAGAAAGTCTAATAAACTTGGATTAGATCTACATTGGTTATTTAGTATTAATAGCTGTGCTTCAAGAATACTGTCGGTCTCCGAAAACCACTAAATATGTGAACGTGCTGAATATACAGTAATGCAACATGTTATTGTTGAAAACAATAACATTTCTTTTACAAAGTCGCATTAATTTGATCAATGTGAAGAGATTCAAGTCCGTCTGGACACAACCACACACTTACGGTACTTTCTACTCTGGATATTGTGCTTTTCAAGTGCACTAACTGTATCCCACCTGATTTGCTTTCGTGTCTGACATTTCCAGACTTCTCCAAATCCTCCTTGTACTCTTTCTTCAGCTGTTTCACTATCTTCTTGCTGTGATTGGATTTCTTCACCCTGAACACCTCGGTAGACTCTGTAATAAATGAGAAAATATCGTCAACGTTAACCAGAAGCAGAGGAAATGGCAAATGTCTGTGAGGTTAGCAGAGCACGCTTTGTTAGGCTAACGTTGGGCTAACCCGCGAGCTAACGCCGCTTTGGACCAAGGTACCTTCGTCGTCGTCGAAACTCAGCAAAATGGATTTAGCGGGTACTGGCGCTATAGCGGCGTCTTTCCCTTTCTTTTCTTTCTTGACAGCTCTCACGTTGTTGAGATTAGCCTGGAGCCCGTTGCTGTGACAGTTATCCGCGGCGCTAGCTGCTGCGGTGCTGCTGTTACTGGTCTCCATGAACGGGATTTCCTCCAGCACAGGCCCAAATGTCGGCCCCAGGAGCGGCGGCGGCGGCGGCGGCTGATGCTGCTGCTGCTGCGGACCCTCCTCCTGCTCATCCTCGTCGGACTCATTCCTCCGTCGGAAGTTTGCACGCTTCGCCTTTTTAAACATGATGTTTCTCCGTTACATGCCACCGCCCATGTTCATTCACTGTGCATCTGAATTATGCGATTAGAGCCGAAAGAAACTATCGCCACACTCTCATGGAGCCATTTTCTGTCAGTCAAAGCTTTTCTTCTTCTTCGTTGAAGTTAAAAGCCGGCATCAAAGAAATGTGCGCAGTTCTGCCGCCTGCTGGAGAGATATGTTACTGCGCCATATTTTTCTCTTCACTAGCCCTTCTTAAAAGGTAACACACACTCTGTCTTTATTCTTCTCTACTTTTTAATATATGCTTCAGGTGAACTCTTGAATATTTTCACGATTTTTATGTGTATATTTATTTCTGATTATCCTAATGATCTGAGCTGACAGACATCAATTGACTCCTGTTACTAATTTGTCTTGTTGGACTGTGGTGGTTTTGTGACAGACTCAAGGGGCTTTGCTGTCCTGGCAGACCCAGCAGTCATCTGGACTATGAGCACTCTATCTGCCTCTGTCTGTGCTCTGGGAGCAGAATGAAAGTCAGTCCTTCTCGATTTTCTGACCTCATGGACAGTTTGGATGTCGATGCTGTGTTGATGACTTGGACTTCCCTGCTGTCATCACATGTTCTTTCTCTTGCTTCAGGTTCCCAGAAAGTACTGACAGATATTTCTTTATCACCACCCGTACTGTCAGGCGTGATAAAAATGTCTGAGTCAGGGTCCTGGCACGGGGACATGGCTGGGGAGGCACCGTAATTGGCCTCTTCATTCTTCCTGTCCCAGGAATGCTCAGACATCTTCCTCTGCATCCCAGCAGAGCTACACCAGCTTTTTGGGATCTGATGCCTTATGACAGGTCACCTCTGATACAAGGTTTTTGGGATCTTGTCTATTCCATCTGCCTCCATGGTACGTAAAGCTTTATTCATTGTGAAGCCTATGGCTATTAATTTACAGACAAATATTTTTATAAATGATCTTAAAACACTTGAAAATATATGTGTCTGTAATTTAAACTGTCTTATTATATCGGTTTTCCCCAGTGTAACATTAGACACGTGTACTGACTTCAGTTATTTAGTTATGCAGTTAATTAATGAATCTTATTTTGCATCCATATTGTGGCGTTTCCTACATGCACAGTTTCTATTTGCTCCTAGTTGGGTCTGTGATCATCAGAGCTTGGTAAGGATCAAATGATTAGTCATAATTATATTATGTGTTGAAGCTTAGATTTTACAAACAGTATTAGTGAAATTATTTTAATGCTATTCACTCTAACATGCTATAATGCGAACAGTGTTTTTGCTATAATACTCATGTACAGGGACAGATACATCTACACAGGTGTAAATAACAGCATTTCACGTTGAACTGGAACAGAAATTATTATATTAGCACTTCGTTGACAGGTTAAATGTCAGATTAAAATACCTTTCAACACACCTTTCCGTACAAATTTATTTCTCTCAGCAATGGTTTCCTTTCGCATTAGCTTCTTTTTATTTGCGCGTCATTATCGGTGCTATTTATTTCACGTTCTTAATCCCTAACCTACATACCTGATGGCAGCTGTTTGAAAAATCAACAGGGGGAGATGAAAGATTCAAATGCATATACCACTGAAACACAACCAGATTGCTACACGTGGTGGCCTGTTACACACATGATGTAAAGTGAAAGAGGCAGAGAGGACCAGATAACAAGCTTAAGCCAGATAACACCCATAAATACCCTTGTTTTCATTAAAAACGTGCATGAAATGAGTTTGGATCAGAAACATATCACAGAAAACATAATTTTAAATGATAAAACATGCAAGTGTATTGAAACTGACAACTGAAAACTGATTTGACCTCAAACTCCTATGAATCCTATTCTTCAACCTTCCATTGTTTCCTTCCATTCAGCAGTATGTGGTGTCCCCTGTGAAAGTCTGTTTTTTAATACATTAGACTGACGATTCAGGAGACAGATCTTTGTTTGTCGCCATTTGAGTCTGTGTTCAAACCCACATTATCCGCCCACTGATGCTCCAGATTTCAGCTTTATAGCTTTTTACCTATCAACAACACACTAGTGCCAACTTAAAAGGATTTCATCATATTCAATTAGTTCTTTAGTCTAATAACTTGCATTAGAAAGCACAATGTTAATCCAGGACAACTTTTATAGTCATTTAAAACCACGGACATTTCCATTAACAAAGGCCAGACAAGTGCGCTGCAGCCAGTGAGGATCAACACAGAACTGTTATGACACTGCTGCTGATCCTTTGGTACTGCAACCGCCGAATTAAAGTGTCATTGCAGATGAGGCTGTGGTGATATGTTGTGATTAATTAACATCAAGATGACCCTCTGCCATTAAAATTATAATTGGAGAGAAATGTCTTCCAATTAATGCCAGCATTCAGTTTTAAAGTCCCACAGAGATTTCCCCTTTAATAATTCATCACTGAGCAGAGATGGCAACGCAGAAAACGTCTTCTTGGGCAACATGGAAGTCAAATGCTACTGATGAAGACGGTCCGGCTGACAGACTTCACATCAGCAGAATAAATTAAATGCGTTTTTATTTAGTCTTCATTATTATGCTTAAAATGACCAATTAGCTCCACCAATAAACCACGTAAAGGTCGTTCACATGGCAACAAACACTGTTGTATTGCCTAAGGTTTTGGTTTCAAGAATGTCACCTCATAGTTGAATATGAGTAACAACTAAATATAAAGTCAAGATGTTGTTTACATATTCCTGATGACTGACAGTAATGCATTTTGAATGCACGCTTTGTTTTAGTACAGTGTCTAATGTATCCACTGCAAACCAGTCCAACCAGAGGTTGTAGTGCTGAGCGATGAATAAATGCTTTGACAAATGTCACAAATATAATGTAGATTCAGTATTAGGACTTGTGAGTCCATGATATTTAAAGAGCTGAATGATCAGCAATAGTTGGGCAGCATCATCAGATGAAACCAGACTAGAGAGTCATCAGTGTTTTAGTCTCGGCCCAGCAGGGGATTTCTCAAAATTCAAATGAGACAAAAACACTGAAATAATCATTCTTTGGTGACTGAACGAAGCAAAACCGTGCAGTTCATGCAAATGACCACGTGGGGGCACTGTAGCCCTTATAAGGGAAAGGCCGGGTTTTGTTTGTGGGCAGGGTAAGCTCATAGTTCACTCATGTATAAATGCTAATGAAATACAATGACATTTCCTGATCCAGTGAATGTATCCGAAACAAGCCAACATGAATATAGATGACATCAATACTGCTACTCAAAGGCAGCAAAGTATGTTTTTCTTTTTTAAGTAGTGCTGCAGAAATTATGCCAGTTTAAATTGCCCCCCAGGATACAGTAACTGTAAAATCAAAGCTACAGAAGCGAAGGGTTCATTTGCACTGATGGAACAAACATCAGGGTTGAATAACCCAGCTTATTAAATACACAATGTGCATGTCAAGAGGTAATGAAGATGGAGCGAAAATAAAAAAGGATTGGCAGTAATGGAAGGGCAGCGGGATCTGCACCTTCCACTTCACTTGACTCCATCAAAATTCTTCAGTTTTCATGAGACTTATTTTAAACTATTTATCAAAGCACGTCTATATGTGCAGATAATAAAACGGAGCTTTTGCTTTCATGAATGCAATCACGCTTTTATAATGGAAGGAGTCAATTTTCTTTAAAGACAGATATCTAATTTTGGAATTAGCTCTCCATACGTCCCACTGCTCTCAGGTAATAGCGTCCTTTGAAAACAGGAGATTAATACTGCGACAAGTACACATGTACAAAGCTGCAAGAAACGACTACTGTGGATAAGTAATTATACTTATCTCTACCGGGGATCAGGGTTCACTGTTTGGACTCTTTGTATGGTTTGCATTAGCTGAGGATTTTACATAATTCTTCCACCAGTAGAGGAGGAATACGACGTGCATGTGCCCAGGTAAACTGGCCATTATCACCATCCGTCACTAAGATGAAATCAAGCAACCATCCGCCTCTGTTTCCAGGGACACCAGCTATGTGAACACAAATCAGCCAAAAAGGTCAGACAAAAAGAAGCACACATTTGAAAAGTGTGGACAGTGTGATACATAGTTATTTATCTGGAGAAGGCAGGTTGGCCTCTGTCTTCTCTGGCTGTTCATAACACAGCAGATCATACACTTACTGCATGTACCAGAGATCTGAGCTGATTATGTGTTTGTCTGCACTGGTGACCTCTAACTGCTTCTGGATTAGAAATACAATAAATTTGACATTACCCATTTCATGTCTCTTTTCAAATCTCTTCCAGCTCTTCTTTTGGCTGCCAGACCCATTTTCAAGGTTACACTTTTGTGTTGGTTTTTTTTTTGTCGACTTTTAGGAGTGAGAACAGAAAAGTGGCAAAGACATTTCCAAAAAAATAGTACGAGGAGGAAAGTTATGGCAAACTACTGTGTCAGCAACATCACCTTTCCTCCGTCTGACCCTCCTTCCCCTCTCTCATCTATCACTCAAGGTAACATCAAAGTGTAATCACTGGGAAACTTAGCCACAGTTCACATCCTGTATAAAACTTCACCGGCTCTGCAGCTTTGCATTTCTGTGTCTCAAAGACTCTTCTCCTCTCCTGGGTGTGTTCCTATAATCATTGGACTCCCGGACTTGAGGATTTAAGAAAACTAACTCACCTTGATCTGTAACCCCTGACAGGGGGGAAACATCCTTTCAGAGACTCTGCAGTGAGAACTTTCCTCCAGCACCTGTAGGCAAAGCAGACGGAGACTGAAGTAGAGAAAGTGGGTGGAGGAGATGATACGCCTGATTAAGGAGGACACAGAGCGAAAATGATGATGTTTAAGCCCACTTTGAAGCCTCAAACTGGTAAATAAATGATGTGCTGGAAAAGACTTAAGAAATGACTGCAGCTCTTACACCTGCGGCTTAAATCTTAAATATTCATTTCCTGTCACACACACAGTCCATGTATGGCTTGTAAGAGTGTGTGAAAGATGCACATGGAATTATAGAAATATATGTACTCAGTGATGTGGAGAAGCGAAGACTCAAACATCCACGAAATGTCCTCATCAGCAGATAGCACAGAGGAGAAGAAACGAAAGCCTTTCGCCCTTTTCATCCCTCGCCATTCTTTCATCCCTGCAATGCTCATAATGGTCCTGAGATTAGAGCTGGATGTGTTATCTAAACTTCTCATTTGGCAGACGAGGAGTGTAAGAAGACCCTTGTTGGAGAAAATTACTGTAGGAAAAAATGAAAAGAGAGAATTTTCGATGCAGATGTTTAGAAGATGAAAGAGGAGCAATTCCGAGAGGAATTTCCACATTTTAGTATAAACCAAAGTAATAAGTACATCATTGTGCAGAATTGCACACATTGAAAAACACACACTTTCAGCAGCAGATATTCCCTCTCAACCTCAGTCAAAAAGCTCTCGAAAGTTTTGATGATTACAGACAATATATTTAAAACCAATTTAGTTCATTGTTCTGTGATTGAAAACCTACAGCACATCAAAAAGCCCAAATCATCCGGGCGCAGAAAGACGTACTAATTTCCACGCTGTTTAGAATCACTGGTTGACTTAAGTCTCTCACACAGTGTACACACTGTTTCTCTGCACGTCTTCACTCCACTCTTCATCACTGCCTGCTGATTAATCATTGTATCTGACTGCTCATTAGACCATCTCCTTTAAAACTCTTTGACCTTGTATTGACTTTTTTCCTCTCATCTCTTCACTCCACGTTTCTCGCTCCGGTTTGCTTCTCCTCTCCGTCTCTTCATTTCCCAGGCAGGGTATGTTTCAGACAGTCCTTCAGGGGCTTTTCTCTTCCATCAGCCTGAGTACAGATATTTCAGCACCTTGATTTCAGAGTAATTACATAAGGATAAATGATGACTCCCCCTGAATGCATTTCTTCCCTCTTTCTGTCAACCCATCAGGAACAACACCTGGGGCACAGCAATCACTCACTACTACTCTGCAGGAGGGAATTCGAATCTCCCAGAAGTTTACATGTAAAGACAAAAAGAATTTTTTTTGCCTTGATTTCAGAGTAATTACATAAAAATAACTCTCTCTGAATGGTGTTCTGAATCCTGTCAGGCCCACAAAAACAGGACCTGGGGCACAGCAATCACTCTCCGGCGCTCTGCAGGAGGGAGATACAACCTCTCAAAGTTATGCACCACTTTTTCACTGGGTTTTACTTTTTTGCATCTTGTGTTGAGGGTTTGGCTGAGAATTCATGTTATTTTGTTATTAGCAAAACACTGAGTCACGTTAATACAGTTGTATAGATTCCCACCGGGACATTGGCAGGAGCAGCCACGTTCTGCTGTTTGCTGCTGAGCGGCTCCAGGGGAACAACTGCAGATTGCTGTTAGGTTCTTGGATACTAGCGGTAGAAGTGCAGCTCATTTACACCCGACCCAGATGTTTCACCCACGGCTCATCTGACTCACCTTTCTAAGCTTTAAGCTAGGTTTTTCTAAGTAAAAATAAGGTTACAGTTGTTAACCACATCTGGTCTGTGTTCGTACAATCAAAGAATATTAATTAATCTCAGTTGATCTGAGATCACCTTTTAGTGGTTCCAGTCTCCTTTACATGATGCCTTTTGTTCTTGAAGGCCAATGGTTATGTAAAGTATATCAGTGAGAGGAATCCAACTCAGCCTAATCTCACATTTGACACCCTGCTGGTTAACAATGCTATCTTGAGATTCTGGGAAGGCTTGGTACATTGATGAGTGATGTTTTGGCTCAGGGTAGGCATGAGGTCCTGTGAGAGAACTAGCAATGAATTCGGAAAACAACACAGGCAAAGGGACACATCTAAGCTCACCAGGAGTAGAAGCACACTGCTGCCGCATCAGAAGGCCTCACACCAGGGCCTTGATTTAATCACTGCCCAGCAAGGGGAGAGGCCAAGCAGGCAACAAAGCTGCCCTCCAGCCTGCCATCCTCCTGCAAGCAATGCTCCCTGTAGTTTGACCCCAGGAGAGGCCACCCCTCACCCTCCACGCGGGTTGTTTGATGATGAGAGAAACTGAGTGTGAGGGGAGGGACGGCCAAGAGGAGGAGAGCTAGATGAAACCCTGCTTGTTCTCTTTGAACTGCTAATCAGCGTGTTTAAAGCTGACCTTGCTTCCTGTGTCTCGTTCTGTGTTGGTCTCATTAAAATATGTACCCTGATAAAAGGTCCAGATGGGAGTTCACCACAAACCGTGACCTCACTTCTCATCTTTCCCCCATAAAATAACAAATATTCATGTGAGAACTGAGCCTGGGTTATTGCTACTCAGTTGGAGATGTTTAGTAATTCACATTTACACAAATGTTCTATTTCCTCTGTACTCGATAAACAATCGAATAATCCTCCCTGATTGAACAATGGGATCAGATCGTAATAGACCCTGAACACACCATCAATCTGTGTCTGGGATGAAGGGGCTTGTAAACGTGTACTGTGGCTGCACAGGGACTGGACCCCCAAACAATACTGGAGGTGGTTGAAGGCACAAGGTTGACTAGTAAACAAGTAAACACGGGTTGTTAGTGTTAAATTGTGTCAAATAGTAAACACCACCATTAATGTGGCTGGTCTGAAACAATCCAATCACTTGTTTGATAAGCGCGATGTCTAGTTAATCTAGTCTCGTGTGCAGTGTTAGGCCTAGTATGGGCAGAGAAAAGCTTTCCCTGTGCTCACTACAATTAAGACACGTTGGAAGTATCTCATGTAGACGTTGTCTGAGCCTCTTTTCAGTCCAAGTCTAGTGGATCTGGATCTTGTTTGGATTCACATGCAGTGAAGATACCAGGCCTGAAGTCAAAAGAAACTGCAGAGCGAGGCGAGCTGGGGCATGGAAGGAGGACACGATGATGCAGAGGAGAGCAGGGTAGCAGGAGATCAATCAATCATTGCTCCTGTTGCTTTATATTGACTCTGCAGTCCCACTGGGCTTCCATGGTCAATGCGCTTTCAGGCATTTTGCGCGGGTCGATGAAGAAGCGTGCCTGGCTTAACTCTCACATTTTATAGGGAGACGTGTGTGTGTGTGTTTCTGTAATGCACTAGATGTGTTTATGCAGTGTTTACTGTCAGCTTTTTATAAATGTATGTCATATGAAGCGTGTTATCATTAGTGTATAATAAGTGCACACGCATGAGATTTAAGACTTTTAATATTAGTTGACCTTGCTACCCAGTCACATTGTGCTACATGGCAGCCTCCCAACAACTAACAGCATCAAGGTTGGCTTCGGCCCATCGACTCTGCTTGGCATTCATTAAGTCATATAAACGGGTGATGAAAAACGGTCTACACCACACGGTGCAAATGTGTGCGTGACCTATCAGCCTACACTGATGTCAATCTACAACAATGGCTCAGTCTGAACTACAGTAACTGCAGTGGTGAAAATAAAGATTCATTATTCCAAGTGGCTTTATGGGTTAATTGGATGTCAGAACAAAGGGCCTAATATTTTACACCATGATGGCAAACACCTCTCTCATATAAGTCAACAATTATGGTTTGGTGCTCACAGCTGATCTATTTAGTCAAATATTTTTGGAGAAAGCTATAATAAGTACAGCACATTTAACTAATGTCTACATTGACCTATAGTGTGATACAGTAGATTTGATGGAAATTCAATAAAAGCAGCATTTATTGATTATTGTGTCTGTTCTTGGGTCATCCAGTTATTTAAATCAGGATGTTTAGTCATATGAATGAATGTGTTTCAATATATAACAAAATGAATAGTCAGTAGCCTTAAATAAATAGATGAACTATTCCTTCTGTCCTTGTCTTATTTGATAATGAATTATATTTTTAAAGATATGAACAGATGAGCTCCTTACCATCACAAATGGTATAATTTTTTAGTGACTCTAACTGCTACTTGAATTTTACAGCGTTGTACTTCAATTATTTATTACGCCATACACTTTTAAAAATTTTCACTGGCCTTACAAATTGAGGCGGAGAGTCGTGCAGCGAGCTCTCCTGAAACACGGTAATGGATGAGATGAGGGTGCACACTGATGAGCAAACATGAGAATTAAAGAGAAAGCTGGACCGAGAGCACATTCTGCTTGGAAGGACCCTTTGTTTGCCAATTAGAGACAAACCGTCTTAGCAGCTAATTCTCTGTTGACCACTTTGCTTGTTTACATCCTTTCATCTCCTTACACACAGCATAAGAAGCCTGTAACAGGTTAAGTTAGTGTCTAATTGTGTCACCGTGTTGTGTAGGACCTGTGTATTGTGAGCGTGGTGGTGCATCCGTGTGTGAAACCGCATGTGGAAACCTGCAGTATTTGTAAGAAAACATATTGAGATTGTAATTTTTTTTAAACGCAGCTGGTCATCAATCATCTAAATGATGCGATGCCATGTACTGTCAGACTGTGGGTGATGGATGATTGACAAGTGATTATTACCTGAGCTGAGGGGTGTTTCTGGTCTCGGGGGTAAACCTCTCTGGAGCTTTCAACTGGCTGGTTTAGGTTTCAAAATGACTTGAGGTGGACAGAAAATAAATGTATGCTAAATAAACCTAAATGAGCTGTCAAAATATGCTGTTATTGGAGGCTTTTATTGACTCCTATGTGTGCCATAGTTTATTGAACAGCTGAAACCAGCAAACCGCTCTGTGCCTAATTTCTAAAGTTATGAGCATGTTTTCTACAATGTTCACTGTGTCTGAAATGCAAAAAAAAAGATTTAAAGTTAGATTCATGAACAGAACTTACTAAAATTCTAAGAGCACAAACTAATACAAAAGGAAGGTTCAAAGCTTTTGTCACTGTAAACACTGTCAGTTCTTTCGAGTTCGCACAATCAATTTAAAAGTGACACAATGTGTGCAGTTAACAGAATAAAAAGCCAGCAGTGCAGTGAATGTTGATGGGAAGTGGCACACTTGAGTGGAGTGAAGGTTTGGTTTTAGAGAAGTAACTTCATACCCTGTAATGTGTGTTTTTTCCACCAGTCAATTTGCCGAGCATCTCTGACAGTGTGACCCTGCTTTTATTAAGAGTCTGAGCAGAGTAAGAAGGGACAATGTTTCATTGAGGTGGCAGGTCCACTCAATAGAGTCAAAGTAATAAAACGAATCAGAGAGAAAGGCTGAAAACAAGGAGGGAGTTGGATTGAGTTGAGTTGAGTTGAGTTGAGCGGTAGCAGGTAGCTTGGCCAAAAAAGTGAAAAGGCTTTCTCCCTGACAGGTTATTGATTGACTCAAACTTCCCAAAAGGATCCTGAAGACTTGTTTAAGAGATGCTACTCACTCAAGAAACTTCTTCTTTTTGCCTCCTTCTCCAGCTTTACACAAGTAAATCTTCTTTACATTTGACATTAGTTGGAACATGTTCCCTTAAAGTAATTAGCAGCAACACGGGAAGACAACACTACAGCTTTTGTACAGTCTCTGGAAATAAATATAATTAAATATGAGTTTTTCATTCCTTACTCTTGAGCTGCTATATTGCCAATTTTTCATGTTTGATTTTCTGCATAGATATGGACTTTTTTAGAACAGCTGCAAAGCCATCATTTAACAAACAGTTTCAAAGACATGTCATGTTGTAAAAGGTCTCTGGGAGGATGTGAGTGTGGCCTCTCAAAAGACTGATGAGGCTGACAATAGTTGACCTTTATGATTTCAACAGTGTCACGAACCTTTATTTTCAGAAAATAGAGAAAGATCTCCACTGTCACAACCTGCGGTTCTGTATGCACTGGAAGAGACAACATCACGTAAAGCAAAAGCCAAACAACAAGTCGAGTGAATATTACGTACAGTAAATGTACAGTAAACCCACATAGTAAACCGACAAAGACAGTTGGGTTCTGCTTGTCTTAGTGTGGACAGTAGTTGGTTTCATCCAAGCAGCCTCCTTCATTGAGGTTTGGACTAAGTTTGGCAAAAAGAATATGGGCAAAATGCAAATGTTTCAGTTTCCAGTTGATGACATGAAGAACATGTTCAACCTAATAAACCTGTACTTATTAGAGAGTCAGCTAATGTTTTAAGATGTAAATCTGAAAATACAACAGCTCCTGTGTAATTAACCATATGAGAGTCCTGTCAGTGTTGAGACACAAGCCTTAGCTCCTTTATCGAGCCTATTATCGCCTTACAAAGTCAGATTAACTGTCCAGTTTGTGGCACAAATGGATTTTTGCTGCTGTGTTGAATAAAGAAGAAATTTGAATGAAAGTACATGAAGTATTAATACGTTTCTATAAACGGACTAATTCCATTGTCCAATGTTTGCGGCTGTCAGGACATCCTTTCATTACTAATGAAACACTTGCGCTAAATCATCATCCAGCTGCTCTGTGAGGCAGATGTGCAACTCATGATCACACAAACTTCTTTCCTCCTCACAACAACATGTCTTAACTCAACTTATCGCACAAATCACCCATAATCAAAACTGACAGTCCGTACCTCAGCTCCCCCCCCTCGGCACCTGCAACCCCCTTTCCCACCTACCCGCTTCTGCGCTCACATCCCAAAATACCGGGCTGCCAAACACCAGACTCTCCTTGTAAGCCCCAGGCCAATTAGTGTGGTGTTGCAGCATTGTTATCTGCCTGTCATGGTGGGGTTCTCCTGCCCGCATCCTGTTTGTGGCAACACAAACTGCTGCTGCTGGGCCACAGGCACCTGGAGAGCTGGGGAGGAGATGGATGAGCAGGAGAAAAGAAAAAGAAAAGGGCGAGTGAGGAGTGGGAGACTCGTCCAATTTTAGCAGGGTGACTTTTCAAATGACTCAAGTTTTGAATAATATCATGCACAACGTTGTTACTCTACACATAATGAGGAAACACAACATGGGGGAAGGGTTACTTCCTAACCGAAGATGGAAAACATTGTTTCGAGTTTTCAGGATTTTTAATCAACCCGATCGTGGGCGAAATGGAAAAAGACATTTTTGGCAATGTCATAATGCCATAATTTCATACATGTGCTTCTTTAATGACTAAGACCAAGCACTTACATCCTTGACATGTTTGTATCTCAGACAGTCCAACACCTGAAAACTGTTTGTGGTGGCGTTATTGAACATTGAGTCATTGTATTAACTCATTATTTCACCTTCTACTGAGGAACATGGGGAAGTACGGCACAGTCATGCTGCCTCTGTTTATCTGGGGGAAATAAGCAGGGAATCTCAAAAAGAGAAAGACTGGTGGTGTCCATTTACACCAAACGGCCTCCTCTGTTTTGAAAATACACTAAATTACCAAAATAGGTTTGGCCAGTGTAACAAAGATATGGAGTAAAAACTTTTTTTTAATGTATAATTATGCATTAACATATTGCATGTATCATAGGTGCTGCTTGGTTTCATGCTCAACGTGCTTATCATCAAATGCAGTGACAGAGAGCAGAGAAACACGGAGCCGAGCGTAAAAACCAAACAGCCTGCTCACTTCTGGATTCTGATCATTCGCAGCCCTTTTTAGTAGTTTTTCCTTGAAATGTGTACTTTAAAATTCCCCATGAAAAACTGTGACTTTCAGCCGAATTCCCCACTTTAAGTACGGCTTTGATGGCATGAATACAGAAAAGCTCAACAACTGTCTCCAATGTAATTCTGATAAAAACTGAACTTTCAGTCCCTCAGCACTCAGTTGAACTTTGCTTTGTCCAGAGACATTTTTGCTGCTCAAATTTCACATGCAGACATTTTTGCAACATGCACAGACTGTAGAGAAGGAGAATACCAATGACCAGTTGTCCCTTCCCTGGATCTAACAATCTGTTTTAATATGTAGAACAAGAAACCACAGATGAAATCTTCACCAGTTTTGAGGGTTGGATGAGGGACTTTATCAAGTCGGCACCTCCCACTTTGCTTTTATCTGTCTTTTCTTGTTATTTCTAAGCAAAGCTCAAAAATGTCAAGAGACCTAGTTTAAAAGAGAAACACTTCTTAACAACAGAGCTGATCAGATGTGTGATCATTTACAACAGAGGCTGATATTAACTCAGAATCCTGCAGGCTCCATGGGACGGGAATGTTTCTAGACTAGACTTCGTTTGAGCTTGGGGAGTGAAAGGAAGAAGTGGGGCAATTTACGTTTGCGTGTAATTATATTTATTCATATTATATATCATTATATATTTTAAAATAAGGTACGGAAGCATAAAGGTGCTCTTTAGAATCACAACAACAGGAGCTATTAGCATTGTCCATCTGTGTTCGCACTGCATTTCCACATTTTCTGTACTTTCTTTCAGTCAGAGTCTCTGGCTGCCCTTTGTCTGGCCCTGTCCACAAATCTGTGAACTCATATACATGTAGCTTACAAATCCACAAAGAGGACTGTGCCTCTAGCAGGGTGAGCTGTAAAAGTAAACAGACGGCTCAGTTTTGGACTGTAATTCAGACTCGGAGCTCAGACTGCTGCTGACAGTCTGCTGGGACTGCAAGTTGCTTCCATTTGTCTGCTTGAATCCTCCACTTGCTTTTCTCTCCACTGTCTTAACATGCATCTACACAGAAGCAAATTCCTCCAGCACAACTTTTAACTTCTGTCACTGTTTCCTGTGTTGTACTGTCCAGACACAGAAACTCTGAAACACGGGGCACAATGCGATTCTGCACAGTTTACTTTAATGTGCCACGTGTGCACTTTTTCCCACCTCAGGTCACCCTCCTGTACAACACTGACCTTGACCTTGAAGTAACTTGCTCATGTTTTCTAAAGGTAAAAAGCTTTCAGTTAAAGTTCAAGCAGGGAGACAATTATCGTTCTAATTTCCTCATCACGCCTGGTCTCCACCTCTTAATTATTATCCAGTCGACTCAGAGGGTTATGTGCACAAGCCTTTCTGTCAGCCAGTGCTCTCGCCAGCTGAGGGCTACTTGATAGTTGAAATGTCAGAGTGTCTTTGCTGTCACTGCACTGCACTGTGCTATGACCCTGTGTCCCCACCTCCACCTTGGCTTGTCAAGTGCTCATCAGCTGCAGCAGCAGGAAGCCTCTCCAGAAAAGAAAAGACTGTTTTTCATTGTTATCGGTTGCAATTGAGAAAATATTTCTACTTACATTCATTTGCTGCTACCAATGAAACTTACATGTGCGTCCAGCAGGAGACAGGATCTGAGCCAGGTTTTTGTATGACAATCAACCATATTCTATCCTTTAAGCAATGTCCCTGCTCCCTTATTAAAATTCCACATACTTTAATAATGATAATACTTTGCTCTTCTTCCTCTCCTCAGTCTAGATCCTTTGGTGTCGTAGCTTTTTCCTCATGAAAGTGTTGTTCGGCAGCACAGTGCAGCGGTTTCCCCCTTGATTTTGTCTTACTGGAATTACGTAACCAAGGTTAAACCAGAGTCAGACGCTAACTTTACTTTATTGAGTGTGGAGAAAAATGGAGAAGCATTCAGCTTTTTTTAGTGGAGGAGTAAGAGACCCATGAATAGTAGTAAGCCTCATTACTTTAGTAAATGGGTAAATGCCCCATGGCCTGTACCACCTACAGTATGCCAGCTGCAGGAGCAAATTGGTCTCTAGGGATTTATAGACAGCTGTGTGTGTGTGTGTGTGTGTGAGTGAGTAATTATTGGTGGGCTACTGAAAAGACATAAACAACTATTTAACTATTTATATAACTTGCTATAGACAAAGGAAGAGATCACTGAGTCTCTCCATCTTAAATCAATCATATGAAATCAAATGAAATAAAAAAAAGCATATTTTTTTCACGTCTAAACTTTTTAAAGAACCGTCAAACTTCTTGCAGCAGTGTCAGGAACAGTTTTGGGACAAGTGAAATATGAGCCCATTGTTACTGTACTCTACTATCTGTTTTAGCTTTACTGCAGCAATGCTGAGCTTCTTAACATTGTTGTCTTCCTCTCCAACTTTGCACACACGTCACAGCTACATTGTCACATATGTCAGTCAGTTAAATCCAAACAACCCTTCACTGCAAATGCAACCATATTCAAGTTTTAATGCTCTTTTTTTCTTAGGATATTACAAGTAGGATTCATGTTTTTTCCTTTAAATCAGGTCTATAAATGGGCAAATCCATGCCAATTTTCCATTTTCCAAGGTTATGCACTGTATTACAAACGAGATCAATATCAGGCCTTTTCTTATTATTTTGACTTTTAATTTTATCTCCCATTAGACTTAAAATGTACGTTTAGATGTGCAGCTGGTACATATTTAAGTCACTTTGCAGTCCTTGTGGGTTTTATTCAAAAAAACGTCCTCTGGTGATCAAAGAGCTGGCATAATGGTAAACGGTGCCTAGTAAAGCTTTTATCATTATACAAGCAACAGCATCCATGACAACAACCCACCAGTTATTCTAATGAGCTGCGTTGCCTATAGGCTAAAATCGTATTACGTTCTATGACACCATTACTTGAAAGGAAAGTTAATTCACACCTTGATATTAGCCTCCGTGTGCTGAGCACTTAATTGGTCAACTAAAAAATGTAGACAGCGCAAAACCTGCAAGATTCATGTCGGTGTCATGTTGACAAGAGTTTGTGTTTCCATCGTTAGTGAAAGCAGATGACAAGCGTGGACTTAACCCGTCGCTTACCACGTTTATTTTTGACGAGCAGTGAGCACTGTCATTGGAACCACAGCCCTGGTTTACTGTAGCTCCCAGCATGGCAGAGCACTTCCTGCCTGCAGGGAAGTCTTTTCTATCTGTGCTTTGTGTGGTGTATTAAGTGTCTGTTGGATTATTGCATGGAGAGCGCCTGGAAACAGGATTCCTGTTAAATGTGCACGGCTTAGTATTCAGCTGCTTTCTGCTTCGCCTTTTCCACAGTCACCTCCAATTCTCAGCCAGTGCTGGAGAGTTCACCATCAAGGTCAGGAAGTACAGTCAGACTGAACAGATATTTACAGAGACCAACAAAAGCGATGTGAGGGGGAGAGAAAGAGAGAGAGGCTTTTGTGATATTGTGTGTTTAAGCAGACCTCAGCACAGACATCACCCCTTCCCCTTTTCACGCCTGTGAGCCTGACAGATCAGACGCACAAATACAAAGCAGAACCAAACCGACACACAAGTCTGTGCTTTTGTGAGCAATGAAAGGTGAACATAGTCACACAAAGAGAAGAGCAAATAAATACTTACCCATTGGGCCCCACACATGAACACACAGACACACACACGTCTTCAGACTAGCCCTCCCCTCATAAAGCGTGTGAGTCAAATCCTCTTGAGATGCTGAAGGCCCCAGTCAATGGCAGGAGGCAGTGAGATCAGACAGCTCAGGTTCGTGTACATATCGTGATCTGTCGAGCCAAAAGGCTGGAGACAAGACATTATTTGGTTTCATTTCAAAGATTTAAAGGCAAACTCAAAATGCTCCTTCCCTGTGTTTGAATATAGATTTTTTTTTTCTTGACATATCCTCAAGCTGGATTTGCAAGGTGTTGAATTAATATGAGGAAATTATATGGTTAATTAGAGACTAACATCTTAATAGGTGAACATGTCTGATCTTTATGTTGATGATATTTGATGATTTCGTGGCCTAGTTATGATGATTATCTAAAATGCCCAATAATCCTCCTTAAATGCATCACAGTTCATTACATGTACTGCCAATTTATGAAATGACTAATTTCATTATCAGGGTCATTATTTCCTTGCAAATATCTATCTATCTATCTATCACCAGTTGGCCATGTCACATGAATGATGTGTGAGAATTTACAGGAAATGTGGTCTTTAATGAAGGGCTCTTTCAAATCCTACATCTAACTTGGCCCGTTCCTTCAGCCTGAGGACACTGTCAGTGCTATTGTGGTTAAGAGCTGATTCTGGATCTGTGTTGGGTGAGCTGATGCAAGTGTTGCAGCATAGCAAAGGCTTTCAGTGGACATCAAACCCATTTTGCAGTTACGAGGCAGCTGTGTCAGAGCCGTCACACTCCTGAACTGTATGCAGAGCCGATCTGCTGATCAGCTGCATGATCTAAAAGCTGCAGGAAAGTTTCAAATAGTCTTGTGTTGGTTTTACGCCGAAGAAAACAACAGTCAGGTTTGTCAAGTTAAACATCTGCTACAGTATCTCAGCAGATGCGCAAAGCTGTGTCTGAAGTCTGCAGTGCCAGATGTGAGTGTGACTTTAGCTGATGTGCAATGTAAAAACTTTCTTTCTGTCAGCTATGTGAATGCAAAGTATGTGTTTGTTGGGTCTCAATAAGTTTGATCCACAACTGGGGAGCATTTCTGTAACGGGAACAATTATGGAGCAAGATTTCCCCAAGTAGTAAACTCAGGCCAAATCAATATCTAATGCCCAAGATGCAGCTGCCCCAGTTCTTTCCATCTTTAGCCTTAATATAGAGGAACCTCTGTGGACTGACTGGATGTTACACGTGGCGTCTGAATGGATGTCCAGTACCTACATACGCTGCTGTCTTCCTCAGACTCCAGTTAATTATACGTGTGTAATTATAACTGATGTTTTAAATTTGCATTACCTTGGACTGCTGACATCAGTGGGCCTGTTGTACTGTTTGCCAGCTGACAAGCTTATTGCAATTTGTAATGCCTAGTGGGAGATATCAGCGCCAGCGAAAATTCCCACACATCCTGCTTGTAATTAGCTCTAGGAAGCTGACATGCCCATTCCCCCCACTAATATTTATAGTAAATCTGATATGACATAAACGTGGTACTAACATCAGAGTGGAGAGTGGAGTCCAGCGTCCTTTCACTTCTTTCAAAGCTGTAGCCTGTTTCAAAATATGAGAGCGTTATTGAAGCCATTTTTACCTGCTCATGTGGTTTAAAAAAGTTTCTCATTACATCATTATATGCAAAAGTATCTTCTACTTTCAGCTTTAGTAAGTTTGAGTAAGTCACTATTTCAGGTAGAAACTTTCAATTTATCTGAGGCACAATAATAAAAACATTTAGTCAGAGCAAGTGATTAGCGATGCAGTTTTTTTTTTTGTTTTGTGTGTAGCCGTCGCTAAAACTCTGCAGTTTGTGTTTTCATACAATACCTTAGATCAGAATGACTGCAGTGCTACAGTGGCCCAGGACAGACACCGTGAAGCCATTTATTTCAACGTATACTTGAATAAGCAGAACCAATAGTCCAGTGAAGCTATTTAGAGGACAAATATTTGAAAAATCTACTCAGATAACTGGAACAAAGTAATGGTGGCATGTCTCTGCCTTCCTCGGCAAATGATGCATTTCAGTGTTTATGAGTATTCAGCTGGGCGATTTAACAGGAGCAGGCTTTGTTGCAGGGCACGGCGGCCTCTCCCTCTCTGCTGTCTCCCTTTCTCACATATTCACAAACACTCTTTTACTAGCTAGTTGTCCTTGGCGTCTCTCATAAAGACAGACTGAGGAGGTTAGGAGCGTTTCAGGCAGTAAAAGCAGCCTGTGAAACTGCTTCGCATGTGAAGTCACAGCAGATGGCTACTACTGCTACGTCCTCCTGAAAATGACACAGGAAAGGGCGCCGTGAACACGGGCTGCGCACTCTGCAGCTACACTTCCCTGACTGAGAACACGAACGCTTGTTAAAGACAAGGTTGCATATTGAAGAGTATACACAACAGCTGCTTATTGTGCTGTGAAGTGAAACATCTGAGTGACTGAGCGAATAAATAAATAAAATAAGACAAACCCAGTAGGGGGCAGAATTAGTCCAGATAAAGGAGAAGGAAAAAGACAAAGGGGTGGGTGAAAACATGTACCTAGCTACATAACAAGGTGTTCTGAAGCAAGGTAAGAATGTCACATGTGACACGAAAGAGGACGTATAGATTGTATAGACTGAGCTCTTTCATCTCCAGGGTTACTCCATAGGTTTATTGCAAACATTTAAAAAGTAAAATACACCCTTTGTCCTAATAAAGTGGTTAGTGATGGGAGGAGCAATGAGTCATGGTCATAATGTCTCATAATGTCTGTTGTCGGCAAACTAACACCCAACCTATGGATGGATTAGTAACGTCCTGCTCCAACCCACAGTCTGCTCATTTGGTCCATGGCTCCTTTGCATCGTTGTTACAACAACAACACAAACAACTTGATAGCCATGACATATTTCTATTTACATTAACTAGTGCTTCCCTATTTGAAGCCCTTACACAACCTTGCACAACGCTATAAATAACACGCACCTTCAGGCCTACTGGTAGGAGCAGCTTGCCCCTGCTGAAGTGTAATTATGGCCGTGATAACATTCAAATAGGCTGCTAATTGTCCCGCTAGACGACTATGCCAGAGAGAGAAAAAACGAGCTGGATGGAGAAGACAAGGGATGGCTGAAATGACAACAAATCCACTTCACTTAATTATCGTAAGTGAATTAGCCTAGTCATCGCTATTCTGTAGCTGAATATGCATCTTGCAAATGATGGTTGAGAGAACGATGAAAGCACCTTAATGGCCCTGTTTGTTTTCGAGTGCCAGCGCCTTTCAACAGTCTCCACATGGTCACAGAAGGAAAAGAGCACTTAAACCCCACGACTAAATAGGCAGGCAGGGTAGAGATTTAAGGCAAAAAAGAAACCGGGTTTCTCAGTGTCCCCACCTCTTTGTATATGCACATGTGACTATATAATATCCTTAGTTTTCATTAAATGAAAGGTGGGACTTTGCCACTAATCCATAGGAGTAAATAAATGTAATAAGCGTCATTTCTGTTGCTCATCATCCTTAAAGCTGTGGTTTAAACATTGGTAATCACAACTTGCAAAAGGAGGCCGCTGCCATCTGATTTGGCTGTTTTTCTCCAAACACAGACACATTAGTAGTCAAAATCCATTCCTCCACCCTTGATGAGCTTACACAGCTCTGGCACGTCAATCAAAAGACTGGGAGAGAAAAAAACCGAGGCAAAGCAAAAGCACAGGCGAAGACAAACACGGTGGAATAATTTGTGCAATGATATATGTTTCCTCTCCTGGTTCATCTTGAAGACTGTGCAAAAGAAAAAAAGGTAAAACTAGAGGAAACAATTTAGTGAGACTGTCTGTTGCTCCTGAAACTTTAAGGGTGAAAGGTTGATATTTTGAGGGAAATGTTAAGATTATTAAACAGAAAGCACACAAGCCCACAATTACCCATTATTACCTGGGTTTGATTATCACATCTCTTATCTGGCTTCTCTCTTCTCCTCTTAGCTCAGCAGATTTGATGGCGCTTAGAGGCTGGCACAAGAAAAAGCAAAGACAAATGAACAGTAATTCTGCTTAGAACACTGCGGTTGTTATTTTCCCGTGAAATAACTTCATAGGGATTTTGCTTGTTTGTCTAATTTTTTGGACTTGATGAAAAATCTACAGGAGACAGAGCCTTTTCTAGTTTTCACTTATTAAGCAGCCACGAGCCATTTGGTGAGCGCATTCGCAGTTCGAGAGTGGCAGCTGGGAGACTGAAACAAAGGACAAGTAGTAGGAGAACCTAGAATAGTACACTTGCTTTAATGAAATGTTTGTCCAGCCAACCCACAGCTTCATTACTGCTCTGAAGGTCTCACACACAAAACCAACACCATCCCCTGTCTTGCTTGTTTTACTTTCAATTTTTGGATATGTTCTGTAGATATGCAATACATCTTTAAGTTATTCACAAGAAATTAGAGTGAAATCCAGCAAACAGCATGCAGCATGAGCCGTGAAGCCAATCAACGATAATGATACACCTCCAAACATCAGCGCAGGTATGCCAGGAGTGAGCGCAACACATCAAATGAAAGTACACAACACACACATAATAAGCAAGTTGGGGTTTAACTTCCCCATCACGGTTTGTTGAACTATGAAAATACTATATTTATAAACGCTATTAGACTTACTGTTAGTAGCGGCAGGTTTCCATATGAACACTTTAAAACTGCGCATCATTAGGTGTTGAGTTGCACATCAATATGACTCTAAAGTCCAAACATTACTTGTTTTCTGTAGTCTGTGCATTTTAGGGCATTAGCCTGGGAGGCACCTTGGCTTTAATTACAAAATCACACTGGCATGATGATTAGCTTGACGGGACGGAAGTAGATCGTGGAGGAAAAACACACCATCATTGAGTCACTCGCAGTCCAGCAGCAGCGGGAACACATGACCCAGCCCTTCACCAACACCACTGTAAGAAATGTTCCGTTCCAGTTGTAATCACTCCCAAGCTTATTAACTCAACTCCAGTGGGTTTTTTTTTGGAACCACATTCTGCTCTGAAGCAAGTCACTACTTCAACACTCCATTAATTTATGCACAATCACAGTTCAGCAGTTTTATACCACTTGATTCAGTGAAGCTATAACCAGCAATAGTAACATTGATTGAGGCATAAGCGCAACAAACGTACTGTCTACCGTCTACTGCTGCCTCCTTACCTTCCCTCGCTGTCGCTTTGTACGTTGTGCACCCGCAGTAAAGCCCCACAGACGAGTGTAGCGGTGTGAGATGACAGTCTTGCTGCCTTGGGGCAAAGTGTCTTCAAGTTCTTCTTGTTTGCAAAACCTTTTTGCAAGAGAAATGTCTTTAAACCAGAGAGGGATATTACACTGCAGCTACGAGACAAACACTGACATGCACGCCCACAGACACATGCATTCGCTCACTCCTCACACACACAGACACGCATGCACACACACACACAGACCAAAGGCTGACTTCATAGACTTTTTTCTGCCTGTTGGGATTCAATTAAAGAAACTTAAATGATACTGGGTTGACTACTTCACAGCCTAATGGCCACAGCTTCACACATCTCGTCTTCTTCCCTATTATATTTCATTAATAACACATTGCTTTAAGAACGGAGGGGGTTGTTGAGGGAGCGATAGATGGTAACGCTGTGTGTGTGTTGAGAAGCAGTAAGTACACTAGCTGCTAAATGTGGGAGAAGATGATCATAACTGGCTCATAACAAAAGCAAAACACTTGAAGTACAGTAAGATCTTGACTGTCGGTTGCATCATGAGCAACCTCAGCTTCCTTGCTGCAACTGAGGCTGCCGTCGTAGCAGAAAACCGCAGGAAAGAGCATAAAACACGTGAACACATATTGTGAATACGCTCTATAACAAATAGCTCCAGGTATCAAACAGTAAAGTGGACTATCTATCATCTCAGTGACAGTGTTAGGGGCTTTTACCATCCACAGCATCAGCATCCCTTCCTAGCTGGGTGAATCACAATAAATCCACAAGTAAAAACATCGCTCACATTTGTACATTACTACGGCACTTTTCTGCAAGTTTCACTATTTAAAAGCAAAGAACTGAGATTTCTGTGATTGCAGGACCCAGGAGAAGGTGAGAGTCTCTTCATTTAATGCCAGCCTGTCTCTATTTGTGAAGGACAAGAGCAGAGAGATGAGATGAAGGCATAAAAAGGAGACAGCTTTATAATGACACTGCTACTTATCTCTCCCGTCTCTCTCTTCTCTTCTCTCTTCCTCTCTTTCAACCTTCCTTGATTCCCCTGGTTGCTTTGTAATGAAGTTATCCCACAGCAATTCTCAACCCAAGCTGTCTTAAGACACAGAAGGGAAGAAGGGAGTAACAGAATCACAGGGAGGAGGAAGTGGAAGAATCAAAGACAACAATGAAAAAACAGAGAAGAAGGGACGACGAGTGGGAATAAGAAGAGTTCTGTGATGTTGATATGTGACAACGTGCAAGAATTTAAAAGATGCTGCTGAGCTTCCTAAACATAATCCTTGTGATGTATGGGCCAATCCTCAGTGGACTGGTGGGGGTTAAGCACGAGTGATATTTAGGGTTGTAAGCTTTGTTCAAGATGTATCAGACCTTTCAAAAGCAGCTGGAAGTAGCATTAGCTGATGGAGAACAAGCAGTGTTACATACAATGCATTGCTCAATGTGACCAGTAACCATGACAGGAGCAGAAGTAGACTGGAAACGCGAGCACGAGGTCTAACGTCTACAGTCCAAACTGAAATTGCATAATTCTTGAAGAAGACCCAGTTGTGTGACCCATGAAGGAAGATTGTGTTGGAAAAGCAAAGGCTTGTGAGTAGGAAGTGCTTGGGGAATGTGTTCAGGGACGCAGCGACACCTTCTGGGACTGGACCCTGAAATAAACATGATGGCTGCATCTTTGGTGACAACAGATGCCCATCTCGGCCCACACTTGGTGCTACAGTAGGAGTAGTGAACTTTCTTTCTCTTGGCAGCTGAGACCTTGCGGCAGCCAGGGGCAAACCCTTGTTTCAAGCCAACTGGCGTGGTGATTGAATAGTTGGGCTGCTGACTGACAGGCACAGGGCCAAACCCGCAGATGGAGTCGACCTCTGGGGAGTTGCTAGCGGGGTAACAAGCTCATGGACACCCATGGTCTTGTCTCAGAATAAGCCTGTCGGGGGACTGATGCTTCTTGTTGCCCCAGCAACTTCAATCAAGTTTCCCAAAAACACACCTCGGACAGACAGAGTCATCGGAGTAACTGACTTTGTCTCTGTCCCTCTGAGGGTGGATGCTGCACAGTGGGGCATGTGGGGAATATAATCAGCAGTGATCCTGACCTTGAGTTGAGAAGTCAAGTGACATCTGTACGCCAAGACACTCTGCCTTACCCTGGCGTACTGTAAGTGGAAGAAGTTTGGCTGCGAGAGAAACCGTCTTTCCCACTTGTTGACTGCTCACTTTTCTTGCACCTCCTACACTTCATGGGCAAGGTTTTGGCTGTCATTACATGAAGTACTACAGATTTGGTGGAAAGTTTTAGAGAGGAATGAACTCATATTTCCTGATTCATAAAGACTGACGCTGACTTTGCCTGTCCTGTCATCATCCACCTTAATCCTGCATCCTCTCTGAGCTTGTGTCAGCCCAGACTCTTTGTTTTCTATCCCAAAGACGATAATAAGCTACGCCCACTACAATAATGTGTGTGTGTGAGTAGTGACACACACAAGCGTACTCACACATGCATATACACATAGTGTGAGCAGTCAGAAGTGATTAAAGTTTCCCCAATTACAGTCTAAAATGGTGTTTTGCTTTGCCACAAAGCCTTTTTACTGTTATTGCTGAAAAAGCACGTTGAGCCCCAAGGTGTTTGATTCCCTCTCTCTTTATGCTCGCCTTTAAAACACAACGAAACAAAGCTGTTGTACAAAACTGTTGTTTTTAAGGCTGCTCTGTGAAACAATGCAATTACTGCTAACGCAGTTTTGTATTCGACAATAACAACAACACCTTATCTCAAACATGAAAACTTTAGAAGACAAAATCTCAGCCAGTAGCTGTATTGCATTTCCAAGTTGCTGACAAAACAAGGTCAAATTCAAAATGAAGTTGAAAATCAGTTAAAGGAAAGTCAAAACAAAAGACAATCAGCAGTGAACGCGGGATTCATTGGGCTCTATTCCTCCTAGTGATGAACACAAATGAATGTAGGAACACAAGACTTTGTGTCACATGCTGAATGTGACCATGTGTCCACAGACACACAAAACAAACTGCTCAGACTAGTTGTCCAAGCCAAACCCCTGCGAGGCTGCAGAGGACACATGTTTGACTCACAAAATCTCTCTCTCTCTCTCTAAGGTAGTTATTTAGAAAGCTCCAAGGCTGTGAAAGCCTCAAGGTTGCAACTATGATGCTACAATCGCTGGTGATTGATCGAAATGGCTGCTGTAAATTGTATAATGAGTGTGAGGTGGTGGGATCATGATCATAGTAAGGAGACCAGACAGGGCTTGATTTTCCAGTCTGGGAGAGCTTATCACTTCAAGTCATATCATCAACTGTAAGAGCTAAACCCATCCTTTCACATCACAGCTGCCAACACTAATGGGGACATGGATGGAAGAAAGAGAGAGAGAGACGACGGTAAAAGAACGCCACGCATAACAGCTAATTACCACAGTTGTTAATATCCTTCCTGATGCTCTGACACAACAACAATGTACCACGCTATGTCACGCACTTACACCACCACATCTCCCAGTGCAGTCGGTGTGTGTGTGTTCCTGGGTGTAGACCGTGTAATGGGAAGGTCAGCGTCTGTCGGTCAAAACCAGGAAACTGTTGAGGAAATGATCACATGCGTGATTCCTTCTCAGCTTATTACTGCTTCGTAGTTTTTAAAAATTTCTTCTCAGTCTGTGACAAGATTCCAAAATATACACAGTGTGAAGATTTAACATGTTATACACCCAGTGACATTGAGAATGAAGCTTCTGAAAGCCTTTTAAGATGCTCATGAGCTTCTAAAAAACCACGTCTGGCTCTCAACATCACTTCCCCTTGTTTTGCGACTGACCTTCATTGTGTCGAATCAACAAAACCATTGAGATGGGGATTGAAGCTAATTCACATTTCCAGTGGATTAATTTCCACTGGAGCAGCGAAGAAAGATTCAAACAGCTACTTGTTAGACATGGCCATGTAATTGTTGGATTGACTGTCTGAATTTTAACCATTGGCCTATGTCACAAAATCCTAAACAATATCCTTGCCCTCTAGATCTAGTTTGGAAAGCGCAATTGTAAACCAATGCTATCTGACAGACAGTGAATGAAACAAGAATGGATGGAGATGGAGACGCAGTTTGGAGAAGGAGTGAGTGAATAGGAGATTAAAACAGATTCTGACTGAATGATAGTGAAATAAAAGCAGACAGAATAATACAGAACAGCCAAATATAGAAATTGAGAGTGAATGGACAGCCAGAGATGGACTAAAACAGAGGCTTATAATGCAAAGAAAGGAGGCAAAGGAACATATGGGCAGAGTATTAGACACACAAGGCAGCCAGTGAATACGCAGTTTGTGAGAAAGCCGAGCGAAAAAGAAAAAGGCCGTAAACTGAAAGGCAGCAAACGCATGAGCGAGGCGCCTTCCCTCCTCCTGTTGACTGAGGAGACCAGTGTAAATGAGATCGACTCATTTCCAACACATAGACACAACCAACCACCCCCATCTGTCTTTGACAAACACGCCCACGCACACACGTAAGCGCACGCACGCACGCACCAGGCACCAGCAAGCAGAGATGAAAGGAATCAATAGATTATAAGCAGACATCTGAAGAGTCCAGTCTACTCTCTGGAGGATCAACCATAATTGGTCCAGACAAACAACCAAAGGACAACAACAAAACAAAGCCTCCATGCACGCTGAATGTGGCAATTAATAAATCAGAACAGGAATAGCAAATTAAATCTATGAACAAATATCGACAGGGCTTTGAACACATCTCTATTATTCGTGGCCTATTGTTGTGGTCTGCAGGTTTAAGGGAGCATGTTTGCAGCAGCATTTGCATATCTAAATAAATGACCATCACATCTGCATGTGTGCCAGGCTGGCTTTTCATACTGGGTGTGCATTTGCTGATGTCGGTTTGTTGCTTGTTAGAAGTGAGTGGGTAAACAATTCCAGGGTGCAGCTGTAATATGCTGCTGGAGGGCGGCGATCGAATGGAAACGCTGTGCGACTTAGCATCGGTTTGAACTCTGTGTAGGGCTCTTGTTATTCACATCAGACACTGGATGCCAGGGCGGTCGTATGTGCTGCATGTGTGGATGTCTGCGGGTCACCTGTGCTATATGAAGAGACGGAAGCCCCACCGTGCCGCTCTGGATCCATGGTGGGGGAAGCTAGCGTCCGGACCATATAATCAATTTCGTCCATCGGCGGTTTTATTGGAGGCATGACTGAGGCCCGTGTCCACCAGCACAGTGATCCCCTGAGGTCGGCTGGCTCGATCAATCTCCTTGGATGTTTATGAGCACCGATGTGAACAGCATGGGTGGGATTTAAAGTGGGGACTATGAGAAGAGAGACTAATGTGCATATATACATGTTTTCCTGTTAGAGTCTGGATTTGACATAGTAACTTTGAAATGTTAATTGCTCTTTAATCTAAATAATGAAATCAGTCGATTTCTGGTTAATTGATTATTACGTTATAACAGGACAGAATACAGCAGAAACCCAATCTGCATCATTAGCGACTGTGTAGAAGTGAATGGAAAATACAACAAAACAGACACAGCAACGTTTAGGCAGTTTGTACATCTACTGTACAAAGTCTGTGCTTTAGTCATTTTCAGTGAAGCTGTTCAAGGGCTTTGATATGACATTATAGATTAGACTCTCCTGTTTTTGTCCTACTTCTGTCTTTGTGAGAGAGCTGTTCACATCCAACTTACTGGAAACGCGATGAGTGGATGACTTAGTGAAGCCCTCGGTTACTCAACAGGGACACGAGTAATTCTCCAAAAGAGCTGGACCTATTTTTGTGTTCGCTCAAGCTTGGATCCACAATTCTGTTGGATTTGGAATTTGGAAAGAGTTTTAATATTCATTGTTCATCTTGAAATGACAACACAGTGGCAACTTTACTAACTATGAGACACTGTATCCAAAGTAAATGTGGTCATTATTGAAGACCTATAGCAAAAACAAAATCCTGTAAATTGAGCATGTAGCATCATACATATACTGCAAAAATGTTTTTGTTAAAGCAGACTTTGCTTCCCTGCCCCCAAGCAACACCAAACCACAGCTCACTGACAAATGTGATATACAAAAAGGACAAAGTGAGAGATTCCTTTGACATATATCAAATAATATAAAAAAAGGACAAGAAAGAAATTCACTAGCAGAGCAATAAATAAATGGGCATAGTGGTGCATGCCACGCAGAACAAGATATTACCAGCAGCAGCGTAATTATGATTATGAGTGACAGGAAGATGCTGTCAGATTATAACGTCCACTTAAATGTTTTAATTCAAAGTGACAGGTTGACTTAAATGTGTTAAAACCAGCTGAACTCAGGTAACATCAGGCTCCTGTTAAACAAAACAAAAGCATTTCTTCATTATCATTTACCATCTGCATTTAACAATGAAGACCACTGGCACTGGCTTCAAAATTAACCTTATGCTCTCATTAATTTGAACCTGTTTTATAGCTAGTACTGTAGCATCCAGAGAAGGAAAAGCTGATTTCATACAGTATATCCCACCAAGTCTATTTTTGAACCGAACATAAAGAAATAAACAAAAACAAAGGGCAGCGTTGTACTTTTGTGATCTAATTTCCAGTGAGAGTGATGTCTTTTCTCTACTGGCCTCATGAAAACACAAACCCATAAATAAACATGAAATCCTTGTCTGTGCTGCACAGATATTATGGTCTAAGTCTTTATGAGAGTACAGAGTGATGCGATCGAGCAGAGGAGGAGGAGATACCTGGTGTCACCGGTATGCGTAGTGCTAGTGGAGAAACAAGCCAGCCGACGGCCTTTAAATCAAAAATGTAATATTTTCTAGAGGCGACCAGCCTTTGGCTCTGTTGAGGTGCTCGTTACTGAAGAGCAGGTTGCTTGGATCGCGGCCTTTGGCCTGGTTCCATTGTTGCATCAGGTGTTTCTCATCTACCTTCAACAATGCTCCATAGATTGTCTAAGAGGCTGAGGTCAGAGGAGTTTCCTGCCCGATCCAAGCAGTTAGTGGACGTATTGGCACTGTGAGCAGGTGCTGAACGGGAAACAGTCACTTCCGTCAGGCTTGTCAGCAGATGGAGGCGTTAAGTGCTCTAAAATCTCCTGGTAGATGGCTGTGTTGACACCAGCACATGACATGGCCTCTCCCTCAAATCATCACTGTCCGTGGAAACATCACACTGCACTTGTAGCGACTTGAATTTTGTGCTCCAGCTCTCCAAAGTTCTTAAATAGGCTTTGCTTGGTAATCTTCTTAAGGCTGCAGTCGCTCCTGTTGCTTGTGCACCTTTTCCTTCCCCACTTTCCATTAATATGTTTCAGTACTGCACTCTGTACCCTTTCAGCGATGACCTTCTGCGACGCTGCTCCTTGTGGAGGGTGTCAAAGATCGCCTGCCGGACAACTGTCAAGTCAGCAGTCTTCCTTGTAATTGCAGGATGGTTTTACAGTATGTGCTGAAGTAGACAGAAAAACACAGTGTTTACGCTGTAAGAATAATAATGTTCTCAAGCTTCAAGTGAAATATTGTGCAGTAAGAGTTTAGATTTTTATTAGCTGTGACTTTTTGTGACAATTGTCATAAATGAACTCCAATAAATTCACTACGTCTAAGTGACACCTTTGAGTTGAATTGCAGAAAATATTTTTACAACATTCTGACGTTTTGAGATGCACTGAGATGTTCCCTGACATTTAAAACAAGTCGCAGAAACTAGTATTAGGCATAAGCATGAGAGAGAGTTGATGTGCTACCATATACATCTAGATGTGGTTCCTGTAAAGACTGAAAGATTTTGTAACAGGAAAAGCACCTTTGAGAGGTTTGCGGTCACAGCAGTTGTAATTTTAACTGGTCAAATTAAACTAAGTGGTCAGTCATAGAGGTGATGCCTCAAATGCTGCGCACAGAACAGGCTTCTGACCAGCTGGCACAGGAATCACCGACTGCAAACTGAGCAGAGTGTTGCTACTTTTAGGTTTGCTGCTGATGAGTGAATGAAATAAGATAAATCCAGTTTAAGGAAATGATATACCTGTCAAGTTTTTTATATGATTTTAAAAATAAAAGTCAAATTTGGATTAAGGCTCTTTAAAAAAAAAAGCCCCAGGAAACGTTGCTCTTGCTTGCTCATACCAGCTTCAGCCTAATGTTGGACTTGAGAGTGCAAACAAACATTACACATACAATTTATTTTGGTAAGTGCACTAGCAGATCAAGTGATTGCTTTGGACTCCGACGATCCCAAGCAGCAGCTCAGGCCTGGATCATATTGGATTTTTCGCAAACTAAATGCTCTTCAGAGTTTGTTTGTGAATGTGTGCATGTGAATTTGAGAAAAACAAGACAGCATCCATTTGCATTCAAATGTAGATTTAAGCTGTGCGGCATTATTGAAAATGTGAGAAAATTGGTGAGATTTTTAAATGTGTTATTTATGTGAGCACAGGAATGTTAAGCTCCCATGAATAAAGCTAAAAACACTTCAGTTTTAGTTGTAATCTCTCCAGTCAGTCCTACATTGTTCAGTTTCTTTTCTGCTGTTGTTACAGATATGATGCAACTACTTTCAGTCGAGCCATGATACCTATGCCTACAGTATTCACATCATAATTATGAGCAGCATTCACATCTACCACTGACTTGTACTTGGTCAATATCTTCCATTTGGAGACAGACATGTCAGCAAACAATTGTATAATGTTCATAAAGATACTGCATAAAATTCACAGCATTAAATTTGATTTTCTTGCATCATGTCTCATATGCATTTCTATAAATACTTGACCACATTTTGCATCCAGTATAAACAAAGTTCTGTAGACAGTCATATATAAAATGAGAATATGTAAATGTAAGAGTGAGGCTTCAACCAGGCGAGAGTTATATCCTGTCCTTGTACAAAGGAAAGAAAGAAGAATGGCCGAAGACCTTTTTGAGTTTGTGCCTAAATTTCTTGATCCAGTTCACTCTCCACTTTCACTGAACCCTCACATGGCTTTAACATGAGAAAATCACACTTTTTTTACATGAGACTTTTAAACATCAGTTTCAACTTCTAACAATGATGTGATGTGATACATCCACCATCAAATATTCCCTTACAGCAACAAATGCATGTTGACTTTTAATATAAAGGGATTTAAGTGGGAGAAACCTTTTGCACCAGTGTCCCGTCTCATTGTTTACTCCTTGTTTTTCTCCTCCAGAGTTGTGCACAGTTAAACAAATGTTCCAACATAACGTCCTTTCTTTTTATTCACTCTAGACTTGAACTAAAGGTCAGGGAGGCTAATGACAAAGACTAACCGATACCATTTCACTGATGTGGAAATGTTACTTTGATGCTGTGTGAATATGGTTTATAAAAGTTGTCATTACAGCTTTGATATTCACTATGATTTGTCCGGTCAGGATAATAGTAAATGCAGCTGGCGTAATGAAAAGGAGACGTTATAGCTATAAAACCATTGATCCTTTTAACCTTTCCCATCTCTGGCAAATAACATTGATCAAAGGAAAAGAGTATGTGCTTACGCATTTAAAAAGAAACTGGTTGAGAAAAATGAATATAGACAGAGCTATTTACTCATTAACCCTCCCTGCCAGGACCTGTCAAAGCTTTTCACCATATAACTGCTCTTAATACCTCCTTTTTCCTGTCCGCTCCAATTCTCCACCTGTGCTGGTTTACTTGCTCAGTCACCTGTGTCCTCATCCCCCCACCTCATCACCGCCCTGCCTTTCTTTTTTAAAAGGGAAAACTCCCCTAAAATACTAAGCAGCCAACTCAAAGGAGACACGTTGCCAAGTTTCCCATTATTTTCCTCTTTGGAGCTAGTGTTGGCTTAATATTCTCCTCCACATTCTGTACATGAGGACATGGACAAAACCTTTTCTTATTCACTAAATTATTATTTACTAAATTCATATTCATTCATCACACAACCAACTTCTAATGGTCTACTGTAAAGTTGCTGTGTGCACTTTTGCTAACAACTCCGTGGTGGTGATAAGGCGAGACGACCGACCACGAGTGTCAGTGTACGTGTGTACTTGCAAGTGTTAACGCAGGCTTGAGTTATTTTGATTTCAACTGAACATCTATTCTCTCCCCCTGTCCACAGAGATTAATTTGTTTATTCTTCCCATTACTATTATGTATTTTTAAAGGCCTTTTCTGTTCCAGGATTAACTGGAAATGTGTTTACAGTTAGATTAGCTCTCCTGTCACACTTGCTCTGTGTGATTTAGTGGCTTACTTTTTGTGTGTTTGTGTGTGTGTGTGTGCTAGCAGTGGGCTGGGGTGTGTGTTTGTTCTTGGGAGAGGGTTAAGGTGATTTAGTGGCAGCCAGGGAAAGCAGGACTCTGACATTCCTGTAGTGTTGACTGAAACTATTTGGTTATTGTCGCATCCCCTCACCGATGCACCGATTTTCAAAGGATCCGCGACAAATTTAAACCGCGCTTTGGTTTGGGTCTGCACACACAAGGAGAACGAACAAAAGGAAGACTATCACTCCCTCTTTTCCTGGAAGAAGAGTAGGGGGCAAAGCAGAGAGGCCAGCGCGATGGAGAGATAACAGCAGTGACCCTGAGTTAATTGCCAATTAGAGAGCTGCCAGCATTATTGTTAAAGGCTATAAATAGGAATCTCCCACATAAATGTGTTTTTGTGCTTGTGCCAGTTTTTTTCATGACATGTTCATATACAAAAGGTCAGTTTCCAGTCTCTTATGTGACCCTGTTTGTTTGCGGTCATCCGTGTCTCCCACTGGCTTGCTCTTACTTTTCCTCTTGTCATGGCAACAGCAGACGTTTAAGCAAACTGCATTCACTTACTGCTCACACCACTAACTACTAAAATCTTTCCTTATTTAACACGGAAGTCTTGATCTTTTTTGCAAAGAATGTATAAAAACAGATGACGGTGCCGTATGTACTATTCAATAGCAGAGAAGTAGTTTAGTAGTTCAGTGATCCAATCAAGTCAATCACAAATTGGCCTCAGCTTTACAATCTGCAGCCCAACGACACCCTCTGTGCAAGAGAACCTTTAGGAAAAGCAACAGAGCAGCAACTCTTCTCGCAGGAAAGACAGAAGTAAGCAGACGTGATCAATGTGATTTATGTGATTGTTCTACTTTTTATAACAAGCATCTGGCTATACCTTTCCGCCCTATATAGAAAGGTTAGCAAAGAACACGCTTTTATATGGTTCCTCTGTGTGTATGTTCATGTGTATGTATTTGAACCTGACATTTTTCCTGATTGCAGCTGTTCATTTTTTATCTCGCAGTGAGGAGAGGAGGGCTGGCAAAGAGAGAGAGAGCAAGGTGCCTCTACTTTGAAATCCATCTTTCCAAGGATGGGTTCCCTACTGAGAGCCTCAGGCTTTGTCCTCCTTTCATTCCCTTTTGTGTGTTGCATGTGTGTGTGTGTGTGTGTGTGTGTGTGTGTGCCAGGTACAGAGTCAGTGATTTTAGTCTCGCTATCAGCCTCTGGTGTCAGTCTAGTCTCCTATCAACCTCCACACTCCCTCTACTCCCCACACACTGTCACAAGGCCCCTCTGGACAGTCCACGAACCTCTCAGCACTGAGTTTGGAGGAACGAGCCAGAGGATTCAGCTTAGCTTGTGCCAAAAATGGTCAGGGTTCCACCAATAAAAGCGCAACTGCCACATCCAATTTTGAAGCATGAATCCACAGGACCAGAGATGAAAATGCACAGCTGTATCCATCTTGGCCTTAGCTTTTCTGTCACATAAGACACATACACACACAGTCTCCCTGGCAATGTAACACCTGTTTTGACAAATGATAATTTTAGTGTTTATTTTATGATTCAATGTCTCATCTCGCTCTGTGCACTTGTCTGCGTTCGTATCCTTGACACTTCAGGAGCCTTCACAGCAGCTGCCGTAGCAAATTGTGAGACGATATCTCAAGAATATGCTCAACAGGTAAAGTAGTCTTCACTAAATCAGCAGCGTTTCATAGAGAGCACCGTAATGGAAACACATACAGATGAGACATTATGTTTAACTATCATGCTTATTATTATTTTAAAAAGTGCTGCTCAAGTGAGCTTTGACAATACTCCATGTAAATGTAATGACTGCTGCTTCCATTTATTACGGCTGCTTTAACATCCCTGAGACGGGAAATTATTTTTTTATAAAAAAAAAAGAAAAGTGTGAATTTCATTCTGCTTTGACCCCTGGTGTTTGGAGATAAGGTGGTTCATGTCATATCGTCTCTTACAGTAAGACATGCACTGAAATGAGTCACTGTACTTCCTCCATAAAGGAAGCCAGTCAGATGTGTCAAGGCAAAAAATGAATTCCCTTCAGAGCTAATAACATTAACACGCTAATAGTCACTTATTGTGTGAACTAGTTGTTTGTCTGAGTCACTAAATGTTTAGGACCTTGAGTGACCAGCACGCTTCATGCGCCCTAAATAGTCCTTAGTCTAGTTTGAAGTATTTGTGTATATGAGTTGTATAGTTATTATGAGTCCAATCATCTGCAGTGAGCTGTACTGAAAAGGAAGCTTTTTGTCTGTAAAGCCTCATCCTTAACACACCTAATAAAACAATGCTGAACCTTCTATGTAACTTATGTAACATAGAAGAGATTGTACAGTACAAACAACTTAGAAATATGGAAAAAAAAATAAGATGGGAAACACATTAAGAAATGTTACACATTTAACTGTACACTCTAACTGTTTGATACTTAGATAATGAATCAATCTGCCTCTACCTAAACAACTGGTGACTTTTACCACTTGTTTTTCTGAAGAGAAGGAGGATGACATCCCGAGCACCTTGAGCCTCCTCTGCTCTCTCACAAACGCTCATAACCTCACTGATCATACTCCTCGTCCTCCCGTCTCCGGGCGAGGGTTGGAGACTGCTGTCCTCTAGCTAACCTCACCGGAGACTTGATTGCACTGTGCGCAGCCTCCAGTTGAAATCCACCTCTCTGCAGCTGGACGGCATGTTTGTGGCTGCTTTGGCCTCCCCCGTTTCCCCTGCTCCCCAACGTTATTGAGAATCTTCCAGTAGCTTCGAGCAGCATCGACTCCTACTGTATCTCCCAGTGCCTGAAAATTGACCACATTCAATACAATGTGAAAACAAAGTGATACTTTATTGATTTGGCAGGAACTACAGAGAGGTTAGAGCTCAGCAGGACACGGAGCGAAGTTGCGGGGAAATTCATATCTTTGTAAAGGACGCGGGGGTAAAATGGAGCTGGGCTTTAGGGCAGGAAATTCTCCCACTCTATATGGTATTGCCTCATTTTTTTCAGATGCAACCCGCAAAACAACTTCAGGCTCTCACACAGTCCAGTTCTACAGCCTTCATGAGTTCAAAACTCCAAAAACCTGAATTCATTTGACACGACCTTACAACACATACACATACATATGTTTGACTGCTCCTTGCTTGAGCTCTGGTTTGCTGGGCTTCTGCCAGACATTAATTTTATTTATCAATATATGTTTTATTGCACTACAATCGCTTTTAAACAAATAAAAGTGTTAGCAGTGTAGATTGCATATTGCCTTCTACACGACTGACCTTCACTTGGCCCCGTACAGAGAAACCAAGGCTTTAAAAGAGCAAAGCCTAGAGTGCAGGCAGACACACGCGTTGGTTTCCCTCAGTCCCATTACAGAGATGTGGTCTCAGCAGTTTCATGTTGCTGTTGCTACAAGAGTTTTATTTGCCAAATGCACTTCTCCATAGGGTGTCAGTTTACAAGAATACTAAATTAAAGCAGCGCTCCTCAGTGCCCAAACTATGACTGCAGTACGTTTGTTAGAATTACTTGATGGATTCTTGTGCAATATTACAAATCTGCTACTTTAATGTACAATATAAGTTTACTTTACAGGTTTAACAGCCTAATGCTGCATCATGGTAATGTAATGTAATAACTGGGCAATAACCATGACTATATTTAGTTTGTTACCTGGGAACACACATGGTGGCCTAGTTTCTGTCTGGTCCTTTGGTCCCACAGAATGAGTAACTGTATAATTCAACAAATGCTACAGTAATTGCTTGACACGTATTGACTGGGGTGAATACAACTGGATGCGTCGTTGACTTTGTTTTACCTCATACAAAAGTTTTTAAATAAATCCGTTAGTCTTAGCTGGTCAAAAGAATCAAAGTAAAGAAGTCCGACTTGATAAACCTTTATTCTCGTTATGTAACTGTAGATATACTTTGCGCGCCGTGCTGTATCAGTACATTTTACTTTTGCTTTCTTTCCTGTTGCTCTCTATTATATTATGCAGTAAAGCAGAAATGCCAGTAGAATAATTGTTGTTTTTCTCCTCCTCTGAGTTTGTACATAGACAGCTGCTCACCCACATCCTCAACGTGTGGTAGGACATTAACGGTGAAGTTCTCGTAGGTGGTAATCTTTGCCTCGATGCCGGTATGGGCCTCGGGACACGTTGGATGACTGAGCTCACACTTTTAGGAAAGCTGGAGGTGGGGAGAAGAGAACAAAAACGTAAGGTACTGTGGCGAGACGGGAAAGGCTGAACCGATGATTCACAGTTTGCAGTAAGGGAGAGGCGAACAGGAGGGTGAAGACAGGGAAGGTTAGCCTCAAACCATTACACACCCAGTAAGCTGAAGAACATGGGAACACAACACGCAGAGAACTCTGGATAATAGAAGTGTTTCCCACTCGCCATGACGAGAGCGAGCTTCTCACCTCCAGTAATCTTACATCACTCGATGTTGTGCATTGTGAGTGAGATTGGAGAGAAAACAGTAAGACAACAAGGTATTAGCAGAGAATGTAAAGCAGGGGAGAAGACAGACTGGGTTAGAGCGTGGACAAAATGAGGCGCAAGGGAGAAAGATAAGTTTGCTTGAAGATATAAAAAGACAGTTGAGGAAAACTTTTGAGACATTGAAGAAGCTGTTCTTCATAATAAGCAGTTTTCCTTAACGCTGGGTATTTTTACTGAAGATGTAAAAGCAGGACTAGTACTGATAGTTGCCCTTGTCACACACCATTTGATTTGATTGCTTGTGCGGCTGCGAGTAGCTGTAGAGACTCTTGTTAATGTGAGAGAAAAAAATAAAAACAAGCCCAGACAGACAGAATTAACAAGGGGAAAGCAAAGGTGCAGCATCTGCCTCCTTTCTTCCACCTGCAAGCGAGGTGTCCGTATAGAGTACATATGCAGCCAAGCACTGGATGGATCCCAACAACAGTTTGGAGGAGATCCCAGAGAGCTGCAGTCCGGTGCCTTGTTAACATATTTGGCCCTAGTTGAGAAACAGAGCAGCTCTTCTCTATATGTGTTCAACATGGAGAAAGACAAAGGAAAGACAAAGCTTAAAAATCGCTCAGACAAAGGGATTTAGGATATTTAGAGGCAAGGGGGATGCTCTGATCTGCCGTCAGTGCTTTTACATCGGTCAACATAGAGAAACGCTCCGTCTCAGTCACTGTGATCAGCACTAGTGTAAGTGTGACACTGTGGGTGTTACACAGACTAAGAATTACTGGAAACAAGAACGTTGCACATGCAAGTGCAGGACAGCAAATGAGACAATTACGTTACGCTTTGAGCTGTGAAATCAAAACAAAATGTGTGATGGACATAAAGCAGATCATTTAGTTAAGACAATTTAAAGTACAGAACTAATTCAATCTACTAATCAAATTTTTCTCAAAAAGCCACCATAAAAGTTTGACAAAGCTTCTCCTGTTTGTATGAACAGTGGCATAAAACTGGTAAATATACAGATAAATGAGAGAAGCTAAATCATTAGGATGGTAAAGTCCCATTAGGCACCATTAGCCTCCATTAGTCTCCATTTGTCTGTCTTTCTGTTGCATTAATTGAACCATATGAGGACCTATCATCTACTTGCTCATCTCAGGCGTTTGAAAGATTTCTAGGTGCTGAGTGGCTTCAAAAGGTATATGATCACGTCTTTGACCTTAAGAGATGATGTCTGAATCTGCCTTGGTTGCACGTTGTTAACGAATCATATGAGCAACACAGAAATGTTGTATGATTTCTTACCCAAGGCTTCCACTAAGAAAGGAATAGCATTTTCCTACTGGCTTCATGATTTGAAGTGACAGTCAACATGTCCCCTCAGCAGGGCTCTCTGCGTCCCTGGCTAAGTCTGAGGTGGCTGCCTGTCTGATTGGTCGGCCAAAATATTCAGGAGCGTGAGCCAGTTGCAGAGCAGGGAGGCACAGATAACAGGCTTATCACCAGGTGGGACACCGTGAGACCTGGAGTCTGCTTTTGTGACACTGTAAACGCGCTGACAATTTATTGAAACTGTCTGCAACACTGACAGCAGCTTTAATATGTTACCACCACTGGCTTTATACATTTTAATTTGTATAAAATACGTGTAGCTCTGTAAATATTCAAATATCACCAAAAGGGCACATATATATATTTGTTGTACCGGTTGTTCACGCTATAAAATGATTAAGTTTGAGGAGCAAATAGCTAAATTTCATAGTTAAAATCATTAGAGGCGTGTGGTCGTACAGAACAGATAAGTGCTTGTCTCTAATTTTATACAAACAGGTTCTAATCGCAGCAGAGTCCAAAACTGTATTATTATTAAACACTGCTAACACAAACAAATAGTTTAGGGAGAACTGCATTTATCTGTAAACTGTAATTTAACGATTTAGCAACACATAAATCAAACGAATAAAAAAAATCCAACCTTTGTTGTGATAACAGTTCACATGATGACTTCCATCAAACAAATATCAGGTACTAACTGGTGTGTGTGGGGTAAAGGTCAGCAAGTTCAATAAAAGAGGACCAGAGGGACGACCCACAGCGGTGGAACAACACGGGTGTTTGATTTTACTTCAACACAAGTTTATAATCCTGGAATGATTTTGGCCTAATTATCAAACTGTAACTGAAACCTGCTGCTTTGTCTGCTTTGCTGCATTCGGACAAGATCAGAATTTCCCGCAGAGGCATCACCCGCCTATCATGACCATTTACCAAGCAATCAGCAAAATGACTTTTCAAACTTTCCATATACAAGCTTTATAGAATATGTTGCTTTTATCAAACGTATTTCTTCTTCTGTCTGAGGAAATATGGTACTTGATGAAAAAAACAAAAACAAATGCCCCAATCATCGATGGATGATTCCACACACTGATGGAGACTTGGACTTGATTTAATTTAGGACAGAAAGACACCAACAAGGCTGACAAATGGGTTTTCTTCCTCACTTTGCCTCCCTTCTTTTGACAGCAGTGTAAGTGCAGTTTAAGCTGCGTAAAATCGAAGACTCTCAGCCGAGAGCAGAGGCTGTGATGGACAACAACTCGAAATGATGCATTCTCGTGTTTTTCCACAAAACATTTTAATAATTTACTTTTCCCCCCACAGGCACTCCTAATGCCTGGCCCGCAGACACTTAGTAAGTTGTTGCTGCTACTTTGGATGATGCAACAAGGTGATTTGCCCTCTGGTGCAATGCTGAAAGTCCAGTGGGAGTAGCCTGATAAACATAAACATGCAATTTTCACACACACCTCCAGCATTTGCCCAGTGTAGTGGGTCTGACTTGTCTGTACAGTACCAACTAAATATTTACACATGCCTTCACATGCTGGACCTTCTCCTCTTTCCATTTCTCTCTACGTCATCGCTTCGACCATGCAGGCCAATGGAATGATGCAAGAAACAAGTCAAGTGATGTGGACGATAACATAGTAGCCAACGTTATCATTGTTCATGCAGTCAAAGAATGACAGGTGGTGACAGTGAATGAATCACTTGTGTTTTGCCAGTGTAACAGTGAAGTCCTTCTGCTGGTCATTATGCTGTGCTCAGTTTAGTTCTATTGTAGATCTTTTTCATTTCATGCATCCTTGTGCATATATATTTATACAGTATATCTTTTCCATCTTCCATCTTTCAGACCCCTCACCCGTTTGTTTTTGCTGCAGGTTGTCCCGTTTTACGTTTGAGAGACTTTCTGCTAGCTTTATGTTTAGGTTTTTACTTCTGCCCGTTACTTCCCGTGCACGTTCAGTATTTTCTTTTTTATGTTCCTACCTACAAAATATTAAGGGAAACCTTTCATTTTCTCAGCAGTTCATTCAATGGCAGAAAAAACATCTGGCTTTAAAACATCATCTTAAACCTAGAACCTTCCTACTGTGAGGCGACAGCGTGACACCCTAAGGAAATACTTACAATACGTACGTAGACGTACATGAAACAGACGCTCGCTGGCTGAATGAGCTACTGTAGCAACCTGGGTTAACACGTTACTCATCCAGCCTGACGTGGAGACTACTGTTTCTGTATCTGACTTTTTGCTCAGTGATTGTGCAGATGGTAAAAATTGACTTTTTTTTGAGTAAACGGTTGAGAAGAAGAGTTAAGCAAAGAAGTTGGAAAAGCAAATCCCATTTCTAATCAAAGATCATAAAGCTGCAGTCGTGACTACTGAAAGGTTTATCTGCATTTAGTCCTTGCACCAACTAAAAGCATTCTGCAGACTTTCATTTCCATCATCATCTTTCCATCACCATGCGTGTGCTTCTAGAACCGCTGCTGGGGATTAGGTTTTTTTGTTTCGTTTTTTTGCAGAAGGATGATAGAAAAGAAGAGTTCATGTGAGTCTCTGGCTCAGTCCCAATTCCTTGGAGCCTTGGTGCTTATGAACTGACAGTTTTGTGATCGTGGCTGCGCGTACATAGCCGAGGCCTCCTGGCAACGCTCAAACGCAGCTACAGTATGAGCCTCATGTACTGTACGTCTCGTTAATTATTAACCTGCAAACCTAGTGCATTTTTAAGGTACGTTCAAGTTCCACCAGGGTAGTGGATGTAAAGTCAGATCTGTTCAAGCATTTTAGTATGTTTCAGTGCTAATGCATATACCGTACAGTGCAGTATGCGGAAATAGTGTCAGGTAATTTATACATTTGGTGGAAACATTTTTAGTGTATGTACGTATGAATTTTCAATATGCAGGCAGACCACAGACAAATTCATGTATTACACCAGTTTTTAGACATTTTATTGTCTCTTCCTCTGTCTTTGTCTGCTACTTTGCTTTCCCTCACTCCTTCCGCTCTGTTCTCATCTGCTTCTCTCTCACACCTGTACTTGTGCATTTCCCTTCCTGAAACTGGTAAAGCTGATTTACACAGTCCCTCACACCACACTAACTTCTGTGAACTGTAAAAGAACGTGAGGTGAACGCGTGGTCACCCAAGGCAGAGAATGAAGCTTACTGGACTATGTTGCATCACTGTATCTCACACTTGAACAGTGTGCTACCATTTGGGTGCATTCATGTTTCCAGAACAGCCTCAGGCTACAGGATTCCCATCCTGACACTGTCTGCTGCTGGTTCCTTTGGTCTTATCACACCAGTTCAAATTTCTTCCTTTAATCTTCCCATATAAAGAATATTTATTTGATCACAGAGAAAAAATGCTGTGCTGGTCAGAGCAGAAAGTATCTCAACATCAAACACAAGTCACAGCTGTAATTAGAGATCTGTTGGTGTCCAGCTTTGCTCATAGACTGTAAATAGCTTGTGTACAGTAAATGGGACACCATGCACATCTCATACCAACACCTTTAGCTCCAAAGGGTTTGATGGAGAATGTGAGAAAATATGAATATGACACAACAGGAATGAGAGTCTGAAGACAAGGATAACTGACGATACAAGTGTGAGGTGATGCAGTTAATAATATAGGTAGAAAACAAGGAAGCTAGAGACAAGAGGTGTTGATTCTAAATAAAAAGGTTACGATTCTCTTTAGCATATACAAAGTATAGTAGGAAGCGTTTCAAGAATGTATTTTATTTTCAAAGAGACGTGAAATTCACTTTTACTGTGTTGTAATATGTTTTGGATGACTATCAGTAGGGTTTTGTTTTATTTACTCAGATGTGTCAATTCACTATTGTTTGAGGCTGTTGCTCCGAAATACGACTAAATCCGATTCAAACTAAATTAATGCTGTTCGCTATATGTTCAAAGTTGGGAAATAAAGTGCCCATAAGATTCAGAGCTGCCTGTGTCTGGTCCATTATTCTATACCTGGCCACATATACAATAATGAATAATATTACAAAACAAAGACATGCAAACCAGAAGGACACACAGCATCATACCACAGCCACAGCCAGGCCTTTAGGTACCTTTCACACAACCCCCAACAAAAGACCAAAACCAAGTTCTGTTATCAAGCTGTAGAACATGAAGCCACTCAACAGAGAATAAATCAGAAAAGCTGGCAGCTCATTTTCTTTTGAATATTGTGATTTATTTACTGGCTCACATTTCATTGTAATTTGTTTTCACTTTCTGGGGTTTTCATTCTGAGAATTACGGAAAGATGTGTTTCAAAAAATAAAAGATGCTAATAATATATTATTATATAATAAAAACTAATTTTGAAATGATGCTGTTGCTTTTGTATAGTGTCAGGTAAGATTGTCATTGTTGTTCTGTGTAGTCTACCTCTAATATTTGCATGTTGCTTAAAAAAACAAAACCATAAATAAAGTTTTGTGTGCTTGACCTTGTGGAGTGCTATGAACTGTTTATCAAAGCCACCAAGACATATTTCACACCATTTGAGATTTTTGTCACACCGTTCCATTGACACAGCCTTTAATCATCTTTAGTCTTTATCCATGAAACCTTATTTCTGTTGCCCTGAAGCAGCAGATAGCCCAAGAGCCTCGACACAGGAGCAAGGAGGAAAATCAAAAGAGATTTCGCTCTTATCCTCTCCGGACAGGAAAACGAAGAAAAAAAAGTCTTTACTGAGAAAATGTAACACAACAGAATGCATTAAATCCAACTACAACTAATTGCAGGTGGCTTCTTGTTGCTCTAATGAATGATGCAGTAAAAACACTGTCTAATTTTCAGGTGGTACACACAAAGTAAATGTTTATCATTAATATTAAATTAGAAACTTGGACATAAACACAGGTTAGTAAGAACAGATTTTTACTGTTTTCACGTGGCAGCATTACTCAGTGGAATGTTTAAACCTGTACACTTATCTTATATGCATATTTCATAATATCCATAATGGCAGTAATCACTGGTTATTGGTAAAACTGGTTACACCGGCACTTATCGTATCCAAAGGTGCTTCAACCAGCTGATGATGAAGTATATTACACTTCTGACACATATGGATGATCTGATCCCCTGACAGTCTGAGCCCTGGTCAGCCACTAATGAACTGCATCATTCTGCAACTTTGTGTATCTCAGTATTAATTAACACATTGTTACTGCTGCAGGTAAGCCCCAGGGCAACAATGTGGACGTAGTAAGATTCATTATATCTGAGGAGACGCAAGCAGGGAAGCTCGCCTGATTCTTTCCAGAGCATTTATCGCTTTGAGCCCGAACAGCCAAAATGAAGTGTGAGAGACTTTCTGTTCATTCTCGAAACATAGCCTTTACATGTAGGCTAGACGACAGCACTGCTTCCCTCTCTTGTCTTAATTATGGGTTTGAAATGCTTTTTTAAGTTTACGTGGACACTTTTCAAATAAATAAATTCTTCCTATGCTGCGTCAAAACTCACGACCACTGATTCAGCAAGTACTGACACTTTTTCTTTCATTAAAAACTTCCAGTTTGAATTCAGCCTATACAACCAACAGGCACAGCCTCCAAATGACACTGTACAAATTAATGAGTGCTCTGTCTGAGCAGACTGTACCAGTATTACTGCCATTTTCTCAGTTGAGTTTTTATCGCCTTCTAACAAACAGGCTTTTGATGGAAGCTGTGAACTCGTGATCAAGTTACTGTTGAGACAACTTAAGCCTGTGGCTGATTAGCGTTGTAAGGTTTGCTACAAGAAGGTTTGGAGAGGACACTATTAGATCACAATACAATAAAAACTTGGGGGTTAGAGAGTAAAGTACTTGATGCTCTACAAAGTTTAAATAATACAGTGGGGAGAGTAACCTGCAGAACAGAGAAGAAGGTGGGTTTTAATGAGACTTCATCACAGCCAAAGGTAATATTAGCTGCGGCGCTGGATGTTTAGGTCAGCTTAGTGGCCATCTCACTGTCACACACTGTGCTTTTAGCTTCCCTTATAACACAACCACAGTGATTTGGAAGCACAAAACATCTCATTACAGTACAAATGTCTCTGTGTGGTCAGGCCATTGTGTACTAATTAACAGGGCATGCTGGTGTTCAGGAGATCCAGGTTAGGGCGGCACTATCTGGCACCTCATTGTCCTTTTAACTTCCAGACACACACTTTTGTGTTCATGCCTGCTTGTCTTAAACTCCTGCAGAGAAAAATACTTCTCAGAGCAACACATCTGCACCGATAGCAAAACATCCCAAGGAAGATCAACAGCGCGTTTAACTGAGATAAAAAGAGTGCGGGAAAAATGTGACGGCATCGGTATCAAGGAGGATTCTGAAGACGGTCGTCTGCAACTGTGAGGTGACCACTGAAAGGAAAGAGAGATTGAGAAATAACAATGTGTGTACACAGTAAGACAGAGTAACAGAGCAGGAGAAGGTTAGAGAGTAACAGTAAAAGAAAGACAGGTGAGGAGGTAGATAAGTGAGGGGGGAGGGACAGTGAGTGCGACTAAGAGGTTAAGCACACACACTTACACCTGCAGTTAAAGCCTTCACCCTGCCATATTATCCCTGGCCTTACCCCCTCTATGTTCGCAGATGCCAAGAAATCCGATTTGCCAACTTTGGGAAGCTGTGTGTGACAGCCAATTACTGGGGAGAGGACTCCCAGTGGAGTCACCTCCTCACCTCACAGCCCAAACATCTGCCTGTCAGACAGTCAAGGGAGGCAGGTACACTGAGCAGTGGTCAGAGGAAGGCAGGCGAGCCAGCAGCAGCCGTTAAAGAGTGATCCACAGCATCAGCTCCCCGTTCTCAAATGTTTGTAATTGGAGTTGTTAGCTGTCAAGACTGATGACATCTGGAGATAAGTCACATAATTACAGAAAACCTTTTCTAAAATGATGCTGTAGAGGCAATAAATACGAGCCTACACTTATGTTAAAGGTTGCTCATGGTAATCACGCACTGTTTGCGCTCACATTGTTTAAAGGGCAAAGTGCTCCAACAACAACAGTTGCAGCGATACTCTCTGATTGGCTATTAAGATAATAATGATGATGTGAGTGGTGTTTAAACAGACCTTCTATGAGAACTGCTCTCAGTTGTTGCTATTCGAGACACTTGCCTCACAGGCAGCCTGACCCTGACCAGATATGACAGATTAGAGAGATGTCTCCTCTAATCTACACTGTGGGTGATGAAGCGAGCTTTAGTTCACAGCTTCGTCCACTGATCAACCCTTTCAAATCCTTTACATGTGATGATCTTTGTGGACCCTACCTGTCTCTGTCTGTCTGTACCTTTCCACAGGTATCGTCGGACTCTGAGCTGTTTCTCCAGTGCAGGCCTCACCAACCTGCCTGTTGTTGTTCTGTGTCGTTTTATGCTGATCTTCCTCTTATTTATCCCCTCACCTCAACCGGTCGAGGCACAGGTCCGTCCTCCCTGACCCTGGATGTAGAGGCTTTTACTGTAAAGTAGATTTTCTGACATTTAGTTGGGATTTTGTGCCATATGAATAAACTGAACTAAAAAAAGTTACACTAACATTAGATTTTTTAATGATACATACAAGTTCAATACTGTTGTTTTCTGCTTGTAGACTTTAAAAATATTGACGGTGGCAACTGTGCTTTTGCTGGAGGAATGAATTAACCTCCACTACCACCAAAAAATAGAAACCCTGCGATGTAACTGCTGCATTAAACTTCAGTTTTTCAAACCCTACTATAATTGTACATGTTTAAGTGCGCATGTGCTTCCCAGGCTGAGGAAAAGCAAAATGATCAATAGCTACTAAATCCATTTGTAGCCGACGCCAATGCAAAAGCAAGCTGAAGTTCAACGTGGAAAATGAGACTGCGTGACCATTTTCGCACCAGCCTTGCACTACGGCATCTGTTTTTAATGAATAGTCTCTCACTGTCTCCTTTTCCTCAAGCCTTTCCCCCCTGTTCCCTCGTGTTGTTGTACTGTGGCTCACTTCTGTTGTACAGAGAAAAGTCAATGAGTGAATGGAAAATGAGGAAATGTGAAGGTATAGTGCAATCTGTTCAGCCAACAATGCCTTCGCCACCTGCAACACATTATGACAGGAAGATAAGGAGAAAGGGTGAGAAGAGGAGATACGGGGGAGAAAGTGCCACATTCCTCGCCAAGCAGTGAAATTGAAGGGGAAATAATATGAGGCGTGTCAAAATGCAATATCACCCCGTTTACCCTGATGTTTAAGCCCTTCCCTGACTCTAGTGCTTCCCAGGAGAAGCAGAGAATTAAAAAGGGAAAGCAATACGTTGTGAAAGAGGAAGACATATGAAAGCAGACAGAAGATGGAGAGACCAAAATGAATATGAGGTAGAGGGAGAGGCGGAGAAAGAGAGAGAGCAGCTGGTAATAGGGATATAAAGAGTGTAATCTCTGGCTCTAGCAATAACATTTAGCCATGGAACAGTGTGTGGATGGCACACACGCACAGACAGACACACACACGACACCTCTTCAGTGCAGCCACACATGTACATCCCCCCTCGAGCCCTTTCACTTATAGCGGCGCTGCAAACTCGTTAACATAGCTTCAAGGCACGAGAATAGGTTTGATGTGCCAGCAGCAGTCTGGCACACAATGGGCACATAGCTGAAATATTCTGATAGAGGAGACTTATCACTGCTTGCCTAAAACGGCCCGTAAATCTAAGCAAACTCTGATGTGAGGTGGGGGAGAGAAAAAGTATTTCACCCCCCCTGATAAGGACAAGCCCGCCAACAGCACGGACGTGGCTATCTCCTGGGAATTCTTCGTTTGTGTAACCACAAACAGATTTCATTGTTCGTGGCTTTCTCCCCTTCCCTTTTCCCCCGATGTGTATAACATGTCGCATTGAGGAACCGTTCACCAGACATGCACAAATAACATGACACAGAGTTACCACAGCTCACTTGTACAAAGATTCAGTCACACACACACACACACAGACACACACAGTCCCCTGGCTGCGTTTGGAGACAGTAAAGGTCTTACTGTGGCCTGAGGCACAAGGATTGCTGCTTAATAACCTGCCCGGGGCATCATCCTAACAACACTATTCGCTAAACACGCAGACGTGAATACACACAAAGACAGACACACACAAACACACACACACAGACTTACAGGCAGAGTTGCAGTCTGTCTGTGTGTCACTCCCTCCCTGCAGCAGATTCCTTCTCAAGAGAAGAGGTAATAAATGTTCAAAGATGAGCTCTCATGGTAAGCAAGCATCAGAATCACTAACTATTAAAGTAGTTTTTAGATCTTTTTCAGGGTTTGTGGTCCTATTGGCCAAGATGTATACGCAACGGTGTCCTTTTGATGATAGGGCACAAAGATTAATGTCATATAGAATAATCAGCAAATAAAACCCAATACTGTACATTTTTCCTTTGAACTGATTTGAAAAGATCAGTGTTAATTTTTGCGTTCACCTGTTACAAGGCATTTTTGGAGAGTCAGAGAAGCCAAGCAACCAGAAATGTGAAATACAGGGTTTAACACAAATTATCATGAAGAAAATGCATAGTTTGTTATTATTTGTTTGTGTCTAGAGGAGCATTTGAGGATGATCACGGTGATGATCAGTGAGTCCGTAGCTTCAGCCACACAGCACAGCTAGTCACACTGTGTTCAGAGCCAGACTATGACTCCTGCTTCAACTATAAAATCCTGTTGTCTCGCTCATTTTTAAGACATCGTTAACCGTCACGTTTCTCCTGTGGCCCACTGCCTTTGCCTTCTCGTTTCATTATGTAGCTGCTATCCTGTAACCAAGCCGACAGCCGTCTTCTGACCTCTTGACTTTCAGCCCTTTCACAAATCTACTGTATACTTTGACGTTTTCCTTTTGGCATTGTTTACTTTTTTGTCTATGATCAAACAGACTTTGACTTAAATCGTTTACTGACTCAGCATTTGTCCAGCCTGCTAAAAGGTATGTGACGTTACATCCTCTCGCTCGAACACAAAGTAAAGATATGAATTGATGCCGGTACTGAAGTGTTTCTATAGCAACAATAAATTGATGTAATTTCTTTTTTATTGGTGAGAAAATATAAAGGTTAAATAATGTGGGGATTCTGGAGCACACTATGAGAATATTCATGGTGTACAGTATGCGCTGGCTCTCAAGCTCCGTGCAGGTGTGCATTTGCATGTGCATAATGTCTGAGTACATATGTGAACATGAGCGCAGGTCTGCAGTCAAATGAACTTTGTGCATCTGGGGTTTTATGAAGATGAACTGTTTGTCTAAAGTACAGCATCTTTGCCTTTAGCTCTGCCTTCAGTCTCTAAAGGATGAACAAAAAAGCACAGACTTACAGGCTGAAGGAGAGCGAGGGGGAGGAAGTGGGGCTGAAATGGACCAATTTTCTATTATACAAAAAATGAGCCATCAAAATGAATTCATCTCCTTAATGGGAAAGACCACCATTCCTATCAGTGTCAAAATACTTCAGCTGAAAATGAGCAATAAGTAGGTCTCCATCTGCCAGCCTGTTCTGGGGTTCAGTTCAATGAACTCCATTAAGCCACAGGACAAGTCCTAGCTGATCACACTGATCCAAATTATAGCCAAAAAGAGAGCAATACTTGGAAAATAATGAAATTCGTCCAAAATAGTAAACACACCTGGTTTTAATGAAAAGTTTGACCTTAAACCAAAAATAAAAAAATCAAGATTAAGACTCACTCAAAGTTCATCCTGTTCTCCAGACAAGTGAAGCAGCTGCGGTATAGGCTGGACATCATCCTGCTCACCTGGGCCACAGAGCAGAACATATCCACAGAAAATTCAAAGCCTAAATTATGGTTATGAATGGTGGTCAGAAGACACACGCTCTACAGTGGACTTGTTTACATGGAACTGGGCCTTTGTGTGCTGGTTGCTGGTGACAAGCCTTAATTTGAATGGAACTGTGCTGTATGTTAGTATAAATTACACAGTAAAAAGGAGAAATCCATACAGGAAGGAAATGGTGTGGAGGAAATCCCAAACCAAAAGTTTTATGAGACATTTATGAGACCTTGTGCTCTTGCTATTTAATGCCAAATTTAAGTTACACATGGTGTGTACTCACTGAAAATCCCATGTACTTTATCATGTGCGTGCACACACACACCTCTTCCAGCAGTCTGAGCACGAGCCACAGGGGGTTTTTAGAGGGGAGAAAGATGGAGACAACGAGGGGTGCTTGAAAAGTACAAAAGACTTGCACAGACAATCCCATGATACTTTGAGAAAATCCAAGTCTGCACTTGCTTTCATTTCAGATATAAAGAGACAGAAGAAAAAAGTTGAGCAAACTTTGCTGAAAGCCTAAGGCAAAAGACAAGAAGCTCCACTGCATAAGCTACAGCATGTGAACTTTTCACATGAGGATAGATTGACTGAAATTATATTTCTTCTCTAGATTGTGGTAGAACCAAAAATCAAACACCACTTTATTTGTACAGTGGATGTGCTTTGCAAGTCACGCATATATTGGAAATTTCCATAGATTTCACGAGCAGCCGTGAACGCGTCATGAAGAAGCTAGTGGCGTTTAATGATCAACACTAAGCACCAGTAGCTCAGTCTGACCCACATCTGTGTTTAAATGAGCAAACAAATCGTCACCCACACGTTTCACAGATGTGAAGGTGAAATGAATGGAAACATCAAAAAGAGTCCAACATCAAAAACGTCTGTGTCTTTTAACATGAGAGGTTCACACTGACTGAAAAATCACCTCTACGTTACAAATCTATCCAGTGTCTGTCTCCAGCAGCACAAAAGCAAAGCATTGCCACTGGAGCGAGGGAGTGTTTGTGCTGCGCGGTCATTCTTTGCTTGCATAACTGTGTAAGGCACCGAAGTGGTGAAAGGCGGCGCCGTGTGCGAATGTGACCGGTGGCCCCGACTTTTCTCCAATATGCAGTCGTCTACATCCAACAGATGATTAAATGGACCGAATGGGAGGCAGCTGTACGGTATCTGAGTCACACCTCCCCCCACGTTTAAAGTGGATTAAAGTTGTGAAGTTGTGACAAAAATATTTTTTTCTCATTTACACCCCATGCTTATTTCCATGCAATCCTTATAGACGACGGTAGAATTAATTAATCCGCAGTGAGGCCGTGCTGACAGGGACTCAGCCCTCCTTTACACTAATTGTTCCAGTGAGACGGAGGCTTGAAACTATACTCATCTTGAAGGGTGTGTGACTTTCGTAGTGGGTCGGTCCGTCTCGACAGCTGTGTGATCCTTTGTTACAGTCTGTTCTTGAGCAGTCACTTGCTACATATTGCTAATTTAGTACACTTTTTAAAAAAGTGTTAGCATCGGCGTAAAAGCTTGTGGCCCAAATCTAAAGTTACTCGATTGACTGTGACTTGAAATAATAAATGTTTCCAGATGATCTTCTCCCACTGCTTTTGCTTCAGGATGGTCATGACTTCAGCGTCGGTTTCAACATCTACTGTCACGCATTCCTCTGCTTTAACTCTTCAAGGACTTTGTGGGGACATAGTTAGAAGTTGAACCTTTAAGAAGGAAAAAGTTTCAGGTCAGTTCACCTCCCAAGTGAGTCCGTCGCCTGTTGATACTGGCAAAATGAATCAGGAAGTGCAATTAGGGAAAAGGAAAAAGGAAAAGGGTTTTTGAGTCATTATTCAATCCAGTGCAACCCAAATCCACGTGGGTTGCATGCTCCTTGTGCTGACTGTCTGCACAGCCCAAAGCTTCTGTGCTAGTTGAGCTTTGAGCCCCAGCATCACAATCTTTGCCCCTGTTTCCTATTTCCTGACCCACTACAGGTACAGTCTTCTGATGAGCAGCCAGGATATATACTTACTTACTTAGGATCGTTATATGTTTATTACATCTATGCTCAATTTACACTTGTCAGATTGTCGCCATATACTGTCTGCAACACAGCCACAACATATGCAGCCTACAGGACAATAGAAAGACAAATAATTATCCTCAAACCGGCATCTGATGGCTGTCAAACCGCTTGTGAGCATGAAATATACCAGACAGACATAGCACAAACCTATACTCAAGCTCAGAGCCGTACAGTACAGTATGTACACATGCATACTGTGAACACACACACAAACACACACACACACACAGTGAACATATTCAGGAGTGGAAGTTTTAAAAGCCCATTTTCCCCTTGGTTAAGCAAGCAGCAACAACACTTGACTAATGGAAAACCCTGCTCGTAAATGAGGTCGGAGAAATTCTATCTTACACACACGGGTTGTTGTGAATTCTAATAAAGTCACATTTTCATCCCATGTAGGCTGAATTCTTACAGCGTTGAATGTTTCGGGCAACCAGACCATAGCAGCTATCTTCTACAGCGCGATAACTCTTGAGTTGATCATATTGCCAGAGAAGCCTCCTCAATCCTCAACAACATCCAGCTTAAAGAAAAAATAAAAACCCAACAAGTTAGTCACAAACATGTAGAGGAACAGGTGGAATCTCTTTAGAGGTTTTTGTGCTATGTGTGTTACAGCCAAACCTCTCAATACATTATTTGCAAAAACAGTAGTTTTGCAGGAACTAGGTGTTAAGATCTCATTTAGATTCCAAGCAAGTCCCGTTTAAGGGAACATACAGTGCAACCAGTCCGGGTGATGTAACTGTCCTTAAGTATCCATTTTTTTCCATAATAATAATGCATGTGTGCACTTTTTTTTAGAAGATGAACTGAAAGTTTCCAGTAACTCACAAAGTTGTAGAACGGATTCAAGCTGTTGTCACGTTAAAAAAAAAAGAAAAAAGTATGCAAGCAAAGTAAAAAGCTATTCTCATCGATTGGGACTTTCCACTGAACGATGATGCAACTGATCCTCTGTTAGGATCCACATCTTCCTCTGCAGGTGTCCCCGGTGGACGGATGTACTTTGCAGCACATTTCTCAAATACTGAAAGTCCCGTTTCTGGTTCATTTTCCTGATCTTTATCTTACAACAATTCCCACAAAGCTGCAGATAAGGGATGAACAAAATGTGTGTGTTCCCCAGGCCTGTTGCTCCCTGCACATGTTCCTATAATTGGGCTCTGTACGCTCGCACCTGTCATATGAGCTTCTACTGCTGCTGGTATTATCGGCCACTGTCACTCGCTTGTTCGGCCGCTGTGGCAGGGCTCTTGTCCCAGAATGTCTGTGTTGTTGGCGCTGAATGTGTCTTTACTCGTGACACATTGCTCGCTAGCAAGAACTGTGTCTTTGTAGAACTTGTCAACATCAAACATCAACTGTGTTGACCCGACATTGACCTGACCATGGTCTTCTTTTCAAAGAAATATGCGCAGACGCAGCTCTTGCATAACGACTATGCAAGGTTTCATGCAAAACATACTTGTCTTGCTTGTTTTTCTTTTTTTTTGCCTTTTCTCCATTTTGCCCGTCCTTTTCCTTTTTATGCTCATCAGCCGCTGGAATGTGAGTGATGCTCTGCCAATGCTGGTATGCATGCTCATTCTGATGCCGTTTGAGGACACAACCAATTACTTGAGTGACATAAAACATCATCAGAAGAAAACAAGGTACAGTGTCTAGCAGGCAAACCACATCACAACCTTTATTTTCTTATGTATTTCTTTAGACCCTAAGAAAGACGTTGTTGGCAATACAGTACCTCAAATTCAGGTATTGATAAAAAAAATGCAACTTAAAATGAAGAAAATAATCATTATTTGATTTTCCAGTACCATAGCTAACATGTGTCATGACTCCAAGTATCTACCACATCAGTACATTTGGTAAAACCCAGACTTCCTTATGTAGTCTACAGAACACACTTACACGTTAACACATCCATTATCCTGACATTTTCAACAGGATCCTCTATTATGTTCCTTTTAGCTTGGAGCGTGATGCTCATTAGCTGAGGTCAGAAAGGTCCTGTTTCACTGCTACAAATCATTCTCATAACTGTTATTGCTGTACCTCACACGCTTCGTCTTGCTGAGACACTGCTTACTTCTGAGCTGTCCATGCGTGAAGAGAGACAACCATATAAATCCCTAACTAGGCTCGAGAGATTGTTTTTGTCTGAGAAGTTTCTCTCTCTTATCAAAAGTTATTTGGATTTATGTCTAAGTTGCCACTAAAGTAACTGCAACACTGCATTAGATATGTGATCTCTGTGAACCTCTCAAGCAACACGTTATTAATGAAATACAAATGTGATTATAGGCAGATGTCATATTTACCTACTGTAACAAGCTTGAGGAAATCAATCTACTTTTCTAGCTACCTAACAAAAGAAAAAAATATGTGGTGCGCGCATGAATTGAAGCTCCATGTTACTGATAGAGCTCTTTGGGATTTGTAATATTTCAATGGATCATGGATCAAATTCACATTTCTGCTTCTGTGCAACCTTTAATCAGGCAGAAAACAATTTCGCAATTTGTGCCAATGATACTATTTCTCTAGGAAACCTTGTGAAATATCTGCAGTTAACAGTGATGAAACGTGGGGTAGGGGAAGCTGGTTATCACGTCATACTTTTTATGAGGTTCAGGCCATTTAATACAATGTTAACCAAGTACAAAAGCAACTCTAAAATTATTAAGCAGCTGGGAGAAGAACAGAGATGCGAAGAAAGAAGAGAAAAAAATCTTTTGACAGCTAACTCATTATCTATGTCGTTATCCTCCGGTAGCCAGCTCTTTCCCCTCTCCCTTTCTGTCCCTCTCTATCTGTCAAAAGAAGGATAAAATCCCTCTCTCCTCAAGGCTTAACAGAGATTATCCCAGTGTCCCCGGGGAGGGTGGAAGGGGTGCCGAGATGCCACATTACAGATGTAGCAAACGTTAAAGTGAATTTAATGGGCCTGAGGTTGAGCATAAGGGGCAGGAAGAGGAGAGAAGCCAGAGGCAGGTAAGAGGGCTCTAGCTCTCCTCGCTTCTTTCTTCCTGTTTGTCCCGGTTCTACTGCTCCGCTCTCAGTTTCTCTCCGGCACTGCTTCGTGCCATTTCCTCTCCAAAGCTGCTCCGTTTCATTAAATCATGGCTCATCTAACCCCAATCATCTTCGTAATAATAAATAAATGTAACTAAACTGACATAGTTTTCAACTGATTAGTTTCCCTTCCTGCAGTCTCTTCTTTTCTCGTCTTACATTACTTCTTGTCACCGATACCCTCATTTTATTTCATTATTCAGACCAAGTGGAGCACACGCTTCTCCAGCACTGCCCTACCCTTCCTGCTGAATATGTAAGAGCTGAAAATGAAAATGACTTCCACCCACACCTCTAGCTCTCACCTGCTTTCTCTTTGGTGAGCTCCATCGCATCTTCTCTTCTTCTTTTATTTGACACTAATAAGCTGGAAGCTTTTCTTGTTAAAGTAGCCAAAGGGGACAAGTGTCACTTGCCCTCACACATGCCCAATGACTCCCACAACAATTTACTGCACCAGTGTGTGCAGTAACTGTACTCGCTATAATGAAGTTGTTCAACAGAGAGCTGACGAAAACGACTACTCTGGGTTAAGAAGCAACAGCAGCGTGTCCAAAATTCTCATCACAGTGCCTGACTTCATTGACTGATACTAACTCTGTGCCTTAAATGCTCTTTGGGCTGGTACAGTACAATAAGTACAATTCGATATAATTTATTCACTTGAAGTAGAATTAATAATGTACAAATAAGGTCCAGAGCCTTTGTCATAACAAGCTGCAGATGAACTAGACTTAATATGTCCCAACACTTACAGGCTGTAAACTCAGTGAGTGGTGGTGCTCCAGCATCATGTGATATGTGTGCTGTGCTACAGTACATGGCCTGAGTGTAGCCTCGCAGCTGACAGACAAGTGATGTAGTTTAAGCTTTAAATGAAAAGTGAACATGAAAAACATGTATTTTTCCCATTTCACTTTCCGTTCAGTCAGAGCCACTTATGCATGACTGCTGAGACACAGAGAATCTTTAATTGGCTTGTTCCATCTTTATTTAAATTCATATTCTAAATATCATTACGTTGTTTTTCTTCCTCCAAGCCATTAAACTTGTGTCTTGAAACAAGCCCCTGAGACAGGACCCCTGAATGGCAATGCACCTTATCAAACCCTCAGCCTGAGGAGGAGAATACTAAAGAGAGCCCATCAAACCAGCCTCTTAGAATGACATCACCAGTAACGTTGACTGGATGTGTACTATTCAACTGTGTAGAGATTTTGAAGCAGTGTATTGCATTGTAGTTAATTTAATTACTTTACAGATACCGACCTAAACAAACATTTAATGTAACTGCATTTTACTGATGTATTTGATCCAGTGGTTCCACAGTATTCATGTATTCAAAATAAATGCAACAGCAGAAATATAAACTGATGAATACATGAGCTGGTTTTATTTTTCTGGGCTTGATCAGTAGGTGTAATGTCTCCCCTGCTGCCAGCTTCGTATTGAAAAGACGAGCTGTAGATTCTGAAAAAATGTGAGCTAAGCAGCCACATGTGCGACTTTACTTACTGCCACTGTGTGTTGTGTGACAGTGACCACAGATGACTCCAGGCGCCAGAAAACAGGTGAACACACAGTTAAAAACACAAAGGAAAGAAAAAGAAATCTCACCTACAGTAATCACACAACCCACTTGTATGTATTTGTGGAGTTGCTCACATCAGGAGCCCAACATAATTACAAATTTAACGACTGGCTTGGTTGATTGGAGTTGACCTTTAAGCTCGAAGGTCCGAGGTCTCAGAGTTTGAATCTGAAACTGCTTCATGCTGTAACCACAGGGTGTGGAGAAGATGAATAGAGCAAGACTGAAAATGGATTCAGGAAATAGGAGAAGGTTGAATTTAACGTAAGACTGCTTTGGGGTAGAGATGGAGGAAGAATGATCACAGTGTTAACTCTCTAACTGCATCCATTCACAGTGTCTGCCAGCACAGAGGAAACTGGCCCAACTCTGTTCTGCCATTTACCTGCATGTGGCTTTCTGCTACACAGATCGTCTTATGAGGCAGATCTGAGAGGAGGAGAGTCTTAAAACATTACACTCGGCCATATGCTTTCTGTGAATTAGCCCCTTTCTGCAAGAAGGGATCTCATTTTAGCCAAGAAACATTAAGAGAAGCACACAATCAGCTCAACCCCATTGTCTGTGAGATGCTCGGTCCAAACATACAAAGCACCTCCTGTTTGGATTAAGGATCGACATGTTGCTAAGATACCTTGACAGGGTTGTTAAGGCCGAGGACAGGGGAGCACTGAACAGACATAATTCCTGCCACAAATGAGACGCACGGGGAACGATGATATCGGAGCAGAATACCAGGCTCTGAGTAATGTCTCCATCGATAGGACTGAATCACAGTAGTGTTACTCCAGCCGCGTGATTGTGTCCTCGTCCTGTGTCAGCTGCTCTTATGTAATTGGTGTTTTTTAGTGTGACATCTGTCAGCAGATCAGGCTGTAGGTGATGCAGGTAAAGGAAAACAAAGTGCACAGACAGAGAAGTGCAGTTACATTGTGCTTGTGCACAAAGTCAAGCGACTGAAAGAGAAATGTGACATAAGCCCAATCTATCAACTGGCTTAATGTTTTTAAAGGCGTTAATATTTTACTCCTCTTTACTTTAAAATTGTTTGTGTGTCTTAAGTGTAACTGTGTGTGTGAGACTTCTTTGACTGTCGAGAACTTTCTTTAAAAGTTAGAAATACATAAATTTCACATTCATGAGGGATCATGTTGAGGTAATACTGAAGAAAAGCATAGCATCAGCTCCCCGATGGCAGGTAGGGTACACTCGTGCTGACAATGCGCGACTAAAGCACCCAAACACACACCCGCACACTCTCTCCCACTACCTTGTCACAGGATGACTTTAGGTGAGAGATGGTGTCTCTTAACAAGCTTGAAACAACATGCGTGCTCACATGTTCACACAGTCTCACCGCTGTTGTTTCTTTTTTTTAAACTGAGCCGCTGTTGAGTAGAAACACAGACGATGTGGTTTATTTGTTTTTGCACATTAATCTATGATATTTTCTACTTCACGTTTAAAGAGAACCAAACAGAGGAGACACGACGCCACCATAAAAACGCTCAGCCCCCAAAATGTTCTCAAAAGCAAAGGTATTATCATATAATCTGTATCAAAGCAGTGGAATAGAATCTGGTGATATGTGGTGTGTCTTAAATTATCACCACCTATTAATAATCAGCCATGACACAAAGATATTAGGGCTGTGACAAGACCATTTATGTCAAAACCTTTGTCTAACCCCAATTACAAGCCACATTATCGTTCATTTACTTCAATCAAAAGCTTTCTCGTGTGAGGGGAGGTTTTCTTCTTGAAAGGAAAGGAAGTCTCACAGTGTACATGTTTTTCTCTCATGATAGGGTCGTGTAAGACGTCAGGTTTCCTGAAATCACATTTTATTCTCAAATTGCATCCGAAACCTCCTTCCTTCAAATTCTCTTAATGAAGCTTTAAATTTATACATCCGGGTTTGCTATTAGGTTCACTTTACTACACCACAATGGTTTTTACATTACTTAGCTCTTTGTAATTATCACAGAAACAAAAAAACATTACAGCAAAGAGGTTTTTGTGAATATACAATATAACCTTATTATCATTGAGTGAGGTCTACGAAGATTAATCATTCAGTAAAAACTATGTCTAGTAACACAGCGCTTTATAAAAATATTATATTAAAAAGTAGTTGTACTCCCTCTAATCTGCTTCAGTGTGGTTACAGCAGTTGTGCAGGCACTGACTGGGTGGGTGGGTGAGTCAGCCGACGCGCTGCATGTGCTGTTTCTCATTGAGCTCATTTTAATCACTTCAGGTGCTTGAGTCACGTTACTTTGCTCCTCTGCAGAAACTTACTGTAAGTAAAATCTGCTTTCTGGGTCAGTGTCAGAGAGAAGGAGAGAGACAATGAGGTACCAACGTAAGGTTGCATCGTCTCATACACAGCCTTTCAGCTAAAAACACTATCTGGAATCATCAACCCAGCTCCTGCTACTCATGATATGTACGTTTTAAAGCTGATCTCCTTTTGAGGGGAAACTCATTCCTGTGGACAGAGAAGGCAAAAGCGACGTACGTAAAAGCCCAAAATGAAAAGGGTTTATAGAGATTCAAGGAGAAAGAACTTTGGAGGATTTCGTCCAAATCCAATCCAGCCGTAATTTGAATTATTTATGGTGCGGTACAGTTTAAGGCGCCAATATAATGCATCATGATGACATTTAGTGTCTTGTGCATCATCACAAGATCCCAGTGTTCCCAGGTTCTACAGAACAGAAAAGAAGTCTGTACTACAAGTGTGACTGAGGATGCAGCTTGGCATTAGCGTCTTACAGTCTATATCTAGCAATGACAAACCCACCTATACACAGCTAATTATTTCCCATCTTCATCAGTTTGTTGTGTCACAGCGCTGCCCTTTCTTAAAGCAGACATATCTTCCTGATACACAAACGAAAGCAAACTGAATACTCTGCTAAACTACACGTGGATTTGGATCAGGCCTGTAAGCTGCCCTACTTATTAACGTGGAGGAGCAGACCTCCTGCTGGGAACGAGTGGGCGCCTTTACGAACGCATGTGAATATGTATGACTATATATATAAACACATTCACGCACACACATTGAGCTGATGATACGTAAAGCGCTTGTGTAAATCTACGGTAGTTTCCTAGTCTTTCCACTGGTCCTGTTTAGTTGCCTCGCCTCCACACGACTGACTCGCATGTAAATCAGTTAACACGCGCTCAAGGTTAACACTGCTTTTTGTCGTTGCTGCTTGTTTTTGTGCTGGAGCTCACCCCTCTCGACGCCTCACAGCAGCTGGTTCTAACGCTGCCGTCCCACCTGTCGTCTCCCGCCACCTTTCCTGCTCTCCCAAAGCCCCACCAGCCATCAAGGTGGAGAATCATGCAATCTCCACTGAGTCAGCAAAGCAAATCAAATGTGTGACTTGTTTTTTAGCGACATGCGAGCTTAGGTTGAGGCTAAACACAAATACAGGCGGTTAAGAATTTCCATCTACAGTACTTTACTTCCTCTGTGAATAAATGTGAGGTTATTTGCTGTGAAATACATCATATTATCATATCATTTAAAAACTTTAAACTTTAACTGACTATAAGTATATCAATTAAGATTATTATCATTATTTATATTATTACAAATAATTAAATTAATGAGGGTATGCAGCAGTGACACAAACGTTTCCACCTTAGCGAGTAGCCTGTGCACCAACCTACAGCAGAGAGAGTAAACTCTGTGGAATATTTCTGCCTCTGCATTGGTGAGAGACACACTCCACTGGTAGGTGCACACACGAGACGAAGCGCTGGAAGCTTGCTCATAAAATAAAAGGTATGAAGTGGGTTGTTTACTGTGATTGGAACACTGTGGTGACAAAACATGGGGTAGTGCGTAAGGAGAAATTACCTTGGGCCCGCAGCAATAATTATGTATAATCCGTGGCCTGTCCTAGGACTCATGTCTAGCTCTGAGCTTCCTGGACCCTTCAGAGGTTGTCAGGTAGCACCGGTAAAAACACCACTGAGTGCACAGGCCCTTGCCAGCTTGTTGAGCATCGCTTGCTCTCACTGACCCAGCGAAATGTATCTATGTATGTATAAACTGCACACAATTCAGTAAAGTAGTAGTAAAATGTAAACACGAACCTGCAATGTATCCCCATTTAAAGGCAAGGTAGGCTGAGCCATGCAGTTAGACGGCTGAACTGGCTTTCAGCAAAATGATAAGATATTACAGACACAAATTCCCTGCACATAACCTTTCCTTTACAAAGCGGCTGCAACCCTTCAATGTCTAGCAGAGTATGTATTAAAGACCACGCTGAATTACTGTGAAAGGTAAAGGGGGGGGCTTGTTTTGCTTCCTAAGTGCTTCACACTCCATCAGCTGCCATCTGGCCCCAGAAAATTGTAGGAACTTAGCTTTCCTTCTTGTCAATGGCTTAGTTAAAGCCAGGTCATGATTTAGCTCAATTGTCATTGCAAATTTAATAGGATATTATTCACGCAGCAAGGCAGGGTCAAGGGCCATGAAACACGCCGAGGCTTTGAAAGCCTCGGCGTGAAAAAGCGGTGACACGTTTCAAGCTGAAATGAGAAAAAGAGCTTGAGAAACACACTGCGCAGTGAGCTCCAGTGATTTCTGTAAGGTTGGACTTGTCAGTCGCTGATCACTTTTGATTTGTCCAGCTTGTGATTTAGCACTTTTATTTAATTTGGGGGTCTTAGTAATATATTCATGTAAGTAGCTTTAGCATTCAGCTCTCGTCATACCCTCTAGGGCAAAGGTGCTTGTTGGAAAATCGCGAAGCCACCGCTCCAGTCAGTCATTTTCAGCTAAGCATGCTCAGAATGTGCAATGAAACCTATTTTCAGCTTGGTGACCTTTGGTCTGTCATCTTCTGTCTGAACTGGGATATAGGTTAGCTGTCCTAAGATTCTTTATCTCAGCAACTCCCATGAAATAGTGCACTAATTCATGGCCCTGCAAGACAGACTGTGCAGCTGTAGGTGAAAGTGAAAGGTCAGGCGTGCTGACAAAACAGCACCGTTGACACAGTATCTAGATGCAGGATTACACAGCATTTAGACCTGAGAGCTGCAGTAATCTGCACCACAGGCACCTCAGTTGCATTGTTTCAGTCCCTCACACAGACTATATACAGTATATAAAGTCTATTGGGGTTTTTAGTGACAGATGTACAGATGTGGGTGAACTGCAGAAAAACAAAATACCTTTTTCCCCAAATATTAAATTAAATATTACTTCATCTTTCTAACTTAACACAGGAAATGAATGTTTCATAAAACCCTGCTACTCAGTATTCATTCAGTGTTACACAACTTCTCATCCACTGTGGAAAGGTCAACAGTAAGCTGCTTCTGCGAGTCAACAGCCAGCCCTGCCTTCTCCTCCGCTGGCTGGTTGAGCACTGTTTATACACTCGCTAGAATCTCGCCACCCAGGTTCAAGAGTCTTCTGCCACTTGGTCAGTATTAATGTGATTTTTCTTTGTTCAAACCTTATTTGTCAGACTGAAGCGGGCATGCACCCAAAGGTCTCACCCTGTTCTGGTATATCTCCATATAGTAATATTGACTAAAAGGGATGTTAACTATAATTTACGTTAAACAATAACCAATGAACCAACGTAATAAATTCCCCTTATTGGAGCCAAAACTAAAACAAAACAGGAGCAGTTTTCCTTGTGGTGCAGCATTTCACCGTTTCAGTCATATTTTCTGTGCCTCTGAACAGCTTTGGACATGCTTGGCTCAGTGTGTGCGTTTGTCTACTTTATGGCTGTCTCTTCTCCTCAGCATCCTCTTCCTCACATGGATACGGTGGAAATGCAATAAGGAGATCTCAATTACCAGGTAGGGCTTAAAGGACACCACAGAGGCTGTGGCACGCAGCGCATGCTAACGCAGACACACACAGAGCTGCAGCCTAAAGACCAAAAAGGCTTCTTTTCAGAATTTTTGAATCGCTTTGGTACTGGATGCAGCAGGCCCCTGTCATCCCAAGAGACTTTAGATTGTGGTGAAGAAACGACGCTGGACATTCAAATGAGTTTTTATATTAATGCATCTTAGGCAGCACTGATGGTTGTTTATCTGCTGGGGCTGTGGGGTCCCACTGTTTTATAATGCTTTTTGTTATGCCATTGAATTTTGGGTGCACAGAATTCAATTATTAATTCCATAGTACATGCATGTTGTTATTTAAGTTCAAGGGTTTCTTTGGTTTCTTCATTTACATCATTTACTTTGATTCAGCCCCATAGATCCAACCTAGAGACAGTTTAATAGAGTGGAAATATTACCTTTTAATCAATGGTAGGTTTTTGTCTAGTTTGATAAAAATAAATGATCGTTTTGGTTTTGTGCAGGTGAACATTATGGATCTTTTGTACCATGAAAGCTTATAGAGACGCGTACTGAGCATATTACAGCAGCTTCACCCGATGTTTAAACTATACATTCACCATATATTTATAACTTGGCTTTACAGGAAATGAAGCATAACATGTAGCTTCTACCATAGAATGCTAAAGACAAAACGGGGCAGGGAGAGAGAGACGAGCCGACAGGCAGCTTTAAAAACGGCATCACGCTTTTTCATACATATTCATCATGGGCAAACACTGTTGTTCAAAGTAAACAAGGTTGCTTTGTAAAAAATTGCAAGAAGACAACAATGTGCAAAAAGTTTAAAATGTATTAAAAGTTACAATTAGATGAGGAAACATTATCTTTGTTTTCTACCGGGACTTCAAATGATATATGTGGACGTACAGGACTTCACAGCGAGAAGGTCCCGGGTTCGATTCCCGGAGGCGACCGGAGGCCTTTCTGTGTGGAGTCTGCATGTTCTCCCGTGTCTGCGTGGGTTCTCTCCGGGGTCTCCAGCTTCCTCCCACAGTCCAAACACATGCAGCTAGGCTAATTGGAAAAACTCTAAACTGCCCGTCGGTGTGAGTGTGCGTGTGACTGGTTGTGCGTCTATATGACTGGCGACCTGTCCAGGGTGAACCCTGCCTCTCTGCTGGGATAAACTACAGCAGACCTGCTGAATTATCCTACATCCATGTACATAAGCTGAGTGCAACACAAAACAAACGTCCAGTGTGAACATCACATTTACATCAGATATTTGCTAATGAACTACTGTAGGCTGAGAGCAGACACGTGGCTGTTTTTGGGTTAGGGCTACACTACAACCTGGCTGTTTCAGTAGTGTGTTTACATTAGCTTTTATATTGTTACAATAATAAATATGGTTTATATCTGAGTTAGATTCAGGATTAGTTTGGATTTAAATTGAACAATGAACAGTTAGTGTGTACTAGAGCTTTTGTCGGGTGATAGAAACAGGGCGACAATCTGAAGCTGTGACTCATCTGCATTTGAATTCTTTAAGTTAACTAAATAGCTTGTGTGCACTTCACACCAACCAAGCATAAGAAGCCTGGAGTAGCACCTTCAGGTGAAGCACACTTTTGCTGATGTTAACAGAGCTGGCAGCGCTGAGACAGGGTCAGTGAGTCGTGCTCGGCAAGGCGGAGTGAAGCTGGAGCAAATGTATCAACAAAACGTCAACAGTAATCTTTAAATAATGCTAAAATAGCTATTAATCATGATTGATTACAGCCCAAGACTGTGATTAACCCAATTACACCCTTTAATTGATTGACAGCTTTAGTTAAAATATTTTTGAATTTATGTTTAATTCAAGGTCAATAACTATCTAGAGTGGAGCAGTTTCACTATTGTGACATTGGCAAATCCTGAGTGGAGTCAAATAAAGTCAAATAAAGTGACTGCGTTTGTCTGCGTGTTGGATAAGAGAAGATGGCTCCTTGCTTTGCATCATATTAAGACATGAAGCACATACATAAGAGGGGCCTATATATATATACACACGGACGGAAGGAGCCTCCTTTTGTCTCTGCTTTTATGTTGGTGGGAGTGTGGAAGGTGACAGTAATATCCCACCTTCAGTGGGACCAACAGTCAGTGAATGATAATGTGTCTGGGTTAAACCCCTGCATAGTTATACACACACACACACCATGAAAGGGCTGTTGAAATGACAGAGGTGAAGGAGAGACATGATGATAATATTTATATGATTTAATGCAGGGGCTTTAAAGGGGAAGGACAACAGGGTGGATAATCTTTGCCTCTGAAGTGTTGTTCAGTGGAAGTGTGGGGATCCAAGATCACACAGACCTCTTGTGCTCAATGTGAAGTGCACTATCATCTCGTAATTAATACTCCAGTTCGGTGCACTAAACACACAAACTGGACCCCGCATGCACAAACACCTGCAATCACACATGTCCACGCGTCCCGATAGCACAACCTGCTCCTCCACAAAAGCAGCAGTGCTGACCGGAGATATAGCACAAAGGAGCATAGCTGCCCCGTTGGTCAGAGGAGCCTAAATACCCTGTTAAATATTTATTAACCCCTTCTGGCTCGCCTGCATTCATTCACTCAACCCACTCTCGTAATGTATTCATAGGAATGAGCAGGAGGTGAGCACATTTGTGTGCGTATGTGTGTGTTGCCCTATCTTGAGGGGATTCATGCATTTATGAATAAAACACTGGTGAAAAATATTTACAAGCATGTTCGGCATGTTTGTAATCTAATACCAACACTTAATTTATGATGAACTTCATTGATTTGCCAAACAACGTGGTCATATTATGATTTAATGGCACAACCAACACTTGGTTGGTCAAGCTTTAAGGCCGTCATGAATTAGGGAATAGAGAGCAACTGGAGTAATGTTGCTGGTGCATGCGCTTAATTTCGTGTTCCCAAACCTTGAAATGAGGGCATAATGAGAAAAGCTCAGGCCATAGTCTGATCCCTCTTATCTGAATTACTCATGAATAACTGAATGTTATGTTGTCTCCGCGTTGTTATTCTGAGTTACTTCAATAATTACCTACAGTACGTCTTCAGCTGTAGCATCTAGGTCAGGGGACAGGCTTGGCAGGGTGGGTGGCTTCAGGCAACACTGAAAATACCCACAAATGCTTAGCATCCATTCATCCGTACTACGAATGTAACAATTGATTAATTGTCTATGACTAACACGAACTTGCTGTTCTGACTGTACCAGCACCGGTGTCTCTGTGTCTGTGTCCCTCTTCTCTCATTACATTTCTATTTACTAACCCCTCAACTGTGCCAGGTTTAGTAGCATAAAGTAGCTGCAATGTTTGGTCTTAATGAGAAAAAAAATCACAAGACGCCACTTTATGCAGTTCAGAAACAGTTCTTTGGGGGCACTAGTGATTTAAAGAGATACGCTGACGTGGGCCAGTGATGCTCTAGCTATGGGAGCAGGTACAGTAGGTGCGCCCACATTAAACAAGATTCCTAGAACACAGTTGTGTAGGAGATAATAAATAAAACAAAAACTAAACAAGCCACAAGTACAAAGTTTCTCATATCTGCTTCTTCTTTATATCGTCTAAAACAGTGAAAGTACTAAACATAAGATGTATGTACATGTCGATTTAGTACCTAAAGGAAAAAATAATAATAAAAATCACTGATGATGTCATTCTGTTTTCCATGTGTACGAATACACTGTGTCTGAACTGGTGTGTTCAGATGTGCTGTACTAGGAGGTACATCAGAGTACAACACTTACAAACACTTAGTTTTCATCCCCAGTGACTGATTCAGAACTTCCCTCATGGGCAAATACTAATACTGAGGCTGATTGTGATTTATTTATTTTACTCATTAACATGCAGCATTGATTCAGACAAAGAGGCTTTATGTCTTGAGTCCTTGCAGGCTTACGGTCCTGCCCATACAATAGAGAAATGAGAAATATTATAAATACTAAAGGGCTATTTCATTGTGTGAGTTTCATACTTTTATCCACATTTTAACACAATCTGGTTCTGAGCTATTTACTGGAAAACGACACCTGGATCAGAAAACCTAACAGCAGTAACTATCAAAGCAATAGGGTTAAAAACAGTGCTTTTCGCAAGGCAATCACTTCAGTGAGGTGTTGTGAACTGTAATACTGCCCATGTGGTTTACAGACTCAAGTGCCTCCGTGGATGCTTTCATATAGGCCACAGTAGAAGGAGAGATACGCTGGCTGAACACCATTATGCTGTTTGCTGTCGGAATCCTGCTGATGCCGTGGCTGGACATTATTTAGAGCCCAGACACCACCAGTTACTCAGGCCTAAACAAAGACGTTGACTCCTGTCTGTGTAGTGCATGAATTCTTTGTTGCAGTTGTACCTACGTTGTGTATTTTCAATGATCCACGTCAGTAATTCTGTTAAAGCATACAGAATAAAAAGCATTTTCCTTGTTTAGTTTTTGATTTACAGTAAAGAGCTTTTTATCTTTAAGTTAGTCTATTTTATTATAGTACTGCATATATTACTATAGTTCTTTACTATAGTAGGTAAATACTGTTCATGCACATTGCGGCGTGTCTTGAATAAATACTTCTACAGTATAAAGTATATAAGATTCAACAAAGATTCTACAACCGTGAAGTTCACATGAATACATCAGTGGCTGTTATATATAAATACACTGCTCTGTACTTCATCTCAAACTTCCTCCACCATTACTGACAGGTTCTTTACACTTGCGTAGCTCTTTCCGTTTCTGATTTAACAAACCAAAATCCAAAATCCAACATACTGCAAATGCTCTAAATGTTCTCAATGTGATGTGTACGTTTGGCTGTTCTCTCCTTCTCAGTCTGATTTAGCCTCAGCACAGCCTACTGTACGCTCTCACCCACTGCACCTTTCCTCATCTTCATCCATACAGCGCATACTGTAAAAAAAGCTAATACTGAAAACTAGGTCGACTATTAACTAATGTGTTTAGAAAACAACAAACCAACACATCTCTCAGTTACAGATGTATTACTAACAAGATAAACCTTAACGCTTTATATGTACAGTATGTCTCTATGGAGAACAAGACAAAGAAAGCAAATGCTACATAAACTGTGTTCTCCCATAAACATCCGAAAGAAAACGAGGATCATAAGCTATGTAACCAGTGCAATGTGGAAGACAGGTACTGAGAGAAATCCATTAAGAGCAGATGAAGTCGAGGCCTGAGTTGGTGATGGCTAAGACTCTTTAAAGGTCTGATGGAGCTCAGTGAAGCCGAGCTGAGTAGTTTTTACCACAAACGCCATTTTGGTGTAGCTTTACACAAACATTTCTTAAAATTTTTGAGTTAATTGGCATCATTTCTTGATGGATTTAGCTAAAAAATAAATAAAACTGCTCTACATGAACTGCATTTGTAATTAACATGAAGGTTTTGGAGAGTGTGTGCTGTGTGTATGTGTTCATTTAGTCTGTCAGAGTTTTGGTTTGCTACTCCCCCACACAGACACGCATCCATCATTCCCCAGCGCTTGTCTGAGCAAACATTTCAGATGATTTTCAGCTGAACGTACAACCTGTCTTTCCGGAGCCACAAGATAATCAAGGCAAATAAATTCTTTTGCCGTCTGGCGACTGTGTCTTGTTGCTCAGTGGCAGGATGACAGACACAGACCTTAGAATATGGGAGTGTGTGTCTCTGTGTTTAAGTGCACAGCTTGTTTAGGCACATGTGTATGTGTGTGGTTTAGGAAGAAGCCGCTGAGAGTCTCCGTCTGTTTTCCGCCGTCACGCTGTGAATGTCTGAAGCACAATTCCACAGGTCATCTCGTACAGATGGCTGCCCAGCCTACAAGCCCTCGGTAATGTGGGGGAAGGACCCCAACGTCCCCCACCGCTCAGCCCTAGTGCTGAGACTTGGAGCTGCTCTGAGCTCAGATGGAGACGCTGCTTTATGCATCCATCCATACGCAACACACACCCCCAGCAAACAATTGCATCCCCTGAGCTTGCTGTCCTCCAGATTTACTGCCCCACTACCTACGATGTTAAGACCTCATTTTGTCCTCTCTTCAGCCTATCCACCTTCTGTTGTCTCTCATCTAGCGCAGGTCTGCACAGTGGGACTCGTGTCCGTCCAAGGAGTAGGATGGGAGAGAATAATCCGCTGCTCAGTCTACCGTCAGATGTCCCTCGCGCTTCATTCTTTGCCAAACTGGAGCGTAATCCTGAGCACTTACAGTAGACAACCTTCAAATAACTAAAACCGCACAGTTACGATGACAAGGGAGATGTGCTGTCTGAGACTCCTCTTCCACAAGGTGTTTATCGCGTTCAATATTTCAACACTACATTCTAAACCGTTCAGGCCTGGTTGGGTTACAGCCATATGTAAAGTCTTGGGACTCAAAGGGACTTTGAAGGTTTGAGGCTTTGCTTATATCATTAGAGAGAATCTGCAAGGTTGGATAGCTCAGCTTCAAAGAAGAATACCTCACATGCCTAGCAGCTAATTAATAATTCACCAGGCAAACAAACAGAAATTGATCTGGCAGAGTATATCTTTAAAGGGTAAGAAAGAGTACACACACAGACATCAGTGAAACAAACGCACACACCTAATAAGCAAGGAGTATTAAATTAGCGCCTGCTAATTTAATTTAAATTAGGAGAAAGTGGGATGGTAATAATAACTTTCTTTTGTCTCATTATTTTTTAATACATTCCACACACATACATACATGGCACACTTCTCCCTGCCCTTTTAGACAGACACTACAAAAGTGCCTCCCAATACAAATCAATTAAATGGCTCTCGTGAGGGATGTGTGACATTTGCAGTTAGTGGCTTTCTCAACGCACCCTGTCAGCGTTCCCATGTTTCTATTTCTGTGTGAAGGAAGTCTTTCTAGACCGCGTCTGAGTGAAGGAGAGAGAACTCTGCGTCTGTTTGCTGACTCTCAAACTGCATAATACACAGTAGTCGGAGGTTTTTTTTGCAGTTATTGCAACCAAAGCTGACAATTAAAGTCGTAGCGTGTAAAGTTTAACCTGTGCTGGCTGTTCGGTAGTGATCACAGCCTCCCCGCATATTTACTGCAAAAGAGGAATAGTACTGTTTACTGATGTGTAGCATTCACTTAACACTGCTCTCTACCTGAACCTTTTTTTGTTATGCTGGCTCTGATTCCCAGCAAAGCTAACGCTGCACCACTCAAGGCCTCCTCTCATATGCATACACACGTACACATTAGCCCATAGCAGGAGACAAATGAAAATTCGTCTTTCTCTCGTATCTATCAGCCTTCACCGCTCACAGAGGAGTACACACCGCCATCAGCGAGCGCCGCCGCTTTCCACCTCCCCGCGCTCGTGCACGTGCTTATGTGCCCACTTTGACACATGTACGCAAGCCAATCACCTTTGGCAGCACGAGCACATAATTAGTAGATTAAGAGTTGCATTCACACAGGCATTGTCCTCTAACAGGGCTAAAAAACACGGCTGCTTATCTTTGTGCATATAAATTCTGTGTATGCATGCTTCAAGGTGAGTCAGTTCATCCCGTTGGGTCCTGCCTCTGCTACAGCTCAACGATCATCCTATTGGTTATTATTATTTTGTAGAAAGAGTGGATGAAAACTGTTTTGTGGCAGCTTCTCATGCACATCAGCATTTTGTTTTTACAGACTTGTGCTCAAACGTCCACAGTTGTACTTTGTGGTCACAAACTCCTGTTTCGTTCATACGATTTTAGGTTTTCGCTTCAAATTCAACCCATGACACCATGTAACAAAATATCTATGTATCATAGAGCTAGACTCTAAGAAATATATTTTTTCAGTCCTTGCCTTTTTGACATGACAGACTCTGGCTCTGTGACTCTGAAATGGTGACAGACTGTTGCAAAGGGTCCTCTTTCTGATCACGACTGTATTTAGAGGTTAGAGATGGGACATTATAAGGGACAGAAAATGACCCAGCATAGCATCGCAGAAAGGATGAGGGAAAAGACGGAGCAAAGGACGGGCACACATCCGGAGATAGATTTGGAGTGATTGGCGTGAGAGAACCAGTGAGTGATAGGCATAAAAAATGCAACTGATAGCTGTGACAGCTTGGTGGTGGTGGAGTGTGTGTGGGGGAGGCGATGGGCGTGTGGCTACTTACTTGACAATAAGTCAGAAGTACAGCATTACTGTCTATTCACTGGCTTTCCCTGCTGACCCATTCACACAACTTCATACATGCACGCGACAGACAGACAGACAGACAGACAGACAGACAGACAGACACACAGACAGACAGACAGACAGACAGACAGACAGACAGACAGACAGACAGACACACAGACAGACACACAGACAGACACACAGACAGACACACAGACAGTTATTACAGACATGTAATAACTAATAAAAAACATCTCTCTGCTATCCCTCAGTCTGTGCTCTGCATCCTCTGCATTCTCTGCATCCTCTGCATCCTCTGCGGCCTAACCAATTACAGTCGCCTAAGCTTCTCCTTTGTGCCTGGATATAAGCAGCAGCCTCTCATCTACAATCAATGGCAACACTCACATCAATTAGCCAAGCCTAAGGAAAAGGCTGTAGCTGCAGAGGAGTGCGCTCAAACACCACTAAGGGTTCAGATGGCCATTAAAGACTGGCACCAGTAAGAGGAGTAATAACTGCAATCATCATTTATTCCAAGAGTGCTTGTGAGAGACTTTCATAACCATTTCCATCTATGTTGGCTGTTTATTTGCTCTAATCTGACACTTGTGTCCAAAATAGTCAAAAAGAAAGAGTTGCAGCGATGTAAATAGGATTAGGCAGATACAAATCTCTGTTTCCTGAAACACAATTACAAGTATTTATTCCTGCGAGAATCCACAAGAGAGGTAGGGACTTATTTTGGGCACACATTTTTGGCAGAAAAAGGTTCATGAATGCAGCACAATAGAGAGCAAAATTCTCCTCTTTGTGTGTGTGTGTGGGGGGGGGGAGGGTAGATGTGTGTGTGTGTGTGCAGTGTGGTATTTCTGTCAGAATTCTCCTCCATCTCAGTAAACCTCAGTAATTACATCCTAACAGAGGGAGGAATTAAACCCAGTTTCATCTATTGGGATGATGAATATGACAGCGTACTGTTATATAGACTTCATATCTGCAGACAAACACACATAAATCTCCGCCTGTGATGGTGCTTCTCTGAAGGCTGTGTAATTAAACATTGTTATATGAGAAAGTGAATTAATCTATAGTCTGTGAATGTGCCATCAGGATACGGTTGATGGCAGGCTGTGTTAGAGAGAGGATGATTTAGCTGACGAGGCTGGTCATATAAAACCTGGGAGACTCCGTCGACGGTGAGCAGAAATTGAGCATAATTTGCAAGGTTTCTAAATGACGCCACTTTATTCATTTTTCAGGGATGGATGTCATTTTGATGGAGTGAGGAAAGTCACAAAGAATATGATGGAACAAAGAAAGTCACGGAGAACAGCGCAGGCAAAAACACACGGTCATGACTGCAGGTGTCTGCTTTTATGATCTGACGGAAGAGTCTGTGGGGTCATATGCTGCTATGGAAACTAACTTTCTCCAACGCCCGCATACATTAACAATGTTGCTTCCTGAGTTTGAGCCCTGGCATCAGTCGCATGTGTTGCAGAGTTGATGTAGCATGAGTCGAGGTCACACTGTACAGACTGGAACACTGAATGTGACGCACTGCTGCTGACTTGTCCACTGTAAAAGGTGTTTTTAAACCATTGACTAAGCTGCAAAAATTAAAAACCAAGTCAAAATGTTAAGTTAAGGAAAACCTAAGAAACAGGACAGGACTCAGAAGACCTTTACAAATTAATAATATACATTAGTCTTTAATAGCTGCAGTACCACAGTGAATATATAAAGACCTGCTGCATAACTAAAGCTCAAGAAGACAACATATAAACATTTCTAACATGTCTTTAACTTGTCAGGGTAATTTGCTTTAGTTTTGGTAGAGCTGCACGTTGTTCTTTTGTTTCTTTTCAACTGGGGAGCTCTTGTACATTGTGATGTACTTAATCATCAAGCTGTTAAATGGAAAGACTTGTCTGATTAAAATGTTGGGTTAATGAGCTTCTCACCTAAATTTACTACATACTCAGAAAGACAAATATTTCAGATTACTGTACATGTGTGTAACGTGCACATTCCTTTTTTTTTTAGAAGGTTCAAGACCTTTGGGAGCCAATTAGAGTTTAATGTTGGGGATGACAAAAGACACTCCGTTTGATCCAGCCCACCTTTCTCCGCCTTGCACCTCGTGGCTTGATAGCCAAACAGAGGTTTAATAAGAGAGATGTCTGGCACCCTCATCTCCTCTCAGACACACAGGAAGCCCAGCGGTCACAGAGTTTGGGTTTAGATGAGGTCACTGCCCCTGTGGGCTCAGCTGGAAGAAAGGAGACAGTGAAATAAATGGACAAGAGACTGGGGAGCAGAGCAACCAGTTACTAAAACTCGGTGTGTGCCTCTGCGATATTATATAACAGAATATGGGATGAGATTGCAGATCAAGTGTGTCCTATATAACTGGAAGTTAGTCCCATCTCTCCTTTTGAGAAACGTGATAGAACGGGTTCACCTTTCTACCTTCACTTCGTGAACTCATTTCAGTGGTTATTTCTGATGAGCCAGGAAGAAGTAGAGGCTCTATCCAAGCAAACCAGTGCGAGTATCTTCTCTTTTTATATCACAAACATCTGCGACTGCATGTTGTTCGATAACCATCAATTAATAATCTAATCATCTTGGAAAAGGTTCACATGTCCTTATCACGTCCCACAAGGGTAAACCAAGCTCGACAAAGCAGCAATTAAAGCATGATGGTGATTAGTTCCCCCCGGGAAGTTCGGCGCCGAGCCAACAGGTAACACAGCAGGTACGCAGAGCGAAGGAGGAGCAGCACCACCCGGCAGAGGCTGGGATGCAGCCGTGACCTCGGCTGGTTTCCTCCAGCTAACAGACTTCACTTAGCCCTGTCTTTTGAAATGACACATACGAAGCTAAACGTTTCAAGATATTAACATTGTATGGCTCATTCTGTTTTTAATGAAATGTTTCCGTAACCTTACATTGATGTAGATATATATTTACACTTAACACATGCCTAGAGATTCAAAGGTTGAAGAAACAAACATCATTTTGCAGTTTTAATTTGAGTGGCTAATAAATAAAATAAGGGCCACCGTGTCTTGATCATTACGTTGGTTTGAACATACTGACGTGTTCTAGTCATTTTGCTCTTTATTAACAAGGTGCCTCATCTGCTAATTGAAAATGAAATCGCTTTCTGAATTGGTTTCCTACTGTCTGGTCATAAACGTGTATACGTGTGTACAGTGCTGTATGTTCAGACATAAACACCATTAACCACATATTCCTCATCTCTGGTAAATTCTCACCTACTTTGTCACAAATATTCTCATTAAGTGTTTTTTTTTTTTTTTTTGTTCACATTGTCACCTTCAGTGGGCTCCACAAGCCTCAGTTCTGCAGCCAGCACAGTGAAGGTCTCTGGCAGTAAAGACAGTTGGGAAGCATTCAAAGTCTTTCCTTCGCTGTGTGTGTGCCTGCTGTGTCACTCTACGCTCCCTCGACATGGATTTTCCACTGTATGGTAAACTGCAGGGCTTTTTGTCTGCCTCACAGCAGATGGGTTTTTATTTTAAATTGGAAGGCATTACTGTATGTGAAGAGGTAATAATATTGATTTTATAAATGGTGGCCCAAACATTAGATGCACATATATGGGCCGGGCTGGACTGTACAGGTGTTTTTTTTTCTGTGGTTCGCAAATGGCTCTAATAATAAAAATAATAAATAATACGTCATGACACGCACAATATGGATGAATTTCTCTACATTTTCTTTTTCACCTTTACACACAGTTAAAGCTCAGTTGGACATTAATTCATATTCCAGAATAGAAACTTTAATAATTATAACATTGAAAAAGGACAATGAAGGAGAAAACCAAGCAGCGTTATTCCAAGCAGAAAAGCCACTTAGTGTATGACAAGGGGACCTTATTACCTAGTGATAGTGTTTAGGTTCATTACTAATGTCGTTTTTCCTTGAATATATAATTCTTGAACTCATTCAAATCCAAAAACAAAAGTGATCAATACACATTTAAACTCATATTAGGTTAACATCCACATTGTACAGTATGTGTTTTGTGTTGACCGTGTTTTTTTTAGATGCTACACAATAATAGTATCTCAGATATCTCAGATTTGCTCTCTGTGACTCGCATCATATACAGATGGAAGTGGAGTAAACAATTGGGAAAATAAGAAGGCAGCATCCATCTTTTCCTCTAATGTTTGTGTAAGTGTCCTTTAAACTGCTGTGGCCATATTCTCATTTTTTCAGCAGTTTCTATTTCTAAAACATTACATTAACAACCTCCTTATTTTGAAATATATAGATTTTTGTTGTTCTCAGACATTCTCACTATTAGTAGTACAGTTTCTTTTGCTGTAATGAGACGCTTAGGATTACACGGCACACGGCAGATCACTAACCATCCACCGTGCCCTCACAAGCACCAGCTACTGTAACAGAACACGCTCTGCAGACACACAGACATGCATACACAAATGTTTTACTGTCTCTACCAAAACACAGAACATGATTGCGAGGAAGTGTTAGCGGTTAGCCTTTCGTCTCATACTGTTTCCATTATCTTAAGGTCAGAGGCTGGCACTGCCTGCCGGCTGCAATATTTATCAATCAAACAGGTCTGAGACAACAGAGAAAAGTGGAGTGGCACAGCAAAGAGCACTTAGCCTGGATAAACAGGCGGCTAGTACCATGGATCACTGCACTGCTAAGCCTGTCACTGGGAGACGGGCTACAGGGAGACAGAGAAGGGACAGACTCCGGACACGGTGTGTGTGCAAGTGTGCGTGTACATGTGTGACTTAGAGTGAGGCTTTGGGGAGAAACACAGGCCTGGTCAAAATGTCATCAGCATGCCAGCTTATAGCAGCTTGAAAGGCTTAGAGTTGTGATATTTATCCAGTGGGCTCTGGCAGGGAGGTGGACTGGGAGAGAAAATATCTGTAATTTCATGGTGTCTTCAGGGGAAATTTGATTTCAGATGGCTGGCAGTCTGATAAATAGGAACTGCAGCCTGCAATCCTTTCCAGAAGGAGCAGAAGAAAGGCTACTGGCCTCCCTTACGTTCCAGTCAGTCTGAGCGTGAATATGCTTGCGTGTGTGCTCATACAGAGATGAGGCACATGATCATAAAAACGGATCTTTTCATGTGTGTTACCGCGCTTGTCTTCCCACAGTACGGGAGCAGTGCTTTAAAGTGAACTTCTAGTGATTTACTGGATTGGTTTTGATTGCCCCCTGTGCTGTACTGGTTTTCATTTCAATTGTCCCTTGAGAATTCTTCAGAAATGTTTTATCTTTTTTTTAACTATCTGCATTTTATTCTGTCCCTCTGTGCCGCCGCCAGCCCGGCCTGTCGGTTCGCACAGAATTAAAACCAACATCCTCAAATCTCATCATGAATTTTTAACGATGAAATCATACTCTATTAATTCAATAGAGACCTCTAAAATTCAATATGGTGTCTAAACAATTAGATTTCTCTGCCCATCATTTCTCTCTATTTATATTTAATGTGACTCTTCACACAGCTGAGGGGAGGGATATGGAGATAATAGGAGGGAGACGAGCAGAAAGCAGTGAAGAGGAAGTGAAAAGAGGTAGAATGAGAAAATCCTCATTTGGTTTGCCTACACACTTCATTATGGCTGATCAGGCCCATAAATACAGTGACAGCTAAGTGCTGATAAACAGCTCTTGCTTGATTAGTCCTCATTCATCTCCTTTTGTTTCACAGCAGTGCGCACATGCAGCTTATACATAACCAGTGTTATATCAAGTTTCAACTCTTGAGGTACTGTTCATTTTGCAGCATCTGTGATTGCAAGAGAGCTGAAATGTTTTTAAGACACTTGTATAACTCCAATTAAATCAAGTTGTGGAAACAGTGAGATTAAAAAAAAAGGAGTGTGACCCTAATTCCAGGTAAAAAGGCAGCAGGAGGTAGAAAGAATGACTTTAGCAGCTCTCAGGTCTGACTTTTACTCCCATTCCTAATAACATCATTTCTAATTTCCATTACTTTAAGCGATAGTTCAAAAGGCATGACGTGAAGTTAAGTGTTTGTCTCCTCTGCTGCCCTCTAATAATAAACACACATGCTGGGCCCACATTGTTAAACTAGGAATAAACACGGACGCAGAGGTTAAACAAGTAAAAACGAGGTAAAATGCTCTGTGTAAATATACAAGTTAGCAGAGAAACTGTTTTAATAAAACACGGGAAATCTGGAAATCTGTGAAGCAGACGCTCTGCAGTGGCAGCGTGTTATTGATTAATTGTGTCAAACATCCAGAAGGGAAAACGCTTCTCATGGTTCCGAATGTGTGACCAGCAAGTGAATGTTATGTGGAGTTCGCTTCAACACGTCAGTAGAAGGTGTTAATGCAATGATAATAGCATTTAGCCAGCGATGGAGGTGGGACGCATCTCTGGTGTACGTGCAGGTGAAGGCGTGGTGTGTGTGACGCGCTTGAATTATCAGTTACAGTTACCCTAAAATGACTGAAGACAGTGAGTCATGTCTGCCAGGAAATCCAACAATATAAAGTAAATAAGAGTTTGCGTGTGTTGTTGTAGAGGAGAATGAGAATCACTGCTGCACTAGTCTACGTATAAGAAACATTCATGGACTGAGATGATTTCAGGACTGACTTCTCCGGTAAATGTTCCCTAGAACATTCATTCTTCATAGACCTGCTCCCTGTTCTCTGCTCCCCATCAGCTTCAGCTTCACCTTGACTTGTTCATCCAGTAACTTCCCAGTTTAAGTGCTGTTCTATTCTAGTATAATGTCCTGGCTTTCACCACCTCGTGCTCTCTGTGCATCAGATCCTGAGGCACCGTGGACTTGTGGCCTTGGAGCCCAGATAGAAGTGACTCTGTCGCCTCTAGCTTTTAACTGGGAAACTGGTACCAACAGAGGCTAATGCAAAATTTCAAGAAGGTCGTTGAGGGGTGAAAATGTCTGATGTGCAGGTTGAAGTGATTCTATGTATGTAGGTCTTTATAAGCAATGCATTCAATCAAATGAAGGGCATGAAGAGAAGCAGCAGTGAAGTGTGGCCATTAAATAAAGCTACCAGTTAATTTGATACACAGCTGTATGAAGGCGTTTCCGTTCTGCAGATCTAAACCGGGATTGTGCGGCTAACTGCTTGAACCAGTGCTTCTGAATGCTAACTGAATTTAAATGAAACGGCATCGCTTTCTTGAAGGTTACATGTTCAATTACCTGCACCAGTTTAATGAGAGCAGCATCAAACCTTTGTGACATTTATTACCATCTCTTTCGCAAATTACCACCATGAATCTGCAAATCGTCTGGTCCTGTGTGAAACTGTTTTAAAATATTTATGATAAAATTCAGCGACTGGTTAGGAGGCCTTAAAATCCTTGTAGAGAAGGAGTTAAACACTTCTTTCGGTTTACACACACTCACTCGCTCTATAATCGTTAGCTTCACAAAATTTGAGCATACAATTTTCTTTGCTGAAGGTTGAGTCATGGCAACTGGACTTCTTCTAGTCTTCTAGTCTACTAACTAGAAGAAGTCCAGTTGCCATGACTCAACCTTCAGACAACTTGACCTGGATGAATGAGAACCTTCACAGACAAATTTTCTTTGCACTAATCTCTAGGTCAATCACGTACAAAGACTGAGTGTGAATTCACAAAGACGCATACACACATTATGAGGCTTTGATGAAAGCCATCCCCGTAATGATCAGGGCTTTGCTCATCTCATTTCCTTGATTGAAGCTGTACAGCAGGATAAATTATTCACTCTCATGTATATTGCAGGGTTACGAAACATGTTTTCAGATTTCGGTTTGATCAGTCAAGTCAGAACACATGTACACCTTTGCCAAGTTGTCTGTCCTACAGTAAATGTCATTTTATTTTAAAGTGACAGATCAGTCCGTCATCTTTATCAATTCATCAGTCATATATATATATATATATATATATATATATTTTTTTTTTTTTTTAAACAAATTAAGGCATAGTCACATTGTTTTTTGCTCTCCCTTCTTCAAATACGTGTCATGCATTTTTGATGTCTTCCATATTTTCTCACATGGTCGACCCGAGTCCTTCCACTGAACAAAAAACCTTTTAGAGCCATTAAGAATCTGGGATTGAAGGAACTGCTCAAACTTCCACTGGGCCGAGCTCATTCAACCCAGAGCTCAGGTCATAGAGACCAGCTCATATACTGTAGCTCTTCACACACAACGACCCATTTAAGGAAGTACAGCTTGTTTGTAACAGCTGGTCAACCTGTAAAAATGCAGAAACCTCAACGTGTTTATACTGTAGCATTGAGAGGATTCAGTTATATTTACCTTGTAAAACTGAAGTAGTAGTAGTAGGTTCATATATTACAACAGTTGTAACAGTATGTAAAATATATACATGTACGTATGATCATGAAATTTAAAGTTTTGCATGTTTATTACATCTTCTGTGTTTAATATACTTCAAAAGTGTGAACCTGTTTTAACTCTGTCTTCATTCATGTTTCCACAGCATCTTACGCCTCCACTAAAATACCAAACTACCTCATAAGACATTTGTTTCTCCATCATCATCATCAACAACTGTGCACAAACAAGATTTGCACAAGCCCATCTGTTGCAGGTAGCACTGACGAAAACACGAGCACATCAGAGCCCGTTGTCAGCCGTACCCTTCACAGAAAGTTCACTTTGTATGTTTCCACATCAATTATACAGAAGGGCACGAGTGTTGCAAGCTAAACGTGTCACTGAGTTCACTGCAACAAGGCTTGTTTGTTTGCTTGCCTGGAATTCTGTCAATTAGACAAACAAGATTCATGCTGCTTTTCTGCGGGGAAGCGGCGGCTTTCTGTAGAGCTTCTGCACAGTGTTCCCGTACATGTGTGGTTCTGCACGGCTCTGCTCGAGTTGTAGGGGGCAGAGTGGTCATTCTGTCACTACAGATGGACAGGAAAAGCCCAGGAGGCATCTGAAAAGCCACAGGCAATGTAGTTTACATACTGAGTGTGTATGTGTGCGCGTGGCGCTTGTCTGTTTGAGTATCAGGCTAAGTGTGTGTTAAGTGTGCGCGCGTGTGTGTCTCAACAGCGTAGCTGACAGAAGCAGTACAACCCCCCTCTCATGCAACAAATGCCATCCCTGTCTGCTTGGGTTCCACTCCAAATCATCAGATCAGTCACACACAAACACACACATATACAAATATACAAATGCAGTACATGAACACACCCACACACACAATATGGCCAAACATAAACAAATATCTCTGGGACCAGATAGGCCAGTTTAGTATCACTTGAACTAATGTCTTACTTATTTCCCTGGGTGGTAACCTGGGCCGTCTCAAAGAATAAACATGTGCGCAGGAGTGTTGTTGTTGTTGTTGTTGTTGTTGTTGTTGTTACAGAAGTGACACAAAAAGCAGAGTGGGCTGTTATTGACATGGCCTTTTAGAAAATACCGGCTGAGAGGCCTCGATGATGCTCGTGCTCAACCAGGAGAACAGATGCAAACAAACGTATCCGCCGTCATATTTAATAATCTATGACCTTCTGAAAAATCTTCACAGCACAAAAAAACAACAGCTATCCAGACATTTTAGTCTCTACAATATGCTGCACGTTGAGTCTGTGATGTGTGATATGTGGCCAATCCATAGGTTCTCTAAGTAAAGCATAGAGAATAAAGGTTTGTTGGCCAGCCGGCTGTTACAGATGGTGATGAATTAACAAACGATGCACTGCCTTGATTATTCATAACTTGCTCATCAGTAGACGTTAACCTTTGGACTGTAGAATGAAACTACGTCTACATCACTGATGGATTTGTTAATATAAAGGTCTTATAAAAGTGACTAGTCATTGGTTATATTGGTGATGTTGTATATTTTATAAATCCTTGTTTTTCCAAAAGACGCAGGAAACTCTGGACGTCATGAGTTCACAGAAGAGACGGGACCAATCCATACACAACACACTCACTACTTTGTGTCTGAAATTGGAACTGATGACTTCCTGAGAACAGAAACTCTCTCAAGCGCTTTATGGCTTTAAAGAACCAGAACTCATAGGGTTTCAGAGCACCCACAGGGACGGAACATTTATGTAAGTGACTTTTAAAATACTGCAATATACAGTATGTTTCAATTCAGCGTCAACCTTGAAGCACTCTAGACCTCTTTACTTTGTACGACGGCTCACCTTGCTAAGAGGCACGCTATTGACATGGAAATTACAGAAGCTCTGAAAAAAGGTTTACCTTCCCTGAGAAGACTCATGAATTTTTTTTCTTTCTTTCATTTTTATCTTTTTGGCTTTGCTTCAAAGCTCCACTAACTGTGGCTAGAATACTGAAATACAATAATGAAATCTTAAGGCACCTGATAAAAATAGACAAAACATAAAATCCTTTACATGCAAACATAAAATATGAATAAGCTGAAACTCTAAGGGAAATAAATTTTTTTGGCACAGATGCTTTTTTTTTCATATAATCTAATTCAGATCATTTTTGATGTAACATAATAAACACTGAAATAAGTTAATCATGGTTTAATGATGTTTAGCCACTGGCCAAAATGTAAATATTTGTATGGGAAGTGCTGCAGTGAAGTCTAATGGTACAAAATACTCTGTGTCTACTGTGATAACTACTGCATTGTAACAAATTAGCCACATGAAATAAATTCATAGTGATGATCTTCTGGGCTTTAACACACAAATAAATGTAGTTTGTAGAAGTGCTTCTGCTGGTGGGCTGACAAGCTGAAGGCGAGTTGGGTCAAATAATGCTCAGGGCTGCAGTTGCCTGCGGCAGTTGGAGGCTACTTGGCTTATCTCTATCATTTCATAGCAAATATGTAGTTTCATAATTACAGTCAAGTAGGAGTAGCTACTGTCTGATTCTGTGTCATACTTTTAAGATTTTGAAATCCTTCATTGCGACCTGATCAAGGAAACTGAAGGTCTGACTGATGAGGATCGTTGTAATGGTAGCACTAATCTTAGCAGGGTAGCGGTGCCGTCACATGGCCTGGGTAGTTAAATCAAGCTCTTTGGAGATGGAGAAGACTGCTTTTATATCGATTAATGGCTTGGTGTACCATGAAATAAAATAAAATATCACACGAAGATTTCAGTGTACAGCAAACCCAGTTCTTTGGCTGTAAACGAAGTGAATACAACATGTGTATCACAAACAATAATAAAAAAAAGAACTTCATTGAGTATTCAACTTTTTGAAATTGAAATTAAGTTTGCTTAACGTTTCTTTACAAAACAATAGATCAATAAATATGCATTTAAACAGTCACTGTGTGTTTACGTGACTGTAGCAGAAATAGTGAGGTTAAGCGTTAATTACAGGTTGTTGGGTTGTTTCCCCTTCGTTGCTGTGCTCTGTGCCTGAACGGCCTGCGTTAGCAGGATGTCTGACGGATTTGTACTGCAAACCTCCCTAAAATCAGCTTAATTTGCAGTGTGTTAATTGCTGTGTCACTGGTGATGCATACTAGTGGCTGATTGAATAGATCATTTCCTTAAAAAAGATCCAATGCATCTGAATGAGTAATACAGTCGAGTATACACAGATGCTGTATAGACACGTACACACAGACAAACATGGGAGGTTTTGTAGCTACTTTGCTGGTGACGGAAATTTGGAATCATGATTCCTGCTGATAAATGATCTCTTTTTGCCTTTTATGCTCAATAATAGCCCACAATTTCCCCACATTTGTTAGTCCTGAATAGCAATCTACACGAATCCTATCTCAGTCAATTTGTCCTAATGCCAACCGTGTAGCTGGCCACTGTTATTACAAAATTACTTTATTAAAGATTCCATGTTAGACTGATATTCTTCTATAGAGCACTGATCCTAGGCACAGTTAATGTTTTCAATCAAGATGTCTTTCTGCGTCTTTAGCGTCTGTTAAAGAAAGTTACTCTGAAAAACAGCCCACGTCTTAGTCCCAGTATAATGAACAGTACAACACGTAAATCAGTGAAACTATGTTGTTTACAGGAGTCTTAATTGTGTTAAGGACCTGAGTTTGACCTTAATAGTCATAACATTGTAACCTTTTAACTGACAGCTGACATAAATCTAGACATAAAGTGCATAACAAAGCCCATATTCAAGCATATTATCAGATGAGTTCATTGCTTAATATGCTCACACACTGTGACTTGGGTCACAAGTCAAGCATTCAGCTTAATCTGGGCCAAATCAGGCTCCCTGGGACTCACTGGTGTCTCTGTGTGCAAAGGCTGAATGGAAACAATGGCTTCAGTGCTGGCTTCTGCAGCGTGCGGACGTCCTCTGTGAATTGTATCCTATGATAAACCCTTCCCTCTGCGTCCCGGAGACTGACAGTGGAGCACTCCTGCCATCTCTCTGCCTTTTTTCCACAGGACCCTGAACAACACTAAAGTCACCAGATCCCCAGAGAGCATTTCTCACAACTTTGCAAACACCGTTTTGATGTGCCTGGTTTTTGATGACGCAGTACGTTTCAGTGATCAAGGGCAGTTCAGAGGAGGACAGTAAAGGTGAGCGAGTAAAAAAAGCACACACACGCGCGCGCACACGCGCTTTGAGTTATTTGCCAGAACACCTGTGTGTTTGAAAAAGAGAGCAACACAAAGCGCCTCCCTTTTTTTATTCTGGAGCCATGAGGTGACACACCATTGTTTTCCCCTGCATTCCTCCCCTGTGCATTTTGATTCCTGACAGGGAAAGGATGGGCCTATTGAAGTGCTGTATGAGAGAGGCCATTAGATACTGAGCTGGTCATCACTCTGCTGTGAAAGGCATTCGACTGATGTGCTGTCCTTCATGCAAGCAAACTTTTACGAAATATGCACTTGGTGTCATGATTGAAATCTTGCCAACCCCCTTCACTTTTGGCAAACAATACTTTACTGTAGATTCAGCTAAAATTCTCACGAACCATTTTTCAAGCTTTAGATTTAAATGCTGCTTGTCTTTAATCTATTTTTTTATAAATGGGGTCAGAACATCCTGGATGTGTATAAAATCAGTTTGCTACTGTAAGAATTTCATTTAGATCCTTTGGATACAGTTTGTCTTATTAATATGTTTCGTCTATTTCCATTTGAGTGATTGTGGCTACAGTTGTTTAAAAAGCAGATGGTGTTGGACGGACACTATGTGTTAAATTACACTTAATATTGGATATTTAATCTCTGCTCCCTCAGCATATTGTGAAACTCCTCACAGTGAGGATCAGCGGTTAAAATGACCAGGATCATCTGCTGCATGATCACCAGCTGAGGACCATCCTGCTCCAGATAAAAGCAGACACCAGCCATGTTGTTGCCTTTGTTAAGTCAGCCGTTTGCTGTTGCGTCATGAAAATACGAGCCGTTTATCCAGGGTGTGCTTTTCTATTGACAACGGTTGACTCCAGTGATTCAGTGTGTGCGCTTCCATGTGATCATCTACAGTATGAGAGCACATCCATCAGTGTAAACATATTGACCTGTCAGTGTGGTGTCTGGTTCATTGTGTAACTTGCCAATGGTGCCCAGTTCCAAATTAATCACACATGATGAGATGATTAATCTGGTTTATGTCCTTCTAGCTGTCCACTACCCATCCATCTGTCCTGCTCTACTGTATGTGTCCCTGCTCAGCGGTGAAGGCGTTCTGCTGGGACGACAGCCCGGCCTAATGCCACTGACAGGCTGTGCTCTGTACTGTGTATACACCAACATACTGTATGGACTTAGAACCAGTTCAGCAGTGTTTCCTCTAACTAGTTATCTGCTAGCGTCCTAGATGGACATGCAGACAGGAGAACTGGAAGCTGTGGTGATACAATCTGTGAGTATGTTCTGACTCAGCTTGCTCAGCGTCTCAAACATAATCATAGGATCTGGTGTAGCTTTGGTGAGATGGGTGCTGGTGCTGCGTGTTGTCCTCCTGTACCTTGCCTGTCTGTCTGATAGGGTGAACACAAGCAGAGTGGCTGCTTTGAGGCCCATGAGCATTTTCCTTTGTCACACCAGTGGCACCAGCAGCACCTTTAAACCAGCTGCACAAACTGGGAGCCGCCCTCTTTGAAGCTCTCCCCTTAATCCCACAACATCCCCAGGCAGGTGGTGCAGTGGTCAGGGACTCCTCTCTGCTTCCACCCACTCGTCTCCTAGTTGACGTACTTTCATGTTTGTTTTTGAATGTTGTTTACGTACATTTCAGCGTTTCCTCTGGAAAGAAACAAAAATCTCATACTTTATACAGCTTCAGACGAACTTATACAGAAATGTGTAAAAGAAAAGATAAATAGCTAGAATGAATACTTCTGAATCAAACACATACTGCAGTTTACTTAAGAATTGAAGATTCCTAATATAATGGAATCAACTACTTTGTTGATAATGTATTAATTAATTATTGCTGTGTGATGGACTGGCCACCTGTCCAGTACCCTAGTACCTGTGCCCCAGCTTGGATAGGCAGCAACCTGCGAGTGGATGAAGATGATGAGTGAGTGTGAGTAAGTCATGATAATTATGGGTGACACAATGATCTGCTGCTTTTAATATTAACACCAGCCAACAGTGTATATATGCTGATATTCATATTTAGCAAATTCTCCATACATTTTAATTACTAGATTCAGTATGTGTATAAACCATCACACCTGGTCTTCCAGGGGCTACATGGTCAAAATCCTGGATGTCTAAGCTCAAAAATATTAAGTTTGTTACTGTCACAGTCTTAAAATCCCTTTTTGACAGAATCCTGCGTAGTGGCCTGAGACATCTAAATGTTGTGAAGCATGTGTGAGATGCAGCAGAGGTCCCCAGCCAGACTCACATCAAGGACGCGGCAATCGCCGTATGTACAGTAAGCTGTAATCATTTGGCTAGAAAGGCAAAAATCAAAATAAATATTTATTAAAAGATTGATGCTGGCAAAAATATCCAAATTTGGGTCTTTCCGTTCCCTGAACTCTGACCTGCTTTCTTCACAGCATAACAAAAAACAAGAAAAGCGTGTTTTCCAATTTTCACCTCACTACTGTTTTGAGAGCCTTTAACACCAAATATGTAGATCTTATCGTCGCACTTTTATGGTCGTTACAACAATTTGCACCTCAACAGCGACATGTTTAAAGCACAGACTTAATTACGTGCATGTGTAAGTGCACGTCTCGGTTTTGTGACACAGATGCTTCTCAATGGCAGTTGTATAAACACCACCACCAGTAAAACAGAGGTGCAGGACTGAGATTAGTGCTGAATATTTTACGTTAGTAGAGACCAGAGATTTTTGTTGCTTCCAGAACAACTCACCTTAAAAGCTGTAATCAAATAATATCTATTATTTGAAAAAAAGCTCCACATCACACAAAGTCTTTCAAATCTAAGCTTTCTGTTCAATCAAAGTTGTCCTGATTAACATACAACTGTATTTTACAACATTGTCAAGTTGACTGACTGTGGAACCCAAGACAAAGCAATTAAATGTGTCTGCTATCAGGGGACTGGAACACACCAGTCTAACCTTTTATTATATCGCTTCTGTCAAAGTACATACATTAACATGAATGCCCCTGATGTAATTAACTTTTCTATTAGCACACTGGCCTCAGAGGCAGCCAACGCCACATTTTAAAAAGGAGTTGCTCATTCGGAGTGAGCTGTTTCAGATGACTCATTAATGATCTCGTTCTAATTAAAATGCTGAAAGACTTTATTGGCATGCTGATCTTTCCGAAATTCTAATGCCTTTACCCTTGTAAAGCAGCCTTCTGCTTTTCTGAGTAAAAAAAATGAAAGTTAATTTAGAATAAGTAGGAGTATGTCAAAGTCTGATTACATTTACATAATAATGTTAACGCATTAACATTAACATGACCACAAAGCTGAACAGACACTGTATTATAAACACTGAATTTCTGTCTTATTATTGTGTTTGGAAATCTGGGTCATCTTCTTGACTATGTTCTACATTACACTTAATTATTATCATAAATAAATGTCTCTAATTGAAGAAAAACAACAATGTGAAGGAGTTTAAAACGATGTTGGAAACTGTAGATGGGTTCCATTAATTTTAATCCACTTTAACAAAACTAAATAATAATCTTTCCTTTAGTTTTTCCTTGTTTTAAACTCAACCTAGCAAATATAAAATGTGTAAGCACACAGACACAACTTGAATACATTTTGACTTAAGCGAGTGAGCGAGAAAAATAAATATATAAATATATGTAATACTTATATTTGATGTTTTGAAGAATTACATACGTTTAGTCTGTACAAGTAGCCAAGGAAGGAACATCCTGCAGATACAAGCATCATCATCATAAACTGCAGCTCACAAACAAACTCCAAAATACTAATATATGGCGAGGACAAGACAGTCAAGGTAGTAGATGTACTGTGTCTCGCTGAATCTTAAACTCAACACATCACAGAGGGTGAGTTGGCATATGACTCAATATCACTGAGGCCAATTATTTATTTAATTATTATTATTATTCAGATTTTCCTGCTAATTAATGACTTAATAATTTTGAAACATAAAATAATAATTTTCTACCAAATAAAATTCCTACCAAAAGGCATTTTCAAAAACATAGTAGAATCATAATCAAGCATGTTTTTGGTTTGTCCACCATAGCAGCTCAGTGCTCCTGCATACAAAACACTCAAACTCTACTCATTCAATCACCCGATTATCAAAACAATCCAATTCTAATTGCAATTCATACATTTAACTGTAACAATAACTAATCTCCCATTAAATTTATGCATATGTACTCTGGGAAAATTAATTGCCACACAGAACATAATTACTTCAGGGTTCCTGCAGCTTTCATTTTGAAAAGAAATTGCACAAAACCTGGCAAGAGAAATATGAAGCTGAAGCACAGAAAACACAGAGTAGACGTTCCTACAGAGTCAGTATGCCACCGTATGCCACCGTATGCCACCTTTGAATGAGCACTCACATCTAGGGAAACATCCCAATGTGCAAATACGTCAATGTGGGACAGTCAGACCTAGAAACATACACAAATACAGTTTTACGCACCTTAACGTTACCTTGCAACACAGTAGTCGACCACTTGTGCCAGAACTGTGACATTTCCAGAGGTCCAACAAACAAATCCACTCCATTAAACTGGTACCAGGCAACCTCACTCAATCCTATTTTAACAAAATACGTTATTAGTCACTTCTTTACCGTCAAACCCAGAAGACCAGCATGCATTCAGCGGCCACCACTGTCAACAGGCAACGTGTTCTCCCTCCATTATGTGTTGGTTTCAATTTATCATTAAAAGTTAGCTCTGAAAACATTGTTTGATGTAAGACAGTATTTTAATTCCATTCATTCTATTGTGCTACTGAGAACAAAATCAAACAGCATCCTGGGCGTTAGCAGGAAGTTCCTCTTTCACAGAACGCTCACAAGCTTGTTTCTTTAATTTTGACATAAATCAGAGTGAGATCTGCCTTAGTTACTCTGAAGTACAGCCGTTATTCAAAAGATGGTTGTGATGCTGATCAAAGACTGCTGGTCAAAATTCTGCATGAACTAAATTCAGCTCCTGCTTCTTGTGTGCAACACTAGCAAGCTGTGCGCATATGTGTGTGTGCGTTATCATCTTTTATTGACTTTTCCTTTGCTGCACACATGAGCTCTGTCACAAACCTTCCTCTCACTGATCCCCACTCAACGGCTCTATGACAACGTGGTGCATTTATGTGTGTTTTGTTCCTCTTGCTAAACAAAATCCATAACTCTCCGTATTGATACCGTCGTGTCTTGCACAGTCCAGGATTGTTGCCATTCATCTTCCTTTGTCACTTTCGGCCTCATCACCTGTCTTCCTCCACTTCCTCCTCTCCTCTTTATGGTGTTGGTAATCCTGCCATTGTTGTTGGGATCATGTTTGTATTTCCAACATAATTGGATGAAGTGCTGCTGTCTAGACGGGATTGGCACATCAATTGTTAACCATCAGTATCCCTTACACATGACTTTCCTTTGCCACATCACTTTCTGGGTATGAAAGGATAGAGAACTGACAGGGATCTGAGAAAGGAGCGAATCCTCTCGGTTTTAAAGCCAGTGAACGACGCACACGCGTTACTGATAAGTATGTGGACGTGTTTTTATTCATGCATGCAAAAATGTCTAATCTGACAGATTAAATATCTTCAGACAGCGCTCATATCCATTTCAGTTTACGTGTGAATTCACTCGTAAAAGCTGTTGTTCTTGCCAGATGAAGGAATATCCTTTGTGTGTTTTTTGAAAGAAGGGACCCCTCTCGAATGTGACATTTTTCAAAAAGTCAGGCAGCAGCGAGGAACGCAATTTACTACCCATATGCAGATGAAACCAGCTAATGGAAACAACACCACAGGACCAAAAATCACAGATTTATTGAGGGAAATGTCAGCATCTGAAAGAGCTCGGTGGCTTAAAAGTGTGCTGAATTTAAATAAGGACCTAAATGGATAGTCAAAAAATCTAGTCTTTCAAACTATATTTCAGTCGTGTGTGTTGATTACGACACTGAAAACAGCGATCATAGAGCAGGAATGGATAACGAGGCTACCTCATGCTGTAAGCCTGAGGCTACTGGGCCGCTGGGTGGTGCAGTGCTAATAACAACCCATCAGCCGCTGTAAGAACAAGCAAACACCAAAACACTGCAACGGAGGCTCAGAAACGAAGAACTAGAACTAGAAACATCACTGGCCGCTGTCACAAGCAGGTTTCAACCTTCGTTTTTCATCTTCGTCGTGTATTAAGCGCCCTAAAGCGCTGGCGCGTCTCGACTGGTACAGGTGTAGAGTAATACATAATGAATTCTACGTGTATTAAATACATTAGTTCCTTCTCAACAAAATCAAATCCCACCAGTAACAGCACCATAAAGCTGTTTTCCAAAGTACTAAACATTAGAAAAAAGTATTTTTAGGTTTGGTAGGAAAAAAGTTGATGGTGCTGTAAAGTAAAGTAAAGCCTGTGGTGTTTTCTTACTGGGTTAACTGGACTTAAATATTGTAATTTGATGGCAGGACGAGTGACTGCCTGCTCTGCGTCCACCACCACATTAACACCACCTGGTGGTTGTGACTGACTGGCATCATTATGTAACAGTTTTAAAACCGCGGTCATGTCTCGACTCACCTGTCAAGCCTACAGTACTTAACCCTGGTTCCCGTCTCCGTTCTCACCCGCACGCCTCACTCATTTTCTCTTCCTCCTGTACAGTACGTTCTGTTCTGCTATTCCTCAGAGTCTGTCAGAGTCAGATTGTTCAAGATGATCAGACTGTTTTTTAAAGAAGAACCATTAAGCTGTTTATCTTGGTCTTTAAGTCTATATTTCAGCCCTCTTTGTACATACTCTTACTGCTTTTCATTGCGCCGGCTCTGTTTTATAGCGAACGTTATTCATTTCTCTGATCTATTTGAACCCAAACTAAAAAGGAATCGGCTCGAATTGAGGATTTATTGAATGGCATTTGAAATGTCAGCTCATAGTGCAAGAAAGGCTCCTCATCTATAGTAATTAGATGAATATTTAATAAGCCCATTATCTGCTTGTGACAGCCCAAAAAGAGGCTTCATTGTATTTATCATGGACACAATGAGCCATTACAGGTATTGTTTTTAGCTCAGTCTACAGGTGACACTCCTTCTCTCACTGTCATTTACTCACTATTGATGAAACAATATGGTCATTTTGCTTCCCGTGGTAATGGGACGCAAACAAAAACAACAACTGTACGTTTTAAATGCCATATGGCTCTGTCACACTTCTTTTTAAGTATTTCTTCCATCTCTCTACTTTGAGGGGATTGGGGTTTTTTCCCGCAGATCTAATAAAGCTTTATTTTGACAGGACTGCAATACATCTGCACGTTTGTGTGCAGCTGATACTTTCATCTGTGTTTTCCTCCCAAGGTCAGAGATAAATGACAACAGGAAGTAAAAGGCAAAGAAAGGTTTCACTAATAAATATATTATCCAACAGTACATTAGCAAACTACTGTATGAGTAGATTCAAGTGTTTCCTCATGTCAAAACCAGCTGAACCAAGACGACCTCTTTAATCAATAATCCCAGACATTGCGAAAGAGCATCTTGACCCCAGGATGCCATGACGTACAGTGGACATCAATGCGTCGTAAATGTCATGCTGATTATTATTATTGTTCACAAATGCTGACGCAAACTGCAGGAAGAACAGTCATTCGATTAGTGTGTGTTACTGTACAGTGGGCTGTGCTCATCTCTCCCTGCTGTGTGTCTTTTTTATCTCTGGAGCTGCTTCGTTCTAAGAGAAGAGTGTGGGTCACTCTCCCACAATGTTTTACATACCCCATGATGAGACACTGGCACCAGTGTACGGGCACTCAGCCTAGGGTGGCAGCTGTGTGTGACGGCTATCAGCTTTGCTTATTCACATGTGTGCACGTATGCCAGACGCACACAACTACACACACACACACCGCAGTGTGGTTTTGATCCTGATCCCACTCAGCTAAATGTCGCTCCATGTGATGCTGTACGACTCCTACTATGCTGTAACATTAAAAAGTAGCTTGTGCATTTTTACTTTACTGAGGCTTTCTTTGACTTTGCAATTAGTCACTTCACCCTTCACTACAGAAGGCTGCCTAACAGGATAACAGACAAAGATCCGAATCAAGATTCAAGGAGGGTGAGAAGAAAACTCCATCACACCAACATCTGTTTCAATTACCTTCATTCTGTTTGGGTTTACCTGTGCTGCTATGTTTCCTCTGTTTTACAGTTTAATACAACGCTCACATGCCTCATGGTCTAAATCCTCAAAGTGTTTAGCAAAAATAATAATAATAATAATACATAAATAAAAGCTCCCTGCTGTCAGTTTCTAAGCCTGTGCACAACCTCAGCACCTGCCTGAGTCCCAAACCATTTCCCTTGGAATGGGCATTAATTGCTTGAGAAAGGAAAGTAATTATCTCGGGTAATTATTACTCTGGGTAGAGTGAGAAACTTGACAAGCCTTCTCTGTTGCTTCCCTGTGGAGAGAAGTAAGGAGAATTCTGCCTTTAACGTGTTTTAATTGGAGGGGCTGGGCCCTCAAAGCTATAAGCTCTCGAGGCTTAAGGGTTTACAGCACACACACGCACATGCGCCCGCGAGGACACACACATACACAGAGGGACAAACACGTCTCACTCACTGTTCCAGGCCTGAAAATGAGCGAGATGCTCACGTATAGAATATTGTGCCTAAATGAGAGAGAAAACACAACGGAGATGCACAGTTGGGCTCTTTGCGCATTAGACACAGCACTGCTGCATTTGTCAGTCTGCCAGTCAAACGTTGGTCACTTTTAATTTAATATTTCTGCTGGGTTCAGTCACAAACAACCGACAGAGACAGCGAGTGCCTCAGTACACGCACCAGATTTGTCCTACATGCACGATTACTATAGTTAGGGGCCACTTCATGCACAGACATTAACAGCCTGTCAGGGTTTTAACATCACGTCTGGGTGTTTAACTGAAAACATTAATAACAGAGTGACGCTCTGAGCTGCTCTTTGCACGTTTAGCATGATAAATTAACTGATGTGCGCAGCCTGCAGAGCCAAAAGCTTGTCTCACATCTGACTTACGTACAAGTCTGGATAAATAGACTGGGGGGGGGGGCCTGTTTGCTGTTTTTCCTATTTAAATATGTTGGGGTTGCCACAGATGATGCATGAAATAATGACAGCTCCCATGTCCTTCCCATGACATTATGACATTACTGCTCTAATTGAGAAGACCTACCTTGGGTTTCATTTCAGATAATCAGCCAGCTTCCCTTAAGTGACTGTTTCACTTAAAACACAGGAAGTCAACATAGCGGATGAGTTTACAGTATAAAATACGAAAAAAGAACCAAGGTTGTATAATGACGGCTCTGGAGATGTGTCTGTGCCACCTGCTGTGCAACAAACATGCCAGTCAAGCACCAGGTGGTCAATAGCCTGCGACGCCCTCCCATTTTTTTAAGGCTTGGCAGGTAAAGACACAGACATGCACACAAACAACTAAATTTAGTTAAGGACAAGTAAAAAAACTGACAAAGGAGAAGCATTTTCTTCCAGATCTCCTTGATGTTTGGTGGTTTGACCAACGGACAAGAGCAGGACGTGATAAAATGAACTGCAGGGTTGGCGCCACGACTCCACAGAGCAGAGAGGAAGATAAACTACAGCACTATCATGATCCTGCCTCTGAAATCTAGCACACCAGACTGTTTAGGAAATACATTGTGACTAAAAATCCATCAGCCCACAAATAGCAGGAGTAAACGTAGCTCATATACAAGATTATTACATTCAAGTAATTCCCAGAAGGGATTTTTCTCTTGCAATCCCTGTTTAATAGCTGTGTGAGTGGATGTGCCAGTAAAGGCTGACATGACGCGTGTGTGAACGTGACTGCTATTTAAAACATTTGACTATTTTTCCCAGCCATCTTTTTGTCCATTTATCTATGTGCACTCACATCTTTTAATTGACCTTGAATGCAATCACGTCCCCTTTAAAATTCCCTTGGCGTTCGCTAGGTACGCCCTTTAACGGAGCTTGTGGGGAGTATTCTCTGATTTCCTCATCATCCAAACACTCAGATGCAGCTCTCTGGTCTGTTGATCGGTGAAGCAAATGGTGGAGACGTTGATTGGATGAAAACCTGCTCAATCTGGCAATTCCGGTGCGAGAGGATGTGCTCTCAGATTGAATGAAGACATGAGTGAACTACAGAAAATACACCTAATAGTTCATCAAACTAAAAGACGACAGTTGTGAATTCAAACTCAAAGTCAAATGAAATACACAAATGTTAAAAATAGCTCAAGGAATTCTCCTCGCGTGGACTAATGTGACGTTCATAGTTTTGGAGCGATGAGAGAAGACAGCTGTGATTTAAAAGGCCCATTGCTAACCACGCTTTTGGGTGTTTCCAAAAGCTTTGTAAAGTTATTTGACTCTCTGATCAACTTCATTCTTATATGGGAGAAATAGAAAGAAAATTACTTGTGAGTAACTTTTCAGTTTACTTCATGAAATCTTCCCAACCACATTGAATGAGATGTGTCCCATTCTATATTGTGTATAAGAGTCAAAGGTGGTGGCTGATGGCAGTGTTTGGTGCGCAGCTGTTACCAAGAGCCGCTGATGGCTTTTCACGTCACAGGGACCCTCTGTGTCTCTCCGTTGCTTTTGGCAGGATGCAATTCAGAGCAACTTTTACTGCTCACTCTTTAAGGGCACTGCACCGCTGAAGATGAGCTCGCACCGTCAACATGTCCTTTAGACTGTAGGGTTCCGACGACTGCATTACTCACGCTGTTACCAAGCACAGGAGTCGTCTTTACCAAAAAGAATTAAAAGTGAAAGTTAATACCTAAGCAGAAAAGCACAGAAGCCCTGATACGGAGGAAATGACATCCCTGCTGAACAGCAGCAGAGGAAGAATCCAGACTGATGGAGAAATGGATGGAACAAAGTGTGGACTGGATACAGCAGAGAGCAGTGCACAGTGGGAAGAGACAGGCTGCATCATGTTCTGGTGATGAAAGGGACGACTACCTCTGGATCCTGCAGTGACGTACGCCACTGATCATTCAGTTTTCAGGCTAACTAGATGTTTGCATACTGTACGTGGAGCTCCACAGGTTTGTGCAATGCCTGGTATCAAAACATTTTTGTTTTGATTGGTCGCATTCAAGATATGATTATTTGATTGTCTGCAGGAAAGACTCATTTGTTAGCTTACAAATGTGACAACTGGAAAAGCAACAGTGAATAACAACAAACAAAAAAACAAAAAAACAAACCACTGATCATACGTTGCCTCCTCATCCAAAATAATCTGTCGTTTGGGACGTTTGGCTTATTATATTTGACTTACTGTATTCTATCAATCCTCTTGCTTTGTCATATTTGTTGTACAGACAAAAAAGATTAAAGTGCAACAGTGTGAAAGATTGTCTCGCACAACTAATACTGCTGGGAATCAAAGAACATCAGTGTGAGCTCATGTGACGTGCTCCAGCTTGTTTATTTGAGCTTTTCAAAAGGTAAAGCTCTGCTCTTTGAGGTGGAAACGCGAGGAGGGGGAAACACTCGGCTCAGGCTCTGGGTTGGGTACATGGATTTAAGTTTTTTTACCTTGAATTCATTAATCAGAGCAATGACTATAACCTACATTTTAAATAGGGCGATTCATTCCATCATTTCGAGAAACAGAAAGAGCCATTTGTCCAATTCATGCCTGCAAATGAGTGAGATAAAAATAAGTCATTCTATATTCTGGGCTGATTAACAGTTTCAACTATAGCCTACTTCAAAAAGCTATGACAGAAATACAAGTGCGGTACAGTAGTGGTTATTTGGAGCAATGTCAATGTGGTGAAAAGTCTCTGATTCAAGAGGATTTATCAGTATTTGTGTATTTAACAAATGTTTTATTTCACCCCCTTTTAATAGTTAAATATGAGGTGAACACAAGCATCTTTATTGTAGATGTACTGACTCCACTACCTTCAGCTTCAGCTTCATGGTGCAGTTACAGGCTGTTTTCTCTTTGGATTCCCTGTAACTTCATCTTTACTGCTGTGCATCAAATTCCAATCAGGTAAGCATCTGCTTAGAATTCGCTAAACAACCCGTCATATTTATGCTGGGGAGAAAAAATTAAAGCTTTCTAGGATATTGCTCATTTTCTCCTTCTGCTGTTTGGGATAAGAGCTATGATTTATTCATTTCTAAACATTTTGGGCTTAGATGGTATTCACAGCCAGTTTGCCTTTTTAATCAATGTTGAGATAAGCAGGAGTTGCATTTTGTAATTTATAGCACGAGCCCTGGCTGACTCTGTCTAGTATGCGGCTGTGTGTGTGTGTGTGTGTCTATGCGTGTGACGTTTATTCTCTGTGTTTGTGAGGTTGTGTTGTGTGAATGTCCATCATTATATATGCACATTGGATTTATAGCCATAACAATATATAGCGTAGATGAAACCTTGTCCCGCACGCCTGAGGTTGGTCAGTACTGCGTGATTACTCGGATAAAAATAGCTCATCATCTGTGAGTTGGGAACTGTGATAATCTGTCACCTTGTTGGTAATTAACTACATGAAGTTTTCTTTTGTTATTCAATGGTAAAGATAATTTCTGTCTCACTGCGGGGTTTAAGTTTAAATGTATTATCCTGCCCTTTGTTTCACGTTGCCTCTACATCTAAAGTATCATGAGGTTCATAAGGGTGAAAGGAGGCCGTCATCAGGCCACAGTGGGAAGGTCATCACTGTAAATGATGGTATAAATAAAAAGTAAGGAGAGACAAGGGGAGGAGGTGAATGTCATGTCAGGTGTGGGAGGAACACAGAGAGACCAGGTGAGTGAACAATCAAAACTTGGAAATGTTCATAGATTCATTCAAGTATTAAAGGCTTTTCATATAATTATGCTATTCTTTTCCCATTTTCTATAAGATCCCCCAACAATTAGGGTGTGTAATAAAATGTGTAGTTTTCAGTGTAAAGTATATTGTTTTGTTGTTAGGCAGCAGCTTCTTTTCTCTAAACTCTGGATGAAGGAATAATTAACTAACACAAAAATGTGTCCTATAAACTACAAATACAAATAGTGCATCTGAAGTTTTTGGCCGTACATGTAAACCGACAGAATCAACAGTGAGCACTTCTCCATCCCAGACACTTCGGCTTGTAGGATAATTAAACAGATTTTCTTTGATCAAAAAAAAAAAAACAGACTGATGCAACACATTCGCACTAAGAGATGAATTTCTAGTTGAATACAAGGCTACAGAACTTAATAACAGTACAAATGGAATATGATTAAGCCACAAGGTTAGTGTTTGCTGGTGACTGTCTGCAGTTTGCATATAGTAAATTGTGTAGGCTCTTAACATTTATTAACCTCTAAGAAAAAGTTTCTATAGGATTGTATTTTCTTTAGTTATTCAAAGCACCATGGCATCATTTTGCATGTTCCAGTTTGAGAACTCTTCAAGGCTGGAGGTGTCTGCTATGAAAAACAGTGGATGCTACTCATTAGCAGCTTTGTTTGAATATTTCTCCAACTAATGAGGCTTAATCAGGAAGACGTTTATTCATCGCCTCTGTTTCCTCCTGCCTCTCTCTCTTCTATCATCTTATCAAACAGGCAGCTCTCTGAGGGTGGATCACCTCTCTGTCCAATCATTCTCTGCCACAGTCGCTGTGATCCAATCTACTCTGTCGCGTCAGGTATTAAATATGCCCCGCCCTCTCTGCTTCTGTCATCTGTCGGCTTAGCAACTCAACGCTCCTCCAACGTCCCTCTCGCTGGAGCAGTGTTTCGCCTCCGTGATGCCTCTCACTTGTCTCTCTCTGCCACGTCCTGCCCTTCTTTTCCGGGTTCAGCCTCTTTGACCCCCCCAATCTTTCAAGTCTGAAAGAGAGCAGTGATGCTCGATGTGCTGCCACAATGGCAAATGTAGCGCTTTATATTTAGGCCAAGTAATAAAAGTGACTTTCAAGCGTCATTTAATACAACTGACAATTACATTGGTCTGATACGTATTTGTATTCCCTGGTGAGTTTCCTAAAAGGTTCTGAAAGAAATGTGTCATATGAATGGAGATGGGCCTTTGTCAGAACTCTGAAGATAAGACTCGAAATTATGTAACTACAGCTCAAATTATTTAAAGCCTTTGGGTCTCTGCAAGGCAGATAGACAAGTGCATGTAAACAAAGGAGTCCTGGACATAATAATAAATCATGCCAGGGATCAGAAGTTGAGATACTAAGAGCCACAGGCAGCGGAAAAGTATCCATGAAGCTGGTCCCAGGCATTCATGACGGTCCAGTGTTCTCTGAATTCAATTTGAACACAATGCCCTCTGCTTTGGCATCATTACAGACGTTTAACACTGAATAATGAGGAACAGCGCAATGATAACTCAGGGTGAGAGGCAGGATAACAACACTCATCCTAAGAGAAAATGTACATGTCAGCATTAATTATAAAACAAAAGCTCTCAGGACCAGCAGGGAGGTAAAAAGTCTGGTATGCGAGAGAAGCCCGATTGCACTCAGACCTTGCTGTTCTTACAGTATTTCCCTCTGTGAGTCAGATGCTTTGTTACCACACGATTAAGGAGCATAATTCATTTCTAGAAAATTGGAATACCTTTTAAACACAGTAACCTTGGTTTCAAGTCCACGCGGCTTATTGCAGCACAGCAGAACTCAGAGTAACACACGCTGCAAATTTATGAAGCCTTCATGAAAAAAACCCCCCAAAAATCATTCAAGGGGAAGTTTAAAGGAAGTGATGCGAGCAACAAAACCCAACATCACTAGTGTTCACTTTATGTGTTTTTATTATTGATGAGTACTGAAAGCGTAATTATTTTAATCTGCAGCATCAGCTTGTTCTGTGAACGTGGTTGGTGCTAATAGACTGTTGCAGGTTCATCAGAGGAGTCAAGTCTGGATGATGAGCTTTGAGGGGCTCCAGTCAGTGACAGACATCCTGAGGCTTTCTTTGAATTGATCCACCGGTTTATCGCTGATGACCTCTATGGATGTGTGTGCGGAGGCAGCTTTGTGTTTCATATGGTGGGATCATCTGTGAATGTTTGACAGTAGAATGAAAGATTTTTGATTTGATTTAGTTATGCATAAAAACTGTTTTCTGAATATTGCTCTTCTAATTACTGTACCTACAGCATATTTTCAAAATTTAAATCATGCACCATCATTATTTCAGGCGCATCAGTCACTACAGAGACAGACAGCTTCCAAACTAGAATCACGCTCCACATTCTGCTTCCTTTCGCTCCCTTAACGTTAAAGACTTTGCATGTCAACAAGCGTTCATTGGCACGTGCACAAAAGCAATTTGTATGAAGAATTTTCAGCCACGAGAGGCTTGGGTAGCAAAGTTCTGAGAGCCGATTAAAAAGCTCAAACTCAGAGCCAAATAGGTTTGAGATCCTGTGCTCGGGAGCATTGGGTTGTGTATTTGCCAATCACCGCGCTGCTTGTTTTGTTGAATGTACTGTCAGAATCCACAAGCTACGACTGAGTAGAGCCTAATGATCTTCAGCACTCCCAGTTCATTTTGGTTTGAAGTGATACATGAAAATTATCACAGTGTTTACTTGTAGAAATTTAGTAAACCTCTCTTCTGCTCTCCTATCAATTTACACTGAGCCAGCTTAGCTCAGGCTACCTCAAGCATGGCCGGGAAAGCAGCACACAATGGAGTCAATCCTGTTCCCAAAGACAGCTGGGAGCTGCTGCACACACACACACACACACACACTGACACACACACACAATATCCGGTAGTGAGGCTGGGCTGCTGCTACAAAATCTAATTCCTGCTGCACATGTGCAGCACATACATGCACAAAAACATGTTTTTCCTGTTTATAGACGGATCAGTAATTACTGGGCCCTGAGCCTTATTGCCAACATTACCATCCAGGTAAATTTAATTGAAATCCTTACTGTTACCCTTTGGAAAAATAACATGTCCAAGTAATTGCCTTTCTAGTTTCTAGTTTTTTTTCATTTACCTAATCAAGTTCATTTATGCAAAATATATAAAATTCTACAAACCTCTCCATTAAATTACCTGCTTACGTAGAATAACATATAAATCATATGTGTCATATGTTTTACTACGAAGACTGCTGCAGCCGGTGATTCCACCACAGCAGGAAAAGAGAGGTTTAATCATGTTTTAATGTTTTTCAATGTATTCACAAGAAATACGTAAATAATGTTGTCTAAATTTAAATTCTACACAATGAATGTAGATAAAGGAAATGTCAGTGGCTGCTTATTAACATGTCATGTTCTGAAAAACATTTAAAAAAAACTGACAGCGTCTCTGGATTCATACATTTAAAGTTCGATCACAAACCTTCCCTGCTCTCACCTCTGTCTGATGAAGCAGCCAGCTTTTACCTTAAGAAACTATTTATTCATTTAAGTTAAGAAACAATTGAGCAAGAGGCTGCACTAAAGTGACATTATGATAGTCACTTTAATAGATGTCTAATGTTTAATAGATTCCCCAAATCCCGCTAGAGGGTCCGAACGTGTGCAGACTGTAGACGCTTTGGTCGAAGAAGGTCCAGCTCAAAACAAGGTGGCCTGTCTCGCAGGGAGTAGAAGGCGCTGGGGGACTGACGCTACCTTCCTGTGTTCTCAATAATTTCTCTGTGGTAGTGCCGCTAACACTGGGACGACAGCCAGCGATGAGCTGCCAGTTCTGGCCCCAACGATCCCTTGCATTTGTGTTTCATGCTCTTCGATGTTTGCGTGTGCACCTTCCACAAGGATGCACTAGACATTCCTGTGTCAAGAGACCGTATTGCGTGAATTGTGCAGACTTTTTCTGCTGACAGACAGTTTGATCTGTGGGTGGCTTGCAACAAGTGGGCTAAAGGCTTGTGTTTATTACTTTACTCACCACATCAGGGAAATTTAATCATTATTGGGGAACAAAATGAAACGTTAACTACTCAAGCTCCGTAAAACCTTTGCAATGAAGCTTCAGATGGATAATACAGTCACATTCAACGTAACAATGTCATTAACAGTGGGTCATTCGTTCCCTTTCCCTCATGTTTGTAGTTTCATTTCTACATGATATGTATCCAATGCTCCTGGAGTTCACTGTCAAAACTTTAGTCCGTGTGGAGAAAACACCAAATGAATGTTAAACTCTATAATGTGAATCTGAATCTCGACACCGGTGTCACTCTGCGATTTGCATCATAATAACTGTAAAGCTTTATGAGCCAGTATGAGCATATGTGTGCGCGTGCGTGTTTGCTCTCAGATGACCACTAAACAAAACATTTACAACAAAAGATTTACAGCTGAGGCGTGGGCTTCCAGGAGACATGAGTCACACAGGAACATTAAATATTGCAGCAGTGTCTGGGTTCGTGACCGTGCTGTGGGTACGTGCTTCTATTCCCGCAAGCATGACAGTGACTATTTGTACACATGCACAAGTGTCCATTTTAGGCCATGTGAATGTTTGTGCATATCTCTTTGTAGGGATATCATCCTCTCCTTCTTCCTTTACGGTAATGGGCTCTTGGCCGGCGTACAGCATCTTGTCATTAGCCTGTGACCACAGCAGCCGCAGTGCTGCTCTGATCTGTTCTGCTCAGCTGAAGACAGAGGGGCTTAGCGGCACGGCGGAGAATGAATGAGGAAAAACCGCGAGGAGGTGACGCTGGTGACGACAGAGGTAATAGATGAGGGCAGCTTGATTTAGGAGGGGTGGGGACGGGTGGTCGCTGAGAGCCCACGAGTGAAATGGGGCAAAGACTGTGAGAAGAGACGAGGAGAGATGAATAGATGTCAAACAGGTGGATTAGGTGGATACTGTAAAAAAACGGTATAAGATGAACGTGTGCTGGTGAGGAAAATATAGATAACAGAGTGGGCTGAAGGCATGTGAGGAAAGATCCAACCTCTCTGCAACAGACAACACTGATATATGAATACACCATTATATTATTAGAACCTCCTCATCGCTCTCTGTCTCTGTCTCCACTCCTTTGCCTCTGTACTCATTTAAGACCAATATCTCCCACAGATTTCTTTTTCTTCATTCTCCATCAGTCTGTTCCCATCAGTCCCATCAGTCTAGCAGTATGTTGCTGGGAAGTGTATTATGGCTGCCATTATCTGTGTTACAGTAACTGCCTGTCCACTGATAACAGTAATCAGTTACATCTCTGTTCGCTGCCATTAAACACTGAAGCAGGCGTGACTTTATATAACAGGTTTTCTTTTTCTGGTCTGCAGTTCAAACACCCCATCACCTCATTATTCTCTTTGAATCGCATATCTTTGTTTTGATTTTTTCCATCCATCTTGGGAAGTGATGATTTCTGTTTTTGAGTGCCCCCAGTGCTCACCCTATAACAAACAGCATCGCGATTTGATGCTACTCTTCCTCAACATATGGCCTTTTTCTGTTTACCCGAGGTACATAATGTGTTGGAACAAACCTATGTGCACAGCAGCAGGTATTTTTACCTGGATAGGAACTGAATCTACAGGGTGGGTACTGTAGCCTAAGGTGCATCAGCAGCAGCTGTGAGTGCAGCAGAGTTAAAAGTGCTTACACGATCGCTGTAATAAGTACTTACATCTCTGTTCTCTCTGGTTTGCTGCTATTAAGAGTGACAATAAAGGTAAGAAGTCACACTGAGTAAAATATCATAGCTTTAAGTGAAAAATCACAGCTGTAGAAAAGTAATGAGTTGCTCTTTTAGCACATTTCCCACTGACTCCCCAAAAACTATTACCCGAGCACACGTAGTGGAGCCCAAACAAACACTGCAATAGGTGGAGGACATGTGTGAAAGGCTTAGCTGCCTGACAATGTGTGCACTGATGTTACTGCGATGGCGACTGCAGTGACTGAGAAGCGCAGCGAGTGCCAGCAATGAAAAAAGCAGGACTACAGCTAGTTTTCCCTTGACTGCTTGACAATAATTGGGTTCCCTGTTGTGGTTAAACAGGTGGCCCTCACTGCACATTCTCAAAGTTGAGCTATTTTAAACCTAATTTTGCCTTGCACCCTGCAACCATATTATAATAATGCAGTTTCTCTGCAGCCTTGAATGTTACACCTGCCTTAAAATACATCAGATTCAAAGCTCTCTCTGAATGAGCCTCTCATGTCGTTACTATTTATTTAATGCATTTTAATGTGTGAACTCTTTATTCTCCAGAAAACTAATCTTGTCATAATCGAAATGCACTGCCAGACACTATACAGTCTGAGCGTTCGTGATCAATGCAGTGTTCAAATGTTTGTGACTAAATAAACGTTTCAAAAATAGATGTCATTCTGCCTGTTTACTCTGATATAAGATATTATTAGACCGTGTACAGTGTCTTCCTGTTGAGCAGCTGGCGGTAAATGGGCATAAAACATCAGCTTTTGTAAAACGAGATGCTAGGTTTACAATCATGTGTGTGTCATAGCTGGGCTGCATAATGATAAAGGTACGGCAACCTATAATTTCATGCTGATTTGTAATGGCCTATTGCTTGATTTGTCTTTGGCTGCTACTGTAGGTCAAACATCGCAATCGTCATAGCGACACCCTGGGGGAAGGCAGCGGGCTTTGGTTTGTTGACAATGAAAATCTATGTTTGCAAAAAAAAAATCAGCAACTTCTTAATATCTGATTTTGCCCTTTCACCTAAGCTCGGTATATGTTTTTGTGCATTTTGTGTGTGCAGAGAAAAGAGAAAAGCTTTAATCCTTTGTTATTGCAACAGCTCTACATTAAAGACCCTTCAGCGTTTCCCCCTCAGTGCACGCGTGTGTCTCTACAGGACAGTATGTGTGTGTTAACAGCGCAGACAGGACCTGTAAAACGCAGTGAGCCTGATGACCAGAAGGTCTGTCAGCATCCAGGAACCCTTCAAGCCCATCATCATCTGGACCTCTGTCATAAAGCTGAATAAAGGTCTATTGTTTATTTGGGTTTAGAAATGCTCAGCAACACTTCAGCCTTGAGAAAGTAATGGACGCAAGAAGAGGTAGAGACACTGGAGGATTTAGCAAGAGATTACTTTAGAGTCCGAAGCTGCAGCCTTAACGCTCTGTAGTCATGTTACCAGACACAGCAGCAGCGACCAACCACCTCTTGACCTGCTCTCTGTCAAGTGTCTAAACTGTCAGGACACCACAGGGCTTTACATGCGTCATTTTACTGTTGTAAGTTTTCAGTAAGCGTCATACAGCCACGAGTTATTTAGATGCGTATCAGACGGGCAAAATCCCACAGTTGACAAAAGCCAGAATTGAAAAATGCAAGCTGTTGTTTCTCAAATCTCACATGAGCACTATTATAATATATGCAACTGAGACAAGTAATGAATTCAGCCTCCTGTAGCACTTAGCAGCTCTGCAAGGAGGCAGAAAAACAATAGAGAATGAGATGCCGCATTTAAGTACCGTATTTGTTTCTGCTCATGAATTTGGTGAAAAATGCAAAGTGGGTCTCCAATCACGAGGAAAGGTGTGTTGTATCCGGACAGCAATCACCAAAGAGTAACCGAGCAGACACTTGTTGGCTCAGCTCACATCGCTGCCAGTCTCCTGCACATGCAGCCACAATACTGAATTTATGATGGATGCCTGTTGAACCACTTTATGAAATGACACAACTGTTAATTATACTCTACCATTATGAAAATACATGTATGCACATTTATGCTGAGATTTCATAATAGTCACTACACTATACAGTACAAACAAAAGTATGAGGTTTATTAAATATTACATAGAACACAATTAGAGGCTGCATGTGTTATGGAAACATACCAGAGGTAACAGTCAGGATAAAATCAGTGGGATCAAAGCGTTTTGGGTTGATAGAAGGGAGAAGGTTATGATTATGATCCATTGTGCTGGACTGCAGAACGTCACTTCATTCTGTTTTAAGCGGTAAAAGCTCCATTGTTTGCACAGTGTCGTTGTCATTGTTTATCTGCTTTCTGTGACGCTGACTCTGTTGGGCGTAAATTCTGTGGTTTTGGCACCGGGGCACGCTTTCGAATGGTTTCCAGGGCCATGTATCATGAAACCCAGTGGTGATAAGTGATACTGTAAAATGCAAGGTCTGTCTTAACATCTGAGCTGAGCAAAGGTTCTCATGTTGCATTCATGGTTACAAAGCAGTCGTGTGGGTTAGGGAGGTGGAATTTGGCTCAGTGCTGGAAGTTGGGAAATTTTGTTCTGGCCTACAGAGAAAATCCCAGAAATGTGACCACATCAATAAGATCCTCAGAGTAATATCATTTATTTGCCTTCAACCAAATATTAGATTTTGCAACACTCACTGCATTACTGAAATGTTTTGCACATGTTTAATAACTACTACTGAATTAAACCACTGCCACAGTCTAATCAGCTTTAACCATGATGCCTTGGTTGGTTGGGGGGGTTATGAATATTTGAATTTCCATCTAAAACCTTCACATTTGCATTTTAATACCCCTTCATTTTCTCATATATGATCGATTCTATTGGTATTTATTATGACATTTTTTATTACCTTATTTTTGCAAATTGTGTTTATGATAATCGGTGGGATGAGGCAAATGGGGCCTCGGCTGCTCACACATTTCACAAACCCCTACCTGTTTTGTTCCCTTCAAAATATCCTGTTGGTGTTCGTATGTTGTCATTTAGTGGGATAAAGACAAATGTAAAACTTAATAAAGGAGCCAGTGTCATCTTGTCTCAGTTTTATAATTTACATGACATTATCTAGTTTTAAAACTTTAGGCAAATCTTTTTGGTTTGAGGTCACTTTCATGCAAAAGGACTAACATTCTAAGCAGTTCATGAACTTTCAAGCACCGCTGTGAATAACAAAGAAGCAGCAGCAGCGCACAGAGAAAAATAATCTGTATTAGCTTGTTAAATCAAGAGATAAGGAAACAACTGCAAATAAGATTATGCACGGACATGGACAGAGCAAGTAAATAAAGTCTGGAGTGAGCTGAGAGCTGCTGAAAATGAAGTTGTGTTGTGAGATCTGATTTGTAAATGATCCAAAAAGCAGCTCAAGACGAGCACTGGCCACGTTTAAAGTGTGGGACGAACCCGTCACAACAGCCCTAAAGGGTCACAGCCTGCTGGTTCCACATTCTGCCATACATGTAGCAAAGGAATGACACGTTGCGCAGTTCTTTGGAAACAGTACTTTTTTAAATTCACTGCTCAATAATAACAACAAGAAATGTTTCGCGCTATGGTCAAGACCTTAGACAATTACAGAGACAAACCCAAAAAAATCCAGCGGAGAATGGTCACAGCTGAACCCACATCCAGTGGTGATGGTGATGTGCTGACAACAAATAATATAGAGTTTTAGCGTGAACTGGTTTCAGTTGTCCTGACTTTGTGAAGGTGAATAGAGTGTAGGTAGGCAAGGAAAGAAGGAAACACAGGTGGATCTTGGGAAAAAGGTCCTGGGACAACAGGGGGACGAACGTACTGGGGCAGGTAACAGGAGTTGAGGACGTAAGATGATCAAGAGGGAGTAAAAGATGCAGATCTCAGTTGTATGTGTCATTTTAAAAGCAAGCTTGTAACATTTCATATACTATAAGGCCAATGCAGGCCTTTAAAGCCCTGTGTTCAGTGTGTTTGTCTTTGCTGTGGTGGCTGCACTACCTGCTGACACTGGATTAGTTTGGGTTATTTACCTTCAGCTCTTTTCTCCAAAGCAACTTTAGATCTTTCATCTAACAGTTACAGTTGTGAACTCAGCCATCATCACAGTTTGTGTCCAGGTTTGACTATTCAAATGTTTGGTTTCCATTTCATTTTTAATTTGTAACGACTGTGAGCAGAAATCATGTTTCTAAATTTATTAAAAACCAAAAGCTGAAAATTCAAATCTGTGTCAGATACTTTGCTGTACATGGACCGCATGTACGCACTGTTTATCAGGCCAGGTACAGTTCAAGCGCAGCCTTTTCAGTGCGTTCCCTCTATGCTGTGCCACATCTCACAAACCATAACAACTCTTTTCTCCTGAGAACAGGCCTCTTCAGGATTTTTAGGATCTATGACATCTTTAGACATCCAAAAATCTCCAGTATCACTCTTATCAAGTGTGTTGAGCTAGCTGTCAGTTTTCCCCAAAGGAGTTAACTTCGGAACAATACCTGTGATTTAGGTTAGCCATCACACTCTCTCTCGCTTTGGCGCACACACAGACACACACCCATTCGAGAACTGTGGCCCGTGGGGATATTTTTCTTTTGGCTGAAGGATCAGAAGGATGCGGAGCTGTGAATGCTTCAGTCCCGCTCTCCTCTGGTGTGCGCTCTCACTCACACTGTGTTGGGAATTAATGACTTCTCTGTGGCCCATCAACAGCACGGAACACGTGGGGAGAAAACATAAGCGGTGGAGCGTGGGGGGAGCAGCTCAGGGAGTAGAAAATAACAGATAAACCTGGGACCTCGCATTGAATTCCTTGGCTATGCACAGTATTGCGGCAAAAGAGGAGGCAAAGGATAATACTAATGGGTGACTGGAGAGCCATAGGAGGGAGGAGAAAAGAACAATAAGGTGCTGCTGAGTCAGATTGGTGATATTGAAGGAAGAGGTTATTTCATTTTGGCTTTTCACCAGAGAGCCGAGGGAAGAAAGTGAGGTTTAACACGTCATGCCCTTTTCTTTCACCTTCTCACATTCAAGTTGAGACATATGCCCTCATTCATTTAATCTCTTTCTCACTTACTCTGGAACTTTACGCGTCACGTATCCACAGCTCAGGAAGAAGAAACAGCAAATCAAGATATACAGGGAACAAAAGATGAGGAAATAAAGGACGGGATATAACCAAGAAATGGGAGAGATTGCTTTTCCATGCATGCAGCCTCTGATTACACAGAACATCTCAGAGAACTATACCCCATTTAACAATAATCAGTTTATATGCACAATTAAAAATTAACCATCTCACAATTAAATTACATCTACTGGCACACTTAATACAATGATAATAATATTAGCATTATGATATCCCTCATTTCATCCCCAGCCTCAGTGGAACAACTGATCCACACATGCCCATTAAAGAGCCAACTGTAGGAACACAAGCAATCTTATTGTCTAAAGAAAATCTCACCCAGGTTTAGTCAGAGAAGAATGTGAAGGAGAGAAAACTGAACAACGCAAAGCCTCTTACAGGCAAAGGTCCGTGTACGTTGCCCCCAACCGCCGTCATGGCTACAGCGTTCAGCCTGGACAAGAAGCTGTGGAGGCTGTTTACAGACTGTGATGGACCTGTGATGCCTGGTGTGAGTCATCTCACTCATTATGTGACATCAAATCACATCATCTATCATTGGACATCCAGCACAATTGCTGTTAAATGCCCTGAACATAAGCTCAAACGTGCGTGTGTGTGTGTAAGAGGTGTCACACATCCAGAATTTCCAGTATGAACCACGATCACATACATTATTAAGATGGCATAAACCAACAAATGGAGGGATACTTACTGTAAGCTGCACGCTGGGTAAATTATAAACATGCTCTAATGCCGCCCCAGTGAGAGAAAGGAGCAGAGGTTTCCTCCTCACAAGGCTGCAGCGAACAGAGCTCCTGCTAATTAGTGAACCCACTCCAGGAGCGCAGGCTGCAGCGGGTTTACATGAGTCAGATGAGCAGGCTACAGAATAACAAACCTTGTAGCAGCACCAGCAGCTATTCTAGCACGATACATATGCTTCCTGCTGCTTATGTTTGAATGAATGAATGAATGAATGAACGCACAGCCCCAAGCATCCAGTTCAGTCTTTATAAATCACAGCTAAATAGTTTTTTTTTTCTTTTGTCTAATCATCAGCCTTGACATGTTGGCCTGTAGACGCTGCATGGTCTCGTAGAGGAGCTCTAACACTGTGATGTTACACAGGTTCGTTCATTTCAGCGTAACAGCCATGCAAACATAAACACAATGGTGAATGTAGCTAAGAGACACCAAAGCCGTGCAGAATGGTGAACATTCACAATGACCATTGGCTGCTTAAAACAAAAACTCACTTTAAGCCGACAAGGACACTGCACATACAAGAGAACGACAAACCAACAAGAAATGAAACCACATCACATCATCAAAGGCAACGGTGGAAATAATCATCAAGAGGACATGAAAGAAAACTGCTGTATGTGCTGGGGACGATAATGATGGACATGTACGTAAGATTGAGGTGATCCACAAAAGCTTCTTTGATTGAGCAGCAGCCATTTTCATCCTTTGACATCCAAAACTGTCCTGGGTTGTCAGAGACACTAGTTTACTCAATTTTGAACAAAGAAAAATGCAAAGAGTTCCCACATTAGGAAACATGGAGGAAGTTGCCTGAAGCAGCACAAGGGATTATTCTGTTTAATGCACTTGACCTTTATGTTTAATCGTAAGTGCACCACTGAATATACAGGTTTTAACAACACAGCCTTGTAACATCTACAGTAAATATGACAGTAAGTTAACAGCCAACCCACAGGCACCATGCTGACAGTTTCTCTGTCTACAGCATGAGGAACCTCTATTCATGTGAAACACCATCTCGCGAGTAGCTATTTTAATGTAACCTAGTAAGAAGTGATTGGTTAATATTGTAATTAGCCCACAGAGGAAGCACATCTGACCTTAACGTGACAAAACAACCTTGACTTTGAACAGCCTACAGTGTAAATGGAGCTGAGGAACTGTAATAAAACCAAATAAGGGAAGTCCAAACTCAGGAAGAACCTCATGCAATATCCTTCAGCTTGACTGAGTTGGGTCCAATACAACAAAATATTAAACACATGTTGCGCGTCCTTTGGTTCTGCTCTGCTCCCTGTGCTGTGGTCGTCCTTTGCTCCAGCAGCATATTTTACAACAGGGATATTCTGACAAATAAACATGATTATTTAGTGGTTGTCTTTAGTGTGGAAAATACTAAGGGGAAGTGGGATTATGTAATTATGCAACTAATCAAGTCATTTATTGGACATTATTTCACAGTTTAATACACACGTCTTTTTCCACCGTACTGGGGCTAGAAATTATAGATTCTCATCACTAAATAAGCAGTGAAACAATATTAAAGTATTAACGGTAGAACTACACTGGTGACAACGAGATGAGCAAACGCAGCCTTGGAGGAAAGTCACATTTCTAAGTGAAGTGCTAAAAGATTTTCCCAAGCGATCGCTTCACTGTCGTCAAACAGTGATATTACTGCTGCTTTTGTTGAAGAACATGAGTTGTGGAGCACAGCAGGACGTGGATTGGCGGCGTATTCACTCTGATAAGGTGATAACACCCACACAAAAAAAGCTTTAGCATCTTTAAGTGACAACTCACGCTGTGCATCTTAGCGCTTACCGTCTGACAAAAGGTCGTTGGATGGGTTTTGGATAAACCTGTCTCCCTGTGCAGTCCGTGTGGGCAGCCAGGTTGGCGTGGACCAGCTGCCTGTTGTTCACACGTGTACTGAGCTTGGTTACATTAAAATCACAAACAATAAGAGCGGAGTAGTTTTAAAGGATTAGCTTGAAGAATAAACACGGTGACTTGCAAAGGTGCAGTATGGCACTGAAATCTGTAAATAGAGGAGGGAGAACATCTGGCATCGAGTCCAATATCTGACGGAGAGATAAGCCACATGAAGACTTGTCAAATGATCAGAAATTTCCTGAACATAAAATGAGCCAGATATACGTATTTTCAATATATGACAGTGTGACATGAGGTTTGCCTTCACCCAACGTACTGCTGCTCATGCTGTACTGTAGTGTTACTACTACAACCAAACACACAACAGCCTGGGACGGTTTAGTCTTTTTAGACTGTCCTGATATTTCTTGTTTTGTTCACTTCTGAACATGCGTAACGTCGCCGAGAGCTACAATGTATAAACGCCTCAGCGTACTCGTCCTGTAAATCTGATTCTGATCTATTGAGAGTCTCACGTTTTAATAACTGCTCTTCTTTTAAAACTTTGATTTCTTTCGTTTTTCCACAAGACTATTTGACAGTTAGTAATAAAAGCAGCCAGTGAAGCTGTCACATAATCATATCTTAAAACTGAGGCTGAGGTGAGAGCACTTGTCAGCAGCTTTAGATGTGGTGATGTGATGTTTCAGTTGGTCTCTTGTTATCATCGTGACACATAACTTTACTGTAATAAATGACAGTTATATGTAATTATGCCCAAAGTAAAAACACAAAGCTTCTGTTGATGTCCATGTACGTACTCAGTCATACAGCTTCTTTCTAAAGTATAAAATTAAATAAACTTAAAGAAGATGACATTATGCCAGTCAGACAATCATTTTGCCCATTACTAGCTGAGTGTCCTCTTAGATCAACATCCAACATTCAATAGGCAATGATTTGCAGGCAGCAATGTCAAAGTCATGTTACTTTGTTACTTTTTTATTTTTATTTTATTGTTTACTTGACACATCCCTTTGTTTTAATGTTAGCAGCTGACGTGTTGGCTGCGGGTTCGTCCTGGTTTTTGTTCCCTGCACAGCACACGAATCCACAGAAAACTGCAGCAAGTCGACTAAAGACCACGGAAGGTGTGGAAAACCACAGTTTGCATTTTGTACAGTTTGACTACGCTGAATCTTAACGTAACATACATAAATATTAACAATGTTACCCTCTAATTCTGTCACCATTGTGAAAAATAACCGTACATTTAAACATCTATTTCATGGTCTTTGAGATTATTAAGTTGAAAATAATAATGATTTCGTGTTGTCTGACTAAGCCTCCTTTTTCTCTGAGTTACTTACAGTATAGACCACAGACAGACCAAGACATCAAACAGTATATTATCATTTTCTCTACGCATTTGATTATTTCTGGAATTATTTTTAAAGCATATTAACAGTTGATGTACCAGCGATAATAGCACAAAGTGATTCTCATCCAGAGGTTTATTCCGTACTGTAATTGTCGCTGCTGGTGATTACCCACCAATTTCCTCCATACAAAAGAAGAAAACCAAATGAATATGCATTGTAAAAAAAAAAACAACTAACCATTAAATATTTGAACAAGGATCTGTCAAGCAAAAGGTCAGGATTTACTGGACATTAAACTTGGCAACACATGTAACAATAAAGGCTCGTTGTTGTGTGAAGAGCATCATATCGCTCAAGTGTCAGACAGGTACAAGAGCAGCAAAACATCTGGCTCACTAGCAGCCAAGTTTTCCAGCTGCCTCCAGCAGTAATAAAAACACACACACGTACACAAGCATCTGTGTATCTGTAAAAGCTACAAATTTAATTGCTCTCCGCATATAATTTCCTTTTGGCAGTGCACGAAGGTGACATTAGGGAGTGAAAGGTAATTTAGGGAAGATTTTACATTTAGGCAAGACTTTAGCAGATGTACATTCAGCTTTGCCCCACAAGCTGAAAAGTCTAAGAGCTGCTGTACACTTTCTGTCCTTTAGTCTGAGATGGAGGGACAGATGAGGTGCAAAATTACCCATTTTGCTATATTTACCTCTGTAGCCGTTAGGTCAAATAATTTGAAACATGAAAATGGCAGAAAAGTGCTGAGAGTGAGGTTTAGAAAACAGTATGTACTAATTAGTCACATACACCTTGAGGCTTTAAAGCTGTGCATGTAAGCGTGCAGCCATACGTGGCCAAGACACAAGGCAAATCACTGAAAGTATGTAAAACAATTACAAAAGGACAAATGTTACATCTTCCCCGTTCATCTGGTTTGGTGGTTGTTTAAAACTCAACGCCACGTTCTCCATTTTATCTGAAGGTGTGAAAGAGGTGTACTTGTCAAACAACACTAATTCCAACTCATTTCAAGAGGGGAGATTTGGTGTGTTTCCTTTTGTCCGTGTTACAGCTTCTTTTATGCGAGAAGCTGATAAATTCTCACTTTTGGCCTTTTATTTTCCCCTTCATCCTTTCTAAATGTCAGTGCCGCCAGATCACTGTGCCGTCGTTCCACTGCTGAACACTCAAACGGAATTGAGGGGAGCCAAGAGGAACCGGAACAATTTGGCCTGATAGCACACCCTCTGCTCAACATTGCTAAGCGACCACCGTGAACTCAATTTCGTGAGCCTTCCCTTACCTGGGGGCTGGTGCAAGTGAGCGAAAGACCGAGAGAGAGAGTGCGTGTGCTGAAAGCCCACTTCTCCAGTGAATCATCCCAAAATCTGTGCAAGTTCTGGTCTGCTGGGTTTCGGTGCACATGTGGGCTCAGTGTACGTTCAGGTGTGTGTAGTACTTGTGGGCATGTTTGCGTGCATATGGCATTTGTGTGGTTCTGCATGAGTGAGAGGTCTCTGGCCCAGCTAGATACCTCAGCTGGGGATGGTCACACTCATATTACATATAAATGACAAATGATGGAGCATCTTACATAGCGTATGTGTGTGCGCGCGCATGTGTGGACTCAAAAAGTTAAATATCTTAATATAAATTGCTATATTTATCCAACAACCTACTTAAAATGCCTGCATGTGATTAATATTGTCCAAATGTGAGCGTGTGTGACTGTGTGTGTCTTTAAATACCCTTGCGATGGCTCATTACATTCATATTGCGCCACAATTTTGTGGTGTCATATCTTTTATTTGAATTTTACAATTGTTCAGTGACTCCGTAATTGCTGGTGAATCCTGCACATGTCTATTTTGTAAACTGTCCTGTCTTTTTCCACACATACAAAAAGCATCAGAGGGCTGTCTCTATTAATTTCTTTCATATAAATACTATGACTATTCATCACATTACATTCAGAATTTCCTCTTTTAACTGCCTTAATCGCTTTTTTTCTGCCGTCATCAGAGGGTGGTTGAAAAATGGAAGCATCAGGAGCCTGTTTTTAGCACTTGATCTTAGCTTTACTCCCACTGTTTTGGCATTGCTGGCACTGGCCCGCTGAATATGGCAATCAAACATGGAAACACACTTAAATGGGCTGGCTAATAATTCACATCTGACTGCCAAGAAATTGTGTTCAGCTCTGGCTACTTCCCCTCAGACCACTGCTGGATTGGACCGAATTAGAATATTTATTGTGTCCAAGCACATAGACAGATTGAGAAATTGCAGATAAAAGGACGGAAAGAGAAGGAAGCAAATATCTGAGCTAGACATCATGTGCAAAATAAGTGAAACCCAGTCTGGTCTATGCTATGTAGGTATCACAGATTTTAGATGTTCAATAATAATAAGATTGAGAATCTTTTTGCAATTTGAAATATTTTGTCAACACAACTCACCATGTCTCTCACAGCTGCTTGCAATCCAGCTTAAACATGCAGAATCTGGAAGGAAACGAGTGTCGCTGCGCTATGTTCAACCACCAGCGAGACATAATGTGACATTTCACAGGCAACGAAACACACAGGGAGAGCATTTTGACCTTTTGAAGTTTAATTTCACGAGTCAAAGTGAAACCTGAACCAAACAAACACACACACACACACACACAGTCATTTTGCCTGTCCCAGCCTACAAGAAACATCAGTATTTAAAAGTAAGAAAATGAGCAACAATACAAAATCGGACCTCATCCGCTAATGTCTTCTTAAATATTATTCTTACATTTATTTCACGTAGAACTAGAACAAGCACAATTTCGAAATTCACCTGAATGACCAGTCACACTGTTAGTAATTAAAATACATAAAGCCATAATAACAATCCCCCTACAAGGCCAACTTCCACCAGCGGAGCAGGAACAGACTTGATATCCAGTAAGTATTTACAACCCTACTTAATGAGTAAGAGCACACAAAACCGCCAGCATGGTCTTTGAAGGCTGCGGTCAAACAGCACACCGGCTTGGTGACGCCGACCGTGAACACGCCGTTACTGAACTTGACCTTAGTTACCAGGCAACACAACACATTTTTATTTCCCAGCTCAATGTTGCGTATCTTCTACAAATCAATCAGTGACGCTCAGAAAAACACACATATCAGTAGAGTGACACACATTTTTAAGGGCGTAATTACGACGGGAATATTATTCGGACTGCGTCTACACTGGCGCTTACACCGTCCGAATGGATGTGGAACGCTGCCATTCTCATTAACAAGAGGGCAGTTCCGAACGTCTTTGTATTCAGAGTCTGGTCTAGAAACACTTTCCGATTGAGTGATGGTGAAACAATTGGTGTGCCACTCTAATCTCAACACTGCTGCTGAGCTTTGGATCTGGTCGCATTTGGCGGATAGTCTCCTCTTGTGGTATGGCAGCCTACGAGCACTCTGGTTGTGTGGCACACCGTGGCTCCAAAATCCCAGAAAGGTCAGACTGAGGTAGAAACCACTCACAACGAAGGAAACATCCCGGACAGCGTTAGACATACGTGACTACTGTACAATACAGCCTGCTCAGAACTGAATGTGCTGTTCTATTCAGTTCTGTTCCACCCAGAGATCGCTGCAGAGTAGACAGAGCTCCAAAGCCACCAAACCCTGGCGACAACGCCCGCACGCACCAGATGCCACACCACAAACTTCTAAACGCTGTTTTATCAACAGATGTGTGACTGCAACATTCAAAACACGTCTTTCTTTCGCTATCAGTGGCAGCTCCATGCTGTGCAACATTCTCCACTTTACTGCGGTGGGTAATTAGAAAATAATGTGACTTCATCACGAATCTGTGTGTTTACATAATTCCTTCCTAAACACACAAAGATAAATGGCTTCACAAATTCTCAGTATAAAGGTGAGGTGAGTGCTTTGTGTCCCACCCTCTTCTGTCCAAATCAAAGTGCTCAGCCCACAGCTTGGCAACATGTGTCAGGCTACATCAGGTGGCCGACTGAACAATGGTCTCTGCCAAGAGCAGGTGGTGGTTACTCGAAACTCTGAGAGGAGGGTATGCATTAGTGACACGGAGTGTGTGTGTGTGTGTGTGTGTGTGTGTGTGTGTGTGTGTGAAAGAGAGAGAGGGAGAGAGACTTGTCCATCTGCCATCTGGAGCACCCAGACTGTCCCAGGTGAAGCAGAAACTTGAATGTGCTGCTTCTATCGGTCCACTGTCTTTTCTCTCTCCTGGATCCGAAGACTTTTTAGAGAAGACCCCGTGGCTCCGTGCTGCGCCTTCAGGAATGGCACACACCAATTCTGAGAGTGTGAAATGAGCCATTACAAGGTGTGCTGCACCCCCTCTCAGAGTGGATTGACCAAAAATACGATCAACAGAACAAGCCAAGTGTATTTATAGAACATCTTCTACAAACAGATGAAAAGGTTTTACTCAAAACAAAGGACACCATGTGTGTGGGGCACGTACAGCTCGCATGTGTAGGAAATGAAGCTGAATGAAAGCTGAATAAAATTGAAAAACAAAATGAAATGATGCCGTGACTAACATGTATGGACAGGACATTTTCTGCTAAGAAAGTGTTGGAAACAACAAGCTATTGGTAAAAGTCAAAAAGCAAAGGTAATCTTTTATAAATAATGCATATGGTGCTTTCAAAAGCAGCCTCATAATGAAGCTAAAGATGCAACGTAAGAGAGAGAGAGACGAGCCTCTGCCACAACGCGATACAGCACCTGACCCTCTATCAGATCTCTGAGATCTTTTAAAAGGACGAAATTATCTCATATGTGATATAGTTAATAATAAACCTTTTAAATTAGAATCTGTGGTCACAGTTATTGACAGTTCAGTCGTGGACGCAGAACGGAGCGTTTCCCCCTCTCTTCCAGTCCCAACCGTCCTCTGGAAGGGGCTGAACCCTGCGTCGCCTACACCCAAACACCGCCTGGTCTCATCACGTCCCACCTCACGAATCCACTCGTCTGATTGTCCCCTGCATGACAATCCTCGAAGCTCAGGCGCTTGTTAACGCAAATGGGACTTACTGATTTTGACCTTGCTTCCTATGGATCTAGTTGGGGGAGTGCATGTATATGAATGATATTGAACTTCCTTCTGATTCCCAGGTATCTAACAACAGGGTTTACATCGCTGCAAAGCACCATCTCACTACAGCAGAGCCACACACCTGGCAAAATATGAGCAGCAAAACAATACCGAACCTCATTCTCTAAGTGTTTTTATCAAATTTATATAACGTAGAATTGGAATACGCAGAATTATAACATGCCACTAAAGTGCAGATGTGCTCGTACCTTCATTCTTATAAATGACGAACGCCATCATGTTCAAAAGTGAAGCATCATACCAGTTACCTGCGATGGGAAGTGAAGTCCTAGTGTAGAGTTTATTTATTTCAACAGCTCAATGCTTTGTAAAATAAAATCAGTGAAGTTAAAATTAAATGTAATAAATTTGCTAATATTAACGATTTATTTAGCCCTGAATCAGAAAACGAAACTTTCTTTCAACGAGGTTTACAGTCTGTGGAGCATCTCTGTGAAACCTGTTCTGAATATATATGTCTACACTGCAAAAACTGAATGATTGTTTCTCAGGTCATACAATGAGAGGATTCAGTTCCACGCTGTAATCTATGCTGAATGTATTATATTTTTATGTTTTACATTGTGTTAATATGCGCTGCGTAAAAAAAAAAAAGAAAGAAAAAAAGAAATCAGCTTTTGCGATGATCCACTTCTTTCTGTATTTGTGTCATATAATTACAAATGTACTAATTTTTTAAAAATAAGAAAGTCTACAAACTGTAATATTTTTGCAGTGTGCAGCTCGTTCGCCCAACACCCTCATCCTTCTGTTCACTCCCCCCTTCCCCCAACGTCTTATTCTCGGGTCTTCGTGATTGGTTTACATGTCATGTCCGTCAAACCCGTGTGGGCGGGACTCAAACAATCCACTCGTGTTCCCTGCACGGTGAACTGTGCGCCACAGCAGAAGCAGGGCAGACAGTAGTACAGCGACGGCAGCATCTACTCTGTCACTCGAGGAGGACCGCTCTCAGTCTGAGGCTGCCTGCTGCTGTCCACAGTTCAGTGAACTGAGCTTGTATCTACGTCCCTGAAAACATCCAAATATCCAGAACATTGCTTCTTAGGGGAGACAACCTTCTCGTTTTGAACAGCAAACACAGAGCCGGTCGGGAAGTCGCTTATCCTAACGCCGTTTTAAGGGACGCGCAAAAAGACGCACTCTCAAGTCCACCTGGACAGCTGACGAGGCTGCCCGGTCCGGTTCCAGGTCCAGTGGGGAGACACGGCCAGGAGAAATTAGCGTGGAAAGGCAAGAGCAAGAAACCGAAGACAGGATGAACCTCAACAGTCATTTGATTTTCAGCCTCTACACTATTTATGGGATTCTCTCAAAAGGTGAGCCTGGGACGAGTGGTGCGTACGTGCGCGTGTGTTTGTGTGCGTGTACCGCATGTGCGCAATAATGTGTGTATACGCGCATGTGACAGGCCAGCAGCAGGGCAGAACGCACGGCCACACGCGGGTCGAAGCAGAAAAGATCCTTCCTTTTCTTTCTCGTGCGCATTAATTGTGCCTGCGCATGTGTGTACGTGCGTTGAATGTGCGTGTGCGTCTCTGCAAATGTGCGAGATGGGAGACGGCCACAGAAGGAAGAGCTTGTCCCGTGGCATTAGGGATGTGTTGGGTGTTAATATTTAGGAATAAGGGTAAGCCTGCTCAGATGACAGCAAAGTCATAAATACTCTCTCTCTCACACACACACACACGCACACACACACACACATACGGACGAGTGCGTCTCCTGCGTCTGTGCTCTCGCGTTGTGCCGCTAGGAAGACACACCTCACCAGACAACCAGCACGGTTTGACTTGGCGGCACTTGGATGAGTCACGGAGACGCTGGAACGTTTTACGCACCGATCTGCTTGGTGTTGTCGATTACAGCAACACTAGTAGACGGCACATATGCACAATATGTGGATTCCATTTCGTTTACCGTCTTTTCTCTTGCATGTTTGACGCACGTTTCTTAAATGCATGTGTGGAGACGTAGGTTAACACGCACTGTCTACTCCGCTGTGTTGTGAGGTTGGAAAAGGACTCCTGTCAAATTAGTTGTGGAAACAACAGGATGGGTTTTATTGGAATAACTCTGTTAAAACTAAAACATCATCTCCCCTTAATGTTTGCAACTGATGTAAAGACAGATTCTCCCCTCAGGATAAGACTCATGCAGCTCATCTGAAAAACACAGCACATGTGGTCAAGCTGGGAAGATAAAAATCAATTTGGATGAACTTCACTGCATGTGGATGTGATTATGATCCCGTCATGTGTTGGTAAACACAGAGTAAAGTGACTTTGGGGGTCAAGGTCACAGTGAATTGTGGGATGGTTCTGTGACTGTTATAGAATAAATTAACAGCAGTGAAATAACACACAACGAGTAGAGAGGCGACAGAGGACATATTCACAGAGTTTCCAATTGAAAGATTAGTACATTTCCACGAGTTTCAAACTGTGTGCAGCATTTGTTCGTTGGGAACGTGGTGGTGTTCCAGGACCGGTGCATTCAAACTGTATGTGACAGTGGCTACAGGGCGGAGAGATTTACACCCCTGAAAGACCCCATGTCACTACAGCGGAGCCACACATGCCACACTGAGTGTCGGTTTCATGCTAGACAGCCCAAACACTTTGGGAAACAATTGTATTAAGAGGAAAGACAAAAGCATAATCTTGACTCTAGCTGCTGTTTTAAACAGGAGTAAATGACAAAGAGATCATTTGCGTTTGATTCCCTTGATCATTTGTTGTTCTGCCTCTTTGAAGTGCATGTGTGTTTGCACATGTGAGAGTGGGAGCTCTTTCCTTAATAACCCGGCGCGATTGAGGCCATTCTTCAGTGGAGTATAATGAGGTATCTTTGCGTATCTGTTATATCTGACAGCTCGCACTGTAACATTGATTGACGTTCCAGAGCCTCTCTCATCCTGTGTATTCTGTTAAGGCCAGCACACTCATTATGAGTGAGCGTGTGTGTGTGTTGTATGTGTGTTTGCATATATTCCTGCAAATATGTGCCCCGTTTAAAAAACCTAGGTTTGAAGAGGCAAACGCATAAGGATGCCGGTACCAGCAGGGCTCGTTTCATGTGTGGCTCTCCACCGCACGCGTCCGCTTCCTCTCTCTCCCTAACCCTGAAGAGGATAATGCTAGGCTGCTTGATTTCAACAGTCATCTCTCAGTGCAAGACCTATTATTGTATAGGTTCCACACAGCAGGCAGGTCAGCCTCCTCCTGAATGAAGTCTGTCTAGCTGAAGCCATATCTGCACGCTCCGTAAATGACAGCTGTTTCAGCCCCTCTGTCCTGGCGCCAGCTGGCATCAGACATCCAGAGACACTGAATCTCTGTCACTGACTAGACCTGCACCGTATATAGTGCAAATGTGAGGAGCTGATGATGGTTGTTGTTTACCAACAAGGCTGAGTTGTTAACATATTACCCAGTGTGTTTCATGGGCCCATGTGATCCGGAGAAAACAGCCTGTTATGCAAATAGGCCTCTTACGTAAGAGCTCTGGGCTGAGCGGCAGGCGAAGGGAGATAGAGGTGGAGAGTGACAGAGAAATAGGGAGATGTTCTAGAAGAGAGGACTTGATGTAAGAGTAATGTGGGAGGAGAAGTACGGAGGAGGGATGTGCAGCTTCATCCAACGTGTGTGTGATATGTACACTGGTTGTTGTTTTGCTGGATGCCTGTTTATCTCAGCTGCTCTGTCTGTTTTCTGTCGCTCTCCCTTCCTGCCAGTCCGTCGGTATTGAACTCTGATCTTGCTAGCCTAAATACAAACCCCTGCTGAGGGATGTGTTTATCCCCACAGTGAGTCTAAGCTGCTGAAGGCTGACCCTCCATCCCTCTGTACTTCCGTCCATTCCTCCCTTGCTTTATCCTCCCATCCTGGTGCGGAGCTTTGTACCACAGCGGCGTGGGAAAGCTTCTGATAACAAGCGGCCTGTGTGTGTGTGTGTGTGTGTGTGTTTGCAGAGCCACTGATTACACGAGAAAAACAAGATGTTCTCTTTTTCTTGCTCGCCTGCACGCTCCCTCCCTCTTGTGTATGTTAGCGATGTATTTATTTTCATGGCTGTGCTTTGATGAGTAGAGCACGTGAGGCGCTCTGTACCTTACACCAACGCCACAAAGCTTCAGTGCTGAGAATCCTCAGTGTAGAGCATCACCGGCTCCATGTGCATCACACAGACACACACACACACCGGGTTCTACTGTGGGTTCATTGCTGCTCTGCCAAGGGATTTCCCATGATCAAAGCCAGTCTTTTGTTAGTCCAGGTGTTAAAAAGTTAAAACAGAAAGGAGGAGGCAGCTGGAGGGGAACATGGTAGGATTCACAGCTTACAACCTCTTCGTGACAGTGTGGAAATGTGCGTCCCCAGAATTGCTCCAGCAAAGCAAATTGATTATAATTCGCCTCCACATCAGTAAACAAATGAAACTGCTTTTGCTTGGAGATGTACAGTACGGCCCTGGCGAGTGAGGTTCAGACTCATGGATACAGTGAAGGTGAAAGAAGGAAGCCAGTCACTGTTAAGCTTGATGCACACACAGAGTCGGCAACAGGAGATTCACCGATGGCGAAAACAGACCTGTAACAACAAGACGCAGAATAGGTTGCACCCACGCTGGGTGACGCGGCAGATCAGGCATCACTGTTTTACTATACCATCGAGTAACGTCGAATAGAGAAAGGTGAAATATTCCCTGCACACACCACATACAAAACAACTCACAAAACAATATGCTCGTTGTTAAATATCCCTGAAAGTCACAGATTCAGCGAGAGTCTGCTGTGAAGTCTGAACACACTGATATAAAGACCGTGTCTCCTGAGCATTTGCCTCACAATATGCCTTACAAACTGCTGAGATCTCACATGTAACTGTGAGGTTTCCAGCTCACCTCTTTGTGCGGGCACAAACACATCACCTGAACTTTAAAGCAGCCGTTTGGTTTACTGAACCCAACAATATCGGCTTTTACTGATCCTGGCAAGTGTCTACTGGAAATAGAATAAACGCAGCTACTGCGTGTGCCACAGGTGGTTGCACAATTCCAGAACAAATCCAAACACAATTATGTTGTCAAAATTAAATTCACAGACACATTTCTAAGATAGTTTAACTCTAGTAAATGTTATATTCTAGCTAAGTGTTATTGTAGGCATTAGCTAATAGAGTCATTCTTTGGTACAATAGTGCCGAGGGCCGACAGCTTCCTGGTCAACGAACGACATGGTTCTAAATGTTATCAATGTAAAATGAATGCGGATTAGATTTCTGCATAAAAGAGCATGTTTTAACTCTTACGCAACGCTTCATTTAAATGCAACCCAAAGCAAGAGAAGAGGCATCACATGCAGCCTCCCGTGGAGAATGCTGAGAACACAGGCCCTCAGGTGGATTTGGCTGCAGCAGCAGACAGTGTGTTTGCACCTTAAATAGACCTCCCAGTAGGTAGAAGTATGCAAGCTCAGCTAAGAGATCAGCTGATGGGGCGTTTCTTCAAAGGTAACACACCTGTGTGTGTCTACGAGGATACCAACAAATTTAATCAACACGGACTTTATGTAATGAGACACAGCAAGTTGACAGGATAGAAACCCGGGGATCCAACACTAAGAGCAGTACATATGGTGCACGGCGTTCCTAAGCACAGGGAATCCTAGGATTGGTCAGTGTATCTAAACGCCTTGATTGACAAGCAGGCTCCCTGAGCTTCTTTTGTTTGTGTTCCGACTTAAGCGCTTAGATATAATCTACCCATTCAAATTAAACACAAGTACATGTACTGGGAAAGACACAGAGTGCGAGCGCTATGAAACATGGGCGTGTACACGGGCGTGTACTGTATATGTGATGTCTGTATTAGCATTGAATTCCAAAGGATTAGCCGGTGACTAATCTGAAGCTGCAGTCTTTGACAAGCCATGTGTCACTAATCTCAAACACTCTGGAATAAAGAGACACAAACACAATCAAGTTTGGGAAAATTAACTGCATTAATCGGTGACTCCAACCAGGAAAAGGCAAAAAGGTCCAAACAAAACAGAAAAATAATGACAATATTTTATGCACTTGTTTCGCACACATCCAAATGTACTAATATTAATAAACCAACAAATGAAGTGGTTTATTTAACTGTTGAACCTAATATGCTCTGCGGCTCACCTTCTTTCTCTTCTCTTAACAACTCTTAGCCTTGATAATGTTCTCTTTATGTTGTGTGCCCTTTCACATGACGGCTCCTTTTCATGCCATTCCCTTGGGGACCGGGTCTGGAGACTTGGTACTACATGTTACAGTAATCATTTTCTTCAAGCGAGGTGAAGATATGGACAGCCGTGACTCTCCCTCTCTCACTCTGCCTACTCCCTCAACTCTATTGCGCCAACTGTGATATTGTTTGGGGACTCTGTGTCTGTTCTTGACAGAAATGAATTCAGCCAAAGCAAAGTAGCCCTTATATTTGGGCTGAAGCATTCCCACACACAGAGCAGCATCTGTATGTGTGCGTGACCAAAAACACACACGCTCACGCAAATACGTGTGCGTGTTGTGCACACAAACACCCAGCAGAGTAAAGAAGACAGAGCAGCGAGGAATCAACAGGCAAATCTTTTGTTTTCTCAGACTGTGTTTGCATTGATAATGTGCACTGAAAACTGGAGGGTGATTAGACATTGTGACATTTTTGCTCCTGTTTTTAATCACCCAGAGAACTTTCTGTGTTAACGTACACACACGGGCTTGTTGGCAGGATGAGTAAATCTCAGGGAACGTGCTGAGAGAGGTTGGAAACAGAGCAAAAGCAGAATGAAGATTGGAGAAAACGATACTGATTTCTAAGACTTTCCATTTGTGCTTGGTACCTGCTCTGCTCTGCTCTCTGCTCATAAACTGTCCATTAAGTGACGGTTCAGAGAGAAAGTTACTATACATACTACATTTACTTCATAACGTGTTCCCTCTGTGCTCACGTCCACACCTTTCACGCGCTGCTTCCCTTTTGTTTCACTGTATCTGCTTAAGATATTTATGTATAAACCTCATTTTAAATGCTTATTTGAAATCACGCAGAAAGATTGATTTAGTGCTTAACTGCTTAACATGCATTTGTACAATAACAATATGGAATTATGGTATGATACTAATTGAAAAGCAGGATTTACTGCATCCACAAATACACACGCACCAGCGTAATGGTCTCAGAGGATGCCTAGAAGTAGCTAAAGCTAATTGAAATATAATTCCCCAAAGACACATGTTCATGTTAATTGACTTTCTGTGTGAGCCTGTTTGTGTGCACATGAGTGTGTATGTGTGTTTTTCTGTATTCATATTATTGCCAGAAGTCGCTTTCTAGTCCCTTGTCTAATCATCAGCTCGAGGGTCCCCCCACATCTTAATTTGGTCTTTGAAAGCTATTAGACACTCTTTTGCATGAGCACATAAACGCATCTAATGCAGTGAAATTATGCAGTAAGATTCCACTGATGTTGTCCTAAACCCGAATCAAACCGGGCCTTCCACTGTGGTTAGTGCGCACCAGAAATCAAAGCAGTCTTTACCGCTGCGTTGTCTCGCTTCTTGTTTCCCAGGCAAGTGGTGGTTTCTGTAATATCTTTAGAAGACCATGTGTGTGTTCCTGTGTGGGTTCCTGCGAGTGAAACTAGAGCGCGGACATTATATTTAAAGGCTGTAATTAAATGATTACTTTGGAGAACTATAGGTGTGAAATTTCATCCGGCTGAAAAGGTTTCACACCGTGGACTCAGGCCTGTTAACAAACTCAAGCAGGAAACAGCATTTCCTTGTATGTTGTAAATACGGGAATTCAAGCAAATTTAATATATATGTTCACATACTTGTGATATTTCTGGGACGGTCACTCTAATTGATGTTGGGATTAGTTATGCTGTATCTTCACACCATCGAGGATCCTCTTTATGAATATTCCAAAAATCTATATTGGTTGTAACTCTGGATTCAGGCCCTCTCTTTATGTGGAGATTGCTCCAGGCCTGTTGTTGAGGGGAGGGAAGATGGAGTCAAGTGAGACAATTTATAACAGTTAAAAACCAAATGAACTGAGACCCTTGGCTTGGGTGAGCGAGCGGCAGCATTCATAACGCGCCTTGGGGATTTCTTCTCCACACGCATTTTGTTGGGCACAGTGTGTGTGTGTGTGTGTGCGCACGCTAGCACGTAGCACAGAGAAATACACAGCCCCCTGCACCATCTGTCTCTGTTTGCCACATTGCAAATCCATTATATGCTTCACAACATTATTCCCCCCACCCTAAGTGGCACACACCCCTAAGCTTACTTCCACTATCCTCCTCAGTGGAACGGTGACAATTTGCTACCGCATACACATCTTTGTTAAAGATGCCGTGGCACGTTTCCAGCTGGATTTTAATACATATTTTCACGCTCCATTTGAATTTTTTGTAAGTTGGTGTTTAGCATTGATGCTGTGAGATTTTACAAGCCCATTTGCTTGTTCTGCTGCTTCGAGAGGGAATACGATCATTTCAGCTGGTCCCCGTGGACTCACACTGGACCCTAATAATCCTGCCTCCTCTAGATTAATCTTTGCACTCGGGCAGGCAGATTTACCCCATGTGCATGCACGCCGCATGGGCCTGGCTAAGGGTTGGCTCGGTAGTTTTATAGCTAACTCATCTCCAGTTCTAATCAAAAAGCGTCCCCGGCCCTGAACCTCCTGCTGAGGAAACAAAGAAGTTATTATGTTTTTAAATGGTCTCCAATTATGGGTAATTTCTCTGTCTATCTTAAAGCTATTTGCTTTTCTCTCACTTTGCTGTGGTTGGATAGAGCAAGCACTGTGTTTTGCAAAACAACAAGCTGACAAGTTAGACGTACAGCAGATGCTGGAAAGCAGAATTCTTTGCACTGCCTCTCTGTCTCTTCTCATCTCTTATCATTAGTAAAGAGAAACACTGTTAACTCAATTCCTCCTTTATCTTCCTCATTAGTGTTTGTCTCACAGTGCACTCAATTACTCAGTCCATCATTCCGCTATACCCACAAGTCAGAAGCTTCTACTGGCTGAAATGAGTTTAAGACTCATTAGAGACTAAAACTGTGGCTTCGTATGCTTAACATAAACATTTTGAAACCGTGATGCGGTATTTGCAGCACTGCTTCTGTACTTTGCCATAATTAGGCTTCATCGGTTGGGAGCCCGTTCTTCCATTTTTATGCTTACATATCTCTTACACTGCTGTGGAATTTTATCATCGTAAACCTTTGATTTGAACTGAGCACGGCTGGATTATTTTTGATAGATTGAATGTCGCGTCCAGTGCCGACTGCATGTTCTGGCTTCTGGCAGCAGTCATTTATTTTTGTGCCAGTTTCACCAGTGGTGTTTTGAGAAATTTGCCACAATCATTGTTTGTAAAAAAAAAAAAAATGTTACTGCTCCTTTTCACATACATGTCCAAATAAGATCAGTGAAAAGCTATAGATACTCAACCTTGTGTCTAATATGCTGTTTGCACGTTTCCCTTTCTCACAGCTTTTGCAGATCGATTCAGTGCCTTCTCTTGGTGTCTAGTTTGCCAACATGCTATTGCTACTGTATGTGCACCCAGTTCAAATGGACCAGCTAATGCTAATCTCTGCTAATCCTCTGAGAAGCATCGTCACAGTGACATTATCATGCTACTCTGTCACCGAGATAGCGGCGGAGAAAGCACAAGGAAATGGTAAATGAAGACATAGCGAATATTAAATCATAACCGCTGACACGCACAAATCCTCACACCAGTGGTCACCTTCCAACGCCCGCTCCTCTGCCCTCCCACACGCCCACACACACACACACACACACACACACACACACACACACACACACACACACACACAGAGCTGCCGACATGAGCTATTACTGAAGAGCCAAACCCAAAATCTCCAGGCCCAGTGCTCATAATGAGACAGCGTTAAGCACAGTTGCACTGAGCTGGTAAATTGTGGCCTTCTCTCCAGGACTAAGCATTGATCCTAAGCCCTTGTCGTAATACACTGGTCACCCTAATCCTGACCTTATTAAAAGTGAGCCTCTAACCAAAAAGGAGCCATATCTTTAGACTGTAGCAGATCCTCAATACAGCTGGTCCTAGTGGAGCCTGTTTGAGAAGAGGTGACCTTCACACTCCTTAATCCTGTAGCCACCCTTTACCCACATAAGCATAATGATCACAGAGCTGAGGCTGCTTTACAGTAGAATTTGATATGATTTATTTAGAAAGCAGTGATTTAATCCCAAGGAAACTGCAGTAGAAAGAAACAGTAAATGTGGTTTCTCTTGGATCTTCTGTTGGACATGGAGCATTTCAGTATTCATCCATAATTTAACTGTGATGTGATAGAAAGAGTATTTCTTCACATCATGCTGCATATGGCAACAAGGACTAGTTCTCCAAAATAATAAAGGAGTAAGAAGAAGAAATGGTTTAGTAATAAAAACATACACAATCTAAATATAACCATTACAACCTCATGCAAAAGGCGTCTTATTAGAGATGTTTCATAGAAAGAGCATTCAGTCCTACTTATAAGTAAACTGGAACATATTCAGTAAAAGATAAAGAATTTAATTAATTGCAGTGTTCTCTCATTAATACTCTTAATAATCCTGCTGTTGGACTTGGATTCTTGCTCTTAAGGTTTATTACGTCTGCAGGGAGATATCGCTGCTTTTACATTCTGGGTCTGTCCCCGATGGCACTGAAATAAATGACACTCCGGCCTAAAATAAGCAAGGAGGTAAAATGACTGACATGGCCCTTTGTAATTCGTACCACAGATATTTTATCAGCTATTAAAGAAGACTAACGCAAAAACGAGACTTCAAAAACTGCTACAGAATGTACTTCTCAAACCACCAAGCAGACGTTTATTGGCTAAATTGCATCAAATTAGGCCTTGACCAACAATGTTGCCATATGAAACAGCAATGCTCAGTGCTTTCATTCCTTCCCCAGCTTGATGAGCAAAATTAATAGCATAATGCTTGAAGTCTCAGTTCTCGTGATGTCCTGTGGGTACTTGTCATTCAAAGGAGAACACCTTTGATAGAAGCGATAAGAGAGAAGTGAAAGGTAAGAGGGGAAAAGATGACAAAGGCAGCAGAAAATGCACCAGGGGAAGGTGACGGGTTGTTTGGAAACATTATGTGAGTGTATGTTGTATCTGTGGCTTGACTGGGATCCTGAGTGACATCTTACTGGCCACTGCTGTGCCAGTGCCTTCCTGGCCTCACTGTGATAAGATGAGATGAGACAGGGATGAAGGTAACATCAAAACATTGTTCAGTGTGCTACAAATGGGCTGAAGGTGAGGGAGGGTCAGGGAAATAAAGGGGTGGATGGGGCATAATACAAGCATTCCTACATCACGTCTGCTCCTCCAGCAGCTGTACAAACAGGAAATTGGACAGATTGGAGACAGATTAACCCAGAGAATTTAAAAATGAAATATGATAGTAAACAAAGATGAAAACGCATGCGATGGAATTAACCTGCCTGTAAACATTTTGGATTATTTTGGATGATGCAGACACAAAAAGCATAAAAACGCTCTTGATACCAACTTTCCTTTCGCATTTCTTCTTTATTGAATTGGCGTCCAGATAGAAATGCAAATGCCTGCTGTCAAAAACACTGTCTTTATCTACATTTCTCTAGTGTGAAGGGAAGTCGGGTTTTCATTCCTACTTGCCTCTCACGTCTTTTCGCTCCATGTTTGTCTATCTTCCTCCTCTCTCTCTCTCTAACTCCCCTACCCCCCCCAACACCTCACTCACCAGCATCACCCAGAGCTTTCATCTTGGCAGGGCGCTTCCTTTATGAGAATACTCCAATTGGCAGACAAGCGCCCTTGTCAGACACCATTCATCGCACTTGCATAGATATGAAAAGTGTTTTAACAAGCACCACTGAGTTTTGTGGTGCGGCGGAAACGGCATACCAATGGCGAAGCAGATTCTGTGACCAAATTAAAGAAGCGGTGAAGTTTGGAGACAGTTATGTTGATGTCCTTGTCAGACATGAAAGTTTGCAGCAGCCCCCAGGTAGTAACTAAGTAAAGTTTGCATAGCTTTACACATATCCATGGAGAATATAGACTCTGAGACACTGAAGTCAAGTTAAGTAACACACACACTTTATCATATTATTCTGAATTAGACTCGTTTGTGACAGCCCTATATAAATGACTGTGTAACTGGATGTACTTAAATATGCAATATGTTGTCTAATACCACTATTTCTGTTGTTAATGTCATAGTACAGTAACCACAGCAAGCTGTGTAGAGAGCTGTCATATGATCATCACGTTTGTTGGGTTCTACTTTGTTGAACACGATTTGATAAACTGTAGCTTCATCCTCAGTCGTCTCCTACGGCAGAGAAAGTAAATGGCTTAAAATGAGGTGATGTCGTCATTACTGAGTGTTGTACATCCCCCATGCAATGATCTAAGCCGCAAGGATACTGTCTCTGAAAATATATGAAGTGCCTGCTTTATAGAGCATGACATATAATTTCCTGTCTTCAGAAGGATACATACAGTGCTCTGTTTCCATCAGAACGCACCCAGGCTCTTCTGATGAAACCGCAGGCCGCCACATTCTGTTTCATTCTCTGCGTCCTTTACGTTCTCTTTCTCTCTGTCTATCTGTGAATCAAGTGAGGCTTCGGCTTTATCTCACTGCAAGGGTAATTCAGCAGCATAAAGGTTACGTGCATCCAAATGACAGTTATAATCAGCCTCTGTCAGAGGCTCGCATCACTTCTGACCTAAGCAGTTTATGTTTCCTTTGTTTGTAATGGTATAAATTCCTATAATGGACATATCCAAACATACCACTAACTGTTAACGCTGCCTCTTTGGTCTGTGACGTTGTGCAGAGTGTTTGCTGCAATGAGTAAACATGTACTGTAGTATAATGTGGAAACGTCTGGTCCTGCGTGTGAACAACTCTGCAATATGTGAAAGATGCTGATGACTTTGAAAAAGTGAAACTATTATTTACTGCAGCCTTAATATACCTTGGAGTTGAGTCCCAGTCTGAGGGCTGCCTGATGATGTGTAATAGAGGAGGTGGTAACGTGGGTGAGTATGAGACAACAGTTTTGCTGTACAGTAAAACATCATTTTTAATCTGAATTTTATTATTTTATTTTAATTTGCCGAAGTTTAAGACACGCAAGGTCTCACGTTTCCGTCCAATTTCAGTTGGACTGAGATGAAACAAGCCAACGACGCGGTTAACGTCATAACGCTGGATACGCTTCATGATCACTCTTCCTCCTGACTCCGCCTGTGATTGCGCGTCTGCTTTCCTTTCACTCAGTCTCCTGCAGTGGTAACATGACTTGTTTACAGTGTCTGTAGCGACAACTAAATGAAATCACATTTCCCATCAGTCAGTGGGCTAATTGAGGTTAGCTCTTCCATTAGTTATCTGCTCACATCTTCTTTGTAGGGAGCCAGACAGATCAATGCTCAGCCAGAGTTGGATACTTGTGTAGGTGCGCGCACACACACACACACACACACACACACATTCAGTTCAAGGTATACAACTTGGCAGCAATAATTTTGCATCATTTTTTTTTTTGTTCCAAGCCCAAAATACATTTTTCATAATAACAGCCAAACGTGTTCTCTGTGTTCCACAGAAAAACTAAGCAGGACAATACGTTCAGTGCAACATCAGGCAGAGAAAGAAGGTGATACAATCAAGAAGAAAACTTAAACTGCTTAGAACGTACACTGTGAACTAGAGAGCGAGCTGAGCTCCGTTCCCTCTATCTTTTGTGGTATAGGAAGGAATCTGGCTATTCCCACAGTCTTGGCAAATCCTGCCTTTCTAAATCCTTTTCTCAGTAAATCTGTTGTCTTGCCAACGGTGAGTGAAAGCACAGTAGAGCATTATGGGCCAGTCATGCATGAGTAACGAGGGGCCCCTCTGAATCTGTGAGTATTTCCTCCAGTGTTCTCCCTCATAGAAACGTAGTTATTATGCAGTGGCCCTAAGTGGCCCTGTACTAGTTATTGCACATGCGCACACATGCTTCCTCCTACATGCGTACATATGCACAAATAAAGCACCTCAGCATTCATTAGAACTTGCTTCCTCCATTCACTGTGATGAATACGCCCACACCATCCTTCAGTATCTTGCCCCCCACCTGAATTTCTAGTACTATCCATCTGTAGCAGCGCGGCATCAAAAGTGAAACTCACCAAGTTTTCATATTTCATATGGGAACAGGTGGTTGTGAACAAACCAGGCGAAGACAAACCTGACTCTTTCAGTGCGAAACAAGATGTGACAATTCTGCACACAGCAGACTGAGATCATTTTGCTGTTGGACAAGACGGCAGTTCGGATTCACTGTGATGAGGATTATGGTGATACATTAGTCCAATCTGTGTTGATCTAGCAAAGCAGGAGATGAACAGCCCATATGTCAGATTGTCATTTGGATTGGTTTGACTTGTATCATGTTTGATTTGGTCTAGTGTATTTTGGCAAAGCTTTGAAAGCAGAGCCATATTTAGTTTTCAATGCATCACACGTGTCAGCGCAGAAGAATAGTCATATCCATATGGTTTACAGTATAATAAAATCAAATGGCTTCTTAGGGGTTTAAAATATAGGCTCTATCTGATTTTACTCAATTTACAATAAAATAAGATGGATTTTCTTTTTATCTTAGCAAAATGAAAGCTGTACAAAAAGAGGCAAGATGTTCCTCCATGTCCAGATGAAGACTGGACTCGTAGGATGGGGCTGCTGTCTTTCAAAGACTGGACAGTTTAACACTTAAACTCTGACAGATGACTGAATAGAGTGAGAGCAGCAAAACCCAACTACTCAAGACTGGATGTCTTGCAGAGAGACAGATGGAAGGAAACATTCTTGTCCTCGCGTCAAACAAACACGGACCCCAACCTGCAACGTTTCATACTTTTCATAAACAGCGAAAGTTGCTTGGAAAAATAAAGCCCCAGTTCAGTAGGATGGAGAGGTGTGAACAACGCGTAAGAGATCCCACACAGGAAAACAGAGAAAAACAAAACAAATCTTTTTAACAACTAGAACGTTTTTAATGTTAAAACCACACACAGCTGAATGCGCGCACACATGAACATATCCTGGTGTGTGTCTGACTTCGGCCTGTGTCAGTGTCTGAGACACATGCAGGTCAGATGTAATCAGCGCGGCTCTCTTGCGCACACAGACACACACCTTTAACCAAGGTCGTGTGGAACTCACTCAGCAGGCTGAGGTGGATTTGCTGATGTTGCATCGCACTTCTTCCGCCCACTTTCTCCCTGTTCTCACGGTTGTTTTTTTTGTGTTGGGACTTTGCGCACATTAATGCGCATGTGTGGGAGTGTGTGTGTGCGTAACTGCTTAGACATGCTGTCATTTTTCATGGCTACAGGCGCAGTTGTGGTTTGAACACTGGTATTGTTTGGCTTTCTTTCTTCTCACTATTTTCGTTGTGCCCCAAGTGCAGCATGACTTTTAGCCTATGGCAGCGTAGTGCAGAGTAGCAGAGCTAGCACACAGGATTTGTGTTAGGTCCTTGTTTATGTTTGTTGATATGTCTGTGTCTCCAATCAGTGAGAACCCACTGCTGCACAAGATGCATAAATAAATGATTCAGTACAGGCAGAGCCCTAATGGATTTAACTCCCTCCCTGTCGGCCCCTGAATGTGTTTGTTGCCTCTGAGTGTGCATATGTCCTGATGATGTGAAAACTGCTAATGAATGGTTAAATAATGCACAGTAGTGACAGAGACAGAAGCTCTGAGGCTCTGGAGGCTCTGTTACTGTTTTAGACTCTCAGCATGCAGCCAGCCTGAGCCCAAACAGCTCTGCAGGGTCAGCTTTGGCCCCTTGACAGGCTGACGAAGCAAGCGCTGTCTGTCAGGGGCCAGGCCTATTACATGATCAGAGGCTACGTTCCCCTGACGCCACTCTGGGTGAAGGGCCTCAAGTCCCTGCTGGAGGCTGGCCCAGAGGTGTGTGTATGTGTTTGTGCGTGCATGCGTAAAATGATGTTTGATCATGTCTGACTTCACTTCCAGTTGCTTCTTGAAATGCTTGTATTCCACAAAGACCCAGCAACTGTAGATTCCAACGACTGACTAAATGCAACGACAACGAGCAGCGTCACACACGCATGCTGATCTTAAATGTGTGTTGCAGAGAAGTAGACCACAGGGCGTTGTACAGCGACCCAGGAGCTTGATTTATTCCTACAGAGCCGTCTTCAGCACACATGGCTGTGAAAATGCGTTTGCATGCTGAGAGACTGAGAGAACCAATGAATTCAGACCGTTCCTGTCAGCGCTACTCATTATTTGACCATTTGCTGTGAAAACATACAGACACAGCACTTAGAAACAGTGAATCATAAAGACGAACACTCACACATGCCGGACAGTTCACAGGATCTTTGTCTACCACTTCTAAGCTGTCACTTTGCTTCCTGATACAACTCACATGACCCTGTTTGACCCTGGTCACGGAGGGACACTGAACCATATTTCTGCCAAACCCTGTGGTCGCACAGAAACCAGAGGTGCAGTGGCTTGTTTCTTTGTGGCTTTCATGAGTTAGGATTTCTACAACACAGTCAACTCATCACACAACCAATTGTTTTCAATGTTGCAAAAGCGGAGTCTTATTTCAATTTCTTAATTTCTCTCATGGTGTGGAACACAAACGAAAGCCAGAAGCCAGCAATTGTCCCATGTATTACTGTATATATCAAAACATTTCCCAGCTCTTTCTTCTCTACTGCCTCTCTGTCTTCATTTTGTTTTGTTTTCACCCACTCTGTCTCTGTGGTTGGAAACCATGAGTTGTTTATGGCAGACAGACAGCTCCAGATTTCATTAGAAAACCATCCACAACAACGCTGCATACTGCCATCTCAGGCCCATTGTGCCCTTCGCGTATATGTGATCGCTTTATCTATTTCTTGGTCTCGCACTGACTTTATAAAGTAAGACTGGATTTTTTTAAGTACATACAGTGTGATCAGCAGTGGTATAAAAACTAAAAGTGAAGTAACATCATTTAAAGTGCATGTACTGTACTCGTTCATAATACTTTCATGTCGATAGATGACATTGGAATATACTTCACGTCTTTATCATTTTAATGCTGCAGCTAGTAGTGATGGATCTTATTATAGTACAGTATCTCTGTTATGATGTTATGATTCTTAATATTTATAATTTTTATGATAGGACGTGCTGCTGGGCTGCCTGTGAATTTCACACCGGGGATCGATCAAGTCTCATGATTGTACTCTATGTGGATTATTAAATCAATGTAGCAGTAAAAATACAATATCTGCTTCTGCTTTGGATGAATGGACTGTATGAATGCAGTCTGTGCCATTCAATACTGTACTGTAATGCCGCAGCAGATACATCCTGAGGTGAACCAGATTACTTAAGGTTTTCGTTATTTGTGGAATAACTTGTTTTAAAAAGTAAAGTCATGACAACACGTAGTGTTTCTGAATGTGTGTGTAGATTTGTTGTGCATGCCTGTGCTTTAGAGTGTCATTAATCAAGTGGAGTATTATTGTTTTCAGCACCTCGCCCAAGTCTGCACATTACCATTTTAATGACATTACTCTCCTATTAATCTGCTTACCACACAGCCACTGGTGCAACTTATAAAACTATCAAAGAAGTACTTCGATAAAAAAAAAGAAAAAACAAGGCCGTAAAGAGAAAGGGAACAGTAATTAAAAAGCCACTCTAATGAAAGAAAAGTCATAAACAAGAAATATGGGTGAAAGAATGGAAAAAGTGCATGTGCTGCAGACTCGAATAAGACATGAGAAAAATAAATGGATGTTCTATGCAGCACATCAACAGTGAGTGTGGCAATACAAAGTCATTCTCCCTGCCTTCAGCCATACCCACGATAACTGTAACTTTATACATTCCCCAGAGCCTAATCACAAGACTGAATCAAACTGCCATCAACATCTCACACTTTAGATTTAGGAGCCGGTTCCCAAATGTTTTTAAAGTCAGTGGGAAAGTTTAACTCTGCTCTTCTGTTTGTATTTTACCTGTATTGGAAGGGGAGTCCCACAACACTGCTTCCCTGCTTTTTAACCAGATGATGAGCTGATTAACCTTGGTTTCCAGGGCTAATGAATCTGTGAAATTCATTTACGTGGGGTGGACAAGGAGGACTTAAGGGCATCTGCTGTGATGAAGAGCAGGGAAGGCCCATGGGCCGAACGTGGCTCCCTTCACCTCCATTTCTAACACACATACACTTACATTATGAAAATATAAGTCAAAAAGTCATTTCAAATATGTGCTTACAGCCCAGATTGGCAAAGAGGTTATATTACAATTAATGTTGTGATCTACTAGTGCAATATAATGATTGATTCAGTTACTTATTTATCACGTCTGATTTGTGATTTTATTTGTATTTCTCTGTGTATAATGTGTCATCTTAAGAAGCTGGTGATTTCTTCTTCTTCTATCATGCGGTGCGATGCTCTGCTGTCTTGTAGTCAGGATGTTTATTATCAGTCGTTTTATCATTTTAACTTTGTAATGGAGAAATGTATGAAACAACAAACCTTTGCTTGCTGCTCGCCTCCGGTCGCAATCAATCTTTATTAGCCCAATTTTTAATTGTAACCTAAACGTCTTGTGCCAAAATCTGATGTCACTTTCAGACTTTATTCAATCCACATTAACACCAGCTCATATCATTAGATCAATCTGAATATTAATAGTGTAAACTTGGGTCACACTTGGCTCAGTGCAGACATGACCAGTTAATAGGATTCCTGCCAAAATAGAAGCAGAACAGAGGAAGATGTGTCAGGCAAGAGCAGCGAAACAGAAAGGACGTGGGAGTGAAAAGATAGAGAAGGACTGAATGAATGATAACCTGGGTGAAAATATACTGTATATGGTGTCAAGCTATTACAAAAAGTGCAGGCTCCTGTTTGTGTGGGCATATAGAACCAGATAAATAAACAGAAGTTGCTGTTGTGCCCGTCAGCTCCTCACTCCCTCACTCGTTTTCTCCCTTTTCTTGTTCTATATAATAACTCTATCACGCTGTCTCTTTATTTTCTCAGCAAATTTGCGCAAGTGTCACTTTCGATATATGTATAGATGCTCTGACGCAAAGAGGATTCTCCAAAGTGACATCCCAGCAGCCCAAATGCGCTGTCCAAGAAAAGGTCTTATTGGCTTATTGTATGCTGAGAACACCCATTCACATAATCCTTAAGCAGCTCGAATCCAGAACATCCATCCCTGTCAGCCATTGTTCTGTTCGGGAGAACGAATAGTGTTTGTGTGTTTGCCTGAAAGCGTGGCGCAGACATATAAACGGTGCTGCCTACCCATTCACGCTTTCATCTATCATTGTTAGTTGCGAACTTCTCTGTCTGACGGCGCTGCAAATGTGTGTGTCCGTTTGTCACTGGAAGAAGAATAGTCGTGCTTTGTGACGTGGAATTGTGTGTTTATTTAGATGGCAGCAAGAGGAAGCGAACATTAAAACACTTCCCTTCTCATTGCATTGTAAAATTAACCAAAGCACGACTGAGTCCATTGTTGTGAATTATCCAGCTACAAGATTTTCGTTTTAAAATCAGAGCTAAGTGGCTGTGGGAGCCGCAGAAGCAGTAGCTGCTACTGACGTGTTGAGGCTGTTGGATCACAGGATCATGGCTGCCACGGGATGAAGGGTCAGACTTCACATGCTATGCTGGAGCAACTTGTTAACCCTTCATAGGGAATTAGTGTAGTACAGTACACTGGAGCTGACCAACATTTTTGTAGTCAGGCTAAAAGTATGTGCAGTGTGTGTGTGTGTGTAGGAGGGGCGTGGTGTTTAGGGGGGTGTTCCCCTGGCAACCTGACCGGGGTCAGCATGTCACGCTGCTTCACTGGGTGAGTGTGCTGCCGTATGCAAATGAGGCCTGTGCCAGCCTTCAAACATTAGCATTACTGAGCATTTGCATAATATCAACTTTTGCTGGTGGAAAAATAGGCCATGAGGGCGAGTGAGCGACAGAGAGAGAGAGGGGGGGGGTAGTTTAGAGTAAGAGTTGGTCGCACCTCTCTGTATCTGCGGATGTGTGTCACTGATGCTCCATCGTATATGTTGCATTACTGCAGAGGCAGATGAATAAACCAAATATTCCTCCTTAGCTCATTAGTTCTGAGTGGTATTAATGCAGCGGGTGAGTAAAGGATGCCAGCTACTGTTCTTATGTTGTAGCATCATAGATAGAGGAGGATACTTGACTACTCAATGTAATAGTAGAAGCATGAGTGAAAGAGTCAACTAAATGAATTAGATCAGGTATGAATGTGAAAATAGTCAAAGATCACATGTCGTGTACTGTAGGTCAGAGTATAAGTAGGGTTAGACTAGAAACAATAAGATAATGAGATATTTTCTATCGCTTCGTTGCTGTGACTCATTTCATTCTTATGACTCGCTCGTTCGGTGGCTCAGCAGTCTGAAGGGCAGGTGCTCGCCCGTATGCGACAGTTTTTATTTTAAAGCCCTTCTCCTGCTGCCTGCAGTGAGAAACTCTTCCGTCAACGTGCCACAGGGAGGAAGCTCCAACATGCAGCGAGCCCTTTTTCCTCACACGTCGCCACTTCCCCCGTCCTGGCCGTACCATCTCTTCCCGGCCTCGTCCCTGACTCCCCGTTTTATTTTCACGTTGAGCAGCCGCCTGCTGTGAAAGCTCGTGCAACGTCCCCTGTAACACACACACACACACACCCCACGCAGCACGAAAGCACGGATTTGCATTCACACACTGACTGACAAAGTGCAACGAACAGTGCAAAGAAAACAAGCAGAGGAAAGACGTATTTTCTTTGCTTCGCACTAACCATAATTGTGTTGTGAACTAATATGAGGCAATGGAGCTGTAACGTTTATTACGCATTTGCTCTCTGACGCTTCTTGTGGTCTGGCGTTTGCATATTTTTCATTGTTCTGAGGCACAGATTTAATACTAGGCCCGATATTTGATTAGCTGCAAGCCGGTGACGTTTCGAATACGTTTTACTAGCAGAACTCAAGCTAGATTTTAAGATCACACATACCAACAGGTTGCACAAAGATCAGTCGCTGTGACAGTCCTGCAAATGTCGAGGTATTCTTCATGCAAATGCAGTTCAAAAAGCAACTTAGTACAGTATGTGTGTGATTGTGTGTGTTAGTGCGCCACAGAGAATCCTTTAATCCCGTATGGCATAGCACATATTGTGACAGGGGCTGTCCCCTCCCACAGCTTTGATTTTGTGAGTGAAAAGATAATGATTTCACCTTTCACTTGAAATTCATTATCAGAGGGAGAGAAAGACAGGTAAATGACAGGTAATTGCTTTTCAGAGTCAACACCACTCTTCCTTCAATATAGCAGAGCAAGCGCGGAGATGAGAGGAACAGAGAAAGAGAAGGTGAGAGCAGCGAGACAGAGACAGAGTGGGAGGAATGAGAAGGAAAGGCTAATTTCCATAATGAAAAGGTAATAATTTGTGGTGTTAGTGTTAGTTTCAGTCTAGTGTCTGCGGTATGTCAGCTCCTTGCTCGAGGTCATTGTGCGGCACCAGCCATGCATACTAATTCATTAACAAAACCTCGCCTGCGTGGCCTGCCCCTTCTCAAGAATGTCAGTTTCACCTTTCCTTTCTTGCTCTCATCTTTCCAGTCCCACCTCGTCCTCCGTGCGCCTCTTTTTCTTTTCCCACATTTGCTCCTTTCCCCTGCCACCGACGGGACCCATATGGTAAGAAGGGATATACAAATGAATCATAGCCACTCACGGAAACCAAGCAAATGCAGCCATGCGCCATTTCATTCAGTTTGTTCTATTCTTATAAGGTAACATCAATATAAGCCTCGCTTCTCGCCTTTCTTTCCTTACTCGGTCCCCTCCACCCCGTCACATGAATGATTTAGGAGCATGCACATTGACTATCTGCCACCTGCCTTGGGCTCTGCTCAGACCCACCTAGTGGCTGCTGGCCCTGCATGTTAATGTCTGCTGGAGAGGGACTTGCATGTTAACATAGAGTGGGACACTAGGTTGGCTGACAGAGTGACAAGAAGCTGCCAGCGAGCACCTCCACTGCTGCTGAAAACGCCCAAACGGGCGTCGAGCAAGCGGCTTCATTTGCACTTGGGGCATCGCATGTGTTCGGCTGAATAAACCGTCAGCTCTTACTTCGCCCTTACATGAATGTTAATGGGTAACTGATGTCATAATAGAGCCGAGGCGCACAAGTTGGATTTACAGTAAATCCTGACTGATGCTGAAATGTCAAATAAAAGCAAAACACAGGAGCTATTTTCGTCAGCGGCGGAGGGGATTTGTCGTTTTTTTTTTCTTTTCGCTGCAGTAACTCCTTCTTTTAACAAATGCTTTTGGGAAACGCTGGCAATGGAGGCTGCTGTTGCTATGTGACTAATGGAAACACATTTGAAGTGCTCTTCGCTTTTGCTAGCTTAAAGTTTGACTGCCTCCCCCCCCCGCAGCCTCACATGCTAAGCCCTCAGCCTCTGTGTGGCTTCTATTGTGAAACAAGCAGAAGTTCTGTTGCATCGGGTCGAGCGCAGCAACAGTGAATCACAGAAGGAGAAGTACGTTCGCGCGGCTTGCTCAGACTTTCCGCTTGTCCTTTGACAGACATGTTGTGTGACTGTAAACGCACGGACTCAACGACAACCTGATGACTCAGTCGCCGCACTTCAGCAAACAGTATAGAACCTGCAACTGCTTCACGCTTTATTCAGCCCATGTATCCAGGGTCACGGTTACATGTTCAGCACTAGAAGCTCTAAAGCTGCATGTGATCCAAATAAAGTGGATATTCATTCCATATTGTATTGTGATCACAGAAGTGTAGGGTTTATACTGATGACATTGAAATAACATCCCAATCCTCCATCACACTCTTGCAGGCATGTAAATAGAGTTTTGTAGCTGAATGCTTCTCCTCCCGGTTCCGCAGCCTCAGTGCAGAGCTGGCGTCTGAGCTTAGCCACAAACCAACGTAATTGAAATTCATTGTATGTGTATGGTCACTTTCTCCCCATTAATTTTTGTTTCCAACTCACTTGCTTTTCTAAATAGACTTCATTCTTTTTCAATATAAAAACATGCTTGAAGAATATTAATGTGTGACTTGCAGCCTGTTTTAAGAGGCTGAATACATCACAGCTTTACAGAGGACTTTTCCTGAATTTTTATTAATCAAGTCCACATATTTTTAAAGAGATTGATGCATTTGTATCAGAGTCGTTCTCTGTGATGAATGTGTATTTGGTAACACACATCCTCTGCCAGTGTTTGAGCCCCTCATCTGACTGTAAGATAATAAATGTTGCTCTGCTAGAAACCTTATTTATGGAAATTGAAGCGCATGAACTGTACAATTCCAAGACTTGCTGTGTGACCAGGCGTAAGTCCGTCTCTTCTGCTCTTTAAGGTATTGTGTGCTTTATGCATGTATGTGTTCTCTAGGTGAGACTGTGGTCTGTGTATCACTGTGTAACAGGATTAACCCAGCTGGGTTGCATATCTCTTTCCACTATCTCCCACTGGCTATGCAGAGTGTGTCAAGCTGAGGAGGCTGTCAGTGGGTGGGCGACATATTCTTCACAACTAGAGGGGGATTTTATGGAGTCTGGCAACCGCTACAAATAGGACACAGGCAGGCAGCTCCCCTTCCTCTATCCACATCCACCGCCGTCTGGGCTTGTCACTACTAAAAGGGGAACAAAGGCGGGAGCAGCTAAGGGATTTGATTGTTCTTGTTTGCAAGAGATACATGTTGTTAGTATGGTGCTTGCATTTCAGCACATCGTTCTGTTACATCCTCCAAATGGGTTGACGCTGAAGGTGTGTGGGAAGTTGGCTGAGTCGTCACAGTGTGCTGCTGTTCCATATCTCCTCCTCTCCCGATTGTCAATTCCCGATTATCCAAATTGCTCATGTGAGTGTCCGTGATGGCGCGGGGCAGGTCCCTCAAAGCAGGCAGGCGTGACTGCTAATTCAGGCACAGGCGCAAGCGTATCAACACTTTGCCTCCCTCACATTAATGGGATGTCTGCAGTAATGCTTGACAACACAGCGAGAGCACAGCTGACGAGACAACGGCAAACTGTGAGGCACTCATCTCAGAAACACACATCAACAAAGGCAGCTTTCATATACTGCAGGATTTAATACGCACTGCACAAGCTGATGAGCAATTTAGTCTTAATTTCTTAAATGTGTGAAAATAATATTGTTGCTCTGAAGTACTCGGCATACTATGCATATCTATACGTGCTCTCCCAGTCTAACATTTGTCACAAACTACTGGTGTAGAAACGGAAAAGAAATCCAAACACACACACCCAGAAGCAGTCATGTGCACCAACACTTGCAGGCAGTTCAAGTGTTGTTGATTGCGCTCATTAGCACTCATAATCCTGGTTCCTGTCACCAATTGAAGCAGTAATTGTTTTGTTTTTTTGCATCCGAGGCTGTTGATAAGGAAGTTTCTATGAAAGTGGAAGACTGTGTCACTTTCGAAAGCTCTTACCTCTCAATTAACGCAGGCATGCATTCATCCTCTAAGAGGAATATTTGACATGCCGTGGCATGGAGGGGCAGTGCCTTGCTTACGTTGTTTTGCTTAAGTGGACAACATTACTTGCTCACAAGCATGCATGCATAAGAGAGAGTGACTGAGGGGAAGAGAGAGAGCAGCGAGAATGACTTCCAGTGTTTTTGTGTTGGGCATTGAGGCATGTATAAATATTCTACTTGTAACAGTAAGTGGAAGAGACAGCGGTTGTCTGAGTGTACCTCCCCTCCTCCCTTATCCTCTGCTCTCCATCTGGATCAGACTCTGTTGTTTGCAAAAAGCGAGTCTGCTGGGAAACCTATTTTTTGTTTAGTCATGGGGTGCATAGCAGCAGTGACATAGATGGACACACATGCTGAAATTGTGCTTGAAACCTTGAAACAGCCCCGGCATCAACAGTAACTTAGCAGACCCTATACGGCACATTTTATTTTATCAAACAGTATTTAGTCTCATCGGGGGTTCCCTCCACTGATGACTCCTCTGACAATCTGACTCTCTGCAGCCACTGTAGCGTGCTAGGCTGAAGCCCAAAACGAATGGCTGTGAGCGGTGACTGTTGTTGGACATGGGGATTTAAAAAGCCAGCATGTGGATGCAGACGAAGCCGAGTAGCTACAGGCAATAAGGCTCCACGGGGAGAAATGCAGAAATACACAACTAAATACCCATGAACGCAAATACATTATCCATAGGAAAACGCACGGCACTAAATTATAAATACAACAGACACCATTTGCAAACTATATAAATATAACCGAGGGCGTCTTCTTCTGCTGTACTATCTCTACTAATGAACTGTGAAATATAACTTGAAAGGACAACTGCATGTGCAGACGTGCATGTGTGTGTATAATAATCATTAATTGTGCAATTGCTCTGCCAGTTGGTGGACAGACAGGCCAGCGTGAGGGGCAGTCTGGGGACACCAAGCCTCGCTGGGGTCAGTGATGAGGGAGAGGACACCACAGGGGGCAGTTGACACCTGGCTTCCCGTGAGAGTCTGCAGCTCATCTGGTCTCTTTGTTTCACGGGGCAGAGGCTTTTATGTAATTAAGTGCTGTTGAAGGTATTTTTTAGTTCTTTGTGTCTTTCTATGAGAAGATGAGATTGCGGCTGCTGTGATGATATACTGTACATGTTTCACGTCATAATCGCTGAGCACAGCACCAAGCAGCAGCGTCTGTAGTCATCAACAGTGTTGAGCCTGTGAGACGCCGATGGCTTGTTATCACAGCACACGATTAGCTGTATTTCAGGCATGGTTCACACGTTGCTACCTAAAGCCTCTGTTCTCGTGTTAGGCGGTAATGAAACATTGATGCTAAAAGGAGCCGCAGCCTTGATTGGAGCAGATGTGACATGTTTGTCAAATGACCTACTTCTATCCTTATTAGGAATTAAAATTGTATGATGGCGACTGGAGCGACTAATGAATGTTACATGATGGGGGAGGGGCCAAGCGTGCAGAGGGGAAACAAAGGTTACGTGGAAACAAGCGTGGCGGTTTTCTGTTGCGTGGACAGGATGTGGGCAAATGTGTAAACAACACAAATTAGTTCATGTGCCCTAAAAAACCTGCAGCATTCTGAACAATAAGTGCAAAAACAAATGTTAATGCTGACCACCACCACTCACCACCCACCAAGTTTGAGTACTAATGGTTCTTTAATTGGTTGAGTGTTTGCAGGGAGGCAGCTGCAGACAGATGTGATCTAGCCCTGCTCTCTGTAGGAGGTGAGAGCTGGGCTCTAATGGTCTCTGCGTATAGAAACCAGGCCCGGACCCACGCTGGAGAGGCAGCCTGCTGATCTGGGCCCTTTAGCCATTTCGCTACTGAATTAGTTGGCGTGGGAAGAAAGTTGACTGAAGAGAGATTAATTTCCACATTTTGGACCAGGCCCTATTGTGTGAACATCAGCAAACCCCATGTCCGCTGCTCATGGTAACAGAACTGGTGCCCTTATGGACAGACGCAGGCTTTGAGTGGGATGCTGGTTTTGATAAATGGACGATGGCGTCTCTCAGGAAAAGTACTATGCCTGTCCTGCCCCCCGCCTTCGCTTCTCTCTCTTAGTGCCTCCTTCTCTCTCTCGCCCTCCCTCTCTTTGTCTTCTCCTCTCTCTCCATCTCGCCGGCTCCCTCCGGCTCAGTGAGGCACAACTGTGCGTCGTGAGAGATCATATCCTCTTGACCTTGCTCCAGGAGTTCTGATATATTTCATCTCTCATCGATTTTCTATCCTCTGCCTTTTTTTTTTATCGCCCACTCCCTCCCTTCCATAGCCATCTTTCTTCCTCTCCACAAAATCATTTTCATCTCTCATCCCCATACAAACATACTAACAGAATTTCTATTAGTCAGAAAAAAGGAGCAAAGCAAGAAAGTAAGGGGATGGGACAAGATTGCATTTTCCATCAGAGTGAATTCTGAGAACATGTCCACAAACAAATAGAAAAATACAGGTATGCTAGCGAAGTAAAGATGAGAAAAGAGGTGCAAAGGAAAATCAATACACTCATGCACGCATATGTGGACACACAAACACATGCACGTACACAATAAGAGGCCTGTTTTATGGATGGGCCCTACTTACAAAGCAGCCTTTTACTTCTATATAATAACAGCAGCGCTTCACTCGGAGGTCTGTCTAAACACTGAGGTGTCACTGCCGATGAAAGGAAAGTAGAGACAAATAACTTCTTTCACCCGGTGACTTTTTGACCTTGATGCCCCTGCTAATGTATTTAGACTAACACAGTCTGTCCCATTAGTTTCAGGGCTGTCAGAGGCCACAGGGTCACCCACCGTATGCTGTGGCGGTCAAGGTTCAGGGTTATTGCTAAGCAGGCAGCATAGGCGGTGTGTCTACTGTCCACGGCGGTGGCTCAGCTCGCGACCTGCTGCCCTACTGCATCTGGGTCCTCCCTATGGTGCAGCTCTGTTGTTTGGTGCACCCGACCTCAGCTGTCACTCAAATGCTTCCATGGGCTCTCATTGGTGCACTTCATGGCTTGTTAGGGATGAGCAGCGAGAGGAAACATGGGATGAAAGATGACAAAACAAGTCGAGTGGCTCTGAGGAATACGACAATGGGCAGACACTCTACTTCCATCTTCCCTGCATTTCTGCTCATTGCTTCTCTGATTGACAAACATTCACACGGCTGCTGTAGAGAGAATCCAAAGAGCAGCACCTTCCTCTGGTCAAACACGTGAGGGAGTCAACGTTTTTTTGGAGCATGGCACAAACGGAGCAGCAACAACAGACTCTATTGATTCAAACAGGATTATGCAATATCGTGCTCCGTCTTCCACGCTATTACAACTAATTATTCTCTTAATTTAGCCATCGGCAGAATTTGGCATGTGGGCATACGCATGCAAGCGCTTATGTAATCAAAGGAATTCATGCACTGCCAGATATATTTATTAGGAGACAACTAGAGGTTTGGTATCCATTTCAATAATGTTTTGAACATTGAACAAAAATTAAAATTAGGCGCTTACATAATTCTCATTGTTGTTTTTTTTTACAACAATGCTTTTTGATTTGCCTGTATTCAGTTTTGTTTTTGTGTTGTATGAGGAGACAGTGGGGTCAGTCCAGTGTCCACATTTATGTTTATTTCCCCACAGTCTTTTCTTTGTCTTTTCTGCCGCTCTCATACACTGGCACTCTCCAACGTTCTGCCCTAATTGGTAGAGAGACACAGTTAAATAACAAGACGAGGGCTCAATAGACAGCATATCACAACAGGTCTGCTGCTTTTGTATGGATTGCAATAATCATTCAGTATGGTTTAGGAACAGAATGAGTATTCACCACGACCCGTGGCAGCAGCATGGGTCACATGCTTTTGTATTATTATGGGCTGTCACTTTCTTCTTTCTTATGACTAAGATGTTATGGTATTGATATATATTAATGGGGTCTATTTTGTTAACGTAATGCAGCAACGCACAGTATCGATGATCCGTCCTGCAAGTCCAAATCTGCAGGCTACAGAGAAGAAATGTATTTTTTCTCGTTCTTTTTCTAAGATAAGGCAGAAGGAGCGTTTGACTGCAGGCTAGATCGCAGTGACAGCAAAAAGAAGTTAGACACAGTGTGTTTCAGTATCAGATTCAGGCACAGAAACGACCTCACCGTAGCTCCACGGATTTGCAAGAAAATAACATGAGTAATGATTATTAGTAATGTTAGGTTATGACCTGGACAGGTGCCATAACTACATTCCAATAAGGACCATTCTCAGATGATGTCTACATTCATTTTGCTCTAGGTGAGGACAAGGCAGGCTATAATGTCCCTTCTGGAAGCTGCTGTATGTGTTCATTAGGCCGGTTAGAGAAAAACGAGGATGTCCACGGGTGTTGTAGATGTCACTGGCACTAGCCGGCAGGCTGACAAGCTTGCCTGCAGATGTGGCTTCTTGCTTTTCATTTTGTCCTTTCCTAATGTAAAATATAAGATTATTGCACTAGTTATTCATCAGAAATTTGTTTGTAACAAGGATTATTAGAAAAAAAAAATTATTATGTTCACCAAGATTTTAGCAATTATGCAGTTACAGGTTTTGAACATTTTGCCGTAGTATTTCAATAATAACGTTGTTTTAAAAGATGTTAATGACTTTGACAACATTCGGTCAGATGCACAGTTAAGGACCGTGTTGTATCCCACTCTGAGGGAATCTGTCGGCGTCGACAAAGTTGGAATAAAACCTGTTTATACAGAATGTGTGTAATTGGTTTTGGTTTTGTGGTTTTAATGAGGTGAGCTCTGGCTCAGTTCAGCTTTGTGTTATTAGCAGGCTTTTCTATCAGGTTGCATCGATCACAGTGAAGTGTACCTCACCAAGGGATGTGGAAAGTTGTGCTGGTCAGAAGACTGCATTCTTCTCTTTATTTTAATGGGGCTTTCACAGAATCCACTAGTAATTCGCAATTATCTCTTTAAACTAAACAATAGACAGCAGACAGTCTTTGTTTTGCCACAATAAGCTGGCATGGCTCCTTGGTTTAATTGGTAGTCTGAGCATGTTTTATTAGTTCGAGCAATGACCTATCCTTCTGTGTTGCTGCTGCACAAAAGACAGAGACAAACAAACGTCCAAGTAAATGTGACCTGATGATGACAGTTCATCAGATACTGAGATTAAAATGAGAACTATTTGTCCAGATAGAACAAACTGCTTCATTGGCATTTTTATAATGTATGTTGCTGTGCTTAGTTTGCTCCTCTTGCCTAAGTAAAACTTATTATCCAGACATATTTTACTTTGCGCAGTTACTATGTAAATTCCTTTTCATGGATCACTTTCTCTGTATCTGGTCTGTGGCTAAACCTGCCCATGCCATCAGACATAGTGGAGGACATGGTGGGAAGCTTGACCCCTGTGTATTTTCACGGTTGACTGACAAAAACCTGAGTCTACCTGTCCCTCTGGAGAAGAAAAGGATTGTAGAGTGCAGGCCATGACAATCTATTCCCTGTGTGCTTATGGTTGGCCCCCCGTGGCCAGTCAGTTCAGCAGCTGACATTTACACACAACTCACTTAGTTTGGAGAAAGAGGAAGAGTGGAAAACGGAGAACAGAGAGATATCTTGCATAAACTTAAACAGTTAAAGACAAATGTCTTTCAGGCTGTAATGGCACAGGCAGGGTTCTCTGCTGGAAAATCTTCAGTGTGAATATTTGATGTTATGCTATTTGGACATGATTACAGTAGTGGGATGCCACAGAGACACAATACGCGCATTGGAATTTTTTGACTCTGACCTTTCGCTCTCTCATTTTCTTTTTCTGTCGTAGGTGAGTATCCAGCATCCTGACATGGTTATGAGAGGCACTGGGCGGATCAGCACAGTATGGACTTTATCTCATTTAACATTCTGTTTTGTCTCCACTTGGTAAATTTAGTACAATTCTTGAGGGCATCTGCACTTAACTTCCACGAGTAATAGCTGATTTTATGTAGTTGTGGGTGCTACAATAGATAATCATTAGGCATATGCACTGGGCACTGGCATTGCTTAAGATTTAGTGTGCTGTCCATGGTGCTGAAAACAAATCTATTGCTGCCAATACATTTGCACTCAGTTGTGTAATAGGCCTATTGTGTGTGCAAGAATCTGCGGTAACATGTGCCAGTGTGCAGCCGTTCATCTTCGCACCGTGTGTGTATGCATTGGCGCGCGTGTGTAGCTCCATTATCTTTGCGTCTGAGCAGTTTTCCCGTCCCATGCATCATCCACCCCCGTCTGTCTCCATGTCAGGCCTGATAACAGCTCCTATTGCCCACAGAGATGACTAATCAATAACACACAACCATGGGAACAACAGCTTGCTGTCCACACACACACACACACACACACACACACACACACACACACACACACTCACAAGTACATACACACAAGGCGGAAATATTGGCTCACTGTCCACAAACAATGCATTGACTGCTGTGGGCTGACAGAGAATCTGTTGTTTTCTGATTTCAGGATATCTGGAAAACTCTTACTTCCTCAGCACCCCACACCACCACCACACCTCACATAAGAAATGAATGTGCACGCGCACGCACACATCGGCGTGCCAATAGAACCATCATCAGTCATGCTTTATCGGGCTGACAGTTTCAATGTGCGGTGCTGAGGATGTTTCTTTTTACAAAGAATCTCCAGTTTCTTTCTCCTTGCATCACACTCACCATTTGTTCTGTTGCTTTCTTATCTATTCATGTTCTTCTCTTTAATACTCTCCTCGTACAAGCCTGTCGACTTCTGTGGAAGCTAAATCAGCGTCTCAGCTGAGTGGGAGTGCTTACTGATTTCACTTGATTCAATGCCCCTCACCTTCAATCAGTATCTCAGTCGGCCTCTGTGGAATAACAGAGGATAAATGACAATAAATGCATAAAAGCCTTAGAAGGTACTGACAAAGCACTTTACCTTTGTCGCCTTTCTTTTTTAGCCTCTTTTCTTCTACCTCTCTGTGAGGTGTAATTCCCCTAGACAGACTGGCCTGTATAAAAGCGTGTCTGCTGTCCTGATTCCCCCCTGAGGTGCCATTCTGACCCAATAACTCCTTCATTCCTCTCATGCTTCATTCACTCCTCTTTCAGCTTCCTTCCCTCCCTCTTATCCTCCTCTCGCTCTCCCTGTTGCTTCCTCTCTCTCCCTCCGGTGGCCAGAGTGCTGTAATTGAGTTTTTTATTCAAGTCAATTAAAAGTGCAGGCCAGCTAGAGACAAAACAAGCCTGCATAGTCACATTTTTCCTCGGGCTGCCTTGTTATTTATGTAGTCCACTCTTTATATCACTCAGTAGCTAAGGAAATATGGGTTGTGTGCTTTGATTTCATACGTGTCATTAAACTGTTTTGACATTGTTTACAATGTAATTTATCTTTCCCTATGACGCCCCCCTTCCCCCAAAAGAAATCCCATTTAAATGGTAATTCAAACTTCCATTAAGTTAGGGCCTTACAGAAGTTGCTCTATTCCTCCCGTCTCCTCAGCAGCCTTCTGAGGCTTGATTGTTTACACCCAAAAAGCCAAATATTCATCAAACTGAAACACTGGCTATGTTGTTTTGAGTTGATCATCTCTTCCTATTCTCATTTAGCGTCATATTTAGTTAGCCACCGAAGAGATGAATGATCGCGTTAAGTTCATACAGATCATCTGAGATGATAGAGCGTCATGACTATCTGCCATCTGCAGATGCATAATAACTTTGTAATCAGGAGGAAGAGGTCACCAAGGTTTGAATGAGCCGGCCCACTTGAGACTCAGAGTCGGATACAAATTGATATGCAAATGCTGACACAAACTGCGCTACATATCAGAACTTAAATGTTTTCGCTCGCTGATTTACTGAATCGCAATTCAGTTTGGGGAGTGTAGAGACAGTGAAAGTGAAGGTGATGCTTTTCATATGCAAATGAGAAATGAAATGTGAGATGCACAGTATTCATTAAAGAAAAGCTAAGAGATTTATAGTAGCTGCGGGGCTAATTTTCTTTAAATGCCTTAATCAGCAAACCGTTTGGAAAGCACAACTCTGAAATGGAATTTGGCTTCGTCACACAAACATACCCACACACACACACACACACACACACACACACACTGTTCCCAGCACATTCCAGTTATAGAGATATGTATGCAACACTGAATTGCAAGGCAGTAGCTCAGTAGGTGTGGAAGTTGTCTTAGAGCCTCAGGGTCAGTGATGTGACTCCAAGGTACATGTTGAGGTTGGATAGACACCAAAACCCTGTTTTAATGTACAGTCTGGCAGCTGTTCAGCAAAGGCAGGTAGAGTCTTCCTATATTATTACTGGATTCTTAAAGAGAGATTAGAGACTAAAGAGTCTCCTTGATAATTCAACCTCTCAGATCATCTTTCCCAACAGACTTAGTAAAAGCAATGGTGCATTTTCCAGACATTGTTCAACAGTAGAAAAAGGGGGATGCACAGTAAGAGGGCTGTGTGCATGTGTGGGAAAGTAAATACCAGTTGTCAATCAGCGCCTCTACTGAAAGCAGAAACAGGCAAACAACAATGAGTGACGTACAGAGGCCAGCGCTGCCCGGCCAACCTTGAGGTGTGAACATTTACAGCTTATAGCTGTGCTTGGTTTCTGTTAATGCCTCTCTACAGTACTTTGCAGGAGTATCAGAAAAGACTGAGGGAAGATAACTGATCTTACTGGTGTGTTTATTCAATCAATATGCTCTATCGATACTTTGTTTCAACAACTCAGCTGTAAGTGATTGGGTTAACGTGTGTGGTTTAGCCTTCACGGGACAGATGTGGACGGCTGCGCGCCAACAGAACAGATTTCTGAAACGCGAATCAGCTACGCTTTTGTTGCAGGTTTTTCTTCCGCAGTCAAATAGTTCACCTCTCTTTTATGCATGCTTGATGAGTTGGCATGTTCATGTCCACAGCTTGAAAAGATTGCAAACCACCGCATTAGATTGTTTGATAGCTGTAAGCAAAGTGCTGTTGATTCTGGGCAGGAGGGCAGCTGGTCGGATGTAAATCATTTTCTCTATCTGGAAGATCAGAGACTCTAATAAAAGTGTCTGTAAATAAGACACCGAGCCCCCCACCCCTCCTTCCTGCCACACGCTGGCTCTGCAGCGTTTCACTCAGGAGCTGTAGCTGCTCTTTGATGATGTACGGCTTCTTGTTCTCGTTGGTAATCATTTGTGAGATGGTACCTCATTGTCTTCAACATCCAAATGAGGTGTCTGATTGGAAGCTCAGCGCAGGTTATGGCACAAAAGACTGTCACATTACATCCTGTTTACTGGTAAATACCACTGCACTCATTTTAATTGCTTTGGATGAGAGCACAGACAAAGTAAGACAAACGTAAATGGAGGCATCCTCGTCTCTGATAAACCAAAACAACAATTTTGACAATATGAGTAATTTCACATTAGTAACAATGTCTGAAGAACTGTCCTAACGTATTAGGTCGATTCCATATAAAAATGCAAATAAGGCAAATAAAGGTACACAGTTTTTAGATGAGTATAAAAGAATGAGCCTAGATTGATGTGCAGTATGTGTTTCACCCATCTGCTCACAGACTGGTAAATGAGTTCAAATAACACATGCTTCAGAATTATAGGAAGAGAAAATTACAGAAATCAGAATTATATCAGATATCACATCAGAATCCCACAGTTTGAGATCTTCCTTTTCTTATGTGACATATCTATAACTGTCTCTGTCCCTTTAAAAGTGGAAATAAAGGCAATACTGAGAGGAATGGCATTTAAAGGCCAAGCCAAAAGCCCACCGCTGTCAAATCCACATATTATTTTTCATCTCTTAAGCCATTTATCTTCCTTGAATTAACACAAGTGAATCAGTATCAGTGGTTGACATTTTAGAGTTCCCACTGTATAACATATTTTAGCTTGTCAAGAGTTCTACCTTCTCCTTGGGCGTTCTCTGTAAGGCTTCTACGTGACCTTGGGGGCGTGACTGGGTTGAACTCTGTATTTTAATAATGAGATCAATCTCTACGTCAATCCGTCTGTAATATACAACACTTGTTCATACAGTAGCACCGCGAGAAGGTCCCGGGTTCGATTCCCGGAGGCGACCGTGGGCCTTTCTGTGTGGAGTCTGCATGTTCTCCTCGTGTCTGCGTGGGTTCTCTCCGGGGTCTCCGGCTTCCTCCCACAGTCCAAACACATGCAGTTAGGCTGATTGGAAAAACTCTAAATTGCCCGTCGGTGTGAGTGTGCGTGTGACTGGTTGTGCGTCTTTATGACTGGCGACCTGTCCAGGGTGAACCCTGCCTCTCGCCCATAGACAGCTGGGACAGGCTCCAGCACGCCCACGACCCCTACGGGGCGGAAGCGGTAGAAAATGACTGACTGTTCATACAGTAGTTCACCCATCGTTCTTCTTTAACGTTAAATCTCTCAGTTTCCATGGTTACTGAAAAGTAAGTGGCAGGTAAGGGTTGAATAGTCTCTTAACTATTTAGACTCACCATTTAACAGTGTCGGGCTTAGTGTCCTTAACAGTATTGTCCTCTATTGAAATAATCTTAAGTGGTCTGGCTGCAGCTTTACATGAAGTGCTGTTACTAATGCATTTTCCCTGTCACAACTAAAACACAGCCAGGTCTTGTGTAACTCTCATTTCTCTGTGCGCTGCTTTGAGTTCAGCCTGGTTGTTTTGTGTCATAATAAAAAAATGGTTTCTTGTACAAATACTGCAGCAATACATCAGATTACCGTGGCCACTTTGTGTTTACAGGGCATTCGCAGCGTGTCAGTGCAACAACTGCTGCAAACAATAGACACGATTTGCATGAATGCTCGGGCTAATGTTGGACTAAGATCAAAACGCTACATGGCTTCTTTTTTTAAGGTATTGTGCTGTGAGAGAGATGCATTCATGGCCCAGTTCAATGAGGATCTGTGCACTTAAAAAAAAGTGGTCTTGAAAACAAAAGTTTTCTCGCTGATCAAAAGCATGTGCACCGTCTATTGTGCTCATTAGCATACACTGCAGTGCCTTATTAATTTTGTTTGCCTGGTGTTGCCTTGATTTATGTCAAGTCTCTTGTCTCTATAATATTTTATATTCTTTAATGAGAAGCTGTTACATTTGTGAGGGGTACAGTGGTGACAATGAGGATAAGAGTGTGCACAACAAAATGTTGAAAGTAGGATGATGTCAAATCTTTTTCCTCTGCCTTTTCAAACTATGCTATTGTTATTTCTCATGCCACTTATCTTCAGTTATTATCATTTCTTCTACAGTTGTTATTATCAGACAGGAGTCGTGGACTCGGAATCTTTGGCAGACATATCCCTCCTTTAGAGATGCTGGCTGCACAGCCTCCTCAATAGGCTCCTTTATTCCGCTGTGATTAAGTTTGTGTCTGTAGTATTAAATCGGCGTTGGTGTCCAGCCAGTAGGTTCTTGTCACCGGCGAGTTTTCTGTGATTTGACAGGACAGCAGTGCGGCTACTGGAAAAGCTCTCCTTGAAATATGATTTGCTGCATCGCAAAACACCTGCTGATGTGATGTTGTGACAGATTGTACGAAGGTTTACACAACAGTAGATTTTTCTTGAGGGGGAACAAAGAATCATTCCACCTGCAAGTTTTTTGAGTTTGTATTGTTTTTAGTCTCTCTGTTTTACCGTCACTTGCACTTGCTGTGTCTTATCTTTTGTTGATGCATGCGTCATACTGAAATTTCTAAATATCTAAAAAAAAAAACCATGTAAACCCACATTCCCAGTTTTCAAATACACACACTGAGTCTCGGCACAGCACAGGGTAGTACGGGTACAGAGCAGATACAGTACCTTTGTCAACTCACCTCAGCAGGATGTAATGATATTGATGACAGGAAGTCATCATGGAGGACATGTATCACAGCAGGAAGTGTCTTAGGTGAAATATGTCCCTACTCTCCTCATCAATTCTTTAGCAACCTGCTGTCTCCTCACTCTTCTGGCTACAGCAACGTGTCCTGCCCTTGCTCTCTCTGTCTACGTACACACGCTAAGGTTACTTGTAAACAGATTAATTCTCACTTGTGCCCTCTGTGATGTGATCAGATGTGTCCTACTGTACATACACGGCCATTAGAACTGAAAGTGGACACCAGGCGCTTGAAGTCGAGAAGCTTCTATGTGATGGTTTAAACGCGTTGGGGGAACGAATAAAAAAAGTTTAGTTTCATGGTGGCATGACCTAAGAAGGATCTGGAGGATGAGACTGAAGGGTTGCTATGAATCCAACAGGGCTCAGCATCTTAAAGTGGGACATTTACTCCAGGTAATTGGATCTATGTTTGGATGGGAAAAAAGCACATTAATGCAGGGAGTAGTGTCAGCACTTACAACACGCGCTGTAATGCGAATGTGATTGCGTCTGCCAGATCACCTCCAGATGAAGTTTGGCTTAAATTGCCATTGGATGGCAGCCAGAGTCATCCAGGTGCAAATGGAGTCTGCGAGACGGCACAAAACGCACACGCAACCTTCCACACAGCCTCCGCCCACATGTCATCGCTTCTTCTGCTCATAAATCTGCACCTTTAAAGGTTGGGAACGCTCGCAGCCAAAGAAAAACCATCCTGTTGTGGCATGTGATGCATCCAAAGAAACAGCCATTAAAGAAGATGTTGTTCACTCATTTAAGCTGAAAAGTAAATACAGGCTGTGACTGCACCTGCCATATGTTTTTATTGACTGTGCTAGCTCCCCACCTGCTCCAGCGCTTTGCTTACTTCGCATGAAAAACGACGTTAAATCATGAAAAGGATACTTATAAAACCTGTGAATAAATCCTAGGAAGGTGATGAAATTTTTATTATCTGCGTCGAATCTAAGCATTGATGTCATGTTTTAATAATCCGACGAAACAACAGCTCAGATGAGGGCGTTTTTTGTTGTTCTTCCCGTGAACGGATGTCGGACGAGCGCTGCGTTTGCTCCCCGCCACGCTCCCAGGAAGTACTTCTCAGAACAAATCATTTCTTTGTTCTTTATGTTTAACCTAATTGTTGTTTTTTATTATCTGTTGGTTTTTGACATGTAAAAATTCCATAAATTTCCTCTCAACCTCTCTGTCTCACCATGTGTCTGTGACTCCTGCTGAGCTGAAGAGAGTCTAGCTGTTCAGCTGAATCTACTAGTAAATTAGCAGCTCTACAGCCTGGCAGGTGCCTCATTAGAAATATATTAGAGCAGTTATCAGTAACCCAACACTCTCTGTTTAAATGTCTATAGCTGTGCTTGTGTGTGTGCGTGGAAAAGACGAGTGGAGAAAAAGAGACGTTTTATGTGTGTTTGTGTGCTCGTGGTTTAATTGGAGCTGAATTAATTCAGCGCAGCAGTGACTTGATACAGGAACCGAATGCGCTGATTTCCAGACCCCAGATTTATTTTGGGTTTGAAGTGCCTCTCAGGCACCTGTGCGCATAGGTGGTGAGGTTTGAAGTGTCCCGGCACTGAAAATTTAAACAAACTGTGACTTCAACTTGACTGCAAATATCAACATGAAGCAGATTTATTTTAAACCGCTTTATGTGAATTTTAAACAGATTTCACCCGTAAATTTGATTCAGAAGGGTTTTTCCTCCAGGGTCGATTGTTTCCATAAACTCAAACTGACTGATTGCATCACTCAGCTTTGGTGAAAATCTTTCAGTAGTCAAGTCACCACAGATGGTGTTTTTTCTGTTTATTTCCCAGCTAATTTCAGATTCTAACACCTTCCAGATTGTTATATAAGCATATGAATTATGTGTCGTATGCCTTCAAACGCACAATAAGCACAATAACGGCATATGCGTTTTTAGCTGGGAAACTATGGCTTAAGTGCTTTGATGCAGCTGCATTAAGGCTCGTTTGGCAACGCATGGGGTAGTAAGTGGTGTCGTGCACACTTTGGGCTTTAACCTTAGTACAACCCACAACGTGACATTTAAGGTCCCGTCAGCTCAGTATGACCCTGGAATTCCCATGATTTATCAGTGTGTGATTTCCTGTTTTCCTCTGCACAGCATTCACTGATAATAAGATGCAAATCCTAAAGGCACTGGAAAAACCTCTAAATACAACCATAAGCCAATAAATAAATTCCACCCACATGGGGAAAGTAAACGTACGGCTTCATGAATATATCCACGGTACCATTTAAACATTTCCTCTCTTTACCTTCAGCTTTCATATTCTCTTAAATTGTTTAGGAAATGCTGGAAGCAAGCTGTATGAACTTTTCTTTAGTGAATGCATGAAATATACTGTATTGTCTTTGCAAAGCTTCAAAATGGTGACTTTTAGCAGGTTATGTAATAAGAAAAACATATGTAATGTAACCAAAACTACTTGCTTCACTGTCCCATTTTCTGCAAACGGTTTGGCTTCTTCTGCAGTGTTTATGTGTCAGGGCATAAAGGGATGAGGCCTTTGTGGTGAAGAGCAGAGAAACACTCAGCAAACTACAAAGTGTGGAAATTGACAGAATTTAGTCTTTGGCTGCTGACAGAGTTGATTGGAATAGAGCCGAGGTTTTCAGGCTGCTTCCATAGACAGTGAGGTCTAAATTAACCAAGACTTTCAGGCGGAGCAACACACTGCATATGTGCACATGGCTAACATACACTATGTGGGTGTGTGCGCACAGAAACGCACAGACGTGCTCGTGAAACGCACTTTCTGCGCTGAAAGCTCCGCAAATTCAATTTCAACTAAGGTGAAGTAAATGCAGGTTATAGGGGAACAATAAGCTGCAGACGAAAAAGTCTAGTAATAACGATTCGTCTGTAATTCTATGCTGTGCCATACGTTTGGAAGATGGTTCCTTCAGTTACTAGCAAACACAGGAAGCGTGAGAATTGCTGGTGGCAGCGTCTACTGTATAGATAGAAGAGCAAGATCACGTATTGATTGCATTGACTATGAAACACTTTTCATTCAGGCTGCTTCTCCTCCGTCTGTGAGGCTGCTACCATTTAGTGATCATTTCCACTGTAACATTTAGTGGCATCCACTGAGAATCAGTTGAGTCTAGCAGCACAAATCGTTTTGGCGTGATTTCCCACATCTCAAAACTCTATAAAAACTTGTGAACAAGCTCTTAACAGTGATTTAAGCTCATCTATTTCACAGCCTTTACGTGGCACAAGGAGCTTATTGAGTCTTGGCTGTCTTTTCTCTATTGAGCAGAACTGATCTTCTATCTTACCAATGCCTCTAAAATATGTTACCCATTCTCACAGAGGGCTGCGACAAACACTGCTTCTTAGGCTGGAATCAATCTCTCTACACTTTGGAATAGTTTTGTTTTCTTTAATCAGGAATGCAATTAAAATGAATCATTTCTTTCACTTTACGTATGCGGTAAGTTTGCATTCTTTAAGGGCCAATCAAGCTACAGGATGTAGGAGCCTGACACGCAAGTCAAATATCTGCCATTATTTTATATGGAACATAAATTAATGCCTGTAGTTCGATGGCTACCTGACGCCAACGGTGTAGACCTTCAGTCCGACGGATAAACGGAGCAGCAGCAGGCTTCAGCACGTCACACGCTTAATAGATGGAAAAACAGCAAATGCACTGCAGATATTCCTGATTATTATAATCTAGAATAAAATACTGGCTACTGCAACTGCCCACAGAAAGACTCTACTGGTTTAAGCCAAATATATGTATTTGTAGATACTTGACAAGCACAAGTGCCAAATAATTCCTAGAGTTTCTCACCAGTAATAGCATTTCCTTACACCTCCAGCTGACTGATACCGGCCTCCCACAGAACACAGCACCAGAACAAAGCGTTACTGTTACACTGACATGAGGGAAAACCTCAGAATGTAAAACAGCTTGAGAAGTAACGTCCAAACTCATTAAATGTCATCATGCAGCAGGTTCATGCAGGTTTTTGTTACAAAGGAAACACAGTTGATATGAACTCGGTGTAGCCTGTGTGTATCAGAAGGCAACCGAACACTTCTGACTAGATCTGTAGTGTGAACTGTGATTTGGCACATTGGCACCTCAAGGGGCCTTTTTACGTCCACTCTATTTTTAACCGCTCTGGGGGGGAGGCTGAGAAAATCTGCTTCACAAAACCACCCCACAGTTTTACGGCTTCATGTTCATCTGGTAAGACGTGCTTGGTTTGAGGTTCAGTGTGCAGCATGGGGTGACGCTTCCCTTCACTCTCCTGAGCTATTTACACACTTGACTGGACAATTACACCATTACATCGTCATTGTCTGTTCATTCCTTTAATATTAATAGTGTATCTTCAAGCAAACACGCGCAGCTCGCAGTGTTATTAACACCAGTGGCCTTGCAGAGCAGAGCTGTTAAATTACGTACAATGTACTGTAAGAACACAGGTGCAAACTCCTGCGAAATACTCATGGTGATAATACATGAGCTGTCATAATAACAATGGAAAAGCTGGATGAGGTTGCAGCGTCTCTCATTTATTATTTACTTTTCTCACTTACATTGCACGTGTCTGAATCTGTGTCATAAGCCGTAAAGGTCTGAGAGATTTACAATCAGGCACAAGGCTACTCTGCTCAGTTTTGACTAATATGGAGAATATGGAGAACCTGCGTTTGTGCGTGCGTGGATCTTTAACCTGGTCCGTCAGCAGAGGGTCTGACTCCGGCTGCCCACGTCCAGTGCAGCGCCACATGCGATACACAACGCGTGGTGAGAAGTGAGAGCTGGGTACACATCCACAGACACACACTCACTTTCACCTTGTCAGCACTGGCTCCAGATGGGTCCAGATGGGTAAAGCAACCATTAACGCATTAGTGCGTCTTTATCCGTGTCAGTGCAGCTGCACATCAGGAAGTACTCCCCCAGATCCACCGCTCAGGTGGAGCAGGCTGAGTTTGTGGCACCACAGCAGCACCAGCAGGGAGAGCTGGGACTGGCTGCCTGCTCTTGGTGATGTGGAGTCGATTCAAAGAGGCATTAATGTGTTGACTGAACAAAAGTAACTATTGTCCACCTGCTGAGTAGCGCTGCGTTCGCTGACATGAGTCTGACTGTCTGATGTGCGGTTTTATGTCGGTGACCCAAGCTAATCTGCGAACTCCTGGTTGGCACAAAAGCGTTAGTGAGGTTTCTCACCGATCCCTCTGTGCGCCTCATTGGCTTTGCCATCATCTGATTGCGGGAGATGAGCCTCTACTTTGCTTTTGACTTCAGACCAGGGCTCATTACCTTTTCACTCTAGCTCTCCGTCCGTGCTTATCTCTAGCTCCGTTCTCAGCTGTTTATTCAGTTAGTGGAACCAGGCTTTCAAGAAATGTCACTAATGGATTTATTAGACTCGTCATCATCTCGCGATTCGTCATCAATAGATGGAAATACAGTCAAATACAATGACATTGAATAAAAGCGGAAAAAGCGAGTTGCCAGCGATGGCTGACACTGAAGCACATTTCTCAACATTTCACAAGATGCCAAGATCTCATCCGCCCACTTGCACTACTTGCACACATACAGAAATATACACACATGCGTCCTTTCTTCCCAATAAACACACTTTCCACCCCCTCTATTATCAGTCACTCAGCAGGAAACGACAGATAGTCTTTCCTCTGATCCTCCTTCACTGTTTACTCTCCATTATGGTGGAAAGAAGACCTGATTGCCGTGTGTGAATGTGCCCGTGTTTATTGATGCCTCTCCTAAAGAATGCCTCAGCACTTTGTAATGGTACAAATAGTTTTTATTTATCTTACAATACAATACAGACAAATTAAAACAGCCGCGGTGCCGGAATTCCATAGGAGAAATTGATTCTGTGAAATGATCTGAAATTTAAAGCACTAACTGTGGTCTTTCTGTTCTTTCTTCTCTGTCTGTCTCTTTCTCTAGGTGAGTCAATAACAAATGGCTAAACCTTCTGCTCTGGAGTGATATGGATTTGTGAGTGATGCCGACACATATTGTGCCGTAAAGAGCCTGGTTTACAGTCTTTCCGCGTGCAATATGAAATTACGCCGACTAAGCGGTAGAAGATGAGTGAGTTCAATAATTACATTTTTAGTGCGTCTTGTTAATCTACACAGGCAAAGTAAAAAGCCAGGTTGGATTGTCTTTATTTTTAATAGCCAGGAAACCTGTAAACCAGGTTTATTTGGCAGGAAGGGCTTTGTAAAGTTCTGGTAGTTCTGCCAGGTTTGCTAGCCCAGAGCCAACATAGATACATTTTTAGTAGACAGGGGAGAGACCATTACAGTTCTTTGAACATGGGTTAACCAGGGGAGATCACCAAGCAATATTTTATAGCACACAGCTTGACATCTCAGCAGTAAATAAACCCTTGTATCGCCTAAGAGGCCCTTCCTGCATTTCTCTTACTGCCAATGTTATCTCCCCAAAAGCAAGGGAGATGCAGCTCTGCCTTCCCTTCAGTTTCCTTATGTTTCCAAGAATCAATTTATGTCCTCCTGCAGCCAAACTATCAAGATCAAAATGCACATATGTAAGATGTCCAGAGGTTTTTCGAGAACAGTTTCAACCTGGAGCTATGCTTTAAGTTAAATATCATAATACATGACTGCTATGAGCTAAGTCCTCATGTGATCAACTGTTGGGGTCCTACAGAGGTTTTCAGTCCATACACAGGAGTCTATTAAACACCACTATGATCTATTTTCTGAACTTTGACCTCTTTTCTTAATTTAAGTTATTTGATAATAGCTGAACACAGGTCTCTGAAAATGTTCCTATTACAATTCAAAAGGTATGAAAATCTATTGGTTGTTAAAAATGTAAATTATTAAAAGCATTTGTGAAGCAATGTGATGTAGGATGGTCCATTAGCACATCTGTTGGTTTCAGACTGTTTGAGACGTTGAGATGTAAAATATAATCAATTAGGAGCTAAACTGCATATATTTGTACATATTAGCCAACGATATTAAGCACTGCATTCCTTCATAAATAATTGGCTCTACATGAAGCGTGTGGCTCTTCCTAACCTCTCACTGTAGGTCTGCTCTGCCTCTTGGCTTTTTTTTACTTTAGAGGCTTCATGCATCAGTTTTCCAAAATCTATCCTCTTGGCCTTGTATTGATTTATCGCGTGTATCCTGCCTTCTTATAGGCAGACAAAACGGCTGTTTATCACCAGACTTTCTTCATAATTTCAAACTTTACTGGCAAAATCAACGTGCTAATGTAGATGCCACGCCAGGAAATGTGTTTAGTTAGACCTTTGTTTGGATTTGACAGAGACTGAAAACGTACAGTAATGTCTCAGTGCCTGCATTGTGTCTTGTGTCTCTGGTTGGCAGCATCTTATCCCACAGTAGACACTGTAAAGTGCTAGAATTCCACCTTAATGGCCGGAAACATGATTTGATTAACCTGTTTGTCAGTGGTATCTAGATCATGTGTCGTTACAGGTAGGCAACACATTGTCTGCATGTGTGTGAATACCTGTGTATTGGCTTTTTCATTATGTGCAGCGCTAATCAATGACGTGATGACACTGAGCATCGATGGGAGCTCTCCCAAATGAAAGCAGCCAACCTAAAGCTGGGAGTTAGACTCTGGCTCTGAGACACTTGTGACACTTGCTGCAGCTTTATGGATTCCTACCTATGCCTTTGTTTAGCCTTGTTCATAGCTTAAATCTGAATTTCATTTCATACATTGCAGATGCTGATTGCTCTGCTTTGGTCAGACAATAATAAAGACGTTGCTGGTGATGCCTGTTGTCTTACATTATTGAGGTTCGCTCTCCACCCACTGGCAGTGACTCCAGCTCTCTCTACGCTCACAGCAGCGGCTGCTTATTAACTTTCGGTGGCTATCTGAACTTTCCTTGAATAAGTTTATGATTTGTGGGATATTCAAGCCTAATAATAAATACTGATGTTCTGCTTGTGTATGTAATGTAGAAAATACAAGCAGTAATGTTCAGCTGCACGGAAACCACACGTTTAGTTAGTCTCAGCTTATTTTCTATTTTCTCTTTGCACCTTTACTTGTGTTGTCCTTCTCATCCTCCTTTCTCGCTTCCAAACCCTGTCTAATGAAGCTGCTGGACTGAACCTAACCAACCTCATTCTGCCCTTTAGTTCTTCCCCAGCACTTTAATAGAGCGGGCTCTCACAGTGTCTTTTTATACAGACACATGGGAACACAAGCACTCACTCACACACACACACACACATAGACACATGCACAGACAACCTCCCAGCTGTCTCTGGTAAAACATTAAGCACCCAGACTTTTGATCATGCAGAGTAAGCCTGACTACAGGAATAGCAACAAATGAAGCCTCTGCAAAAGTGAAACTGTTGCCCCATCTCGGCCTGCTTTGATTGGCTCGTACAGCAGACAAAACCAGCGTCCGCGAAAAGGCTGTGGTGCAGTGAAACCACGCTGGCGAAAAACACAAGCATCTGGTCGGCATTACTATGGCATTACTCATCTGGATACACGGCTGCCCCTTTAATGGGGACCACCTTGCTGGTTTTCATTTTCATTCAGTGGTTACTGGAGTCATGAACTTCTACATCGGTCAATTAATAAGAAAAAAAAAAGCTCCGAAGTTTGCAGATCATTGGGAACAACTTATATGATAAGTTTGCTCTGATATTTGCATTTATAGATACCTCACCTGACTTTTCTTAGGCAGGTGAACCAACACTCAGCTCAAAGTCAGCGAACAGCTGCACATTCTGTGAACAGGGGATATAATCACACAAATAAAGAACAGCCCTGAAAGGTGTCAGTTCTCATTATCCTTTGTGCCATTTCCACTTTCCTTCCTTTCTTTCTTGTGTGATGTGTCACATTTCAGGGTGTAAACAACCTCTACCCTGGCTCGGGCTAGCCTAGCCTCCCCTTGCAAACACCAGGAGCTGTCACATCCCTTTAGATGGCACATTAGATTGGAAACACAAACACACACATTCAGGCAAACATCTCGCACACAACCACACAACCCTCAGGTCATTGGAAACACAAGCCCATGGAGCAGTTGACTCGTCTGGCCTCCACCAAAACACATCAAACAGACCGAAATCTGTGAGTGGATAGACATGCACTGAGGCGCCAAGTGCACTAAAGAAAAGTGGTTAAATATTCCTCATAATTTAGTCTTTATTGTTCCAGAGCTGTTGGAAACAACAATAAATTTGACTCATATGTTTCCTAAAAGTGACTAACGTAGATAAATTCTGTCAGGGTTAATAGTTGAGTAAAGGCACACGCGCATCGACAGGCGTATTCAAATCATCTCATTAAGTGTAGTGGCCTATGCTAAAATCAGTATGTAAATCAACATACTGAATTAACGCATGTTATGAACACACTGTAATCGAATTCGTGTTTCCTTAGGCTAATTGGTAGCGTTGTAGATGCTCTGCGCTGTGCAAAGCGTGAGCTGCGTGTAGAAATGGAGGCTGTGCATGAGAGAAGGCTGGGAAGGAAACGCGTCTGTGGAATGTGTGATGTTTAACCCAAGGGAAGCCGGATGCAGCCTCTTAACCCTAACCCTCACGACGACTCTTAGACCGAAACGTAGCTATGAAGACCCCACAAAATCCTAAATGTCCTCACTTGATAAGGAAAATCTGCTCATGGTCCTCACTATACGGTGAATACAAGCACACACACACACACTGTTATACTGAACTTGCCTCTACCAAACCAAGTGCTGTTGTTCACTGTAGGATATACTGTATTCATATCATTTGTGTACGCATTCATCATAAAGATATGAATCATGAGAAATAAATAAGCGCTTGCTTCACAACACACACACGCTCTCATGGTATATTTGTCTTCAGGTAAACAACATAACAGCATTAAATACATGAACACTTTAAAAGCCTTCATTTACCAGAATTAATGTTTACAGTTGTGTAAATAGGAACATTGGCCAGATGAAAACATGTGACTTCTGTGAATTCGGTTATCTCAAATTGAAGCACAGAGCAGTTTGGTTTAAGGTTGGTTTAGCTTCTATTTTTACTCTGCGGTTGTTATGAAAAAGAGCTCGGCTGCTTCATTTCTCTGGATATAAAATCACTGAGATTTTATATCTTTGGATATAAAATCATTGTGTACCAGAGACAGAGAGGGAGTGGTACAGAGCCTATTTCGCTACTCATTTATTTTCCAGAAAGGTCCCCATATGTGTCCCAGATGAATTGCTGGAGATAAAAGTAGAGCCTTTTGGTGGATGTAAAATGGAGTTAGATTGAGTGGGAGGGAACTGTGGTCTGGGGTCTTGGCTTTGTTGCTGTTAAATATAGGCTTGAGAAACACCACAAATTGAGAACCCAGCCTCTGTATTAGATCACTCTGAGGCCCACTGGTACAAAAACACATTAATGACAGAACACCCTGTTATGTACACACACAGAAACTATTTTTTATTTCTGTCTCTCCCTTTCCAACGCGCACATGTATTAAAAATAAAAAAGATATCCTTTGAGGAGATCTTACAGTGCACTGAGGACAAGAATTGACTGAGGTTTGTTGCTTTGGAGTAGAACTACAGTATATTATCATCTGGATTCACTTGACATGTTCATGTGTTTGTTTCACAGCATAGTTTTGGTATAGCATCTTATTAGTAGGTCTATTCTATGACTCTCCGATGTTGTGATGAGCTAGAAAACCGAGCCAGCTGAATTTGATTCCAATAAGCTTGCTTGCCACAAATGTACCCCGTAGATGTGGGGTGTTCAGTTTTAAACATGACAAGGACTGTGGAATATCTGGATGTTAGCGCTAACCCGTAAGCAGCGCTGGTGTCCAGGGTCTTACGTATAGACAGCACATCAAACACAGAGCTGATATGAATTTGACCTGAAGGAGGCAGGGCCTCTCTTGGGAGAATTTATTGTGGGCCAAGTGAGAGTCAGAAACACTCCATTCAAACAGAGCAATGCTCCATCTCACTGTGGGTCCAAAGTATCCTGTGACACTCTGACAAGATCAGAGAACCCAGAAATTGGCACTTCTGAGCACCATTTACCAGCCTTTGATGTAAAAAAAGAGCCAGCAGTCTGATAGGGTTAGAGATAGGTTGAACAGAAAGGATTTAATGGTTGAGGTTAAGGAAAGTGTTGCGGGTGAAAAATGATCGAAAGTTTAACAGTTGTCCTCAACTATACCAGCACAAGGGTGCGTACATGGATTCTCTATTGATTTTTATCTTTCCCCAGCCTCATGAATCGTTAAAGGATGATGATACTGTCCTCTGCCCCGTCATGGCCACATCGCCCCGCATGGAGATTGGAGGTTTGGGATTGAGGCGAAAAGGTTGATTGCATTAGTGACTTCTATCAGGATTCATTTGAAGACTGGTTTAGACACAAAGTGATGGTTTTTGAACTGTGAGGGCCTTGACATTTGGGTGTCCGAGCAATCTTGCCCATGGGAGTATGTGTGTTGATACGCGTGTTCTGGAGATTCCACAGGATACAGTGGAGATACTGTACATGAAGCAGTTTCTTCTTTTCAGTGAAAGTACAGTAAAATAAACCAATTTAAGGACATTTGCCAGATATTATTGTATAAAAAAATAAATAATAAATAAATAACTAATGACCAGAATGACTAGTAATGGAGTTGAGTGGGAGTTTCAGAACATGGCAGGATGATAGAATGAGGATCAGTAAAGGTGTAGGTCAAGAAAACCGCCACCAACATACGCACACACACATGAATGCGCATATAGGATGAATACAAATGCCACACACACACACCCCTGGAGGCGGTGATCAGCTTTTTATGCTCCATGCTCAGTGTGAACTAGAGCGTTAGGTAGCCATGACGACAGCATGCATCATCGTAGGAATGGATGTACGCCAAGAGGTCAAAAGACGGGAAAGAGCAACTGCAACACAAATAAAACCATAAATTCTGCTTTTATTTACCTTGACTGCTGAGATTTAGACTTAGTTCAAAATAGAGCCATTTCAAAGGCATTATTTCTATTCTTCTTATTATTTCGTTTATATTTTGACATATTAGTAAGAGCTGTCATTTTTTAAATCTGCTGATGTTTCTTCGTATTTAACAGTTGCATTGATTTAATTCGGGGTAATGTACAAAAATAATTCAGCTGGATGAAGCAAGACAGAAGCAGTATGGAACCATTTTTGTACCTGTGTAACTTAAGGATTCATTTATGTTTATTATTTAATTTCACCATAAAACCATGTTCAGCTTTGTTTGTCTTTTACTGTTATGGGAACACACAGAGACTAAATTCTCCATGTTTACAAATGTGCACATGCTTTAAAAAGGTCAAACACCCTCCCCGCCCCCCACAACTGCATCCATAAAACAATATTTCAGTCAGCAGTGTGTGTGTGTGTGTGTGTGTGTGTGTGTGTGTGTGTGTGTGTGTGTGCGTGTGTGTGTGCACTCTGGCCTTTACAATTCCCTAGTATTCAGTTTCTGGGTCTGCTGCATTTCCAGGTATTAAGGTGAAGCACATTTACCACACATTTCCTCTGTCGTAACCCGAGTTATGAGTGAAGCGTTTTGTGTGAAGGAGAGAAGAAGAAATAGAAGAGGAAGCTTGTCTAGGGAACAGTGACCTACATGGCAATATACAGTAAAATGCATTTCAGCCTGCATCCATCCCTGCTCATTACGTCACTGGCTTCCCCAGAAGGGATAGGAAAGTGGAAGCAAACTGGATTGCAACCTTCGGGTTTGTCCTTCACAAAACAATAGCTCTAATAATCTCGCTTTCCCCCGAGGTCAGTGGTAACAAACACACTCTGTCATGCTGACACAAACCCATGTATTTGCATACAAAAATGGTTTGAAGAAGAACAGATTAAAGAAAACTGGCTTCAGAGCAGAAGTAATAGACTAAAAGTCGCAGTTCACTCGTTGGTTGTAGCTATTTGGATGCACTGTTCCTCCTTCCTCTCCTCTGCCCCCATTTACATTTCCCTGTATGAGTGCATGATGGATGGGCTGCTCTATCATATGAGTAATTCTAATGTAGCCTGTCTGCATGCACTGGCTCTAGCCCCTGCAAATTGAATTTGTCAGAAGCTTTTTTATTCCTGCTTTTGCTTTTTCGTTCACCCTCTCACCTTTTTTCACTGTGCGTCTGAAAGTCTTCAGCTGAGCTACCTCATCTAGAAACACTTGCAGGAGTGTGTGGGTCTATGTACCGTACGTGCACTTTTGTGCACACCATTACACATTCAAATGGCTTGTATTGACCCAATTCCTGTGATATATGTGGAGAGAAAAGACTGTGCTGAATCCACAGCCTTTTGTTTTTTATCTACTCGTCATTGTTTAACTCTCCTGCTCCTGTTCTCTTTGTTTTTCTCATTTTCAAACCCTATTATTTCATGATACCTAGTTATAAAATCTTGCTGGGTTTACAACACTGCTGCTGAACCCTACCCAGTAGCAATTTCAAAAAATAGACCCTTTTCTTTCTCTCTGTTCACTCCCTGACTATGCCTGTGTGTGACTCCCATACTAAGTACACACTGGAAACACTGTCTGCTGGTAAGCGCGATATGAAAGATGGGCAGAGACGAGCCTTAACCCTCTTTCTTCTGTTTCTCTACCTGACCGATGATAAATACACAAATCACTTGGACAGTTTATTTTGAGTACGTGCCTCTTCATCTGTGTGTTTGCATGGGAACAGGGTGCACTTGTTTGTGTGTGTGTGTGTGTGTGTGTGCACTTTTGGCCAGCATGCATGTGTGATCACTCATACACCTGATGTATTTACACTATGTTTGTCTCACTCTGCCATCAATATGCTGCTGAGGTGAAAGCTGGGTGTAATGATCCCGCCATGACTGGCCAGCTGGCTGTCGCCTGTCTGCTTGTTTGGATGGTAACACATTAACACTTGGGGAACAACAAGTGGTTCCTATCTCCCTGCTGCTGTTGTGCAGAAGCAGTGTAGCCAAACGTGGTTGTATCCGTCCTGGGGAGAAAAAAAGACTTTTAACAGCTTTTGGATGTTTTGATTGGTCATTTACACAAACTCTGGGTGGCTTGGTTTGTTTTGGTATCTACAGTATCTCTTTATCGCTCGCTTTCATCATCACCCTGTCTGCCTCTGCTTGTCTCTGCTGTGTCAATTACAGTACTCTCGCTGCCTTCTTACGGCCACTTCATCTCCTCCTTTACGTTCACTTCAGTCCCATCATGCCAATCTTTCCGTATCCTCTTTGACTCCTGTGTGTCTTCTCACCATGCCATGCAGCCTTCTGCTTGTAATGGTCCAACCTATCATTAGGGATGATTATGGTCTCAGCTGCACCACAGAAAATGGTGTGCTTGAAAACTGGGTGTCAGATATGATATAAGGACGCACTCATGGTGACTATACAGTAAACAAGTGTTAAAATGAAACATTATGAATTAGGGAACAAATAACAGGACGGGAATAGGAATAATGATGAAGCTAAGCAAAGGGTGAGAAAGGTACACACTACAATGTGTGATAATATTTTGTGTGGGTGTAGAGGAGCTGTCAATTCCCAGCGTACAGTAAATGCATCTTACATTGTAACACATAATGCATGACTTTCAAACCCTTGACTGGTCAACCGTCTCATTTGTCTCTAGCAGCGCTGCTTCTATTCTCTAGCAACGACGCGTACAGATGCAGGATGCATAGGAATAAATCAATAAATTCGTGAACGTGTGTGACGGTACAATATGTCTTATGTACTACATCTGTAGCGTATGAAAGGTTACATATTCCTGTGAGTCAGGCTATGCATGGAAGAGAGAGCACGGGAAAGAGATCTATCAAAATGACACTTAAAGGCTCCTATACCCGTGAGCTGCTCAGCCAAAGTGGAGCAGGAGTCCCTTAGCTCATACGTGATACGCACACATCTATTTTAATTTCGCTGCCCACTGTCAGTCTTGCCCGACTAACATGTGATCAATATAGTCAGACATGCATGTAATTAAGATAGATTGGATTTTTCTAAACATGAAACCAGTGACTTGCAGCAGGGGCTGTGACACGTCTGTCCTTATTAGTCGGTGTGTTCTCCTATAGCCGAGCTTCGCATTATCCATGCTAGTCATCCTGGAGTCTCCAGTGCGTCTGGTAAACCTTTACACAATGTGGTTGGAATATTTTATAACAGCTCTCCATCCACAAAGAGAACAGTCATAATCCGAAATCCATGTATAAGAAAAAGTAGTAAAATTCAAGTAGTTATTCATATGTATTCATCGATGCATCCCTGTGAATGTAGAATGTTCCTAAATCAATATTCATGTTTAAACAACAGAGAAGCTGCAGACTTAGATAGATCTCATGCCATTATTATAGTCAGCATAAATGTGGGTTAGTAGGACCCTACTGCACTCAGTAGTTTGCTGAACAGGCAAACTGGACCTTTGTTGCCATGCTGGCAATAATAAACACAAAAAGTGAAAAATGACTTTCCTATGTCACCATATGCAGCTAGATATGACACAGTCATTACAAATACAGCATCAGTCATGGAGCTTCTGGTTTATACTGTAGGTAACTGGTGCCTGCTACTGAACAGCTGCTCATGCAGAAGCCTAGAGAAAGAATAAAGGTGGCTTCACAAGCTCCTAGTTGACTACTGGGCCATGTTTCCTGGCTCCTGGATGAGAACGTGAAGAGAGATACACGTCGAAGAAGTGAAAAAGCACAATTTCTCTTGCAGCAGACAGTTTTAGAAGTTCCTTTACGTTGTGGGGCTACTCCTGGGCTGTTCTACAGACCTGGAGACACCGCAGCAAAGGCGCGATTCCCCCGTGTATCATTTCAGACTGTGGAGGAAGCCAAAGGCTTTATTGTAGTACGAATGACCTAAGGGGTCTAGAGGACACTGGAGAGGTTATCTGAGTTGTGTGACAGGGTCATCTCATTAAGAGCAATAAAAACACGGCGTTAAAATAACTTCTTTTCTGCAGTAGAAGCCAGTGATGAAAGGCCAGCGCCGAGGTGTCAGCAGACCTGACTCAGAGGCTGAATTATATTAACACATAATGTGAAGACTTTCAGTCGCACAGGTGAGAGGAGACGCTGGTTATAAGAACTCTGTTCAGATCACGAGCACTAATGAATACAACAAATCATCCTTATGGCAAAATCCTAGAAAATAAGACCCATGTCGAATATGAGCACAACCAAAGCTCCATCATATTTAGCATGTGAACGTAGCATTAAAATGAATTCGTACACCTCAATGAGAGTTTGTTATGAAAAGGAAGCGCAGTGTGAGCTGTGGAGAATTTAAACTGTTCTGCAGCAACGCACCTCTACAAAGCCACACACTGTTTTTGTTGTGTTGAGTTTGATAATACAACAAAAAAAGCAACATTTCCTGTGCTGACAAGCAAACATCACTGAATAACTCAAGCAAAGCATTTGCCAATCAACACACAGTAGCGCCAGTAAAAACATGCAGATTATTTCCTGTTTGAGTGGACTCCAGCAGGCACTTTTGATGCTGTGTTGGCATCGTGTGCGTTTATCCAGCGAAAAACAAGTCACACTTGTTTAGTTTATAAGAAGTGCAAATCACATTTCATATGTCAATCACACGCGTCCAGTGAAAACAGCGTTCAGTCAGTGTTCAAACCTATCTTTCAAAGTATGTTGATTTGCAGTGCAGCAAGCGAATTATCATATCGCCTGGGACCTTCTGACCACGAAAACGCTTGTGCAATCATAGGAGTTTCACATTTTTGTGATTGTGAAAATTCATTTTTTTCTCAGAGATGCTTTAAATGAGTTAAAATGTACAGTGTTTGTGTCATGTCTGGGCAGATGCGTGCGTCAGTGAGATGGCAGGGGTGTCCGCTCTGCCTGTTCATGCTGGTAAATCTCATCATATGAGCATTCATGGGACAAGGAGCTGTCTTCTCTCAATACATATTGCTGATGAACATTTTTAAAGTTTGTAAAATACGAGAAACACATACGATATGTTGCTTCGTCGCTTCAGGATTGTCTCCGGAAGCGATCCGCATATCTTTATTATGTCATTTGTCAAGTGTCACTGGTTGTTTCATGGCCCTGTGGGCTACATTGTTTCCTAGTAACATAGCAATAGTGTTGCATATTTAAAGATTGCCTGTGTCTTTGTTAAGCTGCTGTTGTCTTTGAAGAACGGGGGAATTTACAGTAACGGGAGCAGGGGAGAGAGAAAGGCAAACTAGGTTATGAAAGGGTTGAGGATTGTGACGAAGGGAGGGTGAGGGGAGTCGAGCAGAGGCGACATGCCAGCCGTGCTGCCAGACAGAGAAGGTTCACCTCAGCGCCCCGCTAAGAGGGTGTTGGGCTCGGCTGGAGAGGCTTGCTGTTCCCCTGTCTGACTCTGTCTCAGCCTCCCTATGGGAGTCTGCTGTGTGTCAGCAACCTTAATTACAACACCTCATCTCCTCAAAGATTAATGATGCCTTCATTCTCCCTGTGTTTATCATCCTATCTGCTAATACGGAGATACTGTATTATGTGAGTGCGCTGCTTTGTGTATATATGTATGTAAGGTTTATTTTTTGGGGGGTTTGTGAAGGCTGTTGCTAAAATGAAGGGGAACGCCTTGAAAATGGGTCATGCTGTTAAACTCATTTGTTTTCTTAATTACCTGCTGTGCATAAAGCTCTTGGTTACCTCAGCGTTGAGGCCCTGCCTGGTGAGTCTTTGTTCCTAGGACTCACTGTATTATAACTGCTCTTATTTTGTACGGCTTCACCTGTGTATTTATGTGTGAAATGTGTGTCTTGGTTGATGGAGTCGTCTTTTGTAAACGTCTGCGCATTAATGAAGCTGAGTTTGTGTATAATGCAGAGAATATAGCTTATTAGCTAAATAGCGATGCGCCATATTAACTTAACCAGATCTTTTGAGACACCACGTTTAGACAGACATCAGCAAAAAAGAAGATCACATGATGTGTTAGGTCAAGAGGATCTGCCTCTACATCACGTTCTTTTTCAGATCACTCGTTTGGTTCAAATGCTAATAAACTGCGGCCAGTGGAGATGAAGGACACTGCCCTAGCATGTAACTGTTCATTTTAATAGGGATCAAGAGTCAGGCTTCCTTCAAATGTCTACCTTTGTAGGCCTGTCTGCGTGTGAGGCATCTATTCAAGTCACCGCTCTGGTGGTATGTAATCATTTAAATCATTGTTCGTTTGAATTGCTGTAAAAATTAGTCCAGAATATGATGCAAAGCTGTAATTTTTATCATTGAATCTCCTTTCTCTTAAAGTCAGCAAGTGTTCATTTTCCTGATTGATGTCACAAATATAAACAAAATGTGAAAATAGCTGGGCAAGATGCTGCCAGCCAAATCACAGTTATTAATATCAATTTATGCCCAACGTCTCCTCTTTCCTACAGTTTCTGCATAATCAAGCTGTCACCAGGAAGAAATATAGAGATGGGGTAGAGGGGTAAAGAAAAAAAAAGAAATAAACACAGCTGAAACCTCAGGGAGAACGTCTTTCTCTGCAATGCTACTGAGTGTGACACTGCATGGAGTCTGTCAGGAGCTTGAAACGTGTGTGTGTGTGTGTGTGTGTGTGTGGGTGTGTGTGTGTGTGTGTGTGTGTGTGTGTGTGTGTGTGTGGAGGAGGGGCGACCACCTAACAATGAGTCTCACACATGTGTGCACACCGTGATTACAGGCAGATATTAAAAATAGATCGTTTAGACAATGGGTTTGTTAATATTAAGAAAAGTTTAAAATGCATCTGGGAGAGAACGTTTAAATGCCCCTGCTGTCAGAAACGACAGTGGTGTATTGTGGTTTTTGATAATTCTTATTATCTCTGATTATCTAAAGCACTAACTGAGAAGGATCAGTGTGTTAATTGATTGAAGAGTCGTTCATTTACATGATAATGTGGCGGAAAAAAATACATCCCTGTGTGACAGATGACAGATGATGGTAGGCAACTTAATTGCTGGATAATTAATGCGAGTGGCAGCCTTTTGTGGGATGTTGCAGTTGGATTTAGATGAAATTCCTGATTAGATTGTAGAATTAGAAATTGTTCTGTGGCTGATATTATGATTTTTTAAAGATTTGCCCAGAAAGCTTTGATCTTGACGTGAACCGTACTGTAGGTAGGTCTGTCATTACCGGTTTTGATTTAACACTAAACCACTTTTTAACCCTGAATGTCACAATGTACACGGTCTACACCGTGAGCCCAGCGTGGTTAAGTAAAAACCACATAAAACTGTGTAAAATAACTAAAATACTTTCCCCTTTCTTATGCACCTGCTGCATAATCAAGTGTTGCTTATTATCTTTGCTTCCCAAGCGTTTATTAGCCACCGCTTATGGGTCGGGAGCTGACACATGCTATAACAATTAACCTTGAGATGTTCATGCACGACAGTATAGGTGAAATGGGTTATAGCCTATTAAATGTGTGGATGATGTGCGATTGTGTCTGTGTTGTGTGTCTGCGGTGTTTAAGCATTAGACACGAGAAAATGCTGTGACGTTACATAAAGAAAATGGTGATTCCAATCCGATGTGCAAGAGTCCTGAATTAAAAAACAATTTTAGCCCCGTGTTAAACTAACTAGCATCACTTAAACTTTTAAAACACAAAGTCCATTTATTGAAACCAATTCGACATAATTCCCAGGATCCACCTCACTGCATTATGGTTACAATATTCCCAAGGAACCACACAAGATATTTCTAACTAACCTTGGGCCGAGCGAGGGCTGAGGAGGGAGAAGCAGCAGGAAATAGGAGTATTAATCACAAGGCAACATGACCCACACTATCTCTGCCACATACGCGCGCACAAACACACACATGCACCTTATTTAACAGTAGGCTGCAGCCACATACATGGCTCCCTGCCAGACAGACCATATCATTCTGGGTGAGGCAATGAGATCCCTGATGAGCAGCATCAATAGTAATCATAGAATTTTCCATGACGGTGATGGATTTTTATGCCTTTTTGCCCTCATTACAGTCCAGTCTGGTACTGTAGCTTAGCTCAGCCCATATCTACTTAGCTAAACTCCTAAATAGTAAAAAAGTATTTACCGCTTTATTCTTTAGCGTATGCTGTTATAGCAGCTGATTATATAACAAACACAATTTAATATTTAAGTTGCGGATTCTACTTTTGTCCAGAGAATAAAGTTTCAGGTTGAGTAATTATAAATAAATGTTTGCTATTATGACTTCTATATTAATAATGTGATGAAATTATCCTAGGACCTGTAGCATTATTTAGATTTTCACTGTGAAAAAAAAAGTCCTTTTAAACCCCCTACAGTGTTGATGCACACAGCAGCAGAGTAAAGGCTGTTTGATCTGTCATTCATGTTGAGCAATACAAAACAAACATGGTCACACCATCAATACCATTACACCAACATAGGGACAGTGCTTCCAATCAGTTAACTTGTTTAGCTATGAATTTAAAATTCACGAACTATTAACGCGTATATTTGTAGCCAGAGGAAGGAGGGTTAACGTAAGGAGAGGAACAGCAGCTTCAAAAAGCGTAAGGAATATATCTGAAGGTTGAGATAAACTGTCGGGCAAACAGACACAGCCCTGCAGGCATGGTGTTATTGTTGGTGATTGCGTGTGCGTGTGTGGGTGAGTGTCTGAAGTGTCAAGGGTATTGTAACCTTTGTTATTGCAGCAGGCAGATAAGAGCATTAGGGTGCAAAATTACCCTAATTGGTCATTTGGTTCCTTTTACTCCCAGATTATGTGCACAGATTAAATTTAACCTTCTACGAGGCACGTGGGATAAAACTCAGGTCGTGCTACGATAAGTGGGAGCGTGCTGGAATACATTCGCCTGCACCTACATGCAAAGCTTGTAGTTATGTAAGTTATGAATATTAATATATAATTTACAATAGAAACACATACACACCAGAGCTCCGGCTTTTTCCCTGTTTACATTCAATCAGTGCGTCTCACTCAGTGCAGAGGTCATGGGTACGTATGCGTATGCAGTGCGATGCTCTGCTTGTCATGTACAATAGACACATCTCCATGTTTGCCTCAGCAGAGTCATTAGAGGTAAACACAAGGTGATCATTACTACTGGACCCATTTTTGGACTCTAATTAAATGTTGGTCCTGTGGAGAGAGCACAGCGTGGGGCACAGCCGTCGATGAATGAGCTGCGTGGCTCTAGTGCTCTTCAGAATAAGATTTTCACTCTGCTTGGCTTCTCCTCGCCCTTTATTGTGTTGAAAGTAAGATGTATGCTGCGTATGCTACGAATATAAAAATAAAGCATGGTCAGCATTTCTTTGAATCATGTTTGTAACTGAAAATGTTTGTTATGTCTGAGCGAGTCCACCGGGAAACTGAACCTGAAGCCGTGTCTGTTCATTTCAGGGTACGTTTTTTTTTTTTTTTTTGACAACTGAATTTCTGAAGGCAAAAAATCCACTTTAAAACTTTCTTTCCAACACGGCAGAAAGACAAATGAACAAAAGTACCACAGACATGAGAAATGGACAGAGAAAAGGTTTAAAGAGCTAAGAGAGCGTTAGGGAGAGAAAGGAAGTTTATTAGTCATGTTGTTATAGGCCGTCTTGCTGTTGTTTCCAAGGGAACGGCTATGCTGCGTGTGAAGGTTGCTGTAACCCTTGAATTCTCTGGCATTATGTTTGGCTATGGGCTGAAATTGGCTGGGATATAACAGGATAACATCTAATCTCTTCAATTAGATCCACCAGGGACCTCCCGTGTGTGTGTGTGTGCGTGTGCGCGTGTGTGTGTGTGCGTGTGTGTGTGTGTCAGCCTGCGACAGGACGAGGACTGCTTTTGTGACAGACATAGTTTGTCCATCTCTGCAGTATCTACTGTATGTACTAGTAATTGCAGTACATTATAGAGCACAGAAAATAACCCATGGGATTGTGGTCTATTCAGCATGTTAGCTTTTAATGTTCTCTTCTTAGACCTTTCAATGGTCGTCTAAGTGCATACTCAGTACTTTTTACGTTAACATACATAATGTATAATTATTTATACTCGACAGTTCTCCAAGTGCTGCACTTCATCTGTGTTTCAGCGTCATTTTCTGTCCTCTTTCACATCTAAAAAGTATTTCTCTCGTGTCCTGTAGGGCACAATTCTCTCTTCATTGTTCTGCGCGTCCTGGTTCTAAGTTGTGTAGCAGCCAATCTGGACAGACTTAATATCTGCAAATGATTGACTTGCTTTGATCAACTGACGAGGTCAGAGTCAAGCTTTTTGGCCGTGGCACTAGTGAAGCAGCCAGTCAACACTTGTTGCGCCTCTGTAAAGGTGTGTTGTTGACACACACTCCTCCTGTTTCTACGAGGGACTTTATTTCATGTGCAAACATTTGAATGATTTCGAAAAATAATAATTAAAGTTTATCTATTAAGCCATAGTTTTCCTTTACAACAATGAAAAGGCTAAGACCTGAGCCTCAGACTGGACATGAAGTGAACGAACACCTTATCAGTCACCAAACCTTCATCAGCTAGAGAGTCACACATCAAACTGTAGATGAGTAGAGCAGCACCTTCGTTTGGTGACCATTCACCACATGCTTGCTGTCATTTCATCCGCTAACGGTGGTGACACATGTATTTTTGAGTGATACCCTTAAGTCATTAGATCTCCTGCTTTTTGTTCATAACGTTGATGAGGATTCATTATTTCTCGGTAAAGAATCCAAATAAAACCTCAAGGAAATCATTCTCATTTACATTTTGTAACATTTGTTTTATAAATGCTCACAGAACGGCTGCTTTTATTAAACCAAAGCTCAGAAATGTTCTACTCTACACAAGGCTGCTGTGTTGTTTTTTTTTTTTGATAACCTAATGTCTGTGAAAAACGGGAGCATCCTCAGGGAATATAGGAGTGGAAACGTCCAACGCTGTTAGTGAGGAATGTCTGAATTGGCCTGGCTTTCTCATATTTTAAATTTTATACACTTGATGGATGGGAATCTCATAGTTAGAGCTAGACGACCACGCTGCAGGCACACAGTTACTCTGCAGGCCCGAGATGCAAACATCTGTACACATCTGTAATTGTTAAGCTTTCTTTTCAGCCGTGCACAACATCTCAGATGCCCATATTACTAATTTAAGCAGGTTATTGGGTTTAACAGTCATAAATTATTTCAGACAGATCGTCTACCTAGGCAAGAGTTCATTTGACAGTATATGCTCCCAGTGCTGAGTAATACATCCCTCCTAGGAATTGTCCCTCTTTCCTGTAAAGCTATGTGACCTTTAAGCACAGGCTAATCTCAGTTTGCCCGTCTGGCAGCTGGGCCTTAATCCACTGACTCTCTTTATTCTTTATTCAATCTCTTTATTCTTACTTAAAGACCCACACTAATCTTTATCCGACAAATGTTATATAGTTCCATGCCTACTCTCTTATTCTCCTTCACTTTCTCTCAAAAACATCTGGCAGACATTTAACATTTCCCTAATTCTTTCTCTCCAAATGGATTTCTGCTGCCGTATTTTGCATAGTCAATAGTCAAGATGAATTATTACAACACGTAGTAATAAAGCATGTTTCTGTAATGGACCATAAAAATACAAAGAACAAGAAGTGTGATATCTCCTGCACAGCCACGCAAACGTTTTTAAGATTAGGTTAGGAAATGCAAGTAAGTGAAACAAAAATAAAATGAACAGCAAGTGCGGCAGCGATAACTGAGCAGGCTTTTGGAAAAACATGCTGTAGCACGCAGATGCTCAAAAACGAGGAGAGCTGGGACGAGGTCAGGAGGACTGTTGGCTCAGCGAGTCTGGTGCATTGACAGTGTAAAGAAATAGCTGCTCTATGGCCGAGCGTGTGTGTGTTGGGAGAGCAGGTGGGTGAGTGGAGTGTTCTGTGAGTGTTGGGCTGTGAAACAGCTGTCTGAGACAATGACTCTGACGAAGATGGATGAGATGGCTGCACAAGGCGCTGTCCACTAGTAGTGTACACACCGCCCTAAAGGAAGACAATACGAACGCACACAACACAGACACGGTGTCAAATTCTGCCTGTTCTTGTGCCGCACATACAGGAGCCGCTATTCTCCAGGCAGCAGCGTCTTCAGGAGGCAGCTGCGAAGCTCCGCTCTGTCGCTGCACTGCTGAACTGGCAACTAAAAAGAATGACTGCTCTGAGATTAGCTAAATCTGAAAATCCTAATGCCATGCTTGTCTGTGCCAGCTGACACGGGACCAGGCTGACATAAACACACAGTGTTTACACAAGCGCAGACACACTCACGCACTCTGTGGCAGCCTTACCTTCTGTATTTCCTGACAGATAACATATTCATTGGATTTTTCTTTCTCTTTGCTCTTGTCAACTATGGTGTCATCCAGTGGCCATCCCTCAGACACACAAACGCGCAGGGACGGGGTTCACACAAGCCTCTACTCGCTTACACCACAGGTTTTGATGTGATTTTTTTTATATGTGCAGTTATGAAGAGTGAAACAATGAGGACTCATGGGCACATCTTGTTTGTCGTCACCATTTTGGTTTAGTTTTTCTTTTTTTTTCGAGAGGATGTCGAAATGTTGGTAGACACATAAAAAGGAAGCAAAGACACAGAGAGAGCAGAAGTGAGGAGAAGGCCAGGGGTACTCGCCGACGCTGACTTCCTCAGACACACACACAGAAGGAGAAGGGAGCTGTCGCTTGTCACTGCCAGTCAGTTGGGCACAGAGGCGTGGACAGCCACCTTGTACACAGGACGTTTCTATACAGCGAGGAGACAAGGACGGGGAGACAACGAGGGTGGGCGAGTAGAGAGCCAGCAGCAAAACACAAACAGTGCCATCAGGGGGAAACGCACAAGAAAAACAGGGTTGAAAATCATTTAGTATGAGAAAGGCGCAAACAGTACAAACACGTCACTAAGTTAAGAGATGGAAAATGAAAAAGAAAACAAATGGCCACGTCTGCCTCGTGCTTAGTTGCTTACGGTCTGACTAAGGTAGACGCGTGTGCACGTCAACAGCTGTCAACCCTGTTCGTGTTACGCTCCTCAGCCTGCTTGTGCGGCTTTAATCACGATGAAACACTTGTGTTTTCATGCGGCCTGCTGCCATATTGTTTTCGTGTTGTGCTGTTAAGTCTCCGCTGCCTGTGAACCTGTTAGCTCTCTTGTATTGTTGCCATCCTCCTCCTCTCTTATATTCACCAGCTGATGTGAGGCAAGGCTGCCTTGTAGTGCCTTCTGTCTATTTACTCCCATTCATGGGATTCACTTGAGAGGCCACAGCTCAAATAAATGCACTCAACAGCCACAGCTCAGTAGGGACCTCTCTCTTCTTTCGCGGCTCGCTTGCTCATTCTCTCCCCACATCTCCCTCCACCGCCCTCTGACTCTTCTATTCCATCTCTGTGTCTTTTTCTGTCTTCATTTCTTTTCCCCTGTCTTTCTGTCTCTCTGGCTTAGTGTTGCTCTGTCCATTGCACCATGGACTTTCGGTTTTTCCTCTTTTCGAGTTGTTGTAACAACGCGTCGGTTTAACACAAGAGCAATCACCCAGTGCCATGGGAAGCAGGGGTTGGATGGAGGCAGGGTGCGCTGAGTTGTTGTTAAACTTATTGTAGTTAACAATGCTACCAAACTAAATTTATTAAGTATTAAAAACTGACTTACAGGGATTTATATAAGAAAGTCTACTCAACTTATTACATACAGTAAAGTGAAAAAAACACTACTATTTCTTCTTATGAATAATTTTAATTATAATTGTCCTTTCAGACACCATAGAAGGAAAGACATGATTTTTTAAAATGCTTTAGGAGACGCATGGCTCATTAATGTGTATAACTTGTCTATTTTTTCTGCTGGCTTTAAATAATGTCTTCATTGTGAAGCTATTAATACTGAATAGTGAGATGGTCTTGCTGCTGCCTGCACAGCAAACGATATTTAATATTTTATTTGCAGATGTTGTGGTGACTCGTGTCTTGACGGTACACAATACCAGGACAGTGCCTTAGGGAGCAGCATCAGAGGGGTCACTGGACAGAAGGCGTCACCAGTGATTACTGAATAAGAATAGACAGAGAGAGGAGGGACTGCTTAAGCCAATTGAAAGACCAGCATCAGCTTTTAGATGTACTGTAGATTAGTGGCTACTTGAAATACTTGGTGCTATTTTGTGAAAGAAAACATATCTCAGATTCATAAAACAACCTCTTTTTTGAGAAAATCTGGGGAGTTAATTGTAAATCTCTGTCAAATGTGAAATGGTGAGGTTGTCTGAGTCTGAGTTAAGTTGGCTAGAGACCACACACGTTTCCTCCAGGTTGGCCATCAGATGGCAGACTAGAAGAAATCTAGGAGAATCCCACCCACATGGCCCAGTGTTTGCTGTTCGACTCCCATCACCCACTGCAGCACAAACCAGGAGACATCTGGACTCTGAACCACAGAGCAGAGAACATGCCCACTTCCACGGATGCCACGAAGGAGGAGGACGGGCACCTAAAAACACAGCAGAGCAAGAGAAGCAGCATATACACAGTCCAGTCCAGAGAAAAGTGCTGAACGCTGGAGAAACAGAACTGTACCAACACAGTAAATATCCCCTCCCTCAACGTAACCTGTCTCCAATTTATGGTGCTGCCCTTTCATCTGTCCTCAGAAAGATCAAGGCCACTTCCCCCAGGAAGGGCACACTTAACAACCCTGTAATGGTGGAAGGAGGAGTCGCAGTAGATGACGCTTCACACCCACTCACTCGTCCCCTTCCTCTGTCCACCTAACAAGTCTGTTCCTTACAGGTTAGTGAAACGTCACTGGAGGATACGTTTGTGCTCTCCAGCCAACTTGCCTCAGACTCATCAAGCTACTGTACTTGGATAAGTAGCAACATATTTTGATCTAAGCAGGAAGAAGCCCAGAGGCCACGACTCAACTTCCAGGCGCTTCAGAGATGAGACAGACTACTGTAAGATTAGTGCAGAGAGAGAGATGCTAACTGCAGTGAAACTAACTAACATTGTCAACAACCTCTTGAACCTCAAGTAAGGACACACTGTGATAGAATCAATTTAGATTTTCAATTAGCAACAGTTGGCCTTGAAATAGCTTAAAGACACATCATCCCACACGGTGAACAGTGAGTGCACTGCAGCCATTTTAAAGCCTGCCTTCAGCGTAGCTACTCATGGAGGACTGAGCTGCTGCTCTGCTGACATGCAACTCTCACTCTGCCTTCCGTGTAACGTTCAGGGGAGCTTTGTCACAGGGCTATGAGATGTGGAAAGCGGTCGCCACTTGGGTCGTGCTGTTTGAGGCTGCTTCTGAGCCGAGGGTATAGATCTGTGGCAGGGTTACTCAGTATATGTTGGTTGGGGAAACACAAATGTAAACCTTCTGCAAAACCCAGGTTTTTTTATTCTAGACGGTTTACTGTGGAACTTTCAAAAGCTGAATTCAGCCCTTTGGTGATACGTGCACACATGCACACGCACACACTCCCAAACGGGCACACGTGCATATGCACACACAGACACCTGATGTGTTTTACCTTTCCAGAAGGAGCATGAATAAAACAGGAGTGCAGACACTCAGTGAGAGGCAGTGGGAGACATGGGCTGCGCTGGCACACTTCTGCAGCAGTGGATGCGTATTCGTGCCACAGTCTCCGTGTCTGGACTTACAGGATTAGCTTTCTCTTGGATGATGTCTCCTCTGCGAACACAGGCCCCTGCGCTAACCTGCCTGTACAAACACGCACACTCACGTATAGACACCTCTTTGCACACGCATATGCAGTTGACAGTTTCATTTCTATAACACAGACATTTCTGACATAAATCGTCTTTGAACCATGAAAAAGGTGGGTTTTTTTAGACGATCTGTGTTTATAAATGAGCTTTACCATTTATTTAGCACTTAAATCATTAGATTAGTGCGTAATCCCACGTATACCTGTGAGTTAAACGATGCACATCTTAACAGAATAAAAACTAATTAAAACAGATGGCACAGAGCTTTTTGCGAAAAGCAACAGATTGTATTTGTATATAAATCATAAATGACTTGCGTTGCCATTCCTCCATTATTGACATCAGCGCCAGTCTAAAACTGCATGTCTGTGTTTGTGTCCACTTCTCTTTTAGCTGGTCTCACAATCAATATTTCAAATCTCTAAATCTCTAGAGTTTTCTAGTGAAGCAGTTATGAATTCTGAAGGCCCAGCTGACTGAACCTCTGACCCTTAAAAGTGCCCACTAAAAAGAAATGAATACTGCCACTGTGTTATTTCAGTCTCTGTAAACAAATGGAATGGGGAATGTGATAAAATCCAATGCCTTTCAACGCTTTTAATATTTGATTCTCCTGAATGACCTCTATTCTCACAAGGTCTGAAAGAAGAGTCTCATTTCAAAATGAGATCTCCACCATTGAGAGAACACCTATTCTGAAAGCGTGACTGCTGGCCAAAAATAAAATAAACCGTCTGACTGTTCACAGCCCTTGAAGAAACACTTAACATTCACTTAACAGGTTAACATTCAGGTTTCATTTAAAAAAAAATGCTATTAAGCTAAACTGATGTTTAATTCTAAAACCTGATAATATGTGATTTTTGTAATATTCCCGGGCACGTTGGGGTCACCCTTCCCACAGCGCTGGTGTTGGCCAACATGACGTTATTTAACAACAATGGTGAAGACTCGTTTCTCAGAACTAATCCAGCCCAACTTTATTCATTAAGCACTTAAAGCCTGTCAATTTATATTTGAAGACTGTGAGAGCATTTATGTTAGTTTACATTACACCGTAGGATTTTCATTTGTACAACAGGTATGAAAGTGTGTCTGTAGCTATTGTGTGTAAACGCCTAAATGCAGTGTGTGCTTGCAGCTTGGCTCACTAGTTTGCCAGATAAGAGGAGCGGTGGGAAGCCTATGAAAGCTTAATGTGCAGCTTCATATTTAAAAGGAAGTGCATTAGGGGCTCTGTGCCCCCATCCGTCCTCTCACAGCATCCCTCTCTTGCCTGCAGCCCTGCTAAAATCCCTCTGAAAAGCAGCGACCCCAGCTCACTCCACCTCTGTCGCAGCAAAGGAATGCAGTCACGAATGAATGAGTGTGCATTTAGCTGGAAACTTTCTCTCAATAGCTCAGTTCATGTTAGCAAATGCAGCACAAGTGAGCCAATATGTTGCTAACGGTGGACAGAGGATTTGCCAGAGAGTCGTGTTTTGTTTCTGTTTCATACAATGCTACTTTAGAAGTTGGACTGAAAACCTTCTCGCATTTAAATATGTTTATAATTAACAACACTAGTGAAAGAGGGATGAGCCTGTAGGGCTCCTGGCCGAGTACCAAGATGTGACGGAGAGGTCGAAAACGGAGCAAAAAGGGCCACGATCAACTTTTTAAAGGGCAACAGTGTAGCAGGTATCAAAGTGAAACGTTACCGTTCTGTCCACTATCCATCACGAAGGGCAGCATATTTATTTGTTGTCGCTTTCTACAACCATAACTCCTTGGTTCCACAAGATGACAGAGTAGCCCAGGCTCGTGTTGAGATCCGCTTCTCCTGTTGATTCCGTGTTCGTTCTGGGTATTGTTGTTATTTTGATAAAAGCCCAGTCGGGGTAGCAGCAGGATTCCAAAGCCTGTTTGATGTGACTGTGTTCCCTGTCGTTTGGCTCTTTTCTGCGGACATGTTGTCCATTCGCTGGTGCACGGTCTGGGCTACTCTGGTCTCGCTACAGTGGATGGTACAAGCCAAGGGGGGTTTCTTTGTTTGTTTGTTTGTTTGTTTTTGGCATTTGTGGATTGTCAGATTACCATTTTGTCAGGATGGTGTGTTTCATTAAATGGATTGAAGACTGCAAACCCCTCCGGCCAAGTCGGTGCAGTATATGCAGCCTCCAGACAACTGCGACGCACCGTACTGTACGAGTCTGAGGTCAACAGCTACATGGCTTCTTGGCTGTGGTCTTTATTTGGGCAGCATGTCGGTGTTATTTACAACCTGCAGGTCAGCTCTGATCTCTCACTTTATACCAGGTCATGTCTGTAGGCTTAAGTCTGGATGGTAAAACCGTTTGCTCCTTCTCTGTCTCAGCGATTATTCTTTTATTGCTTTTATTGTACATTACGTTTTGGAGGAAGGAATAAATTGCAGTTTAAAATGTGAATATAATATTCAGTATTTTTGTGCATATTGGTTTAATTTGTTTTTGCGTTTTTTTTAACTTTTTAAACTGTTTCTGCCGAGTGTTGAATGGTGATTAAGACCAAAAATTGTGAATTGTCTCCCTCTTTTCCTCGTCTCGGTCTCGCAGCGCCAGCACTTCCCTCGCGCTGCATCGCAGTCTCCCAATTACTCCGAGTCATTGTGGTTCAGCGCAGAACAAAGGCTAATTTGAGGCATGTCACTAGCTAATTTGTGACATGTGGCTAGCTCTTTGAAATCATATCACACATAGACTGTTGGGTGTCATGAATGAATCAAGCTGGGAGGAAACAGCTCCACTTTGATCTCATTAGCAGCCTTTGTTCCACTTTGCTTCCTGTTGCACATTTGGAGCCGGACTCACTGTTGATCAGCTCTATAAAAGAGGCCATTTAAGAGAAGAGGATGCTAAGCTAATGACTGCGATTGTCTATGCTGGCGATAAGCATCTCAGTCGTTCCCACATATTGGTTACGGGCATTATTCACCCGTGCTGCTATTCTGTGTTTTACTCCTTAGTGCTGTAACTTTCTAAATCCCTCCGTATATATCACACAGTAGAGAATAAGCTCTGCATGTTGCAACGAGATGCTATCAACAGGTCAATTTCTGAAGCTGACATAGTTTCACCAGCGCAGTTGTAGTCTTATTTATTTCCCACAATCAGGAAAGTGCAAAAAATAACACATTTGTTGATTAATGGTCCACTTCAGTGACTCTCCTACAAATGTGGAAAACATTGTGGGCTGCTCTGAAGTGTTCAAGTACTTGCAAGTATTTGTAATCAGTTCTCAGCCTCTCACTTGCTGTGTAATTTTGGCCTGCGTGTTATTGTTGGTGAGTTGCAGTAAATGACTTTAACCAGATGACACAGTCGTCCCTTCACGCTCAGCTCAATAGGCTGTGGAATTAGAGTGTGTCTGGGCACAAAGGCCTGGGTCCCTACTGTACAGCTTTCATCTCTGCAGCAGTAAAAAGACGTCCTGTCTCCTGCCAATTAAATGGATCTAAACCGAAAATTAGATTTTGTAGCAAATGTAATTGTATTGCAATTATGTTGTGATGCGAGCTAATAAATGAAGCGCTAAATTGATTAATGGGACGCAAATAACAGGGAGGTGGTTGGGGTGGTATGGAATGAGCAGACAGGAACAAATCCCAGCCCCGTTAGGTTGGGGTTAGTGCTTTGGTGAGGGATGGAGGAAGATGGTCTGATCTAATAAAGACGCTTTCTGTGAAGTAACGGCCTCAACAGTCAGTGACACTATTTACTCAGTTGTAATAATTAGCAGGATTTTTGTTAGAAGGCGTCTGAATGAAAAGGTCACATACTGCATGTAGTAGATAACCCTTCAAAACGGAGACTGATCTGTCCTCTTTAAGTTCATATAATAAGTCAGCCTGTTCCTCTACAATGAAATCTAAAACGTGATGCCTTGCATTTCATTCGTTGCCTTCACAATTGTTTTAGCAAACGCTGTGTATCTGCAAAGAGCAAGTAAGACATCTTTTACAGTCTCAGTGTTTATAGAGTTACTGTAACTATAGTAACAAATGTGGTGATTTCACCGAATGAAATAAAATCACTCTTCCTTTGTCAGAAAGGTGCCATTTACCGTAAATGCCACAAATTACTAGACATGTCTGTGTCTGGATGACCCCACCCCAAACACTGAGAATCTGTTCCCAGCCTGTTCCTCTAAACTGGAACCTGTTTATAGATGGGAATGGGAATTTATACTATTGTAATCAATGCTCTACTACTGGTTCTGTGTTAATTTATTTTCCCTGCGGTTGCTGGTAAAGTAAGTTCACACACCCAGATCCTTACTCCATCTGTAATATCCCATATTGTCATGTGCTTAACCACAGTGACATTGGTTGTCATTCATTACTTTGGATCTCCGAGCGATAACCCCTTGACTTTCACTCTCGGGCTACTGTATTGTGCACCGCCTCTCTGTTGTGAGTGAGTCACTACAGGTGTCCCAGACATGGTAAATAAAACATCTTCCCACCAGTGGTGAAATATTGAACAGAGAAGGCACTGAGATGCTTGTCTTGTATGAGGTAGGGGAGTAGAGGGCCAGAGGGGTTGTGGATGCAGAAAATTGAGAGGAAAAAGCACTATGGTTAGGGTGAAACACAGAGAAGATGTGGGTGAAAGCACATCACCACAGAGAAACCAGTTGGAAGAAATGGTTCCAAAAGACAAGAATGATGGGAGCGAAATGGAAACTGATAATGGACTACAGGCAGGACTGCTCCATCTTCCTGCTTCTTTTCCCATTTTGTCCCTACAAATGGCACAAACGCTCAGGTGACAGCAGGTCGTGGTGCATTTTCAGCCCGTGACTGTCTGCCTGCCTCTTATTTGCGCATTTGTTAGTCTTGTGTCACTGTCCCTACACTGCTCACATCAGGCAAATCCTGGAGGCATTTGGTGCCATACAGAAAATCTAGAACTTTACAACCATTCAGATTTGTTGCACTAGCAAACATTTACCAAAATTCTATGAGAAAAATCCAGATATAAATCTACATGTAGACTATCACCAGCAGGCACCATTCTGTTAAAACGTAATGTGGGGTTCCCTGCTGCATCTAAATACGTAATTTTGCCAACGCTTCCTGCGCACGACGGCGCCAGTACAGACACTAATTACTACTTTTCAGCTTTGAATCACAGGAAACTAGCACCACCTAACAAACGAGTCCATTATATTGATTGTCATTTGTATAACACATTTCCTTACTGTGTGTCTGAGGTCTGAGTTATGAAGTGAAAAGAGAAGAGAAAGTCTCTGGGCGTCTGTGTGTGTCTGCGAGCACGTAGGCACCGTATGTCCCGGTGTAAAGGTGCATGTCAGTTTTATCTTCAGAAGAAAGTGCACCTGAATGCTCCGCGCCTGCTGTGATAAATGCAGGTCATGCACTGGAAAAATCGACACCACAGTGTAACGACATCCAGCCTACAGGCAGGTCTGCGTGTGCTCATGTGCACTCTCACGTGTACGCAGCGCACCAGTCCCTACGAGTGATTCATCGCTGATCACAGGGAAGCAGTCCAAAGCAAATGTCAAAACAAACACACGTTTACTCGCTGTTCGCGGCAGCCATTAACCGCATCCGGCGGTTTCCTGTCGGTATAGACGGCAGAAGCATTCTCACATTTGCTGGAACCAACGCTGTTTGACACTTCGGTCTGATGAATGAATAAATCTAAATGAATCGATTTGCAGCGTGATTCGTAGTTGCCACGTGGGTTATCATTTTGAAGCCTAGGTGTAAGCCAGACAGCAGCACACATGTGTAAAGTGATCTCTTTCTAAGTGACTTCTTTTCCTTATAACACAACAATCAGCCTGCTAAATTCTATAAAACATGCACACACAGCAACAACCAATGTATTTATTATAGTATTTACAATTACTGGGTCTGTTTAGAGCATGAATGATTGCAAGTTCCATCTTCTTTGTCAGTGTAAATCCTGCTTCCCTCTATTAGATCAAGTCTTTTAGAGCTGTAATTACATAAACTGTAAATGTGATTACATAGCTGCTGTATACTAGATACTAATGTCAGCAGTGGCTGTAATGGGATGTAATGGTACTAGATTTTATGCTGCCAGACAGAAGGACATGAATTAGAGCATTAATGGACTCATTCAAGCCATTTGGCGTTAGGAGTAGTTAACTGAGGTGAAGCAGTGGGAACAGGCGCAGGCTGAACAAAAGGATGGAGCCGTCATCATTTAAACCGGTGTCATTAGTTTTGACTTTCGCTTGATCTGTACTGTCAGTTTTCATGGCGTAAAGCTGGGTATTCCAAACAGACCTCCTTTAGAGAAAACTTAATTTTAGCATGTGGCACTCGCCGCAGCACATTCTAAATGTAGAACAACAAATCTTCGATTTAATTGATTCTCTTTAGCTCGGCTCAGTTATTGGCAGGTTACTCTCCTGAAAGTCACTGAGAGCATGAATGAGAAATCCAACAGGCAGACCATCTGTGCACCAAACCAGGTCCAAGAATGAAAAAGTGCTCATGAAATCTTTGTTGGTACACATTTAGTCTGTTGAGGCAGCGTCCCACACACTGAGGCAGCATTTGATTCAGACACACAGTAACAAATCAATCCTTCATCACTGAGGAGAATGTCTTCATGATTTACCTAATGTAAGGACTGAACATTGATTGGCTGAGATGTGGGTATGAGGCACAGTAATGTGCATCCCCTTTGAGTCAGCCTTTATGAAGATAACATTATAATATTTACTGGTCCAATAGAGATAAAGCTGCGATTACCAGTGAAAATGTGCAAACCGAACAAAGCGCGTAGCTCAAAGCATTCCTCTCGTATTAAGAGTGTGCGTGTTTGTGTACACGTGTGGGTTTCTAAAGCAGCCGCTAATTTGAGCTTCCCTCAGTTGAGCAGCGATTTTAATTTGTTTTTATTTTCTTAGCTGTCTTTGCCTCAGTGTTACACCTAGACAAGGCATTTGGTAATCTGGCAATTTCTTTTTATGGCGAGGGCCTGAACAAACAGCTATACTACGGAATTACTGGCCAATATTTTGTTTACTAATTGTTCACAGAGCGGCGGCTACAGTACATCCTGAATGATACATGAAACAAAGTGAAAAAACAATAATCAAAAACAAGATTACCATCATTGTGTAATATACTTCCATTACTTCCATTTTACTTTTCTGCTCAGTGAACCAGCACATGTGAACCTTTAGTTTTAGTGGTAATCAAACAGAAATGATTAAGCTAAGTCATCCTTCATTCTTTCTCCAGAATGTGGACGTTCCATACTATCGTAGGGGCACTTATCCAGAAGAATACTATTCGTTTACTTCCGTCTTTATTCTACCACCTGGTGAACAACAAAACTAAACCTGCCTCTGGGATGAGCTGCCTGTTTATTACCAGTATTCTCACTTGTGGAAAATTTAAACAACAAACCTACGAACAAAAGTAAAGAACTGCGATGGCTAACGGACGCACAGATGCTCACACACACTTAAACTCCATAAAGCATCTGGTGGTTTTATTGTATTTGCGTTTTAAGTGACTAACAGCTGTCCCTGGTTGATTTCTAATTAGAAAGCTATTGATTACACTCAATACCAAACTTCCACTTTAGGCCTGATGAGCAAACACAGCAGATGTTTCCAAACATCAATATGAGAGTCATTATTACATGAATGCCATATTTTCAGCTTTTTCAAAACGTAAGCGTCAACCCAATACATTATTAATGAGGGGCAGGTGCTGCAGCAGTTTTAGGTCAATAACAACAATAAATATACAACATTTGAAGTTTTAAAAACAAAGACGAACAAACACAAAGTCTATATTATATTGTGGGTTTAGGTGAACGTATCTGACCAGCAGACTATCGTCTGAGTGAAGTTAAATCACGTGCAAGACACTGCTTTTGATGTTGGATGTTGATTTACAAGCTCTGACAGCTATTAAACATGCCTCAGGTTCAAAGTAATGTTTGGGCCGAGGGTGCTTCAGTCACGTCCCTGCCCCTGCAGTTCTCCCTGCAGAGGGTCCCTAATGAGAGCTGTTCTATGCCTTTGGGCAATGTGCCTGTGTGTCAGCTCCTCTTTCCCTCTGACGAACTGGACAGACAGGCAGACACAGCAGTGGAAGTACGCACTGCCGCTCCACACGACCCACACACACAACGCTTGTCTAGTGGTCCACCCGGCGTCGCTTGGTAATGCCCGACTTGACCGGTCAAGCTTTATCAATAGTCGATAATCTTCTTGACAGCCGCTGCACTGACTGATTGTTTCGACCTCATTCATATGTAGCACGCGCTTTTTTCAAACACACCACCTTATACTTTGACACTGATGGTTGAGTCACGCTGGTTTGAAAGTCACACAGCGTGATCTTACCATAACAAGGGATGCTGTGATGCCTTCAGGAAACCGGCTGTGACCACTCAGGCTTTCAATAGTCCTGGGAGACTCAAGGAAATTACTTTTTCTGTTAACTTGTGTTATTTCTCACAGGAAAAAGCAGGGTTAAGGTGGACGGCCCACAAGGTCGCTGTTAGTACTGTAGCGCTTTGGCAGCACAGACAGAATGACTTAGTAATAGGACCTAACAAGATGTACATAGAAAAATGTGTTAATTGGCTTCACCTGTAGTGTAACTGCCAGCATAACCACATTTTAACGCGATTAATTTGTTTCCTTTTTTTCCTTTAATATACAAACATGATAATTCAGCCTCTTTAACAAATGTGTGTATCCACACATGCACCGTGCCTGCGCCTGCGTAGGTGACATCACACACAGCAACCCCTCGCTAAACCCTCTTATCCTTCCTCTGGGGGCACAGCTTAGTGTAAACAAAGGGAGAGAAAGTGAAGAAAGGGAGAGGCGGAGTGGATTATCATCCTTCTCCTCTTGAATCCAGGGGAGATCAGCGAGTCATTTACACAACATAATTCATTTAAGATGTATTATTCGCCAAAAACTAATGGACTTAAACACAACAGCAGTTGCCAGCTTATGACACACTCCAGTCAGTTAAAGCAACCAATCAGGGTCGCGTTGTCACAGTTTGGTTTCCTAGACTTGAAGCTTTTCCCTTTTCCCGACATACGAAGTGTAATGTGTAATTGACTGGACTCCAGCACCGAGCTTCACTAAATGTCATTCTAATGGAAGACAGGAACAATTTCTATACTGTGTGCACTTCCCCTACAGAGCCAGATCCCTCGCAGAGGCGAGACACAATGACCCAGCATTTCTTGACAGTGGAGACTGATTCGTCATCTTTAGCAGCATTAGTACAGAAACTTCTCTAAACATCGTTTTGCTTCTGCACTGGTCTTTTTATTCTGCTAAACATAGAATTTCATTACTCTTGAGATGTTTTGGGAACAATAATCCATACTCATTCCTTCTCTCATTTCCTCTCCCTGCTGGCCTGACTGTTACCTGACCACTGTTGATTCATCAACAGGTAAGTGCACAATTTCCTGTCCTCTGACACGACTCTGTTATCTGGCTTGGTTGCACTCATCCCCTTGGACACATTTGTCCCCCACTTGATCGCAGCATATTTTCCTGAGAGGTAGCCGGATGTTAGTGCTGCTTTTTAAATTGCATGCAGTCGTGAGGAATGAAACTGACGCACTGAATTAGCCTTTATCCTTTCATAACTATACGTTGACAATATCAGTATTATCAGTATCAGTAAGACCTTGAGTGTGTTGACATGGTGATTGCACAGATCCCTGGAACCCATTTACAGTCAGGGAAAAAATATTTGAACCCCCACTAATTTGCATTGTCATGAATGAAATACGTATTTGATCCCCTATCAGTCAGCAAGGTCTCTGGCTCCCAGGTGCATCCTATACCAGCTGACATTGAGAGCCCTCTCAGCTCGTGACCTGTGTAAAAGACACCTGTCCACAGAATCAATCAATCAATCCAGATTCCAAACTCTTCACCATAGCCTAGACCAAAGAGCTTTCCAAGGATGTCAGGGACAAGACTGTGGAACTACACAAGGCTGGAATGGGCTACAAGACCATCGCCAAGCAGCTGGGTCAGAAGGTGACAACAGCTGCTGCGATTATTTGCAAATGGAAGACACATAAATTAACTGCCAATCTGCCTCAGTCTGGAGCTTCATGCAAGATCTCACCTCATGGAGTTTCAATGACAATGAGAACGTGAGCCCAGAACTACTGGGAGGAACTTGTCAATGATCTCAAGGCAGCTGGGACCATAGTCACCAAAAAAACGGTTGGTCACACACTTTTACACACTGAAGGACTGACATCCTGCTGTGCCCACACGGTCCCCCTGCTAAAGAAAGCACATCTGCAGGCCCGTTTGAGGTTTGCCACTGAACATCTGACTGAATCAGGGGAAGACTGGGTGAAAGTGTTGTGGTCAGATGAGACCAAAATCAAGCTGTTTGGCATCAGCTCAACTCGCCGTGTTTGGAGGAGGAGGAACGCTGCCTATGACTCCAAGAACACCACCGTCACATATGGAGGAAACATTATGCTTTGGGGGTGTTTTTCTGCCTAGTGGACAGGATGATTGCACCGCATCAAAGGGAGGATGGATGAGGCCATTTACCGTCAAGTGTTGGGTGAGAACCTCCTTCCCTCAGTCAGGGCATTGAAAATTGGTCGTGGTTGGGTCCAGCATGACAATGATCCCAAACACATGGCCAAGGCAACAAAGGATTGGCTCAAGAAGAAGCATAGTAAGGTCATGGAGTGGCCTAGTCAGTCTCTAGACCTCAATCCCATAGAAAACCTGTGGAGGGAGCTGAAAGTTCGAGCTGCCAAACATGACACATGATCTGCAAAGAGGTGTGGGCCAAAATCCCTGACATGTGTCAAACCTGCCGGCTACTAGAAACGCTTGACCTCTGTGATTCCCAAAGAAGGTCTTGCCACCAAGTACTAAAGCACATTTTGCAAAGGGATCAAATACTTATTTCATTCATGAAAATGTAAATCATTTTTCTGGATTTTTTTGTTATTGTTGTGTCTCACTGTTCAGATAAACCCAGCATTGACGTTATAGACTGATCATTTCTTTGTTAGTGGGCAAACTTACAAAATCAGCTGGGGTTCAAATAACCTTTTCCCTGACTGTATAAATATAATATAATATAGTTATTGCCATCAAGTTCTTGGTCCCTTCAGCTGTTTACCCCTCGTCCGTTAAGTGAAATTTTCCCTAACTTGCCCCTTAGAACAGACCTTTTTTTAAAGGTTCATTTTTGGGCAACAGAAACTTGCATTAATAAAATGCAATTAAAATGGCAAAAATCAGATGTGCAAATAGGCATCAGGATGGCATTTTCATCAACACGGTATTTATGAATATAAATAAACACAAAGCTGTTTGCTCATTATATCAAGCCTCTTTAAGCTATTTAAGCAAGGCATGAAATGAGCAAGGAAAGAAATCACAGTTAAACACATCTGATGGGGCTAAAAACTAAGCCCTCACTGTAAGCAAGCACCGAATGTCAAAAACAAGCAATTAAAACTGTAGACCTTTAGGCATAAATTGTCATTTTTTCCCAACACTATGTGACTAGTCTCAAAGGAAAAGCAGGAGAAACCCAAGCATGTGTTTAACAGCGGTATCTTGAAAGAGGTTTTCTGCAGAGACAGGCCCTTAGTTAGTTAGAAGTTAGAGGTTATTGGGAAGCTTTCAGGGGTTAAGCCACTGATGGTGTCTGCAGTAAATATCTCTAATGGCTAATAATAAACAGAGAACATATAAGGTCTCTGCTATTGTCAGCAGAAAACATGGTGCTATACATCACATCTAATGGCATCACAAATGGACAGTGTCTGCCACTCTCTCTAAGAACACAAGGCAGGAGCAAACACCACTTCTTCATCTCTTTAACTGCCCCAGGCCTTGAGAAATACGCCTGGTGGTGTCTTATAAGATCTGACCAGCCACAACTATAAAGTTCAGTCATGTGAAAAGGTCTCGTACAAGTCCAGAGCTGCGTGTTTACCTAGCTTGCAGCAGAGTTAGATTAGACCAGAGTGTAAAGAGCTGAGCTGTAAATTCTCCTTCTGCTTTGGTGCATTTACTCACTGCAGGTATCTCACTGTTGTACACATGGATTCGAGTCATTATGCAGTACAGTACCGTGTGTAGAGGAGAATCATGTAGTCATTAAGGTAAGTCTAGCTGTGGTGGCTGCAGCTCAGAATTAACACAACCCCTTTAATGTATAAATGCTCTGTGAGGGTTTCTGTCTTTTCAGCCTGTGCTGACTAAACACTGTGACCATAAGGGAGTTCATGCAGTATTTCTTTCCCTTCATTATTCAGCACCTATGACTATAACATAGAAATAATATGGTATTGATGGTTATGTGCACCGTACGTTGAGGAAAACGTGCTGCATTCATGTGAAGTGATGTATGTGATCATACAGTGGATTGCTGTTGCGTGGCTTCACTGTAGGAAAAAGGCTTAAACAGATGAAGGCAGAGCTGTGCCGTTGCATTGCATCAGCACTGGTGCTATTATTGCGTTTCAGTCATTTGCACAATGGTATATGTGGCAGCTTATTCCATGGATTCTGTTTTGAAAAAGACATGATTGGCCTACCGTGAGCAGAACATGCTGTAAAGAACAGCTCTGTTAAATGGAGTAATCCTGATTAACCATTCATTTAAAACAGCAGTGTGACAGGTGGCAGATTTTTTGATGTTCTATGTTTCACTATTGATATTGTCACATTTAGAGAATGGCATATTGAATGTATATAGCATGGTTAGCACACAGTAGACACTGTTTAATTCAGCATCTAACCATCAGCTGCTAGCGCCGGGTCCCTCATTACCCGTCAGCCCATTTGCCAGCTGCCTCATCATTACCCATCTCCCCTGGCAGACCCTGTCACTCAAAATGCCGGAGAAGAAGCTGGAAAGTCAATTAATGTGTGTTGTATGCAAGCGTGTCTGTCTGCCCATCTGTGTGTGAGAGAGAGACAGTGATACAGCAAGAGAGCAGGTATGTGTGGAGTAAATAGTGTCTGGGTGAGCGGTAGGGAGTCGGGACTGTAGGTGAGTCATTCCTATGCTTCCAGCCATTTTCTCAAAATACACTGTTGTCCCGAGCTTCTGACCAATGCTTACATCAGATCGACCAGAGGACTGGGAGCTGGGGGGGGGGGGGGGGGGGGCTGCATGGTTCCTATCACTGACATGTTGGAGCCACCACCAACTCGGGTTGGGGGGAGGCAGTCCAGAGGGATCCTACCCCTACCTATCCAGGTCCTCTTACAGCTTCTAGGAGCTGCTACGTCTTATCACCACTGCTGCCTTGGGCTCCTGCTGACCACGGCTTCTGGTTGACTAATACCTTCCTCCACCTGGAACTGTCACATGGTCATTATCCTGTCATTCTCCACAACCTTCTGAGATACCTCCCGTCAAACCCAGGCCACAATACCAGTCACTTGTAACTTTGAGTGTATGCTGTCGGTGCCTGCGTCCTACCACCACATGTTGGACTGTCTCTGGAGATTCAGTGTGACAGTCTTCACGTGTCTATCTGTGGTATATTCGATACGTAACCTGTCATGCCGTGGCATTCATTGTGACTGATCTGTTCTGAAGTTTGGCTCTGAATGGCATCTTTCTGATTTACACCTGGCTCTGGCTTTATCCATGTCCTCGTCCTTGAGTAACTGGACCATGCCCACACCCTTTCAGGCTGGTGTGCAGTCTCTAGGTTTCAGTCATTGCACACTGCTGGGTGTGCATCGTGATTGGCAGGGCCGACGTGTTTATGGCTTGGATCCTATTTCTGTGAGTGAGCAGACTCTGCAGGACCTGTCATATGGTATGATGCTGTCTTTCATGCCTCTGTCTCGTTCCTGTTGATGGGATATCAAGGTGCTGTACTGGTCTTTATGTCTGCTCTTTGGATTGGTTAGAACTACCTTCTAGTCAGTCAGTCTTGTTACTGAGAAGTAGCTGAATGGTGCCAATTCCTATTGGGGGGGTCTTACATGATTAGTGGTGTCGTTCCTTGTGTTAGCCGCTCTGGGTGAGACATTGTATGCAGTTGTAAGGCATTCATACAAACCCATTGGAGCCACTGGGCAGTGATTGCGTAACGTGGCAGAATACTAAAATTCCAACCAACAAGTCTGGTTTAGCACAAAGTCTGTGTTTATTTTGTAGCCTCTTGGTTTTGTTTGCGGAAGAGTTCAACAAATGCACTGTAATCCCGCTGCATCAGCATGCGTAATGACGCTTTGCTTTAGTGCAGCCTTTGGTTAGCTGTAGGGACTCAAGTGTTCTGACAAGAAAAGTCTTCACACTGCCGAGAAGCAGTTGTGGTTTACCTAGTGGAGAGAATAGGCTTTAGGCCTTCAGTGCACATCTATATTGGTGTTTTAACTCTGACCACACTGAACTTCTGGATCTGGACATTTCTGCCACTGCGTTAGATCCTACTGGAGCAGCTGGTCAGGTGGCTAACACTGCCATAGCCACGTTTTGCTTACTTTGGTTATTTAGTGAAAGGATAGTACAACAGTATAGTACATTTAGACAATGCATATCTCGTAACCAGATGTTTTTGCCAATTGGCTCAGTGTGTAGGTAGCCAGTGTACAAATTTCCAAATCAGTGGGAGGTGAAGCTTGAATTTCTCAGGTCCAATGTGACGAGCTTGGATGAAGCGTGTGTGGGTAGTCAAGTGTTTACATCATCTTAAAATGTCAAATCGGACGATACTGAACTAGACGCAAATGAACAGATGACGCGACGTGTAGGGGGTGAGAAAGGAAGGCGGGAAGGGAGAAAGAGAAAGTTTTCTCAATGCCAGATGGAAGAGCAGTTGGCAGCTCTCTCATTACTGTGGCGATGGATTTTCCTCTATCACACCAACGCACACATACTGTATACAAGCACACAAACAAACACACACATGCACACGCAGAGCTACCTCCTGTCACTTCACACCACCTGCCCAGCACCTGGTCATCAAAGCAAGACCAAGAGGGCTCTCATCTTTAGATAAGAGAGAAGGAATTAGAGCAAAGGAGAGAGGAGTGGAAAGGCACTAATGACATATGCTTTCACCTTTGGTTGTTGAAGCTCTATACTGATGGAAGCTTCTCTTTAGTGATCATCAGTTTACCTGAATCAGCACGCTGCACCGTCTCCTGCTACATTACATGGCTGTCTCGCTCATCGCCCTCAGCATCAAGGCAAGGAGAGCGTGTAGGGTGTGCGATAAATTAAATGTGACACAGATGGGTGGAGTAGCTCCCCTCTTTGATGTAAGTGGTGTAACAGAAGGACAGACCCTGACCAACACATGTCAGACAAAACTGTTGGGCACCACCAAAGATAGCTTTGTGGTCCCGTTGGATGTGAGCCAGGGGGTGAAACCATAGGAGACGGACAGACACACACATGCACCTTCACGCGAACTGAATATGGCCGGAAACGCAAGTGCAATCGTTTCATGTGAAGAGCTACAAATTCTATGGCGTGAACCCAAAGTGCGATAAAATGTGCGATTGTGATACAATGCATGATTGTGTTGAGAGCTGTTTACACCTTAAGTTTTGAATAAATGATTTTGCTGCAAGTGTGAACTTCTGTCTCTTAGTCTGTCGAGTCGGACCTCCTCTCCTCTCCAGCTGGAAGGTGACAGTCTGGGATAGAGCAATGTGAGCTCAGCCTCATTGTCTGGCAAATATGTCACTCAAACAAGAGCAGACAGCAGCATTACGTCTCTGAGCACGAGCCATTACTGTATCTGAAGTACTGTAAACGTCAGGCAGCATGTGGCGATACAGCAGAAACTCCATTTTACACTTCAATGCTATGAACGAAAGCAGTTTGTTTTATGGAAATGCATTGGATGAATTAATAACATGGGCTGTGTCCGGAATGCACAGTTGACACCTGTGGTCATGGCCGACCACCTCCTGGGGCTTCAAAGCAAAAGGTCTTTGATCAGGTGAGGTGATATTTAACTAAATCCATCAATTCAAAGCAACACTTTTTGTCCAGGGGCCTGGAAGGTGTTGCACCTGCTGTTAATATTAAATATTGTTATTTTAATTTGTTTTGATAAATGCACCCATGCTGTGATTTAATTCACACTTGCATTTATTAAAACCATGATATTACCTTTTTTTTTTTTTAAAGAAGAAATTGCGTAAAGTTTATCTACGATCTAGGCTAAACGGCTCTACTGATAGTGAAACGAGGGTTTCGATCATAAAGAAGCACATGTACAGTATAATGCATGTGTCCTAATAGCACACGGAGGCTGTTCCAATGCTATGCACTTGAAATATAACAGTTACTATGAGATATAACACCATGGCTGCTTCTAAATTGGGTAGAGGGTGAAGGAAAATCATTTTGCTACCCCCCTAATGTCTGTGGATATAATAGCCTATTAGATTCCTTCTTTATAGCATGAGTACTGCAGTACTTACACCAAACTGTCTCCAACCAGCCTAAGTTATTCAGGCTTGGAAACCTAATGAGAACAATGACCTTGTGTTCCATTTGGACGGGTGGATAGTCTGTCTTTCTCCAACCCCACCCCCACCAACCAACATGCCAGCCCTCTCTGGACATCCATCTTTGTGGATTTCCTCCTTTTTTCATTCACTTTATTCTTTTTTATTTCCCTCGTCATGTTTAGTCATCCTCTAACCATTTTTCTATCCCTCTCCGCCTCTCCCTCTCTCCTTGCGGTGTATTCCACCGGGCTCGGCACAGGCATCCTAAATACAATTACAGTCCACAGCTGAATGGAGAGGAAGGGTCCTCGGGGATTCCTAGAAACAGGAAATGGTCAGGAAGGTTGGACTGAGGAGGGAATGGCAAATCCCTAATTCAATTGGCTGAACCTTGGCAACAAGCCCCCGGCGACTCTTACTGTGGAATCAGTGGAATCAAACAATGCGGCTCAAACCGCAAGAGAGATTTTCATCCGCACTAGTAAACACACACACATTGCCTCAAATGCATCTCATTTTCTCTTTCCCTCGTGTTAGGTTTCTCCCCATTCTTTGCATTCGCCCATACCCATTCCATTACAGCCTGCACAATAGACGATATTGGCCACAAGTGAAAGCCTGCAATAATAACTCAGCTTAAGATTCTGTATGAGCTTCGGAAGCCCTGCATGTTGTTCTAAACCAGTGAAGTAGCAGGATGGACGATCGATAATAAAGCTCGATGTGTCAGCAATGATGACCTCCAACCTCCAAGTTTATGGGTTATACTTGAGTGCTGAGAAGCTGCTTGTCACTTCAACACACACACACACACACGGTTAGACAGACTGTGTATATAAAGGGAATAAGAAAATCAATGTGTAACAACATTAAATCTTTTAATCCACACTGTGGGTGGGCAAACCAGAAAAAAGGCCAGTCAGCATGAGAACATCCACATAAACACTGCAAACTAATGTCTTGTGGCAAGAATATAAAAGCAACAAAAGCAGTGTTTTGTATAGTCTCGTACACTGTAACGTCTAAAACTGGAAGCAATTCATCTTTGCTCTCTGACACCAAATGAAAATATTCTTAAAATGACGCCTGTGATCCAAAAAGGGGCCCGTAACAAAGCTGAATCTGTTTCCTACTGCACACCCCCTCCTTTGCATCAGGTCTGAATCCTGTGCCTCCTCTCGCCCCCTGCCCTCCTAAGGCTCCGTTCTCAGATCCTGTTGCCTCTGTTGCTCTAATGCTTGTGTGAATAGCAGTATTAGGCCACATACCCTCACTGATAATTGGAACAAAGTGGGGGATCGATGCAGAGGTCACACACATACACACACAGACAATATAAATAATCACATTTCCACACACACACACACTGGTGCAATCATATACACACGGTGGACCGGAGCGCTGGAATCAATACAACTCAGAGGCAGGATTTTCCTGAGCATTTACAATGCATGCTCAAGACAATCTGGCACTGAACATTTTGTGTAACAGATAAAAAAGACGGAGCTGTTTACAGTTGTTAGTGTGCTGATTCTGTTACGCATTTGTTTTTGTAGCAGATTTGTACAGTCTCATGTCAGACACGCTTCAAGTCTCTTATCTCAGACGAAGCACAGACCGATACAGCTTACACAAACTGCAGCAGTCAGAAAACGCAGGCTCCATACTGAACGCTGCCTCTTTCCTCGTCTTTTCATGAAATGCGCTGCACATTTAACAGCACATAACTTTGCAGAGTCACCTCTAACCTGCACCTGTGTTCTAATATTCATCCGGGTGACAAAGCATAGTGCCGACCTGATATTTGATCAGTGTCTCCCTTTCATGTGCAGCACAACACATCGTTTTACAACATCTCACCAGGATTTGGCAACGCACATCAAATGTTTGTTTTGTTCTCACTTTGACAAAAATGAGTTCAGAGATCACTCGATCCTGTCCTTCCATGTGTAAATATCTGTCTGCATGTGCGTGTACGTGCATTTTGGCATGCATGGATGCACACGCATGCGTGTTCTCCACTAACTAAATGTCTTGTGTTTTACCGGGTTTCTCCTGGGGGAGGAAAGAGCAGCCAAGTGAGACTAACAGGCGAGTCTAAGTGGAAGTGTGCTGATGTCGGATGTTACTACATCCTATTAAAACAGGACCGATATTTGATCGTGGCCTCCAGTTGTCCTTCTTTCAAGACTGCAATCAGTAACGATGATTGTTTTAAACAAACTATATTTTCAAGTCACCAGGCAGCGGTGCAGTAATACGTTTAAAAGTTAAAACCAAAGCAGAAGCAAACCAAACTTTAACAGTCCTAAATATGGACTTTTCTTAAAATCGGTTTTGGCAGCAGAACTTTCACAGTGTCATGAATTCACCTCCTCATGTCCTGCAGGTCAAAATAAATTGAATCTTCAAAATTTAAGTCTAAATATAAATGTAAGTGTCACAGTCTTTGCTGCTGGTAAAATTATTTGTAACAAGTGTATTTGCAATGTTCATGTTATTGTTAAGTGAATTAATTCAGATGTACGTTTAAACTATTTTATACAGAAAAAAGCCTCTAATGACTTATTTATCTGTGAATCGTCTATTAGAATAAAACCGCTTCCATGCGTCATTCTGTACTGAAAACATGGCGACATTTATCTCCTTATCATTTCAAAACGCGCCATATCACTGCTTTGCAACATATCATGTCAAACACTGCATCTCTGCTTGATTTGTGAAAACGGGACCTTTACCATCTGCTAATTATTCTCAATGTGCCTTCAGCTCTTTGCCTTTTTCACCTTGGAAAATGTTTTAAAAACTGCAGCCGTATTTCACATTTTTACAGCTCACTTAGTCAGACAATCATTTACATTATTTAATTTGCTCTTTGTTTCCCTGGCATTATAATCTCATTTGGCTATGTACAAGACATTTAAGGGAAGTGCAGGAAAATGTCAACAAAAAATGAGACATTTAACCACATTAAACACATGATTTCCTGGCTATTTCCTTCTGCTCCCTTTGTCTAAATCATCACGTTAGGTTCACATGGAAACAGCACAAGTCCACATCTTTCAGGTCAGAAAATGTTTCATGCACACATCAGTTGTCTGGTATTTCATGCAAACGGCTAGATATTAGTCTGCTCTAAAAGCATCTTTGAACAGCTGCTAGCGTATATTTTGTGGATCTGACGTTTTCCTCTTTATGTCTGTTTTATTTATTCCTAACAAAAACACCGCCCTCGCACATTGTCAAGGCCGCCAATATTGTGCCTGTGTTCACAGAAGAGTCGCAGCAGTTGTATGAGCATGTGTGACAAAGAATACAACAAGCTTTGGAGTGAATATTCAATAGTATTTGCATATACATAGAAATGTCTACATTATTTTATGTCAGCGCCCTCAGAACCTCCAGATGGGGAAGTGTGATGACAGTTTGTCCATTAGCTTTAATATGCAACAGGCAAAATATAATTTCTTTTAAATGCAAACCATGTAAAGTCAGTGTAGCAGAACAATGTGCTGTAAAAGAAACCAATGATCCAGATCCAAAATGATAAGGAAATAATAAATACGTGGAGAAACCTGTGAGCAACAGGAGAGATTGGATACTGCAGCAACATGATTCAAGGGTTGCAGTAAAACCATGTCTGAGTATTTCTTGGAGACATGAATTTTATTTTATGATGAAAGACAAGAATATCCTTGGAGGCAGTGGAGCTGAAGACATCACTTCAAGAGCCTGGGATAAAGGTGTTGGTATATTAGATGGACAACAAATAAAATTTGACCAACACCTGGGTGGATGCTCCCAGGGCCTTAAAGAAGGGACAGGAGACGTGTGGAAGTCCAGAGGCTCGATTTAGTGGGATTTTTTCTTTGTTTTGTTGATGTTGTTGTTTTCTTTTTCTACCAGTGGCAAAGCGCCGCTAAGTCGTATTGAATTCGTGCTTCAGGTAGAGGTCACGTATGGCAGCTCAACCAGAAGAAAGAGTGCTGAGAATTTGATTCAGATTTATTATGTTCCTTAAGCCTCATTACATAGTTAGTCAATTTAACAGAACCACGATGTTGCTTTTGTCCACTTAAACAAGCTTATTCGCATGTTCTGAAGTAAATCGCAGTAGATTCTTCATCGAATAGAAGATGATTGTTCTTTGTGATCGTGCTAACTGGTGGGACGTGTTTGCCATTTTGCAAGTAAGGCGTGAAGCGTCCACGCTGAACAGTCTCAGCCAACTACTGTAGCTGAAACCCAACGTTCGTTAGACCCTGCAAACAGCGGTGCAGTCTGTCAGCCTCACACCTGACGGAGCCGCCTGGATGCGTCGCCTGATGACCGCAGCGCTTTGGCGAGAGCGGCTTCATTTCTATAAGTGCTGATCTGCAGGAGTTGACAGGTGTGATTGTACTAACTGAATACTTGCCTCGCGGGATGAAAACATATTCATTCTTTAAATCCCAGTGGGCCGCTCCTCTTGAGCTTTATGCATGCAGTGGCCTTTTTCCTGAGTTACCAGCTGACAATCACTGGTTACCACCCAGCTATGAGAGCATGGCTATGTGTCAGGTAACTGACATTTGAATGGCCTCCTCACTCACTGTGTGGTGTCAACACCTTTGTCTGGCCCTGACAGAAAGTCAGCTCTGATGGATATGACATTGCAGTTCCTTGACATTATTGCTCCCACTGAGAGGTCTGTAGGAGTCCACACCTACAGGATACAGGATGTCTCTGCTTCTCTCTTCCACACACACACACACACACACACGCCTTTAAACGCACAAAGTGAGCACAAAGGCGTGAAGCCAAATGGCATAATTCTTCAATGATCCATCAAGTGTTTGAGGAGCCATTGTGTCCTGACCATTAACTAGGCGAGGAGAGCATCTTTGAGATGGTAATGTTGCTGCTCTCATTTAGCACATAGCCAAGACAAAATGCCAACTGCTAATCAGCCATGTGTGTGTGTGTGTGTGTGTTAGAGAGAGAGATAGAGAGACTGAGAGAGAGACCATTAAGGCTTTTCAGAAATGCACATAGACAATCTGCCTCATTATTTGTGTGGATAACTCGTAATCCTGCCCTGGACAGTAATTGGCTTTTTCTTGGGAATCTTATGGAATGTGGTGGATGCACAGATTTTACTGTATGTCTTATATGAACCGTAACAGTCAGTAGACGGGAATCTGAGCACAAGTAGCAGGTCACATCAAAATAGCGAGTTCCAGCTACAAACGCTGTCACTTTGTATTAACAGCGTTATTCTTCGGATGATCATCATCTAATGCCTAATTTGTTAAAATTGTTCTGCTTAATATGGTTTGAAGCATCAGAGAGTAGGGGTCTGACTGTACATACAGTGGTACCACAGTCTGCTAGAATGCAGAGCTCACCCCGCTTGTTCTGCTGTAGCAACTGTTTGTGTGGCAGGTTTTCATCTCGGACACCTAGTTGTACAGTTATTGTGATTCACTGTAATATACAGTACTAATGTTGCCAGACGTCCTGATTTACTTCCTGCGTAGCGTCAAGAGTAGCAAGAAGACATTTTATGAAAGTGACTGCAGTACCTGTACTCAGTGGGTCCAGGAATCAGTGAACGGAAGGAGAAAGAGAAAAGGCTCAGCAACACGTCCTTGCCCACACAAATGCGCAGCGTTGTGCATTGGGATGTTTGGGTGCATTCATTGTGTGGTGCACTGTGATGTTGGGGGTGGACATTTAACAGATGGCAGCAGCTACATCCCAGGATAGTAATGTTCAATTTTCTGTGTCCAAGCTTCAGCTCTGTAATGGGAGAGAAAGACAGGGCACGAGAAGAAGGCAAAGAGCTGAGAGAGAAGCAAAGACGGACAGGAACTGTGGAGGGTGTGACCACGTCACGCTGTGCCTGTGTTAAGCGATAACTTTGATTTAGTGGAGACAAAAAGTAAACAAGTTGCAATTTTATTTATTTATGTAGTTCAATTGTAACACTTTCAATTGTAACAAGAAATGAATTCAATTTGCTCAAAATGACCCAGATGAGGTCAAATGTGTCACGTGAAGACGTTTTCACACAAGTTTTGCTTTTATTCTAAATGTAGGCTGACACATGAAAGCGTGGCCCAGATATATTTATTTATTCCTTCAATAATTGTATTGTAGACAATCTTTGTTTTTATTCATCACATCCGTTATTGATTTAAACGGATTGGTTGGGTGGCAGAAAACAAATGCAAGCAAATTCTCATTACAAGGACGACCTGACAGGACTCCTGCCAGGAAACCTTGGCATGAGGCAAACACACCCACACAAAATAAAGGACAAAGCAGATGGACAGCACTGAGAGCGACGGCGATGGGTACGAGTCAACGCAACAAAGCCCTGACCAACATCAGCAGCGGAAATCAAGGAGCAAGTAACAGCGGAAGATGACACACTTAGGAAATGCTTGAATTGCACACACGGTGCTGAGAGAACAGAGGCGTAAGGGTCACGGCTACGCGCCCGCACTGTACATTAGGCAGGAAGAGACGACGTCAATGAGCTACTGTACGAAGCAGCAGCAGGAGACGGAGCAGAGGACCTGCTTAGCTGAAGCTGATTCGATTCCCACAGGAGTCCTGTGTTGCAGCAGCAGCAGCAAACACTAAAGATCTGTTGATTGTCTGGAGAAACAGACAGAGGAGAAAGTCTGGTAGTGGTAGTGGAAAGTAGGGTGAACCCATGCGCCTCAGAGCCCTTTATTCACTCGCTTCTCCTCTATATCAAGGGAACTGCTGCCCACTGAGACAGGCTGCCACACTTTACCCTTAGAGGTTGACTAATGCCACCATTACAAAGACCCCCCCCAACCACACACACACACACACACACACACATAAACAACTGCATGTATGTGCAAGAGGGCCCAGATTATTTTGCTTCTAAGCACAAACACAGCTTTCATTAGGGTTGCAGAGCTCCTGAAGTCTTAGTCTTTCACTCCGGCCGGTCAAAAGTCTATTCTATTTTCAACCTGCTGGAAATCCACAGAAACACAATAAATAGAAAGGGATTTAAAGGTGATGGCTTGGAAATATGAGGTAACAGCCTTTCGATGACTGAGGCGCTAACAATCACAGGGAGTTTGCCCTGTTTGATGCCAAATGGTCCCTTGAGGTTAGGGCTCAATGGTCAACTCTCCTGCAGAGACACGGGGAACACTTTGCCAATTTACTATCATTCCAGCCTTTGTAATGCAACACAGCACAAACATGCCTTTGTTCACTGACCTTTGAATAATTCAACTCGAGCAAAGTGCTATGACACATTTTTGATCAAAGTCTCATCATCAAGGGGAGGAGGCATTTTCCAGACGCTGTGTGTTGCCTTCCTGTGAGGATAAAAGCTTCCCTCCTCAACGCGATGCACCACTAACACTAAGGATAAAGCCAGAAAACAGAAAATCCCCCAGAAATATACCACAAGCCATATATTTGACTTAAACAGAGGTGCAGGAGAACATGCCGCTGCCACATAACTCCTTATCCTGTAGGGATTTGACCTCCGAACAAGGTAAAAAATGAAGATTGTGTTATCTGAAAGTTTTCCTTGGGAATCTACTGTCCCTTCACCCTGTGACGAATGGCTGCAGATTACAGGCTGGTCACCAGGCAAACGCATCCCCTTCAAAGCCCGGTCTGAAGGAAGCCATTTGTTACCCCCGAGGCATCTATCAAAACCTAACTTCGCCTTATGAACTATTCATTTGAAGAAGCAGTGGAAACAAAAAGGCATCTGCTGAGTTATAGGCTGTACTCAGACTGTCCATCATCTAACAGCACCACCTGTTTGACATGCGAGTGTGGTCTACGTGTTCTTGTGCGCACGTGTTTGCATTCAGGTGCGTCCATTATCCTATAGCAATTCCTGTTTGACTTTTTCCTGTTGCTGAGATTCATTATTTCGATATCCCTTGGGTGTTCTGTGGAAATTGAAATGTGCTTCCCGAGCCCGGGGGAATTTCTCTAAGGCTTTAAATGGCAAAATTTTATTGGATGTGTGTGCTGGCGTGTCCGTGCTCCCGTGTTTGCTTTTTGCAGTCAAAGGGCAGTTTTTATGAGATCACCATAGACAAGCCTATACTTGCCTTTTATCTTCTGTCTTCTGCTCGGCGCTTTTCGTCTCACTATTTTCCACTGCACTGTGATGAATAAAAACATTGCATAGTACATCACTCCCAGTAACATGAGAGGAGAGTGGACTGAAGATTTCGGTGATGGATCGTTGCTATAGTTATCGGCTTGGAAACATTAATGAGATGTTTTTGGTGTCAGGTGTTAAATATAAAGGTTTTTATTTTTATGAATGTGACTTTTTGCTCTAAATATGGTCATATTTATCAAATACAGTTACAGTAGGTTCATCTGTGCAGAACATTGTACTATGATTTTTTTGTACGAAAAATAAAGCTACAGGTCAGGCTTCATACATAAAATGTCATTTTGTTAAAGACTAAACAAATGTTTTTTGTTTTGATAAAGCTTTCGTTTTTGTGAAAAGGAGGTTTTAACTTGTAATCACAGATATAAGATTATTCAATTCAGTCACATTCGTATCTGCTGTAGAGACAATTTACACGTGGGGTGAGCAGCAAGTCGCTGTACGAAATAAGTCCAAATGTGAGTGAGTTCGTGGTCCTGGTTCTGTCCTTCAGAGCCTACAGGTTTAAAAGCAAGCCGTTTAATAAAATGTGTTTTTTTTGCCATCTGGGATGTCAAATCTTTGATGTTTAATATCTCAGAACTGCTCTCCATCCTGATAAAACTGATAGTTCCAAGCTCACCATTTGTCTAGCAGTGTCCCAGTTAATTAAAATGATATATGAAACTCCTCTGACCATGGGGATAAGATCAGTACAGGATTTTGTGGAGCACATGCTGCATAGTGTCACTTGTTTCTGATGAGGTCTGCTGGATGTGTGGGCTGGTGTGATATATGGCAGCGTGGGTGTGCATTCTGTGAATTAGACCTGTGACATGTATGCTAATGCACTTTGTAGAATCGCATGCGTTGCGCAATTGTTGCATCCCAAGTGAGCATTTTGTGTATAGAAAGGTCGTGTAGTTGTTGTGGTATTGTGCACTGCTGTGACCTTTCTTATAGAGCTGCTGTGAAGTCAAGAGACAGAGGGGGTGTAAAACAAAATGTCCTGACATTAAAACCACCAGGCAACTGTCACTGAACCCTCCGTCTAATATATTACCTGTGTACTGTGTTAACACTGTGGTGCGCGCAGTGTTAGAACTGTTCTGTCAGAACGTACGACTCTGAATTCAAGGAGCAGGGAATAAAAGAATAAAGTGTTTTATTTTCCCTGCTACAACTTATTATAAATAATTAATGGTTCGCACCTGCCACCTCTACCGAACAGACTAGGTTCTAATTGTGTAGCAGATGTTCATACCCAGTCTGTATCAGTGCCGGAACTTACTGTGGAAATTTGACATTGTTGTTCATCGTTTGATCATTTGCTTTAAGTGTTATTACTCCATTAAGGGACTGACATCGGTTGTCACTTAACTGTCCTCTTGGAGCCGCTGAACTGCACCTACCATGCGCCTTAAGATGGCTTAAATAATAATCACTGTAAGGAAGTACGTTGGTGACATATTATAAAAATATTATATCAAATGCCGTTTTGTACTTTTGTACTCTGAACCCAACCGAATGTCTGAGAGCTGACGGCAGCCCACTGACCCCATTACCCCGCTACTCCACATCGTCCGTCCTGATAACAGCCATGTAATGAGGCGGTAACATTCAAGCTGAATAGACACGGACATATTCAGACCTGATCTATCAGCAGCGATGAACCCACTGACTCTGCGTCTACGTCACTGTGCCCTTAAACCCGAACAGTAAACTACAAGGCAGCTCTGGGGACCAGATCTCCGCTCACATATCATCTGGTTATGGCGATTTGCAAGATTTGGTGATTTTCAAACTAAAACAAAAAAGGCCTGGGAAACCATAAACCCTGGCGTAGAGAAGACGAGCCAACTGTTACGAAGCGGCGCATGTGTGATCACCGTGTGCCTCTGTGCATGCGCCCCCGTCTCTGTGGGTGTTCGGCTTTTCTGAGCAGATGATTGTACCACGGACAGGGTATGTGTGCGTAATTGTGTTAAGGAGTGGAAATCAAATATGCTAGATTAAATGACAAAACAAACAGATGTGTGCCCCCCCTGTAATATGAGAAAACAAGGACGTGGTAGACAGATCTAATAAAGCAGGCAGTGTGGTGGCAATAAGCTGAGTTAAGTAAGCCTGATTCCATCTATTAACACTGTTTACCATCCCCTTTATTACGCTGAGATGAATTGCGGCCCTTAGCAAAAGCTATGCTAAATCAAATAAGATTTAAATACATTTGCGACTGAATCAAAACTGATTTATACACATTTGTTTGTGTTCATTGTGAATGATTTCGGTGCTGATTAGTCTCCTTAAATTAAAACAACGAAGGACTCGTTGAGTATGTAAAATATCCCGTATGCTCATGTTTGTTCGCCTGGTTGACGCCTCCATGTACAGACAAGTCATAAGGTGACAAAGCGTGCGTTAAGGTTTTACAGCAATCTGCTCACCGGTGGATTATTGGTCAGGTTCCAAGGGCCTGGAGTACATCAGACATACGGCAAAGCAGCTGCTGCTGTACGAAAGATAAGCTAAACTCTCCATCAAGCCACGTGGCAGCTCAGAGAGCCGCGCTGCACACATCCATCTCCATGGGCCCTTTTGCTGCAACACTGACTATATCTGCCGCTGCGAAAAAGGTAGCCCAAGGGGGTAGAAGAAGACAATGTGGGGGGGGGGGGGTTCTACGGGTGAAGAAATGGTTAATGGTGGAGTATTGTGAATTGGAAAACGCAGGTGAGACAAACGCCTGAATGAGCGCATGTTGAAAGGAGACGAACGGGGACGGGGAGAGGAGAGGTAAACAGGAAGGATGTCGCGAGAGAACACATGTCCTCCCAGGAGACTCACACCCTAAGGAAATACTATGATCACTGCTACTGTTTGTGTGTCTGCGGGTGTGTGCGAGTGTGTCAACAGTAGGTGGTGTCTGTATGAACTATCACACGGCTTATTTATGATGGCTCCCCACTGACAGTTACAGAGATGAAGTACATGCTTGCAACTCAGAGCTTTTCCGTTCACCGTACAGTCATACGCACAGCGCTTCTACTAACAGCCTCAAGCCTGCTCTTCATGCACACTTTAAAAAGACAAAGCCATGTTTTAAGGTATTAACCACCAGGCATCCGCGACGGTGCTGTGTATAAATGTCAGACGGGTTTCTAGGCGAGGGTCTGTTTTCGTTTCTGTAACAGGCTGCAGATGTGGCCCGTTTCTCGCCCACAGGACACATCCAACTCCAGCTGACTCAGAGAGCTCTCCCTCCAAATGTCAGTGGGACACGGGTTTTTAAAGTCAAGGTGAAGATGACATTCAGTCGACAGTCTTATTTGCACACTCAAAATATCACCAAATTAATTTAAAGCTGCGCAAAGTGCTCTTTGGGAGAAGATATGCGACTCACGGCACAGCAGCCGGGACGAAACGCGAACCTGCTATCAATTGAGCCAACAACTGCCTGGTTACACGTCCGACAGACGCAGAAACCGCTGAATTCACTGCTGCGGCGGTGGAAGAGAACGGGGCAGCGCAGAAAAACAGTCGAATCTGATCCTATTCAAGCTCCAGTTTTTTATGCATTTCAGTGAATTCTGTCTAATCAGGACTATTGACAGCGTGTGATAGGTGGCCATTGTGTAATTGATTAGGAATACTCTGCTCATGGCATGGCAAAATGGGGAAATAGGAGAGCAGACTCAAAAGTGTTTTATTCAATTTAAGCTTGCCAGGACTTACCCAACTGTTGTGTTGGTTGCCTGGTAACAGTAATACTCAGAAATACAAGTGGAGCGAGTGTAGTGAATGAGACTCCCACCACTTTTTTCTCTTTTCTTATCTCCCACCCCCATCCAGCTGTGTGCATATATACACAGCTGTTGTTGAGCGAATGGTGGTAAAAACATATATGTGGGTTTTTTTTCTTCTTTCCTCTCCTGTATGTCTTTTTTTTTCATGGGCATTGACTGAGAGAGATCACAGAGCTGCAGTTGTGACAGGAAGCTCATACCTTGACAGCAGGGATGAAAGGTAAGAATAGAGCGAGGTCAGACTTTACTGAGGGAATATTTCACAAAGCCATCAGTATCATGTAGAAAGCGGTGTTGGTGGAGATGTGACATTAGCTGCCCTGTTTCTCCGGCGGCCCAGCTCTCTCTTGACCGGCAACACAGTGTGCACGTGTAACACTCATGCCACAGATGATATGATGATGCTGCAGCCTAAAAGTGTGAGTGAATGTAGTTAGAAGGTGCAGTAATTAAAGAGAATCATCGTCTTTCTTGCTTCCTCGCTCCGTCCATCTTGCACCGTGGCAAGCTGCGAACCAGGACCGTCCAAACATATTTATCCCTCCTCGTCAGCCAAAATGTGTGTGAACGTTGAAAGCGTGGTCAGAGTTTTCACCTGCTGCTTCTCTGACGAACCCATTTACATTATGATAACCAGCCAAAATGGGAACATCTGTACTGCTCTGTACGAAGACAATCATTTATAAATCTCTAATCGAAAAGAAAACACAATCATTTCTGTAGCCGGCAGACTCGACACCTGCGGATAGATTCCCTTTGTTCCTCCGTTGCCGTTCTCTTTTAGTGCCGTGCAGGTTTTCAGGCTCACTGGAGGCATTCCAATAGATCCATCAATTTGGCAAAGCAGTGTGTGTGAAGCATAAGAGTCGCTCCCTGGAGATTCGCTCGCAACCACACAGGCACGCGTGCGCGCTAATAGACAGCCTGTGCTGTGTGCTTGGCTCTTGTCTGTGGTTTTGCCGACAGGATGTCAAAGAGGCGATGCCCTTGTTGTTGGTGAGATCCTCTGTTGTGGTTCCCTTTTGTTTTTCTACAAGTCTATATATTTGGCCCGTGCGGTTTCCGCTGAAGCCTGCCATATTATAGCACACCCGCTCCGCGACGACAGTTCTGTCTGCGCACCTCCTCGCTGATTACAGTGCTGTCATTCACAACATAATATGGTCGTGCACTAGTGTGTGCGAGCCAGGCTACACACACACACACACACACAAATCATCGCCTCTGTCACACCCACATAAAACCTCATATGTGCATCACTAAACTTCTGCCGTAAAATGTTCCTCAAATCTGGACTGAACCAACTGAAGCACAGTCCATATTAATGGACAGCGTGATATCTACTGTATGTCCATGTCCTTATGGCTCCTGCTCGCTCATTAGGAAGCAACGAGCTACCTTGCATGCTATACGCGATGGGAAGCTTCTAATTAAAAGGCGCGACACTTTAAGGTCTTAATTTGCTGATGAGCTAAATCAGGACGATCGCTGTTCAGGGTTGAACGATCAGAAGGTCTCAGTACTCGTGATTGACAGTCTAGATAAAGGCAGTGCTGTTTCTGCATGGAGGTGGCGGATACGCGCATACTGCCCGTCCCCCAGTGATCTAATCAGACGCTCTGTCTTGTGTTTTTTGTCCCGCTTGCTGTCTGGGTTCTGGCTTCTGCCTCCCTCGCTGTCCATCCAACCCCTCGTCTACTTGGTGATTCCAGTGATGGCTTCAAAAGGCAAAGTTCGAGGTGAGTCGCGTCTGTTTTGCTAAGTCAGATTTTTGTTTTTTTTTTTACAAAATGTTGCGTCTGTTTACATTGTGGTATTTTGAAAAGCATTCATTACAGTTTTCTTTGTGTTTTGATAAACACCCTAAACTACACTATACGCTTTACTCAAAATGGCTGAAATTAAAACTGAAATGGTAACGCTAACATTTTCATGCCAGCACCTATTATTTTGGTATTTGCCGTTGCTCATAATCACAGATAGAGACAATTGAGTGGCATAAGAATAACAAATGACTATTTCATTGTGTGACTTCACCTTTACCAGTGCGAGACGCCAGATAGCTAAATTACAATCCAAATTATTGCCAGAAATCCCTGCGCCTGCAAGATGCAGCAAGGACAGATGATAGATCACAGAGAGTGTTTATTTGAAAGGAGAATTTCATTCAGCTGCATGCTTCAGTAAATATGCATCTTAAAAACTAAGAATTTAGTCAACCTTGAATACGATCTCCTTCTGTTTGGTTGCCATGTTTGGCTAATGATTAGAGAAGGGCCAATGTTGAGCAAAGTTACTTCCTGAGCAGAAAAGTGATAAAGAGTGAAATAAAAGTTCAGGCACGTGCTTATAATAAACAGGTGATACTGTACAAATCAGCATTTAAACAAATGTCTCCAGAGGACAAAACACAGTTCTCTCACTACCGTCTCCACTTTCCTCCCCCTCTGCGTCACCCTCACCCCCAGCAGTCGAATCAACACGACACGTTTCCTCTCCACGTCGCCGCACGTTGTTTCCTTTCTGTGCATGAGCGCGTAATTCGTTTTAACCACCTCCCGCATCCAGCTGCATTAGCCTCACTGCGACGGCGCCATCTCATCCACTCCTGGCCACATCCTCCCTTTAAACCCGGCTCTCATCCATGTGACTGTATAGGAAATCCATTGCACTCTTAATAGGGAACAGAGGATGTGTAGATCACACTCAAGCACATGTCTCATCCCTGCCTCTCGCCATTATAATGAGGCTATTGGTAGGAAAACATAACAAGCCAGATAAGATTCACGCTGATCAGTGGGCAGATAAAGACTCAGCGCACCTCAAAGAACCTGTTCATCAATAGATGCTCGCATGAGGAAGAAAGATATACACTATTACTACGGAGCCGAAGGACTGAGAGACCGGTTAATGGTGCCGTGCACATTTCTCTGTTTGTAAATGTATATAAAGCACATTGTAGCCAATTACTGTAACGGCACCTAAGATTAACGGTCCTGTCTCTCCCAGCCTGTACCTCTCTTTTATTGATAAAAGATTAGCTCAGGGTTATTTTTAGAAGAGGTGACAACATAATGGCATCACAGTCAGAGATGCAAACGAGCATGAAAAAGGAGCTCATTAAACACAGCACACAGATAAATGGCACATGTGCAGCATGTTTGCGTGCGTGTGTGTGTTTGCACAACCTTAAAGTGCATTTTGAAATTGCTCTGAATTGATTCTACGCTACTTATCTATGTTATTGAGCTTGAAGTATAATGTTGCCATGGATTCACTGAGCTGCTGTGGGCCACAAGCTGAGCCGTCATTCTATACTTTTGCATTTTGGCAAATTAAGTATTGCTTATTTACTTTTATACAGAAAGGATTTTTTTTCTAAGAACATTTACAAAGGACATTAGAAATAGTGTAGCTCAAAAGAACTACAGTAAATTATCAGACCAAACAACTGTCAATGACAACTGAAAAAAGTCCTCCTCTGTAGATGATTTCCTATTCTGTCTGACATTAATATGAAAAATATATCTGAGTATATATGTGCCCATAAAGAGGGTGCATCTATTTTTACCCACCTAACCCTAAACGGTTAAAGACAGTGTGATGTGACTGTGTGTCAGCTAAAATACTCAGTCCACACTTTCATCACTCTCAGCTGTCATACATGTTTAAGGGGCTCTTCAAAAATATGTGCTCAAATGTTAGACCAGTCAAAGCTCAGCTCTGAGGCGAGATCTTCAGTGTCAACTCCGCTACAGTCGTGTGGGCTCTGACTGGAAGTTGTGGTAAAAGAGCAAATCAGCAAAGTAAATCTGACATGGCAAATGATAAGAGCTGTTTTTAAGACTAGCACTTTCTGCTCAGTGAGTCTTGCAGATCCTCCCCCTCCCCCCCGGGGGTGAGACGCGTTTCCCCAAATCACTCTTAAATGAATAGTATCTGTCAAGACATCACCACACATTAGAAAATCACACTGTGTCATGTTGATTTGGGGAATTTGGGAGTTTTTGGTGGCAGCAGTGATTACTCTGATTTCCCTCATGAATACCACCTTAGCATGAGATCATTCTGCTCTCAGCCTGGATGAAATGAATTTCCTGCTGTCAAAAAAAAGAAGTCAGGTGCATTTCTCCTGCATCTCAGATGGATAGCAACAAAAAAAGTCAGATTTCTCAGACCTTATGCTTTCATGACATTTAACTTAAAAAACATTCGGCCGCGAGCGTGTGGCTGACTGCTAATCCTGCCTTACCATTGGTTGGGTTTATATTTAAAGAGGGATTATGCTAACATTTGACACTACATATACTCTGCAAAGGCAACGCTTTGCCTCGGCTGAAAATAGAACCGATGAGGCTGTGATGTTGCTGCTTCTTAATCGAACGAGTACTGTGCAGCTCACTTTTTGCCACCACTTTACAGCACATCGGTTACACGTCGGCACACGCTGCATATGCACGTACTGAATGAAAGAGCCAAACATAACGTACACCTGCACAAATAAGGGAAGCGTCATTTAAACCCCTGCTTTCACGTCCATTTAACCTCTGCGGCCCTTTGCAAAACAGATGCTCTTTTGTGTGAGGAACGCATTTCAGTTGCCTCGGTTGTTTACTCCAATCCCTCTTACCTTATTTTCACTTATCTGTCAAAATATCTACTTCTGTCCTTACCCAACTCGCTTTTGCTCCGAGCTTCTTCTGCTCCCTTTGGCAGCTGGAAGAAAGCAGTGTATTAAGTATTTATGAAGGCCAGGTTTACCTCTGTCATAAAACCATGAGATTTCTGGCCCGGCTTAGAAAAGATAGTGAGATCCCTGGCCATTTTGGACTGAGCGAGCTTGAACTCGGCTTACACACAGAGAATGGGCAGAGGTTTATATCTTTGCCCTTTAAATTGATGTGACTGATTCAAGGTCAGGGATACTGGGCCTGATGTTGGTGTCCAGGAGCAGGTCTGGTCACCAATTTGAAATTAGTGTGGGCTTGTATAAATGGTGACACACAGGACTGGCTATAAAAAAAGTTAATCGTTTGCAATTTTACCTCCACAACTAAAAATAGAAGCTGCTCTGAGCTGTGGCATGTTTGCTCCTTGTAGCATTTTGTACACACAGTAAGCTGCTATCAAAGGAGAATGTCTTTCCTGGATGTCTTGTCACTAGCTTAACAACGTCTGTTCACACCTTTCACACGTGAGATGCTCTTGGAAACACCCCCAGCTCCCTCCCATCTCCAGACCAAGCAAAAAAGATTTCACTTTACATCCTGACAGCTCGTGGATTTTACACGCTGTCCTCTCTCTGTCACTTCACGCCATGCTTAAACATAACACCTAACATCGCCACCAAGAAGCAGGTAATATTTTGTTGATCTGACTCCAGGGGTTGAGTTGGGACGTCAAGTTCTGGGATGGCAGCACCAACAGCTGTCCAGTCTAATTACTGTATGTAAATGACAACAGTGCTGCCATAGCCAGCCCCTCTGATGCCGGATAATTAATTTCATATCTGCAGATCAGAAATTACTGTCCTGGGGTGGTTGTATGCCAGCGATGAATACAAAGGTAGCTCCACCCTCTGCAGGGGTTGCATTCAATTTGCTCACAGCAGGAATCTTATCACTGTCAGAAGAGCAAGTTGAGTTCGGAGAAACACGCGCACGCAAATTAAATTCCTAAGACAGAGAGGAAGAGGAAGTTTCACCACCTCAGGTTTCAACTCAGTAAACAATGGCAGTTAAAATAAGTCCTGATTGCAGATTATTAAAGCATGGAGGCGACTGGGCCGACTGGTCAGACTGGTCAGACTGGCATTAACACAGTGCAGCTTCTTTAAAGGTTATTTTGATCCTTAGGTAAATAGAAGATGAACTGAGATCAGCTGGCACACAGTGTAAACATTTACAGTATCCAGCTGTCTTTGTCCAGCATAAAGGTCTGTTGCCATGTGTCAAGTTAAACTTACGGAACCCGTCTCTTTTGCGCTGCAGGTAGATAAACACAATAACATTTTTAGATTATATACAGTTTTGTGCCTCCGCTGCTGCTGATATACAGTTTTTTTCCCTTTTTTCACAGGAACTTACAGTTTAATAAAAAAGTGAATACTGGAGGCTCATTTTTCATGCCAGGTGTAACAGCGTTATAAAATGTTGATAAATCCCGTTTTTGATGCGACACGGACTTGGAATGCATGTTGATAGAAGAAGGTGTGAAAAAGGTCGAAGCAAAAGAGGACATATTATATATATATAAACAAGGCTGTGTGTGACATGTTCCTGAGAAATAGGAAGGAGTTTGTGTGAAAGCTGTCACACAGTGAGGGCAAGGAGTGATGATGCACTCAAATATGTTGGCTTCGGTTCCAGTAAGTTCTCAACAACATTGTGTTGTTCCCTGGAATCAAATATAATTGGTTCTTGTCCACAAAAAAAAAAGAATCTACCTAGAAGTTCCATTTGTGTTTTGCTGTTGTGTTGCTCGGGGACCCTGACATGCTACACGGCGAGGTTATGAACTGACACCAGCTCCTGGGATGATCAAACCCTTGACCTTGAAGTGTCTGTCCAATCACCAGACCACCCTGCTGCCTGACACTCAGAATCACTCAGCGTGAGCAGCTTGTCTATCCAGCTGTGTAGCCACCTGTGTAACCATATAGACACTAACTGCTCATGGCAAAGCTGCCGCGTCCTATGTTCCTTCTGCTTCCCATTTGTCATCTTCTCACCAGTGCTGTGGTGTGCATACTGTATGTTTAAGCTATGAAGCATTACCACACAAGAATCCAAGTGTGTTTCAAAAAAACGAAAAGCATGAAGCAAAAGAAGGGTTTGCATGTTGTGCTAAAATATGACCATATAAATATCACTAATAATAAAGTTAGATAATCTTTAAGAGGTTCTGGCGACTCGGTCTTCCTGGCTGAGCTGAGGTCTTCTCATGCGTCTACCCAGTTAGAGAAGGTAATATGTGTGTAGAGTAGCGAGAGCAGGGAGGCGTGAAGCAACGTGGATTCAGCTTAGAGTCTAACTGTCCCACATTGTAGCTTCTTTTAAAAATAAAGTAGCAATACACAGATAACTAAACTTATTTGAGGGAAAATTCTGCTGCCTTTCAAGGAGTATTTTTATTCCAGTTGATGTTGAACTAATAACACTGTACAATCCTACTGTAAAAACGGTTGTTTTAGGACAACTCCCATCACTAAGAGGAAGCCATGCAGTGCAGGAAATATGACCAGCAGGCAATCAGACCGGTTTTAATCAAACCCTGAGGTTTGACCCAAACTGTCTTTTGCCACCAGCTACTACACCTTAGAGATGACTTCTTGCTCAACAAACGTTCTTGTGCTTCATTCTTGCTTTGTTTCTGTGTTACATTATCTGAACAGAGAGAAATGACCTATAGAAGCTCATAGAGTGCTAAACTGGAACCCTTCCGAACATTTAAATGCACCGTGATGCCTTCCCATGTCTGCATTTATCACTTATGTTCAAGTGGCTTAAAAGGTGACTCAGCTAATCTACGTGCATCAATGCGCTGCCGCTATCCGTTTTGTAATCATGTATTCCCAACCATACATCACAGCTCTACAGCTCAGTTGAGCTCCAGTTCTGGTATAAAGGTCAGTAGCTCCGGGCTGTCCGTCTGTCTGCCTGCATCACTCTCTTTTTCTCTGCTCCTTGAATGCCTAAATAAGAAAGGTTGGTAGACTCAGCTGCTCTTGCTTGAAAGGTCATGTCAGAAAGCAGACAGAATGCAGCCAGGATAGTCTTATCACTATTATTTGTTCAGTAGTTAGCTTTGGCAACAGTCGCTGTGTTTCTGAAGGTGCCTTTGTATTGCGTGAATATTTCTGCTGGCTGCTTAGGAATAAGTACTAGTTTGATCTTTTGCGATACACTAGAGGCAGCACGACGCATGGGAAGGTGGACTGCAAGTCCAAAATATTGCGGAGAAGCTTCCCAACCAGAGCAGCTAAATATGAAGCAGGCCCATTAAGACCTAAGGCCTGTACAGAGACAGCTGCATGGCACAGACGTGAGCTTCTGGTTTAGTCTCTAGAGGAAATGATGATTTGCTATTTGTTTGGAGCTAGAGGTCGCCTGCATTACAGTAGCAACCGTCCCAAAGGAGAAAGGTCGTGGTTTGCTCTCTGAGATATGGGGTCACCGTGAATGAACAACCCACTATGGCAAATATTACACTGGCTTAGTTCAAGCTATAGGTTGACCTGGCTTAGCTTTGGCGTGTCAGTCAAAGTGAATGGCAATTAGTGTGACCCCACTCTGTATAAGACGCAGAACACAATTGAGCATAAGAGGGGGGTTGGATGGAGATAAATTCGAACGGCTCGGGAGCACTGGGAGATACAGAGAGGATATGAAAATGAGAGACAAAGACAGTAGAAATGCCAACCTTCAGGGATCAACCAGAGGAGGAAGCGCGACAGATAGAGCAGAACAGAGAGAAGGGAATTGAGTAGAATGGATGTGAACTGGAAAACATAGAGCGAGAGACCAAAAGTAGGAGAAAGAGTGGAGTTGAAGTGAGGGAAGGATCTAAATTTAGACATGGAAATCAGGAGAGAACAGCTGCCTCCTTCCCTCAGGAGATACATTTAAATCAGGCCTGGGTGGCCAGAGGGGAGAATAGAAGAACCTACTCCACTGGCCAATTAGACTCGTAGCGCACTGCACTGTTCTAATATAACCATCAGGGTGGCCCCCGTGGTCATTTCAATCCCACTGGATGTGTAGCGCCAGACACTGACACAGGACTTAGGCTAAGGGATTCCCAGCCTAGTGTAGTTTTATAATACAGCAGGAGAAGAAAGGAGAAGAAAAGGGAAAGAAAGGCAAAAAGACGCGTAGATATACGTTGCGAGTGTTGTTTTTTTGTCTGGCTGGATAAGCTTTACTTTCGTACAAATGGATACAAACATTAAATTGTTAGGCTTTCTCTAAATTATTCATTCTGTCTGTTTTCAGATGCTAAACTCTGCACAGAGAACTGTTCATTGAAACATTTATGTAGACTTAAGGCACATCTCTTCATTATTTGTATTTACTGTAGCACAGTTCAAATGCTGGTATTATGCGAGTCCAGTCTACAGTGAACGCGGAGTCACTGGAAAGCACACATTTCTCCTACCGGCATGCAGCCTGTAGAACTACAACCACTCGATCCCTCACGTCTCATCAGTTCAAAAGATGCTGACAATACAACGATCCACCACATCGTCCGTGACAGGGGGGACACAGTGCTTGACTAAATCATATACGTTATATTGTTTCCTTTTGTCATTCCATATAATTTGAAGGCATCAACTTCCCTTTTGTAACCAAGTAAAATGCATTGTGATATGCTGCATGTCGCTCAACTGTGTAAGTGATAAACACGAGGAAAAGTGAATGATTGGAAAAGCAGAATTATTTAAAAAAAAACGGTAAAGGAGATCGGTAAAGCTCTGGTAGATCGTGCCTCATGCAAAACTCGCATGAATAAAACATCGTCCTGGCCTCTCATAGCTCAAATCCATTTTTCCTCCGTTTCCCTGCTCTTCCCTCTCTATCTCTCACACGCATGATTAACCTCAGGAGGCCTTAATCAACACTGGAAATGACCCGTGCTCCTTGACTTACCTCTCCCTCCCTCCTTCACCTCATCTTCTCTGCACTCAACATGTCCTTCACCACAGGTCTCTCTGTGATGGGGGGGGGGGGGGGGTTCTCACCTGCTAACCCAGTAGACAAGCGTTCTTTTGAGATACGGTTATCTGTCCTGAGCAATCACTGAAATAAAGAAAACCCTAATTTGGCTGCTGATATTTACGCTGGATGAGATCTAATGCAGAAACGGTGTATGAAACAGAATTGCACAGTAGTGGCTGTGGGACTTAAAGACTCGATTTTCTCATCTTCTCTTATTCTTTCACACTTTATACATTTTTAATTTGTATTTTTGTTTGTTTTGATTATTATTTTATTCCTGGAGGTTACAGTAGTTGGTAGCAAGTCTAAGTCTTTATACACGCTGTCTTTTAAACCCGTGCTGGGACATGGGGCAGGGACTGATGTATGGTTAGTATTACTTACTTGCTCCCTAAGCTTCAGTCTCACAGAGAGCAATGTCCTAAGTCTGGCTGCTCACTATCGCTGAATCAGTTGCACAACCGAGCTGTCCATGGTGCTGAAAACTACTTGTCTTTCCGAATTAGAGGTCACACAGATTTACAGAGCACGTACCTTTTTGTCTTTACTGTCCTTACTGGCTGCACCCACCTGATGTTTCCTGGTCTCCTCATGGACGTTTCTCTCTTGTGTCACGGTGCAGGCATCAGCGGCCAGCACCCTTTGGTTCAGAACGTGACGGTGACAGAGGGTGGGACGGCGAACCTCACCTGCCGCGTGGAATATAATGACAACACCTCCCTCCAGTGGTCGAACCCAGCACAGCAGACCCTGTTTTTTGGGGACAAGAAAGGTGAGTTTGAGATTGACAGTCTGCAGCAGCCACACGACAGATGGAGTCTTACAACGTATTCCCTGTGTTAGGTTGGTGAAGGATGAGAAATGCACAAAACACACAAACAGGATTTTTTTTTTAAAGCTGGAGAGCAACCTGAGAAACCTTCCATATTCCTGTGTGTTTGTCACTTGAATAAGCTGCTGTCTTTGTTATGTCATAGTTTCTGTCCCACATTTCATGTGTCTGTGTTTTCCTGTCAGGGCTCTGTTTTCACAGCAAGGGTATTCACGGTACAGAGGAAGAGACACACACATCCCCAAGCCTGTCTTCATATGGTCTTTAAAGCCATTCCTCTGGGGATGGATAGAGTGTGGCTATTATTACTTCTCTGTACTTTATCCCCCACACACTCAGACAAATACACAGTTAAAGAGATACAGTACACACACAAAAGTGTCAGCAGTGGTAGTGAGAAATGATACAGAATGACTCTAATCCAAAACTGTGAGCATCATGTACAACACCATGAGCGTTGTGTAGTCAACATTACTCTAAATGTTATGTGTCTATGTTTGCAAGGAAAAGTAGAAATGGCTCAATCGAGGTGTCATTTGTTGGATTTCATATCAGAAGGGCATCTCAAGTGCAGGACTGATCAATGTAAAGCTTGGGAGGGATGGTATGGAAATAAAGGCTTGGATCAGATTTGGCTTTTTACATTTAATGAAACCTGGTTTGTCAATAGTACTGATTCAATGTGAGATAATGTTTCAGTGGAATACCGTTAACATGCCTGAGCCAGTGTTAAGACAGCAAGTTGTAATCAGCTTGTTAAATACGTTTACTCTAATAAAAACTGACAAATAGTTTTAAGATGGCGATTTACAAGAATAACAGATGCATCAGAAATTAAACTAAAATACTGTTTATAAATGATGAAATATGCAGTATTGTGTAAAATAAACGAAGAAACTTTTGTACCGTGGAACAACAATTTATGAACTTCACACCCTGCTCCTCCAGAGAGAATAGCCTTCTCAAGCGGTAATGTGATAAGAAGAAAATGCTCCAAACTCTGTATGATAAACTGTTTCTATACTGGAGACCTGCAAAGCCCTGCAGAGAAATTCCTCCCATTAAACTAATGCAGACCCTTGTTATCTTGGCATACACAGACACGACACACATACACACGTGGTGGGTGGAGCACAAGCTTTAATGGCTAATAATTACAAAGGCTTTATTCTTGACCTTTCAAAGTCTCTTCAATAAAGTCGCCATAAAGAGGATTCACAGGTGTTATTTTGTTGGTTGATCTCGGTTGAAATGATTGTCTGTGTGTCTCTCAGCTGTATTAGTGGAGGGTAATAGACTATGAATCACTCTCTCTTGTAAGTGTCTGGATTAAGCACATATGGGATTTACACAGTCCTCTGTTATCCTTCTTCCCTCCGGGCTGCCTTGTCCATTTGTGTGTTCCTGCTCTGATCTGTGTACGTCTGTGTGGGGTGTTTTTTCATATGCTGGGTACTTGAATACATGCATGTGCTTCATTTTTCGATCCATCGCATTTTCACTTAGCCCTGTTTTTCTCAGAAACGCAGCGGTAAAAAGCCACATTGAACATTAAATTCAACAGCTGATGTTCTCTGCAGGTTATTCCATATCACACCAGGGGCTGAGCTCGGGGGTCTATTTCATGGCATTTCCAGTGCAGAGCTCGGAGATTGGAAATGAAAAAGCAGCCAAGGACTTACTTATTATCAAAAAAAAAGGGGATACTACTGAGGCCGCAGAACTGCATTGCTGTTTGGGGTTGTGTGTGCGTTTGTGTGTATGTGCGCTTTGGGAGTTGTCTTGCTGAATGTGGCAAATTCAGATGCACATGCTGATGGGAGCGCTGAGATGGTGAGTGTTTCCAAAGTGCCACTGGCAGTGAGAGAAAGGAAAGATGTCTCAGCTGCAAACGCCTTTGAGCACAGTAGGTTTCAGATTAATTTTCCCTGCTGCCTGTTGGGAAGAAGGAGACGGGGATTAGGGCAAGCACACAGTGGCTGAAAAATAGTCTCGGCTCACCAAGTTTGTGCTCACTTTGCTACAATTAGCTGAAAAATAGCTTGTTTTTGCTCCTAATGCCAACGTACAGGACATTTGAATTTCAAAACGAACTGGTCAAATCTAATTTAACTGATCGTTGCTTGCGCATGCGGCTGCATGTACATGTGTCACTGACGCTGTGTAAAAGTCAGCCACACAGCATTAGCATAAACACATTTCTTTTCAAAGACAAATGCAGCATCTGACTCCATTAAGTCCTTCGAGTGGTGCCGCTTTCACGGCAGTTGTTGTTTAATGTCAGGGCTGAGGCTCACCTCAAGACGTTTAGTCGGATGAAAGAGACTCCTCTTGTCTGCAGTCCTCTCAAAGGTGCTGCGATGACTGTGAAGAGTTGTTTGAATTTCAAATAAGTCATTGTCCCAAAAGTAGCCAATTTTGTCCTTTCCATCACTTACCACTGAGGGACTTAAGCTGTGCTTCGACAGCTACAGAGAGACAGATGAGCACTGAGCAAGAGGGATTCTCTCTTTTATAAGATTCAAAAGAGGCTAATATCTTTTTACAAATTGCTCTTTTGGTTTCACGTTATTCAAGACTTTGTAATTGCTTTATTTCCTGGATGGAGAAATATTGCAGTGGGGCATAATTACAATTTATTCCTTTTTCCCCATACTACAGAGAACCTATATGTAATTACTTTCCAGGCCTATTAAGAGGACCCATCATGTGTGAACACTGGCTATGACATGAAAATCCTCTATTCAACACGGCTACTGTAATTTGCTAACCCTTCCTCGTCACATGTATTTTCCAACACACGCGCGTATTGTCATTTTTGACCTCCAGTGGCTTTTTCTCCTCTTCTTTTATATTTAATCTGTCCACCGCCTCATCCAGATCGTGGCAGGTTCACAGTCTCCCTGTCCTTATAAGCGTCATGAGGTATTTGCCTGCAGCCCGCATTTGGTGGAACTGAACGCCTCATCGCTCTAAATGCGACTGCAGCAGCAGGTACAGCTCACGTATTGGCAACGGCGTGGATGCGACTGTAGGGCTTTCTCAGGCTCGGTGTCAACAGGTAGCATTGCGATTAGGATGTAGATCATTTTGTGGTACTGGAGAGAATCTAGCTGTTCCACAGGCTAAAACAATGACATGCTTTGTTTCATGGTAGTGTGCTGGTTATGTCTTCAAGGTCATATGTTCAAGAGTCTTTCAAGAGGTTTGTTTTAGAATTGATTGCATTTTCATTCAGTTCGGACTCACGCGCTCTAACATCAGGCAACTGGTCATGAATGAATTCAGTTCCTGCACAATTCAGTGCAGTAGCAAACACAAGCTTCCTCCCTACAGTACATGTACGTTAAAATTAAATTAACATAGTAACAGTAGGTTTGTTAATATTTCTTCCACATAACAGCTTCAACCTTTTACGTTATTGAGTTGAATGAATGAATTTACAATCATCATCATCATCATACACACTTGTTTGTTTTTATAAAGCTTTGGCAGAGGTACAGTAAATATTAATCCAGCACTGATGTAAACAAACTGTGTTAAAGCTCAGATAGCATAGCTTGAAGCATTGCTGTTACACATCTCTCTAAATGTACACGATTCATTTTTTTTAAATGCTGAGGCCACATTTACAGTGTGGTGTGAGTGAAATCAATGATGAATCATGATGGACAAGGTCAAAGTGAGTCCGTCTACCAACCGTCAGCCTGGACCCACGGGTCACACACACACCTTATGTAGGCTGCATTAGTATACTGGACTGTGCTACAGTGTACGTGTCCTGTTTACGCCAAAGAAATGATACATGCATGTAGTGGGGTTGGTGCTGGACCCGTGGTGGACCCGTGGTGGACCCGTGGTGGACCCGTCTGCCCATCCTGCTCCCATCTACACATTGACTGAATCTGTTTAAACGTTAAGATTAGTGTTATGGGTGAACAGCTAAGAGCCAACTGCTCGTTTTTAGGCTCTGGAGCGGCTAAATATGAAACTATTTGGGTCCTCAGATGTCAAATATTCAGCTGTCTGAATCAATTTGCTGGCTGTTTGGGGCTGTGTGAGCGTGTTGGTGCGTGTACGTTCGTAAGTGAACATATACGTGTGTGTGTGCGCCTGTGGAATGCCAAGCATCCCACCTCCCCAGTATGCAACCATGAAAGCTTTGATGCATTCAGAGTATCTGTGCCTGAGCAATTTAGGGGATAGGCTTTTAAAAGTTTTCCAAAGTAAATAACAAAATAAGAAATGCCTGACAGACTTTTTATTAAACAGATAGCAGAACTTTCTCTCAAAACTTAATCTTAGCAGGAAAGTTAAACTTTTGAGACAGCTGTCGTTTTTTTTTTTTTTTCCTGGAAGAGTGCCTCTATGAAACATCCTTTCATGTCGGCCTGAAGATTGGTACGATGTTCTCTGTGATAGAAAAAAAACTTGACTGTAAATCTCCAAAGATCCCTAACAAGTCCCCTCTCTCCTAGACAAGGACCATAAAACATGAGAGGAAGAAAAAGCGGGAAAAGGAGACAGAATGTAGGCCTTGGTGGGATAAAGGAGAGGAATTAAGGAGGCATTTTATGAGCGCTTTCAGATACAGTTATCACCTCTCAAAGACACAGACAACTTTTTATTTGACCTTGAGCATTATGCATCGTCTTTCTTTGTCACGTCTGTGTTTGAGCACATTCCGCTTTGATCAGAAAAACAAGCCTCTTCCACCTACGTGTGTTTGCATTGTATTTAGAGGTGCCATGTATCATAATTAAAGGCAGGGATCTGCATAGTGCACGTGGTTATTATTGACTCTGTGTGTTGCTTACAGATCAGAGAACCTTGTGTCAGGCAAATGTCAGCTTTGTTTCATCTGCTGTTAAGTGAAAAAAGGAAAAGGAGACTACATATATTCAAATGAGCAATGGGTCCTGCTATTACTGCCTTTATTAGTGGAGCTACTTATCATTTGTGAGGTGCAAAGAAAATACCTAAGGCAAATGGGAATAATTAGCTCACGCTTGGTGACAGACTTATTATTTCTCTCTTGCAGGAGAAAGTTCGGGAGCCTGGAAAAAGAAGTAATATTTTCTAACAGAATTAGAAATAAAGATTTGTTTGCAGGGATTATTGACTGTTATCAAAATGATAATAGGATTCTGCCAGCGGTGTCCCCTTCCTTTTAGAAGTCATTTTGAAGGATGGCTACAGCGGGTTCCCTAGAAAAAAAGGCACCGAGCTCCTCTTATATATTCTCAGGCTGCAGGAGTAAAATGCGCCTATTGCAAAACACAGTATGGTTCACAGGCAGGAGACATATTCTCACTGACCAGCGTTTTACAAGGACTTAATGAAGTAAGGCTGGTGGAGGTGTCCCACTGAACTGGCCGTGGCAGGTAGGAACCATGAAAGGAAATCATTTCTGTCACAGGAGAAATGTCCACGAGCCAATAATTATATGGAGTTTGGCACATTTTACATTTTAAAAAGCCAGCGAGCCTCGGAGACGGTCTAAGCGGGTAATGAAGGTTGAGAGACGGCTGAGATACAGAATATACATTAAGCTATTCAATAAACATTGCATTCTGTTTGCTGGAGTCTCCCTCCCTCACACACACATGCACACAGAGTCAAACCCAAGTCCCCAGATGGGTTGTTGACAAGGAAAGGAGAACAGCCACATCCAGACACAGGCTCAATGTATATTCTAAAATTTGCACGTTTCTCATTATAAAACTGTGTCACTTGAAAGAGCAAACACCTGCGAAGGGTCTACACTAACACACAGTGTATGTGGAGAGACGAGCAGAGTGGGAGCGTGGACGGAGGAGGGAAAGGACAGGAGGGACTGAGGCGACACCAGGGAGTCGCACAACAAGCATCCCTGATCTACACACAGTATGTTTACTGATCTGCTGCTTCCGTTGATCCAATGATGAGGACGCTGGCTTTGTGCTGGAGGTTTGCCGCATTTAAAGAGTATGTAAAGTGCCATCAGCTGTGTCTAACAGCGATTAGCTTAGTTCTGACCAGACGCACAGGCAGAGGACAGTGCAGTATATATCGTACCCACTGTGGATTATTAAGCGTGTGTCCACGTTGAGCATTGTAATGCTGGTCTGAATATTCAGTTGAACTGAAGAAACAGGATTCTGCATAAAAACTCTTAGTTTGCTGTGAAATGCACTCGTTCATAAACAGTACAGTGTGTCGGCCTTCGTCCTCGCCTTCAAATAAAAACTTATGTTTAATAAAGTATGCTCAGCCCACCTGCTGTGCACTGAGTCAGACAGTCTAGGTTATGTAATTAATTGAGCAAGCACCAATTAAAACGTGTCATTTTGCTCTATAATTAGTTTTAAATTACACAGTTCTATCTGAGAAATGTGTTGGAAATTATGGACCAATAAATTAGAATGTTACTGCTTTGGAGTCAGTCTAATGCATGTGGATGACTTGGTAATCTGTATTTTACTGCTAATGTGAGATCTAAAAAATAAAAATTAAAGGAAGGAATTTGATATAAATGGCTGCACATGCTTTGTTAATATTAACCTGCTCCTCATGGAGGGGTCAGAGATTATGATTGAGCATTAACATCACACGAGACATATTTTTTATCGATTTAGTCAGTTGTAATGAGTCGGCTCCATCAGCTGACTGAACGTCCTCCCTCAGAATAAAAATGTCACTTCTAATTTAAAAGTAACAAGACATTTTGACCTTCTCTCTTTGTGCGTGGCTGTGTCTCACTCTTCCTTTTCAAAGATGCGCCTCTGCAGGTTTTTTTTTGACATAGCTGACATTTATCACTCGGATCTGTTGCTTTCTGAATATACCATTTGGGAACACAGCGTGTTCTGCCTTTGGTGTTATGGCAGTTTACTCTGTGTTATCTGATTGGTCGTGTCTTCGGGGGCCACCTCAACACGACCTGCTCCTCCGAGCCAACGGTCATCAGCAGCTGTAATTAGATGAAAGACCTTGGAGCCCCCACGGGGTCCGCCAACATCAAATCGCATCTGCTTCGGCAAACTCTTCTCATTGTCGCGTCCCAAGCTTCTGTGTCGGGTTAAGACAATCAAATGTATAAAATACAGCCTCTCTGTCCGTGTGTCTAACAAGCTGCAGAACACACAGAGGTGTCTTGACCATTTGTTGCAGAGACAGATCAAACTTTAATGCTGATAAGTGCAGCTTTGCTTTCTGTCTTTCTATAGTCGCAGGGAGAAACAGAACACGGGCAAATGAGCAAAAACATGGTTGTTCAATAAGTAGTTATTGCACAATACAAATGTGCCAAGCTTTGATGTTGACAACACCACCATCTGACACCGCGCACACATTCAGGACGTCTACACTAATGGTCTGTAATGGACGCCAGACAACTGCAGCATCTTTACAAATAGTGACAGATACATTCCACTCCTCCGCTCTCTGTGTCGATATCCAACCTTTCACTGGACACGGAATGGACTGGACTCTTTTGTCCCTTTGGACAAAAGAGAAAAGCGAGACGAGAAATAAGAGGCAAACAGGAGGATGTGAGTGTGTGTATTTCTTATTCATGTATATGAATGGATCTCATCTGTAAAAATGACTAAATTATGGTTTCGGTGTTTGAATTAAATGAAATTAAAATACATTTGAAATTTCAGGGCTGTCAGAAGTCAGAGTGCGGAAGGACAAACCATCAAAGACTAAACCGAGTTGGCGACATAGCCGACAGCTGCTGTGCAGTTGGCCTTGTTGGTTCCTGGTGATATTAACGTCCCTACCAGTTAACTTTGCAGTTATTTGCTTCTTTTACACCCCAAATTTCAGACTAATTCAGCTTTTGTGCTTTTGGCATCTGAATTAGCGCGAACGCGGAGAAGAGAACATGAACAGATGAAGTGAACTTCTAGATCATAATCTCATTATTTTCACATCCAGTTCCAGAGCAGCGCTGCCTGCAGTTTCTGTGTCCTTCAACACAAACAGCTTCCCACAATGGGCTGCTGACGAGCACGGAGCAGGAAAGCAGTCGTACCCACAACAACAGTAAATGTTCTGACATTTGCCTGCTCATGCTTCCTTTGCCCAAAGCAAATAAGGCAACAGTAGAATTGAAGCACTGCTTAACTTGTACACATTCACAGGTTAGTGGAGTCGACAGAATGAGGTCTGCAGGTGGGAGGAGACTGACAGGAAGAATCTCTGTTCTATTTAATCCAAATAACATTGTCGACTTGTGCTTCTGCATATATACATTTGGACACGACATACACATTCTGCATGACATTTCTTTGAGGACAGGTCTCGGCATTAGCTGAACTGGACGAAAATGAATTCAGTGGTCTTGCACTGATGGTCATGTCTACTCATAAATACACAAACAGGAAGAAGGTGTCAGCAGTATGAAGTCTAAAGATATGTCATGTGCTCATATCAACGCGTCATGGCTGCTCAGGCCCGGCACACAGCGTGCAGAGATAACCGGTGTTGCGAGAGACGAGGAGGGACAGAACAAATCCAGAAATAAATGAGAGCGAGCAGCTGTCATTTAGCCAAACTGATTACGACTCCAGCGCCATTTACTGTAGGTGTTTAGCTTGGAAGCAGCAAAGCTAAACTATCCGTCCCTCTGCAGAGCAAACGACACGAGATAGTGTGCTCGCTGACATTTCTCTGTATTTGTCAGTTCTGTGATCATGCAGCATGCACACACAGAAGCCGTATGCGGTCACCGAGGGAGACGCTTTTACCAGCGACTGACAAATTACAACTGTAAGTGGCTTAAAACACTGCTAATGCTGCAGCACTGGGCCCTGATTTAAGACTCACACCGTGGCAAAACAATTAAAGTGATCATGTCTGAACCGCGCTGTAAAAAGCTTAACTGACGGTTCATATTTTAGAGATTTCATTTTACATTTGGATTCTTTTTAAATTGAGAAATGTCAGGATAAAATATTCCTGATGTTTGTCTTTACTCTACTTTATCAGTTCTGTCGTATCATTTGTGGATGGATGAAATAATTAGTTAGAGCAGAATCAAACAGGACCACAATGCCACGCGGTTGGCTCGCTCCACGCTCCGCTCAGACAAAGACATTCATTTTATAATTATCATTTTGTCCTATTCCCAAACTGCTTCTGAATCTGACACAGTCCTGAAGTCTAGTTTGAAGACTGTGGGATATATATCGGTATCAGCAAATCCATTTTAACTCTCACATGTAGCCAAACTCATTAGGCCTCTCTCTCTCGGCTTGTTATTGCAGTATTGATTTCCATTCCTGTTATGTCTTTTGGAAGATTACATTTTCATATAAGTAAAATGTCTATGATGGGTTTCCAGCGGAGAAGACTACATCAGTACGGTACTGATTAATACATTTTCTGATTCAACGGCGGGTTCAGCTCAGAGGTCACTTCTGCTATGATTTCAGATTGTTTATCCATTTAAATTTATTCATGCATTATTTACACTGCACATCTTGTTTTGACTGAGCAATAACCAAACCAAGTCCATCATTTCAGATATAATGGGCAAATTTGCAAATCTTGGATGGCAGTAGATGTGGCTAAGAAAAAGGTTGATTAGAAATAATACCAACAGCTGAATAGACTGTAGTCTAACACATCATTCTTTGTAATGATTTCAGTGTTTGTGCACATGCTTCCAATGTGGGACAAAGTGTGTGTGTGTGCGTGTGTGTGTTGTATAGATTTCACCAATTTTGTCAAAAATATACTGTACTGCACTATGAAATGATGACATCATATAGTTTGACTGAAATAATGAATGTCTCTGTGTCTCTGTGCAGCTTTAAGGGACAACAGGATCGAGCTGGTGCGTGCGTCGTGGTCAGAGTTGACCATCAGCATCAGCGACGTCACTCTGTCGGACGAGGGCATGTACACCTGTTCTCTCTTCACCATGCCTGTCAGAACAGCCAAAGCGTACCTGACGGTTCTGGGTAAGCACACAAACGTTTCGTGTCCACTTGGAGCACGGCAAATACAACATTTCTATGAAGCTGGGCCTTTTGGAAAAGAAGCGCTATAGTAACAAATGTAGTTTCTCATTTCTGGAGGCTAAAGGCAGCCTGTTGCTTGGAGTTCAACCACTCCTCTAATGCCCACACAAATAAAATTAAATACAGACAAATGAATACTACTGTTACACCCTCTCTCCTATTAGTACTGTTTGTGTTGTGATCATCTGCTCACACAAACATTGTCTCATTTCCTGTCACTGGGCTTATTATCTTGCCAATTAGTTTTCGCTAATGTTAATAGATATGCAAGAGCACTCCAGGACCATTAGCAGACTCTCTGTGTTAACAAGCAAGCTGAGAATTAGAGACATTAAAGGCTGCTGCTCAATAAGGATATGGAGAAAATTATTTTGCTATGCTGAACAATAGTTAATGGTGCAGGCCAGGAAATACAGCGGGAGATTTAATAAGCAGGCAAATGGTCTGGGAATGGACTGGTTTACCCACAACTGCGTCAGGACAGTGGCCACTGGGAATGAACGTGGTGGAAATTGGAAATAATTTAGACAAAAGCACTACAAAATAAAAACTTAAAATGCATGAGATTCTCCAAATGAGTTTATCTACTATCATCATAAACACACAATTCATAAATACAGAAGTACATGCAGTATGTATTCCTAGAAAGACTCATAACCGCAGAAGTGAACGTGGCCGCGGGAGAAAGTCAGGAGAATACGAAAATCATTAGGAGTCGTCCGGTGTCATGAGCGTGCATGTAATTTCATGGCAATCCAATCAATGGCTATTTCAGTTTGAGACAGCGATGCCACAAGCTGAGCTAAAAATACACACCAGGCTAAGCGTTCTGTCCTTTCTGAATAAAAAAACGACGCACAAAAGTTTTGCAGCTGACTTTGATTTTGGCTCGACACATCTTCTCACAGAGCTAATGACCACAATGATCCGTCTCAGAAACAGACCTCTCATTACTTTCCATGTCCTGAAAATGCTGTTGGTCATGGTTCAACAGTTGTACACATACACAGCAGTGGAGACAACTACACAAACAAGCAGAGAAACGCACACGCAGACACAAGCATAGAGAAGGATTAAAGCTTTGCAGCCACCCAAGGGGAGTGTGACTGCATAAGAGGAACGTTGATATCTGATCTGCTCTCGTTCAGCGTGGGAGAAAAACCATCACACACACGTTTTTGAGTTGAGCCACACTTAATCATCAGCATACGTGTATAAAACAATACATGGTTACACATGCTGAATATGACACTTTACACAAAGTCATAGCCCGACAAAGTACCACATACCGCATCCACACACACACTGCTGTACAGTAGCTGTTCCATTGCAATATCGCATGAATTATTATTCAACAGGGCACAACTACAGGAGTAGAGGGAACCCTGCTGCCTCTCCACACACACACACACTCAAACAAAGCGCGTTGGCCAATTAACTCAGGAGAAGCAGCGGAAAGCGCCGAGGCCGACCTACTAAGAAAACTTTTACTTCAGTAACATTGGTAAACGAGGATACGAGCTCGAATTAGTGAACTCGTTCACGTGTCCGTGGCAAAGTGATTGTTACAAGCTAAGGTGAGTGGTTCATCTGAAGGGTGTGTGAACACAGCCCAGCGTTGGGTGTCCAATTAAACAGGTTTACTGGCCACTCCAGGGAGCACTGAATTAAACAGGACATAATAAAACTGCTTACATTCATTCAAGAATTTGTGCACAAACCATTTTTGAAAAATGACATATTAAAATTGCAAATGCTCCTTTTTAGCCCGATCAGAACAACAAAAGAAGAGAAAGTGTTTTTTTGTAAACATTTTCTGAAAACAAAACAACATCTGTGATTCATTTTTTTTACAAGTTATCACTCGCTTTTTTTCCCTTGTGTATGATGCTAATAACTTGAGAAATTAATTAACACAAATGTTTGTTTGGCTCATGCAAACAATGTGCAAATGGATGAGGTGCCACTTTGGACTAATATGGATGTTAATGAGGTGCTGCTAAATTTAAAATTACGCTTAACAAAAGCAAAGCAAGCAATGATTTCACCTGCATAAATAAGTACAGCTGATGTACCAACGATTACAAATTAAATGTCTGTCCTGTTAGTAAAATTAGATTTAAATGTCTTGAAGACTCTAAAAGGAGACTGTGACCAGAAAGGTTACTGCGAGTCAGTGAAGCTTAGAGCCACCTATTAAGCTAATGAGGAGATGCTTCTGTGGACAGTAAGGTGTAAAGACATGCAACCCAACGTGTAATGATCCCAATGTCGTTTAAAGCTGTTCCTCTATTGACGTATAACACCGTCACAAATGCGCACACAAAAAAAAACAACACAGAAAACATAGTAGAAACGCTGGCTAGTCAGCAGAGGAGGGAGAAGAGGAAGGTCTGTACCTGTGGTGATAAAGAGCACAGGAGGTGCTAAGACAGACAAGGCCAGAGTCCGTCAATGCCATTGACTGACAGACCTTTCCGTCACTCAGCCTCAGGCAGACTTATTGCTCAGTGGCATTAGAAGGGCAGACACACTTAAAGCACTCATTACGGGAGAAGCCAGTAATTAACATTTTCTGTTCAACCTCGTGGGTGCAAGCCTGAGCATCTTCACACGCACGCACCGAAGAAGAAGAACCGCGTTTCTCCACCGACTTGTTATTATACTGTAAATGCTCATACACGTTTCTTAGCTCACCTTCCAAACAATCCTCAACATTGATCTTGGTAAATAAAAAACACAACGTGAGCAAGGAAGTCAAACCCATGAGCTTCACTCATTAATAGCTGTGTGTACTTTTGGTAAGTTGGTAGGAACTAACCCTAAAAGGAGAGAGTGGCCGCCCAGCACCAGTCCCTGGTGTGATCACGCTGCTGCTGCGTAGAGCTTGCTCTCATCTCACTGCAGGAGAATTCGCACTGAGGCATAATTAGATTATTGTTGCATAACAATATGTCGCTGTGTGCGAAATAGGTCCGTCACTGTGATTTCCATTCCAACCCACAGGTGTACCAGAGAGGCCAGAGATCGATGGCCTGACAAAGCCTGCCAAGGAGGGAGACCACATCACTCTGACCTGCATCACCCAGGGCAGCAAGCCCGCCGCTGACCTGCGCTGGTTCAGGAATGAAAAGGAGGTCAAAGGTATGTCCCATGTGGATCTGTCTGACACGTAACTAACGGATGCTGATTCACTGAGATTTGGATGTGAATGTTTACACCTCCCTGTCCGCTCATCATTTTATATTAGTGGCTGTTGTGTTTCAGAATACAGTAAATAAACGAGGCGCTAATGCTGCTGAAGGCCTTCTCCATAAACTGCCGCTGATGTTTTGTTTTTAATAAACAAGTTGTTTGTAGTAGCAGATTCAGTGTGTGTCCTCTGGCCTGAGACTGATGCATTAACCTCTCCTGTTATGAGAAGGCTGTTCTAAATCATACCGACTGGCCCATACACCTTGTTTCCACCCTGCTCCCGCTCTGTTCTGCTCGATGAACCAGCCGCTCTGTAATTATATGAAATGGAGAATTGAGAGAGAATTTTGAAGAAAAGAGACCTGGGAACATGAAATGACAAAATTAGGTTTCTGAGGGAAAGAAACTGATCTGTAGCAAGTAAAACGCACAACCCAGTGGGACAGGCTGTCGAAGATCATCAGCGCCGTAGCAGAACGTATACGAGTTTCTGTGTTGTTTCACGAAGCAGATTAAAGGCAAATAACAAAATGCAAATCACCCTTTTGTCATTTAAATGAATGCAAGTGTAAGCAAAGAGACGGGATTGAAAATCACAGGTTTCTGTTTTGGTTTTTTTTACTGGCAAAGAACAAAGCAAATGATTGGAAAGACACTGTCAGGATCGCAAAACCTTTGTTTAACCCAACAGATCACTAAGTCTCTGTAATGAGAATACCAGGCAGCCAGGTGTTGCACATCCTAAATGGCCAATTAAAGGAAGTAAACTTTGCATTATGAGAAGCGTTTAGGATGCATAACACACACAAACACACACGCTTCAGAGTTCATTTCTCTGCTCAGACAAAGGATTAATAAAGCACAAAAATTATTTTTGCCAAGGCGTGCGTGATCCATGCATATTAATGCCTTTCCTTCGGCAGTTTTTTTGGCTCCTGTCGTACTGTAGCTCCGGCAGCAGCGACTCCGTCTCTTTTATCCATCTGGCGCACATTTATTCCCATTCTTAAACGAATATACAACGTTTGCTCGTTAATACTGACTTGCGAGCACATTGTTCGAATCTTTCACTTATTAAATGACGCACTGGAGAGCAGATCTCAATATACAGTGTATTTCTCCTCCCAAGCAGAGATACATAAAGTGTATAGAAAGTGAACATACACTAATTAGCAGAGTGAGTTTTTTCCTCACGGGCTGACTGTGTCTCTGTGGGTGATAATTGTGTCTCCCAGCGGCCCACTACTGAGAGAAAAGCTCCCTGAAAGGCAAATGGAAACTTAGCCAGGACATAATGTGCTATTAATTTACCACAGAAACTTAACAGGTAGTCGGAGCTTTCACTGGCGGCTTCAAGTGTAGAAGGTCTCAGAGGAGACGCTTTCTCATTAAGGTCAGATGCTATAATTCTCTCACCAAGTTGGCACATGACCATCTTTAATTTGGGCCTAATTCTGTGTTAGTAGATTAAGCGCTGTGATGAATGATGTATTCTGTGTGACTTCAATATTAAAAGAATAGCATAGGCAAAAGTTTATATTAATCCAAGCAAGTATTATGTAGTAATTTTGTCTTTGTAACAGTAAATCTTGACAACATTGTCCTAGAACATAAAGTAGAAGCTTCAGACTTTATACTAATGTCAGATTAGCAGATTCTTGTCAGATCTGCTACTGCACAAGTCGAGAATTTCAATCGGAGGTGATGTTTCGGCCCTCGCTGAATTCACTGCAAAGCTCTCTCCGCCTGTGTCATTATATCCTTTCCAGCCGATTCTTAAGCCCTGACAGCTCTGCTGCTATCTCACATTAGGGTGTCCCAGGGTCCAGATTAGCAAACAGATAAGTCCAAATCAATGCTGGTTTTCCGCGCAGGTTTAAGCAGATATCATGGTGATCGTTTCATTTAATTACCTGTAGCAAGGAGATGATGTTGAATCCGTGCCATCAGATTTACTCAGGCGGCTTCTAAACATAAACGTATTCTAAAGCCACAGAGAGTTAACCGTAACCAAGCCCAGTCCGTGAACACATGGCTTATCCCGGCATGGCATCCATAGAAACACAGTAACAGGGGTCACATGAAAACTAAAATGTCTGTCCGTTTCAAAGATGAAGGAAACATCGATCTTCTGATGAGATCTCATCTTTCCAGACAAGTAGGTGTCTGTTTTTAATTAGCACTTCCCTCGCTGCGATGCGTTCGTCAGCCATATTCAGGACATGTTTGGTTCAAGAAAAAGTCTGTTCTCACGCTTATGATTGACACATGCACATTTACACATTTTGTTCTGCTTTGTCACCCCATAAATGCATTTCTGCCACTAATTGGCTGACTTCTCCAGTAATAGTAATGGGAAGGTGTGAATCATTACTTGGATATGGTCTGTCTGACTTGTTATATGTGACACTGGGTTTGTCTGTGAATGTACAGTATGTGAAGCTGCGTCTAGCATTTTAATCGGAGGAAAACTGAAGAAGCTCCAGCGAGTGACTGTCGCTCCACGTTAAAAGAGGACGCAATAAATAAACATGGAACCTGGCCCGCACAAAGGGCAACACATGTTAATACACCGCGTGTGTGAGTGCACTCGCAATGTTCATCACCCCGAAAGGTTCGGGGTGCATTCAGTGTGAAAAGCCATCTGATTGTGGGCGACCATGCTGGCTAGAAATGACAATTGCGACATATTGGTGTGGGATCTGGGGGGTATAGAGAAGATTATATTACCGGCAGAGCCACTGGAGCAGTCCATCACCCATTCACATTCAGTTCACAGACACCCTATGCTAAACGCATGCACGTTTGTGTGTGCGCGAGCAAAACAGACAGATGGAGAAGACAGCCTGCATGTAAGGACATAAGCTCGCGTGTGTGGACCGGAATCCAATATTCTTATTTCTCAGTCTCTTTGTCCCTCAGATCCCTTCAGCCCCCACCCAGTAATGATATATTTCTATCTCAGTTACACACCGCAACCCGGAGAGACCTCTGCCAATATCACCACATGTAGCACTTGTTTACACACCAGCGAACCAGAGGGAGCTGTGTGGAGACCAAGCGAGGCAGAGATGAAATGAATATTTATTTCAAATAAGGGTGGGGATGTTCTCTATCCGACTAGTATTATCATACTCTCTGACCTAAACTGTGGAGGTTATTGCTTCATCATGTTATGCGATAGCTCAATTCCAAGGGGGCTTAAGGAAAAAAACACAAAGATTTGATTCAAATTCGCTTGCGGTCATATCACTATTCTATTGTCAAACTTGTTGGCCAAGGACAAGGAGCTATCATAGCTGTGCCTTCCACTATTTTAGGTCGCCTGTAGAGCTTTTAATATGCTGTCACTCAATCTCCGCAGCCGCTGAACAACCTTTTGCATAGCGCTGCCGTTTTTTTTCCAGTTGTGGGTAATTGTGCTCGAGGACGGACTGAGGTGGCCGTCATTACTGCAAGGTTGGCTCGGGAAGGAGCTATTGAGGAAAGGGAAGAGGCAGGAGAGAGAAGCCTATTTCCAAGAACACGGTGTGGAAGCCGCTCGCGACACTGAAGACCGAAAGAAGAATCAAGTTGCGGAATTTAAAAAAGTTTTCTGGTTAAAAGAAAATACATTTTCAGTGTTAGACAACCTCACACGCGCTACTTAAAAAGTCAGTGTTGGGACTACATTTATACTACCCGGCTCCCTGGGGTGGACTGGATCAATGACCATTAAAGATGTAATTTCAAGATGGCTCCTGCCGTCCCAGTGGCATGAATAAAACATGGCCAAGTCTCACACACACACACACACACACACACACACACACACACACACACACACACACTCCCCTCCTCTGTATGCACAGCACAAACATAGATGCATGCACACACAGACACATACATGCCTGAAATGTGATCTGTGGTGATCAGTTGGATTAGTACGTTAATTAACATCAAGGCCCCTCCGTCCCTTTGTAGAGTTCATTCTCTCTGCTTTGGTCTATTTGGTTTGGAGGATGAGAAACATTGCTGAGGATGAATCTCTCATGTTCCTCCTCTACTTTCTTTCTTTCTGTGTCTCTGACAGCATAAAAGTGTGAGATCAGGTTAACAGAGTTAGACTTCAGCGCCGTGGTCATGAAATAAAAGGGTGGGGGGGTATCACCTACTGTCTAGGTCTATTAAGGGCAACAATCTGGGGGTACAGCACCTGTCCGGTTGTAAATGCCAGCGTTCCGAGGCGAACCAGACCTCTCCTCTTGGAGTGGAGAGCCATCATTGTGAATCCACAGAAGCCCCTTCTCAGCTGTGAACGCTCAGGGAGTTTCGTGCTATAAAATAACATTATCACACATGTCTGCCAGGCACTGATAGCAACTCTCCTAACATTTCAAAGTGCTCCCCTGGTCATAGTCTCCCGGAAGATGTGCGCAGACTGGAGCTGGTAAGACAGGTCAGACAGGGGAGGATGCCAACAGGCTGCCTGTAAAACCCAGCACAGAGACAGTGAGAAGATGGCGGAGGACAGAATATATGCGCTGAGTTTAAAGGCTCATCGCTATGCAGCTCATCGAACAAGCAAAGGAGAACACGCAGCGCGGCCTTCTGTTTGCACGGAGAGCTGTACAGTATTTAAATTAGTCTTCCTTCTATGTATTTTGATTGTTCACGCACAGACAAATTCCCATTGTTCTCGCTCGAGCGGTTCTTTCATTTAATGGCACAGGGAATGTTGGGTCTACCCTCAGACCTCACCAGGATCAGTCGGCTCCGTTTCTGCTGTCGATGATCCCCCTCTGTTCGGACCCCAGCATACGTCCGCAGCCTCTCTTGTGAAATGGCATTAAAGGGCCAGATTTTTACATTTTCGTGCCCGTCATTTCCATTTCTAATCCTCCGAGGCTCCGTCTTGGCTCACACCAGTGACGCAGAGCTCGGAGCAGCCACCCACAGACTGCAACGATTCCTGTTACGGAGCAGGTGAATCATGTTCTTGTTTCTTATTTCAAAAAAACATTAGCGGTTAAAATGCTCATGGTAATAAACATTTTTGAGACTAAAAACAAAGTTATGTGCATTATCCTAACAACTAACATATTTATACGCTTGTGAATGTTCACTAGTGAGCTACAGCACCTGTCTGACCGACTGAGTCAATTAAACCCAGTCTGTTCCTACAGTGAGTGTCCTTCCAGCACTGGTGGAGCTGTGGCAGGCTCTAGTTTAACAACGAACACAGATAAAAAGTGATGTAATAACAGTCTAATGCGAGAGGGCAGGTTTAGACAATACACAAGGGGAAGCAGCAGCAGGCTGGATTTGAAACGTATACATTGTAATACTGGATTCGTTATGGCAGGCCCAGCAGCTAACACGAGAAAGAAGATGCAACGTTTTGTTCGCCCGCCAATTGAAATTAAATGATTACACAGAAAAGTCGAGCCGGTTTTTGCTGCCTTAATGCTGTTCACCTCTGATTATGTGCATGTGAATGTGACCTCTATCCTGAGGTAGAGAAATTATTCACTCCTAATATTTCATGGCCTTTCATGTCACATGTAGAGGCTTCAACTGATGCTGTTTTTTTTTTATTTATTGCTCCTCAAATTGTGGTTGATATGAGTGGATGGAGTTTTATGGATGAATACTGTAAATGTGCTACTGTACGTCATTGAGTCCTTGCTCAGTCAGGCCAGGGGACAACTACTTTCAGTGTAAGAGGATTTCAAACAGTAACACAACATATAAAAGATGGCGTTACACAACGCTGGAGATCAGACGCGCTCACCAAACAGCAGGTTAGCCAGGGTGCGTGTGTGAGCATCCTCTCGCATATACTTTACACAATGTGCACTATGAGCCAGGCCAGATGAGTTTTTTGATTGACAAGCCTCAGCATTAATGGCAGCTCGGTGTCAGCTGCTCTTTTCAGCTGTCCCTAAAATGTGATAAGATATTTATAGACCAATTATACCAACTCTCACTCACCCACACACGCACGCACGCACACACACACACACAGAGCAGAAGCCAACAGTATGAATACAAAATGACACTTCAATGGCAAAATATAACTTGCGGTTAAACAACCGTCATTATGTCCTCAAAGTGGATCTTACAAGACTTTGGATCGAATAAAGATATTAATGAACTTTGTAGTGCTCTTGTGCTGAGTCATGCTGAGCAATCAGAGTCCATTCAACAGCTGAAATATATAAAGAGCGGGTTTCTCGACCTCTGCTGTCAAGCACCACAGAGCACATTTACAATCAAACTTCTAAATATTATAAGATAATATAATAAGAAGAAAAGTCTGAACTAACTATGAGAAGTAGTTTTGTACTTCGAACACTAAAAGCAAAAGTTTAAGTAGCGGCGGAACGTTGGGTGAGTTGCTACAGGGGCTCTGTGAAGAGCTCATCACACTGATGGAAGTACCCAAGTACCCTGGTGCTGAGCAGCATACGAGTACAATCAAACCGTGATTCATTCTTTTTTATATTTCAAACTGATAAATTCTTTGGTTATCATTATTGGTTTATATTTGCACTACGGTTACAGCGCTGCAGGGTGTGACTGGCGCTTTGTAAAAATAAGACTGATGAAAACTGATACGCCTCATCCATCGTGTGCGGTTAATTAAAAGTGTTAAATTACCAACTTCAATACCAACAACAACAAGCATTCGCAGAAAAGAGGAACCAGACAAACACAGGGTTGAGGAGAAAGACAAGTGGGATTGTTGAGGGAGCACAGTGGAGGCTGGTGAACCTAATAAGGATGCTAAGAGAACGTCTGCAGCGGTTGTAGTATTAGAAATGCAGTTTCCTCTCTCTCTCTCTTTCTTCTTCCATACGTGAGGAAAAGCAGCCATGTTTCCTCTCTCCTGTTCCCTGGATGGATGCTGCGAACACTGCAGAGCTGTCACTCTCTCATCTCTAGGGGAGGCGGGCTCACTGCCTCAGCTGGGGGAAGTGGCTGAACAGAAGATTTGATTGGCAGGATGGAGCCAGAGAGGAGACAGCGGGGTGGGATGCTTAGGAAGCGTATTCCAGGGCAGAGGAGAAGAGGAGGATGTGGAGGATAGACACTCAAACTTCCCACATGCGAAGCTGACTGAGACTATTGTGCAAAACCTGGTGTTATCTTGAATTAGCTGTGAAAAGTCAGAACAGGTGAATAAACTCTAATGTGCATTTATTTACGTGGCTGAAAAATAACTTGGTAGGAGCGAGTTTATGAATCTATTGGAACATCGATGAGGTATGTGTGGGCTGAAGCTTCATCAGAAATTGGCAAACATTGTAAATGTCATCTGCTATTGGCTTATTGAGGGTCTATATCAATCAGGAGGCAGTTGAGGCAGAAAATAGGATGACGTGATCATAAACTAAATGTTTTGTGCCCAATGGGCTCGGCCAAAACGTCACATTACTCTACTCTTAACTTCATTACCGATTAGTTATTGTAAAGTAGCGACCTCACTGTATAAGCATCAAGTTGACGTGTGGCCAACAAACACTGCAAAGACCAATGTGCTGCATCACTGATGATGTGTGTCTCTTTCCAAAGGCGTTAAAGAGGTGAATGCAAGTGGGAAGACTTTTACAGTACGGAGCTCTCTGCAGCTGCACGTGGACAGAAATGATGATGGAGTGGCCTACACCTGCAGGGTGGACCACGTGGCACTCGCACAGGCACCACAGCAGGCCACCGAAGTGCTGGAGGTCCATTGTGAGTGTACACACAAAAACATGCACACGCAGGTGTAGTAGTGCACACGTGGCTCCACTAGGAAATGGTCTTGAATGGGTTCTTAAGCTTTCACCACCTGTTTGCTGCCATTCAACAGAATATGACCCACATTTATGACTTTGCTACCTTAAAGTTTCTTTTTCCACTTTTTCCATCTTTACATTATATTTACGTCATTCATGTCAAACCAAAATTGTAATCATTTCTTACTCGTGTCAATCTTTCTTTGTCGGTCTCACAGCGGGACCTTCAGTTATAGAATTTATAGCATTTGCAGAAAGCCACTGAATCAAACACTAGATTCTGTCTGAGACTTTGTGTCCTACTGCTTTTTACCATCGAACATCAACACACCCATTGTAATTCTCTGTCCTAGACGCCCCTCATGTGGAGATCATCCACTCGCCTGCAGTTCCTCAGGAGGGCCAGTACTTGAAGCTGGAGTGTGTGTCCAAAGGAAACCCTTCGTAAGTCATTTAAATTCTGCATCACTTGATGTCACTCCTTCATGTGACGCTTCACAGAGGCAGAGCGTATGTAACCTGCCTTTTCTTCCCATCTTTCACGTCCTCCTACCTCCCAGGCCAGATCCTGTGATGTGGACAAAGGACGGGGCTGAACTTCCTGACCTAGACAGGGTGATCGTGGAGGGGAGGGAGCTCACCTTTACTTCACTCAACAAGACAGACAATGGCACCTACCGCTGCGAAGCTACCAACCACCTAGGGACCAGCAGTGCTCAATATGTACTCTACGTCTACGGTGAGTTCAGGGCGACCGTCTTTCATGTGACCACATCTGAAAGTGCACATATAACAAAGTTACTCGAGATGCTGTAAAGCATAAAACAATGGAAAACGTGACCCTGGCAGGCGCAAAAACAAAGATTATTATTATATTTTCAGCTTCATCTGCGTAGTTTATCACTGCTAAGACTGATTAGTGGTACCGTCTCTCACATGGAGAATAAGGGCCTCAGGTGACACAAATGCCACCAACGCCTTTCCTTAAATAAACCAGCGCCCCAGATCCTGCACACACACACACACACACACACACACACACACACACCAGACGAGGAATGCGTGAGGGAGGCAAAATTTAGTGCTGCGTTGTCAGGAATATCACCAGGAAGGATAAGTAATTCCTAGTAACGCCAGAGGAGCTGGAGGATAAAGGGACTCGGTGTCAGGGAAAAGCGATAACTCTTCCTCTCTTCCGCTTCTCCGCGACCATTCGTCTCTTAGTATTAAGTAATAATGCTCAAAAGAGAGCGGAGCAGTGACGCATGTCTTCCTTCTGCTGTAGGAACTATGTTTGATGAGGGACAAAAAAAGGCAGGTAGTTTTATTTTTGGCTAGAGAGACCACACAACTGGAGGGAAAGAATAATTTCCCTAAGTGAATCAATAAAATATTACATTACTTTGCACTACATGCACCTTGAGGCTCCCATTCACGCTCTTCTTTAACAGCAGATCCAGGCTCATGAAAACCAACAAAGACTTTGCGTCTCATCAAGTGAACAAACATAGTGTAGCGATACCATTTACAGTAAGTACATTAAGATATTTTGATCTAAAAACACGTGTTTCACAGCTTTGCTTTCATGGACATGAGGCCGTGACGAGTGGCCTCTGTGTAGCTTTACAGGCAGAAAGTCCCATGTTGGTTAAGGAACCAAAGAGCAGCATTTTGATAAGGACCCATTTATTTAATGGTCCACTTAGATCATCCCTTTATTACTTTAGCCTTAAATGTTTTATCACACGCCGTATAAATGAGATCTGGCACTTCCTGTATGTTAACCCCTCAGTAACCTCCTTCCCTCCGTGCTCACGCACAGTCCTGGAAGGTTTAATTGGTGTGTTTCTCTCTCGTGCCGCCGTCTCCAGGCAAAGCTAACGATTCCTTAAAATGCCACATGTACGAAAAAGAATAACCAATGCATGTAATGACAGTGATGTTATTAAACTGACAAATTCTCCACCACAAAAAGGTAATTGGGTACGGGTGGGTCAAAGAGTCCTATCCAGATTCATTACTTGTTCTTTCTGAAATGGCACCGGGCCTGTTTCTAGCCTTCATTAGTGATTAGCACACCTTTTAGCCTTTCACAATTGCCACCATAATTCTTGGAAAATACCTTTTTAATGGTTCCTCTCCAAAGAGGAGACATTTCCTCTCCTCCCTCTTTCCCGAAGACGTGCACTTAGCTGCTTAGTGATTCACACCAAGCCTGAAATGTCACTGAGACACACAGGACAGTTGGCCCTGAGTACCGCAGCCAATTAAAAGCCTCTAGTTTGCCAGAAAAAGCCGTGTGACATAAACATAAAAACCAAGGTGATGCTGTGACCTCATTAACTTCGCCACACAACGTCTTAGTCCTGTTTCCCTGATGCTCCCACACGTGACAGTGAGAAAAGCTTCCTAGGATGAAGCCCTTTTACAGTTAGCCCCGAGTGGGAACCACAACTCGCCACGATTCTCTCTTGTCTCTTGTCTTATGTACCGTTACAGTACGTATCCGTCCGCATCGTGCCGGCTCTGTCCTCAGGCCTGGACTTTCTGTATTTTGCTTAATGAACAGATACAAAATGTTTTCAACCGTCTTGCGTTTATTCTGTGAACTGTGTCATAATTGTACCCTTTTCATTCCCACCACCATATAATAATTTTCCTTATGTGTTTATTATTGGCTTTGTTTTTGGAATATGTGTGTGTCTGTGTGTCCCCCCTGCCAGATGACCCCACCACCCTGCCTCCATCCACCACTCCCCCCTTTCATCCCATCCCTCCAGACCCCACTGCTTTATTAGGCAGCCACGAGTCAGACCCCACAGTCACTGGCAGCAGAGGTACAGTACCACCTCACGCATCTCCTCACTCTCTCACTGTGTTGCTGTCTATGCCCACTTCCATCTTAGTTTCACGTCGCCTCCGTCCTGTGGCTTCTCTCTCTGCTACTTCACTGCCTCAAGGATCAGGATTCCTGTCTCAAAACTGGAGGATTTTGATGCAGATTAGCTGAGTTCTTTAACTTTTTATCATCCTTTCTACCAAGCGTGTGTTATTTTCACGGACAATGACTTACATGCCGTTGAAATGAATGACAGATTTGTCTCAGACATTCTTTGCATTCAGAAAGAGTCTAGCTGTTCAAATTCTACATCCACTTCCCCCTTGGCATTTCAAAGACTTCAGTACTTCTGTGCCCTGAAACCTCAAAGTAGCAAATGTCATGTCCTGAACCGAAAATGTCTGGCCGCTGGAGACGTCTCATCATGTGTTAAATCTTAGAGAATTATAAATTGACAAGCTCTTTTTCAGCGTTAACACAGTAGCCTCCACGCGGACACTTTCCTGCCAACACAGCACATTCTGTGTTTTTAGAGAATCTATCTCTGAGGAGCGTGAATGTTGTTGTCCTATTAGCATTATACTGTAAAATATGAATAATGGAATGTCATCTATAATAAGCCTGAGAAAGAAAAATGTTGGGAAGGCACGAAATGCTGAGGTTATCCCAAATTCCTGCAGAGGCTGAAAATAAGTCTTTTTATTTATTATAAGTAAAGTTATGGATTTAAACTGATTTGTAGTATGAAGAAAGCGCCATTGACACGGCATCATGCAGATCTCTCACCAAATTCTTGCCAAAATATATTTTAGCTCAAATTAGGCGCAGTAGTTTGGCGTCTTAGCAGTTCGACAGAAGACTAACGTGGAGGCACTGACACCGTGACACCGCGGCTTGAAGGTTGAAAGTGTTGTATCTGCTCAGGAGTATGATCCGCTGCAGGACGCGACGGCTGCTTTTGATGTTTGCTACATTTCAAGGCATTCAGTGTTTTGAGTGGCCGATGTGTAGGCAGCAGCTCCGAGCTGGAAACAGAAGGTCACTGGAACCTGCTATGGCAGCAACCCAAGAACCGCTGGACACTGGAAAGACGTTCTTAGCAGGGCAGAGGTACTGCTCACCCCGACCGGATGTTTCTCATGAAACCAAGCTGCCAGGGGCAGAGATAGAAATCTTAGTGGAAGCCCAAGCCTGACCGTGAACTTTCTGAATGTAGTTTGCTTGTCTTAGGTGATGCGCCGCTTCAGTGTGAGGTTAAAAAGACTGCGATATTACACTGAGCATTATTCTCAGTAACATTAAATACAGTATGTCTGTGCTTAAACATGTACTACTGAATATTTGCACACAAAAAGTAAACTTCCACTCATATTTAAATGTAATATTCATATTCAGCAAGACTCCGGACACCGCCTTCAGGAATCCTCCCTCCCCTCCCACCTATCTGCTTTTGTTGCTCTCCAAGATGCTGTTTTAATTTTTCCTCACCCACTTCTCTTCATCTTCTCTCGCATCTCTCTGCAGACCCCATTAGATAACCGGCCTCCACACATTGTTGGATATTCCTCATCGGTCCTCCTCTGATGTATGTTTGCATAGGGCACAGACACGGGACGAGTTTCTCAGCGTATCGCCAGGGAATCTAAATATCAGACTCCTTCAATGCGTCTCCAGTCACAGGATGCTACGTTATCTACTTTCTTGCGTCTGCTTGATTTATTACCAGAGCTTTTCACAGGCTCTGGATGAAACCAAACAACTGTGGAGCTGCACCAGCCCCATGGCATTTTGTCTTTTTAATAAAGCTGTCTTGTAGAGGAAATACTCGCTGCAGGTTCAGCTCTAGAGCATATGTGCAGAATATTAGCATGTAATGTACATGATTATTTTACATCTCTTCAGCATGTTCAATAAAGGCTGGTGGAAGAAATTTAAAAAGCTCACAGACAAACCTGCAAAGATTTGTCTTTTCTATAAAAAACACTAAACAAACATCACCAAACAAGGCGTCCCAGCTCCATCCCATGGACAGAGCCTGCGTTTAGCCTAATCTGAATGAACAAGGCTCACCATGGTAACCAAACACTTCCTAAAGTGCTGGCAGGATGTTCAATATGTTCCCGTCACCGTCTGCCTGGACAGCTGCTCCCCACACTAAGATCTTCAGGTTAAGTCTAATCTACCACTAAAACCCTGTCAAATCATCTTTGTGACTTCTGATTAAAAAGAACAAAGAGAAATTAGCTATCGCACGTCGTCACATGACAACTGCTTCGATTGTTATTATATATTAAAATGGATGCATGGTCTTAAAGTGACCTGTTACTAGAGACCATAGTCCAATGACACTGTACTCATATTGTGCTATGCACGCACAGTCACAATTCATTGAGACTGTAACGCCATATGTTTTGGTGTTTGGCTTGGTTTTTCCTTTCTGTCCTTTCCTTATACTCAGATAACGGATCATGTGCTTCACAGACCTTCAGTGTTGAGATCTTAGCTTTAATTACTCTATGCTCTTCTGGTATTAGTGCTTTGTGGAAGCCTGGAGGTAGGTGTTATGGATTATATCTGTAAAAAGCCGTGTTAACTACCAGGACTACCTCAGGCCAGCGATAAAGCAAGGACACAGCGTGCAGTATAAGGCCCATCTATCAAGAGTTGGTTCCTGAAAGTTTTGGAGAGCTATATAAAATATAGTGAACAACTGCGTAACTTGTGATCCTGTCACATGACTCATGTGACACCTGAACAGATTCCATGGATGTTAGGGTCCAGGTGGAAGGTGCTTGTTTACAGGTATGTCATAACCAGCGAGGTATCATCCTGCAGAAACTGGGAGATGACAGACGGGCGTAAATTGGCTACAGAGCTGAAAATGACTGCCCACGCTTCTGTTTCTCTACACAGCAAAAGTTGTTCTCTTCTCAATAAGTAAACGGTTTTATACTCTGGAATGAAATGTGAAGATCTATTCAGCACATTTTATATACTGACGTCTTTGATTTTGGTGGCATGATGACAGTAAGCATTACTGCAAAGACAATAATGTAACATTTAATGGAAGCATTTATTTAACCTTGCAGGGATATTACAGGATGAATATTTCATACTGCAGAACTCTGCTCTGGTTCTAATGGGAGATGTAAATTTGACAGTAACTCATGTCTTTAATTATAACCGTAGTTGACCTTTGGGGCATAGCTGGGGTACAGATATGCTTGAAGCCCCTCTGTTTTCATCCATGCTGTATGATGCCAGCACTGATGCATAGCTATAGTCTGTGATTCACTTTATTAATGAAGTGCTGGCAGGTAGTATATGCCCAACACTCATACTGGTAATAGCCTCGCCAACCTTAATGGCTATAATAACTCTCTCACTAAGTATCAGAGGTCTGTGCAATGTCATCAGGTTTCACAATCCTACACACACACACACACACACACACACACACACACACACACACACACTCGGCCTGCCCCCCTCCCCCCAGCTTCTCTCAAGTTCGCTCAATGGTTTTTTATGGTTTGCAAATTAGCTTTGACCTTGTGAGGCAGAAAGGTTGGAGCTTGCACATGGATTCCTTTAGTGTTTAAAATATTTACTATTCACTTCTAATAAGCAGCATTTGTGTGGCCAACCCCAGCCCCTGTAGCCTGATACTCCCATGGAAAAGGAGCCCGCTGCCTTGAAGACAGCAATTATTCATGCTGAGTATCTCTGCGGGAAATAAAGAAAAACTAAAATGATCTCATCCACCTCCGTGCAGGGTAAAACTAGTGAAAATTACGACAAAAACAAGCCTGGAGATGCTTAAACAAAATCTTTAACCTGTCCCACAGCCTGGTTGCCTGTAGTGACCATATGCTCGCCCTTATCTGCTTATTTAAATAGGTCTTGAGTGTCTCTCAGCCTATAACACAAGCATCCTCCTCTGCCTATGCTGGTAAGAAGATGGCTTTTTATGCTGTACCTGAAGAAGCTGTACATAACAGTAATTACTCAGATGAACACAATGCACAGCGACTGTACTTGAGTTGCAATCAAAGCCGCTTCTGCGTCACTGGACCTTGGAGAGTTTCCCAGTAGATGTTAGTTTCACACCACCTCTGGCCTTTTTTCTTTTTTCTCCTTGGCTCTGACACTATCCCTCGAGCAGGTTCAGAGCAGACGCCCGCACGCTAGCTTTTTTATTTCATACTCCACACGAGGCCCCATACCAACGCTGTAAACCCACCTTGAATGTAAGTGTGAAAGGGGCTTGTGAGTGGGGTGGCGAGCGCACCGTGACAAGCTATAATCATAGTCTTTTTTATGATTAGTCCTCTAATGCAAAATGCAAAGGATTTTTCCTCTGCTCTTGAAGTCGATAGCAGGGACTACACACTCAAGGAGAATTTAAAAGTGAAGGCAAGGGATTGGTCAGGGTTCAAAAGTTGGGATTAGTCTAAGCTTTCTCTCTTTTCAAGTGAGCGCTGCCCAAAAAGCTGCACTGGAATCGTAACGTTAAAGCAGGTCCAGTCTCTCTCTGTGTGGTTTCCAGAGACTAGACTGCGACCGGGCCTCACAAATACTGGATCATTCCACTAATGTTAAATCAGCCGTCTGCGCTAGGAAAGTCACAACGGACACTTCCCTTCCAAACATTACAATTAAACCACAAACAGCTTGCAAAGTCACGTTTGATCCCCGGTCATCTAACGATAACCCAGGCTGCTGTGACCTAGTACCAGACATTTCACATCATCAGATAATGTGAGGATGTTGGTGGAAGACACCTGGTGAGTCTTCAATCACAAGTATTACTCCAATAATAACTTTTTAGTTAAGCAGAATATTGCTGTTTGAAATAATTAGAACGTAAAGCCACCACGTCCACCCACCTGAGCCGCTTCAGGCTGAGGGAGAACCTGTGATTTCATTCCATAGAGGGATGTGTCCCTGCTTTATTCCATTCTCATTGATCCCATTTTAAATGGAGGGGACAGTTTGGGCCATGTGATGAGCAAAAGACATATTTCCTTGACTCAGGAAGCTGGATGGTTAAACCAGAAGCACCCTAGAGGGGAAAACGGTTAAATATTGAACAGCTGACCGTCTTCTCTCCATTTTCCCTCCTGAGCCTCACAGGAAAAATTAAAACATAATGCAAAGGTCTTACCACTTATTGCAGGGTGAGCTTATTGATGACCTGTCACATTAACTCGCTTTAGGAGAGAATTATAGGAACAATTTGGAATAAAGTGTAGAACAAAAAAACAATCATTGGGTCCTGGAGCTTGTGTTATGAGTTACATGTAATAGCCCTTCTAGCCGTTAAATCTGAGGCGGACGACACTTCCAGCAGGATGGAGATGCAGTCACGTGTGCACAGCACATGCATATGAACCTGCAGGCTGATATCCATGTGCTGACAGGAGGTTTTTATTTGCTCCTCTATTCATATCTCTCCGTCCGGGTCCCTCGTGGGACTGTTGTGGTGACTACTCGCTTCCTCCAGTTGCACTCATTTGTGCGTGAGCTACTTTCTCACCCAGCCAACGCTAACCAGCAAATATCAGAATAGCGGCGGCGACGCGGTCTTGATTAAATTACCACAGGTGTCAGAGTGATGTTATCTACCTGCCTCGTCTTTTGTTGGATTTTATTGCTGTTTTGAAGAGGTTATGCATTTTGCAGAACACGGAGCTGCTTTGATAGATTGATTCTTGCATGTGACTTAATGAATTCATATGATTAATTATCTTGCTTTGCTTGTAACTTCATGCTGTTACCCCACTGACCACAATTTCTTTTAAGGCTGCATAGAGAGAAGGCGGTTGAATATTCAAGATAGCGTCCAAGTCCACATGTGGGCTTTATTGGATGATTAGCAGAAGTAATTTGTTTTCAGAATCTAATTAATCCATCCTGACCCAGCAAGTAATAACGTGCGAGGACACACACAAATGCATGCGTGTCCCCGTAACGTCTCCTCTGTGCTGCCTACCTCTGATATGCATGGGTGCGTGTGTTCAGAGGTGCAGGCACATGTTTCAGCCCTGTGCCACAGCCTCCAGGGCTTCTTTCATCCTGGCAGTTGAGCCAGTATGAGATGCAGATTGGTGAATTTCCAGCCTCAGCCAAAAAAGTTGGGCAAAATTGACTCATCAAGGCTCTGTTCAAGACTTTCTCTCCTGCACTTTGTGCGTTTGCAAGCATTTCCACTTTTCTTGTCTCCAACTTAGCATCACTGTAGTGCGAGGTTTGCGTTTTATATTCAAAGAAGCGTGAAACATGCTAACATGCACATAACACTGGTGTCACAGACGCTTTGGCAGCACAGCAAAAGCTGAAAACTTTTGTTTACGAGCGTGTTTTGGGGTAAAGTGCGCTTGGTTCCCTTTCAGCTGACGTAGGAGTAATTAAGTGTAACGACGCAATCTCACAGACGCACTTAAAGATTCCCTGACCCACAGCCGAGACACAAGGACACTGCAGCTCGAGACGCCCGAGCGGAAGCTAGCCAGCGCTTTATTGATCTGAGCATCTCATGCCATTGCTTCACAGGCCTCTGTCTAAGCCGGAGAGAGGAAAAAGAATAATTCAAAGAAGAAAAGGATGCCTGTAGGGCATGAATTTCAATATTAAAAATAGAAAACCAAAGGGGATAGAGTGGAAGACACAGGGGTGCACTCTGTGTTAAGCTACAGTATGTAAATACCCTTTGACAAGCGTGCTGATATGATGGATTCAAGGGCATTGCATCTGATCAGCGGAGATTGTTCATTTAAAAGACGAGTTTAGATTAAAGGCAGGGAGGAGGCACCGCTGGGCCCCAGATTCGCTGTAACAAGACATTACAGAATGGAAAAGATCTCGTCTGAAGCTTTTTAGATATTGACAGAGAACGTGGCGTTTGAAGAAAAAGATAAGTATGCACACTACATGCTGTACAGTCCTACAGTACGTTGCCCATTTCATAAGCGGGATGATCTGCTCAGACGCTCCAGCCTTATATTTAACGTTTCCACTTGCATTTAGTGCAGGTGTGGAGCAGCTAAGGTTCCCCACAAAATGCATGACTGCAGATGAGGTGGGTAGAAAATGGAGACGAGTGAAGCAGAAGGTCGCCCGTTGTTGTGTGCTCATCACTCTGCTCCAGCTGAGACCTTGATGAAATATTTGAGCTTTCCTTTCGACTAATAATGTGTCTTTGCAAACCATTTTCAAATCTGTGCGCCACCTTTTTCTGGTTAATGACTCTTTAGTTGAGTCAGAAAGTTTCTAGATGTTTGACCTAAAGGGTGAATCAGCACCCTTCACATTTCATGCAGGATTTAGTTTCAATGTGTAGTTTGCTTGAAACGTGATAATATTCATGGGCATCTAATCTGAGCAGATAGTATGATCATATTCTATTTTCAGCCTTTACACATCCTCAATAAACCCACAACGTCTCACTATCGCATATCCTTTCACAGTGACCTCATATGGAGCCAGCACCGGCGAAACAGATCAGATGTGGAGTTATTGGGGCAGTTTGAGGCAACGCTTTTGCCTCAGTTTGGCCTGGCCGTGGCTCACAGAAGCCCTGAACCGCTTTCATTTATTAAACAAGCCCAACTCGCAGGGCCAGACGACAAGGAGAGCGTTATAAATATTAAAAGATGAGTTTTCTCCATCACACTGTCATATTAAATCACACAGAGAAGAATGTATGTGCCCTCATGAAAAGATAATGTGTTCTGGAGCTATGAAAATGTATAACCCACCGCTCTAGAGCTCACTCCTCCTGACCTTTCTTTCCCCTTTTTGCCCATTTATGTTTTTATTTCAGCTTTTCCCTGTCCTCAAATCTGTAAATTGTCCATTTCCCTTCTGAGACGCTGTGACTACGACAGAAGACATAAGAGCAGGACAGACAAGCCATGAACGTACTTACAGTGTTATCATAACGATCATAAGCTGAAGGGACCATATGCAACCTAAGATAGCAGCATATCAGATTCCAAATCAATGCACTTGGCTCCACCCATCACGTCACATAATCATTACAAATTCACAATAAAACAGAAGGTTTCAAAACATACATATCGAGCAAAGATTATTCAGTTTCTCTCTCTCTTAACCTGCAAACTAACAGCGAAACTCAAATTAATTCTCCTGCACCTTGAAGTCACAAGTGTGATCTATAGTAAAAGGTATCGTACGCTGGGGCTAAAGCAGAGGAGGAAGCTCCTTCCAGTCCTGCGAGGTCAAACAAGATGCGGCAGCAGACCTGACACCAGCAGATTGTGTGGCTTGTTGCACTCAAAGGGCAGCTGTACGTAGGACGGCACAGTCGAGGTTGGTCTGTGGCTGTGGTGGGTTGTAACAAAGCGAAAAAAGGTGCAGCAATCAGACAATGTGTGTATGATGGTGAAAGAACATTCACCGTCCTGACAGATAGAGGTCAGGAGACATAGCTGTGTGTGTGTAACTAAACGGCCGAGTCCCCGGTCGTCTGGGCCGCACTGGGGGAACATTCCTCTACTCTCTGCTCCACCGACCAAGCAGAACTGCAGCACAGCGAAACCACGCTACAGATGCCTGTGTGTGCGTGTGTGTGCGTGTGTGTGCGTCCGCTGGGAGGCAGTGGAGTGTGGCGGCCTGGTCACTCAGACCGTGGAGAGTTATGGACCAAGAGCGAGCCAGCTGTTCAATTTGGCCACATGGGTGGATGCGGGAAGAAAAGGAGAATACTGAGGAGAAACAACGTCAGCGTGCGACGTGCGCTGTATGTTGAAGCCGCACAGCCGCCCCGACGTTGCCATGTTTGAGTTACTACGAGCCCACATGCACCCAGAGAGACGCACAAAGTGTCAGGGTTGTGTATGACGTGCCATGACAGTCACAGGAGCATAATGAGATGAGTGCTAATTCCTCAGGTGTCACGATATGAATAATATAGGCTGTTCTGTTACCCATCACCCCACTGCTGTCACTTTTTTTTTTTTTTTAAACATGCACCTATAGTTTGCCCTGAGTCACGTTATTTCTTCTTGAATTGACTGGCTGCCAGTAATGTTTTGGTACAAATGCAATAATTTGATAAAAATCAGCTATTGTTAAAGGAAAGCGAAACCTTTAATGGGTTTTTGGGTTTTTACGGGCTCATCATACAAATTCTTCACTCTTTCATGGCGCGATCATCATATCTGCAGCTTTTCCAGCAGCTGGGAACCTGTAGCCAGTCTGTAACACCTAATTCATTCTCCTAACAACAATCCTTCCTCGCTGAGAAACAGAAAAAGATTAATCTTTCCTTTTCAGTTTCTGTCTGATGATTTATTTACTGCGTGCTACTCTTCCACTGCTGCCCTGGTTTGCATGTTGGGGACTCCTGCAGCACCGCAGGGGTGGTCCTGAATTATTCACGTCTTTTTTCCCCCCCAGTCCCTCTTTCATCCTCTTTTTCCTTCACTTTGCAGGGTGAATGTGTCTGCCTGTAGCTGCGCTTTGTGTCAGTCTGGTGTCCGTCTCTTTCCCTCCCTCGCTCAGACAGCCAGGAAGCTCTGCTCTGAGAGATGAATGACATCAGCTTAGAACAATCAGCAGACCAGAAATAATAAACAGAAATAATCTTTTCTTTGCCTTTAGCTGCTCCTCTGCCCTCACTTCACCGCCCGCTGCTCTACCTTCATCTGATTTCTGCGCGTCTCTCTGTCTCTCCTCAGATCCAAATGCTTTGGGGCAGCACAGCACCGACCACGCCTTGATCGGAGGAGTGGTGGCTGTGGTGGTCTTCGTCACCTTGTGTTTAATCATTGTTCTGGGAAGATACCTGGCCACGCATAAAGGTAAGACCACAGCGGACCAGACCTGTGTCTCTCAGGACTCATGAAGCTAGTGAAGCGCGTCCCATTGCACAATTGCCCAAGTCCCAAGTTTCTACTGCAAGTCCACAAAGTGCCATTGACTAACAAAAACATTGCTCGGCTGTTGGCTTGTGATTGTTTCCATTGCTTTGCTAGTTTTCATGGTTTTGTCTTATGGACGATTATAGTTGAAAGAGGTCTCAACCTAATCAAGACATGATCGATGCCATGAGCAGCAAAAACCGTATCAGCCCTTTAAAGCCTCCGCTGTCCCCGCTGAGACCAGCATGGGTGTTGGTGCAGACGCTGGCTGACTCCATATGCTGCACGATCCTAGCGTTTCATCACCGCATAGATGAATAATGCAGCTAACCGCTGTTGGCTGCAGATGTTTTGTGCCACAGGCCCCAAACAGCATGCGGGGCTGCTCTGTATTTGTTTTCCGTGATATAGGTTTGCTTTTTGTTTTGTTCGTATCCTCAGGAACATACTTGACAAACGAGGCCAAAGGAGCGGACGATGCGCCCGACGCTGACACGGCCATCATCAACGCCGAGGGCAACCATGCGCACGCGGAAGAGAAGAAAGAATACTTCATTTAGACTGCAGAGGGAGCTGTGCCGCTCCTTCCCATCGTTACGGCTCTTTTTCCGTTTCCCCCTTTTTCTTGTCCCCCTAGGAACCCTGCCAACGTCATGACAATGAGGAACCCACAGGCTGTCCACAGACAAAGAAGTTCCCCAAGAGTTTTCCGATTTCTGCCTATTTCTGTCATTCACATCTTGTCCTTTTGGTTTGCTTTTTTGTTTCTTTCTTGGCAGCCGGTTTTCACAGGCAGCTCACTGTCGCTGCCAAACGTTTTCCTCTTCTTTGATATCTTGGAAATCTGTGTATCTGCCATGACTGCTTCGTACAGTACATGACCCCACGTTCGTGTTCTCCGCGGTTTCCCTTCGAGCAGACATCCGAACACATTCTATGTCCCTTTGTTCACGCACGTCCACTACCACATATCATAACTCACATCAACACGGTGCCTAAAAATACAGACGCCATTGAACTCCTGTCAATGCCTTCATGTATCGTCTGTCTGTAGCAATGTAAATGCTTTGTAGATGGTTAAAGGACCATTATTCCGTTGCTTAGTTCACAGCTTCTGATTATGCATTGCATACTTTTATTTGAATGAAGATCTGTGCTGTTTACGCCTTATACATGCCTATCACACTGACTATGGTACGTTTAGCGCCACCTCCCCATCCCCTCTAAATAGACTTGTAATTAAACAGTTGACCTGTGTAAGATAAGAAGAAGGTTTTGTGTGACACTGTAACAAGACTTGTCAGATAAGTGTATGGTTTCCATTATTAGGGTAGGGGTAATGAAGGGTAGTGTGGTGTTGTTTAGAGCAGAGAATAGACACCAAAAATATAGGAAAGACGCTAGATGAAGCATTCCATCAGACAAATCCAATCAAACACGCGATAAAACCATTTGCTAAACCTGCCGTCACCTTTGTCTGTATATTCCTGCACTATCTGGCTGCAGTTTAGCAAAACAGCAACGCCTTCAGCGTCCTCCTGACAGGCTACCGTAGATTCAGTCTCACGTCAAGGGTTCAGGTGTACAGAAAGAGCTCCTCTCTCTAAAAGCTGTATAAATTGTATTGATTAAGTGAGTTTAGCTTTTAACTTTGAAGATTTTTTTCTTTGTATTTATGTCACATTGAACTAATTTTAAGGTTTTAACGACCCTGTGAAATGCAAAACAAACCATTAAGAGTTAATATGGACAAAACGAGTGCACAGTTCTACAGTAGTATGTACAGGAATGTCAGTAAGTCATTTTGTTGATGCCTCTTGTGAGCTTGAGGTGCAGGCAGCTTTCCACAGTGCTTTCTATACAAATTTCTGTTCATTTACTGGCTCGCAGATGAGCAATCAATCACGTTCTTACGTTGTGATAGTGATAGTAACAATTTACCTATGACACAGAAGGAGATAACAGCAGCAATCCCCCAACTACTACAGCTGCAAGACTGCTCGTCTTATTTCAGAGTCGCTCTCCATGAGCAGCACTTTGATTTCCATTTCATGGGGTCTTCAAGCAAAAAGGGAAAAAAAGAAAAGAAAAAGGAAATAGTGTGTCTGCGTGTGTGTGTGTGTGTGTGTGTGTGTGTGTGTGTGTGTGTGTGGGTCATAAATCTGCAGGGGCCTCCTTTCCAAAACTAAAAACTGAAGACAAACAGAGAAGCACAAACATTTCTGAATGACTAAGTGTGTTCCTTTGCCAACAACTAGATCGCCTTGGGAATAGTTGTTCTATTCAAACAAGGGACAGATGACGAGGCTGTCGATTCAATTCTGGAGAAAACACAGTGCGTCTTTTTGAAAATGTAAGCTGAATCATCTTTTTATATACAAATAATAAATGTTTCTAATATTTTTGGTTTCAACGGTTCTAAGCTCCCTGCTGTATATCGTGTCTGCTAAAATGTGGTTGATTGTGAAAATTGCTGTTAAATTCTGGATTCCCGTATTCCTTCAAATTTGTATATTAGCCACTTTATCCATTTACTTGTTATCGTTTTTCATTACATAGTACTTATTGGAAATCTTTCTTTTGGCACAAGGCATGTATATAATGTACAAGAACTAAACTTTGGTAAAACACTCATTCATTTTCATGTTGAATTAATTTGAACTGATTCTGGAGGGAACAGAGATGAAAGTATGTTTGTAGCGTAATTTTAGAGAATAGTGTCCTCCCTGTATTTGTGGCGTGCTTTTAAATGCTACACATCTGAAGGATTTGGTATAAACCTACTGAACAGGAAGAAAAACAAAAATGCAGTTAAATGAATGATGACGTGCTGTAAAGTGTCTTACTGTCCTTAGAAATACATGAAAACGTGCATATGTCTTCACTAAATCCTTAAAATGCGAGTTGGAAATGAAAACATTACCTTTATGCTGGAGGCAAAGAACGTTTACCCACTGAGACAAACGTGACACATCACACTACTTTACAAAACGTCTGCTTCTTGTCATACGTCCCCAATACTCAACTCTCTTCAGTTTGCAAGAATTTGGCTGATTTACTCTCCCGTAACAGAATAGTGAACATCTTGGCTTCTGGCATGAACGACCTAAAGGCAACTAATCTGCTAATAGCAAGAAAATTATTACCAAGGGCAATAAAACATTGGGCCCAGCTGCCTTCAGTTCAGTGGCCAATTTACAACGTTATGCAAATAAGGTCACACGGTAAAGTCTTTTCACTTAGGTCGGCATCATACGATCGATCACCTTGGTTTTTTCTTTTGTAGGATTTAGGTTGTACATTACATTTTAAATGTCTTTTTTAATGGAGAAGCCACAGTTTCCATATTTCACCGTTTCTCTTCAATCAATACACAATTTACAGATTTTAACTACAGCCTCACCACAAAACTTCAGCAAGTTCTGGACGGGCTCTGGGTTTTACAAACCTCATAGTTCTGGTGTGTGGCGAGACATTAATCACATTGATGTGATGCAGTTAGTTTAGGTCTTAAATCTGATGGCGTCAATCACACGGTTGTCGCCTCATGCCTGTGTGTCCACATTCGAAATGAGGGAGCGATCAACTGCATCTGTTGATTCTGAAGTCAGAGAAAGGCTGATTTAAATTAAATGAGCACTCATAAATAACCAGGTCTGCAGTGATGAATTATCGTTTGCATTACAAATGAAACAGGTGCCATTTAGAGAATTATGCACTCTGACTAATTTCATTGATTTTTCTTAGCAAGTAATGAAATGTTTTTTTTCTCCTTTTTTAAAATCCCATGTAAATATTTGTTTTGACATGATAGTAATAAGCTAATTTGTTGCAAATGGCTTTTTATAACAGTTAGACCAAACACAAATCTTTTTTAATTTGTTTTTTAACAGCCTGGCACCATCATGCTCTGTTTTATTAATCAACGTTAGCTCTGTTACACCTCGGGTTCAGTTTTTATTCGTCATTCTTGTTGTTGTTGTTGGTTGATACAAAGCTTTAAACTTGTTGCCTCTTTGCTTTCCAACATATTAACCACAGTTAATATCTACAGCATCACAGGCCTCTAATTTCATCCCAGTGACAAATCAACCTCCTACTGCAGCCAGTGCTTTTACTGGGCACGAGTGAATTTATTTATCCATCTCTGGGTTTAACTTCTTGAGTCCAGATAAACTCACCTTCTTCATCTGAGCAGCTGAGGTTATGCATTTATGCAGAAAAGTGAACTAACTAATGTTGGCAAAGACAAACGTACTGTACGAAGTTACAAAATTACATCATGAGTTTTACCTCTTTTGTGTAAATGCAAATCTTTAAATGTAGTTGAAGTGGTTTATAAAGGGTCCAATTAACAGGCTCTCTAACACCCGAACCTGAAGGCACCATGCAGTGGAAGTATGCGCGTACGCTTCAGGCTAAAGACCGTAATTAAAAGCAAATTGTATTATCGTTGAAGCTGCTGTGAGCTTTGACTAAGTGCATCTAGCAAAGTAAGCCAAGATATCAAGACATGCTCAATGCTGAACTGCACCGTCAACGTAACTAAGCGACAGGAGGCATCGCTGACTGCATCCAGTGTTTAGAGCCATTTTTTGTGCCTTGCAACTCTGCAGCTGTCGGTTGCTCCCTTACGGCCCAGTCTCGTGTTTGAAAGCAATGATGTAAGCTGTGTATTCGTCCTGCTACGAACCTTTTGGCCACACTTCATCGTCATCTTCAGCCCCATCTTTGCACTTGTCCCCACTGTGGAGAAATTAGAGGCCCTCAAAGAAAATAATCAGCCCTGAATCCCTGATTAGAGAGAGACTGAAATTAAATAATGGCCACATTTTTGAAGGGTTTACGTTTCACATGATGCTTTTGAAGATTTTGTTGATCCAGTCCAGCTGCTCTGCTCCTCCTCTGGCTTGCTTACATACATCAGTGCTGTACAGTTTGGATTCAGTGCACTTCTTTGTTTCTCTGCAATACTGACACTCAAACCAATCAGCCCAGTTTGCATAGTCACAACGATGGCATGTGATGCAGTCACATGCAGTGATGCTTTGTTTTTCATTTGATTATATGCGTCTCTTTTCTTTTGCATCTCAGGTATATTTTTCATTTAGTTGTTTTCCGTCTTAAAACGGGGACCTGCGAGCACTTTGCACTCTGTCCCCGTGTGCTGACACCATGTATTTGATGAGTTTAAGACTATCACGATGTTAATAAAACTTATTCAGTGATTTTTCAGTAATTCTGTCATCTTGCTGTGTTAAGGTGTTTTTTTTTTATATGATCACTGACTTGAATTACTGAATTTAGAAAAAATGCTGCAAATAATCATGGTTTCAACGATGATAGAAGCTGTGTTTATACACAATGTCATCTAATTTTAGCTTATGTATGTAAACACTTCGATGCTTCTTGTTTTCTTGTAGCAACACACATCTTTATGTATATCAGTCTTTAGATGGACGGGGCTGTGATGCGGCATCACTAAAACATACTTATTCACATTAAAGATCAGGATTAGAGCTAGCGGTGTTAGTTCGGAGTCTGGTGTACAACGGTGAAATAAGGGGTTTCATATCAAGCTGCACTGGCGGAGCTTGATTCAATACCTAGCACCATAATGAAGGTGTTTTTCTCCCATTGTCTGTGGGATTTATTCTATTTAATTTAGTTCGTTCCCATGTATGAAATGAAAATTGTTGAATAAATAGTTGCCAAAACATGTGTATAAGCCTGATTCTATTTCTTATTCGTAATTTTTCTTGCCTCAGCTTTTCTGAACTGACAGATAAACACTGACGACACGAAATAATAAACACACTGCAGTTTTGAAAACATCACAAGGATCCGTGCGCACACTGCCAAAAACACGTGCTTGTGAGATTTCATTAACAAGAATAATTCATTTGTTTAGCTCCTCTCTACGCTCTGTGTTATGATGCCATTCAATTTGCCATGCGGAGTCTTTCAGCGGCCTGTAAAGTTATTAAAAAGAAAGAGGAAAACAAAGAAAGTACATGGTGCTGAGAATACAGTCAGACTGTAGAGCTTAAAAACACAGAGATGGAAACATTTAAAGGTTTTGATCAACCACTCAAACCTTTTCCAAAGATAATGTGTAAGAATGTGATCCACAGCACAATGAGAAAATAAGTTCAGCTTTTGCAAATGTATTATGATCTGTCCATAATTCAAAACTATCAAGTGCAATAACAACTCGCAAAGCTCCTTTGTTCTTCAGATTTAGGGCATTACTGTAGCTTAGTACACCAGGGTGAAATGGATCCTGTTTAAATCTAAAACAGCAAAAACGTGAACCTGTGCATAAATGCTGGACAAGATGAACATTTAGTTATGTATAATACAAAATATATTTTTTAAAAATAACACAGGGTGGTGTGGATGCAGCAGAGGAGGGAGAAGCATCCACCCTTTTTAGATAGTCAGAACTTGATGACTGAGGGGCAATTAAGTAACAGAGATAAGACGTCATGTTAGACTGAAGAAAGCAGCCGCAATCAGTGCACCTGTCTGGAATAAATACAGCCCAGAGAGGTTTGCTTTCCTAGAGCCAAGCGATTCTTCTCCTGATGAAAAGTGAGGGGTCAGTGAAAAACTCAATTACCTCTCAATCCATCAGGAGCCGATTCGTGAGCTGGGACAGGAAGGTCAAGGAAGACCAAGCAGAAATTGCTTTTTTTTTGCAAAATGCTGTTTAGCATGAATGTTTGTGTCATTTTCACTGGAAATTGTCACCATTTTAATTTTAAATTCAAGAATTTCCAGTGTTTGCATTCCCCATTTTCCAAGAAACATTCCCTTCATATCTTTCCAACTTTGTTAGATGATGTAGAAGATTACTGTACCAGAGCAGGTGGGAGAGACAGGTGGGAGGACAGGCAACGATGGACTTGAAGCCTTGCAATGACAAAACACGCGTCACTGTCCACTGATCTGTCACAAAATCCAATCCAGTCACTGGGTTGTTGCAGTTATATTCAACACCTTGTCAACATGGCGTTTCATGGGCGATCACGCCCTAAATTTAACAGAAAATCATATATGAATAGTGACGCCCATTGGCTGTATTATCCAAACATCGTCTTATCCCGTCTTGCTCTTAATCATTTTACCAGCAGCATCATTGGACCAGCAGGAAATAGCGACCATTTCTAAGCGTCTGTTTTTCTAGGGTCAACATTCCAACATGTTGACCCTAAATTTTGTTTTGTCACAAAGCTATTTGCTAATATGGTCAAATGTGACAATTTCCAGTAACCTCACAGAACATTAGAATAAATTGGTAAATTTAGGGCCAATATATTTAGCAATTTCTCTCCAATCTGTGCTGCCTGTTTAGACTTTGCTGCTTTCTTGCAATCACTGAAATGACACGCCACACAAAGCTGGACTGGAGGCCACGGGGAATATTGATGGATGCAATTCATTTAGGTTCGTCTGCGCAGGACTGTTTCAGAATGACGAGTAGCTCACATATAAAGGAAGCAGCAAAGTGACAAGTTAAACAAGCTCATGAAGGACATATTGATGCAATGTTGAGATCCGAAGATAATGAAATTGGCTCTAAAATCAGTTTGACTACAGACACAAATCACTTCAAGATTTCATCTAATGTAAGAGCGTGAATATTCAATGTTCAGTCGATGAAGCACTTTTCCGCTCCTCGAAAAATTTGTAGTGGAAGAAATGGCGATTACAAAAGAGGACGCAGACGGATACGCTGAGGAAAACCAGAGAGAACTGATGACTGTATCTCTATTTTTGAAGGCTGCTGCACAAAGGGCTGTTTAAGATGAATGGTTCCTGGTGTGCACGTGAGCACACACACCTCTCGTTAAGTGTCACTTCCTGAATGAGCCGCGGTGCCGAGCCGCACAGCTGCCTGGCGCTGTCAGTCTGCCAGCTGCAGGAGCTAGAGCCGTCTCCAAGGCCTGAGCTGCTCCATATGCAAATCGCCTCCTCTTCTTCATGATGTGGAGTCACCTGCCCACATCTCTGGTCACCTCTTTTCTCAGTCCTTCAGTCACAGCCACTTTGCTGCATCCCTCCATCAACCCTAATCTTCTCCTCAGCCACTTTTCGCCATTATATTGCCTGCTTTCAAAAAGGCCTCTTAACTCATCTTCATGCCCCTCTTCCTCTCCCCCCTCTCGTCTTTCTCCTCTGCAGTGTCCGTGCAGCCAGGTCTGTGTTTACCTTGCAGGATGATTCACTTTGGAAGAATCGACCGGGGATGACAGCAGAGATGTTAGTAGCCTTTGATGTCCAGTAATTGTGCTGACCATGTGTAGCCACAAACACTCACGCACACACTATGACCCGTTTGCTGTGCTTCAAGATGCCATCACAGGGAATTTGTGTCGGAAAAAGGCTTTGATGTCTACAAGCTTTACTTTGAGGGAATTTTCCCCACATGAGCCCAGACATGTTGAGATGCTCAAGCTGGAGCTGTGTGGCTTTTTCTTTTTTTCTTTGAAGTTCAGCCAAAGACCAGAGGTGATCATGCAGGTGACCTCCAGTTAAGATGTTTTACAGGAACATGTCACTGAGACATGGAGCGAATACAGACCTCTTTCACACGGCGTGAAAACAAAATGGAGCCAGGTATACAGCGTGTGATTTCTGCGAGGTCTGCCACCTCAAATCGCCGGACTTACAGGAAAACGCACCACTTTGTAGCGTTTATTATGCTCGTCCAAAAGCCTGAACACAAGCACATCTGGACAGTAGAAAAGCTTTAACCCTGAACACAACAGTGAGGACGGGTCAGAAACCCAGCTTCAAAAGCACTGGGATGTAAAGAGCGTGTTAAAATCTTAACGCCCATCCATAGCACAGCCTTTCAGTTTTCTTATGAAAGTTAAAGTTTAGTTTTATTACACTGATTCACGTTGTATTCTGTGGAGTACTGGTTTACGGCATATTACACATTCACACACTTCACTTACACACTGCACTAATAGCTTCAAGCAAATGTAATAAACAATATAACAGGATGTCTGACAGACAATATAAAGAAAGAAATGACATTTCTCTACACAATATATCAAATGTCTATTTCTTCAGGGATCCAACGCAGGCTGTCCACTAAGCGCCCGGTGGCTATTTCCTACTATCCATATGTTCAAGTGTCCTTTGGCAAACACACCCTGTTCTCTCGCACTGGACAGACAAGTAAAGTCCATCTAACGCATGTCTCAGTTTTGACTCTCAATGTTCTTTTCTATCTTAAAGTGGTTATTGAGGAGAAACTATGAGGGCAGCACTACGAGCAAGGAAATCACCCTCACTCCTGTTGCTCCTCCGCTTCCAGAGGTAATCCAGCATATCAGTCATCCTTTAACACTCACACCAAGAATGTGATTCGTGTCTCAAGAGTCAAGGAACAATGTGCTGTCAACATGTCTGGAGTTTCACCAGTGTGATTTGTACTTCAAACGATGAATGACAATTGCGATTGATACGTGGCTTCATTGTTCGCCACCACGTCCCTACAGACAAGTCTCACCTTTTAAGTAAATGCAGAAATGGCATCTGTGTTGAAACGTCTGGTAAACCTGAAAACCTTTTCATGTTTATGTTGGGTGAACTGAACACTGACCATGACATCACTGTGTTCTGAAACCTGTCATCCAAAGGCCAATGAACATCAACGAGCAGCATCAGTTTAGTTTGTGTTTCACACCAATCTAAGCAGTTTCCCGTGGTTAGATGTTTTTATTTATCGCTTTTTTTAGCCTACTTTGTTTTCCTCCATATGTTAAAATACAGCTAAAAGTACGTTTAATTACATTTAATCTATGTTTAAAGCGCAGAAATTAATTTTGCTCATTTAAAACAAGCACATCAGTGACTTTATTTTATGATTTGTTCTCTGCACAGCCTTGGTGCACTGCAGTGTAATACGGACAAAATGTGTCAGAAGTTCTCCGGCTTCTCATTTTGTGTCGAAGAACATATCCATTAAAGGTGACAGCCAGGGTATGAAAGTAATAGCAGCTGTGCTGTTTCACATCTAAAGTAATAACGGCACAGAGCCAAACATCACTGTATGTCTGTCCAAATGCCTATGAAGCTCATTTTATGTGAGACACCAGTGTAGTAGGAGTATATCATGGCAGAATGTGAGTTTTATGGAGGATTGCAAACTATTAGTTGGACTTTGGCTGGATACTGCTGGCGTTGCAGCGATACTGCTAATTTATTTCTGCTGCACAACTAATGGAGGATGTAAAAGGCCTCAGGTTTGTCCACTGCAGACGGTGCAGTTTAAGGCACAGCTCCAAATGATGAGGAAGCAGTGGTAAATGTGAATTTTGTGTCCATGTGCTGGGGTGGTCTGAGTAGCGATGGCTCATTAAATAGTTCGTTTATTACAGTAGATCAGATTACACTTCCTACTTTAGTCTATTCCCTGAACAGCCCATAAACTATGCATAAACACACACACGCAGCACTTACTACTGTATCCAACAGTTTGGGTGACGTAGCAGCTTTAAGCACAAAGCAGAATCAAAACAAAACAAGCAGTAATCATTCTGGTCCCATCCTTGCTTTGTTCCTGTGTTTGAAATGGATGAACGTGGCCTTTTGTGCTGAAATACATTTTCAGCACATTCTGCTTCAGTCACAAAGAGGCCATATCTCTGTGTTGTGATCAAAACATGGCGTCGTGCTACAGACATATCCTTTACAGTAATCTTCTCATCGTTGTTTTCATGATGTGCTGCGCACAGCGTCTACATTATGTGGTTCGTGATGTTAAAATCTGGTGCATCAGCTCCTTAATGTTATTAATAAAACACTTGATATTTCTGTCAGTAACGCACAGACTTTATGCCCATTTTATTCTTTCTATATTTTTACTGTTCTATATTCTGAGTTGGCCTTGTATTGGTTTCCTGAATTACTTTCTCACACAAGGACTTGAGAGAGAGGAAAACTGAGCGAACTCACAGCAGGCCTGAATTATAAAATGGGAAGTATTAAGACCTCATTTTGGTGTCATGGGAATAAAGACGTGACTTCATAACATGGTTTTTAATTCTAACCTACTTCAACAAGCCCACAGAACTATGAAGTTATGACAGCAGCAGATCATGGTAAAGTCACTGCACTTTCTGAATTTTGCAGTACTAAAATATAATGTCACCTTCTATTAGCGCCTAATGGGCACACACCACCATTCATCCGCTGTATGAATGGAAAAGTTGAGAAAGTCCATCCGCGGTCAGGGCGAAAGGGTCACAGTGAACCAGATGTTTTTCACTGAGCTCCGACTCCACATGCTCCTCAGTTCGCACACGGATCCTTCTGGGTTGGCCAGAGGTAATGATCTATGTTGAGAGAAAGGTACGACTTTACACCAAGGTGCTACACGGGGGTCAGGGTCACCTTTAAACAGATGTTATGGCACAGGTTGCCGCCAGTGTACGAGGACATGGGTCAGTATTGAGCAGATGTTGCAGATCTGGAGGGATTAGTGTGTCGTAGCCGCTCGGAGCTGACTAAATGCTGCAGTTTCTGTTATGAGACCCCCTGCTTGTGGGAGATACAGCACCAGTCTAAGAAATAACTGATGATACATTATCAAACGAAAACACAGTCCGCTGTATCTTTCATCAACTAAAACCAGACTTTAGCGAATAACATTCGTCGGACACTGAGCAGAGTCCCTTTCCATTCATACATGGGACTTGCACTACTACACCTTATGTTCATGACCAGGATGAAAAACACAACCATTACCATTCACTGTGAAGCCCACTGTACCACAACACATAGTAAATGTGTTCTGAAGTAGTGTCTCCGCTTCTTACTTCCCGCCGAAGGACTGAAATAAGCACAGACCTCCAGAAAACGATGTTCGACTTTTGGAAAAGCAGATTTTCCATAGAGATGAAAACAGAGTTTTTCTAATCAGAAAGCTACAAACATCTCACAACACCGTGACTTTGAATCACAAGACCCTGCAGTGCTTGTCTGACCTCAGAATGCCTTTCGCTAGAATGTGTTTGCCTTCCCACTATAGAGTTCTGTGCCTTGTACTCCTGCAAATATTTACAGGCAAATGCGTAATTTTCCTCACAGAACCGTGGTTCTGATGTGCAGGTGTCACAATGTCCTTGATGAACACCTGAATAAATAATAAGCTTCTGTCTCCAGAGACTAAGGTCTTAAAATGTTTGTATAAATTATAGATGCTACTGGTCTGTTTGCCGACTATGTCACCTTTAACCACCAGTGTTGTGGGAAGTCATCTCTACGTTGGATCATGAATATCCAACAGATTTACATTGCGTGTCAGAACTTTTGTTCCTTTGTTTTCAGCCCGGAGCCTCTTCACAGATCCCTTCATAAAGAAGCAGTTTGTAGATGGCTTTTTACATCTGTCGATCACAGAGCTGATAAATTTCCATTTTATCAAACGTGTCAAGACCGTTTATTTACATGCCGGTTTTGTTCTGCTTTAGCACTTCTTCTGCTGTCACTCAAACACCAACGCTTCTCTGGAGCTACAACAGTAATGGGAGCTGTAGCCGTCTCCTTAGAGATGCCTGCACGTGTGAGGTTTGCCAATCAACGAGCTGGAGTAATGGGAGTCGCAGCAGCCGAAGACAACAAAACGAGCCCTAAGAAAGCTAATCATGTTACCTCAGTGATGGGAAAATGGCAGACATCCCATCTCCTGTCTTTCTTCCTTGCTACATTAAAAAAACTATTACAAGAGACCCAGAAGCTGCATCGTGACCAGGGAGTCAGATGCTGGAGTCAGTCAGCATTCAGAGCCCCGTCTAAACACCAAAGGTTAGATTCTACACGAAGGCAACGCCAACTTCTCTAACGACGTCCAAGCGTCTCGCACGTATGGAAGGCAACAATAAAAATACACAACAACAACAACAGACATGCTCAGCAGCTGCATTGCACTGAATTACTGAGAGTCTGTCTCCAGTTTTCCAGCTGTTGTCTTTAAAAGTTCACTTTTTGCTCAGGCCTGAATTAGCTCGCACTTTCACTTTCTCGCTTCCCTCGCAGCTCAGCGCCTCTGTCTGTGGGAACAATTGCAAATGAAGTGTTTCATCATTTTGTTCTTGCTGTTCCTTCTCAGCCGCACGAGAAAGTCAGGACTCGCGGTTCACAGTGTTCGCGATTTAAAGACGCGCTAATACTTTTTTTAATCCACCAGGACATGACGTGAATCCAATTATACCGTTTAATTGTTGCACTTTAATTAGTAAAAGCATATTTTTGTTCTCGTAGGTTTTGGCGTAGAGTTGCTTTCAGGCAAACAGAAACACAAACACAGTTGCTATGATATGATTTAGCTCAGCAGAGAGCTGCTGTCTGAGAGAAGGGGCAGACTGCTGAGCTCCACACCTCCCCACTGTTTCTGAATAATAAGTATTAACTTTGCGCTATCTCCTCAATGAATAATGCTGCAATAGAGCAACTTGCAGTGTGTGTGTGTGTGTGTGTGTGTGTGTGTGTGTGTGTGTGAGAGACGTGGCAAACATGTGTGACTGCTTGAAAACAAATGTAGCTGAGTTATGACCTTATTCGGATTAACCAGAAGGCTTTGGTGTAAAGCAAGAGCTTTATTAATTCATGAAACTATCATGCTGTCACTCCCCCTCCCCAAGGTGATTAATATGTCTGGGACATAGAGGGAACAGGAAATCACTCAGTCAAACATATGCATTGAATGAATTATCTTGAGCATTTATCCATACTGTGTATTTGTACAACACAGTAAATCACACGAGCTCTGCCACAAAAATGCTAACAGGACATTTGCAGGTACATCAATGGTCTATTTTTCTCAGCCAAAGTCAGACAGACCAGCAACTTAAGATACAGATTAATTCTTCTATTTAGTGATTTCATCTTCTAATAGGAAGAGGTTTGATTTTAGTTTGGGTCTGTGTGATTTCTTCTCGTTAGGAAGACATCGAACCCGACACCACAGCTGCCGTCTCCCTGAAAGCTGTTGCCTTTTGAACTACACAGGACACGTACAGCAACTCCACACAAGCCTTATTCAATAAAAATGTAAGCTGGTAAAATGAGGCGTTTATGACCTTCGCGTTTTTCCCAGCGCTGACTCGCCTTCACAGCATTAAGTCATGCCAGACAGCACTTTCAAATAACCCTGTTTGAGAACTAAATAGATGCTCATGCAAAATATAGACAGCAAAGGCAGGACTGAATAAGTGAAGGAGAGATACAGATACAGAGATAGAGATGAATGGACGAGGTGAAGGACTGAGAAATTTCTTTCCCTGATGGGGTGTCAAAATCACTTTTCACTAATGTCCCTCTTAACCCTGAACGTGTCACTGCGCGCACTCTCTAACACACACACAGGCGAGCTGAGCCATTCATTTTCTTGAGCCATCTGGTCCGAGCTTTTAAAGCCAGTTTAGTGGGACAGTGAGCGTTGACAGCAAGGTGAACACGGGGACAAGAGCAGAAGCTCAGCAGAGACAAGGCAGAAGCATTAACACCAGGACAACTCAATAAAGACATGGCACAAATATCTACAGACGAGTCTGTTGCCCCTGAAGCTGCAATCGTTTACTGAGAAGAGGTAAAAATAATAAAAGAAATCAAACATGAGCAAATGTAGAAAACAACCAGCCACAGCCTGGATGTAATTCTGCCTCAGCTTTGGTAAAACCCAGACGCTCCGAGTGCAGGCAGGTGCTGTTCATTTCATAAAGTGCAGCCATAACCGTTGGACTAATATCTGTGTCATCCTAATTACGGATTAGACAAAGACCGAAATGGTGCCGTTTGAATTGGTCTACAGGAATTATCGATTGCCGCACAGTGTACCATTGAAGAAACGCACTCAAATGAGCAGCTTTATCATGAGGCCGTTCAGGATATGTCCAGCTTCCCCTCACTAGTCATTGATAAGCGCTCTACTTGCCTGTCACTCAGGACTTAGACTGATTCCCTCTCAGCCCAGGAGCCCAATTTAGTCTCCACAAGAATCTATCACACTGCGATGTTATCTGCAAGTAACCCAATCTCCCTCTCGCCCCTTCATCCGTCTTCCTTTCAATGTCCCTCTCACTCTCCACCTTCCTTTCTTTCTCCTTAAGATGCTACAGTACCTCCTTTCTGGAGGACCCCACAAACTAATGTAGTGTGGGAGAACCTGACTTTGCAACGTAGCTCATATCCTCCGCTGACAAGGAATAGAGAAGAAAAATGTCTACATCACATACATATGAAGCCTTTCACTAATGTGATGGATGAATTGCATTTAGCTTCAGCAAACTTTTGAGACATTCCACTGATATGACTTGATTAATGGCCAAGCAGAACCACGCGCCGCAGAAGGAAATGTATTGCTTATGGAAAGTCTCGTCAGAAAATCGGAGATAAGACATTAAACGGCTGGTTCTGTCAATCAGCTCCCACAGACTCGTGTCAAACGCTACCAAGTAGATTTATGAGGGATCTTCCGGACAATGACAGTACACATAGTAAACCTCTTAATGAAAATTGCACAACATGTTTCTAAAGGATCAAACTCAAGATGCCATCAGCAAAAAACAGGGCAAACTGGGAAGTTTCATAAATGATGATTGGCTGGTGGTCGACGGACTCGTACTGCTTCAGTAAGTGAAATTAAAGAGGAGATAAAACAACTCAGCCTAGAATCTATGAACCTGAACAAGTGAGCATCACCTGTCAGCACTAAACTGCAGACAGGATATTAAACTCCCTAATTATGAAAATTAGGTTTAATATAAGCCTGGATGTTGTGAAGCCAAGGCCTTAATTAATATATCTTTCATGGTCAAATGTCATCTAAGCATCACAGGAGAGTATTTTCCCTAGCGGTTTGTGACCTGGGAGCACATCTCATAATATGAACCAGATGTTAAAAATAATCAGAGATGCAGGTTAATTTTAATGAATCCTGCAGGGTCATTATAAAGGCCTTTAAATAGCAGCAGGAAAACTCAAAAGCAGGGCAGCAGCTACGTGAAACTATGTGACAATATGGGGCTCATGAAATGAATGAGCGCTTCCGTTTGAAAGGGCGTCATACAGGACAGAGTACTTCATTTCCAAAACCAGTCCCGTTGGCCCAATTCTCCCAGTGAACCACGTTGTTTAAAGGGTTTTAAAGCACAAACAACTCAATCTTTATACTGGAAATGTACAATATGTGCAAAGCATTAGCAGCGACTTTGTTCTTCTGTCACGACAACACAAAACCATTTACAACCCTTTATCTTTTCCATGATAAGGACAGAGGGTCTGAGTCAAGGCTGCCGAGGGAAGGAAGGCGGGAAAAGTGTGAACCGCGCACATCAATACTGCTGCACTCAGCTCAGCTCTGCACATTCAGTGTCTCATTAAGGATGTGGTTTGACATCAGCGTTAGCGTGTTACTGCAGTTGCTTTCAGACGCGCGGAAAAGCTGCAACATTGTGATTTGTTCAAAATCTGACAGCAGAGTCAACAGTCCTCTGCGCTCGCATCGCACCGGGACCAGCTCTGAGCAGTTTCCAGGGGTTTACTCCGCTCACCTCTCGTAGCTGTGTACACACGTACAGTACACAGCCTTCACTGCAGTAGAGCTGGACTGCCCCCTAATGCTTAGCATCCCATCAGGCTCCGCATCGTATGCAGCATTCATTAGTTTATATTTTAATACATACCATTATTTTTGATATTTCATCACATAGAAAGTGATTCTGGGGTTAATGTGCTGATTCTGATGGTTAAATTAAGGTTAATCGCTTACATTTTTTAAAATTATTAAATAAATACAATTTGTGCGTGTTGTTACGCAGTTTAAAAACATTGATCACTACAAATTATTAACTTACTGTAAGCCGTCACCCCCAAAGAACTGAAGGCAGCCTTGTGTTTGCCACTTGCATCCTTGGGCTGCAGGTCACGAACTGCTGGTGAACGACGGCTTGTTTTCACATCATATGCAGCCGATGTCCGTCTCCATGGAAATGAAGAGCCCAGGCCTTAGCATGTCACGTTTTGGAAATATTTATTAAAGCTGTGAAATTAAGCTGGGCCAAAAGGAGCAGATGTGAGAGCATAAGCCGTTTAACTACTGTAATAGTTTAGAAGTTAAAGCGCATACGCAGTAAGAGAGCAGCAAGCAGCCTCAGGTTCAGCCAGGAAAGCCGTACGTTTAACAATACAAACGCAGCCTGGTAAGACGCCTTATGAAACCGAGCTGCAATGCTGTGTAAGCGGAGCTGTAAACAGTAGACGTATAGTCCGGCTTTAACGTGGATTAGACCCTCTGTCTGCCTTTCCTCACCACTCGGCTGCTGTAGCTTCTGCTTCACCCTCCCTGGCCCAAAGCCAACGTGTCGTTCAGCGTCGTAGTATGTGTTACCCAATTGAAATAAAAACTCCATCTTGATTAAGCTACTTCTACCACTGTAAAAGTTTTATTTGCGTGTAAAATATATTTCCACGTCCACATCTGGAGAACACCATCTCAAGCACGTAAATATGGTTCGACACAATCTGTACCAGCACAGCCAACCCGCCGTGCGCAAAACAGCTAAAGTGCGAAAGGGATGTGAAGCAGAGATTTCCATTTTTTTCCCCACACGCATAATTAGTGCAGGGGGGAATCAAAACGCTACCGTGTCAGTGCAAGCGCATACACGGCTGCATGCAAATCCAAAAGCAGCAACGATCAAAAGTACAGTCAGTGAGGGTTCAATTGAAAGCTGCACCATATTTGCACTTATAGTACTTTGTATGCAAAGACTAACAACCTGGTCTCCTCTCTGTGCGAGTTGAGCTCGTTTGACTGTGTGGTTGTGAAGCATGAATTTTAAACCGCCATATGGTTAAATTAGCATGGAGTCTGGCGAAACGTTCTTCTGCTGGAAAGACGCCAGCGTTTGATTTCCTGTGCAATCTAGTAATTACCTAATCAAGAACTTTTATTTTGGCAGTTTTGTGGATACACATCATCATATCGTTTAGCAGTGGGAATCATCTCAGAATCCGCAGGATGTGCCGAGAACGTGATTAACACATAGCAGAGCGGAGTGAAATGGGCGTCGGGCCTAAGCTACGACACGTTTCATAACTAACTGCTGGTTAAGAGATGTGGTTTATGACAGATGACCAGGAAACACTCTGTACTGTAAGAATCCTGGGTTTGTTTACACCAAATTGTTACTGTGAATCTTTCAGCCTCGCAGCGTCGGCTGTAATGAGGTTGGTTCTACAGTTCAGTGGTCTTCATCGTGCTGATCTTAAGATGCGCCGCTTTATGGGAAAATAATGAAGTGTTGCACTTAAGAGCTTAGTTTTTGTAGCTAGGGGATGACTCGTGTGCACCTTTCCTCCAGACACTCAAAAAAAAGAAAAGGGGAAAAAAATTTTATTTTCCAGCCCAAACTCCTTCTTCCAATCCTTCAGTTAGATGAATAGTAATGACTAATGGTTAATGGCTGCAGCCAACTCGTAGGTGTGTTTTATAGTCCTCCTGATGCTTGTAAAAGAAGTTACAGAGAAAAATGATTACCTCATCTGTCCATCTGTCTGCAGGACATGCAAATTAGAAAGGGTCATAGCAGGGGTCAACAGTATTGTACAATAATAAAGTGAAGGAATCTGCGACCTCGTCTCAACTAGAAAAACACCTGCAGCTTATTGTGCGAATTAAAGTGGAAATGTGGAGCAGGAAGCGTCGGCTGCCACAGCACGTACTCAGCATAAGCCAAACCTAAGACGCATCATTAATGGCAGTGGTCAGTTTAATTTAAACACTGAGAAAGATTAGATTGATTATATCAGGAAACTGCAGTAGCTGAAAGCCAACACTGCACAGGAGCTGACGAGGTGAAGAAGCTTGTAATATCAGCTGTTCATGCACCGCGACACTTCACCAAAGTGACAACAAAGCCACCCAGCAACAGGAAAAAACAGGCGAACACGGTCAAATCCACATCATCCTTACAAATACACACCTCAAACAGCCGTTTGCTGCCCAGGGAAGGGAATGTGAAAAAGTTTACCACACTGATTTTGACAAAAAGCACTAAAGATCATCACTATTATCACTTACAAAAGGCAACGTAGTCCACATACAGCAGCATCCTAGTTCATGAACAAATGAAAGGACGCCTGCAGGGGGAGGAGGGGGCGTTTAAGTGCAAGTCCAGCAGACCTGCACATGTGGCAAAGCAACGATCATGTGATCACTCCACAGTCTTTTTTTAATAACAGCAACACCAAACACATTTCCTTCACAAAAAAGACTCACAATGAAGCCAGTGTTGATCAAAGGGGCGTCTAAAAGCACAACTGTCCTGATTCCATTGTGTCCCGTTCAGTTGTGCAGTGATCAGCTGTGGTTTGGGAATTAAGACCATTAAGCTCAGGTTCTGAGACCCTGAAGGCTTTTTATGGTTTTTCACAAAAAGCTTTAACGCAGTGTTTTTGCAGCTCGCATCAAACCAAATGAACACACAAAAGGCTTAAGGTGGCATATGAAACAAACGTGAAGTCAACAGAGCTGCTAATCAAAGAGCTGACTGGGGAATCCTCAGCACGTCAACCTTCAGGAGTGGCTGGAATCGTTTTTCTTTTTCTGTAAGAGTGGTTCTGATTTGTGCACAGGATTGTGGGTTAGAGTAACAAAGATGACAACAAGAATAATAACAACACCCTGGACAGGTCTCCAGTCCATCACAAGGGCACACACACACACACACACAATGCAGTAGTTCCCAAAGAACACGACTGTACTGTAGCTGGAGAAAACCCACCTGGGTGGTGCCAGGTCTGAATCCAACCCAGGTCCCGTCTCTATAGACAGATTCTGTGCTCGTGTTCTGTGTTTAAAATAAAAGTAGTTTTCCATGACTGAACTGGATCCTATTTAATCTGGAAAGCTCCAACAGCCTGTGAAGGTTCAGGGCAAACAGTAAAAAGGCTCCAAGTACCGTAGTTATCATCATTACGTCATTACAATAAAGCATTATTAACAGAGGAATGCACACAGCACTTCTGTCCTGGCGGTGACATGTACCTTTCAATCTGCACCTTTTTATGCATCTGGCCTCTGGTATCAAAAATGTTCAAAGTCAATCTTCCCAACTCAATATGATATAAATATTTATGCAAGGCTTCCAGTGATTCTTTGGGACATAATGCGATTTACATTTTCAAGGACACTGAAAGTCTTGACTTCAGTGAAAACAAAAAAAAACTATGTCTATGCTGCCTCATTAACTCATAAAGCCCTGCTGTATGTGTGTCCTTTAACTTCCACAAATTCAGCTGCACTTTTCCTCAGTAAGAAAAAAAAATCTCTTGCAATAAATCAGATGGGGAGAAATTAGACACTAACAGCAAGCTTGGGTTTTTACTGCCTCACTAAGTGCAAGCTGACTGGACAAGATAAAGTGCCTAAACGGAGAACATTGGGGGACGTTTGTGTTCAAGTATTTTAATAACTCACTTAATTCTGGCAGAGCCAAAAGTAAAGATTTATACAGTTACAGTTTAAATACTCGTCAAGCTCTGAATAGACTCCTGCAGAACAATTCACACACTTTGGCTCATGTACAAGTTTCTACAAATAATATGAATAACAGAAGGATGTGTTTGCATGTGTGCATGAACAGGTACAGAGCGTAGTGGAGAGGAGCACCTGATGTGGATGTGCCAGTGTCCATGTAGTCATGCATGTGGGGAGTCTGTGCGTGCGATGTCAACTTGATTATGTACATCTTTGTGTCTTCTGCATGAAAATCAACAACAGTATAACCCAGGGGAGCCTATTAAAGAGTACAACACTTTGTGTGCACGCTTGTGTTTAAAAATAGAAGCCATGTGTTGTGGGTGACGGGTGAACACTGACTCTAGGGGGATTGAATTAAAATGAACATTTTGTACTGTACTGTGTGTGTGTGTGTGTGTGTGTGTGTGTGTGTGTGTGTGTGATACCCAGACAAAGACTGAGGAGTAAACATTGTCCTTTGAATGCAAATAACTGCACATTTCTGGATCTCAAATGCATTATTGATTTTCTATGCATCACACAATGCAGCATTACGAGCCATTCAGGGCCTTTGTAAACTGAAACGTAGTTGTCATCTGTACTCCTGAACATTTCCTGTAAATTCCTGACTAAAGTAGAAAAAAAAAAGCTCCTAAAATGTTAACAATTGATTCAAATGACAAAAAAGATGCGAGAACAAGCCATCGCTCACAATAATAGGCTCTGAATAAGGGCACGGTCATCCCCATCACTACATACCATCATACATGTCTCAGTGGCACTGTGATCCGTTAACAGAGTGCCGTGTGCTATCACAGCGAGACAGCTGTGCGGCCATGCTGCTGAAGCAACGCCACAGTGACACCATGTTAATTCGACTGTCAGCGCGTTCGTTAGAATACAAGAGAAACGGTACAGAAGGACAGAAACGCATTCTGCTCTGCTAAAATCCACCCAAGACGTCTGGTGTAGTAGCACAGTCGTCAAACGCGCCGCAGTGACGACAGGGTCTCTTATCTTCAATGCTGCAAGGTGCAACTGAACGGAATTATTGGCAGTGAACTGGACGAGCACAAATAGAAATGATTGCAAATCAATTTACTGGGTTTGTTTGCGTTTTCTACATGTTTCTGGGCTGAAAGGAAATGTATCCACTCTGGAAAACGTGTAAAAACAAAGACGTTCTTCAGTTTCCTAATTCAAGCAAATGAGTTAGTGGAATAGCAGCAATGAGCATTGTTTGCCAACCCTTGTTAATAATAACGACGTTATAGATTATTTATACGCATCAACCAACGTGTTGTGATCTATCAAAGCATTCAAGTCTAAATCTGCGAGTATCCTGCTCTGTTGATGCTACAGTAGAGTGTGCTGACAGTCATTTTATTAACTCTGAGCCACACCTCACCTCAGTTTGACGTAAACTAACATAGCAGTGAAGCAAATTGATAAAGAGAAGGGGATGCGGGGTAATTGTTTACTTGGCTTTCGGTAATCACGCGTCTGATTTGCATACTCAGCAGTATCAGTGAGACGGCTGCTTACGGAGCTGATTCGTGTCAACGTGATTTAAGAAAAGCGCAAACACAGCAAACGGTAAGTACGAAAGTAACACGTTGAATATGTGAAGGCAGAACAAATCATGTTAATATTACTGTAGTTTCCTCATTTTACTAAAAGCCTGGGGAAATGAAATAGCATCATAGAAAACAGAAAATGTGCCACGAGAGTATCTGGATTAATCCCTGGTGCCTGTTGGTCCAACACAAATGAGATAATGTCACAAACGAAAACTAAAGCTATAGTTTGGAATTCAAGACAATTTCTGTGTGAGGTCCAAGGTGGTGGACGGGACTCACTGAGCTTATAGGGAAGGCTTCTCCCACTCGATACAGGATGACTGTTCATTACTGCCACACTGTGACAGCGTTTGAAAGCCATCACACTTCATACGCGACTCAAACAGTGAACTGAAATGCAAAGCAATGCGTGTGTGGGGCTTGCACGGCCTGCTGGGTTGTTGTCATCCGTTGTTTATCTGTGCACAGTAAGCAAACTATCTAAAGCGCGTTGTTAGATGCCAGAGCTATTTTGTTTCACTTCCTCCTCAGCAAATAAAAGCACACTGCAATGCAGCAATGTAATCTTTGTTTTGATCACAGAAGATTTAACTCAACGCTATACTAGCTTAAAGAAAACGTCTCGCTCCACAGGAACCTGTATCCCTACAATCAACTTCTCTATTTCTGCAGCTCATGCAGTTGGCTGTATTGTGCCCTACTGTTAATTTGAAGACAGAAGCTTCCAGCGACCAGTGGGGATCCACTTTTCAGCTCTCTTGCTTGTGCCTCAAATGGCATCACTAACTCTGTAATCAAATCACTGGCCACTGTAGTAATGCGGCCCACGGCACGAGCCCCAGGAAACTGTGGGGCACACAAGCAATTAATTAACTTAATTGCACGGTTAACTTAATTGATTACCTTGTTATTTTGCTGGCCGTGATATGGCGCCATTGCATAGTGAGATAATGCAGAGAAAATTTGCATATTCTGCAAGAGGCCGCGTGGTTTGAGGTATCAGCTCCCCTCCCTCTGCTCCTGACTCACTCATTGAAATACAAGTGTCCTAGTTGTGCAGTGAGTGGGTAATTGATGTCAAATTATCATTCCATTATCATGGCCGTAATTAGTTGTATTTATTAGCCATTAGCCAAACACATCCAGTCCAACACAAAAATGATAAGCAGGGCACATGAGAGCGCATGAGTGCTGCCGACTGGTGTCAGCACGACTGAGTCACGCTAATGTCACAAAGATAAAGGCTGAGCAAGAACAGCACAGGAATAAATTATGTTTCAGAGCAGCCACTAATGGCCTCCCTTATAATGATAGATCAGATATAAGCTATCTAAACTGGAGTGTTGATGAAAGCGTCGTTCTCTCCGGTGGAGGCAGGCTGCAGTGTGCTCGCCTCCCTCACTGCGAAGGTTGGGAAAGCCAGAGGCATTTATCAGCGGAATGAGTTGGCCTCAGATTTGGCCTCAGACAACTGTCATATCAACACAGCTTTAGGGCAAGGCAGCAAGCTTCGCTCCACTCCTCATCCCCACACTCTCTGCTCCACTTCTCCAATATCTCACTGCCCCTCTTTCTGTCTTCCCTGTCTGACTTGTCCTAATCTGTCCTTCTCCCCCTGTGCACACCCATCTCCAGTCTTTCCTCTGCCTCACACTGCTCCTCCATCCTCCCTCTCCTTCGGTGCTGTGTGTGTGTGTGAGGGATGATTCTTGCTCCTGGACTGAGTATATTAGCTCTTCGGCCTCACTCTTTCCTGACAGCTCCGACCTTGTTAAGACTGGAGAGTGAGACGTCCTCTTTTACAGCCATAGAAAGGCTGCAAGGGCAGCTGCATGACTTTTTTTACCTTTTAGTTTTACCCTTGAAGATGTACATAAACACATCATCAGGGGATGATCATTAAGAAGAGAGCTGCCAGCGCCAAAACATCTCACTTCAAAACTCCACGTGTGTCTATTTTTATCTGAAGGACTACAACTGGGATTTTGAGACACTTTCCAAAACTTCTCTTGTAGAAAACTTTCTCTAAATGCCACACAATGTCTTGGCAAATACAGTAAGTGTAACACCCAACTCACAAGCCCACCTTGATTTCTACACTTCTTGTGAAAACCAATTAGCATACTCTATCATGCTCCATGGCACCATTAAATGAGCTCATTAAATACATTTAGGATTACAAATCAAAGTGACTGGCAATTAGGATTTGCCTAATTGTGTGAGAATTTAAGGATCTTACGCCATCTCCCTTTGTTTGATGCGCAGCATATCACGCTGCATCCTTGTTTCATCAGCTGAGCCGCTCGGATGACTGATGTGGAAAAGCAGAGCGAGTCCGGATACGATTATGATAAACTATATATGTGATATCTGAATCAGAGGAGGGCAGGCAGCCCGACGCTATAACTGGCTGCACTGGTTCATACCAGCATCACTGAAGTTGAAGAGAGACCGTGAAAAGTTTTGCTGGAGCTCGTCTCTTACTTGGAGACACTCATGGGTGACTTAATCCGGTCATAGGCCTCTGGTCCGGACTAAGCCTCTGGGCCTGTTGAGACCTGCCTCCCGCAACAACAAGCAGCTGATTCATGACTGGGGCTCGTCCATGCGTCACCTCAGTACCTCATCTGCATTTAACTACAGGAAGACACACAATGACGCCGCCACGTCGGGAGGCTCAGAACCGAAAGCCCCTGAACAGTCGTACAATTAAACTTGGACTCACCCGGACACGTGTTGTCTGCTGTTCCTGGTGGATCCACTCCTCGAACGAGTCGACGGAACCGCTTTGGCCCAGTTTGAGGTCACGGTGCCAGTGGTTCGTTGACAGCAGGTCCGTTGCGCTGCGGGTGCGTCCGAGTAAACGGCAGCAAACGTAGTTTTCACCAGAACAGCGCTAACAACAGAGTCTGGTTCGTGTTCTGTTTTGCAAAACTACTTCAAATGTTTTTGTGTGCGTTTAATTTACCACCGCTCTCGCGTCTCTTAACCACGTGACCTGAAGATCCCAACAGCTGAGGTAACGACACCTGACACCGAACTGACCAATCGGTGGCAACAAACGGGTTCGACGCCTCAGTCCATCCATCCTCCGAACCGCAGTGCGCTCGTCAGGATGGAGTCCTGGAGCCTAACGCAGCTGCTCAGGTCGCCACCGCAGATTCAATCACTCACCTACGGGCAACTTCCAGTCTCATGACGGCTGCAAATCAGATCTTTCAACAATATCATGAGCAGGATCTCGGGAGGACTTTCCACTCAAGGCTGCAAATGGGAACCTCAGGCTGGTCCCAGAGAAGAAGTCATCAGTAGCACACACGTGATCCCAGCCACAGCTTCTGAAACAGAAGGAAACGGTTCTGAGTCTACTCGCTGCTCGTCTGGGCCTTGGCTTATGTTAAATGTCTGCTTACTTTGCAGCATGATGAATCTTAACACCCTTGGGCTTCGCTGTGGAAACACCAACCTCTGAAACAGTGTGGCCATTTAAATAGTAACAGTAAATCAAATTTTGCCACAGGGAATAGAAGTCCATTTTCTTTGCGTCTATCACAATATATAGAGCATTTGTACAATATATGATCATGCCAGTGGGGCTCTCTAAATTTAGGGAATGTGTTGTGATAGAGATCTATCATATATGAACTCCACTACCTAATCACCACCTCCCACTGTGGGTCGTGAAGAGAGCACAGTACATTCATCTCTGTCAATTTCTATGAGAATAACTTAAATTCTGAATAAGCGACTGCCAGAAGTGTGAAACCTTGCTGCCTTTGTTCCCTGGCTGCATTTAGCTTATGTGCACTGGTTAACACACTTGTACCGAAAGTACTGAGGGAGTACCACCCATGTGTTTGTCCTAGTTGCATCTAAAAGGATTTGGCCATGCTCACATTCCTGTTACAGTCTCAGTCAGCTGTATTTTCCTTGTAAACTAGAGAGCTGGTCCTGGAGTTGGCTGACTTAAGATGCACAAGGAGGATTTTCTGGTAGGACAAAAAGCCCGGAGTTGTTTGTAGGCAGGCTTGTGCTGCTGGCACTGTGAACTTGAAGCAACGTTTTGAAATACTTAAATCGTCCCTATATGCGTTGCTCCGCGGGCTGATCAGTGATCAGGGAAAGAGTTAGGTCAGAGCGATTCTAAGGAGCTGGATCATGTAACTTCTTTGCAATTATTCTTCCAGTCTTTCATGAACGTACCGGACGTTTCAGTGGTATTTCTTTATCTGTCATATTTTCAATCTTACACATTAAAGTTACACAGAAGACACTGAGCAAACATGGAATTATGTATTCAACAAAACCATTTATTAAAGTAGCCACCGCTCCAGACTGTGTTGTTGGTTCACACTACAGGACTAGTAGCTCACTGGAGCAGGTCCATGTCCATGTGTTCACATTGACACATGCAGCTGACCCACATCCAGTGCAAACAAAGACACCGTTTAGAACCAGACATCTCATTGTGTTTCTTGTCCCAAACGAGTCTTCTCTACACTATGTGTTGCTCTTTCAAAGTAATAGTTTCTTCGCTGCAGTTCGAGCATAAAGGCCTGACTTATGCCATCTGAACTCCGAGAAGACTTTGTGCGACCTTTAATCTGAGGAGCTGCTCATCAGGGCTTTCTGAGGCTGGTAATTATAATAAACTTATCCTGGACAGCAGAGGTCGCTCTTTTCGTTCTCTGCTGGGACGGACCTCATGAGAACCAGTTTCATCATAGCGTGTGATGGTCCTGGTATCTGCAGATTAGCTGACCTTCATATACTAAAGTAATGATGTCTTTTCTCTTTACTTGAGGATTTGCTGCCATTATATAGTTGGGTCCAGTAGCAGGAGCAGCACTAATAATCAGTTTAATAATGGAAATAGTAAAGGTTCACAGAAGGAGGTGTTTGTTGTTTTCAACACTTGAACTGCAGTCCCTGCTGAAAATACACACTATTCCCACTAAAGTAATGTCTGAATGAAATTACACAACTGTACTGCTCTTCTGTTTATTGTTTATTGCAACACAAATGATCCTGGACGCATGCACTGTTGTTTTTTTCATTTGCAGAGCGTTTTCTCTTTAAATCTGTTCACTGTGAATCAGAATGACAGAATCTCTTGGAAACAGCACGTACTGTAGTCTTCCTCTGTTGCTATAACATGGCAGCAGTAATAGAAAACCATAAAAGGCCTGCACAGGATGACAGAGTAATAACGGTAGATTTAAGCTGTGGCAGACCAGGCAGCCCTTCACAGCCATAATGACTCGTTCTAATGCATGTCTGGGAGCCAATAGATTGAGGTCAATAATGATTGTTTATTGCCCTTATAAGAAAACATTGGATGTTAATAAAATGAATCATTTTACCTTTGGTAGTGAGTTGGGGAAATAGCTCTGCCAGAATTGTAAAACTCCCTACTGTGGTTTAAGATAGATGAACCTGGTAAATTCCCCGGATTACATCTAGATTCAGATATTGATTGTATGCTTTGTGTAATTTCATGCTGTGCGCTGCTGTATATGATGGGGACCGTGGGAGAAAGGCACAGAAGGATGGAGGAGGTAAAGAAGACAAGTTACGCAGAGGCAGATAAATTGAGTGTGTGGGACTCCTTGCACATGTACATGCACACAGACTAATTCAAGGCCATTTCCTTAGCTGAGCAGTTGAGCAGGGATGGGATCAGCCTTCTACAAATGGCTTGGAATGTTAATGGGAATCACAAATGGGTCAGGGTAAGCAAAATGAACTGCGCCTGGCTAATTTTGCGGGAACCAGGCCTCTGCTCATCAGGGTTAAAGTCCAGAAAAAGCAACACACTGACAGATCTGGTAAAGGGAGTTTGCTACTTACTGTACAGTAGCTTGTGTTAATAATATCAATCAATTAATAGTCAGTGTAATGGCTCATTAATGGATGAATTGCATTGTAACACTTTCAGCATCAGATGCGCTTTCTCTGCTGTTTGTATCGTCACTGAATCAAACCTTATTATTATCACAAATGGTCCCTTTTATACAGTAATTTATTGTGAAATTCTTCCTATAAAACAATTTGTGTGTTGGTATTATATCAGATAGGTTCCAAAAACGTAACTACATTTATTCTTTTGAGTAATTAAAGATGGGGCATCCCTGAGGAATCCACTATTAGTTCCAATTTGAAACCTCCCATTAATTATTTGGATGAAATGAAAAACAGTTTGTATGAAAAGCAAGAGGAGACAAAAGGTCTTTGTAGGTAATTTTATCTCTCCAGAGAGTCAGAAGCCGTAATCCCTTTCTCTCAGGTTATTACAGACACATCTTCCTACTGAAAGGCTTTAGTTCTTTAGTCCAGGTTGAGGCTTGTGCTTATGCTGCCATCTTCTGGTGAAGGTTGACCTACATTATCAAAACAATAAGCTGAATACAAGACTGTACTGTAGCTCATAACATTTGCACTGCTGCTTAATCAAGCAGATAATGAGCAATATGATTTGAAGCTGGCATGTGTGTGTGTGGGGGGGGGTGTCAAAACTCATGAGAGATGGGGATTTCTGTATAAATATTTATAGCAGGCAAACAGATCAATGGCTATTAAAAAGGTCAAGGGCAGATGATGATGAATGCTTGCTGTATGTATTGATAAATTTTGACCACAGTTTGGAATTACAAATGCTCTCACACACACACATACACCCACCCATCCACACACACACACACACACACGGATGGCAGACCAAATGATTGGGATTAATTCATTGATCGTGCACAATCTGTCATAATTAATTCCATACGAACAACTGTGATGAGAGCAAGCCTCTATTAAACAGATCAATTATTCAACATGAGGGGGAGGTGGGCAAGAAAAATGAATGAGGGAGACTGGTGCCATCACAGGCTGCAGATAATGATCTTTTCTGAGAAACTAGTAGAGGTTGGCTTACAGTAACACTTCCATAAACATACTGTACTACAGAGTATTACTGTAACTGGAGCCTGGCACACGTCACCGTGCAAAAGTTGACATCATGTGAGATAACTTTATATAACTTGTTTTTTTAGCAGGGCAAATCCAATATTCTATTGCCTCCAAACGTTGTTCTACCACAGAGCCAGTCCCTCCATAATGCTGCCATTCTAAAGAAAAAACACATTATTTTGTTTCATGCTCTGAGTATTTCCACTCACCTCCTGGCCTGTAGGACTCAATAAAACATGACAGATTTGCTTTCTATCTGGCTCCAGGTTGAACAGTCCCTACTTTCTGAACCAGTTTCTTGTGTTCATGTTTATATCCACCAAATATGATGCACATAACAAACAGCTCACAGGATCATCTGGTTCAGTAAAGGCACCTACATTTAGACAGCAAACACAAAAAAGCCACATGCATATAAAATCAAGCTCACAGGCAACTGTGGGAAAAGGATTGGATACATTGGTCTGCTCCTGTTTCAGAATACATTCAAACTCTGACCTATAATCTTGACAGGCAGGGGCAACAGCAGGTTGGAGATTCCATCAACAAAGAAGTCCGTCCATTCAGTGGTCAGTTCTGACGGCAAATTCTCCAGAACGTTGGTTGAGCTTGATGTGAAGAATCGGTTCAGCCTCACTATCAGTGCACTGTTCTCACAAGCAAAGAGCTGCACCCATGGGTTCCACAGACTGCTCACATTCTCACTGGCAGCCTGTTAATGACAGGAGACAAATACTGATAAAAGTGTATGTAACAAAAGTTTTTGTTTAATCAAACAATGAGTCTTTTTTTGGAGGCAGCAGAGTAACATAGTTAGCTACAACTGGTGTAATACCTAGAAACGAGTGAGGACAACCAACATACTTCTAAGCTAACATTTACCAACAGGTATAATATTTTACAGTTAAACAAGACAACGAGTATCGTCTCACCTCCAACCTGGTTAACATTGAACACAGTAAGAAGTCCCACTGGTTGGCGCCGAGACGCTGGACGCTTGTGCACATATATGCAGGTCATTAGTTCTGAATTCACTTGATCCAGGAGTGTGTCTTCTCACCTTGGAGAGGACGCCTGTGCTCATAGCCTCTGGTTCAACCCCTGACAGTGGTGTCAGTGGCAGACCACCGTATGCAGATTCTGCATTCCTCTGTATGTCTTAAGTGATTGTCATCAGTGGGAAAATTAGAAACGTGTGCAATTTGATAACATTAAAACCCCCATTGTCATTTTATGAAAAAAGAAAAAACAGAGAAGGTAATAAAATTAACAAAACTGCTAAGATTACAAAAGGAGGAAACTCTGCCGACCTAAAGGAGAAACAGATAAAGCTACTGTAATTAGTCTCTAATGAGTCTAATTAGTCTTCTGGTCTGAGTGACCAGCTCTGGGTGGACAGATGTGATTTTGTTATCAAAGCTACTGACAATAGTATAAATACCTGCTGTTTTTTTATTAACACACTTCTCTCAGTCATTTTTTATAGCAAAATGAACAAACAGAACAAAGAGATGAAATATGATGCATGTTTTATTGGTGTTTAATAATTTACTTAAATGACAACACACTACTTTGTTTTGAATTAATAACTACAGTACATTTCATTTTTTATTTCCATGTGTACTATACTGTATTTCACTCTTGCCAGCAGGGGGAAGCATGGACCTGCTAAAACCAAAAGCAGACACCATAGAAGGGCATCATTTAAAAGATGTGTGCACATACCAGCAACAGAAGTAATGGAGTACCCCATTTAAAAAACAGAATTAAAAGCATCAAAATGTCCACTGGTAGATTCAACATGAACAGAATCGAATCAAGGCTGCTGAATCATCTTCCAGGCTGCTGATTGTGTCTCTAGTGGTGTGGCTCTATGAACTGTAGTTGCAGCAGACCAGATTCAAGAATATTTTACCCTTGTAATAATTGGAAATTATTGTCTTGGAGACTGGCATTTGCCAAACCACAGGCTTGTCTGAGCCAGCATGTTGAGATAAGGAAGGTAGATATTACTGAGACCAGCAGGAGAGCACATTTCTCCATCATTCAGCTTGACATCCTGACCAAAAACACGCAGCTACAAAAAAGATGGAGGACTAAAGGTTACTGCTTAGAATGTCTTTTAAACAGTGGTTTCAGGTTGTCGGTGTGTGTGTGTGTGTGTGTGTGTGTGTGGGGGGGGGGGGGGGGGGGGGGGGGTACCTGCTTTTGTAGAAGTTCCTGTGTCAGTTTCAGAAGTGTGGTACTCTGACTGCACCTTAAGTTACTGAGCATCAAAGTGGCACGAGCCAGAGTCAAAATGGACCCTGGTGGCATGTAAGCCCTTCCAACCAACAGGCTCACTGCTTCCTACAGACATTTACACAAAAATAACAAAGCAGAAAAGTTCAATCATAGATGAGATAATCACGTTGCTGAAGCCAAAACACTGAATGACTGGGATGGTGTTCCCTCTTTTTAAACGGAGGGGGAAGAGAATGTGTTAGGGGAAATAGAGGATCACACGGAAAGCCAATAACCAAGACTTGGATTTAGGAGGAACGATGTTGTTTTGCCCCAGTTATGCCCTTTGTCATCGGATCTGTTTGGGTCTTGTTCACAAGTGAGGGATGGGTGGAAGTACCTGCAGCATTGCGGTGCTGTCATCAGTCCTGCCTCTCTGGGCCTCCAATTCTGCACCTTCAACCATCAAACGTGCTCGAATATCAAGGTCTCCCCACTGCACACATTCACTAAGACCTTCCTGTATCACCCGCGCTGCTTCATCATTGAAGTGCTTACCTTAAAACAGCACAGGTTTCATGAACATTTACTGTGTCTTCATTGGTTACAGTATTTTGATGCCTTGGTTTTACGAAACAAAGTATAACAACTAAATCTAATTATTTTCATTGGTACCATCTATTACTTGTACTCAAGAGATAAAAATTGTTGATTTGTTGATGAATTTTGAACAAAAAATGAAAGATCAGTATCATACATGACAAACCTGGTAAAAGACCAGCATTTGCAGGGATGTTTGCAATCAGGCTGTGGACCAGAACCAGGCGGCAACGCAGCCACAGAAGAACTCCAGTTCTCTCACTGACCTCAACTTCTCTGGGACAGTCTAAAGGCAATGGGAGTGACACGCTGCAGTCTTTGAGATCCTGGGCATACGGAAAGATTTCATATGATACATTCCATTTGAAATAATCTACTAAATGGAATCCATAATTTCTATTGCCTACCTGTTTACATCTGGTCCCGTGATGCAGGGGCTCAGATGCAGGTTTGTGAAAACCAGATATGAACTGTCTTGCGATTACTGGGGACGTCTGCAACAGCACCAAGGAACACACCGCTGTCTCAGAACTGAAGGAGGACAGTGGACCTTTAGGACTTACACAAGGATAAAACACAAACACTACTACACAGTGCACACGGTACATGTGTATAAGTAGTCTTTACCTAAGTGCAACATGTCCCTTCTGCAGGTACAAATTAGCTTTTAAAAGCTTGAACTCTACAGCCAGTTCAATGTTTTCCATTTCGGAACAGCAGCAAGACGTGAGCTGCTGTGAACTTGATTTTACCAAGGAGGACGCGGCTTCTAACAAAAGGAACTACAACACATAAGAACAATGTGACACAAAGATGTTAAGGAAAGAAATCTATATTTATTTCAATGCACCAAGAATAAGGTGGGTCAGTGCTGAAATTCCAAGTTACAAACCCCTGAAAAAAGTCTTACCTTAATCCTTTCTGGACTCAGGATTTCCTTCCTGGATTTCAGATCCAGTACTTTTGGCTCTTCTGCTTTCATGCAAGAACCTTCTATGTCAAGCCTGTCCTGTTTATGATTTCCTGAATTCATTGGAACTGTTTTGCTGGCACAACATTCTCCTTCAGCATCATCTGAAAGCCATTCCCACTTGCATTAAACAATATATGACTTCCAGTGACTAAAACATTTGTTATTATTCATATATTTTGTCCAACATTCAAAGGTTGTCCCATTATCCGCATGCCTGTTTCAGATCTGTGTGAGCAAACATATCATTGTCTACAGACCTTGCACAGGGAGGCCATGTACTGTGTTACTGAGTGCCAGTACTAGTTGAATACGGGCCAAGTTGAATCTGAGGCACAGTTGAGATCCGTACAACGTACGTATCTCTGGAGCGAAGTCACAGTTCATAAGTTCTTCCAGAGCCTAGTCACAAACACCATATATATATATTCAGAATATGTTCAGAAAAACACACTCAGCAAGTTCATCATTCATCCTTTGGGGATAACATTGTGTGTTTTGTATACTGCATATAACATATAGAAAATACCTCCGCATTGTCCTGGAGGGACTTGTTGCTGTGGAAAATCTTTGTCGGCTTCACAATAAGCACAATATAAAGTCATTCACAAATAGTAGGCATAAAACAACAATTCCAATACTGTGCAGAAACAGCACCAGAACAAATATATTGCAATTTAGCTTTAAGAAATCTTTCACTTCATCCTCTACCACTGTGCTACAGTACAATACAATGACACACATTCAACTCCTCAACCTCTCAAACAATTCACTGAAAGAAAAGCAATGAGGCGATACACAGTATGCGTGTTCATGTGTGTGCATACTTGAAGGCTGTCTGTGGCAATGTAGTATCCACAAGGCAAAAGGACCCCTATTCCTTGCGTTAGCTGAACTGCCTCTTTCACAGCTTCAGTGAACAGACACAATTCCGTTAGAGCACGTATCTGCAGAAAACACCAGCATGGATTAACAGCTCCTAACACAAATAAGAACATGCGCAGGATATGAGACAAATGCTGACCTGAAGTATTTTGCCCTCAACAGTGCGTTTCACATCTCTGCACAGAGTCCCGACAACATGTAGGTAAAGTGCTACTATGGGCAATAGCTGAAAGTACACACACAGTTTAACAATCTGTAAATTATATATGCTAAGTGTTGCCACTGTGTTTATGTGTGTACCGTGATGTGATAGCCTGTGGTGAAAAGCCAGTGGCAGATGAAGTGAAGGCTGGTTACTGTGCTGTCAAGATGAACCCTACAGGGTTCAGAGAAAAGGTTGACTCCAGGAAGCAGTTCCTCTCTAATGCTGTGGGAGGCGTACTGGAGGTCAGTCTGGGGCTGAGCCATGGAGCAATACAGCACACACTAGTGGGTGACAGACAGCATATCATTACACATGAACACACACAGACTGCACAAAACATTTTACTATTCTAAATCGAATATTAACCAAAATAAGTAAGAAAACACTTATGAGGTAAGAGATCATCCCCAAAATTACCTTAAACAGGTGAGCAGACAAGAGACAGCACTTGGTGCGCTGGCTTATATCAGACGTTAAAATATACCTGAACATGAAAAAACAATTCTCAGGAGCAAGTGGGTTTTGAAAGCTGCTTGACACATACACAAAAAGCCTCACATAAACCTACTGTGCTATCTTAGCAGTGAGTACAGCACCCTGTAAACATCCCCAGATGCCAGCCTGCTTCAGGGTTTGTTGCAGGCAGCCACTCCCAGAGGTCACACCATCCCATGTTTCCACAGTGCCTGTGCTCTTTAAGGCACAGTCTACAGCGTTACTCCAGCATGACTGCGCTGCCCTGGAGGTAAAACACAGACACGAAAGAAATATTATTAAATTTTAAACAAAAACATCATCATAATAACTATTCAGGATTTTATTACGCAGATGCTGGTAAAGGTTTAATTATGTGCTAGGCAATAAACTAATAAGGACAAGGTTTGCTTTAACACACACAATAAAATTGATTTCTCACCGTCTGTTTCCATTGTAGAACTGTAGGTTTCCCATTTCATGCAGAGCCAAAACTCTAAGGGAGTCATGACTGTTGTCCCTAAGACCCTCTAAAAAAAGTTGAATGGAGAGAAGAAAGTAAGACGTTGGAGACCCTGACAGCCTGCTACAAACCTCTACTTGTGTCATTATTCTTGTGTCATTTTTCACAAATATTCTCTCATGTTCTTTCAATACTGTGCTGCTGTGGGTCTCGGTGTGTGGTACAGATCATTTTGTGTTCTTACTAAGGGAGGTGGAGTATGCAGCAAGGACAGTGGGCAAGTGGTCAGGGCTGATAGGGAGGCTGCAAAAGGCATTTGCAGTACTGAAGTCCTCCGCTGTCATGTCGCAAGGTTGACTGTTTGGAGCAGGCCTAACATTGGCACTGAAATCCACCAGGCTTGTCGAATTGCTCAAACTTGCGCTGTGCCGTAAATTAACATCAAAAGCTGGAAAGAAAAGAAATACAAAACAAACAGTACAGTATGTGTTTCTGCTGCATTTGCTTTCCCTCTTGTTCTGACTTTTCATCCCTTTTAGGTGATTCTTAAAATGCATTCAGGCTTAGAGCTCCCCCTATGTTCCTTTTGACGTCCTTGAAGGCTGCACAAGGGTTAAGTATCAATTTAAAAACAAGCATATTGACATTCCTATAAATAATTATTATAGAGGTCATCATCGCACCCTTGCTTGTAAATTTAAACCTATTTAATCATTAGACTGTCCTTGTTCTTATTTACTTAGTTTGAATTTGTTTTTGGATTTGTTGATGTGGTTCTTTCGTTAAACAGAGCAGCAGTAGCAAAGCAACATCATTCCTTTATGGTATTATGTTTTTTTAATTGTTGTTTTAGTGCATGTTTGTGTGCTTCCACTCAGTCTGTTTCAACTCACAGGGTTGTGTGTATGCCAACAGCAGCAGCAGTAACGAGCGACTGTGCTGAAAGATCTCCATGCAGTCTGATCTTCTCTCAAGGGCTTGGTGGTAACAGGACAATGTGTCTTCTATATCCAGTGGGACACACACATGGGCCATGGAGAGCTTTATTTCTGCACCTTGGATACAAAACATGCACAACATTATTATACAAGCAAACAACATCTGTCTAGAATAAACAGGTTATATTTACAATATTTTTTTGTTTATTATTTAATTTTATGATTATGAGTATTTATTCAATGACTGAAGGCAGCTGTTCAAACCTTTAAGATCAACGACATTTCGAGTAGTGGAATTAGCAAGTACTGTCTTTTTGCGAATGTGTGGCTGCTTTGCATGTGTAAGGGTCCATCCACTGAGCAACTGAGACCATGCATAGCTCCTGCATGTTACCTGAAATACAGAAATTATGTCACAAAACATAAACCCATATGGCACAATGCAGATAATGTAAAGAAATTCACTAACTAAATTAGGTATTACTGCATTTTGTTCAGGTTCTGTGGGCTGTTGGGTGAGTATGTTCTACCTCCTTGCCCGTGGCCATCTGTGTCTTGACATGGTGTGGTTGTGGGACTGAAGGCCCTCCATGAAGACGAATCCTTTCCAGCAGCCTCCTCTGAGCATAAACTAGTAAAGGGGTTATGATCAAGGCATAACGTTCCCTAGGATAGACACAACATGTTTGTCAGCAGTCTGTTTTACAGCCAATGATATTTGATTATTACCCGTTAGCATCCTGTTGAAATTGCTTTTGCTGTAATTGCAACATTAACGTTTTCAAACAGTAAATCGAGAAAATATCCTTTACCTTGTGTATGAGTTGTACAGTAGTGCAAAGTGTGCCAGGCTTTCCCATTTGCCACTAAGATAGAGTTGTTCCAATGTATGCAATACCAAGGCGCGAACCCAACGCAGGTCCACGTGGGTGCTGTCATCCAGGGGGACTGAGAACTGGAGACTAGTCTCAAGATCCTCCTCAATCAAGTCTCTACCATACACACTCCAAACCTAGGACACACACACAACAGTGTCGTCTGTACTTTTCTGAGCTGACAAGGCACAGAGTGTAGTGGCAATGCAATTAGTGCTTTCTTTCTAATAATCTAATTTAAATGAATACGTACAGTACATACGCTTTCACACAACTGGCTAGGTTAATGGATATTAATGGTATGTACAGTATGTGACACTTACACCAAGTCTGTTTAACATGTCCATTATTAGGTCAGTAGCCAGCATCAGTAGTGGGGTGAAGACAGTCTGGAGATGACCTGCTGTGATGACACAGGGAGGTTCAAGCTCAGTAGCCTTCTGTACAAAGAAGGCCATTCTGCAGCTTTGATCCCATACAGCCTGACACACATACTGCAGAGTGGCCCAATGGCTGCCGCGATGTGCCAACACCTGGGACAGAGTTAATATACAAAATACAATAAAGGTAAAGTAAGCACAAAAAAGATGCATGAAGGAACAATAAACATGATGAAGACCATTTGCTACTTCAAACCAGGCTGTAACTACTGTATATAAAGTAAGCCTTAATACACAATACATTACTGTGCGTGTGTGTTGATTACCATGGCCCTCTGGAGATATAAGCCTGCTTTGTTGAGTGAGTCAAGCACAGACGTAACCGTGTGCCTGTGCAGCTCAGTGTGTTCTTCCACCGGTTGACCCAAGTCCTGCCCCTCATCACAACTTTCGTCTGTGGCAGAGTCATCATTTCTCACTGTAGAAAAGGACAAGCCAAATGATGAACTCAGACCTCTGTGTCAGTTTCTCCTTTGTCATTTGCCTCACCTTCATTTTTGTGCACAGGCATGAAATCACTGAGAAGAGAATGAGATGAGCTTCTCTTTGAGGCTCTCTCGTTTTGAAGTGACTGTTGTCTTTGTGAGTTCCTCCATATGAGGATACCAGAGTAGGCCAGGGAGAAACACAACGGGTTTAACTGGCTGTATCTAAGCAAAGATAAGATCACACCAACAATAAAATGCAATCAAAACAAACAGTATTTGATCAATAAAGCTATGGTGATTAGGCATAGTAAGGAAACTTACACAAAAACGAATCTGCTTACTTTAACACAAGTATATAATGTTATGTAGAATAATTAATGCTTTTAAGAAACTTTTAAATAATTTTTTTTTAAATCTTGCAATATGTAAGTAATTTTGCTGGTATTTTATTAACTTGTCCTGCAGAGTTCCTCCATGCAGCTTCTCCAGGCCTTGGTAAAGCAGAGCTATATGTGCCTGAGCCATTGTGTAATTAAGATGGGACCTCCACGCTCTCTCCTCCTTGCACAGTTTTCTCAGCTGAAGGCGCTTCTTGTTGCGATGCACCACAGATGTCATCATATTAAGCAGGTTCGCCACAATCAACATCTCCCTAAAAACACAGGGAGAGATAAAAATTTGGGAAGGTCGTTAAACCCTCACACGCAGTTACATTCAAGCAGGCATCCAAACAAACTACTGTACCTAACCTGTTAGTTCTCACTGACTGTAACAAGCTGTGTGGCAGTTTTTGCTTTATCTTCTTTCTTGCATCATCATGAGATATGTTCTTGTTCTGAATAAAAACGGCAAAGGAATAGCAGGTGTTTGATATTAAGGCGTGGAAGTAAACTGCTAAATTCAATATTCTTTCATTCCATAAATATTAAAATAAATAAAACAGCTTCTCTGTGGATCATGTGCAACTGTGAAGCAGAAAGTGAATACAATTGACAATATAAAAAAACAATGATGGCTGGTATTTTCACCTGCTGTGGTTCATTATCCAGAGTCTGGACACTGTTTCCTTTTTTACTGTGAGTGTCCACACTCAACAGTCCCATCACCTCATCACGCCTGACAAAACGGACACCATTTACTGTACATGCTGTCAGATCTTCAGCATTAATAATGAAGCGTTTATTCACAGTAAAGTAAAGCACCGTAAATAAGCAGACAGTAATAAAAAAATAGCCCAGTATCCCAATGACACGAAATGATTACTTTTTTTTAAAAAAAATTATACAGTAGTAATAAGCAGACCTGCAGAGAAATTTAAACATGCTCTGCCCCCACTCTAACACAAGATCTGGATGTCCTTCCTCCATAGTTCTCTGGAGTAGCAGTGCTGCATACTCAGTAAAATAGGCTTTGTACCTAAGCCTCATCACTGTCAAGAACAAAGAAAAAAGTGTCAATGAACAAAATTTGCTGCTCATGAAAAAAGGGATTCACATTTGTGCCGCTTACCATTTTGATACGCATCTTTCAGTGGGCTGCTGGAGATCAGATCATACAATATGGCTGGATCCATACTGCCAGTCACTGGTCGCGAAATCTCTACCGAAACACATTAATAAATATAACACATTTTATTGTCGTTGTCAATTACACAGTAAAGTTTGAACTATAATCTGAAACTGCTGATTATTTCTCACCATGCAAATTAAACAAGGCTCGTGTTTATATGTCTGTACGTTACCATTGTCAGTGCTGAGAGTTGCTTCAGACGTAATTTTCCTGTTCTTGGCCTTGAGTGCCTTCAGCTTAAGATCTGTTTTCACGTCAATCACATCGATGACTGCAACACGATCTATTTTCTTAAACTTCACACATAGCAACACAGAGATACACAACTACTAAAAATGTGGAACCAGAGAGAGAATTTTTATATAAAATTTAAGATCTACTGTCATTTTAGGAGTATGGATAAATCATTAAAAAGGAATTTATTCCCATTATTTCTTACACTGCCAGTAGCACTGGCAGGTCTGCTAATCTGCAGCTGGGCATCATAAATCTCCTGGAGCAGCCTGCGACCACAGTCCATCACGACAGAAGCCACCTGATGGTCCCTGAGTGCACGTAACCCCTGGTCACAAAAAATGGTTTTTATTACCCACTTGTGAGAGTCAATTTGATTGAATTATACCCGTTTTAAATGTGATAACAGATGCACATGAAGACATACCTTTGACAGGTAGTAGGTGATGCAGGCTATCATGTGCATTAATGAGTCTAGTGTCATTCCCGTCCATTGTTGTTTGAGAAGATCTGAATTCTCCTCTAAAACCACCAAGCATTTTTTAAGCACCTGAGTATCAAAACAATGTATACATTTACCATTGAAAATCAATACCAAACGTAATATGCTATGGCTGATGTTTTTGCATACCTGTACCACAGCATCACAAGTGATCTGGTGAAAAATCAGAGGTGCTAAGAGGCCATAGCAGGTAACAACAGCTTGTATGGCAGCAGTACCATCATTCAACCACAGTGCCAAGTCCATGGCGACCAACATTCGCTCACATTCAGCCAGTCTGGCTTCCTATATATAGATACAGGCACATGACATTTGATGGGATATGGCATTGGTATGTATGGGGCATTTTAATCAATATCATCTGTTTTCATAAAGTAATGAACAAAAAACAAGCAAAATATTGTTTGGCAATATTGGCAAACAGACACAAGTCTCTACAGCTGATACCTGTTCCCAAATAAATGGTCCTTTGTCACTAAAGGAGCCATAGTTGAGTGATTCTTGCTGAATGTTGATTTCTGTCTCAATGAAGATGGAAGTGAGGAACAACTGACACAGGTGAGACGAGGAGCATCCTAGGGTCTGTTTATGCAAACTTTAGCACAGCGAACAGAGATAGAGTAGGAGAAGATAAGGAAATGAAAACAAATACAGACGTCTTGACTTCGGCCGTATAAGTGTATCTCCTCACCCTCTGGCTCCGAGTCTGTCTGGTGTGCAGTGGGTTCCAGGATCAGAGAAGGTATAGTGCCTCCACAGTTCCCTGCAAGCTCTCTTTGCTATGGAGTACTGCACTGTTTGAAATGCCACCTAGAGACAAAATAAAACAAGATGATTCCATGGCATGAGTATTGTTTATCTATGTCAGTGTACTCTACACCCAAATGCTGTCACATTTTCAGACAAGCAATAATTTTATTGTTCACAAAGTGAAGTGTGATAAGGTGACAAACAAGTTGCAAGGTATATTTTTTGTTTGGATTGTGTGTCGTACCTGAGCCAAATGGGCCCAAGCAGACAGCAGTGGCACAGGAAAAGATGCCAGCACTGGAAATGTTGTCTCCCCTATGTTGTTTCCTAGTAGCTTGCCCTGGCTATTGTAGGCTGCAATGGCAAACACATACTTCTGGTTGGGCTCCAGTCCTTCCACCTTTAAAATGCACTCACCAGATTTTGCTGGTACCTGAAAACACACAAAGCCAGGGCTAACATTATGGACAAACAAGGCAAGATGATAATGTGGAAATACACTAAGAAAGAACTACTTTGTACCATATTTCCAGTTCCTAGTAGGTTGCAGTCTCCAAGGCGAACCTTCCGTTTAATACCTACTGCGCAGCCACAGAGCTGGTACCAGCACACCTGAAAGACAAAGATGAACAGTGTGGGAGAGTGTGGGGACATCTGCTACTTGACAATAGATTATCAAAACAATAAAGAATACTTTTTCCTCCAAAATATAAGGTGCTGGGGCAAAGGTGAAGGCGTGGCCAGTGCGTGACAGTAAGATGGGTGGAGGTGGAGGGTCTTCCTGGTCCTTCAGCGCCATGTCTCTGGTTTGACCTGGAGTCTTCCTTGTGGCAGAGAAATACAATTTTCTCTCCTCCAACTCTGCTTTTTCCATCAGGGACGAAGCCTCCTGACAAGCAAGGAACTTATTAATAGAATGTTTTGTGATTTATAAAAAATAATACATTTGTATAATATAGCAATATATAACATTAGTATAGATATATTTTCAATTCTTGAATAGTTATGTGAAGGCTTGTGCTTGTGTAACCTCTAGCAAACTCTGGATCTGGCTGCTGTTTGATTCCTTGTTGCTGTACAGTAGCAAAGCTCTCTGGGTTAGAAAAAGAGCTTTGGAGACCTTGCTCTTCTTTATCCGACCAAACAATTCTGACTCTACAACTAAACAAAAAAAACAGTGACAAGCCACATATGTTAACATCCACAATATATGAACTGGCTATACTGTGTTGGACCTGTATATGTGAACCTCTGTATGGGTTTGTTTGCCCAGACTTGCTCTGCACCTGCTCACCTTCAGGTAATATCACTGAGAGTTACCACCTAAACCTACATCTCTGCCTATAACCTGTGTTAATTTCTTGTCCATAAATAGCAGCAGTTTGCCTTACCTGCATTTAGTTGCAGTAACTTGAGGGAAGCCCTGTGGAAGATGATGTCTAGCTCTAGATAAAGGTCTAATGCCAGCAGCAAACCTTTAGGCAGAGTGTTTTTAGAGCCTTTAATATCTGATCCTGCCTTTGCTGCCATTCCTTCTTTTTCCTTCTTCTGTCAGAACAAAATAAATCAGGTTTTATTCTGAGTCTATACCTATTTTCTCTCAATATCACAACAATGTAATTATTACACTCAACTCCTCTTCCATAGGCTGATACTGTACAGTACTAACCAGTATGAAGGCAGAGTCTGTGATTGCTGAGCTGTCTTGAGGCAGCAGCATAGATAAACCCTTTGCCAGACTTTTAAGGCCTTGCTCCACCACTTCACATTCCTTCTGAAGAAGCTCTGTTCTTGAACACTGGAAGTACAGACAAACACACTGTCTGCATAATTTGTTCTTTAAACACATGCATCAATAAACATAACTATTATTTGATGAAATGAAAATAGATCCAATGTATACCCTAAGAAGAGAAGAGTAGCCTGACTTCTCACCACCACCATCTGCTTCAGAAGCTGCAGGACAAAGATGAGTAATATATTAGGAAAAATAAAAGGGCTACAGTTTTGGAAGATATGATATATGCACGGTTTCATTTTATATTAGCTTTATAAAACAACACAACTTTCTGCAGATTTAGTGCATGGTGTCTCCAGGTGTCCTATACACTATAACAAAGTTGGTAGAATTCCTCACCTCCAGAGTGTGTTTGTTCAGCTGCACTCTCCAGCTGTTTGGCCAACATGTGGATTATCTCTGCCATCATTATACAGTCAACAGTAGCCAGGTCACAGGCATTGGCAATGTCACACAGCATACACAAGCACCACAACCACTGCAAACGGATACAGCAACACAACCACTTGCGGTTTCATTCTGAGTAAATGTTACCTAGTCCTAAACAAAAAACAGCATTTTCTGTTCCATAACAATAAGCTTGTAGTCAACACTCAAGCCACACTTTTATCATATGACTCACTCACCTTATAATATTCTGCCTTCTCAGTGGAGTCTGTAATCTTTGGGTTTTCTCTCGACTTCACCAACTTCAATTTACCCCAGAGAAATAAAACAATTTCCAAAACCAGGTCCCCATTTGGTTGCACCTCCTATTTCAAAACATATACCATGTAAATATGCATTAAAAAATTCCTCCTCCCAACACTGACATGAAGAAACTTACTGGCGCAGAGCCACAAACAGACTTGTGGAGGGCTTCTACCAGGCCACTGAATCCATCACTCTTTAAGAATGTGAAGGCGTTTTGGCTATCTGTTGGAACATCAAACAACAAAATCACATTACATCACATCATAGCTCAGAGAAAGACGAAATAAGTGTATTGTTGAAATATTATCATAATCCAGTAACAATGCTTTAACAACAATGTGTTATGGACATGAAAAATCCTCCTAAAGTACGTTAGATGATTTAACTGGTGATACTATGTTATTATGCTAAAGATGATGGCAGTTTGGCAACACAGTAAAACAGTGGTACTTTACAGATGTAAAGCTTTCATAAAAAAAGCTTTAATAACAAGGAACAGTATCGTTGCTACCATCAGCCATGGTGCAGTCTTTCGGGTGTTTTCTTTGGGAATACAGTAGATTGTTGAAACTGTAGAGTAAGGAAAGCTCCTGCTCTGCCCTCCTGAGGGACTGACCTTCCACAGCCTAAGACAAACACACAAAGATGCTCACAAGAACCCTAATGACCAAAATAACACCGTAAATTCAAACTGGAAACACCAATAGACAACTAGGGAGTGATAGCAGATGTCACAGAATTACTGCTACTCACAGACATGACCTGTAGCATCTCACTGGCAAGTTCAGCGAATGCCTCTGGCTGCTTGTAGTGAAACAGCAGCTTGATGAACCTCACTGCAGACATGATGGGTATTTTGTTCTCTCCTAGTAATACAACATATCACGTAACTTCACAATGATTTCCAAATAAACACAAAATAAAGACCTTACTGGAGAAAACACAATGCAACTAACCTGCAATTGCTAAATCTATCAAAGTGGATGTTGGCGTCACTGCACTAAGAGACGTGGATGAGCAATCATCACACCTTGGCTCACTGGTTGTTACACCTTAACACACAGACCATGCACACATGCCTGTATTACTCTAATGAGATCATTCGCTACAATCAGTGCTCAGCGTTGCTCTGCTCATCCGTTTGTTATACTAACCAGATAGTATACCAGTGCCGGCAGACAGGAGCTCCAGAATCACCTCCTGCAGTTCTGGTTCATCTGGAAAACTTGTTTTTAGTGGTCGACTGGTGCTATCCCAAAGTGCTTCTAAGATACTGAAAAAATATGCTGCATTGTTGTCAAACAGGCTGCCCAGCATGCGCCCTGTTGTAGTATGAGGCCACGGCACCTACAGACAAGCAGACACTCTTTACCACACAGTAACAATAACAAAATAAACTTAGAAAACTAGTGAGCAAACAACATGTGCATGAGTGGATTAAAGTCTTCATGCTGAAGTACGATAGCATAAAAGTATTTCTTACAGAATGTAAGTCTTTGAGGTTGGTTTTTGGTTTGACTTTAAATTTGGATTTCCTCCTGATCTCAAACACCGCCCGCTTGAACACCATGGCACCCAGCTGAAAAAACAATGTGTGACCCTTTGATCGCATCAACACTGTACAGTTTTGATGCGTTTGTGTATTTGGGTTAGGTACAAGTAAGTCAGCATATATGTTCACAAGGTAACAATCAACGTCATTATTCCTACATTACAGTGGTGGTCATCTAATTAGTGGTACTACTGTAATGTTCACTGACAGATGGCTAAAATGAGACTGGAGAAGGTAGATACTTGGTCTCGGTATTAAAAAGACACTAGGTGCATGTAATATATAGTGACTGTATGCTTTAGACATTCCTCTGCTGTACAGTATATGACACACCCTGGTGCTACTATTTTATCACAGTAACAGTATTGGAGCCTACTTTGTCTCCTACCTTGATAGAGGCTTCTTTGTAAACATTTTGTGTCTCTCTGGTGGCAGAAACTTCTCTTTGCTCCTCCAGCTTCGCTAGCTCATTAATTTTTCCAAGTGCTCTTCTGGCAAATTTCTGAAAGTTTTTGAATATCAACAACCCCAAAAGCTGGAAATATAACTTTCACAGTAATCAACAACACATACAGATAGGTACACTCTGCATTTGTAAGCATCTGGATGAAGGTAATGTAGGATTTACCTCTGCCTGCACTGCACCCTGGTTGTCATAGTAACACTGGCAGACAGCACAGTAGAGTGTGACAATCCACGGCAGATACTTAACAGTCATCAGTGGGACACACAGCTCTAAACTGATGCTTGCCCACAGAAGGTACTCCAGTGCCTAAATACATGTATGGTGGAAAGAAAATTATATGTACAGCACAATTTACACTAATTAACAGTTGTATCAATGTACAATCAATCATCAGTGAGAGCTTTACATTATAGTTACATAAATCTGAGTTTAATAAACCTTACAATATTCCTAACTAACTGACAAACTGTGTCACATCAAATTCCATACTATACTTTCTCAGTCCCCTCCACATCAACTTCTTCTTTAGGGTGCATCAGATATAAGCAGTAGTTTTTACTACAAAGCTGCATCAAAAATATGATCAAATCTGTCTGTGAGTAATCTGTTGTACCTGTGCACTGCAATTCACTGTCATCAGGTAATGACAGATATTGTACATGTGTAGTGAACCTGAAAAAATTAAGGGCAAAACAGAAAAAAGCATAGAACAGAGGGTTAGTTCACCAGCATCATGTTCATAAATAAATCAGGATTATATCCCACCATCTGAAACCTCATCATGTCTATGTTAGAATTCGGATCGTATCCTCACCTTTTCTCTTACATTATAGAAGAAGCAAACACTGAACAAAACATAATTTTTATTATTGTACCATTATATATGTGCCAGCAAAGCTGCTCATGTTGCTGAAAAGCCTGCATCATGATCCTGATAAAGTTCAGCACACGCAGCAGTTTACAGAGTCCGTTCTGGCTTAGGACACTGGGCCTTTTCTCCTGCTCAAATATGCACAGGGCACATCCCAGCATTGCACGGCTCTACACACACACACACAAAATGCACTTATACATACTGTAATTTACATTTATATATTGTATATCAAGATGAAACTAAAAGCATCTCAAAAACTGTAAACCACAAAACTCATCATAAACACTCTACCTTCATGGCCAAGTTTTCTTGGTCTGCATCGAAACCTTCAGGAAAGAAGCAAACCATGAACTGGTCTATATCTGTTATGTCCGTTATGCTTACTGAGCTGAAGTGCAGCAGGTAGAGATGGTAGCCGTGCCACAGAGCTGGCTGGTACAACTGCACATGAAGACGAGAAAGAAGAAAGACATAATGGCAGTGGTTCTTGTGAGTTGTCCAGTCTGGCCAGTTGCTGTAAAAACATATTTTTATGTGTCCTCAAGCAATAATTTACAGATCAATTCCAACAAGATTTTCAAGAAAGGCATTGACAGACGACACTGAGGGACAGAATGTTTTAATATACCTCGAATAAACCAAACCTCGCAAAGGCCCAACAACCTGTAACATATTATATTTACCTTTAACTCAGTCAGAGAATCTGCTGTCTTTAGCATGTGCTCCAGGTACAACTTTGAAGGCAGTCGAGGCTCGTACTTTATCCAAAGCTCCACCAATGTTTTAATCCTAAAAAATAAATATTAAACGAAAAACACACTGCTGTTAAAACCGGTAGTGTAACCAGACTTGAACCAAGACACGGTATTATAACATAAAATACAGTACAACTTGCACAAGCACTCTATAAAGTGAATAATGTACCCGAAGCAAAAAATCAGAAGCTTTGTCTTTGCCTGCCTGTTAAATTACTGATTAGTAAAATAACCTTTGACACTGTTACTTGAACTTCCTGTTGGGCAGCTGCTTTTGCCTATGTCACATAAACCATCATGTGTTATCAACGTTATGATGTTTGTCTACAGGTCCAGTGATTCCCCACTGGTGACTTTATTCGAACCTTTTCACCGTCGTCATGTTAAGTGGCGTCGGAACGGACCGTGGGCTAGTTGGGCTAGTGAAGCGCTTACCCTTTAGCAAACGAGCTGTTGTCTGGGCAGGTCGACGCTCGACGCATCAGTGCTAGAAACGAGCGAATGTCTCGTTCAAACGCTATAACAACGGGGTTTTTCTGATCTATCCTGCCATAATAAGAGGCCGGTAGCTCCATCCCTGCCGACAAAACGGTACCTTTCACCTGCGAACGATAGTTAATGACCTGTTCTACCCTAAAGCAACGACTCAGCGTGAGCCGAGTCGAGGCACGTTACCGTGGTAACCGTGCCCAACAGGAAGCCACGTGCCTTCTGTTGCTCGTGAACCATAGATTATAAATATTGTAAATATATCTTTATGTGATGTTTATGCCTTTTACACAAAATAACACTTGATGTGCAGTACACAGGAAAAACACGTTTTAATTCAGTTATGTACCCAATGTAGTTTACAGCGTGAGAAGCATTGAGACCAACTGGCTAGATGCTATCTGACATGGGATGGTTGACGTCATTGACTTGACTGGTCGTGCTACTGCTGCACTGCCAGCTTTTAGCATTCAACACTATCCTATAATTGGTGAGCAATTGTCACAAACCCAGAGACTTATTTTTTGGTATCTTGCAGAGACTGTGGTCCTGTACAAATGAGATCCTTAAATGGATACTGGGCAATCGTGCGCCCTCTTTTGTTAAAAGCTCAACAGCTGTAAGTTGGCTCATTCCTGAACATTCAAACTGATGCTAGTAGAGTGAGACGCATTGCCACACTATAACAAATGTGTGACAGGCACTAGAACAGTGGACACATTGATTAAATGTTTCAGTCCTTGGACACAAGTCAACCTGAGTGGGAGGATGAAGCAAAAGAAGAAGGTATAGTAGAAAGGTGTTCATATTTTTCATCTGAGCTCACAGCAAACTGATACATGCTACCACCTAATACTGTCCCACACAAACTCATCAGTTCCCATTCAACCACCTTTGGCTCGGCTTACAACCCTAAAGCTTCTGGCACTCGGTGCACAGCAGGCTAAATCTCTGGCAGCTATTCCTCAAACAAACGCACAGACCAGGCGGGGGAATTTCCTGGGAAATAAGCACGGAAGCATCAGCAGTACTCTGAGCCAGTGTCACCTCATGAGCGAGAGTGGGGTGGGACACAAACGCAGCTCGAGAGAGATGGGATAGAGAGACAGCCAGGCACAGTTAGACTGATGAAACAATGAGGGCAATGGAGGGATAAACAGTTGACGTCGTTGTTCCAGAAAGATCAGCCTTTTGGCAGAGTCACTATGCAAGTGTGCATGGGAGGTCATGGAGGGGAGGGGGATGCAAAGGATGCGAACAGAGGCAGAACCGACATGGGATGGGAGGGAAAGGCCTATAAATGTGGAGCAGGAGAGCACAGCAGCACCCAACTGAAACCAAGAACATTTTCCATCACTTCTGAAATCTCGTCATGGATATCCCCATCCAGTATCCCTGGTATCGGAGGGCCTTTCCACATCGGCTGGCTGACCTCTCCGTGGCAGAACCTCTCACTGACTGGCCCTTGATGTGGCCCTTCTCCTGGTCCTTCCCCTGGATGCGTCCTTTGATCACGCGCTGGTTCAACTGGCCTGAAAATGGACTCAGTGAGGTAAAGTTCATCTGTGAGTCTTTTGATTATTCTGCCGTCATATGATCTTTGTCCAGTTTCTCATTAACAAGTGTGCCTGTATAGATGCACATGGAAAAGGATCACTTTGTCATTTATCTGGATGTGAAGCATTTCTCCCCTGACGAGCTGTCTGTTCACGTCAGCGACAAATTCATCACTGTGCACGCGAAACACGAAGACAGACAGGTCAGATAGATGAAATAGATCTGCAGACACTGATATGATGACACTTCACTGATGCACCTGATTCTGTTTCAGGACGATCACGGTTTTGTGGCAAGAGAGTTTCTGAGGAAGTACAGGCTTCCTTCTGGCGTCTCAGCTGCTGATGTCACCTCCAGTCTGTCACACGATGGCGTGTTGACGATCACTGCACCTCGATCATCTCCTGGCCAGGAGCGCAGTATTCCTATTACCTGTGAAGATGGAGCACAGAAACAGAAAATGTAGACCAGAGGCCAGACTATCACTACTGACACTGTTGTACTAACGTGTTTTTACATCTAACCTGTTACAGTTGGTTTGGCAGCCCAGGACACAAATGTCTAGATGTTTTATCTAACACTAATATGGTAAGTCTGTCTCTCTGACAGCACATTTATCTGTGAGCTGCAGCGTAGTAAACTCCCTTTGCTATCATGTCAGGCAAAATCATCATCCCTTTTGCTAAAATCATTCACACTACCTTGTATGTAAATGGGGCATTAAGAGCATGATGTGTTCACTGGCCCTGTACTTTAGTGACAAATTTGTAAGTACTTGAGACAAATGAACTCAAACTAGCTTGCACCTGATCAATTTGAGGTAGAGGAAATGTGATGACCTGTCTACATGGTGACAGGCTAAAACTGTTGAACTCACTTGTAACCACAGTGCACGTTGTCAGCGAGGTGTGGGTATGGTGACAACTGGATTTCGTTGAAATTTTATGAGTAATAGCATTGGTTTCTGTGTATTTAAGCAGGAAGGAGTTTTCAGGAGGGATTTTCAATGTAATCAATTAAAAAGCCACCAAAGGACTTGGGACCAGGTCTGTATTGTTTTGACAGGAAATAGAGGAGTGAATGAGCAGGAGGGACAACAGTGGACAGGGAGGTACTCATATGTGTTTGGAGAAGGACTACTTTTATCACTGGGCTCCTTTAACACTGGGGAGCATCGACTCTGAGCTGCTAAGGATAATAATGTACGTAAGGGTAAGTGCGTATGTGCTTGTAGATACATGTATTGCTTCTCTACATTATCCCCTTCTATTGGCAACAACCCTCCAGTAAGAAAGAATAAACATTTAAAGTCTGGTCCTGTTTGTGCTTGTGTGTTTTTACCATGTGTGTATCTGTTTGAAATAAGAAGACAACTGCAGTAGTGCTTTCCATATCGCAGTTTATGTTTCTTGCTTAATACTGTGTGCTTAATAATTACAATTATCATGAGAGGTCTGACAGGATGCTAATACAATATTTATACAAGTGCAGACCATTTACCATTTATCATTGTTTAATTGTGAAAAATAAAATATTATTTCCATTAATAATATTGTATGTTAAACACTGACTGTAAGTCTGCTGGAATCCATTCAGTGTTGAAAAACCATCCGAAAAGATGGTTTATCTGCAGTACATCTCTTTAATAGCATATTATTGTAGACAGAACAAGATGAATTTAAAGTAGAATGAGTCTAATGTAAAGCAATAAGAAGCAGTTATTCTTCATATGTCATATTTTCCTAGTGCCAATTTGTTATAATAAATTATAATGTAGCATGGATTGTTGTCTCTGTAGGCTGTAGCAACATCAGTTACAGTAGAAGTCCCATTTCTGTAAAATAAGAAAAGAGGCACAATTAGGAGAAAGCAGCACAGCATGTTATGCTAATAGATGTTCACCTACAGTAGTTTGGACTTCAGTAGACGCTGCCATGAGAGGATGCATCTCTTCTACAACGCTGCTGGGAAAGTGGCCAATGCGAGCTTCTTGCTGCCCATAATAAGAGTCTTGTGCCTGCAAGAAGGTAATACATGCTGTAACATGCGTCTTTGAGATGTGACTATTAGGAGGTGCACATTGTCTACCTCTGTCTGCCTTTAACGGCTTATGAAATTTAAAAACATGCGTTACTCACACTGCCAGCCCAGAAAAGATTCCCTCTGTCCTTCAGCATTGCATAAACATAGACCAGCTGCCCCTTTCTGATGGGAATGAATCTGCAGTCTCCAGGGTAGTAGTCCTGCAGCGCACGGGCTATCAGGATTGGATCTGGGAATAAGAGCAGGACATTTGGTATAAATACAAAGTTCATTGCAACATGTAGTGAACAAGTGAAGAAAGTGTAAAGTGTGGTACTTACGACTGCATTCAGAGTCTGCGCAGAGTTTCTTGTCAGCAAGTTTAGGCATCTGCCTTCCTGCTTGAGAGGCCGGCAGCAGGAGCCACACTGAAAGAGGTAGCCACAGTCTGCAGAGCATGTCGGATGTGATGGTGTCACTTTATGGCTGCTGAGTCCTTACAGCTTTGTGTTTCCTTTACCCTGTCTGCCGCGTCTGAGCAGGAGGTGCGGTGATCCGTCTGACTGTGGACTCTCCCTGCCCCCCTACCTCATACACCAGCACACAGAGAGCTTCTTTCAAACCTATGGAGCAGGTAAACAGGACGGAGGGGGTGGGGCCAGATTGGACAGACCCCTGTTTGTGACTGGACCTTCCCTTCTTTGCATTTCTCCCTGAGTCACCCCGGCTTCAACGGGACAGCGCTCGCCTGTGTTAACAGCACATTCTTGAACTGTGTTAACCGGTGATCTGCCAAATGTATTCAGCCACTAGATGTCATGGCAGTGACCGACTGCAAACACACCAGTGTTCACATCTTCCCTCTACTCGCTCTTCCTCCAGTTAACTCAAGAGGTGGAGCCACCGGCTGTATTTACATAGTTTATGTTTCCACTGCCAAGGAAACCAGCTGAGTCTCTCTTATGCAAACACTCCCAAGCACACACATAGGCTCATACGCACAAACACACCCACACACACACACACTCACCAAACAGGAAGACCATACCTGTTTGGCGCGACCTGACTGGAACTGTAAGGTAAGGAGTGAGGAGCTTATTTTCTGTAATAATTTTTTGAAGCAGCCAGTTGTCATAAAGAATAAGTAAAAGAAAAGAAAAAGCTAATACGTTTACTTTAAAGTGGATTAAATGTGATGACAGCATTAGTTAATGGTAGTGAGAGGTGTTAACAGGTGACTTCAGGAGAGACGGACGTCACAGGGAAACTCTGATGTAACCAAATACAGTTCACTAAATGGGATGGACAGGATGTGTGTTAGCAGCATTTTATAAAACCTTTACATTATTAGGAATGATCAGTGTGATAGCTTCAGGTTTTGTTGTTTTATTGTTTTTGTATGAAATAATTTAACGTTTTTCAGGATGGGAGCAGGGCAAAAAAGTAGAGCTGGTATTTCGGTCAGTGCAACAAAAGCATCTGTCAGACAAAAGACCTCCTTAAAGGCCAAGTGAGATTATATTACGAGAAAGACACTCATACATGTCCTGAATTTCATAGTTACACCTAACAAGAGTGTGTTGTGGTTTTCTGTGTTACTAAAGTTCTTTCTTATGCCCACACAGGACAAGAGATTTGAATGAAGTCAGCACCTCGATCATTAGCAAGAAACAAGTTTGGCAAAGACACACTGGATTACAAAACTGACTCTGAACCATTGCAAACGAGATTATCAAGAAACCAAGTGTGGACCACAAGATGGGAACGGAACGCTGGTGTATTTCTGACTAAGCACTGTTGTACTTCACAAAACTGGAACGTTAAATATGTTCACACCCAGAAAAAACAGTCCTCCTTCCCCCAGCCTGGAGGATTCATTCTTCCCCCTCTCCCCATCCTCTTCAGTGTCTCTGTCTCTGTCTATGGCCCCTCCATCCATATCCTGTCCAGATAGCATGGACAGCGAAGGAGGGCTAGAGACAGATCTGATACTTGCTGCAGAATTGGGACAGGCTTTGCTGGAGAAGAATGAGGAGCTGGCTGCATCTCTGGAGCAGAAGGAGAGGGAGGTGGAGGTAAGGATAATGTGTGTTAATTACGTCTTAACAAAGTTAATACAATACCAGAACTGATAATAATACTAATATGGTCATTACATTACAATAAAAATGACATTTTTAACTACAGCAACACAGTTGAAGATAAAAAAATGTGCAATATCACAGTGGTAATTTCAAGCTGACTTAAAGCCATGTAACTGTGTTTAATGTCTTAGACTTTACAGCAGGAGAAGCACGTTCTTCAGAGGAAGCTAGAAATGAATGAACTGGCATCTGGGCAAAAAGAGGCAGAGCTGACCGCAGATCTGGCTGCTTTAAGGTCTGAGCTGGATCGACATCAAAGTCAGGGGCAAGACCGGCGAAGAGATGAGAGTGAACAGCTGACTCAGTTGGCCGACCACAACCAACGGCTGGTGGAGCAGCTAGCAGAGGTGAGGTCACACATACCAGCCTCAAACCTGCCTCGAGCCCCTGCTAACCCACCCAGGACAACATCCCGATGACGCTTTCACAATGAACAGAATGTGGCATCGTGTGACTGGAAATATGTAGACAAACGGGTTTAGGGAGGTTCACACACTGAACAACAGTCTTTCTCAATGTCTCAATCTTCCTCCCATCTAGGCCGTAACGCTGGAACACGCCTTGAGGACTGAGCTCCGTTCCCTGAGAGAAGAGGTGGAGGAATCGTCTTTTAGCCGAAATATCAGCCTCACACAGTTGGAGAATATACAAGCTGAGGTAAACTAACCCGCACCGGTCACTTTAGTATCAGACTTGGCCAAAATAATATGAAAATATAACACAACATGAAAGTAAGGTTGTGCAGTTGAATTTTTAGTTTTATGTAGAAGAAGCCTGCGGTATTAAAGTCTAATGCCTAATAATTCTAAGTTGTGCTGGTCTGTGGGGGCATTACAGTCGGTTTTGTATTTTACCATGTCAAAAGCCTCTGTTTGATCTTAGCAGAATATTCAGTTTAGACACCAAGCACAGTCTTATTTTCCTCTCTTTTGCATATAGAACAGAGTTCTGCTGGGCCGACTGTCGCACATGGAGGCGCAACTAAAAGCCTCCCAGGAGGACACCGATAGACTTCGCATGGAAAGAGACGCGCTACGAGAAAGATCCTCACAGCTCCAGATCAAGCTGAGAGACAAAGAAGCCGAGGTGAGGATCAGTCACTTAAAAGGAAGTATTACGGGTATTAGTGAGTGCTGCTGGGATATTACTCACCACTAGCTGACACTAAATCGCAAACATGACAACTTCAAAGCTCTTAATCTTGTGGATGTGCTTGTGTGTGTGTGTGTGTGTGTATTAATAGGTAGCGCAGGAGCAGGGAGTGGTGTTTGAGTTGCGTACCTTGAATCGCTCTCTGCAGCAAAAAGCTTTGAACATGGGAGAAGAGAGCATCCTGGACAGTACTCACACCCAACCTTTGTCTCTGCTCAGTGAAATACAGCAATCACAGGTACACACAAAAACACACACAGTACACAACACACCATATAACTGAACTAGCAGGTGCACGATGACCAACTCTTGCTACTAAGCCTTGGGCTCTTAAACACAAAGTTAGAGACTGATACTAAGTGGGCTCCAACATTTATGGCCTTGTTGAAGCCACATTTGCTTTTTAAACTAATACATACTTTCTCCTTTAGGACTTTTACATCTGTTCAAGTGTCCGTTATAATGTGCATCCGTCTATTTGTAACCAGGCGAAAGAGGCTCTTCTAGCGCACTCTGCAGTCCTGCAAGCGAGAGATGAAGAGATACTAGCGCTAAAAGGGGAGGCGAGTTGAATAGTATTTAAGCTTACACAACATACATCATGTTTCATTTTATGTGTGATTCTTTGTCTGAGCTTTGTTATGGAACATCTGTTATAAATGGGTTACATTTGTATCATGTACATCTTTCATTTTGCTATTCGCAGGTGAAATGCCAGCAAGAAGAGTTAGAATCTTTAAGGAAGGAAGTCACAGTGTTTAGAAACAGTCCTGGAAAACAGAGCTACAGGTAATACTGCACACAAAATGCTTTTAATTCAGCAACCTTCATCAGATCACAGTATGTTACAGCATGCGTTGCTCATTTCTGTTTAACATCCAGTTCCCTAGAGAGCGAGCTGACAGCTGTGCGACAGGAGAAAGACTCACTGACACAACAACTTCTCAACACCATCAAACACAAGGTGGCGCTGTCTCAAGAACTGGATGCCTGGCAGGTGAGTCCATGTGCATTGACATACACTGATAAAGAACAAGTAATAGACTCACGTTATTGGTATCGTGCGTGCAGGAGTTTTCTATCTGAAGCTTTTATGCCGTTGCAGGAGGACATGCGTTTAGTGATCAATCAACAGGTGCAGCAAAAGGAGGAGGAGAGACAGAAGGAAAGAGAGAGAGAGACAACTGGACTGCAAAGAAGCAAGTCTTTACGAGTGAAGGGGGAAGGAGCGAAAGGATTTTTCTCTTTTTTCAAGGACAAAAAATGACTTTAGCAACAGTAAATGAATAGCTTATCTTGCCTTTGAGCGTATGCTGCCAGATACACCGTAATGTGTTATCAAAAACAAAATGAATTGTTTACAGTTCTCATATTTAAAAATTTTACTTTATTTATGTATATATGTATGTACAGTACCATTATATAGCGTTTTTAGAATTTTATATTAAGGAGTTGAAGGGACTGAGATGTCAGTGCTTAGTAATTCAGTAACTTACTGAAATGTATTTGGTCTTGGCTTTGTGTTCATAGTGAGTATTATACATAAAACAAAGTGAAACAAATGTGAAGATTAGGAGGCCCACAAAGATCAACTGAGTTCAACCCTGTACCACCTCGTATCCTTTCAATAAAACAAAGGAAGAATCTAGGTGCTACAGGGCTCATCTATTTGTTTTTATATATTAATAGTACACATATATTAAAGCTGAAAAAATACAGTAACTATGATAAATATAATAATATTTTTAATAAATTAAGTCCAAAAAGACATTTTTCTCCATGCGTATATTACATCATATACAAATAACACATATGCAACATTTCATAAGTTAGACTGGACTGTAAATTCTCAGAAGCGGCATGAGTGCAGGTTGCACACAGGTCTACATACATACAGGACAGTCCAGGCTCAGTAGAGACAGCACATGGCCACTAAAACATCTCTGCTGGAGGTTAGTACACATGGTACAGTACCTGCCTACTTTGAGTCAACAGTCTATTTAAGGAAAATGTTCAAACTCACAATCACTCATACACGCAAATTCAAAATGGTTTAAAATAATAAAAGAGAGAACATTTGACATGATAAAAACTTTTGTTTACAGTATACAATTTACAGTAGAATGCCTCTTATCCTTTTTCCCCTTTTGTCCAGAGTGATGCTGGCTGGTTTCAGGGAGTATTGAGCCTCTCAAAATGTTAATCCAGTCTGGCTGTGTATTCCTACCTTCGCTCAATAAAAAAACAACACCTCTATTTCAAGATAAGATGCATCCTGTAAGAAAAGATTTAGAGCTTCAAAAGCCAATAATCCATGACAATCCACAAGGATCGAGTCATTAAGTACCTTCATGAACAGGTCTCTGGCTCTGGATGGTCTTCCTGATGAGTTTTAATGCCATGTTGTGATATGTGGGAATTATCCCACGTTGACACCTAGACCCACTTGCAGTTTGTCTCCTCTGTGATTTACAAAGGCACCCATAATCAGGGTTGCAGGGAGTGGGGTCAGACGCTTCTCCAACACACCTCCTATTATACAGCGACTGTTTATCATGCCTAGATGCACACATTAAAAAGATATTGAATACAGATGTTTTTCTTAGTACATGATGCAGTACGTGACTTACAGAAAATTAGCAGAATGGAATTTACCTCGAAACACCATATTGGCTTCTGGAAGCTCCATCTGATATCCAAAAGAGGTTGTTGTTTCTTGTGTCCTGGTACTGGCTTCAAACTCCACTCCAACTTGGATCTGGTTGAATATACACACGTGCTTTATTGCACCAAGCATAAATAGATGTTGCATACAGTATGATCATAGAGACTCTGCTATACCTGCTTGTTGGCTCTGTGATAGTAGCTAGCATGGGCACCTCCTTTTCCAGCATTCAGTGTTGCCACCCAATTAGGTCCTGCACGAGAAAAGGTAAAAAGCTCTTAGTCAGTCATCTAAAACAAACAGATAAAGTTAATGACATTTCAAGTGGAACCAAATCTCACTGGAATACTGTCCAGCCAAAGTAAGAATCCCCCCTTCTTCTGCTCTTCCCCTGTGATAGACGAGCTCCCCTCCCAACACAAGTCCAGATGTCACACTCTGTAGGAAGTGTGCCACAAGGATAACTGTCCAGGAGAAACACACACTTAGAATAGTTATTAACCCATTCATGCTCAGTAAAAACCTGTGTCCATCAATCCATGTGCAAGATACTGTATCATATACTGTATATTAGTGAATAATAAATAACATGGCAATATGTAAATGCATATTATCAGTTACAATTTCAATGTTTTAATATTTAGAACCAAATCAGATGAAGGTCTCGTTTCCCCCGTTATTTCTCACCTGATTCCTTAAGGACGTCTGGATTGGCTACTGTCACAGCAGCAGTGAAGTCATTCCCTCTGTACTCCGTCTCAAACTGCCACGTTACAAACTGAGACTGCTGAGTCTAAAAGAATATATATACCATTATTTTATTATCTTTAATATAAAGTCAAATTATACTTGACGTTTGTAGAGGTAAAATTAATTTACAGTAAAAGAAAAAGGGAAAGTACTAACTGCACAACAACGTGCCCTAACCTGGAACACTGTTCTGGCTCGTACACGCTCAGTGAGATGCAGCAGAGCATGAGCGTTCAGACTACCCGAAGAGTCCATCTCACCAATCAATGCAGGGGCATCCTACAATGTGGTGTACAATCACATTTAAACATAAGTTTTGAAGATAGACCAATGATGGCATAATTATTATTTTGTGCTTGACCTTGTCCTTGCTGTAATCGTCAGACTGCAGATGTTCTACGTGGAATCGATAATATGAAGGACTAACAGCGCTGAGGTGGAGAGCATGACTGACCTGAAAGCAAATAACTGCATTATATTAAAAACCTTTACAAGCAACGCAATTCATGCATCCAAATAAATGTGGTTGCTTACCTTGAAGAAACTGCTCAGAGTTTTATTGATGATCATCTTAACTCCTTCAATCTGTTGAGGAAAAACATCTGGAAAGAAAAGGAGAAAAAACAGTCATATCAGATATATTAAATAGCCTTTTAGCTTTGTAATGTATAAAATATTAGCACTTAAAATTTTGCACCAAACTATTTTGAGACTATCACTGCAATGGTTATGGTCCATCTATATTCACAACATACCTTTGCAGCTTCTGTGGAGAGAATGAAAGCTGCCTGGGTTGGGTAAGCGGCCATCTCTCCTCTCCCAGCGTGGCGGACTGTCCCAGTGAGCAGGATGTGCATCCCAGCGAGAAGGAGTGGGCTCTGTGGAGAAAGGCCAGTTCTGATGGCCCGGACTGGAAGACAAAGCCAGAACACTGCCCATGAGGGCCCAACTTTTCCTAGAGGACAAAACGATATAAGATATGGTTTAAAATGATGCTATTACCTATGTAATTAATGATATTTCTTTGCCAGTAATCTCTGTACCGACGTTTGAGCTCTGACACACAGAAATTATAGTGTACAGTCGACATTGTGATTATAAATAACATAAGACTAACACAAATGTTCTTTTTGTGCAGATATCTACAAACCCACAATTATTAGCAACACAACACAACAAAATTACACATGCAAGCAAAAGTAGGAATGAAAACAAGTTTATTATCAGACGTGAAAGATGATGATGATGATTATTATTATTATTGCAGAGGTGATTATTATTTATAACATACAAGGTTGTCTGCTGTTTTCCTGAGCAGGTGCAGCAAATCCGTTAGCTAGCATGACCTTAGCATCAGCACAAACGCCGGTTGTTTAATTACCTTTCGCTCTTGTCAGGAGATCCTAAAACCCTGAGCAGAACCGAGAACCGCACATTAAAAAAATGAGCAGACGAATTTTCTTATTTGATAAACTACTAAACTAGCAAGTCTAGTGATGTTGGAATAAAGTGATGGTGCAACTAGCTCGCTTCCCCAGATGTGATGCGCCGCCCTTCAAATATGTCCCTCTAAAACGTGAGCTCGTTCATAAACTGACTAGCTACTCTTACATATATAAAACCTAATGTGCTAATCGTACATAAATAACATTTATATATTGGCACTTAGCTAATTCATTTAAACACGATCCGCTTTGAGACACTGAGAATTTGAGTGGAAATTGAAACGTTCCGAGTATTTTGTTTCCTGACGAACTACAGTGTGTGCGACACTGCGCTCAACGCAGGCTGCTACAGGTGGGTTATTATCCTTCAGCTTTCATGGACCGCAGCGTCGGGGAACAGGAGAAGGTCAGCGGCTTCATTCTGCTGTATTGGCAATATAAATGGTTTTATTGACCTCGGATAGTCTCAAACACTCGACATGGACGTCGTCTACTAAAATATGTGATTAATATTATCCCACTACAGCGTGAAGAAGCCCGAGTTCGGCCGCTCTTACCAGCATCTCTTTCGTACTGAGCAGATTTTGGGAGCCTTTCACGGAACTCGCGTTTTGTGTAAGCGCAGATTTCTAGCGGCAGTGTAAATGTCTCCTTCACGGTCCATATTGCTGGTGGGAGAAGGCAACTTCTCATTTTCCGCGTCTGTGAGCCAGCTGTACTGTGACACGCAGACCACCGTAACAGCCACTTGTCTGCAGAATCAGGATGAGGCACTGCGGCACGAAGGTGCAGCCAGTAGCATCCAGACCATCAAGGACTCAGGTACGTGCCTGGTTTCGTTGAACTGAACCGAGCTGTGGCGTTTCGCTTCTTCATAAATGCTGTTGTCTTCTTTCTCCTTCCTCATTTAGGTGGGACTGTGCTTTTCGAAGTGGACTGTACAAAGCTGGGGGAATGCGCTGCTCTGCAGGATTGTGTGTTTGACCGTGTAGTGTTCAACTTTCCTCACAGTGGGAGAAAGAGTGGAGTTAAAAAAAACAGAGACCTTCTCAAAAAGTTCTTCCTCAGGTATAATTGCAGCAATATTTCTATTAAGTATCTTTTATGTCTCTTATGTCTCTCAGTAAAACTGAAAATGTATTAATTTGGAAATATAGACTAGTTCAGACCTCGAGTACGGATTATTGGTATTAATTTATTTCCCAATACAGTATGCTTCAGTCAAACAGTTGTATTATGGATCAATCATGTCCAACCTTCAAACCAACCACTGAATAATCTAATCAATTAAATTAAAATGAATTAAATTAAATATAATAATAATAATATTATTATTACCACCTATATACTTTAATGAAAAGGCCATTGTTTGCTGAATGCTTGTGTTTGCTTTTCTGTGCATGCAGTTGTGTCCAGGTTTTGGCTGAAGATGGCGAGGTTCATGTTTCCTTGTGCAACGGACAGGGCGGGACGCCTGCGGACCAGCCGAAGCGGGAGTGGCACAACAGCTGGCAGGTGGCTGCCATGGCAGCAGAAGCGCATCTCATCCTTAGTGACGTCCATCCTTTCGAATGTGAGAAATATCAGAGCTACAGGTGCACTGGATACAGGTAAGAAGTAAAGGTGAGTTGTATGGTGTTTGAATAGAAGCAGCCTTTTGTGCTTGTTTGTATGTGAGACTAGTGTGCGTTTAACTACTGTGCTAATGGGGTTTCTGTTGTACAGGAGCCAGGATAAGGGCTTTCATGTAGAGAAAGCTTTGGTCCACGTGTTTACTCGCAGCCTTCCTTACACCTCTGCACAGATGCTTAAGGTTGAGGAAACTGTTGATGGTGGAAAAGTCTTATACAACATACCAGTGGAGCTCAGTGATTACGTATTCAGGTAAAACACAGACACTCACTGTGTTTCAGTAATCAGACACCAACAAAGGTGTTTGACCGTGTGCTTTTTCTTTCATCAGGGAATTCCTCTGCTCAGGTTCTGTCCACCCTGTCAGGTTGGTGCAAGATTTTATTCTCAAAGGACTGATGGAAAAGTGGTCGGTGTCTATGATGACAGAGGCCGTTCCCCTCCTCCTCACAGCCAAACATTTGCAGACGTGCCGCCGTGATTTAGACACCACACAGTGTTATTGGATCCACCTGCTTGAAAGAGACCTCAGCTCTGACGCTACCACCATGGACAAACAAAATGATCAGCTGAGTGGTTTGGACAGTCGGGGACACAAAACCACATATGATGCTGGCAAGCAAGCAGATAAGGTGAAAAGTAAAGGACCTGAGAGCCTAATGTCTGCGTGCTCTCTTGATGGTGATCCTGAGTGGGACAGTGGTCTTTATCTGTTGCGCCCATCACTGCTGCCTCAGATGGAAGAGCTTCTCACTAAAAAAGCTGACTTTGTTAACAATGCAGTTAATCACGAAAAGAATGATGGAAATAAAAGTGTTAAAGGTGGAGAACGTAAAAAAGATGGGGCCTGTGAGGACTGTAATAGTGTTAGCAACTTGTTATTTGGCATTTGTGGTCTTGTATTCAGAAACGTACCCATCAAACTTTGGGCTCTGCCTGCTTTTCATGAGCTTCTCCTCAGAGGGGTTTTCCCACCAGAATATGAGCCAGTCAGATTGTTCGGACAAAGGCTGGAAAGGCTGCTCGCGCCCTATGGGGTCTGTTTGATCACAGAGCAGGGAGCTCTGCATTTGATGGCACAGCCAATGGGTTTGGTTGGAAAGGTGTTTGCAAACAATGCAAGTGAGAACATGAGCCACGTCAGCATTACTGTGTCCTTAAATTTGGATCTCCTTGCTGCGCTCCTTTTCTCACTCCCCGACTGGCGCCTGCTGTGGTCACGTGACCCGCGCTTCTTAAAACAGTTCACACCGTGCCCATCACCTGGGACTCCATTCCAGCCCTTTTCTCTGTTTCCGGAGCACTTCACATTTGACATCAGCTTCTGGACAGGCCCGTCATGGGAGGAGAAGAAGTTCTATGCTGTGGTCCGAGAGGCCAGCCACGGGACTGTGGAGCAAGTGAAACTCATTGATACATTCTCACATCCTGACCTGAGCCAGACTAGTTACTGCTACAGACTCATATACCACTCACACACACATGCTCTGTCTCACACTCAAGCCCTGCACTTTCACAAACAACTGGAGTCTTTACTGTCCTCTCAGTTGGAAGTCACCATCAGGTGATATAATATAATGAATAATTACTAACTTTATTTGTGACTGATAAATTATGGGAATATAACCTGCAAAATAGTAGATGAACGCTAATCTTAGTAGGTGAGGCGTTACTGTACCGTGTATATGAGATGTGATATATCTGTGTGTATATGTGCAGTAAATATTGTATTTAACATAAATATGTGGTCTGTTATAATCATTGTAAAACAGTAAATGTCACATGTAGTAAACGGTGTTATAAAACATTGTAGAAAATAATTTGTGGTAAACTGGTCTAAAATCAAATCAAGTATTTTATTCTAGTCCATGAAGGTAACTATTCACGGACCCCCTTAATAAAGCGTCATTGTACGTCGGATTTCTGCAGACGTTGCATTTCTATCCTTTTAAATGCAAATATGCCGTTTGTCCGTTTTGTACACTGTTAATATTCTTGAAGAGCGCTGTCAATATCCGGACATTCACGAAAATGACCGAACCCTGACTCGGCGGCAGCAGCGGTAAACATGGCGGCCAAGGCGCTTCGGCAGCGAACCAGACGAGGCAGCAGACAAGATGCAAGTAACGCGAACGTCTCCGCCGACGCTCGGCCAGCGAAGGAGGAGAAAGGCGCCGACGATAGCAAACCCGCAGAGACACGGCAAGAGTGAGTACGAAGCGGCAGGAGAGAGGTTAGCGTGGCCAGTGCTAGCAGCCCCATCCCCCGTGTGACTGACAGCCCGAGCCGGGGAAGCTACGGTAGCTAAGCTAGTTAGCCTCAAACCACGTTAGGCGAGTTTTGACCATAACATCGCAGTGACAGCGGTCGACCACGTCCTTGTGACATAAAGATCAGTGCGTTTCCAGTGGAACAAGCGTCAGTGGCTGTTCAAGCGTGTTTCTGAGCCATTTAACAACAGGCTGCATCGTTTATGATTTAACAGGGAGACGGCGTAGTTATGATCGCGTCCTCGGTCCGGTTCATTCATTGCTACATGACGAGCCGTCGCTGTCCGCGGTTCACCAGCTGGACGCCAGTGCGTTACACCGTGTGCGACACGGAAACACAACTATAGCTGCTGACGTGTGGCTGACATTTCTGCACTTTGTAAGATGACGTGTCCTACTGAAACGGACAGTGGTGAGGATCAATGCTGAGCTGCAGCCCAGCAGAGAAATATGAGTGGAGGTCTTCACTGTTACCACAAACACGCGTGTCACTGCTATTATTACGCATGCGCAGACAGTCGACGCTATTATTGAGTGGAACAAAAATTAATTCATTAAGTACATGTTTTGATAACTTAATAATGGTGTTTTTCAAGCACCAAATAAAGAGAAATTATTATTTCATTCTGCTTTCAGACAGGATTGAGTTGGGTTTTGTCCGTGGCACACTTTTTCTGTCCTCTGGGTAATTAGGGCCTGTGTGCGTTTCCTGTTCTGAGCTGTCGTTTACTGTGTGTTCCACCAAACACTTCATCTTTGCAGTGAGGGGCATATTAATTGGCAGGCTCTGAAATGATTAACATAAATGGGATCTTTATTGTTTTATCAAAAGCAGGTGCACTGGAAACATAAGCTTGTTACATATGCAGATGTTAAACCCCATTGACAAGCATGAATGAGAGGCCAGTGCGCAGGTTCATTAAGCTTCTTCTACAGTCAGAGGATTAAACGTGGAGTTGTTTTCTATTAAATATGCACAAATATATATTCATCAACAGCACATTTAGGTCATGTAATATCTTGGATGATAAAATGAATCCTACTTATTTTTAATAGGTCAGTAAGTCGTGGAGGGCAGGTATGGGCCCCAGAAGGTTCCACTGCATTTAAATGTCTGCTCTCTGCACGCTTCTGTGCTGCTTTGCTAAGCAACATCTCAGACTGTGACGAGACCTTCAACTACTGGGAACCAGTGAGTGCTGCTCACTAATATCATTTCATCACAAATGTAAAAAGTACAATACTTCTGACCCTTCAAGGCCTTCTGCTGTTCAAGGAAAGGGCTCTTTTAAAAGTTTATTTGTCACTGTTTTGACAGATGCACTACCTGCTGTATGGCACAGGGATGCAAACATGGGAATATTCTCCGCTGTATGCCATCAGGTCGTACGCTTATTTGTGGTTACATGCTCTACCTGCTTGTTTGCATGCCCACGTACTACAGACAAACAAGGTAAGTCTTCCAAACTTGCTGTCATTTATGCAAATGTTATTACTCTTGGTTTTATGGTCCACATCTTATCTTTTGTTATGAGAGCACAGGTTCTAATTATATCACTGTACTGGAAGCTTTTATTATGGTTGTGTTGCAGGTCCTGGTCTTCTACTTTGTGCGATGTGTCCTAGCTTTCTGCTGCTGTGTCTGTGAGCTTTATTTTTACAAGTATGTTTACTCTCCCCTTAAATGCAAGTGGGCAACCTGAACACTTTGACTTGCAAATCTTGCCTCGTTTATAGTCTTTTTACGTAGAGCATGTGGAAGTTAGCCTTTTTGTTTGTGTGTGACTCAGGGCAGTGTGTAAGAAGTTCGGTTTGCATGTTGGCCGTCTGATGCTGGCGTTCCTCGTCATGAGCACAGGAATGTTCTGCTCATCTGCAGGTTTGTCAGATTTATTTACCATATCCACTCTGTCCTTGTTGTTGTTTATTCCTTTAGCCAGTTTATGTGATCTTTTAACTTTGATGTATGACTTTAATTCATCATTGACTGAAGTAAACCTTTCAATCAAACTGTGTGTTAATGCTAAGCATGTCATATTTTGTATATGATATACATATACGCAGGCTTTCATAGGGTGTCCTAACTTTTTCACATGACTGTATTTCTGCATGTGTATGAGTAGTGATCCATCAGTTTGACTTTGTCTCCTCAGCGTTCCTGCCGTCCTCTTTCTGCATGTATACAACGCTGGTGGCCATGACGGGCTGGTTTCAGGACTCGACTCCGTTAGCTGTTACGGGTGTGGCTGCCGGGGCCATCGTTGGATGGCCATTCTCTGTTTTGATCGGGTACCACTGTAAACCAAATTGCCTAGCTGTTGGCACAATCGCTCCCAGAAAGATATGTTAATGTTTTGTACAAGGCTTTGGTTGGTTTCTCTGCAGGCTTCCAATCGCCTTTGACCTGTTGTTGTTAAAGCGCCAGTGGAAAAGTTTTATCACCTGGGCAGCTGTTGCTCTGATTCTCCTTCTGGTGAGAGTTATTTTAAATGCATGTAGATCAAGTAAGGTTTTAAAATGTACATATTACAACACAAAACCATTGAGACATCGCTCAGTTGAGTCTGCTGTTTATGCTGTTTTTCGTTCTCAGGTACCCCTGGTGGCAGTGGACTCTTACTTTTATGGCAAATTAGTCATTGCTCCTCTCAACATTCTTGTTTATAATGTCTTCACACCACACGGACCAGATTTGTATGGTAATACACAAGAAAACGTCACTGATAATGATTTCTGATTTGATTGATTTATATGTAAAGACTTAATCTTTATTTGTTCATCAAGATATTTATTGTATATCTTTATTAAGTATATTAATGTAGTGCAAATGGACCATAAATAATCAAATTCAATTCAGTTCATTTTTATTTATATAGTGCCAATTCACAACAACAGTTAAGGTACAGAACTAAACCCAACAAATCCCACATAGGGAAGCTTTTAATTGTAGCCAATCAATAAATTACAACACATTTAATAGCAACAGCGGAGAGGACAAACCCTCTCTCTGTAGAGGAAGAACCCTCCTGCAGACCCAGGCTCATTGTGGGCGGCCATCATAAAAGAAAATCTCATTTTTGTTGTCTAGACAGTAGAGGGCAGGCAAACACTAATATAAGGCATCAATTCCCACTTCCACTATAGTCACCACTAATCACTGGTGTTTGTTTGTAGTAACAACATCATTATTAATTCTTAATCACACAGCTATTTAGGACCTTGTGTTTTCTGTCTCTGTCAATCCCATCCTATTTTCCATTTTCCCTTTACGAGGTTATGTCAATAACCACACAGTTGAGATGCTCTTTTACACAGACAGTGTCTGTAACCTAATCTGTTGGTTTGCTGTGTGTTTTTCCAGGTACAGAGCCGTGGCATTTCTACTTTCTAAACGGGACGCTGAACTTCAACCTGGTGTTTGTTCTGGCACTGTTTTCTCTGCCTCTCACTGCGCTCATGGAAACTTTGTTGCACAGGTTCAATGGTGAGGGCTGCATTTCATATGCACTATGAAGTGCAAATGTTTAAGTAGGTTGTTAGTGTCATCTTTGGGGGAGGGAATTGGTGGCAAACAGTTTTGTGTGCAGTGCGGGGGTGGTGACGCAATCATGTGTTTTCAGTGTCTTCTTGCCCTCTTGTTTATCAGGACAGGTTAAACAAGGTCTTCTGGGAAATGCTGTTATTATACAATGTGATTACAAAAAATGAGTCCATAACTATTTAATTATCTTTAGTAGCTTCTAATGTGATTCACATGTGCATGTGTTTTCTGCAGTGCAGAACCTGGGCCGTCCTTACTGGCTGACTCTATCCCCAATGTATCTGTGGATGTTAGTTTTCTTCACCCGACCTCATAAAGAAGAGCGTTTTCTGTTTCCCATCTACCCCCTCATCTGCCTCAGTGGCGCAGTCGCCCTTTCTTCTCTACAGGTGGGGTTTAGCATTTTACACTTGTGACAGTAAACTGTGCTGTGCATCTTCTTTGTGAACCCGGGTTTAGTCATAATTGTTAATTTACACTAAATAACTTTATTAACTAATTCACTTGCAGAAATGCTACCACTTCCTGTTCCAGCGCTACCGACTGGAGCACTACACTGTCTCATCCAACTGGCTGGCTCTGAGCTCAGTCTTGGTCTTCACAGTGTTGTCGCTGTCTCGCTCTGTTGCTCTCTTCAGAGGTGTGTGCGCACACAGGGGCAATTCCACTGTCAGGAAACAAAAAGAGCAGTTTAACATGGATGAAATAAGTTTGATCTCTGCCTTTAGGCTACCACGCCCCTCTGGACCTGTACCCAGAGTTTCATCGTATCGCCAAGGATCCCACTCTTCACTCAGTCCCTGAAGGGAGACCTGTGAGTGTGTGTGTGGGCAAAGAGTGGTACCGCTTCCCAAGCAGCTTCCTCCTACCGCACAAGTTAGTAACAAGTCTTTTGTCATACAAGGTATATGCTTACCTAATTTAATTTACCTGTGATTTACTCACTCACTAATTGTTACTGTTTCTAATGTTCAGCTGGCAACTACACTTCATTCAGTCTGAGTTTAAGGGGCAGCTGCCTCAGCCATATGCCTCTGGTCCTCTGGCCACACAGATCATCCCCGCAAACATGAATGACCAGAACCTGGAGGAGCCCACGAGATATGTGAGTCACTCAGGACTTAACACGTAGGTAGTGTAGGATATATTAACTTATGATCTCTCTGCTCTGGGCAGGTGGATTTAAAGCAGTGCCACTACTTAGTAGACCTGGACATCGAAGAAGAGACGCCACTAGAACCGCGTTATTCAGCTAACAAAGAAGAGTGGAACGTTATCGCTTACAAGCCTTACTTACAAGCATCAAGGTATTCTCCAAATATTTATTGTACGTAGAGGTAGAAAAATGTAATGAATGCGAAATCTGAAAATGATTCAAATTAAAATCTTGACCAAGCTTAATGGTTTATAGCATAGAAAGCCTCAGAACAGAAGAAGAGGAAAAAGACAATGACAGACTTCTTCAAAATGTCTCTTTCAGGTCATCGCCTCTCCTCAGAGCTTTCTACATCCCCTTTATATCTGACCGTCATACCACCTACAGGCGCTACGTCATCTTAAAGCCAAGGCGCCAAAAGCAGTCTCGTAAACGGACCCATGGTTGAGTTTTGAACCAGGGCCCTGCCCAAAGTACAGAACTGTAACAACGGAATTAATCACTTCCCCTCAGCATGAGTGGTATTAATGTGTGTCTGACGTGTGCGTGATTATTGACAGTTTGTCATGAACCATTTGAAGATATCAGACCCTTCGAGATATTACGGCGTCTTTTGGGTTCGTGCGAGTGAAGACCCAATGGTACTCACGCATGTGTACTTGGCAGATGTCACCTGAACACTACCTTATTTGTGTGTGTTTGTTTGTGTAGAATTTGTGTTATATGGGAAGCACATTACAAGATTTTACAGCTATTGGACCAGGACCAGACATTCTATTGTGGGGGTTTTCATACTATACTTGAAAATGTGGCCTAAAGGAAAAATGTATGTAAGAAGTCTTGTGCTAGTCTGCATTTGAACAGTATCTTATTGGGTCTTTATTAAGCAGAAGAGTTGAGAAAGCGATGAAAGCAAGAGTGCATTATTAATTCAAGTTGGATCGGTAATAAAAACCTGATTAACTGTAATTACAACTCCTTTTTTATTGGACAGTAAAGTCTATGCCAAATACAGACACACGCTCTTTGTTTTCATTTTATTTGAATTTCTTTATGTCACAAACACACAAGTGTTCTCATGTACATGAGATGGCAAGACATTAGACATTCTTAATAAATAATAATGATGCTCTATTCTATCATTTCATTGTCATGCTGTTGCTGTGGTCAGGCTGCAGGCACTTGAGCTGAATATGAGCCACCTGTCCACTCACTAACGTTTAACTTTCTTTGGTTAACTAAAAAGGACACATAATAATAATAAATGAAGGAACAAAGGTATCAGTTAAACTCAAGCTATGTTGTAAAATTGAAAAAGGCTGCAGAAAATAATAAAGTGTCTGCCCTGTACAATGTGTATGACAAACATAAAGGTCCAAGGTGTTCATCCAAAATCTGAAAGCACACAATCTGATCGAAGACCTAGTTACGAAGCCAGGGCGACATGACAAGGCTGAGCAAACGGCCTGTTACACGCGCTTTGGTCGTCTCCGGTGCCCAGAATCGCACTGAAAGCCAGCAATGGTTTGGAAATACAGTATGGAAGGTGACTTCAAAATAGTCCGGCTCACCTCATTGTTCAAATGGAAATATTTAATTTCATTTACTCACAGTTAAATCCCTTTTTGGTGATTCTTTGATTCTAAATAAGGTGTTATGAGATGAAGTCACATGATGAATTGTCCTCACCTAATTTTAAAAAACATACTTTACAATCATGTACATGCACTGTTTTTTTTTACCTTCCTCTCTCTCATGCAATCACTGATGCACACATACACACTGAGACTCAAACTGCCTCACACAGATCAGAGCATCAGTAGTTTTCTCTGTTGATCCAGTCTTGTTCATTGAAGTATCTTCTCCCACCATCCAGATTCAGACCGTTTCGGTAGCAGTCAAGGTTTGCCTGGTAGGATTTTCGGTTTCCGTAGCTTCCAAGGCTGGTTTTGTAAGTGTCTTCTCTGCCATTGGAGATGTACGTTTGATACAGGTCAGCCTTCACCGTCTGACTTCCTGACCTCAGTTTGGGATCGAAAAGGTCACTCCCTGCCCTGCTAGCGTCATCATACAGACCGTGCTCCCTGTACGCACCGCTACCGTAGTGCTCACTCTTTGTTGTGCGACGGCCCAGACTCCTGTCATAAAACTCTCTGTTCCCAGTGCGACCTAGACTACTGTCATTAAAGTCCCTCTTTGTTGAACGGCCCAAACTGGTGTCATAGAAGTCACGGGTGCCGCGGCGCCCAAGGCTGAGGTCATTAAGGTCAAGGTTAAGGTAGCAGCTCTCTGTGCTGGCAAGCGTCACAAAGCCACTCTCTGTGTCCCGACCTCCTAAGTTGTCGTAGTCGCCTGTTGGTGTGTCAGGGGAGGAACATAAGAAAGAGGTGTTTTTGGTGTGTGGACGAGCTGAAGCCAGGTCATCGTCCTTCTGGGAGCGAATGACGTTGTAGACGTCGGTCGGGGTCAGGTTTGGGCAGAGGCCCGGTTCTGTCTGGCACACTTCAGATTTTTGCTCTTTCTTCTTTCTGTATTAACACAGAGAAGGATAAATAGACGCCTCAGATGTCAGCATAGAATGAAACCTGAACCATGCCGTTTATGAGGTGTAAAGGAATTATGCTGCACATGTCATGATCTCCACAGCGTGTTAATCTGAAACAATGAGTTTTTTAGGCTCACATAAATACCATTGAATAATCCATAATTCAGACTTTTACTACCTACTACTTGCTAACAAGCTTCATCTTAGGTAACAGACAAAACGTCATATATCTGTGTCAAAGAAAATGTACTGTGTTAAAGTTTAACATTAACAACTAAAAAGTGTAAAAATAGGACATAACGTATGACAGAAAGTGGAGACTAACCTTCTGGCTGCAGATATCGTAGCCCTGTCATCTGAGACACTGTTTCTTAACAGTTATCATATTAACATTTAATATTTGCCTTGAACTTGGGGCCTCACCTTCTGCCAAGCAGTTTGAAGCAGCAGACTCCAGTCACAGTCAGTAGCAGCAGTATCAGCGGAACGGTGGGAATGATAATATAAACCAAACCTACAGCTGAAACAGAGACAGAGATGATGGTCATAGTGAAATTGGTCAGTGTGAACCTTTGCAGAATTTGGATACAACATTTAAATATTGGATCAACCTGTACTTCTGTCCTGGGTGCGGTCAACTGGATTCCACGGCTGAACAGACGACGGGTTTCCATCTGTGAACAAGGAGCTCGTGACGGGTCAGCTGTCTCACACCTCTTATTTAAAACATCTACTATGTTGTGTGTGTTTTTATGCTGAGCACGTTTTACCTGGTTGTGTGAAGTTGGGGAAAGGCGAAGGCTCTGGAGGCCTCTCTGTGAAACCACAGTCAACACTGTTCACGTATCTTAAAGTGCAACCTGAGGTGGTGTGTGCTGTAGCGGAACAGTACCTGCTGTGTACTTGCAAATGAAGTTGTTCTTGGTTTCACAATTATCATCGTTCCACTGGAACATGTAGAGGCCTCCCAGACCAGGGGGAGCGGACGGTTGGTGATACATCACTACACAGACCTCAAAGCCGCACGATGGCTCATCCCAGTGCCAGTTCCTACAAGAATGGATGAGATTACCACAGCTCAAGATTTGGAAGAACACGTTTATGAGGAAAGGCCCAGAACCTACTCTCACTATAGCCGAGTTATTCTTTGAGCAGTTCCTTGGTTCTCCAGAGCTTCCTAAACCTGTTACATACCTGTAGAGGTGAAGATGGTACCAACGCTACATTCCCTCAGTCTTGACCCATCGACCCTCTTCGTGCTTCCACTCACCTGAATGTGGACCTGCTGCCGTCCACCCAGTAGTACTGTGGGGAGCAGTCTGAGGCGTTGTCCTCGTCCTCATGGTTACGGCGGAGACCAATCCAGAAGTCTCCATCGGTCGGACGGAGCTCTGTGATGAGCTGCTCGATGAGCTTCTGCTCAGACTCCGACTCCACGCTCAGCAGCTGTCCCCCGTCCCGCCGGCAGGCCAGCTCTGCCTCTGCGAAGTTCAGCCGCCGCCGGAGCTCAGAGAAATAGGCCAGCTTGTAACACGGCTTCCCTCTGCCTGCCTTGCACACACGCTGACCTGCATCCACACACATATATGTTCCATGTGTCACATGTACACTGACATTTCATCACATGTTCTTACAGAATAGATGAAATGATGCTTTACACCCATGACTATGAAGAGTGATTTAGTTGTAGACACATGCTTGTTTCCTACCTCGTGCTTCAAACAGATCTGCTGCAAGCGTCAAACATCCAGCATGGTGTCAGCAAGGCAGGAAAACCAAAGGTATGTCCACACATCAGTCACTGGGTTTGTGTTTGTCCTGTGACGTGTTGGTTTTTTGTCTGGACTTACCTGTAATGAGGCTTGTAGCAACAGATAAATCAAAGCATAGAAGCAGGAGGTGACAGAAGATTGTTAGTAGATCCATCCTTGTGGACTGAAGTCTTTTCTCCACCATCTTTTGTATTTCAGGTAGGTGTGTTTTTCATTACGCTGCCTGATTATCTGGCCATTAATAGAGCTGTCTGAACTGAGAGAGGTGAACTGTTGATTCAACTGGCAGAAATTCAAAGAGAGCTAAAGCAGAGCTAAAGAGGCAAGTGTTCTGGTCTTTCGGCTGAAAAAGGCAGAATGTGAGGCAGAAGAAGAAGCAGGAAGAGGAGGAGAGAAGCCCTGTGTTTGGGAGGGGGGCTGTAATCTGTTAAGAGCAGGTCTAATGATTGGGAGAAGAGGCTGCATCGATCGCAAGACATCTAATCACACGAGTGCTTCTCGTCGTAAACGCTGACAAGAGGCAGATTTTGCTCCTTCTTTTATTACTTAAGCTTTGAATATTATCATTACAAAAGTGTTACATGAAAATGATCCCTCTAATTTGATCAGGGGTATTAAATTGTTTCTCTCCAGTCCCCCTTAGAAAATGTTGAACTGTTGTGTTTTACTACATCACAGCTGAACATGCACTTTTCTGTCTCTAAATATTAAAGCGTGGCTTTTACAAATATGCAGTTAATGATCTAAGAACCTTCTTACCACTTAAAACAAAGCCAACCCGATTCATCAGGACTGTGTGGGTGGTTGGATCGGATTTTAATGACCTTGCATACAAACATACTCGCACAACACCATGTTTTACTACCTGGACTCTGGAAACTTATAGTCAACAAAGGGGGCAAAGTGTCAAAGAAGGCAACAGGTTTAAGATGTTGTTTGTTTAATTTATCTAGAAAATCAGTAACTTCAGTTTGACATTGATGTGTATGCAGTATATACATCAAAAATCAGTGTAACATCAAATATTAAGCCTTCAGTTAAACTTCTGGGATATTGACCTGGTCTGTTCAGTAGCAGAGGGGGTGTTGATCAGTTTCAGCTGCTTTGGTGTTAATTAAATGAACAGCAGGTGCCGTAAACAGCCAACAATGAGACAACTCCCGACTCCTCAACTTACAGCTGAAGGCCTCTGTGTCATTTCAGCTAGCGTGAAGTAATACCCGGATCCTAGAAAAACGACCCAAGGAACAGGACGAGCACCGCCAGAGCCCTAAAATGGCCTCCAGCAAGCCAATGGTGTCCATGACCAAGCAACGAGAAACAGACGAAGACAAAGCACAAAATGTTCAAAACAGGAAATGCATTGAGTGGTTTAATCGAATGGATTTTAATTCATTTACATGTATATCTGACTTTATAGTCTAGTAACAACAGAGAGCTCCTCGTATAATTAAATTTTCTGGCATCAGGATCAGCAGAAACCCATGGATGCGTATGAGCAAGACCTGCTTTTCTGAGCACAAACGGGAGAAAACTGTATGTATGCAGTTCTTAATGGTAGTAATTTCTAAAATGGCCTATAAGCTTGATTTAGGGCTTGCAGAGAGACAGATCAGCCAGAGTTTAAACAGCAGGATGCTTCATCAGGAATATGCTGTGTGTGCTAGCGTTGAATCGGGGGCCAGGGAGGGGGGTGAGCCTCAGGGTACTGTCTTCATGCATGCCACTCTAAATGCTGCTAATCACTTTAGGTGGAGATGGATTTCACTCGGAGGGCTCAGCTTTGTTTGAATTGAAGGCAGGGGAGAGTTGGTGCTACCAGGTAATGCCCTGAACAATAAAGCCGAAGACAGAGGGGTTACCGAGTCCTCCGCAGGGATTCAATCAGCAACGGTCCTCGCCTTAAATTTCCTGCTTGTTTATAGCATCTTAGGTTTCATTCAATTAGGCCTCTCTCATTTGTCCGTCCTCTCACAGTCTGTCTTCTTCTGTCTCTGCCTCCCTTTTTCATCCCACTGACCTCCTCCCTTTCTCCCAATTAGTTAAAGGGAAACCAGATGAATGTTCCCTGGGGAATCCAGTACATCACTGAGCCAACATGGTGGGCGTTCCACCACGTCAAAGAAACCTAGCATTAATGTTGAAAACTCACCACTGTTCTCCGATGTTGGACATTTAGCCAATGTGCATTAGTAAAAAGAATTGCATTTTTACTGAGATAAAGCCTGACAGTGTAATGGTCAACCGATCATAGTTACACAGCAAAATGACATGATTAGAAGCCACATTGCCTGAGCACAGTAACGGCCTCGTCTGCGAACTGTAAAAACAGGGCAACGAATGACAAACTCAGTTCATTTACATCTCAAGACCGTCCAGAGAAAGGAAAAACCTAATTACTGACAAAAAAGAATTTAACTTTCCACTAAATTCATTTTGAATGATCTGAGTTGGAGTGTGGCCAGACCGAGTGTCCGCATTGCGCAGACTGTCAGAGAGAGCTGCAAACTGGCTCTGTGACCCAAAGGAGAGATGACCAGCTCTGTCTGCAGAGTCGAGCTTCCATAAAAGACTTTTAATGCAACCTCTTAAGTGCTGCAGACACTTTTTGGGAAAAGGTCTCAGATTCATTGCTGTAATTAGACAGCAATACATCTGCATGATGTAAATAAAGCAAAAAAGTGAAAAAAAGAAAGCACAAATCTGCCTTAGTTAGCAGTTTATTTAAACATTAGGGATGTCAGGCTTTTATTAGTGTATCACCAACAGCAGACATTGCTCACCTATCAGGAGGTGGAGCTGACACAAAAACAAAGTTTACATAGTGAAACAATGCAATTATAACAAGATTTCATCAAACAAATGTGTAATTGTATAAACCTATTCAGTACAATTAATTAAACTTTTGTTTTTCTGAACTAAAATTATTTATGATTTGAATGAGTGGTTGAATGTGTTAAATCAACTGTGCATCAATCAAACTAATAGCACAAAAACACGGCAAAGTAAAAATAAAGAAAATGCTGCATTTCGTTTATTTCTCCAAAAACTTAATTGGTACATAATCAGGACTCTCAGCTCCAAGAACGGATTTGAGAAATGGAACAACTTTAAAAAGATTAATATGGAAATCTCTGGAGTCCTTATCTGACTTTTTGCCCCCAGCATCACAGTCTTGGGTTCCCCAGCTGACCAGTCCAACCTGCACAAGTAACGTTTGGTTACCTTACATAGACATCATACTGAATCTTTTCCATTTATCACAATTTTTGTATATTTGTATATAATTATTAATGTTCACATAACATTGGCTGTCCACAAGAGAGCAGCTGTTTACCTGAACTGCACGATACTCATAGATTTTGTACACAGAGCCTCCAGAGTCACCTGTTCAAACACACACACACATAATGACCACACTTGAACTGCACCACTGTTACTCTTCCTGCTTTGCTTTATGCCACTGGTTCAACACACATTTGTCTTTTCTCTCTTAAAGGACGTTCTCCCATCCTCAGCTGTCATAACCTTCAGCTAAGTTTAATAAAAGTTGCTGAGGGAACGTACCTTTACATGCTCTGTCATCTACGAAAGGTTCAATGCCACCAGTGCACAGGAAGTTATCGGTCACAGGAATCTTTGGATCCTTTGCTGTAATACCCTCTGCTTTTAATGCATGTTTGATGCATTCATCTCTCTGCATTACAGGGTTAAAAAGGGAAAAGCACCAAAGCTCCAGTCATCTTAGTTGTTGTGTAAAAAAAGTAGAAAGAATGTAAAGAGTGTAAAACTCACATTATCACCAAGCTTAGCACGAACATCCTTTTCCTTGAGTTTGTCTCCACTTTTGGACAAGAAAGACAGTTGTTCAAGTTGAGTCTTCAACAGAATCTCCTCTGTAGAAAAATAACAAGAACAATACAAGAATGTGTAAATTCATTCATTCATTTAATTTCGTGTTGCTTTTAGGATGAGTCTTAGTGATGATCTAAGTGTATATATATATATATATATATATATATACACACACACACACACACACACACTTAAATTGTGACCCATACATGCAGATTTAGCGACAGTCTTTTAAGTACATGTACCCATCAAGTGCATGTCTTTATTACTATTAAATAGTATAAATGCTGGAAACAACAAATGACTGCATTTCCAACCAGCTAAAAACATTCAGCTGCAGCATATTTTGCAGATCTTGCTCAGGTCATTTTACCAGGTGTCATCTTAGTTTACATCGCACCTTGTTGCCTACAGGTGGTGTCGCCAACCAGCTGTAGAGCTTTGCTGGTCTCCTCTGTGCATGGTATGCAAATAGGTCTGTGAAAGAACAGCATGAAGATAATGATCGTTAACAGTAACATTGAGTGTCTTTATCATACTATACTGTAACTTTTTAGGACTTAAAATGTAGCATTGAGATTAACAAGAGAAATAGGAAAGTTCTTACCTTGCATCAGCAGATATTACAACAGATTCCTCCAGTTGAATGAGAGCAACATCATAGTCATAGAACTCATTTACACCCTGTTTTACTTTAGCAGTAACATTGTAATTTGGATGTAATCTGAAAGTTTTAACTTTTTTCTCTGTACAAGATAAAAACACAAAGAAAAAGATAAAAATTATGTAGTCATTACAAGATATTACATGTGAAATACAAATATTTAAATAAATACAGCACATAATAAAACAAGAAAGTCCATATCTGACAAGAAGGAACACAAGTAAACACAACATTCGTCATTACCTTTGCCATGTCCATCATTGATCACTACCTTGACATCTTCTGGTCGATCTCCAAATTTGAAGCAGTGAGCAGCAGTCAATACAAAATCAGGGGACACCAGAGAGCCAAAGCAGTAATTCCTTCCATGCTTTACGTTTATAATGATGAATAAGAAAAGAATATGCAGAATAATAAAGTTACATAACACGTGGAATTGGGATGGTAATTGCTGGCCTCATTGTAAAGACAATAATTTTATCTACATTTATTAACTATTTTTCTAAAATACAACATTTGAAAGTCTAATTTCATTTTTTTTCTGAATACGCAAGTTCTATAACTTAGTGGAAACATCTGTCCCTAAATATTATATTTGTCATGTTTGCTGTAATATAAGCATAGTGACAATCACTATAAAAATGTAAACATTTCACAGATTTAAAACCTAATTAAATGAATAATGTAAACATTTACCTTGAGAGTGATGGATGCATACCATGGGAAATAACTCCTCATGTTGTTTTGCTCTATGAGCTCATTTATATTTGTGCCGTCCTCTCTTATCTTGTGAAGACCACATAGACCTTGAACGTTGCTTTCATCTGTATGAAAACAAATGCATTGTTGTTATTAAAAACTAAAATGTATTTGCAATTTTAGCATAAAAATCTGTCAAGAAGTTTTTACATCTTGTTGCTTGTCACGTTCTAATCTTATTAAATACCAGTAAATATAAAACAGCATTTTGGTCATCAAATCTCTGGACAGATAAAAGATCTGACCAGATTATGACGCTTTAACAAAAACACAAAAGAGGAATACAGGTCAACAGAAATGTACAAATCTGTATAATTATGATCAGTCCAGAAGTCATTTGTGGTTCATTCACACAAAAATGTGGTGCCTCAAAATGAAACCTGATCAGATTCATTAGACTTTATAGTCTGCACATTATGACACAACAGATAGATATTTAGTTTGATATACCAACAGACGTGCAGATTGTTGATCAGCTGTCGTAAGACACAAATATAAAATATACTGCATGTATTAGCGTGTATAATACTTGTTCCTGTGTGATGCTGTCAGATCTGTGTGTTCCCACTACATCGCTGTTGCTGGACTATGTGTTAACTAGTGCTGAGGTAAGAGTAATGTGTCTGCTAAGGGAAACAGGAGAACAATGTTTTCCCGTCCACCTGTGATCACGTTTCTCTTGTGTATTAATACACAAACACACTCTCTAGCTGAACTGCGAATAGAAACTCTCAAATGTGTTGAGCCTTCTGATCAGAGATTACCTACCAATTATTTTATCAAAGGCATCTTGCAAGTCTCTGAAATTGCTCGGCAGTCTGAAGTAATGCGTTTCATCATTTTTTATTGTTGTGAGGGGCTTCAATACGTCATCATCAATTTCAGCTCCCATACCGAAGACATACATATCTGTAAACAAAACAAATGTAGCATCATAAGTACGACTCTGTTAAAACTCTTTTAAATGTTATGTTATATTATAATAAAATGTCAGCAATAATCAGCAACATCACCAAGATAGTCTTGTTTAGAGTTTTCATCTCTGTCGCTTTGAACCAGGTTTATCTTGTTCTGTATTGTTTTCACAATGGGTAAAGGTGAACCACCCATATTATAAGCACCTGCAGTTAAACAAACACACGTTACAAACTAGTTCAAAACTGATGTAATGTATGTTAAGAGAACTCAACAACTGAAGCCTATTTTACCATCTGTAAAAACAATGATGACGTGTCTATGTTCCTTGAAGTTTTCCTTCACTCGTTCCTTTATAAGACTCATTCGCTCATCGATGGTTTTATATGCCTCAAATATATTTGTTCCAGTATTTCTATCTATGAATGAAAACACAAACACACATTAACACATAACATATAACCCAACCTGTGTATTATACGCTGTGTGTCAATTTCACTCACCGCCTGTTGTAAAATCTTTCACTTTATTGACAAGGTTTTTTTTTTCTTTTTCATTGTTGTCCATAAACTCAACAATGTCGACAACTTCATATATTTCCGAGGAGAAAAAGAAGATTTCATAATTTGGGGACACGCTGAAAGATGCGAGCTGTGGAGACAAAAACCAACATGTTGAGTATGAGGGTGACATTTAGTTCTGCACGAACCTTTGACACAGCCTTAAAACATGTAACGAGTCTGAGCTACTCTTGTAGTAAATGCTACACGTCCTTGTAATTCATTACGACATTCACTTCTAATAAGCTTTGGTCCCTGTAGCCGAATCAGACAAAATTATATATGTGCATGATCCAAAAGTGCTTCTACTAAAAAGTGTCAAATGCAAATGTAAATGGTTCATAAGTCAACTCACTTTAAAAATACACTGGCTTGCGTTTCTATGACAGTATTTAGTGAAATGTACAGTACTGTGCAAATGTTTTACGCAGGTATGAAAAAATGCTGTAATAATAATGATTGTTTATCTTTGTCAATTTACAAAATGCAAAGTGAGCGAACAAAAGAAAAATGTAAATCAAATCAATATCTGGTGTTACTACATCAGTAGTAGTGCTGGAAGTGATGTCGTGGCCCCCACAGAGCCCTGATCTCGACATCAAGGAGTGTGTCTGGGATCACATGCAGAGACAGAAGGATGTGAGAAACCCTACAACCACAGAAGATCTGTGGTTAGTTCAACAAGATGTTTAGAACAACCTACCAGCTGAGTTCCTTCAACAACTGTGAGCAAGTGGACCTAGAAGAACTGCTGCTGCTTGAAGGCAAAGGGTGGTGACACCAAATATTGATGAGATTTGGATTCCTCTTTTGTTCATTTACTGCATTTTGCATTAAAACCTTTGCACAGTATTGTACTTCTATTGTTAGTGTTAAAATGTTTCTAATCTTCCTTCTCATTAAGCGACTTGTCAGCATGAATTTATGTAAATTACTACATTTAAAGGTTAATATTTTATGAAAGTCCCTGGTGCAACTGTATGAAAACTCAGAGTAAACAAACAAATGCAGGTAAAATACAACTTCCATCCAGTCATACAAATGACCACAATTCTAACGTTTCAACTTTTCATTCAATACTTTTGTATCTTAACTTGATGTAAATCAAATCACTGCAGATTCAAACATCATGTTGCTGGTGTAAGTGGAAGCAGATTGTAGAAGTAGGTTCAGCCAAACATCATCATTTTAAACAGCTGTTAAGCAATGTATCACTACACTCAGTAATACCTACTGTACAGTCATTCAGTGGAAAGGAAAGCTCCTTCCTACCTTTTTAATCAGTGTTATGATTGCAGCTTTTGCATCATTGAACTGTGTCTCTTCAATACTCTCAGAAATATCCACAGCGATGTAGATGTTGAGTATTCCATCCTTGGAAACCCTGATCCTTCTCCCCTCTGTTGTGTTATCTGAACACAAATAAATCACTGTTACCAGGCCTTACAGTACACGGTTCATATGTACAGTTCACCATATATGATGCTTCTAGACAGTAGTAGTAACAAAGCCAGTGTCTCTGAATGAAGAGCTACACCAAACACCTTTTGGACTCCTCTAACTGCTAACTCCTCTGTTACACACAGCACTGTAATAAACACTTTTTTATTTGGTAGTAATAGTAGTGGAACTTACCAGTGTCTAAAGTGGTGAGAGTCTCCATGATTGCACTACCAAATGTCTGTGAAATCTCCAGCGATGTGTCATAAGTGTGTTTGTCTGCAAAAAGCAAAAATACACTGAAGTTACTTTGTAAAACTTATGACGTGGTGACGTTTAAAAAATGATTCAAACAGTGACTCCTAGTGATCGAACAGTAACATGACATGACCTGCAGGTGTTACACTGCTGACAAGCATGAGTTAGCAAAACAGAACTAAGCTGTTGAAGCACAACTTGCTGAGCGTGTCTGGAGCAAACACAGCAGTCTCCCATTGGAGCTGCCTTCCAGCTGCTCCCTGACTGCTCGTACCCCACGTCATTTATGCAAAGCAGGAAGGGAAAGGAAATCATTTTGATGAATTGTTAAAAACTGAGAAAAGGAGGGAGATGCTCATTCACATTCTAGTATTATACATATATTATATAAGAGTATTATATATTATAAATATATAATATTAGTGGGTCTCTATTATATACTGTAGTATCTACTGCCTCTAAAAAAACTGTTCTATTGCAGATTTACTAGTAATAGTTAAAATTTGTGTAAAACAGCTTTATACGTTGATTGGCTTGGCATATTAGATAAGTGAATATGATAATACTGGGCCGTGCTGCTGTCACTGCAGCCCACACCTTAGCCCTGGTCACAGGGATGGTGACATGACAACTCTGGCTGTTAGCAGGGGACAGCGAGCTAAGGTATGTACGTCTATAGGTCAAAGGTCAATCTGAAATTAATTAAAGGACCTTAACATAAACAGAAGGATAAACCATAAAATACATGACCAGTAACACCAGTGATGTCACAAATGTAATGTACTGGGCAAAGCTTCCATTAGGTTCTCTGAAGTAATTTACAGTTATTCAACTTTGAACAAAATGATTCTGAATATGATAAATGTGTGGTTCTTACAATAACATGCTGGCTCTACGCCCGTCCACTGCCCGTTCTCCAGACACTTTCTCTCTTTCGACCCCACCAAAAACAGGTTGCCATTGCAGGTGTACTCCACTGTGTCGTCAACGTCAAAGGAGTTGCCCTTTCTGGAGGCACCAGGTGGGACACCAGGATCACCACAAGCAGTTCCAGCTGTGGTAAAAAGGAAAAAAGTTACAGAACTGCCATGAGGACGCATCTGAAGAGAGAAGGAATATGAAAGAAGGTTTACGTTCGGGACTTACTGTCTCTGCTACAGATTGGAGTTTTTCCACTCCACTTCCCATTTGACAGGCAAACCCGTCTGGCTGAGCCTTGCATTCTGTATCCAGCATAGCACTCGTACGTGGTTTCATTATGCACATAGTACCTCTCCTGAGGAGGGGACACTTGTCCGTACTCCAGGACATTGGGGTCTGGGCATTCAACCACTGCAACACAAGGGGAGCTGAGTCATCCTGTATAACAGAGAGAAACTGAGAAGCATCATTGTCATAACTCACGCTTGCATCTCTGAGGTTTAAATCTTTGGGGTATTGGTTTCCATGTGCCATTGCCATTCGGCTGGCACGTGCGGGTCAGAACAGGGTAAGGATAATAGTCCTTATTGTCACATCGATAGACCAGCATGCTGCCAACCCCCAGCCCTCTGGTCAGTGTGTAATGACCTCCTTCCATGTCCACATTGTTTTTTGTGCAATCACACTGAACTTCTCCAGCTGTAACAAAGACAGAATTTTAGGATGAAGCAGAACACTGACTATTGAAAGCAGACTGGGTGAGAGGTGCAGTACAGGCCCTGGACAGGTCACCAGTCCATCACACACTGTATGATACTATTTCCATCATTAAGAAGGACTTACCCAGACAGAGGAGGCTGGAAAGAGCAGCCAACCAGCGCCAACCAGAAAATCCCATGTTGAGCCTTGACTGTGGAACCATGTGGAGAATGATGAGACGCTAGAGGAGCTGAACCTTTATTTCAGAACGGAAGGGATGTGCTCAAAGAGGGACGGGGCAAAGACCACAGAGACACTTATTAACCTAAAACAAACCAAAGGAGATCAATAACGCGTGTCGGAGAAAACACTGAATCGATGGATTCAACAAAACATTAATTTCTAATCTATCGACACCAGAAAAATTAAACAAATCAACTAACGGTAACTCATGTACAAATCGAGCAAAATGTTTCTTAAAAACTAGCAGTACTACATTTATGAAAACTTTAAACCTGTTTTTTAAAATAACAGAAAAATAACTAAAAATAGGGCACAGCCTATGTTTGAGCCATCGTGTGTACCCTCAGTCACATGTTACATAAAACAACATCATCATTGTGAAACAAGACAAAGTACAAACATTTGCTTCATCATTTCCCAAAAATCTGAGGAACCATTAAACATCACTTACTGACACATTGATTAAATTATTGATTGTGCAGCCACAGCAGAACGGTTTAACTGTGGCAGTGCCAAACTATTATTGGACTTATTCCCTCTTTCCTTATTAGTAAGTTTAATATACACAACAAACAAACACATTTCTACTGTTTTGTGTCTGTTTTAGTCTCTTTTTGTGGGGACTGTGGTTGCTTTTAGGCTTTCGGTTTCAGTTACTGCTGTTTGCATCAAACAGAGCCTCTCACCCAAAGATCTGTTGACCCCTCATCCAACGTGGACACATGTCCTCTAGATCACTTTCAGTAGTTTAGACCCCACTGTAAACTAGGGGGCGCTCAAAGCTAAAAAACACAACAAAGTGTTGGCTAAAACACCCTTCGTGGGTGTTACATCCAAGCAATGAACACGTGTGGGTCTTCTGATGAACAAGTTCATCCAACCGTTCATCTAGATAAAGCGTGTTGTGATTTATTGTCTGTCTGTGACTGTTTTATCCAACCCTTGTGTGGTTTTTGAGCGCCCCTTGTTTTTCTTTTAACATCCTCGAAGGCTGCACCAGGGTTAACAGTAAGAAAAAAAACACCTTGATACTGTTTGGCAGTCCTCAGTCTCTCTCTTGATATTTTTAAATTCCCTGCATAATTTCTCTAAAGAAATCTCATTTTCTTCAATGTTTTTTTTTCAAGCTAAGACAAATGCTGCTATTACAGTCATTTCACCTTTTTAGATGTGACAATACTTAAACCGGTTTATTTAGATTGTGTGACGTAAACTTTGCATTTTTCTTTGTAGTAGAAGAGGACTGGAGAACGGAATAAAAAATAAATGTAATAGAAATGAGTCAACAACATAAAGCTGAACATGATGTTTGTAGAATAAATACATCTCTATGTGGAGATTGTCAGGGTTTGCTGACACAACCTCAGCGGAAGTGTCAGCGATGTAAGGCGTTAAAAGGTAGAGAGGCAGAAACCCCTCAACAGTCTTAAAATCATAAGCAAAATGCCGGACTGGCCGTTCAGTCAGCGACCCTGCAGGTGATGAGGCGTCCGAGGGCATGAATGTCTGCGGCCATGGGGGGGTTCTGCTCTGTGAGTGGGAGTGAGAGGAGCTTGAATGGACTGGCAGCGAACGAGGCGCAGGTGAACACGATCACGAAATCTGGTGAAGCTGGCAGAGGTCAAGGTCGGAGCGGGCTCTTCACAATAAAAGCTTTGGACCGGAAGACAGGTTGCGGATCGTGACAGATCTATATCTCAGCCATTTCAATTCTTGCATTGTCCAACATATCACCTCTACCTACTGTATAATCCACTGCAATTGAACTATGGAAACGCTGTCCATGTGTCTAAGGTTACAGACGGAGGCCCAGGGTTCTCTCCTAGCGCCACCGTCTGGTCAGAGTACAGGCCTAATCACGTGCATAATCATTATCTTCTATACATCATTTAGAGCAACTACTGATATGGAGACTGTATAGCGAGCTACGTCACATGTTAGACACTTAGGAAACGTTTGCAGTGAGAGGCAAGGTCATCAATGTCATTCATCATAACACACTACGTTTACACCTACCCTGCATATTTTAGAGAACAAAGAACAGACTTTGACCAGTATGGCTCTGGAAAGGCACAGAAGATACGACTAAACTTTAAGATCAGACCTTCAAGAATGTGACATGTTGGTACACAATGTCATTTTTCATAGATTCTAGATTACAGTATAATATTGCGTAATATTACCTGAAACTCACGCATCAAACCATTCACCGCTTCAGTCCCTACATGCGTCAAACACAGACAGCAGCAAAACCGAAGTTAGCTTGACTGAACTTTTTAAGCTAGCAGCAAGTTACAGAGTGGCAGAAAATGTCTGAAGCTAAAATACATCAACATAATTCACGTAAAACAGTAATGACAATAAAGAAATTAAATGATACAAAGCATGAAAATGTATAAAGACGAGTGAAACAGCGCCCACCTCTCCCAGCAGGATCGTACAGAAAGGGGAGAGTCAGGGGCTGCAACCTGTTCATTGCCAATGACACGAAAAACATACCAACGAAGAAGAAACAATGAGAAAGAACTTCTTCTATGCTTTATCAGCTATCACAGCTATGCTAACGTTATGAACACATTTTGTGTAATTATGACAAGATCAATGTACAATCTGGTTACACAGACAGTTAGGGTCATTAAATTACATGACAGTGATGCAAATGTCAAATTGAAATTCTTTATTTACTAGCTTTAAAAAGCAAACGTGGGCTTATTTGACACTTTCAATGTGACCATCACTATGACCATCATCTCTGTCTCTGTTTCAGCTGTAGGTTTGGTTCATATTATCATTCCCACCGTTCTGCTGCTACTGACCGTGACTGGAGTCTGCTGCTTCAAACTGCTTGGCAGAAGGTGAGGCCCCAAATTCAAGGCAAATATTAAATGTTAATATGATAACTGTTAAGAAACAGTGTCTCAGATGACAGGGCTACGATATCTGCAGCCAGAAGGTTAGTCTCCACTTTCTGTCATGTCGGCTGTTGTATTACGTTTCATACTCATTTCTGTTCATGTTAAACTGTAACACACTATATTTTGACTACATTTGACAGAGAAATATAACGTTTGGTTGTTACCAAAGCCGAAGCTTGTTAGCAAGTAGTAGGTAGTAAAAGTCTTAATTATGGATTATTTCATGGTGTTGTGTGTGATGTAAATCGATAAAAGTGAGATTAGTCTAGAAATATCAGGATTAGGAAAGGAATATCAGCAAAGGAAAAAAGTCCATGGTGATGTGTGGAAAGACATTAATGAAGGACACCTAGATGCTTATACTGGTGTTCGTGTTCTTACTCTAAAGATCCTGCAATGAGGCTGCTGATGATCTCTGGGACGTATCAAATGGAAGAAATATTTTTTGGACAACAATGTGACTTCAGACCTTCCAAATGATATAAACAGAGCAAGAGCTGGCAAGCTTGACCCCATCATGGATGACTGGGAGAGACAGGTACAGCTCCTTCCACTGATGTTTAAGGCAATAGCACATACTGTACAGAAGCCATATAAGTTTATATAAGCTTTTCATTTGTTTGTATATGTTTTATAAGTTTTATTCCTGAAATTTTTAGTTTAATTTTTAGCCTTTTTCTTAAAGCAAATGTATGTTGCAATTTGCAACATTTCAATTAAACTTCTGGGATATTGATCTGGCCTGTTAAGCAGCAGAGGGGGTGTTGATTCGTTTCAGCTGCTTTGGTGTTAATTAAATTAAAAAAACAAAAAATGAATTACAGGTAGCATGAGGTAATACCTAGACCCTAGAGAGGTGGCACAGGCCAATTCCTCCAGGATGCACCATTAGGCACCATTGCCAGAAGGTTATTTGTGTCTCTGAGCACAGTCTGAGGTGCATGGAGCGCATTCCAGAAGGCAGTTATACTGGGAGAGCTGGGCAGGGCCATAAAAGAGACTTAACACATGAGCATGAGACTAAAATCTGCTGCTTTGTGCAAGGAGTGTGTGCAGGATCCATAAAAACATTCAAACGTAGACAAACGTGACAAAGCAAACTACATTAAAGAAAATGCAGAATTTCGTTTATTTCTCCAAAAATTTAATTGTTACATAATCTAGACTCTCAGCTCCAAGAACGGATTTGAGAAATGGAACAACTTTAAAAAGATTGATGTGGAAATCTCTGGAGTCCTTATCTGACTTTTGTCCCCTGGTCGCATCACAGTCCTGGGTTCCCCAGCTGACCAGTCCAACCTGCACAAGTAACGTTTGGTTACTTCACATAAATCTTTTCCACTTATCACAATTTTAATCTATATTTTTGTGTGTATATATAATAAATAGAAAATAACATATATATAATAATTATTTAAATCTATATTTATATTTGAAACATCTGATGCTCATTAGTATGTTGGCTGTCCAGAAGAGAGCAGCTGTTTACCTGAATTGCGCGATGTTCATAGATTTTGTACACAGAGCCTCCACCGTCACCTGTCCGAACACACACACACACACACACACACCCACACACACACACACACACACATAATGACCACACTTACTGAACTGCACCACTGTTACTCTTCCTGCTTTGCTTTATGCCACTGGTTCAACACACATTTGTCTTTTCTCTCTTAAAGGACGTTCTCCCATCCTCAGCTGTCATAACCTTCAGCTAAGTTGAACATAAGTTGCTCAGGGAACGTACCTTTACATGCTCTGTCATCTACGAAAGGTTCAATGCCACCAGTGCACAGGAAGTTATCGGTCACAGGAATCTTTGGATCTGTTGCTGTCATACCCTCTGCTTTTAATGCATGTTTGATGCATTCATCTCTCTGCATTAGAGGGTTAAAAAGGGAAAAGCACCAAAGCTCCAGTCATCTTAGTTGTTGTGTAAAAAAAGTAGAAAGAACACACTGAGTGTAAAACTCACATTATCACCAAGCTTAGCACGAACATCCTTTTCCTTGAGTTTGTTTCCACTTTTGGACAAGAAAGACAGTTGTTCAAGTTGAGTCTTCAACAGAATCTCCTCTGTAGAAAAATAACAAGAACAATACAAGAATGTGTAAATTCATTCTACATTCACTTTCATTGAGGTTTTGTTGATGGTTGGTGTCTGTTGTGCCTCAGTTGTAATATTTGAGCCCATGGTACTCCTTACGACCCATACGCTAATTATGTTATATTAATTTTCTTGTTGCTTTTAGGATCAGTCAGCTGGAAACAACGAATGGCTGCATTTCCAACCAGCTAAAAACATTCAGCTGCAGCATATTTCGCAGATATTGCTCAGGTCATTTTACCAGGTGTCATCTTAGTTTACATCGCACCTTGTTGCCTACAGGTGGTGTTGCCAAACAGCTGTAGAGCTTTGCTGGTCTCCTCTGTGCATGGTATGCAAATAGGTCTGTGAAAGAACAGCATGAAGATAATGATCGTTAACAGTAACATTGAGTGTCTTTATCATACTATACTATAACAACTTTTTAGGACTTAAAATGTAGCATTGAGATTAACAAGAGAAAAAGGAAAGTTCTTACCTTGCATCAGCAGATATTACAACAGATTCCTCCAGTTGAATGAGAGCAACATCATAGTCATAGAACTCATTTACACCCTGTGTTACTTTAGCAGTAACATTGTAATTTGGATGTAATGTGAAAGTTTTCACGTTTTTCACTGTATAAAATAAACACAAAAGTAAAATTCATGCAGTCATCATAAGACATTACCTGTGAAATTTTAAAAAAAGGAATTAATACATATACATATCAATACAACTACATACAGTAAAGATGTGTTTGTGATTGTGTTTGCAGATCCTTTCAATCCTTTCAAATCAAAACGTTTGACTAAAACATTAAATTAAAAATGTACAGTACATAAAGACCAGTAGGTGATGTTCAGATACAACATTCGTCATTACCTTTGCCATGTCCATCATCGATCACTACCTTGATATCTTCTGGTCGATCTCCAAATTTTAAGCAGTGAGCAGCAGTCAATACAAAATCAGGGGACACCAGAGAGCCAAAGCAGTAATTCCTTCCATGCTTCATGTTTAAAATTATAAAGGATTTGGGTCAGAATTCAAAACATTCAAGGTATGAGTTTAAAAACACATTTTGAAACTGAAAACTATGCCAGTCGCACATTTGAAAATACGATTAGAATATGTGAAAAATAGACGCCACAAGGCTTCTATACTCACATAACAGCTGCATAACAGTATCTCTTACATCAGTGCCTGGTGTTTATACATATAATATTAATGTGATATTTATATATTAGAGCAAGAAACAACATTTAAGGGAAATTGCCTATTTACAAAACATGGTAAAACAGGGTTCAAGTGTTTAGCCTGAGAGACAAAGGGCATAGTCTTCATGTTTCACGATGAGCAGGTTGCTACGTTGAGCATGTTCCCTCCAGCTTGGCCTTACCTGCGATGACAGACTAGCGGCTAAATGTTAGCTTCTTTCAATTCAGTTTTCCATCTCTGTGTTGACTACAGTGGAAAGCTGTCACTGTTATGTTCAACTACTGTCTTACGCCCGACGTGACCAATGGAAACGCATTTAGACTCATGGTGTGAGCTGATTGGCTGACTCTGGCATTTTCAGACTTTGACACATAAAACACTGAAAGCAGTCGAGGCCTGCGAGTTACATTCGCAAAACACGACTTCAAAGACACTGATTTGTTATGCTAAAAAGAAAGATGGAAAAAACTGACATTCAAAATACTTGCGTAGTACTTTCAGTTTCAAAATATATTTTCAGTGTTGTTGATTTTTTTCACGTTTCACCTTTACCTTGAGAGTGATGGATGCAGACCATGGGAAATACCTCCTCATGTTGTTTTGCTCTATGAGCTCATTTATATTTGTGCCGTCCTCTCTTATCTTGTGAAGACCACATAGACCTTGAACGTTGCTTTCATCTGTATGAAAACAAATGCATTGCTGTTTTTAAAAATTGGCTTATTAAATACAGAGCAATAGAAATGTACAAAACTATATAATGATGATCAGTCAAGAAGTAATTTGTGGTTCATTCACACTAAGCCAAAACTGTGGTGACACAAAATGTGATCTATCTAGTGATGAGGTGACATAATGTAATGTAATAGTAACGTGAAGTAAGTCGTGTGTCTGTCTGCTGTAAAGCTCTTTGGGAAGCAGGAGAACAATGTTTAACCGTCCAACCGTGATCACGTTTCTCATGTGGCAAATTCAAGGGTTAAGAATAATATAAATATTAATACACAAACACATACATACTGTAGCTGAATTACAAATGTGTTGAGCCTTCTGATCAGAGATTACCTACCAATTATTACATCAAAGGCATCTTGCAAGTCTCTGAAATTGCTCGGCAGTCTGAAGTAATGCGTTTCATCATTTTTTATTGTTGTGAGGGGCTTCAATACGTCATCATCAATTTCAGCTCCCATACCGAAGACATACATATCTGTGAACAAAACACATGTAGCATCATAAGTACGACTCTGTTAAAACTCTTTTAAATGTTATGATATATTATGATTAATGTCTGTAACAAAGAAATGTCAGCAACAATCAGCAACATCACCAAGATAGTCTTGTTTAGAGTTTTCATCTCTGTCGCTTTGAACCAGGTTTATCTTGTTCTGTATTGTTTTCACAATGGGTAAAGGTGAACCACCCATATTATAAGCACCTGCAGTTAAACAAACACACGTTACAAACTCCTTCAAAACTGATGTAATGTATGTTAAGAGAACTCAACAACTGAAGCCTATTTTACCATCTGTAAAAACAATGATGACGTGTCTATGTTCCTTGAAGTTTTCCTTCACTCGTTCCTTTATAAGACTCATTCGCTCATCGATGGTTTTATATGCCTGGCATATATTTGTTCCAGTATTTGTGTCTATGAATGACAACACAAACACACATTAAAACATAACATGTAACCTAAGCTGTGTATTAAAACAACATTCCCTACAACATCTTTGATCAACTTCACTCACTGCCTATTGTAAAATCTTTCACTTTATTGACAAGGTTTTTTTTTTGTTCTTCATTGTTGTCCATAAACTCAACAATGTTGACAACTTCATATATTTCCGAGGAGAAAAAGAAGATTTCATAATTTGGGAACACGCTGAAAGATGCGAGCTGTGGAGACAAAAACCAACATGTTGAGTATGAGGGTGACATTTAGTTCTGCACGAACCTTTGACACAGCCTTAAAACATGTAACGAATCTGAGCTACTCCTGTAGTAAATGCTACACGTCCTTACAAACTCAACCTGCTTATGGTTGTTATTCTGTTGAGTAATTGATTCCATCCATTTATACATTATCTGAACCAGTAATCATTATTTTGTTCAAGACCAGTCATACAAACAACCATAATTCAAACATTCAACAATTCAACAACTTTTCTATACTTTTGTATCTTAACTTGATGTAACTCAGATCTGCAGATTCAAACATCATGTTGCTGGTGTAAGTGGAAGCAGATTGTAGAAGTAGGTTCAGCCAAACATCATCATTTTAAACAGCTGTTAAGCAATGTATCACTACACTCAGTAATACCTACTGTACAGTCATTCAGTGGAAAGGAAAGCTCCTTCCTACCTTTTTAATCAGTGTTATGATTGCAGCTTTTGCATCATTGAACTGTGTCTCTTCAATACTCTCAGAAATATCCACAGCGATGTAGATGTTGAGTATTCCATCCTTGGAAACCCTGATCCTTCTCCCCTCTGTTGTGTTATCTGAACACAAATAAATCACTGTTACCAGGCCTTACAGTACACGGTTCATATGTACAGTTCACCATATATGATGCTTCTAGACAGTAGTAGTAACAAAGCCAGTGTCTCTGAATGAAGAGCTACACCAAACACCTTTTGGACTTTGCTAACTCCTCTGTTTACCACACATCACTGTAATAAACACTTTGCATTTTTATTTGGTAGTAATAGTAGTTGAGAATAGATACAAAGTTGTTCCTGGAACTTACCAGTGTCTAAAGTGGTGAGAGTCTCCATGATTGCACTACCAAATGTCTGTGAAATCTCCAGCGATGTGTCATAAGTGTGTTTGTCTGCAAAAAGCAAAAATACACTGAAGTTACTTTGTTATACTTGTGACATGGTGACGTTTAAAAATGATTCAAACAGTGACTCCTAGTGATCGAACAGTAACATGACATGACCTGCAGGCGTTACACTGCTGACAAGCATGAGTTAGCAAAACAGAACTAAGATGTTGAAGCACAACTTGCTGAGCGTGTCTGGAGCAAACACAGCAGTCTCCCATTGGAGCTGCCTTCCAGCTGCTCCCTGACTGCTCGTACCCCACGTCATTTATGCAAAGCAGGAAGGGAAAGGAAATCAATTTGATGAATTGTTAAAAACTGAGAAAAGGAGGGAGATGCTCATTCACATTCTAGTATTATACATATATTACATAATTGTATTATATAATATATTTATTGTATTATCATATACTCTAGTATCTACTGCCTCTAAAAACCTGTTCTATTGCAGATTATAACTGCAACAGTTTACTCTGATTTACCAATAGTTCCAATTTATGTAAACACTTTTATACTTTGATTGGTTTTTCTTCAGACTAAGGTATGTACTTTTAGAGGTCAAAGGTCAAGCTGAAATTAATTAAAGGACCTTAACATAAACAGTTGCAAGGTAACACCAGTGATGTCACAAATGTAATGTACTGGGCAAAGCTTCCATTAGGTTCTCTGAAGTAATTTACAGTTATTCAACTTTGAACAAAATGATTCTGAATATGATAAATGTGTGGTTCTTACAATAACATGCTGGCTCTACGCCCGTCCACTGCCCGTTCTCAAGACACTTTCTCTCTTTCGACCCCACCAAAAACAGGTTGCCATTGCAGGTGTACTCAACTGTGTCGCCACCATGAAAGAAGTTGCCCTTTCTGGAGGCACCAGGTGGGACACCAGGATCACCACAAGCAGTTCCAGCTGTGGTAAAAAGGAAAAAAATTACAGAACTGCCATGAGGACGCATCTGAAGAGAAAAGGAATATGAAAGAAGGTTTACGTTCGGGACTTACTGTCTCTGCTACAGATTGGAGTTTTTCCACTCCACTTCCCGTTTGACAGGCAAACCCGTCTGGCTGAGCCTTGCATTCTGTATCCATCATAGCACTCATACGTGGTTTCATTATGCACATAGTACCTCTTCTGAGGAGGGGACACTTGTCCGTGCTCCAGGACATTGGGGTCTGGGCATTCAACCACTGCAACACAAGGGGAGCTGAGTCATCCTGTATAACAGAGAGAAACTGAGAAGCATCATTGTCATAACTCACGCTTGCATCTCTGAGGTTTAAATCTTTGGGGTATTGGTTTCCATGTGCCATTGCCATTCGGCTGGCACGTGCGGGTCAGAACAGGGTAAGGATAATAGTCCTTATTGTCACATCGATAGACCAGCATGCTGCCAACCCCCAGCCCTCTGGTCAGTGTGTAATGACCTCCTTCCATGTCCACATTGTTTTTTGTGCAATCACACTGAACTTCTCCAGCTGTAACAAAGACAGAATTTTAGGATGAAGCAGAACACTGACTATTGAAAGCAGACTGGGTGAGAGGTGCAGTACAGGCCCTGGACAGGTCACCAGTCCATCACACACTGTATGATACTATTTCCATCATTAAGAAGGACTTACCCAGACAGAGGAGGCTGGAAAGAGCAGCCAACCAGCGCCAACCAGAAAATCCCATGTTGAGCCTTGACTGTGGAACCATGTGGAGAATGATGAGACGCTAGAGGAGCTGAACATTTATTTCAGAACGGAAGGGATGTGCTCAAAGAGGGACGGGGCAAAGACCACAGAGACACTTATTAACCTTAAACAAACCAAAGGAGATCAATAACGCGTGTCGGAGAAAACACTGAATCGATGGATTCAACAAAACATTAATTTCTAATCTATCGACACCAGAAAAATTAAACAAATCAACTAACGGTAACTCATGTACAAATCGAGCAAAATGTTTCTTAAAAACTAGCAGTACTACATTTATGAAAACTTTAAACCTGTTTTTTAAAATAACAGAAAAATAACTAAAAATAGGGCACAGCCTATGTTTGAGCCATCGTGTGTACCCTCAGTCACATGTTACATAAAACAACATCAAAGTACAAACATTTGCTTCATCATTTCCCAAAAATCTAATAGAAATTAGTCAACAACATAAACCTGAACATGATGTCAGTGACTGAAGGAGGTCACCGTGTGTAGTATGATTACATTTCTATGTGGACATTCCAGTTGGTGGCAGATCTATATCTCAGCCATTTCAATTCTTGCATTGTCTAAAATATCACCTCTACCTACTGTATAATCCACTGCAATTGAACTATTATGGAAACGCTGTCCATGCCTCTAAGGTTACAGACAGATTTTATCTTTTGACAGTAACACAATGATGACTCATGGGAGTTTATTGGTTTTTAATAATACTGTAAGTATATGACTATATTAAGGTGATTCAGCGCCCCGTAGTGCATAAGTGAGCTTCTGTATATGATTTCTCCAGCCACTGCGTCATTACTGATGCTACTATGAGATGTATTTATTCAAGTCAAACTAAGTAGGACATCGCTGCGGTGTGAAATGTTTATAGGTGTGTCGTATATTCTCTGCACTTTTTAAACATGAGAGTTGTGAGTACATCACTTAAGCTTCTGGAATATTGATCTAGTCTGTTAAGTAGCCGAGGGCGCGTTGATCAGTTTCAGCTGCTTTGATGTTAATTAAATAAATGAAATTAACAGCAGGTGCAGTAGAAGGGCAACAATGAGGTAACTCCCAAACAGGAAGGGCTTTACAGCTGGAAGCCATTTTTACAGTTTTACAGTTGGAGGTTTCCCTCCTCCCATCTGTTCTGACTGTTTTTTGTTTTGTTTTGCATTTGCCCTTACAGGTAGCATGAGGTAATACCTAGACCCTAGAGAGGTGGCACAGTCCAATTCCTCCAGGATGCACCATTAGGCACCATTGCCAGAAGGTTATTTGTGTCTCTGAGCACAGTCTGAGGTGCATGGAGCGCATTCCAGAAGGCAGTTATACTGGGAGAGCTGGGCAGGGCCATAAAAGGGACTTAACACATGAGCAGGACTAAAATCTGCTGCTTTGTGCAAGGTGGAACAGGATGAGCACTACCAGAGCCCTAAAACGAACAAATGTGCTCAAGAGGACCCTGGCTTTACTGACCTCCACTGTGGAGCTTTATGCCACCTTGAATATCTGTGGTGGGTCAATGATGGTCTGCGGAGGCATAGACCTCTGCAGCCTGCCAACAGCACCAGTGTCATACATTAGGAAAATACCCTTGTACCCATTGTCACTGTAAGCTGGAGTAGGTTCTGGGTTTCTGGTGAACAACCATGTCCAACCTTATGCGGTGACACACGTAGGTAGTTCTTCGCAGATGAGGGTATTGATACCACTGACTGGTTCCTGCATTTGCCTGATCTTAATCCCAGATAAATAATCCAGTCAAATTTAAACTCAATTTAAAGTTTAAATAGTGAAACTGTAATTGTTTTTGTTTTGTTTTTTTATGGCTAAAGTAGATAGAATGTACATGGCCATTAAAGGTGAGACAGAGAGAGAGAGATTCTGTTAAAAATACAAATTTGACTTATTAAGTTATTGTCTGTAAAGGCACGATAAATGGTAAAGGAACACAAATGTAGACAAATGTTACAGCAAATTACAATAAAGAAAATGCTGCATTTTGTTTATTTCTCCAAAAATTTAAGTGGTGCGTAATGTGGACTGTCAGCTCCAAGAACGGATTTGAGAAATGGAACAACTTTAAAAAGATTGATGTGGAAATCTCTGGAGTCCTTATCTGACTTTTGTCCCCTGGTCGCATCACAGTCCTGGGTTCCCCAGCTGACCAGTCCAACCTGCACAAGTAACGTTCGGTTACTTTACATAAATCTTTTTGGATGTTGGCTGTCCAGAAGAGAGCAGCTGTTTACCTGAAGTGCGCGATATTCATAGATTTTATACACAGAGCCTCCAGCGTCACCTGTTCAAACACACACACACACACACACACACACACACACACACAGGGAGAGAGCGTTACCCTCAAAATAATAACCACACTTACTGAACTGTTACTCTTCCTGCTTTACTTTATGCCACTGGTTCAAAACACATTTGTGTTTTCTCACTTAAAGGTACATTTTCTTATCCTCAGCTGTCCTAACCTTCGTTCATTCATCAATCTTCTATCGCTTCCTTCTCTGTCTATGGACGAGAGGCAGGGTTCACCCTGGACAGATCGCTAGTCTGTCGCAGTGCCACACATATAGACACACAACCAGTCACGCCTATGGGTTTTTCCAATAAGCCTAACTGCATGTCGGAGACCCCAGAGAGAACATGCAGACTCCACACAGAAAGGCCCCCGGTCGCCTCTGGGATTCAAACACAGGACCTTCTCGCTGCACCCTGTCCTAACCTTCAGCTAAGTTTAATAAAAGTTGCTGAGAGAACGTACCTTTACATGCTCTGTCATCTACGAAAGGTTCAATGCCACCAGTGCACAGAAAGTTATCGGTCACAGGAATCTTTGGATCTGTTGCTGTCATACCCTCTGCTTTTAATGCATGTTTGATGCATTCATCTCTCTGCATTACAGGGTTAAAAAGGAAAAGCACCAAAGCTCCAGTCATCTTAGTTGTTGTGTAAAAAAAGTAGAAAGAATGTAAAGAGTGTAAAACTCACATTATCACCAAGCTTAGCACGAACATCCTTTTCCTTGACTTTGTCTCCACTTTTGGACAAGAAAGACAGTTGTTCAAGTTGAGTCTTCAACAGAATCTCCTCTGTAGAAAAATAACAAGAACAATACAAGAATGTGTAAATTCATTCTACATTCACTTTCATTGAGGTTTTGTTGATGGTTGGTGTCTGTTGTGCCTCAGTTGTAATATTTGAGCCCATGGTACTCCTTACGACCCATACGCTAATTATGTTATATTAATTTTCTTGTTGCTTTTAGGATCAGTCAGCTGGAAACAACGAATGGCTGCATTTCCAACCAGCAAAACATTCTGCTGCAGCATATTTCCCAAATTTAATAATAACAATCTGAGTTTACATCGCACCTTGTTGCCCACAGGTGGTGTTGCCAAACAGCTTTAGAGCTTTGCTGGTCTCCTCTGTGCATGGTATGCAAATAGGTCTATGAAAGAACAGCATGAAGATAATGATCGTTAACAGTAACATTGAGTGTCTTTATCATACTATACTATAACAACTTTTTAGGACTTAAAATGTAGCATTGAGATTAACAAGAGAAATAGAAAAGTTGTTACCTTGCATCAGCAGATATTACAACAGATTCCTCCAGTTGAATGAGAGCAACATCATAGTCATAGGACTCATTTACACCCTGTGTTACTTTAGCAGTAACATTGTAATTTGGATGTAATATGACAGTTTTAACTTTTTTCTCTGTACAAGATAAAAGCACAAGCACAAAACAAAAAATTCATGCAGTCACAAGTCATTACCTGTGAATTTTTAAAAAACAGAATTACTACAATACATATCATTACAACTGCATACAGTAAAGATGTGTTTCTGAGCAGAATCAAAACGTTTGACAACATTAAACATTAAATTAAAAATGTACAGTACATAAAGACCAGTAGGTGATGTTCAGATATCACAACATTCGTCATTACCTTTGCCATGTCCATCATCGATCACTACCTTGACATCTTCTGGTCGATCTCCAAATTTGAAGCAGTTAGCAGCAGTCAATACAAAATCAGGGGACACCAGAGAGCCAAAGCAGTAATTCCTTCCATGCTTCATGTTTAAAATTATAAAGGATTTGGGTCAGAATTCAAAACATTCAAGGTATGAGTTTAAAAACACATTTTGAAACTGAAAACTATGCCAGTCGCACATTTGAAAATACGATTAGAATATGTGAAAAATAGACGCCACAAGGCTTCTATACTCACATAACAGCTGCATAACAGTATCTCTTACATCAGTGCCTGGTGTTTATACATATAATATTAATGTGATATTTATATATTAGAGCAAGAAACAACATTTAAGGGAAATTGCCTATTTACAAAACATGGTAAAACAGGGTTCAAGTGTTTAGCCTGAGAGACAAAGGGCATAGTCTTCATGTTTCACGATGAGCAGGTTGCTACGTTGAGCATGTTCCCTCCAGCTTGGCCTTACCTGCGATGACAGACTAGCGGCTAAATGTTAGCTTCTTTCAATATTGTTTTCCATCTCTGTGTTAGCGGCTAAATGTTAGCTTCTTTCAATATTGTTTTCCATCTCTGTGTTAGCGGCTAAATGTTAGCTTCTTTCAATATTGTTTTCCATCTCTGTGTTAGCGGCTAAATGTTAGCTTCTTTCAATATTGTTTTCCATCTCTGTGTTAGCGGCTAAATGTTAGCTTGCCCACAGTGCTTTGCTAACGACAGCTGGTGAAAATGCAAAGCTAATGGCAAACAACCCGGACGCTACTAGAAGTGTTTTATATCTTAACTAATGAAAAACACATCTCTCTTTACTGCAGCTATGTTGTGGCTATCAAGAAGCAGCAGACACGTCCATTTTACAGCACATTACACTCTAAAAACCTAATTTCCACCCTGTAGATTACTTTCAATATTGTTTTCCTTCCTTGTGTTGCAAGACTACAGTGGAAAGGTGTTACTATTATGGTCAACTACTGCCCACGTGACCAATGGAAACGCATTTAGACTAGTGCTGTGAGCTGATTGGCTGACTCTGCTCCCATCCTGGCATTTTCAGACTTTGACACATGGGGTGTGAAAACAGGTTCAGAAAGTAGTCGAGGTCTGTGAGTTACATTCGAAAAAACACACCTTAAACTTCCAGGACACTTATTTGTTATGTTGAAAAGAATGATGGATCAAAAATCAATCAATCATCATTCAAAATATTTGTCAAATCTTTGCGTAGTACTTTCAGTGGTTTTTTTCACGTTTCATCTTTACCTTGAGAGTGATGGATGCAGACCATGGGAAATACCTCCTCATGTTGTTTTGGTGTATGAGCTCATTTATATTTACGCCATCCTCTCTTCTCTTGTGACGACCACATAGACCTGGAACATTGCTTTCATCTGTATGAAAAAAATGCATTGTTGTTATTAGAAATTGAAATGCATTTGCAACTTTAGCATAAAAATTCAATGTCAAGAACATTATACATGTTGTTGCTCATCACCTGATTGGCTTAATAAATATCACCAAATATAAAGCTGTGTTTTGCTTTGTCAAATCTCCAAAGGCTTTGACCATTTTAACGAAAACACAAGAGAAAACTACAGAGCAATAGAAATGTACAAAACTTTATAATGATGATCAGTCAAGAAGTAATTTGTGGTTCATTCACACTAAGCCAAAACTGTGGTGACACAAAATGTGATCTATCTAGTGATGAGGTGACATAATGTAATGTAATAGTAACGTGAAGTAAGTCGTGTGTCTGTCTGCTGTAAAGCTCTTTGGGAAGCAGGAGAACAATGTTTAACCGGCCAACCGTGATCACGTTTCTCATGTGGCAAATTCAAGGGTTAAGATTAATATAAATATTAATACACAAATACTGTAGCTGAACTACAAATGTGTTGAGCCTTCTGATCAGAGATTACCTACCAATTATTTTATCAAAGGCATCTTGCAAGTCTCTGAAATTGCTCGGCAGTCTGAAGTAATGCCTTTCATCGTTTTTTATTGTTGTGAGGGGCTTCAATACGTCATCATCAATTTCAGCTCCCATAGCAAAGACATACATATCTGTAAACAAAACAAATGTAGCATCATAAGTACGACTCTGTTAAAACTCTTTTAAATGTTATGATATATTATGATTAATGTCTGTAACAAAGAAATGTCAGCAACAATCAGCAACATCACCAAGATAGTCTTGTTTAGAGTTTTCATCTCTGTCGCTTTGAACCAGGTTTATCTTGTTCTGTATTGTTTTCACAATGGGTAAAGGTGAACCACCCATATTATAAGCACCTGCAGTTAAACAAACACACGTTACAAACTAGTTCAAAACTGATGTAATGTATGTTAAGAGAACTCAACAACTGAAGCCTATTTTACCATCTGTAAAAACAATGATGACGTGTCTATGTTCCTTGAAGTTTTCCTTCACTCGTTCCCTTATAAGACTCATTCGCTCTTCAATGGTTTTATATGCCTCAAATATATTTGTTCCAGTATTTCTATCTATGAATGAAAACACAAACACACATTAACACATAACATATAACCCAACCTGTGTATTATACGCTGTGTGTCAATTTCACTCACCGCCTGTTGTAAAATCTTTCACTTTATTGACAAGGTTTTTTTTTTGTTCTTCATTGTTGTCCATAAACTCAACAATGTCGACAACTTCATATATTTCCGAGGAGAAAAAGAAGATTTCATAATTTGGGGACACGCTGAAAGATGCGAGCTGTGGAGACATAAAACCAACATGTTGAGTATGAGGGTGACATTTAGTTCTGCACGAACCTTTGACCTTTTGAACCTTTGCCTTAAAACATGTAACGTGTCTGAGCTACTCTTGTAGTAAATGCTACACGTCCTTACAAACTCAACCTGCTTATGGTTGTTGTTCGGTTGAGTAATTGATTCATTTATGAATGTATCCTACAGAATCCTACAGCACTGACAACAAGCCTGAGCACTTGTGCCATCAATCATTCTGATGTGTAATTCATAACGACATTCATTTCTAATGAGCTGTTGTCCCTGAAGTCGATTCAGATTAAATTATGTGAATTTTTTCAGGCTGGACTTCTGTATCTTAACTTGATGTAACTCAACGTTGCAGATTCAAACACCAGGTTGCTGATGTAATTAGAAGCAGATTGTAAGATTGTATTGAATCATTAATTGAAAGGTGTGTGTTCAAAATAATAGCAGCATGGAGTTCAATTAGTGAGGTCATTCTTCTGTGAGAGAACATGTGGCCCTTATTTAAGCAAAAAGGCAGGAAATGTAAATGTTGCTGGTTGATCATTTCACTCTGGAGATTTGATTTGGAGATGTCGTTCCAGACATTGTTCAGAAGAACTGCGTATTTTGATTAAAACGTTGATTGGGGAGGAGAAAACATACAGAGAAAAGCAGAAAATGATTGGCTGCTCAGCTAAAATGATCTCAAATGCCTTGAAATGGAAACCAAAACCTGAAAGACGTGGAAGAAAACAGAAAACTCCCATTCGAATGGCTTGAAGAATAGCCGGAATGGCGAAGAGTCAGCCAACGATCAGCTCCAAGGAGATCAAAGAAGGTATAGATACCACGAAGTCCCATTGTTGAAAAAACTGCATGTGCTGAAGAGGTTACAAGTTGCCAAAGAACACATTGATTGGTCTAAAGAGAAATGGCAACATTCTGTGGACTGATGAAAGCAAGATTGTTCTTTTAGAATGTACATGGTTCCCAATGTCTTTCTATGTAAGAAAATAAAAGCTATTATACACATTTTGAGTTTAAAAAATGTTTTAAACACACTGCTATTATTCTGAACACAACTGTATCACTACACTCAGTAATACCTACTGTACAGTCATTCAGTGGAAAGGAAAGCTCCTTCCTACCTTTTTAATCAGTGTTATGATTGCAGCTTTTGCATCATTGAACTGTGTCTCTTCAATACTCTCAGAAATATCCACAGCAATGTAGATGTTGAGTATTCCATCCTTGGAAACCCTGATCTCTCTCCCCTCTGTTGTGTTATCTGAACACAAATAAATCACTGTTACCAGGCCTTACAGTACACGGTTCATATGTACAGTTCACCATATATGATGCTTCTAGACAGTAGTAGTAACAAAGCCAGTGTCTCTGAATGAAGAGCTACACCAAACACCTTTTGGACTTTGCTAACTCCTCTGTTTACCACACATCACTGTAATAAACACTTTGCATTTTTATTTGGTAGTAATAGTAGTTGAGAATAGATACAAAGTTGTTCCTGGAACTTACCAGTGTCTAAAGTGGTGAGAGTCTCCATGATTGCACTACCAAATGTCTGTGAAATCTCCAGCGATGTGTCATAAGTGTGTTTGTCTGCAAAAAGCAAAAATACACTGAAGTTACTTTGTAAAACTTATGACGTGGTGACGTTTAAAAAATGATTCAAACAGTGACTCCTAGTGATCGAACAGTAACATGAGATTAGATAAGTGAATATGATAATACTGGGCCGTGCTGCTGTCACTGCAGCCCACACCTTAGCCCTGGTCACAGGGATGGTGACATGACAACTCTGGCTGTTAGCAGGGGACAGCGAGCTAAGGTATGTACGTCTATAGGAGTGACAGGACAGTCTGTTGGGTCAAAGGTCAAGCTGAAACTAATTAAAAGGTCTTAAAGTAAACAGTTGCAAGGTGACACCAGTGATGTTACAAATGTAATGTACTGGGCAAAGCTTCCATTAGGTTCTCTGAAGTAATTTACAGTTATTCAACTTTGAACAAAATGATTCTGAATATGATAAATGTGTGGTTCTTACAATAACATGCTGGCTCTACGCCCGTCCACTGCCCGTTCTCAAGACACTTTCTCTCTTTCGACCCCACCAAAAACAGGTTGCCATTGCAGGTGTACTCCACTGTGTCGCCACCATGAAAGGAGTTGCCCTTTCTGGAGGCACCAGGTGGGACACCAGGATCACCACAAGCAGTTCCAGCTGTGGTAAAAAGGAAAAAAGTTACAGAACTGCCATGAGGACGCATCTGAAGAGAGAAGGAATATGAAAGAAGGTTTACGTTCGGGACTTACTGTCTCTGCTACAGATTGGAGTTTTTCCACTCCACTTCCCGTTTGACAGGCAAACCCGTCTGGCTGAGCCTTGCATTCTGTATCCAGCATAGCACTCGTACGTGGTTTCATTATGCACATAGTACCTCTTCTGAGGAGGGGACACTTGTCCGTACTCCAGGACATTGGGGTCTGGGCATTCAACCACTGCAACACAAGGGGAGCTGAGTCATCCTGTATAACAGAGAGAAACTGAGAAGCATCATTGTCATAACTCACGCTTGCATCTCTGAGGTTTAAATCTTTGGGGTCCTGGTTTCCATGTGCCATTGCCATTCGGCTGGCACGTGCGGGTCAGAACAGGGTAAGGATAATAGTCCTTATTGTCACATCGATAGACCAGCATGCTGCCAACCCCCAGCCCTCTGGTCAGTGTGTAATGACCTCCTTCCATGTCCACATTGTTTTTTGTGCAATCACACTGAACTTCACCAGCTGTAACAAAGACAGAATTTTAGGATGAAGCAGAACACTGACTATTGAAAGCAGACTGGGTGAGAGGTGCAGTACAGGCCCTGGACAGGTCACCAGTCCATCACACACTGTATGATACTATTTCCATCATTAAGAAGGACTTACCCAGACAGAGGAGGCTGGAAAGAGCAGCCAACCAGCGCCAACCAGAAAATCCCATGTTGAGCCTTGACTGTGGAACCATGTGGAAAACGATGAGATGCTGGAGGAGCTGCACATTTATTTCAGAACGGAAGAGATGTGCTCAAAGACCACAGTGATACTTATTAACTTAAAACAAACCAAAGGAGATCAATAACACGTGTCGGAGAAAACACTGAATTGATGGATTTAACAAAACGTTAATGTGGCATCAGTCATTACACCAGAAAAATTTAACTAACGGTAACTAAAGTAGAAACTGAGCTAAATGTTTCTTAAAAACTAGCAGTACTACATTTATGAAAACTTTAAACCTGTTTTTTAAAATAACAGAAAAATAACTTCTACAACTAAAAATAGGGCACAGCCTATGTTTGAGCCAACGTGTGTACCTTCAGTCACATGTTGCATAAAAAAACATCAAAGTACAAACATTTACTTCATCATTTCCCAAAAATCTGAGGAACCTTTAAACATCACTTACTGACATTTTGATTAAATTATTGATTTTGCCACAGCAGAGCGGTTTAACTGTGGCATTGCCAAACTATTATTGGACTTATTCCCTCTTTCCTTATTAGTAAGTGTAATATACACAACAAACACAATTCTACTGTTTTGTGTTTGTTTTAGTGTCTTTTTGTAGGGATTGTGGTTGTTTTTTAGGTTTTCGGTTTCAGTTACTGCTGTTTGCATCAAACAGAGCCTCTCACCCAAAGATCTGTTGACCCCTCATCCAACGTGGACACATGTCCTGTAGTTTATCCAAGGCTCAACTTCATTTTGTTTAACAGTAAAACAAAAAACACCTTGATACTGTTTGGCAGTCCTCAGTCTTTCCACCCTCTTCTCTCTTGATATTTTTTAATTGCCTGCATAATTTCTCTAAAGAAAATCTCACTTTCTTCAATGTTTTTTTTCGCAAGCTAAAACAAACATGTTGATACACATATCTCACTTTAAAAATGTTAATTAATATTAATTAATATAATATATTAATAATTAACTATTTAATTAATAGCTAGTGTTCGGCAGGAGATAAGGCTAGAACGCAGTGTGGCCATGTTGAGCCTAATAGAGCTACAATCAAATCAATTCTAAATTACAGTGTAATGTAGTGTAATATTACCTGGACCTCACACACATTTATCAGAACATTCAGTTAGTTCTTCAGTTTGTGGTTTCAGTCTGAGGATATAAACACAACCTTAGAAACAAAACTAACTCATTAAATCATATCACCATCACTCACGTACACCTGTCGTACTACTACACTGAATATTTTATCTTCTTCTCTCTTAACCTGCTACTTCAAAACATTTAAGTCCGTTAAATGTTTGGTAATGCGTCGACAACAGAGACTAACAGAAGATGGCGACAAAGCAAAACAGTTAAAGAACATGAAGAAGAAGACGTGGAGGCGGAAATGACGCAGGCACTCGGGAAGTCATCGCCAGTGAAACAGCAACGCGCCAAATTTGTGCTATTAGCTCAGGAAATGCTCCGTTTCTGGACTTCAGTGTTTCTCCTGTCTGGTCCGGACTGTTTGTTTTAGCATGGCGGTGCCTTTTGTGCAGGACTGGGACCTCGTTCAGACGCTGGGAGAAGGAGCCTATGGAGAGTATGAATCCTCCTTCACTGTAATCGTTGGCGTAATCCATGTTTGAACACACATTCAGTAGGAAAAAGTATTCTTTTAACAAGAAATGGCTGCTCGGGACAATCTGCTGCTAAACCATCTGTTTTAGTTTCAACTAGATGGCATCTAACGCGTCATCATCACTGTCATCATACCTTTATTTATCCCTTTTCTCTTGTTGTAGTTTAACCTGACGTTTGTTTTTGTGTTCATGGTCTCAGAGTTAGGCTGCTGGTGAACAGACACACAGAGGAGGCAGTTGCAGTGAAGGTGATTGACACCTCTCAGGCTAAAGAGTGTGCTGAAAATGTCAAGAAAGAGATCTGCATCCACAAGGTACTGTAGGTGTGTCTGGGGTAGTGTGATGGAGTTATTGAGTTAACCCGATGCAGTGTTGCTAAATGGGTAGATCTTTAAAATGAATGTAACATTTAAAACTGTCATGTAGTAAGAAATCGTTATGAAATATTTGCTTCCGTTCGGCAGATGCTCAACCATGAGAACATTGTGCGTTTTTTTGGCCAACGGAAGGAAGGATCAACTGTGTACCTCTTTCTGGAGTACTGCACTGGAGGGGAACTGTTCGACCGAATTGGTCAGACTTCAGGATACTTTTTCCTTCATTGTTGACTGGGTATTCATTTGGCAAATTAAATGTTCTCTTACTTTCATATTAGAGCCTGATGTGGGGATGGCAGAGAAAGATGCTCATAGATTTTTCAAGCAGCTAATAGCAGCTGTGGTGAGTAAAGCAAGTCTATGTGTTGATTAGCACGTGTCGTTTTTTTCTCTTATATATAACACAGGTTATACTTGTAGGAGTACCTCCATAGTGTTGGCATCACCCATAGAGACATAAAACCAGAGAACATTTTGCTGGATGACAAAAGTAAGGGGCAGAAATGTGATAAATATCTGTAGTATTTGTTTATTTCATATTTATTCTAATTATTGTTGGCTGTTTTCCTTTATTCTTAGATAACCTGAAGCTCACAGATTTTGGCCTTGCAACCATGTTTCGTTTCAAAGGACGGGAGCGCCTTCTTTGCCGACTCTGTGGGACTCTTCCATACGTGGCTCCAGAGCTGCTCGGTCAAAAAGAGTACAAAGCTCAGCCGGCAGATATCTGGGCTTGTGGGATAGTTCTCACCGCTATGCTGGCTGGAGGTAAGATGCAAAGAATAAAAAGAGAGGCATCATCTCGTACAGTGTACTGTAAACAGTACATGTTTAGGTAACACTTGCTAATGCAGTTTCTCCTCTGTGACTTGATTTTTGCAGAATTGTCTGCCTGTCAGTAGTCGTGTGGACACGTCTTTGTGTTGCTTCTTTTTCAGAGTTGCCATGGGACCAGCCCACTGATGGCTGTCAAGAGTATTCAGATTGGCTTCAAAAGAAAACTTACCTACCTCCTTGGAAGAAAATACAACCAACACCTCTTAGTAAGTTCTAAATTCCAGTAAGTTTAAATCTAGACTTTCAGTTTTAATTCATTACGTGCATACTTTCTGTTGTCAGGTTTGCTGTCTAAATTATTGCTGGCCAGTCCAGATGCACGTATCACCATCGCAGACATACAGAAAGACCGCTGGTTTACACAAGGCAGGTCTCATTTCCAGTAAAACAAAGCCAGTTCTATTTGAAGTTTAAAATGTTCTGATGTGAAATGTTGTTTCTCTGCAGGTGTAAAGCAAGCTCCAGGTTCTCAGGGTTCAGGAGGACACAAGGTTCTTCGCTCAGACGTGGGGCTCGGTTCCCGTGCCAACAGGTCAGAGTGACTTTCCCAATATAATTCCAAGGTGTACTTGTTTTTGTGCCTTTGATCTTAAGACCGTGTTTATTTCTCTACAGCGATGACCGAATGCAGTTTTCCAGCTCTCAGCCTGATCTTGCAGCAGGTGGTTGGGAAGCCATGTTGTTAATCAGCCAGGCTGATGGTCAAGTCAGCTTCTCGCAGCCGACCAAGCCAGAGCACATGCTGCTGGGCAGTCAGCTACTGGGGACACCAGGAGCCAGTCAGGTAATTCGCATTCAGCAATACATCAGTGTGTATTTTACAATATGACAAATTTGTGTTGTTTTCATTTGTGCTGTTTAATATGAAGTAATAAAAATAAATCTTCATACTGTGTTTGTGTAGTCGCTGTGGCAGAGATTAGTGAGGAGAATGACGCGTTTCTTTACAACTGTGAATGCCGACGCTTCAGTGTCTGCCCTGAAAGACACCTGTGATGGTCTTGCTCTTGGCTTCAAACTCACCTGCACTAAACAGGTACATCTGTAGTGATACTTACAAGACGCAGATATAAGTTGCTTTTTTTTTCTTAGTTTTTTTAATCATGGACAGGTTGTCTGTTTCAGCTGACTCCGCACTATTTAATCTCAAATGCCCAGATGTTACTGACCATAACACATTTGACTGAGCATCTGCTTGGCCTTCAGGTGACGGTGAGCACACTGGACAGACGCAACAACAAACTCATCTTTAAAGTTCATTTGCTAGAGATGAATCAGAGAGTGCTGCTGGATTTCAGACTGTCGAAGGTGGGTTGTAGCACCAGAATCAGTTTGTAAGATGTGCATCTAAGACAAGGATGTAAGAAAGCAGAATGATTGTGAGCACAGACCCTTCCCCACCGCTCATCACCTCACCCAAGTCAAACATTGCAGCAAAACATGTTGCATTTGAAGATCCTTTAAAGCTTTTAACTAACTGTATGGGGGGGATACATTCATATTTATTTACTAAATAGCAATAAAATGATTAGCAATTAAAGAGACCTGTTTGTGAGAATAGATGCTTGATGATGTTTGTGTCTTATAGGGGGATGGTCTGGAGTTTAAACGACTCTTTGTGAAGATTAAACAGAAGCTCGGTGACGTCGTCAGCACTCAGAAGATTTTACTTCCCATGACATGAGCAGCCTGGACACAGATGCAAGCTGACTGGATATTTATCTGTTCTAACGTTTTTTTGTGTGTTCTGTTTTCACTGTGTGTTCGTGTATTTCCATCGCCTTAGAGGAACTGTTAGACGCCAGGAGGGAGCACTTCTCTGTAAACCCCATGCCACGCCAGAGTTCCTACGTCTTTGCAGAGTTATTAGGTCAGGTTTAGCGTTAGAGCTTGAACAAGGTCAGAGCTTGATCCCCACAGGGAGGAAGGTTCTGTCTTGACTCGTTTGTTCTGATTATGTTTACATAATCATTATACAGTCCAAACCTTTGAATAAATTATTAAAGCACCTGTGTTGCATTTTTGTTTGCAACTGGTTCTGTGACAAATAATAATTTCAGGGTTTACCTCAGTTTCTACTGCATTCATTCACTTATGAGATGTTGCTGTTGTATAAGGATCATTCAAGCGCAGAAGACAGCCTGAAAAACCCAAACTATGCTATAATACTGATGGTGCATTACATTTATTGGAAGATCAAGGATCCTATGTCCCCACTTGTTGCACATAGAATGTTGTCATAGCTTGTAGTGACTCTGAGCAGGGCTTATAGTTGTTTATTGTAATTACATTGAGGTTTAAATCACAGAAGGTTGAAAATGAGAAAACTACAAAAGAAATCTCAATCCCAGCATAAACTACAAGCAGTAAATAATTACGAGCCTGCAGCCTTGACGGTGATGGTGACGCTCACAGGCTCGTCGTCTCCGGGGGGAGGGGGTTGGCTGGCAGTGGGGGTGGCACTCAGGGGTGAAGCTGCCCGAGGTAAAGCCATACTTGGGCCTGGAAAAGACCAGAATGGAGGTTCAGCGTCAACTCAAGGTCTTACGGTGATGATGCAACTGCTTGCAAAAACAATAGATTTCAATTTTCCAGAGAGACGGCACATCTTGCCTGGACTGAATGATCCTCCAATTTCCTCTGTTCCTCCCTCTGAACCGCCTACCACCTCATCCTCTGGGAAGTTGATGTTTTCCCTAGATTGGCTGTGCTGCCTTAAAACAAAAAAGAAACGATGAGCTCCCAGCATCATTCAAAGCTGAAAGTTTGTGATTGCTGGTGTTGTAAATGTAGATACTCACAAGCCAAACAGCATGTCGTGTAGTCCTGGGGGAAGAAACAGCATTAGTGGCCGATGAGGGAACGGCTGACAGACACAAGTCGTCAGAAAATTGCTGGTTGTGTGCTGGACTCACGTGGATTATTGTTGCGGTTGCGGACTATGTAGATGAGCAGCAGCACTGTGAGGATGGCGGCAAAGAGCATCCCACCTATAGCTGCCCCGACCACAGCACCGTACATGTTGTTGCGTGGTTCCGCTGCAACACATCAAAGTTACTCATTGCAAAATAGTACGTCTCTGACCACAACACAGTCTTTGTCATCGTGAGTCATCTCCCTGAAGTAGTTTGCAACCCGTGTCTGTCTACTAGCAGCACAACAGTGGTCTTGGTTTAGCGTGTGCCCTGATGACCAGACAGTAGATGTGGGTCATTTGAGATGAATCTTCACAATAACGTGACAGGGGTTGAAAACCACTGGCCTGTGCTCCCTGACACCTGACCAACAAGCCTTTCTACACCTCATCAGCCGTCTAACTGCAGTTAAGGAAGAAGGAATTAACAAGCAGCAGCACACAGAGTTTAAGGAAAGGCAAGCAGCAGGGAAAGAGGTAGTAGTGAGGTGTGTGTGAGATTGTCTGTGTTTGTTTGTGTGTGAGTCTTTCACCTAAGTGGGTAACAAAAAAGAAACACAAAATATATTAGATAGTCATGTTACAGCAAGACACCAGCATTTGACTAGTCCCCTAATTTACCTGCCATGTTTTAAGATGTGCTACATTTCTTGTTTCTGTTTCCCTGACTCATGCCCCTGACTCTGCTCAGCTCTCATCCAACCCCACAGTCCTCAGTACCTTACAGTACCTGGAGTCCTCGCTGCAGAAGGATGTCCGACGGTGCGGTGGTTGACGGGTGTGATGCGGAACTGGTAGGTAAAGGTAGGTGTCAGTTTTGCTACTGTATAGCTTCTGAGCTGCGGGTCCTGGATGCTGGTACTGTACCAGACTGGTGCAACAATCCTCTCATCTGTCTCTAGGGAAACATTGCTCCGTCCCTTCCTTCCCGGTCGCTCGGACACCAGTTTGTGCTCCAGGATGAAACCCGTCCAACCTCTGTCTTCCTCACTCTGTACCTGCCATTCCAGCTCCACCTCATCCCGCTGTTGGCTGTTGTACATCACTTTGATCAGAGTTGCGTTGGGTGGCATTGGATATTCTGATGAAGGCAGAAAACACAACCATACATGTGTACGTCTCTACTGTAGCCTGGCTCTGCTGTCTGGTCTTTCCAGTGTTGCATTTATTTAGACTTTAAATCTCTGACAGAACGACAGATGCTCAAAAGCTGAAGGTGTCATTTCTTACTCATGACGACCAACGTGATATTGATGTCAGTTCCTCCCACCGCGTTGGAAGTGGAGCACCTGTACTCGCCGCTGTCTTTGCTGCCGTCCGTGTCTCTCACAGTCAGATTGGCCCATCCAGACGTTCGCAGCAGAACGTACTTGGAGGCATCTTGTATATCCTCGCCCTGATTGTTAAACCAGGTGATGTCATTGACCGGAAGATAGTTGGCTCTTAGGTTGCAGGTGAGCTGGACGTCACTCCCCTCATATACAGATACGACTCTGCGCTGTGTCAGCAACACGGGGGCTTCTGTGAATGTGACGACGACAGAATACATGTCAGTGAATTAACTGGCCTTGCTGTTTGCGGTGAGGCGTTTCTGACCGTGTGTACTAACCCAGTGTGAGCCTGCAGGTTTTGGTTTCCACCAGGAGTGGATGTTTAGCATGGCAGGTGTAGGGTTTTCCACTGAGGGCAGCTCCGTAGCCAAGAATCAGGATGTTGGAGTTTTCTTCCCCGCCTTTGCCCTGGCCTCCCGGGCCTTCCCACCACACCAAGGCCTTTGGGGCCCCTCCATCCCAGGAGCAGGACAGGAACAGATTCTGCTTGTTGTCTATTACATAGGCGAAGCACACTGGCTCTGTAGGGGGAAGATCTAGTGGAGAGCAAGGTTAAACTCAGATTAATTAGAGAGGGCTTGAGAAAAAGGACTGTGTTTGTGTTGTTTATTCTTACATGCGCGTGTGCTGCAATTTGCTGACTGTTTGAGCGCCACATGGGAGCCTGCGCACGTAAACAAGTTGCTGGAGGGTAACCCTTCAGACGGCAGCAAGATGGCAGTGTTGGTTTGCGAACTGGTTTTCTGCCACGTGTCGGTCTGGTCGGTTTTTGCATCTTTCAGGTCTCCAGTCCACTGAAGGGAAGGGGGAGGGAATCCACCAGACCAGGAGCAGAGCAGTCGCAGAGAGGTGTAATTCAGAGCCGCCTCCAAGGAGCAGGAGGGGGAGCCGTCAGGTGGGTCTGTGGGGATACGGCACAGCTTAAGGAGGCAGTGAATTGCACGAGGTCATCAGAGCCAGAAAACGTGCTTGAGGGGGAACAGAACCAGGATGTTGGGTATGATCTTCACAGCAACTTTTTCAGTGGAGAGATGTGTATAGAAAGGGAACGACCCAGGTGAACGAGTGGTTTTTAGGCTTTACATCAAACATTTTGTAACCAGCAGAAATCATCAAAACCAAACAGGACAGTGAATGACAAGCACCGGCCTTCTGTCCAACCAGCTCTTGTCATGGCTGTGACATCACAGCAGGGTACCTGCCAGAGAGTCCCATCGACTTCCCACACGGCGCGAACAGGAGAATAGGTCTGCAGGCTTTCCACGCGCTGCTGTGTGTGCTGGTGTGTTAGTATGTAAGTGTAAGAGCGTGTTACTGAGTGTGCATCCATCTGAAAGCTTCTGTTGTTTTAAAGTTCTGGTGAGAGCTGGGAAAATGAGAGGCGATGAAGTGGAAGAAGAGGAAAAGAGCAGGAAGTGTTGAATGATCAGGGTTTGCGTAGAGCATTAACATCCCTATAGATCAAAAGCGAAGGTGATAAACATCGTGGATTCTGATTCTGTTGGTCTTGAACTACACATTATATGTCAACATCTAAGTCTTTCACACTCTGCACCACTTAGGACCTAGGACAAAAGAACAGCTTAGCACTGAGTGGAGAGGTTGACAGAGGAGTAGGAAGACTGACGAACTGATGGGCCAGGGTCAGAGGTCAGAGAGCACACTCACAGTAGACAGTCAGGCTGATGGTTTTCCTAGAGTTGGTGTTTAGGTAGGTGTTCTGCGCCAGGCAGGAGTAGTCGCCAGTGTGCATGCGGAGGATCTTGGTGATGGTGAACTGTGATCCAGCGGAGACCTGGGAGTTGTTGTAGAACCAGACGTACTGACTGACCGGATTGGACTGGGCTTGACACATCAAAGAAACAGTCTCTCTCTCCAGTGCTGAGTAGCCACGCTCTGTTATCGTGTACGGAGTCACGTCTATTTGAGGAATGTCTGGGCCAACTGAGGAGAAGGAAGAACAACACGCTTAACACCAACCACAAATAAACCATGAATCCAATAGTCACCTACGTTTTGGCAGCATAACAGCTATTTTAGAGCAGAGTTACTGAAGACAGTGGTGCTCTAGCTGCCAAAGCCCTGCCTTCTTCAACTGTTCAGGTATAAAGCACACACCCTACATGAAGCTTTTTGACAAACAAGCTACATCAGGAAAATTACGACAAAGAAAACAAATTTTCAAATGCCAGAGGAGGAAAAGGAATTTCCGTAATTGTCATTCTGAAGTATAGAGCCGTTCACAAAAGCTGACCTTTGAGCAAAACAGCACGAGTCATCATTCAAGATGTGTTGTATAGTGACATTTTGTATGAGTGTGACAAATGATGCATTTCTACATTACTCACACATCAAATGCCAAAGAAAAGAACAATGCGTCCTGGGTGGAACAGATGCCAAACTTTAAAAACACACGGATGCTTACGTCCATTTTTACTTGATGAAGATTTCAACCCTGTCAATCTCCATAGTTATCAATAGGACACAAGTGTTGACACATTAGTGCTGCAGTTGTTTGTGGGTTGCTTCATCTTAGTCTGACTGAACAGATGTAACGTTGGACACGTTCAGGTTTCATTAATTAACCAAACCCCTGTCCTCAAAACACTCACAGATGATGTCCAGCAGTAAGCGGTTGGAGCTCTCGCTGTTGACGTCGTTGCTGGCCACGCAGCGGTACCAGCCTGAGCTGTTGCGGCTCACGTTGGTCACGTTGATCACGCTGCTGGTGCTTTGAGCAAAGATCGTGATGTTTCCAGTGCGGGTTTCATGTTGCCACATGTACTGGATGGGTCCTGTCCCGTTTTCCAGTTTGCAGCTCATCCACAGCGTAGAGCCCTCCACTGGAGATGTGTCACTCATCAGGAGGTAAGGGTTGGTGATGGGAACTATGGTCAACACAGAGTCACACGTTTGAGGTGTTCATCAATTACTTAACCTGCATCTGGTCTAAAAGTCAACCAGACTTAGTTGTAAGGACTAATAACCGTGTGTTTGTACTTCCATCGTCACCAGGCCTATTACCTCGGACAATGAGATGCACGTAGTAGTAGTACACTTTGGGCTCCCCTGTTATGTCATAGAAGGCCTGGCAGGTGTACAGACCCTCTGCAGCCATTAACAGTTTATTGATGCTCACAGCTGCACTGCTTGAGATGGGCGTCAGCTCTCCGAGGGTCTCAGCCAGCTTCTGGATCCTTGGTCCTTGCCCCAAATTGTACAGCACAGCCTTTATGGCTTCCGTGCCGGGCATGGTGAAGCTCCATATGTACATGTCGGGCAATGTGGGGCCGCACTCCAGAATGACCGCCTTGCCCACCACCCCGGACACACTGGTATCCTGGTAAACCACCTCCCCGGTGGTGGTGATCTGCACCGCTGGAGGACAGATAAGACACATATCGTGCATGTAGCTGTGTGTGCTGAGGAAAAGGAGATGATGGTGTCATGTGCCCTGTCAGTGTCCAGTTACAGGACTGACTGGACAGCAAGTTTTAGATGCCACGTAATAGAGTAACAATTGATTCCCAAACGGTATTAGGTGATTACTTTTTGAATAATTGCTTAATTACTTCAGTGTTACCTTCTCAGCCTCAGACATATATTATATATTTTCCTCATAGCTCAACTTCCTCATAACTCATGCATTACACAAAATCTCACTTTTTCCCGTTCTTGCTTAGAATTAGGGTCAGACTGATAAAACGTCCAATGTGTATTTCATAAATGTCGTGGTACTTGTGATGGTCAGCAAGTAACAAGAAAATGCCTGAACAGTTAGAAACCAATATAGTGTGTGATTTAGATTTTATTTTAACCAAATATCACTATCAGGCTATTCTTGCTAAATTAAGTGACTTTCTATCTGATTTTAGGCAGATACTGAAAAAGTATATAGAAATGTATTGCTATGCATTAAATAAATGCAGATGTCAGGTAATATATTTACTCCAGATCTCAGATTTCAGTATATTTGAATCATAATATACAGACACCGGCTCAGTGTAAAACGGTCAACCTTACCATTTATTACTGAGGCGCCCAGACTGGGACGCAGAAACAGGAAGGCCAGCCCTAGCAGATGGGCCACCATGGTATCATGATGATCCTGAGTCCAACTACTGCTTGGTTCCAAATGTAGTGGCGCTAATATGAAGTAAAACTTCACTTCCCTAGGTCACAAACGCCTTCAGGCATGTCCTCGCCTTCGCTTGTCTGTCTCCTCTCTGATCCAGGAGTTTCCAGGTGCAGACTCTGAGAGGAGGAAGGCACCGAGCGACGAAACTGATTTGGGCTCAATTATTCATGGGTTTTTCCTTTCTCTCTGTCCCTCTTTGTTTTCCCGGCAGGGTTAGAGTATCACGGTGATACTGAACTCATTTATTATCAAACACAGAAACATGGGCGAGCAGTTTAGCCTTACACACCACACACATACACATTCCTTCACACACATTCATGTTTACATCCACTAAAACCCGGGGTGAAGACAACCAGCGCTAAGAATCTCACAAAAGTTTGGCTCTCGTCTTAACGTTCATGGTGTGAACTTTCACAAACACGTCCACTCTGCTCACCGCGATGCTTTGTGATACAACTGTGAAATGTGATGATTGCTCATGCAGACAGACACCATCATCTTTTCACGCCTTTCAGCTCGGCATCGCTAGAATACAAAACCATGGATGAAAGAGGGATTAGAAGGGATTTATTTCTTAGATTTTCTTTTTCCTTTGTTTGTTTCAGTATCGGCCACAGGACAACAAATATCTTCTATGCCTAATGCAAACAGCATTGATTTTAATTTGGATGGAAAATGATAATATCAGCAGAATCATCTTTAACGATTGTGAAAATCTAAACTTAAATTTATTGTCATCTTGTCGTCGTTAGCTGTAATATTCATGGCTCCTGATTTTAATTTCGGAGGTCATGTAGGGACCAGACATCAGAGCAAACTCCACTGATGAGATTAGGATTAAATAGATTTAGAAATCTGGCAGCGAAGCTTTGTGTTTGCTGTGACCTCGACACTGCGTAGCCATTTAAAAATGTAAAGCTGCAGTGTCTAATTGATGACAATCCAATTGAGTATGTTCATGGATCACTAATAAAAAGGTTTCTATTTAAGCTTTTATTAGTCATTTTTGTGTGTTTTCATCTGAAACAATGAAATGAGGAGGTGGAACCATGAGGTTTGTAAGGTGAGACATCAGATGTCATGAATGAATGCAGGAGGCAGATCAGTTTGCTCACGTGGAAGAGAAGAACACTGAGAAGCTTTTAGTTTCTCATCAGCTGCACAGCCACACAAGAAAAACTCCTCTCTGAAGCGAAAATATACACATAGATTAAAAACTATTAGACTGGAATATGAATTTGGTTATGATTATATGTATATGATAATGAATTTACAACCATTGTTTTGTGAGCCTCCTTGATAACTCGCTGGTCTTGTAAATCATAAATGACTCTTTGAGTTTCTTTCCTGGAAGGAAAGCATGTGAGCAGCTGCTGTGGTTCTCCAGTTGCTACAGTGGCCACGAGATACCAGCTGCAGTTTGGGTTTGAGTAAAGCGTTTCTTCAGTTCAGTTACTAATCCATGTTTTACACGTCTTGCAGTTCAGTCTGTAGCAGTAAAACGCTTGTACAAGTTAACGTTGCAACTTTATTGCATGCTAAAAATGTAAGGTTCATCCAACAACCAGTGTCAATGAATGCTAAAAGCCACAGATACACAAATAGACACATCAAATCCGTACAACGACAGAATGGCTTCAGTAAATAAAATGTTCATCTTTGCAAATCATACAAAAGACAAGCAGAGTAGAAGCATTAGATCGGGACAGGAGGAGGCCCAGGTACTGTCAGTCAGAACAGGACAGAGAGACGCGGTTGGGACGAGATTATTTTTGTCTTTCTTTTTGTTTAGTTTTTTTACAAAATGATAGAGTAGAGGGTCAACCACAACAGACATCGAGAGATAATCCCACCTGTTCACTTTGATCAAATGTACTGGAATACAGCCATGCAACAGAAACTCGTCCCAGTGAAATTCAAATCCCTTATACATTGACCTTGATCTAACCTAAACGTACAACCTCCCAGCAAACATTCCAAACATGGTTCCACAGTGTCCTCTGTCCAGAGATTAAAAAACACAATAACAAACAGGACAAATGAGAGAAAATGTTTAGCTGCGTCGTTGTTTGACCTCCCAAGCCGCCAACAGTGCAGACAGTACGGATGCTGCCCGATAGTCTGCGATTTAGGATATTTTCCAGCGTTTTATTGGGAAGAGGTCGGTTTTAAACTGCTGTTGGGTTTGAGTTTGTAGCGAGACGTCAGTTCAGACATACTGCTCTTTGGGAAACGTGTACGCCGCCACTCCCGGGGGAGGAGACGACAGGCCCGGTATGGAGGGGTATTTGAATATGGCCGTGGTGTGTGAAGGAGGAGAGAAGGTGTTTTTCGACGTGTTGGCGGTGCTGCTGCTGCTGGTGCTAGCAGGGGTGGACTGTGAGTGGTAAGGCTGCTGGGGCAGAAACGACAGAGGGGGGTTAATGGGAGGCGAGTAGGGCTCGGGGTAGTCCTCCTTGTTACAGGCCAGTCTGTAGCTCACATAGTCTGCAGTGCTGGGAAGTTCTTCATAAAACCGGCCCGAGTGCTGAGGAAGACAGAAACACAACACACACGGTCTGTAGGTAGAATACGGAAACGTGCTACTCGTCTCAGGTTAAATACCTCAGACACAAACACGCTGACACCTCTTTGAACATGTGATGTGAGAATGATCAACTCAGCACACAGGATACCTGGATATCATCTCCCGGTCTTTTCCTGATCGGCTGGGGCAACTTTCTGGACGGGGAGTCATTTCTGATCAAACAATAAAGAGAACAGAACACGGTAACGCAGGAACAAGCCGCGCTGGGACGAACAGGCAAATGAAACAACGTGACGAGCGATAATGGACTGTTTACATACGAGGAGCTGTCTTTTCTGCTCCTTATTTTGAGCACCAGGACCGTGATAGTAATGCCCATGAGCACTCCAGCAGCCAGTAATAAGGCGATCACACTGATGACGTCACTTGTTGCAATCTGCGGTACTGGTTTATCTGTACGGAAAACACACACATCGATGAAAACTCAACAACAACACTTTCCAACCACCAGCGCTAGCGTTTACCTGGCTACACGCACCTATAACGCTGACCTCCACGGAGCCCGAGCGAGTCCCGATGCTGTTGGTTGCGTCGCAGACATAGATGCCTTGCATGTCATACGTGACTGGCCCTTTAAAGGTAATGACGTTGTCTCGGATCTCAGCATTGTTCGGTATGGTGCCGTTGATCCTGCACAATTTATTTCACACGATAAACATTAAAACTCGTAAACGTTGATCACTTTCATTCAATGATTTTTGACTCACAATTTCCACTGATACAGAGACACAGTTGGGTTGGCGTCAGCTTGGCAGCTGAGCTGGACATTCTCACGGTTCAGGTACCAGTTTCCATCAAACCCATCCACTGAAACATCTGGCTCATCTGTTACACACAAAATCAAAAAAAGCAGCTTGTGAACTTCTGTTTTTTAACCGTGTGGTTGCTTCCTGTTCTGCGCCGTACAAGTAAAACCTACACTGAATGTCCAGGGTGACGCTGTCAGTGAAGACTTCCTCGTTGTAGGTGGTGACACATGTGAGAGTTTCCTTGTGTGTTTCTTTGCTTGGTACCAAAATGTAGTCACTCTGGACAGTGAACGTCCCATCTGAGTTCCTGTACTCGCGTGTGTTCACCTCCCCCGGGACCCTCGTCTCCCACCTGAGGAACACGGGAACAGAGATACAGTATTGTACCGTACGTGTGTGATGAGTGGCATGAACTTGATGACGATTGAGGGTAGACACATGCAGTCAGCCTACAGACCTAATGGTACCAGGCGGTTTTCCATTCGCAGAGACGCAGGTGGCCACTGGCGTTTTCAGATTGGACGAGCGAGCCACCAGCGTCGGTGTGGACAGACTCATCTGAGTAGTTGGGCGAACTGAGGGAATGAGAATAAACAAAGCTGATGTGGGACATTTGTTTATTCGTATTATAAATGCACACATTTTAGGAAACATGATTTATTTAATCATCACAGTCTCTAAAACTCATCGCGTTCCTGTTTTACCGTAGACAGTGAGGTTTACGACGTTCTCTCGGTTTCCTGCGGGGAACGTGGTATATTCACAGATGTACGAGGACTCGTCGTTGAGTCGGAGCGAGGAGAACGTGATGGTGGTGTCTTCGAGACTCGGCGTTCGTCGCCTCACTGCTGGGTTTTTGAAGGTGACGCGCTCCCTGTAGGGCGGGGCCACAGACACGCCCAGGGATGGATTGGCGATGGCCACGTTCTGCTTTGTGCCGTTCACTAGCTTCTGCCAAGTTACCTTTTGAAAAGAAGAGCAATAGGGATTTAATGATGAGGTTTGTGTGATCCTGGATGAGGTAAAAACATCTGCATTAATAACAGTATCATCAGGTCTGGTGTAGATTGTGATAAACTGTGTCATTGGACCTTATTTTACTAGCTAGACATGCTCTGAGTGTGAAGAGCACAACTCATACTTTAGTGGACGACTAGATACCTGGGAGATCTTGACTGGGGGGGAGCTGTTGATGAACCGACAGCGCAAGTCCACCTTTGAGCCAACATACCCCGACTTCCCATCATCCATTTCTACCGTCTGGCCATGTATTCCTGGAGGAGAAATGACACAACACCGCTTTGACCGACATTACACAGACACACAGGCACACAGACACACACGCGCTGGCAGCGTCACACCGGCGGGATCTAAGCTGCTCGCAGTCAGCACGGCATGTTGAGCTCATAGGTGAGCTGAGCTGTCACCGCGAGAGGTGAGCTCAGGTCAAAGGTTGTGGATTAGACTGAGGTATAAATACCCACAACTTGTTTGGCTACACTTGTTGCTGACTTCCACTGCTGATAGCTCAGACTTCCAGGTGAGTCACGTGTGTTTACTTGTGTTCTCTGCGTGAACAGTGACATCATATTTAATCTGGCTGCTTAATAAAGACTAAATTCATTATTATTCATGATGCACAAGACAGAACAATAATTCTCACACACGTTTATCCAGCACCAACCCTTTCATGCTTAATTTCCCGTGTTGTATCACCTGCTAGTCATCTTTGATTGGCCTTACCATCAAACCATGCGTTTATTAATAAAAAACTACCAACTCAAAGCAGACAAATGGAGGAAGGAAGCTGAGCAGGACAGTGTGAGTTTGTGATGCATAGCCAGGGGTGATTTCCATGTTACAAATATTGTATTCTTTAAAAAACACACATAATGAAGTTTCAGAGCCGATGAATCATCCATACTCCAATATTTCCATGTTATAATGGAGGACTATTGATCAGTGTATCGGTTTTATTTCAGACTGTAACACAGGGTCAACCAATTGAATAAACCCTGACTAAGGAGAGGCATCAAAGCAAAAG